>CM077025.1:75544166-77981188 GCA_039090855.1 Macrothele yani | reverse complement strand
TGCACGTATCACATATTTAGTAGTGCAACAAGAATGTATTCATCCTTAATTCTCCTCTGTCTCTGTAACACATGCTCATGTGTAGCTAGCTGGGCATTACTTGCATACACACTGTGCATATACGTTATGGAAAGCACTGAGCATTGTATAATTTCGTGCACCCAGGCTGCCGGATCGCTCACGCTCACTCTTTGTGGCCATGCATTTAAGCGCCAACCAACAAATTTCACGCATTCTTAAATCATACAACCACAGCTGTGCAGAAGGATTGTGTGATACATCGAAATTGTTTCCAATTCATCTGATTCTTCGTGGACTATGGAAGTTATTAATTTATCAAGTACAGAAACGGCATCCAAAGCAACTTCTTTAGGACGTGGTTGACAGAGAACGAATACGCTGGATCATTCGCTACTGTTATTATTTTTATTTTACTTTACTCTTTCAGATTTTACTTCGAGCTCGGGTCTGAAAGCCGTTTCTTCATTGAAAGAGAAATCATTTTCTCATTTCAAGTAATATTTTCCTATACAGAGTGGGCACAAATCCCTTGTCTTTCCCTCATTAAAAAAAAATTATTTATAGAACAATGATATGTAGAAACAAGGGGTTTGTGGCATGATGCATGTAAACTAATATAATTTTTTTTCTATGCTGTTAGCTACATCTTATTCTATATATATACAACCTATGTTCAATAATTTACAGGACTGACCGCATAAATGATGTGACAGTAGTGGGATAAAAATATCACGTGTATGTTAGAAGCGAACAGTCCTTGGCCAATAAGCGAACATCTGGAAACTAGTTTATACTGGTACTGACAGACGGAAGACGGACATTAAGGGAGCCATAGCAAGCGTTCTCGCCCCTTTTCATTTTAGCCGTGGAAGAATACAGAGTAAACATCCGGTTTTATTGGAAACTTGGTAAATCGGCTACTAAAACTTACAGAATGTTAAAAGAAGCGTATTGAGACACAGAATTATCCCTCAGCACAGTTTTCGAATGTTATGCACGGTTTCGTGACGGGCAAGAATCCTTTGATGATGATCCGAAGTCTGGGCGGCCCTCCAGTATGCAGACAGAGAAAAAAAGAAGAAGTGAGGAATGAGTTAAACAAAGATCGCTGAATTACAGTGAGACTTTTGTCTGAGTCGGTGGGCATTACTAAGTCCATCTGTCATGAGATTCTATGCGAGGATCTGGGAAAACGAAAATATAATACCAGATTGATATCCCGCATTCTGAATGATAGTCGAAAGGAGGCTCGTTCTTTGATCTGTTCCGATCGGCTGGGCACTGCAGCTGAGGACCCTGATTTTTGCTCCAGAACTATGGCAAGAGACGAAACATCAAACATGATGCCTGCAGTATGATCCACAAACCAAGCGACAAAGCGCTGAATGGAGAGGTACCCACTCACAGTATCATGCAGACATTACATCTATGAAAGCAGCCGTGACAACTTGTGGACACCCCGGAAAGTACCTTCCAGAACTGGTTTCGGGATTTTCAGAAACGCTGGAAACTGTGTGTCGATTAAGAAGAGCGGTATTGTGGAGGCGGCCAGCATTAATTGTGAGTATGGTACTTTTTTATATTCTTTATTGCGTCAGTCCTGGAACTTTTCGGATGTAGGTTGTATAATGACAGCTACATCTGTTCTATATATATATATATATATCAAGTATTAAACGAGCTTTATGAATTTAATTACTAAGAGAATCTCATTAAGTGGACAACACACACACACACATTTTAATGATTTTCAAAAATTATACTGGAATGAAATAAAGACGCATACTTATTGCCTAAACTTCGCAGGGGAAATTTCATAATCGCTTTTTTTCGGTCTCCGAAGAATCAGTTCCAATGAAACATTTTTGTAATTGTTGAGTTATTTCAAAACTTCTTGAATATACATGTATGTGACATATATAATTTATGACCACAGAACTTGTGTTGAGATAGAATGAAAATACCAACGTTTATCACAATTAAAGGTTTCTTATACATCGACTATAGTTTTGCAGAGCGTTTGGCTCGGCATCATCAGAACAAATCAATTTTTATTTTTACATTCGTCCTGATGATACCGAGTCAAATGCTTTGCGAAACTACAGTCGATGTATAATAAATCTTTGACTGTGGTATTGGTATTTTCATTCTATATGTGACATATTATAACTTCATAAATATCAGAGAATGTTTTATTTAACCTAAAATTATCGCATATGATGTGTTAACAATATATATATAACACTATCTTACTTTATCATTTTTTAAATATAAGTTTACCTTTATTAAATCATAATATTACGTAGGATATATTCATAATTTTTTTAATAATCGAAGAAACTGCAAACATTTTTTCATCGAAATTGTTTATTCGGTATGTTACGGTCAAAGCCCGAAGTCTAGTCACTTCTCGAAATGACCTGCCAGTTCTAGATTTGTCCGTGAGAAACTTGCCAAAGTTAGAACTTTTGCGTAGCTCTGTAGCTCCGCGAAAGTTCTAACTTTGCGGAGCTGATGCTCTCCCAGCTTTTGCGGAGCTGATGCTCTCCCACCGACGTAATTGGATTGTCTGAGATCACGTGTTGTGATTGGTTGCAGAACACTGTTGCCTACTTTTGTTCAGTGTAATCCGAGTTCTCGCTTCGACGTAATTTGTACGTGGTGTCATTGATCCAGCGGGCGGTGTGTCACTTTTTTAACTGTATTATTACTGTTTTTACCGCATCATGTCAGTCACTGCTCAAAGTGGAAGAGTGCAAATAAGATAAAGTTCAAGTTGACTAAGTTAGGTCGCGGGAAGAGTTCTATACTCGTTTGATGGAACTTGTAAACAAGAAAAGTGATAACAGTGATCTGTTTTCATAAGAAAAGTATGCTCAAGTGATTAAAGAAGTAAAAGAAACATAGAGGAATCTTCTTAGAGATCACCTGGGACTTGGATCCCTACCTGCGAGACTGTGAATTTTTAAACACTAACCCTCACCTTCGGTCCACATAGGACCACCAAAGTAAAGATAATTACTAACTTTAGCCAGTTCTCACAGCCAAATCTACAACTGGCCGGCCGAAGCCCGAAGTACTGGTAAATTATTGTATATTTCGGGCTTAGGCCACATGAGCTGGCCAAAGGTAGAAGTGGCCGGTCATTTCGCAAAGTGACTAGACTTCGGGCTTTGGCCATAACGGGTATATTTTTTGTTCTCCGAAAAAACATTTGAACATGAAATCCCCACTAGTTCAACAAGACGTCCCTGCAGAGGCACTGCACAAAATTAAGTTGAACCTAACGAAAGATATGTATATATAGCAGCGGATTCCAAACTATTTCTCATTAAGTCCCCCTTTTTATTTTTGAAGAACCCTCACTTCTCCCCCATTTCCTCTTTAACATCATCATCCAACACCCAGACAAAAATTCAGTTCGTAAAGTAATTTAAAATGAAAAATAAAAAAGGATAATTCTTATCACAAAAAGTTAATTAAAATGTAATTTACTTTAAAAACAGCAGAAACAAAGGAAATTTAATGTAAATAACGCTGCTGTATTTTCTTCGCGCGATAGGAAATCGTAGACTTGAAAGATGTGCAACATAAATTGGTAACGGAATCCAGTAGATGTCTGTTTGATTTTAATTGTAATTCAAATTGAAAAGCTTTTATACAGAGGTAGGATTTCCAACGAAGGCAATTTCAGGGCTGAACTTGTCCCTATCACAGAATGGACAGTTGTCCACCGTGAGTCTTTGAAATTGTTAGCGAAGTGCTGAGCGAAATTCAACCGCAGTATCAAGGAACACGACGTTAACGGAATGAAGCAGTGCTTTTCATCTTGTGAGTTTTATGCTTGTTCATGGTTTTAATTTATATTCGATTCCTTTGGATTTTTATCTCTTCATTATTTTAGCTTTTTCCCATAAATCAAAAACGTGTTGAACAGAAAAGTTCAGTATGAATTTCATACTGCAAGCTTGAAAAAAAAAGCAATCTGTTCGCGTGAGAAAAATACTGAGAGAGCCGGAAAGATAATATGACACTAACTGCAAAGCCTGTTGAGATAAGAATACAACGGGTTCTAGAAATCACGTATTGCTATTCAAGCGTTTATTAACGACGGTGGGAAATATCTTTGTACACGATATTTTTTGTAAATATCTTTTCGAAATCTGGAAGTAGTTTTCCTTGTTCTTGCCCATGGACTACTTTAACTGTGACATCAAACCTTCGAACTCCTGATAATGCAACATAAAGTTGTCCATGGCTACCATGGCTAAACATTGGTTCAGGAAGGTAGATACCTACTTTCTTCAGTGTTTGACTTCGAGACTTATTAATGGTCATAGCAAAGGCGAGTTTTACGGGGAATTGTCGTTGTCTTAATGTGAATGTGATGTCTATATCAGTAGGTGCGAGGCCAATTCCCGGAATAAAAACAGTTTTACCACATACTCAGCCTGTGAGTACTTCTGCAATGGTCAAATTGGGTTTTACTTCTTTAATTCCATTGCATAAGCCAATGTCTTGTTCCATTGCATAAACCTCGTTGTGTATTGAGGTTTCTCAGGAGCATGATAATAGCTCCAATCTTCAACTTGAGTCTGTGAAGTGGCATTCCTGATGAGGTTTGCTCCTTTAAAAGCTCTATAGGATAATACTGTTCAGTATTGTCTTCGCCATCGGCATCAATTGAATCAGAGTTTAAGTATGTGCTTGCTGTCCCTCCTAAGAGATCATAAACATTCTCATTTAATTTGTCAACATCAGAGTTTTTGGGACACAGAATGGCTTTCTTTGCAAATGTTTTAAAATCAGAAATTTTCAATTTCTCATGTGTGCAAATTCTTCCCAAAGATGGGATTTATATTTTTCAAACAATTCTTGTGCATTAGGTGGTGAAACAAAGATAAGAACATATGCAAATAAATCTCGTAGTCGTCGAGGCAGGCTGCAAACTGATGCTTCATCTAAGGTTTTCTCCCATATTTCATCATTCTTAATTAAACCTTTCTGCAATGCAGCTTCTTGGAAGGTATCATACAGAATTCCATTGACTGTTCTTAAATCTGTAAAGCTTTTCGCTCTAGACACATAGCTGTAGTCTTAAACAATATCTTTCTGCATCAAAGCCAAGGTTGACTGAATACATTCTTCCAATCACATTATCTCCACCACGTTTTCATTGGACCCATTGTCTTTCTTTTTAATTGAATACATAATGTCTCGGCATGTCGCTGTATGAAATGGATTGCGCATCTCCATTGCCCTCATTTAGTTTGAACCATGCTGTCAGCATTGTATCTCTCCGAATATTATGAACAACTGCATTTCGATCATTGTTTGAACCCTCCGGATCAAAGGTAATGTTCTGTTCTTCAGGATGGTGAACAGGTAATCTAACTATTGTATGAGATTGCAGATGCATATCATAACCAAGTATTCGCCACAATGCCTCAGGTGCACTAACGTATCGGGAATCAACATGACCTTTTACTTCGTCGTATTTCGTGTTGTGCTCTGTTATAAGCACATTTTCACAGTCATGACCTTTGTATACGTACTTGAAAAGGTATTTCACGCTTTTAACAGTAGCGTACACCTCGACATTGATGGATCAATTATACTTTAACAAAAGATACGGATTGTAAGGGACAATCCAGCTGTGATCAATAATTTTACCACGTGCAGTTGTGGTTGCACCATTCTTTCTACGGCGATATAAAGGATACCTGCCTTTGTTAGCTACTGTTTCATTTTGGAAAGACTTCGGAAATTGCTTGGTACGTTTGCCATCTTCCATACAGGGTGAATTGTGATTATTTCACCACACGGGCCATGAACCATATGTTTCGCAAAAGTTGCATGTATAACTGGTAAATGCTCTTTATCTGGTAGTTCTGCCGATATAATTTGGTCAGTTTTCTCAGCCAATGTTGGTTTGTCTTCTTCTTTCAAAATCAAGAGCATATGAGCATGGCGATGCCCTCTTTTTTGGAATTCGATTACATGAACTTTAGCCACCGGAACTCCAACAATATGCCTTTTGGTTATATCATCCATTAATTCTTTTAACTTTAATTGGAAGACTCTTGCAACTAAATCTGGACTTCAAACAGAGGCCATCGCTCTTTCCACGTTTATAAGTGAGTCACGGAAATATTCTCATTGGCCGCCACTGGGAATCGAACTCAGGGTCTTCCAGTTACGCGCCGGATATGCTTCCACTGCATCACAACGGCCTCGAATTCCTCCAGACTCACACACACTAACTGCCAAGCCAATTTGGCAGGTTGCTTCTTGGAGCCCCGCACAATGCTGGGGATTCACCAAAGATGGTAAGCAGCAACTGAACAAATAATTAAAAGGCGAATGAATAAATAATACAGACATTTGACGTGGACCGGGAACATCACACAGAGGTCATCGCTCTTTCCACGTTTATAGTGGAAGCATATCCGGCGCGTAACTGGAAGGCCCTGGGTTCGATTCCCGGTGGCGGCCAATGATAATTTTTCCGTGACTCACTTATAAACGTGGAAAGAGCTATGACCTCTGTTTGATGTTCCTGGTCCACGTCAAATGTCTGTATTAAATCTGGACTGTTTCCGACAGATTGGCCGTTCAAGTTTGCAGTAATTTCTTCCCATTTCGGGTTGCAAGTCATAGTAAGGAAAAGATCAAGCTTGACATACTTTCTGGCTATCGCCATTGCATCCTGATAATGTTGCACCATATTTCCTGGACTACCTTGGAATGATGATGGCAAAATAAGATCTTTTCCAGAAAGAAACTCATTATTTCTAGCATTCTGAATTTGGTCCATCAGACCTTTATACTTTTCGACATTTAACTGATACTGATTTTGTTGTATGTAATTCAGTGTATTAGCTCGTAAGCTTTCCTTCAGTTAATAATGGATTAAATTCGTAACGGATCGAAAAACGATGTTGACAGTATTGCATTTGTGTAACCCTTGACCGTGGCTTAGTACATTGGTTAAAAACACTTAGTAAAGACGTTGGTCTATGTTGTAATGGAATGTCAGTTGACCTTGTGACGTAACGCATCTCTGACGTCATGTAAGAACGATTTGGATCAGATGACGTCACACCAGCAGCTGTGTTCTTTGTTGCTATGACAACAAAACAAAGTGATAGACGCGTGAACTGTGCGCGTGTAGGTCATGACGTCACCTGCACGAAAACACGAAAAGCTAATCGTGACGTCACGAAGTAAGGCTAGTAAACACGAAGTAAGGAAGACGTCACGAAGTAAGGCTATGACGACTTAAAAAGTGATCCAGGTCGTCGACAACTTAGCCTTTTATATATAAGGATTATGACATAAAGGCAGAAGTAGGAAAAACGGAGACACAGATTTGAAGCTGGGACTGAAGTAAGAGCCAGAAAGAGTAGAGGGAAGAGCAATAAATAAAAAAATTCTTGACTCACCCTTAGGTTGATAGCACACAAGAACAACGTCACGTACATGTAAAAGCTTTATGGCAATGTCTCCCAGTAGAGATGCTGAAATCAACTGATTATCTGAAGAGAAAAAATATTAAAACAGCTTTACAGATGAAAATAAAACACAATTTAGTTTTTGATACTGGCAATTCCGATAATACATTAGATTCTATGTCTACTTTGTCCCTGAACTGTAATTAGATTTTCAAAGGAAAACCCCCATGTTTTCAGGAAAAACCCTCCTGAATAAGAGGTGTCCACTCCTGTAAACTCCCCAAATTG
Organism: Macrothele yani; assembly: GCA_039090855.1. Taxonomy (NCBI): domain Eukaryota; kingdom Metazoa; phylum Arthropoda; class Arachnida; order Araneae; family Macrothelidae; genus Macrothele; species Macrothele yani. The sequence goes on along the minus strand of CM077025.1, from coordinate 77,973,425 downwards.
AAGTTAAAATCTAACTCTATGGATAGCAGAGTTCAACAGTAATTACTAAATACTTAGGCAAAAGATCATTTCAAGCTATTCGGGAAGTACAGTGCCCTACATTAACATTTCCCCACTCAGAAGCAGTCGACGCACAGTTCGCTGAAAACCAGTACAGATACTGCTCATAAGCCGATAATTTAATTTGTGGCTGAATACAACAACATGACTGAAGGTAAAACGGTAAAATGTAACATTTGTCAGTACGTCACGTAACCATTATGGTTTGCTCTACAGTCTGTTTGACACTTCACTGAACACAAATGCCCGATGATGTCTTGAGGAATCCATTAATACCACGCCGCCGGGGGGCGACCCAAAGGTCTTGCGAGAGATGTCCTATTACGCCTCACACACATATTCGATCGACCAGTGATCTAGACATCTTCCAGACCATAAGCGCATTTGGATGCGAGAGTTTCTAAAACTCTCTGATGTCGGCAGCAGTGTGTGAGGGAGCATTATGCTGCTAGAATACGGCTTTCATAATGGCTTCCAGGAAAGACTACGGAAATAGATTTGGGAAGTAATCAACTTATCGCCGGACAGTCACCACTTCTTATACGAGTGCCAGATGCGACCTACTAAATAATGACACCTTGTTGTGTATCGCTCACCGAAGAGCTCTGGAATTACACTCTGCCTACCTCGTCTCCAGTCATGGATGCCGAGATCGCTAGTACCTCGGTAAAACCTAGACGGCCTTGGCAGAACCTAGTGGGCCTTGCCAGAACCGAGATTTGTTTCTGATCACAACGTATTGCTATTCCTCTATCTATGCGGCTCTATTTCCATACCATTCTTTCCAAGCAGGACGGTCGCAGTGCAAGCAACGTAACTCGAGGCTACTGGCTTGAGTTCCATTGCTTGCACCGCCACCGGAACTCAAGGCTTTCTCTTTCTCTCTGCCTCGTGTCAATGCCAGTGGTTTACTCCAGGGTAGGACTAGGTATGAAGGACCCGGGTGGCCTATTGATGCGAAGGGGCCCATGAAAAATACTAAACGTGCAAGGTGGCCGGGAGCTGCTATTGCCACCCCCGGCAGCCGAAGGCGAAAACGTGTTTAAATTTCAATACGGTTTTCTTACGGTTTAGCACATTTTAAATTTCTAATTGTTAGATGAATAAAAGGTATGTAATTAGGGCTCGGGACATGCCCAGCAAAGAATTCTTACATATTCTGATATTCACATATTAACACATGTAATCGTTAAATTAAAATTGTAATGCAAATTGTAATTTAATTATTAAATTATAAAATACATAGAACTCGTTACTACGTGTTATCGCACCTGGTGAATTTTATTAAACTTGACAAATCAATCAACAACTTCGTTAAATTTTTGAATGACGCGGCAAACTCATTTATTACTTTATCATGAAACACAACATCAATGTCATTAATAATATATGTTTCAGTGTTCAATATTACGAATACTTCCAAGAGTTCTTGTCCTAACAGTGCACGATACCTAATCTTTATACGCTTTAAAGCAGAAAATATCCTTTCGCACGTTACTTGTGTAAATGCAACCGTCAGCAAAGTGCAATACGCAACACAGGGATTGCAGTATGCACTAATGTGCAAATTATACTGAGACAACAGCTTGCAAGCAGAAGGCACACAATTTCGACAATAATGTCCCGTCGATAAACAAGTCATGTCACTCTCGTCCTGGTTTTATCCTCAAGTGCATCATCTGCATTCCTCTCCATGTCGATCTCATATTCCCAGTCCCATTCATATGCTTCACCAAGTGTTTGGGACAGATCCTCATAATTGAAAATTATTCAAGTTTCTCTGCCAGCTTATTCCTGTCGATTTTGCTCAACTTAGCAATCGCATGTAATGCACTCTCAGGAACTCCCTTAGCGACTATGTTTCCAAAGTTTTGTGGATCCAGAAATGCTGCTCCTTTCACGAGGCCTTCATTGCTATTAAATTTATCGATGATTTTTGCCATCGCTGTGTTCATGACAACTTTGTAAACTTGTATGCAAAACTTTGCCTTAGGATCGGTGATTAGCACTGATTCCTCTTCGCATAACTCATCAAATTGTTTCTTTTTCTTTGCAATTCTTCGCGAAGGAAACTCAGTCTTCACACTTATTTCCTCTGCTAAAGTAGTGTCAGTTTCGAACTCTTGCTCAAGTTCTAATGCAAATGCCCTTGGATTCTGAAACACGTGCTCAAATTCTTCTACTTTCTTTAATATTGTTTTCTGCAAGTCCTTTATCAAGTTCCAAGCTTTAAGATAGTCCATTTTCGGAGTATGTATTCATATACATACTCCGAAAAGCTAACTGGAGTTGTGACGGAAAAAAGGTCTTTGAAAACAAATGCGACGAGAATGGTTTCAAACTTTAAAAATGAGTCCAGAAGTGATTTTGCTGGTAGAGATCTCATGAAGAGTTTTGATCAGCACAACATACCGTGTTTTATCAAGAATAGTATCCAAGGCTTTGTCTTTCGACCACCATTTTGTCTTTCCTATATTTTGGAGTCGTCTCAGCTTCTCTCTTCCATTTGTTATAGCCGCTAGTGTCTCAATCCAGACTGAAGTACTGTACGTTTATAAGATTCATGGATAAAAACGCACACGGACTCCAACAGACCAAATAAATTTCTTGCTTGCACACATCTTGCTGTTGATTCACTTATGACAAGATTAAGGACATGTGCATAACAATGCGTGAATATTAAGTCCTGCACTTCCTGCTTTAGTATGGCCTGGAGACCCTTGTAATACCCAGCCACATTTGCGGCGCCGTCAAACGATGCACTAATCATATGTTGCATATTTAGGCCTAAGTCCACCAATTCTGATTTTAAAAGACTGTGGTAACCTGCACCAGTGGCTCTTCTTATAGGCAACATACGTATTATCCTTTCACGTACTGTTGCTCCGCCATTCACGTATCGTAAGCAAATCGCCACTTGATCTACACTATCTACCAACAAGTAATTGGACACCCCTGCAATCGACGATATCTGCGGTCCTGATACACGTCACGGCTGCCGTCGTTAAATATCGTGTGGGAAACAACAACGCAACTAGTCGCATGCAAGATACCACGTAGTTCGGAGCTCTCTCATTTCGAGAAAGATGTAATCGTCGGGTGTCACAGAAATAGCCGATCCATACGTGAATTATCCAGTGAGTTGAAGTACCCAAAATCGACAGTGGCCTACGTGACTGGCAAGTGGAAGATGAGAGGTGACTGTCGGAATGTGCCCCGACCCGGCAAACCCACAAAACCTGGAGTTAGAGACCGACGGATGCTGCCAGCGAAATTCGGAAGAACCGCACCAAATCGATGGGCCTCATCTGCGAGACGTTTCAACAGGCATCCGGGAGTGTTCTTCCGATGAATACCATCCGTAAGGAAGCCCATCTGCTCGGTTATCATGGACGTGCTGCCACCCACAAGCCTTTGATCACCAAGTCCAATAGCGCTGCTCGGCTAACGTGGTGCAAAGAACGTCGACAGTGGACCGTTGAACAGTGGAAACAGGTTCTCTGGAGCGGCGAATCAAGGTTCACCCTCTACCGTTCGGATGGAAGGGTCTGGGTTTGGCGTCTGCATGGAGAACGCCTCCTGCCGGAATGTATTGTGCCAACTGTGAAGTTCGGCGGCGGTGGAATTATGCTATGAGGGTGTTTCTCCTGATATGGCACGGGACGCCTGGTCGCAATTCCTGGTAGACTCAACGCCGAGACCTACTGCACCATTTTGGATGACCATGCGCTTCCTACGTTATGGCAGTTTTACGGGGTGGACCCATGTTACTTTCAGGATGACAATGCCACCTGTCATGTTGCGAGGTCCACCATGGCTTGGTATGGTGACAATTGGGTAAAGCGAATGGACTGGCCTGCGCAGAGCTCGGACTTTAACCCTATCGAGCACCTCTGGGACGAGTTGGAGCGTCGACTTAAAGGGTGTCCCCACCGTCCGAAATTGGTGAAGGAACTGGCCTGCCTTCTCCAAGCCGAATGGAAGAAAATACCGCTAGCCGTCGTACAACGCCTGGTTGAGAGTATGCCCCGGAGGGTCGCAGCTGTAATCGCCACTCGTGGAGGCTCCACCAACTATTGAAGGTGTATAAACTTCGTTTTCCTTTGCTCTCACAGGTGTCCAATTACTTGTTGGTAGATAGTGTATAACACCAACGTCCTGACATGAGTCAACCTCAAGACTGAAGGCTTTCGCTTCATTAACTTCTTCCACAATCATTTGCTTCACTTGACGAGCACAACTAGAAATAAGTTTGTTGACTGTTGTTTTGGATAATAATGTCACCAGCGAACCTCTTCTTTTGGTTTTAACTGACTGTTTTCTCGCTTGACTGTGTGATATTGATTCAGAAACATGGTCCCGCATAACAGGATCGTACTTGGCTATAAGAGAAGTACTAAGCTGAGAAAGTTTCCATGGTGTCCACGTGCTTCATCCAAACAGAACGTGACTCATTTTTACCTCGGTAAGAAGGTCCTTGCTTAGCTATAAACAAAATAACGTCAATTATCCTCCTTAGTATCAGACGCCTGTTGGCAATTGCTTCCGTGTTTCTTTGCTTTGCCCGTTGTTCAATATTTTGCATTCTTCTCGCTAGCCAGGGGGCGGACATAGCTGTCGTATGAGACTGACTGGCTTCATGCCACGCAAACTTGATCGTATATATGCTTTGGGATGGAGTCATTCCGGTTACAAAGGGACTTTCAAAATTATCTTCCGCAAAGCACATGCAAGTTGTGCATAACAGTTGGTTTAAGGCTAAACAGTGAGGAAGCGATTCACGGTTAACAATTCTGTCTTTCGGTAATGCTCGAAAACATATTTTACTTGCATCGAAAGGCAAGCTGTTCTTATCGCTTGATGGCTGAATAGGATGGCACGATAGAAATCTCAGCTTTTCTGGCGTGCATGCGTTGCCTCTAGGAGTTGCAAATGCAGCGAGATTTCTGTTTTCGTGTGTTATACTGATAGGCATAGGCTGACTTGCTGTCGCAGACGATGTGCTAGACTCTGTCGTTGTTGGTTCCCGTGATGATTTTGGTAGAACTGGTTCTTGTTCCTTTTTATCATGTCAGTGAGATAACTGAGGTTTTAAAGAAGTTGGCGTGGAATCATAATTATTTTGATAAATGTGATTCTGATCCTCGACTAATGTCTCCCGAGCCTCCTCTTCCTCAACTTGCTGTGGTATTTCAGAGACAAACTCTCCGAGTTCAAGTTCAGCTGTTCACCTTAATGGTGAAGGTGAAGTCAGTGCAGAGGCCACAGCTATTAAATGTTTTTTTTAATTGGGTCCTTTGAACTGAAGTAACACAAAACTTGACTATTCCGACGTCATTAAAGACTTCGCCACTTTTAAAAGAAACAGAAACTAACGTAAGACAATAAAATTTCTTTACGAAATTTCTTTAAAGAATCCGTCTCTCAATTTCGTTCAAGAATTTCTTTAGAGTTTTCAATGTGATAATTTTTTTCTCTGAAACTAAACTTGTGTTAATTTTAGTTTCAACTGCTGTTTTAAGTTTCAGCACCCACACCACTCCCTTTTATTTTATTTTGAGAAGAATCTACTTGTATATCATCTTACTTTTTTTTTATTGTATCTTGTATCGCCATAAACAAAATTGTAATCTGAAACAAAAAAATATTGGTAAAAAAATGTTAAAATGAAAAAAAAATTGAATGGCCAGTGTGAAAAGGCCCCGTATTTGATAAGACGACCCTGTGCCTGTCTCAAAAGAAAACCTTTAAAACTACTGTAATACTTATTCATCCGCTACCCCCCCCCCCCCTGGTTCCTGCATCACCGTTCACGCGCACACCGCGGCACACGCGCTGCCAGAAAAGAAATCAAAATTAAAAACGTAACACTAATGAAACAAGAAAGTTGACACCGAATTTTCGGGTGTAATAAGCACGTCTTTTGAATCCGTTCTGACGCAAGTTAAATTTATCAAAGCTATTCAAAGTCAATGGAACCGGTATGGAAAACAATAGATCTGACCAAAGAAAGAAGATTTTCAATCGGGTTTTTAATCCCTCAGATATTGCTGTAAACGGAATCGTGAGCTTACGAACTATTAGAAACAGAGATATCGACAAAAATAAGATGTGACTTTACGTCCCCTGGTGGGAAAACCATGCATTATTTTAGGAAGAAAGTATTCTCAAAAGGTTTATCCGTATAAGCGGTATCGGTCGAAGAAAAAAAATTAGTCGAGTTTTCAGGAGCCCAGATTTTGCAACAAATACTTCAGAAGCAGAAATTAACACTTATGACCCCTGGTGGCTAATCCATTCTTTACCAAACATTAGAAATTATGTGAAAAATATTTTCCATTAGGTCTTGTATGCGATACAGGAAGAATTTTTCAAATCAGAGCTTTAGGAGCAGAAATAACGCAGAAAACGCAATTTACCTTTGTGCCCCCTAGCGGAAAGTCTATGATTTACTTGAAAATTTTGAACTTATAGGAAAAACATTTCGCATCGGAAACACTATCCAACAAAGAAGGAATTTTTCAAATCGTACTCTTAGAAGTAGAGATATTGACAAAAATAAGATATACATCTACGCCCCCTGGCGTAGAAACCATGCATTATTTCAAGAAGAAAATTTTCCTAAAGGGTTTGTCGACATGAGTAGTATCGGTCAACAAACGACGTTTTTTTTTCAATCGAGAATTTAGAAGCTCATATTTTGCTGCAAATACAACAGAAGCGGAAATTAAGGTTTACGCCCCCTGGTGGCCAAATTATTTTTTTAAAAAAATTAGAAATTATGTGCAAACGATTTCCCATCAGGAGCTGTATCCGGTGCAGAAAGAATTTTTCAAATCGGAGATTTAGAAGCAGAGATATAGGGGGAAACGCAATTTACCGCTACGGCCCCTAGCGGAAAGTCTATGAATTACTTGAAAATTTTGAAATTATATGAAAAACATGTCACACGGAAAACACTATCCAACAAAGAAGGAATTTTTCAAATCGGACTCCTAGAAGTAGAGATATTGACAAAAATAAGATATACATCTACGCACACTGGCGGAGAAACTGGAATATTTTAAGAAGAAAATATTCCGAAAAGGTTTATCGATGTGAGTGGCATGAGTCCGTGAAAGAATTTCTTTATCGATATTTTAGAAGCTACGATTTTATGGCAAATACATCAGAAGCATAAATTAACACTTACGCCCCCTGGTGGCCAAAGTATTCTTTACCAAAAATTTGAAATTATATGCAAATGATTTTCCATCAGGAGATGTATCCGCTGAAGAAATTTTTTTTTCAAATCGGAGTTTTAGTAGAAGAGTTATCGGGGGAAATTCAATTTACTTTACGCCCCCTAGCGAAAATCTATGCGTAATGTGCTAAAAATACTAGGATTTCTCAATCTGGAATATTTAAGAAAGATTAAGAAATAAGAAACATAGCTGATTCTATTTCTTCTGGTGGATTCGTATACAACTTTTCAAAATCGTAAACACTAATGATTTTTCACCAGGAATGAACTATTTTAACAGCTTACAAATCCGTTAGCGCAGGGGCCCGGTAGACGTTCGCCAGCCTGGGTAAAAGACCAGTCCGACCCTGGTTTACTCTACCGAACCAATATCCGCCCTCGACATTCCTTCTTAGCTTGTTATAAGCACATATAGGGTACGAAGCAAATATATGACTTAGGCTTTCCACGTTTGCCTTTTTATCGTTCGCAAATACTGTGTTATTTTCTTTGGAATCGAATGATTTGCACATCTAACGACACTACTGTTAAAAAAAATAAAGAAACGACTTCAGAAATACAAAGTTGTGTTATTGGCAGCAGTTTCCGGAAATTATTGATGATTTCTACTAAACATTTTAAATAGTCATTTGGATAATTTTCATCGACTCGTGTAGTGTCAACGATTGCCACAGTTTAATCAAGTAAGTATGTTTTAGTGGAATAAGAAAACGTTCCGCAGCAAGTACCAATAATTATTTCCTGAACATGACTTTCTGTTCGAAACGTTTCGTGGTTTCATCATTGTAAACCATTGTCAATCCACTGCTGGACGAAGGTCTTCCCTGCCGCCCGGTGGCGCAGTGGTCTAAGGCGCTGGCCTCTGATCATTCGTCCGTAAGGGGTCCGGGATCGAATCCCGGTCAGGCATGGATGTTGTGTTTGTCTTACGGCACTGGCTCTCTCCCTTCCCTGGAACCAGTGACCCTAAATTAGGGACGGGGGACTGCTTATAGCCCATTGAGTTGCTCACGGTGGTCGTTAAACCTCCAATAAAAGAAAGAAAGAAAGAAGGTCTCCCCAAGTTTCTTCCACAATGGTCTGTCTTGTGCCAGTCTCCTCCATGTTACTCCCGCATACTTTCGAATTTCATCCACTCATCTCACATGTAGTCTTCTTCTGGGTCTTTTCCTGTCCCTTGGAATCCAGGCTAAAATTTCAGCTGTCCATCGATGGTCAGTCCTTCTGGCAATATGTCCAGCCCATTGCCATTTCAGGGATTTTACTCTGATCATGATGTCTTCCACTCTTTTCATTTTTCTGATCCACGAGTTTCTCTTCTTATCTCTCCTGGTTACACCAAGCATGCATCTCTCCATGCTTTTTTGAGTTCTCTGCAGTCTTTGTACGTCTCTTTTAGTTAAGGTCCACGTCTCTTCACCATACGTAAGCACTGGAAGGATGCATTGATCAAACACTTTTCTTTTAAGACATAATGGCATATTGCTCTTGAAAATTTTACTGTTTCTTCCAAAAGCTCTCCAGGCAAGTTTTATACGCCGATTATTTTCTTCAACAATATGACCCTCGCTTGATATCTGCTATCCAAGATAAATGTAGGTATTGTTTGTCTCCAGCTTTTCCCCATCAATCGATAAATCTTCATTTCTTGTAAAACCATTGTACATCACTTTTGTCTTCTGAAAGTTTGTCAGCAAGTTCCTGCATCATACTCTGCAGCTCTGATGGGGTAGTTGCAAAAATGACTATGTCATCAGCAAAACGAAGGTGGGTTAGATAATTTACATTAATCTTTATCCCTTTGTTTTCCCAGTTCAGTGATTGAAAGACATTTTCCAATGTGACATTAAAGAGCTTCAGAGATATGGTGTCACCTTGTCTCACTCCCTTTCCAATTTTTATGTGTGTTGTATTTTCAAACAGCCGAATTTTTGCACTTGCATTTTCATAGATGTTATTAATAATATTAATGTATGCATCTTCAATACCGCAGGATTTCAGAGCCATTGTAACTACTGATGGTTTCACCGAATCAAAGGCTTTTTCATAATCGATAAAAGCCACGCACAATGGAAGTTCATATTTCCCTCGCTCTTTCAATTAGTTCTCTCAATACGTGGATACGATCTGTTGTGCTGTAGCCACTCGGATGAGCCATTTCCAGTGTCATCTTCAAGCGGTGTGAAAGTACTTCACTGAAAATTTTATAAACCACTAATAGGAGGCTGATAGGTCTGTAGTTCCTGAGATCCTCAATGTCACCTTTTTAATGTAGCAGGATCATTGTAGCATTGTTCCAATTTTCAGGAATCTTCCCTTCATTAAAGCATCGAGTGAAAACTTAGGCGAGTACTGTTTCAATTTCTCCACGTGCTTCATGTATGATGTCTACGGTAATTCCATCTTCTAATGGAGCTTTCCCCCGTTTCATGTTCTTGATTGCATGTGCAGCTTCTGCTGGGAGGACAGGAAGAACTCTGGTACTGGTACCTTTCATGATGTCTGGAGTACATGTATCATCCCTTTCATATATACCGCTGGCCACCCAAAATGCAACACCAAGAAGGACACGAGATAGCGAAGCCAGATTTACTGGACACATAACAACAGATACAAGGATGAAACGATTGAGCTTACAGGCCCGTGCGACTTGTGGAACACGCAGACATCATTAGTTCGTGTGGCCCCCATGGCTGGCAATAACGGCCCCTACACGCCGCGGCATCGAACGAAAGAGGCTTTGGATGTGGGTTTGGGGTATGTCGGTCCAGGCTGCTTCCACGCGTTGTCACAGTTCATCTGGCGTAGTCGTGGGTGATGCTTGCCGGGCCACTCGGTTGCCGATCAGCTACCAGACGTGTTGTTCGATGGGCGACATATCGGGAGAACAGACGGGCCACGGCAGCAGTGACACCTGGTGGGCAGTGAAGAATTGTTGCACGATGCGTGCCACGTGCGGGCATGCATTGTCCTGTTGAAACGTGGCCTCTGGCAGGTCCTGCCGGTAAGGAAGGACTACACGCTCCAAAACGTCGGAGATGTAGCGGTGGCTGTTGAGTGTACCGGCGATGCGTACCACAGGGGTGCGGGTGTCATATCCTATTTGCGCCCCAAACCATAACGCCAGGCGACGGACTGGTATGGCGATGCATAATGCAGACGTCATACAGTCTCTATCCGCGGTGTTGCCACACGCGGATCCGACCATCGTGGTGTTGTAGGCAGAAGCGGGATTCGTCGGAGAATACAATGTCGTGCCATTCCGTAGTCCAGGTGCGGCGTTCAACGGCCCACTGCCGCCGCACTCGCCGGTGGTGTAACGTCAAAGGTAATCGAAGCAATGGGCGCCGTACGACAAGTCCCCGCTCCTGCAGACGACGTCGAACGGTACGTGCTGACACAGGTTGTTGCGCAACATACCCTAATTCCTGCGCTAACGTTCGTGATGTGGCGGTGCGAGCCGTTAATGCCCGCCGCACAACATGCCGGTCCTCACGTTCGGTGGTGTGCCGCGGCTGCGGCAATAGCTCACGTCGGTCCGTCAGTCCCTCCTGCACCCACCGAATCCATACTCGCCTCACTGTGGGCGAATGTTGTCCCACACGGGCGCCGATGTCTCGGTACGATAAATCGCTGTCGCGATAAGCCACTATTCGTCCTCTTTCGATCTCTGAAACGTGCTGGAATGATTGCCGTATTCTGCGACGAGGCATCAAGAAGCTTCCCACGCACAGGTCCGGCAGCACAACACATTTCCACTACTTACACCCCGCCTTCTGTGCACCCTTCTTATAGTACTTCTCAGTGGCGTGCCGGACGCACATGATTTGCATATGACCTGCAATGCCAATCGTTTGCATGTCCTCTCGCGGGCGACGCATGCTGCGAATTTGAGGCCAATCGGATGCTTCCTTCCTGGCGTTGCATTTTGGGTGGCCAGCAGTGTAATTTTGAGTAGAAATCTTACACTCTTGTCAAAATTTCCCGCTATTTCTTGTTACAGACAAATCTTCTTTTCTCAGAGCCATAATCTGTTTTCTTCCCTTACTCAGATGTCCCTTTGCTCTCTTCAGGTTTTGGTTGTTTTCAATTGCTTTCTTTTTACTAGTTCACAGTTGAATTTCTTTACATCTTCAGTGATACTTTTTCGTACCGTCTTGATTAGCTCTATATATTCCACTTTGGAAGTCACATCTCCTTTAATTGTGTTCATCTCTTTTCTTTTTTGCATCATAATTTTGTTTTTTTCTGATAATTTGTTCGTATGCAACTTGTTCTTAGTACCAGCTATTTTTGTTGCTGTTTCCATCACAGCCTTGGTCAGTTTTCAGTTAACTTTAGAGATGTCCACTTCTTCCGACGTTAGACCTTCTAGAGAAGAGAATCTGTTCCTCAGTTCCAATTTAAAAGTATTATGATGTTTTTTAAGCTTGGTCATGTCAAAACACTTTGTCTGTTTTATAAGCTTGCCACGCTCGAGTTTAGCGTTGAAGTGCATCTTACATCGTACCATCCTATGGTCTACCTGTGTTGAACTTGATTAGCACACTGCAGTCTTCCATGACAAATTTCTTGTTACACATAATGAAATCAATTTCACTTGTCGTCCCATTTGGATGTCTCCATGTCCATTTCCTGTGTGGCTTTTTCTTGAAAAAGGAGTTCAAGATGAAAAACCCTTCTGCTTCTGCAAACTCAACGAGAGTATTTCCACGATGGTTTCTGTTGCCGTGACCGAATTTACCTACTGAAGTTTCATTCTGTTGCCGTTGCCCTATTTTCGCATTGAAATCTCTTATAATGATCTTCAAGTGCTACTTGCCTTTATTATTTAGATGACGAATTTCCTCATAAAATTCTTCAATCTCTTCTTCAGGATGAATTGTGGTGGGTGCATAAGCTTGAATAATCTGAATCTGGTATCTTCTCGAGAGTTAGATAACAAGTCGCGTAGCTCTGTCAGAGGAACTATAATGAATAAACTCTTTTACCAGCTAAGCTAATTATAATGAATAAAGATTTCAACTAAGCTAGTAATGTTTTATAATGCTTCGGCTACTGAATTATATGCTTGTACTAAGCTTCTAATAGTGAATTCAAATGGTTGTTGTTACTAGTTAATTAAGATCATGAATAAAGTCTCCTGCTAGTAGTGTAGTAATAGTATTGAACAAACTTATAACTGGTAGTAATGTTGTAGCAGTAATTAGGATGAATAAAGTCTTAACGCTGGTTGTTAATAGTAATAAACTAATGACATAAACCTAACAGCCAGACAGAGATCTGACAAAAACTATGAATTGAGAAAGACGTACTTACGAAAAGCTCTTTTATTATGTAACTCTTGATCATCCAACGCACACACACAACTCGTTTCACAATAATGAAGAATCAAACTAATCACATAGAACGAAGCTCTCAATACAACAACAAACTCTCTCCTTCACATAAACCAACGCTCTCCGTACAACAACAAACGCTCTCCTTACGTATCGCTGAACGCGCCTATTTATACTGGCTACCACCACGTCATGACTTACACTCATTGCCAGATCTCATTCAGCGGGTGAAATAACATCTCGTTCAGTAAGAAGATAATTTACATAAAAAAATAAAATAACCAGAGATAGTAAAATCAAAAGGAAAGTGAATCTAGAGTATACGTTACAGAACTTTCAACTTCTACAACTTTATCCTTCAGTTTCTTGTTAATTATAAATCCAACACCACTAGTTCTGCCAGTATCTGTCCCAAGATAATAGAAGAGATGTCCACTTTTCAGTTCAATTAGATCTCCTTTTCTCCTTACCTCACTTAGCCCGACGATATCCCATTTGATCCTTTGTAGTTCTTCTCCCAATTCAAGGAGCCTTGAATCAGAAGATAGGGAGCGTCCATTGTAAGTAGCCAAGATCAGCATCAGATGGCAGCCTAGTCCGGTCCTCCGGGGATTCTTAGCACCCTCTGCCTTCATGTCGCAATGGCCGCTGCCTTGGCCAGGTACATTCCAGCTGCTGGAGACTGAGGGCCAAGATTTAAGTTGTGGAGTCTTTTTGGACGGGTTTGGCCATAACTCACCACGCTGGACAAGCGGGTTAGTGAGTGTGGGATAGCATTTCCTCTAATCCCGACGCTATAGTTATACCGCTATTGGCGGTCGTCAGACCCCCTTTAGTGGGAACAGGATGCACCACGAGAAGGCAGGGTTGACATTTGCCAAGGAGAGGCTGTATTATGTTGCGTAGAGACCATGAAATTTTTTTTATCCATACTGTGTTGGAACTGAATCAAGGGCATTCTGTTGTCACTTCTTGTTCGGTCCCAGGGTTTGTTTCGATTCCCAGGAATTAAAATGTTTCTCGCTTTAAGTCGTTACCTGGGATCGAATTTGCATTTGTTGCACAGGTAACTAACATTACATACAACTGGTAGAATGCACGTACTTCCTCCACAGAATTTTAATGAATTTTGTCACTAGTACTGAAAGGCTATATTAAATACTTTGACGTAGTGATTGACGAAACAGATTCGACGATATTCCTCAACACTACTTTGCTGCTACTGCGATATCATGCTACATTTTTGGTAGAATATCTCATCAAAAGTCGCGGAAAATCACAGTCAAATTAATCAGAGCGTCTAGTATGATTTCTCTTCAGAGAGATCGTGGCTCTCTAAATGGGTTGTGTTCATCTTTAGTGAGTTATTTTTCAAGTTAATTCTTTTAGTTAATGAAAACTTTTTCAAAAACGCTATTTATATAGAAAAGTGTCTATGAAATCAGACGACACTAGTAACTGATCAAAGGCTTCAGAACAGGGATTCTTAAATGTTTTAATCTTAATTACCTCTAAGGGACCAAAAAGGTTTCACGTCACCCCATTCTGTATAGTTTAAATATTCTGGATTATATACACGCAAAAGGACTAAAGACGTACCTGATATAAGCACAAAGCAAAAACGCCAATAATTGGATAGAAATGTTGACACTACAACTATCGAACAAAAGGAAACCTCAAACCGTTTACGACAAACAAATAAAGCACCAAGAGAATGGCTGTTACTGTTCATATCAACTGAAATTCGACCACCAGAAGTGGTTTTCAGTAAAAAAAAACAAGTTCAATTTCGTGGCATGGATCCAGGCTATTTTAGTAGCAACCGAAGTTGAAAAGCCTACTTTGTACAACTGTGATCTCGAAGAAACTCGATGCAGAGAGGGTATTTATTTATTTATTTATTTATTTTTGAGAATGCAATGTAAGAAACATTCTGGGAGTTACAGAAAATAAAAACAATTCTAACATTAATATTCATATCTTTGCTAACCATGTGAAATTCAATGAATTTTTGATGTCTTACAAATGGCAGATCATCTTGAAGTGGTTTACTAGCTCTACACTTGATGAAATTAAAAACTGCCATGATAAATTGCAAACTTGGTGAAAGAGTCTTTGAAGGCAGAACATGGGTGCGAAATATAATGGGTCACACTAATGTTATGTGTATACGTATATGTGTATATACTGTATATACGTATAGATAGGTATGATTAACTGATGATTTTATTTAACTCAGCTATTTATTTCGCTAAATTAGGGGTTGATGGAATAAAAACAATCATATCAGCTAAGATAAAAGAATGTTTTTGGTTTCTACATCATCCTCCTCTCAACCCCCGCTGTTAGGCTCCACGAAAACAACTTACGTACATGCACTTACAACCCTACACTACATATTCTTTCGCTAACCAATTCTGGCCATTTTGAACTTCTGTAATGGAAGCCAGCATAAATCGCTTGCTTAACCTGCTCTTTTCCATTGCTTTATCTTATACACACTCTTAAAACTTAGTGTATCAGTCGCTTTAGACAAATTAAGCAATTTTTCATTATATCTTTTGAGGCTCGTGAGAAAATATTCCCTTGTTTTGCAAACAGATGCGGTTTCTCTCTCTCTCTCTCTCTCTCTCTCTCTCTCTCTCTCTCTCTCTCTCTCTCTCTTTCTCTCTCTCTCTCTCTCTCTGAGAGACAGTTCTTATTGTATATTCCATTAATTCATTGTATATATTTCATTATCATCCTTACTTTACGTCAAATAACCCGAACATGTAATGTTTTGTATCTTTTTTTCTGAATAAAGCGTTTTGAACTCTTAATGGTAAAATGTTGCCTTCAGAGGAGCTGTTAACAGCTGTCATGTTAACCCGGAGGGTTTTCTTTCCGACAGCTGAGTGATTAGTTATTTGTGGAAGAAAGTTTTTGCCAAAATGTAGTAAGTAGCATTTTTAATTTATTTTTTATGGGAAATTTTCTTCCTTTCAGAAGCTAAATCCATTTCGTCCTGAGTGTTATTCTAGGATATCATGTTGTAAATACTTGCAAATAATCGAAGGCAATTTAAATGATATTCTATGGGTTAGGGAAACATGACTGTTAAATGATTATTTCATCTCAATTTGATAAAAGGTTTTCGCTCCATTAATTGAGTTCCGCAAGGAATAACTCTGTCTCTTAAATATATATACACTGACTGAAAAAAATCCCAACACCAAGAAGGAGTTGTGTTAGATAAACGACAGTTGGTAGGCGGTGAGAGTACATCTGTAAGATGACGTCTATGCAAATTTCGCGCTCGGCGCATACGTGTGGTGCTAGTAGCGCCCTTCGGAACATACAAAGCAGGTTTGTTGTAAATACGCGCTGTAACGTTCGTGAGCGTTAGTTATCGTTGATATTCGACGTAGGGTGTTGATGTTAGTCAAGAATGCCTTTAAGAAGACGAAGAAGCCATTATCAACAGCTCACGGAGTTTGAACGAGGTCGTGTAATAGGGCTACGAGAAGGTGGATTTTCTTTCCGCAATTTTGCAGAACGACTTGGCAGGAATGTAGCCACTGTGCATGATTGTTGGTAGCGGTGGTCAAGGGAAAGTACTGCCTCAAGAAGACCGGGTTCCGGCCGGCCACGTGGCACTACTGAGAGGGAAGACCGCCGTGTACGGCGCATGGCCGTGGTGCATCGTACCGCGTCTGCGGCAGCAATTCGAGCTGCAGTTGCCACCAGAGTGACACAACGAACTGTTACAAATCGGTTACTTGAAGGACAGCTCCGAGCCAGACGCCCTGTAGCGTGCATTTCACTTACTCCAAACCACTGCCGTTTGCGACGTCAGCGGTGTCAAGCTAGATCTCATTGGAGGACGGAGTGGAGATCTGTTGTGTTTTCTGATGAAAGCCGCTTCTGCCTGGGTGCCAGTGATGGCCGTGTGTTGGTTAGAAGGAGGCCACGTGAGTGCCTGCAACCAACCTGTCTGTGGCCGAGACACACTGGACCTACACCTGGAGTTATGGTCTGGGGAGCAATTTCCTATGACAGCAGGAGCACTCTCGTCGTTATCCCCCGCACCCTGACGGCACAGTTGTACGTCGGTCTGGTGATTCGACCTGTTGTGCTGCCATTCTTGAACAGCATTCCAGGGGGTGTTTTCCAACAGAATAACGCTCGCCCGCATACCGCTGTTGTAACCCAACATGCTCTACAGAGTGTCGACATGTTGCCGTGGCCTGCTAGATCACCAGATCTTTCACCAATCGATCACGTATGGGACACCATTGGACGACAACTCCAGCGTTACCCCCAACCAGCATTAACCGTCCCTGTATTGACCGACCAAGTGCAACAGGCATGGAAATCCATCCCACAAACTGACATCCAGCACCTGTACGACACAATGCATGAACGTTTGCGTGCTTGCATTCAACATTCTGACGGTTACACCGGTTATTAATGTACCAGCATTTCACATTTAAAATGGCTCTTCTCGCGCTTACAATAAGCTGTGATCTTGAAACCTTAATCGATTAAATATGTTACCTATACAAATGTTTTGCCTCCATTTCATTCCTCTACAACTATTTTTTCGTGCTGTTGGGATTTTTTTCCGTCAGTGTATATTAAAAAAAAATTTCCCTTTACAACCACAAAGCGAAACCCTGTCCTTAGGTAGAAGACTGTGTATGGAGGAATTTGTAGCGCACTCACTCGTGATTAGCCCATACTGCATTCTTTTCTGGAGTTAGTGTGCCAACTTATGATGAGCGCGTCTTCATGCAAATCAAAGCATCTGTTGGTAAACGACGGCACGTGTGAAGTTCATGAAACGGTATAAATGACACCTCAGACTGAGCTCTGTTAATCTGTGTTATTCTTGTTCTTCAGATGAGAAAGGCAGCGGACTCAAGCGAGTTTGAGAAAGGCCAAATTGTAATGGCCAGACGACTGGGTCAGTGCATTTCCGAGACGGCAAGGCTTGTGCGGTACTCACGGTCATCCGTGATTTGTACCTTTAAAAAGTGGACTGCGGAGAGGAAAAACCTATGAACCGCCGACGAGGTGTGGGCCGATCACGGCTCTTCGATGCTAGAGGTGAGCGTAGGCTATCCTGCATGGTACAATCCAACAAAAGGAATATTGTAGCGCAACTCGCCGGTAATTTGAATGCAGTTAATAGAAGTAATGTGCCACAATACATAGTACTTCAAAACCTGCTCGAAATGGGGCTGCGCAGTAATTACAAATTCCCCCGAGTGCGCAGCTAACCTCGGTTAACCGTCGAGAGCACCTAAAATGAGAACTGGACTTTGAATGTTTGGAAATAGGTTGTCTGGTCCAATGAATCTCGTTTCCTGTTGCACCATGTGGAACAGGAAACGAGATTTACCTGAGGAAATGTTGGCACCAGGATGCATCCTGGGACGAAACCAAGCTGGTGGAAGCAGTGCAATGCTTTGGATAATGTTCTGTTGGGAAACCCTTTGTCCAGTCATCATGTGCAGGAAATTATGACATCTGCCACCTACCTAAACGTCATTGCAGACTAGGTACATCATTTCGTAGCAACGGTATTCTCCTTCAGTAGTACCTTCTTTCAGAAGGATAATACGCCACCACACTGCCCGGATTGTTCGAGAATATTTAGCGGAACATGAGGAAGACTTCCAGGTGACCTCCAAATTACCCAGGTATCAATCCAATCGAGTATCTGTGGTTTGTGTTGGAACAGCCAATCCGATGTGCAGCGGCTCAACCACGTAACTTACAAGAGTTAAAGGATCTGCTTATAACGTGTTGGTAACAAATTCCACAAGACAACTTCAGAAATCTTTTAGAGTCCATGTCTCGCCGAGTAAGAGCTGGTTTGGCGGGCAATCTCCAAGAAAGGGGGAAGAGTTGAAGATGTACAGATGTGAGTCGGACAACGTGCTAGGTATTATAATCGTGTAAGTGAGCATTAACAGGTTTTATTTCACTATAATGATTACCAGGTTATTTTCCCCACCATGAGAAGACTCCAAACTCAAAACGTATGGACATAATTAAAAAATCCTCGCATCTTTAAATGCCTATGAACGCATTATTAAATCTCCAATCAACTCGCTGTCCTGTGTCCTCTGACCATTCGTTGAAGATGGGTCAAGGTTAAAGTTCCCTGATGAGGCATTTTCTTCTATTTTGAGTTTAATGACCACAATGGGGAACTCATTGGGTTATAGGCAGTCACTCGTCCCTACTTTGGGACCACTATTTCCAGGGAAGTGAGAGAGTCGTTTCAAGTAAGGCAACCATACCACCCACGCGTCATCTAGGACTCGAACCCAGGCCCACTTGAACGAGCGTTCAGAAGCCAGCGCTTAGACCACTGCACCACCTGGGTGGCTCTGATAAGGCATAAATGGTGTGCCTATCTGTTGGCGCTGACCTTCCCCTGGAACCAGTGGCCATAAGTTAGGGACGGGCTACTGCTTACGGATCTACGACTTGCTTATTGTGGCCGTTAAATCCCGGAACGAAGAAAAAAAACTTTGATTTTTCCAAAATAAAAAATACTATAACTTTTGATTTAAAAAAACATACCTCCTTCAGGTCCTGCGTCACATATTCGAGCAGTATTAAAGATGAAAGACGCCAGAAAAAATAGATTTTTCACCTTACTCGCGGACATCCTTTGAATGTGCTCAGAAGAGTTCATAAGGTTCTGCACTGCTTATGGTTTTTGAGATACTTCATGACATAATATGATTCACAACTTCGGATTTTTGAGACAAATGGTAACTTGACGTGTCTCTTATGATACTTGAGTCGAATCACAACGTTACGATATTTGGCTCTGCAAGTGGTCGTCGAACTTAATCATGCCTCACAGTATTTAACACCATTCGTGATCATCAAGCCCAATTTTAATTGCATATGGTAGTTTTACTCATTCTATATTTTCAGACTAGCTAGGACGGCCTAGATTTAAACGATGCTTATGGAACCTTATCACAACACTATACAGTTCACAGATGCTCGTAGTCCTTGAGTCCATTCATTATAGCATGCGACTCACTGCCGTTCCTAATCAAATGCTCTAAATTAAATATTTTTTCTCATCCAACTATTGATCAAAATTGATAAATGTATTTAAAAATCGAAACCTTAATCGTTGTGGTTTTATTTTTCCTGATCTAGGTTCGCGTTTACAATAGAAACTTTTGAAAATAGTTCTTGGAGTAACTGACATTGGCTTAATAACGAGACTTTCTTTAATTTTTCAGGTTCGGAATTATCTTTATATTCTCTGTTTTTGTTTTTATAATATATTAAACAGACGCACTTTCTAAATTAAAATCATGGAAAATTGCTGGAAGACTTTCTTTACAAATGAATGACCTCTTACATATTTGGAGTTCGTCGCTTTAAATTTCTTGCACCTCAAGATGCCAGCTTTAGAAGTTTCCTACATACAGAAACGAGGTTTCTTTTCTCACGCGGGTAATGATTTAATAAGATGCTTGTCGATACCAATAACGGAAACAAGAAGTTTAATGAACTGGTATTTAGCTTTTAAATCATGTATCCTATCATTTGGAAGTAATCTCTTTCTTTTTAACTTCCGAGTTAAAAATTTGGAAGTCCGGCTCTTTCTTTTTAACTTCCGAGTATGCTGTACATCCACTGAACACTCATCCAATCCTTATGTGCTGCTTTCGTTGATATGCAAATGTACTACATTTAATTAAATTACAATAAGTATCACTGCTAAAAACATTGAACGGTGAATAAAATTATAGGATGTACTAAAAATAGAAAGATGTTCTTTGTTTCACATTAAATCTTGTCTCATATGCATCAGAATATGTACTGCGTTCTGATAATTGTGATGTTGATTACAGAATTTTCTTCCAAGTATGCGTTTCGTAAGTACAGACACACATTTTCCTTTTATTGCTTTAGATTTCGTTTCATTATTGTGCAAAAATATTGATGTGTGTAAAACCAATGAAAGTTTTATTTCTCGTTTATTTAACTTCTACTCGTTGTTTGTCTTCGGGAATACGTAGAGCTCAGTTCAATGGTAAAAAAGTTTTTTTACCTCCACATCCTTGCAAAGTATTTCCTTCATGACATTTTTTTCTGCTTCCTCACCGCTTACAGAAATTTCTCTTGAAAGAACAAAGTTATCCTTGTTAACAAGCAGATCTGTTTTCTCTCTTTCTCAGTAGCTCCTCTGAACCGGCTTTGATCTTTCTCAAATATTTCCCTTAATTCTTCAGCGAATATTATGTTTACTTATTATTTTTTTATTTTTTGAGGAAAAGCTCGTTTCAAAAATTTGTTTTCCTGTACTTCTCAAAAGTACAACGAAAGCTATACCAGTGATGCTATTGTGTTTAAATTCACATTTCAAGTATTTCGGAGGAAAAAATTTTATACCATGCATTTATGTGGTGAATTTTTTTCAAGCATTGTATTCCTCCGTTAAATGCACAAATACACACTTCAACACTTTGATCATTGTGATTATTCTTGCGGTATGTTAGTTTCAGAAGAAAATGCATACCTTTGAGGTTACGCGATCTCTCAGCCTCAAAAATATTTATTCAATGATCAAAACTCGATGCATGAAACCACCAAATAATCGCTTTCAGTATTTTCTGTTAACACAATGTTACGAATAATATCACCTTTTTTGCAAAAAAAAAAAAAGAAAACACATAATGAAACTGCATTCCAAAGCAATCTTGAGGGGTTTTTTCACGCTAAAACAAACGGAAGAGAACCGGAACTACTCTGCTTCGAGCCTTTATGTTAACTCTTCCCAGCTTTCAGTTAACTTGACGCGCGAGCGTCATCGGGAATGTTTGAATACTGAACTACTAAAACAGACACAGGGAGTCACAAACTGACGAAATGCGTCCAACGGACAAATTGTATGACAAGTGTCGCTTGTGTGTCATCACAGAAATCACAATCATAGCCCCGTAATGAGAGGTTCTCTACGTCGTGTCTGATTTAACGGAGTTGCTCTAATTAGCATGTACGCATTCTTTTTCTTTCTTTCTTTGTGTGTGTGTGTGTGTGTGTGTGTGTGTCATTCCAGCCGCGCTTTTCATGACAGTCGAAAGGAAGCTCTGTAGAACATTTGCTGCTTTCTCACGAAATTCTAAAGATTGTGGTTTGCAAGTTTCCTCTCACTTCGACTCTCCTTTTATACTTCAGGGCGTTTCTTCAACACGGGGAGAACAAAATAGCCTGCAACTCTTCGGTCATTGATTTCAGTATTTGATGTTTGCAAACAAAAGTAACTGACGAACATCTGTGGTTGATGTATTGGTTTGACACAACTCGATCAAATCCTGAAGAGGCTGGAAGTAATAAGAATAGGAAGATATTCTCTATCTAAGCGTATTCATAGACGTCCTTCTAGAAGAAAAGGGAAGGAAAGAAAATACTTTCTTTACATATATTAACGTACACAGCTTAAAGACAACTTTGACTCAGGCCAAGGACACACTCAAAACTCCAGGACTTTAGAATCAAATTTGAATTTTACGTACCTTGACCACCGCTTATAAGACACACATTTGTGACTGATCTTTTTGACTCTTACAAGAGGTGAAATTTTTTAATCTTCAAATATGTACATTTAGTGATATGCAATAATAATTTTCATATATTGACAAAGAAATTTCGTTATTTAAAAATTGTTAAGGTAAAAAATGGAAAAATATGAATAAAGAATTTATTTCGAAACATTTTTACGCATGTTTATATTAACATATGTATTTGATAAAGCACATGAGTAATTAAGGTTTATTTATGACATGCAATATATTTTAAAGAATTTTTAAAAATTGCATGCGCACGTAATTCAATCGAAGTGCCACAAATATGAAAAATAAAATGTACATGTTATTCATAAAAACTGTCCACTGTAGATTGTTAGCAAGAGTTTCTAATATGGTTTTGTACTTCACATACAAACTCGTAATATGTTTCATAAGACTTTCGGGAATCTTTTTTACCAACGCTTTCCTAAGAATCTGAAGAGCTTAACATGCTTTTACTGCATTTGGTGATCTTTTTTTTTAATTTACTCGTCTTCAACTACTTCTAGATTCGTAATTTATTCCCTGCAACCTGCAACTTCCGTTTCTCCTACTGATTTCTGAACTTCTACAACAATTTGATCATCTGTTCCTTACGAAGCTGTTTGTGTGTCACAGTCTATATT
This sequence comes from Macrothele yani, assembly GCA_039090855.1. NCBI lineage: Eukaryota > Metazoa > Arthropoda > Arachnida > Araneae > Macrothelidae > Macrothele > Macrothele yani. Next base: position 77,950,564 of record CM077025.1, on the reverse strand, counting down.
AATAAAGTCAAACAACTCGCCAAAATTCTCTCTTTCTTCAAGGGTTTCATTTTGGTTTATTACTTTTCTGAAACACAACTATGCAAAGGCAGTTAGAAATCAAATATGTATTTGTATTTTTCTAGACGTTGGAACTAATGCAGATCGCGTTCAGCAACGAGTTTTTTTGTTTGTTTATTTGTTTGATTTGCTTTCAACTTTTTTCATTCCGATTGCCTGCGTCAATTACAACCACAAGTTTTCTTCTCGTGTTCTTTCCGTAATACGTTTTAAAGGTCTTGATTACCTCTTGGTAGAGATACGGGAGACGGAAGGCAGGGTCACGGGGTTTCGGATCCCTCAGGAATTTCATAGTCTCCTCACTGAAGAGGTCTTTGCATGAAACATCGTAAAATTTTCAGATTCATTTATGACATCGTTTTTTCAATGAAGATTTCTTGAAGACCGTAACAGCAGCCCAGAAAACTACAAAGTGCTTGAAGTACAATGTCGATTTTGTACAAATAAGTTAAAAAGTTAACTCAACGTTGTGTTTTTCAGAAAACTTTTTCTCTTAATTTTTTTTTTAAAGAATTCTTTAAATTTCTTAACTCTCTCTCTCTCTTTTTTTTTCTTTTCTTTTTTTTCCAAGTCCGAATGTGTTACCTACTCGGGATCAAAAAGCCCAATACCCTGCAAAATAACACTGAACGACAAAGAATTTGTACCCAAATTAAGCGGTGTAGTATGCAACTGCTACGTAGTTGTACTCAGATCTTTTTTGGAATTTATACACGAGATAGGACGAATGTGTCTGCTTTTTCTGCAAAAACAACTATTGTCGAAATAAAGCTATCGAAATCCCTTTGCCTCTCACACGCTGTGCCGTGCTCAGGTGCGGATACAGAGGGAGAGCCATGGATTCTTTCCCCCTGTCTTCTTATACATGTTTTTATGTTGCGCCAAAACAACTGTTCCAAGCAAAGAAAAGTGTCACTCCATGCGTAATATTTATTCATTTACAAAGCTTGGGCTATACTGTATCATCTAGACCACTATCTCAAAGGTTGTATAGATATGTACTCATACAATAGACACCGAAGAAAAGTTGCGTTTTTGTTGTACGTACGGCAGCCATTTCATAACAGTGAAAGGAAAAAATCACGCAGAACATTTCATTTTATCAAATATAGCGACAGTGCCGGTGCCAGGCTATTTCCCGCTATAGGCAAGGCCACCCCTCCCGGAAAGAAATTGCGAACTTCAATTCATCACTAAGTTTTAAAAAATAAATATAAAACAACATATAAAAATGATAAATAAAAAGTAGCGTATATTTTTTTCTAAGAAGTCTTTATAAATAATTATATTCAATAATCCTGCTGTGGTATTTATCTTAAAATAAAAATAAATAAATTTTTAGTTGCATTTTTTACAGGAATTTTTTTTTTTAATCTGTATAAAACTGTACCCCTCAAAGGTCCGTACTGCGACCGGCCCTGCATAGAGGTAAAAACAGGGAGGTGGTGGTATTTCCAAAAACTAGAGGACAAATAAACAGGATTCTTTATAAATCCCAGGTCTTGTGACGTATATTCTATTTTAACTTTCATGTTTGGTTCATTTTCCTTTGTAAATCTGAGTTTGTTTTCTTTTGCACTTTCCAAACTTAACGTGATCTGTTTCACATAAATGAGGTTTCGCAACACCATGAGGTCCGTACGTAAGAGATGTATGAATGTGATAAGAACAAGACGAGACATACACTGCATAATGGCTATGCAGTAGCTGTGGGTAAGGGGGTGTTGGATGGTGAACGTTAATGCTCCTTTTGGATACACGACTGCTTAATTGCCGTTTAAGTATTTGTGAAGGCTATGTGTTCTACTTTAATAACAGTGTTGTGTTCTTGCAGATATTAATTCAAGTTCCAGTGTTGTGTTTCATAGTTAATTTATTATGGATATTAACCCAAGTTCTCGTTGATCACCTTGTTGAAGCGCGATATGATCAAGTGACTATTGACAGCAATAAAGGATTAGCGCTAAGTAACAATTTCCTGACTTTATTTGAGTGACTCGTATTTTACTGTAGATGAAGTTTTTGATCTATGTAGTGTTTTAGTAAGTCAACTACACACAAACGCTACAGGCTCAATTAACAACTGTAAAATGTTTGTAACGTTTTGCTTCACTTTTCTCAAAATTTAGGAAATCAGACGTACTTTTATTCGTGCTATAATAACGGATCGATTAAAAAAGATGAAAAAGGGAAAATCTAATTTTGATCTGCCAAGTCTAGTTTTTTTTTCTAGTTCGTGTTGTTCCTTCTATTCGTATTCTCTTACATACACAAACCAAAAATCAGGGCTATAATCCGGTAGATGACACAGTTCCGCTGTTTTTCCTGAAAATGACACGCATTCCATCTCTGCTGCGTGCCTTTTCCTTTCACATATTTTTCGTACAGAACGCTTAGATGTTCAGCTGTCTAGAAGCAATGCCTTTAAAAATAGGTCCACCCATAAATAAAATGACACAGCAGTCGGTCTTTTCCAGAGGGTGTGTCTGTGCATTTAACGGAAGAATACAATTATAGAAAAAAAAAAAACAGGTATAGGCTCAGTTCTGATTGAGCTGTCAGTTTGGAGCGTAGGGCTACGACTTGCAGATGGGAGAATTAAAATAAGCAAGTCGAGTATGGTTTCAAAGCGTTTATTTAATGTGTTATAGCCAACATAGGTCTATGATATGAAAAGTAGCTTACATATTTTTTACAAATGATGCTGCATACATTGTGAACACAAAGCAGATCGATACACGAAACATCAAACGTGGTGATATGTCTTCTTGGACTTCTTTCATTCCTCGTCACTTGTTTTTGCCTCTCGTTTTGATTCTCTCCACTTTTGTTTGCGTCCATTCTGTGAATTCCGCGGCATTGTCGAAAATGTTAACTCATTCACACGAAAACAATTTTTTAAAATTTTAGTTTAAACCACTGCGATATGTTCCTTATATATTTGAGTAGATCTTATCGAGACCTTTAAAACGATACCACGCACAGTCGTGTTGCGCTCACGGTCACCGAGACAGACTGAGTCAAACCATCACCCCCTAATAGCTTAGCAGGCCCGCGCACCGAACGCCGGAAGCTGCGTGACGTAGGGGAGAGTAGGCTGATGTCCGTGGTGGGTGGTCGAGCATGCATGAGCTTGCTCACTCTGTGTAAGCGTGACTACGGATGTGCGTGGTTGTTGTTGTCAAATTGTCAACTAAATTTATCTTCATAGAGGAATATTAAAAGTATTCAAATTCCCTACTAATGGGGAGGTTCTCAGAAAATGGATTACAGCAATAAAGCGTGAAAATTTTCAACTCTAAGGCACGTGGAAACCTTTTGTTAACCTTATTTTAAACTACTCGTAAAATAAAAATTTTGAACTAGAAAATTTAAATTTGGCTAATTTTATAATCTAATGCATCTCACAGCGGGAAGTCAAAGCACTGAAAAGATTTTTGAAAAATGAAATTTATGTTTGTAATGGAAAGAATAGATTACTTGTGTGTTATATTAACCCATAACATGTTTTTGCCAATGTATCAAATAAGTTCAAAGTAAAATATGTATATTTAGGAAGGGATTTTAAACTTTCTTATGGACACAGAATAATAAGGGTTGCATGTTTTTGATCCCAAGAGTAATATGTTGATACATTCGTACTTAGTTATTTAAGTGTTTAGGCAGCGCCAGATTAACTTTTTTAGGGTCACTATTTCTGGGCACAAATGCTTGTAAAATACTTATATCCTATACGAAATATATGTATGTCATGTACACATCTAACATGCCTATGTCCTTTATATAAATGCTAAGGCCTTGTTGCCATGTGAAATGCATCTTTTGTGTTTGCAGACATAGAGAATTGCATTGAATTATCATTTTTAATATTTATTACTAAAGGAACACAAACACTGAATCAAGTATAGACAGCAAAAATTAGATATGAATGCACAAAAACAGAAGTTCACACATAGTTCAGGAGTAAGTTTGCCTTTAAAATGTCCGTTTAAAGATTTTGAAGCATTTTTCTACAAACCAACACATTGAAGAACTCTCGTGTGAGCAGTGTGTATGCTCTATCTGTGGTAGGATGGGGATTTATCAGAACCATTCAATTTCTTAAAAATTAGGTGAAATATATCAGTACTACCTGGGCAAGAAATTATTTACTTGCCCAGGTAGTAAAAGCTGGATGCGCAGGAAAATGTATCTTTTAAGATAACAAACCAGAACCCTATTTTTTTTTAAGTTAAAAATATGAACTGTTTTTACATGTTTGCACTTCCATTTTAAGGGTCTGTATTACAAATGTTCAATGCACAAAAGTGTGTATATCAATTTTTAAGATGCTGATGCTAAAATTGGTATGAAATAGTACGATGATGAAACTAGTGTTTCGGAAATTTAGGGATTATGCCATGTTCCTTTTGTTAAAGTTTTCTCCCTTTGTCACTAAATATGAGAGGCCAGTTACATCAGAGGCATGCATACTGTTGTTGATTATAAACAAAATTTGGAGCAAAACTAGGTTTCCGATTTCTGGGCGTAGAACATAACATAATTAAAGATGTGATATTACTCTTTCCTTGGTACTTCGTAACAATAATACAACTTCCATTAATTAACAATGACATGAAACACGACATGTGATGACTGTCTTTTTTTCTTGTGTAGTAGGAAATTTTATTACAAACTTTTTTATTTTAAAATTTAGTTACCATGCACAGGCAATTAGATGTTTTATTTACCTGCCCAGACGAATGATTTACATGCTCTGGGCATCTCGGGCATGGTATTTTTAAGCCTTGGATATTGTTATTTTTAAGAGAAAAAAAGTACGTGGATCGACATGAATCCACATATTGTGGAAACTATGTTCTAAACAAACAAGATTTTTAAAATACAAGTAGAAATATATACTCGCTTTTTTTTTTTTTTTTTTTTGAAAACATTTGCTTAAAATGAGAGATCAACTTTTTATTCATTTATCTAGACTTATCTGTTTCCAGACTTCCTGCACTGTGTCTTCACAAGCTACAGCAATAATAACTGGAACTAATATATCTCATATTATCCGATAACTACTGGAAAGTGTGCTTCCAAACGTGAGGGTGGGTGTCAATTTTTGTATGGGGAAAAACTTCTTCAATCCTTCATAGAATTTATTTTGAAACCAAAATCATAAATAAAGGAAAAAACAATCTTTTTCAATAGCTTTAGCAATGACAAAACATTTGGGCAAAATTTTATACCATTGCTTTTTATAGTTTCTGAGAAAATGGTACATCAAGTTAGTCAATTTATAATGAAACATGTACATCTTTTAAAATACATCCTATAGTACCAAAAAAAAACGCTTAGATTTATTCAGTACAATAACTGCATGTGCCTTTGTCAGGTTCTCAAAAAATATAATAATTATCTGAAAAAATACTTTCAGAAATTATTGGAACAAATTTCAGATTTTCTTAGAAACGTGTCTTTGAAATTCTTCAAGGAACAGCTAACGGACACATAATCAGATTGTGCTTGTGATACACAAAGAACTACACAACCATAATTATATGTACATTGGCAGTTTTCCTGAATACTTCTTGAAAATCAAATTTCAGGAAATTTCTGCCAATAAGTTACTTGTATTTTTCCAGATAAAAAGAAATGCTTATATTGTGGATCCAAATAGTTTTGCTTAATGCTACTAATGTACTTAATACAGATGTGTTGAACTTTGACAAGATAACTTTTCTGAAATAGTGCTCTGGAAGACAAAAATTATAAACTTTATATTTGCTTATCAAAATGAAGTTGTCCAAACACGTAACTAGATGGTACTAAAATTAGGAAAACTTGTTATGTCATTATTGTACGTTTAACAATGTAGCAATTGCATAATTTTCTTGAAATCTTAATTTATTTGATGCAATCAGTGGATCAAGCAGCAATTCACTGTATGTATGTTAAAGCGTGTTTTATTGAGCCTTTGGTAATAATTAAAAAACACAGAAAAAAATTCAGTTTTTCTTGACCTTTTTTTCATATATTAGTGATCACGGATTGCATATAAAATACATTTTCACTAAAGGAATTATTTCATTACTAAAATTTTCATAGTTATAAGTTTGCAATGAATGAAAAATCTGATTCCTTAAATATGTCAATCGACATCTTTTGAAACGACGGCGATACTTCGTAATGGACCCTCAAACTAATCTTTCAAGTACAAGAACGATTTGTTCACAAGTACAGGAATCGTTCGGCTAACTATAAAGACACTATAACTTCAAGTAAAACTACGACAAGAGTTTATAATTTCGATTATAGGAATGGTTTATCACTTCCAGTGAAATGACAGGGATGCTTTCATTAAGTTGACGAATCTGTGTTGCTTACCCTTTGAAGTCGAAATTATTGCTACGCTAAATTTTACGCTGTAATTTCTTTTTCTTCTGTATTTTAAAAGATTATTAAACAAACTTGTTAACTCTGCAGTTATTTGAAAACTAACACACAAGTTCTTATTTAAATGCAGTGAAACTCTAAAAGAACGCACTACCTGGTTAGTTGGTGTACGTAAAGACGCGTTCGTTCGCACATCGCCGTAATGCCCCTCTCCGCGACTACGGACTACTCTAGTGACGTCACAAATCGGTGCGCGGGCCTGTTAAGCTATTAGGGGGTGATGGTCAAACGCTGCGGCACACCCAGAAATATTGCATCATCTCCTCTGCGCAGAGGGAGCGAGGGAAGCGTCGCGCGCATGATGTATTGCGCAGTAGGCGAATTGGACTCCATGCTGTTTACGAATATGCTAACACGATTATTGTGCGGCACGTATTTTAACGCTATAACGATTTCAATTGGGAGCTATTTTTGTCAGAGGCGGTCGGCCGCAAGTCGCCCCATACTATCCGCGGAGTTAGACGTAGTCCTATGTCAAAAGTCAAAATCCATTGTTGCTCACCGCCACACTTTTTTCAGATAGGACTGCAACACTGCCAAAGATGTTGCTAAACATAAGATCAGCAGCCTAGGATTGCTTATATGTTTATATGACTGTTTTCAAAATTGTGACTTGCACGGAAGTTTTCAACATTGTGAAATTTTGTATTTGTTGTTTGTTATGTGTGTACATATCTGTTCAACCTATGAGATAGTCGGATAGATGACACATTACATACCAGACTTCTTAACTGAATAAATATTGCATACACTGTATACTAAAAAGACATTCAACGTTTTTTAATTTGCTGTTGGAAGAAGGCCTTTTTCTTTGCTTAGAACAGTTGTTTTGGCACGAAATAAAAATATGCATAAAAAGGACCAGAGAGAGGTCCCTGCCCCCCCCCCCCCCCCACCTCTTTCTGTCAGCACTTGCAAAAAAAAAAAAAAAAAAAAGCGTCAACACCAGGAGGGGAGGAGAGCCGTCAAAAATTTCTGGGTCTGCCAATGGCCGAGCTTAGTGTTTTTTCTGCCTTAGGTAGATCCGATCCATCGGTGTTTCCATGATGCTTGTTGGGGTCGCGGGTGGCCTAGTGGGCAACGTTCGTGACTGCCGCGGAAATGACCTCAGGTTCGATCCACTAAATACCCGCTGTGCGTCGGATGGGCACGTTAAGCCGTAGGACCCCGGGTACTGCCCCCTCCCCCCCCGGTAATAAATAAGGGCGTCTTCCTCCCCCTTTCTACTTCGCTTCTGTGTCACTTTCCTATCGGGCACTCTAGCCCAAATCTCCCAGTTTCCTATTTCTAAGGGTTGTTTAAGACCTGGAGTCAGACACTCCCTTCCTGAAATCCTCTACATTTGATCATTTGATGCTTGTGTTTTCACCCGTGTTATTCATTCACAAGGCATGCAGGAGTGGGAAATAACTCAAGAGGTTTGTTTAGGCACAGGGCTTCACATCAGTTTCAAAGCGCCCGAATACGAACTGGCACTTTGACAGCAGTTCCTGTTGAACGTTTTCTAAAAAATGTTGGTCACAAGGCACGCTGCGATTGAAACACTGAACTTGAATGATATTGACTTGAAAAACTGTCGAGGACAACATGTCTGGGGCATATAACAGCTTGCAAGCAACTCAAAAAACTAAACAGCTTGCCGAGTATATACCCATGCTCGGCCCATTCACTGAACTTGGTAGGTCTATGTGCTGCAGAAAGCTGTCAAGAAGCTAGCTTTTTTTCCCCTACAGTGGATCATTTATATAAGTTCTTTTCTGCTTCCACACATCGTTGGGAACTACTGATAGAAGCCAATAAATCAGATGATAAAACATCAAAAACAAAATTCTCTGATACTCGCTAGGCGCATGCATGACGCATGCCTAGCTTTGCGCAAGAATTGGATTCAAGTGTTGGGAGTATTATCAGAAACAGAAGACAGTAAGTAATACAGAGAAATACACAACTAAAAGGGAAGCAATCAGCAGGGCTGCGACAAAATTTAGTCCCTAGAGTGCGCTTTCATGGCCATACTATGGAATGTGATTCTATAACGATTTAATGTGACAAGTATAAACTTACAGTGTCAAACAATAGACCTTGCAGCAGTTGTCCAACTTTATTATTCACTCTCAATTTTTATCCACACGCTGAGAGATATGTTTGCAGAAAAAGCTTTGGAACTTTCCAATGAAACTGAACACAAACACGATCTGCGAACAAAAAAAAAAAAAGAAATCTTTAAGACATGACGAAGGTAGACATGAGGAAATAAATTTGTCAGGAAAAGATAGGTTTCGGGTTCAAACATACTTAGTAATAATAGATTTTTTGAGGACCGAAATGGAACGCAGAATCAAATCTTACAATGCTTTATCAGAGAAATCTAATTTTATTTTCAATTATATGCGAATTCCTGTGGAACATGTGAGAAGTGCAACAGAAAACTTAGTGGTTGTACACGAAGATGATTTAAGAAAAACTTAATTCAACGAATGTCTCCACTTCAAACATTATTTGCTATCAGTCGGAGAGGGGAAAGTATCGGCTTTGCGAATGTGCAGAAAGATATTTGATTTTTCCAAATATCGATGTGTCTTTTAGAGTACTCATATTTCTTTGCATTCCCGTAACAAACTGTTCAGCTGAGCTATCGTTTTCTGTTTTAAAGAGAATAATGAATTTGCGATTGCGGATGGAAGAGGATGAGCTCGATGCTTTTTCCACCATGACTATAGAGAGCGAGTTGCTGATTTCATTGGACTTCAGTGAGCTCATCGAAGCATTTGCAACAGAAAAGTCAAGACGAAAACGGTTGTAAGGAAAGTATGTGTTTTCCTTTTTTTAGAACTTCCTTAAAACTTGGCAATTTTCAAAATTACGGTAATGTTAAAATTTTAAATAATGCAGCACTTGTGCAGGAATACAAAAATCCACTTTTATTTCAAATTCAAAATTTATTTATTACTTCACTGCATTAAAACAAAACATGACACAACGAATTGTACGAATTAAAATTGCAAACGAAAATCAGAGTTTAAGAGACAAAGCGTCAATTAGTTTTCTGCCAAGCGGTGTAAGGAATTTTTGTCAACGTTAGACAAAATTGTTTTATTAATTGTTATAAGAAAAGTTCTTGTTTATAGTTTCACCACATTTAGGCTTTAAATTATTATTTTATTTGTGCTTAGCTTCGGATAGGCTACATTCCTTCCTCACCTTCCCCTAACATTTTGTTTTGCTCCTGAATGGAATCCGAATGAGTTGCAAAAAATTGTAGCCATCAAATCCTTTATTTTAAAGGGAAGTAGGGATGGCAAAGCCCTAAATTCGTCTTTGGAAAGAATGTCATCAAGGATTTTCCAGTTTCAATTCAAATCTCATCAGTATATCCAGATAACACAGAAACTTTCAATACAAAATTTTGTCTCAATCAGTTGAGCTTCTGCGTTATTGTGACCCAAACAACAAGCAGACAAGTAGATACATGCGCCCACGCGAAGACATACAAGAAGTTTGTGAGGCAGTGGCGTCGTTAGACCAATTTTGGGGGCTCAAGCCCTCCCTACAAAAAAGCGCAAAGCCCTCCCAATCAAAATAAACCTTTTCTTGCATTATCTTACCTTTACCTATGTAATATTTTTCCACTTAAAAAAGAAAAAAAGGTCAGATGGGAATTTTCTTAAATATTTTGTTGTTAAAGCAAAAAAAAACCTTCCTTCGATTCCCCCCTTTTTCCGACGAGGGGGTCAGATGTCACAGCAACAGCATTAAGATAATATTACTCTTGTTGGGGTAATCTCGTCGCCTGGTCTCTGTAGGGGTTAGGCCATTAGGGAACAATACGTCAAAGAACTTAAATATTTACTGGGGTGGGAGTATCGTGGAAGGCACGTACCATCAGCCCCACGCTAACAAAAGCCCAAACCCTGAGAATCAGCCGTAGGCCAAGAAACTGAAAGAACAATGTACGGCAGCAACTGCAACAGCTTATCGGAAACGGTAGTGTTCATGTGAAAAGGCGCCATCTTTACACTAGGGTAATAAAAAACAGCATGAAAGGAAGCAGAAGTTTCCAATAAGTGAAGGCGTGTGTTTCACGAGGTAAAGGGATTTCGGTGGGGTATTAGCGCATTTCTTGTTACGGTAGTTTATTGGTAGATGTATCTGATCATCGGACGGGAAATATAATAACGGTGCTGAGAGTGGAGCACTGTTGTATGATAGATTCTTTTTTACAGAACAGTGTTGCTAAGTATTCTTCTCAATTAAGCGCATTTGATTTTTTTTTTTTTTTTTTTTTTTTTTTTTTGTCCACTGCAAGCTATACTTTCAGAGCTACTAGGATGGAAATAATTTAAAAAATAGCAACACGAAATACAGGCTACTTGGGTTAAAGACCGTTGTTTGACGCTTGGAAAACAGCGTCAAACAACGGTCTTTAACCCAAGTAGCCACGCTGTGCACGAGCTCTCTAACACACAAGAAATGCATTCCAGACGAAAATGCTCTATTTATTGTCGATTTTATTCAAACTCAGTTTCAGATAATTGTCCTGTGATGCAGAGAAAAAAATCTGGTTTGTATAAGTTTCGACATTATTCCAGTTTTACAAATAACTGAGGTAAATCAGGGTACCTTGGAGGATAGCTTTTGTCGAGTTGCACATCTTTGCTTCTGGGTGTTTTTTGAAGAAAATATTATTTCAAAAGTTATATATCTACATAGCGGATGGACTTAGCCCACCCCCACCCCCCAATCCATCATTCCTAGCGACGCACTGTTGTGAGGTGAAATGTTTGGATGTAGTTCATTTTTTTTTCATCATCATGTATTCCTTTGAAACAAACTGAAGGGGAATATGTGAGCGAAATTTTCAGTTTTTACTTTTCAGATTTTGTGTTTTTTTACTCACTTAAACTGAACTCTTGGTCTAATTTTTAGCCCAAAATATTCACTTGAGATTAACCGAAGTAAAAACGGTTCATCTTAGTGAAAGAGATGAATATAGTAATGGGTGCCAGCCATTCGAGGTTTTACCTCGAATGGCGGGCACCCTGGGACTTCACGATTTGGTTGAGAGTCAACCTCGCGAATGGGGATTTAAGCCATTCGCGAGGTTGACTGTCAGCCCAACTTGGCTTACAATACAAAGTTCGTATTAAATATGTACGCACAATATATAATTAAAGTGATTTGTTCGATTAAATGGTGTTTTTTTTTTTTTTTTTTTTGCTGTTGTTTTGCAGTGAGGAACAACACAATTCGTATGGATATATACAGTTTAAGATTCAGTAGATACACTGTACGTATTTCGATGCATGTTGAAACATACGTACGTAACAAAAAATATAATACACCATGCATTTTAAAACGCACGTACTTACTGCTCATTATTTAAAAACAGTCAGCAATTTTTGGCTGCGAAAAATCTGACAAAAGCGGTTTTTTTTTTGTTTTTTTTTCCTTTGGCAATTCGTATCATGTTTTTCTACGTGTATTTTTAAATTCTTCAATAGTGCTAATCCTTCTGAATCCCTCTTGTTCACACACACACAAAAAAAACCTCTTCCAACTCTTCACTAAACTTTACAGTCTGTAAAGAAATTGCGCTCTTCTTATACAACTACAGTACATCAGATGCTTTGTCAAACAAATCATTTTCTTATGGTGTTTTCAAAGCAACGAACTTGCGCACATTATTCAGTGTCTCTTCAATACACAGATCTACATCGACCCTAATGAAATCTTTAGCATTTCCTTTACTGTTGGACACGTAATTGGTTCGAAAATGGTGTCTAAATCATCTTCTGGATTGACAACAAATACCCCATACTGTTTAAAAGAGGCTGTTTTGTCTACTTCTAAGAAAAGATCGACCGTATTGAAACCACAGACCAGTAGTTTTTGTAATGGAGATCTGGAGGCCAAAAAGGACTATGCCTCAGTCCAAAGAAGCTGAGCAAATTCTTTGTGGCAAAAATTCGCCAAGGTTTATTCCTTGAGCGTTCATATGTTTAACTGTTTTATGACTACGCTTGGGGAGACCTTTCATCCACCAACGGATGTCCGTTATTCGAAGGGTCCACTATTTGAAGGTAAGTATACAGAACCGTATATACTTCATGATCACAGAATTGTCCGCTAAATGGAAGTGTCCTCCATTCGGGAGTGTCCGTTAAGGAGGTTTCACTGTAAAGTCTTAGGCTCAATTTTCATTTCCACCCCTTTGATTGCATTTCTTCACTCATTTAAAACGAAAGCATTTGTGTACAAAATACAAAACATTTAATAACAGTAAACGGTTGAATTCCGTTTTATTGGCGTAGGGCACAAACTACATCGTAAATGCAAGCTTTCGCCACTCACGAGTGGCTTCTTCAGGTAATGTTAAGCACTAAATTGGAAATATATAAACAGTTACAGAAGTTTTCAAAATTTAAACAAGAGTAAAACAAAACTGCTTAAACAATGACATTGTCAAAGATCGAGTGCCAGACAAAAGGTAACTCCATGGAGGTGTCTACGTTGCAGACGTCGGGGTTAGACAGGATTTCTACTGTCTCTCTTTAGGCTGTGCGGCTTTAACCGTTGTGTATGGGGCCAGTTTTCGGATGTCCTGCCACCTATGTTTGGCTGCGTAGTTTTTGATCTCTCTCGCTAGGGCTGTTGGGAGTTTTCCGTACATTACGTCATGTTTGTGCTCCTGGAGTCGTACTTTGAGTGAGCGTTTTGTCATGCTAATGCACTCCTTAGTTGAACCGTCAAGATACTCAAGAAGAATTGCGTATATTCCAGCGTCCTGAAGATTATTGCTACTTCGTTTTTCGAGTGTGAGGCATGAGGTAATCGTTTTTGGAGCCTTGATTATTTATTTTCTCTTCAATACAAGTTGCAACAGTTATTCGACAATGAGAGGTCGCATGTTTTTCAGGCTCCGGTGCTAAGAGACTTTTTTTTTTTTTTGAACACCGGGGAATCACGTTTATTGAATGCTGGGTGAGTTCTAATTTGAAGTCCGTACAATTTCAATTATTTCCCCACTACCAGCTGATACAATACAGTTAATAATGCCGCCAAACTGAACAATAAGGGTACGTCAGTTTCTACTCCGCTGAGTGACAAAAGATTGCATGATATTTCTGAAGAGTTGTCAAATTTTAGAAGGCGATACTCAGTGGACTTGGAACAGCTGACAAAGAATTTAAGTGAAAAGATAGACTCACGGCTGCGTCCCAGTCCCTCATTGACAGACAACTTGGAAGGTATTAGTGCTGCTGCAATAAAAAAGGATTTCATGAATGATTTAACATCTGTTATATCAGGGGAGCCAATGCACTCCTTAGTTGAGCCGTCAGGATACTCAAGAGGGATTGCTTTATTATTTAGATGAAAATTCGTCATCTAAATAATAAAGGTAAGCAGCACTTGAAGATAATTATGGGAGATTTCAATGCAAAAATAGGGCAACGGCAACAGAATGAAACTTCAGTAGGTAAATTCGGTCACGGCAACAGAAACCAGCATGGAAATACTCTCGTTGAGTTTGCAGAGGCAGAAGGGTTTTTCACCTTGAACTCCTTTTTCAAGAAAAAGCCACACAGGAAATGGACATGGAGACATCCAAATGGGACAACAAGTGAAATTGATTTTATTATGTGTAACAAAAAATTTGTCGTAGAAGACTGCAGTGTGCTAAACAAGTTCAACACAGGTAGTGACCATAGATTGGTGAGATGTAAGATGTACCTCAACACTAAACTCGAACGTGGCAAGCTCATAAGACAAACAAAATCTATTGACATAACCAACCTTAAAAAACACCATAATACCTTCAAGTTGGAACTGATGAACAGATTCCCTGCGTTAGAAGGCCTAACAGCGGAAGAAGTGGATATTTCTAAAGTTAACAGAAAAGTAACCAAAGCTCTTATGGAAACAGCAACAAAATTTGCTGTGTCTAAGAACAAGTTGCATGTGAACAAATTATCAGGAAAAACCAAAATGTTGATGCAAAAAAGAAGAGAGATGAGGACAACTAAAGAAGATGTGACTTCCAAAGTGGAATATATAGAGCTATGCAAGACAGTACGAAAAAGTATCACTTTTTCGTACAGTTTGAATTTCCGTACGGAAATTCAACTGTGAACTAGTGAAGAAAGCAATTGAAAACAACCAAAGCCTAAAGATAGCAAAGAGACATCTCAGTAAGGGAAGAAAACAGATTATGGCACTGAGAAAAGAAGATGGTTCTGTAACAAGAAATAGAGGCCAAATTTTGACTAGAGTGAAAGATTTCTACTCCAAATTATATGAAAAGGGATGATACATGTACTCCAGACATCATGAAAGGTACCAGTACCAGAGTTCTTCCAGTCCTCCCAGCAGAAGTTGCACATGCAATCAAGAACACGAAGCGGGGAAAAGCTCCAGGAGAAGATGGAATTACTGTAGACATCATACAAGAAGCAAGTGGAGAAATCGAAACAGTACTCGCCCAAATTTTCACTCGATGCCTTAATGAAGGGAAGATTCCTGAGGATTGGAACAATGCTACAATGATCCTGCTACATAAAAAAGGTGACATTGAGGATCTCAGGAACTACAGACCTATCAGCCTCTTATGAGTAGTTTATAAAATCTTCACTAAAGTTATTTCACACCGTTTAAAGGTAACACTGGACATGGCTCAACCGAGAGAACAAGCTGGATTCAGGAGTGGTTACAGCACAATAGATCATTTCCACGTATTGAGAGAACTAATTGAAAGAGCGAGGGAATATGAACTTCCATTGTGCATGGCTTTTATCGATTATGAAAAAGCCTTTGATTCGGTGAAACCATCAGCAGTTACAATGGCTCTGAAATCCTGCGGTATTGAAGATGCATACATTAATATTATTAATAACATCTATGAAAATGCAAGTGCAAAGATTCGGCTGTTTGAAAATACAACACACATAAAAATTGGAAAGGGAGGGAGACAAGGTGACACCATATCTGCAAAGCTCTTTAATGCCACATTGGAAAATGTCTTTCAATCACTGAACTGGGAAAACAAAGGGATAAAGATTAATGGAGATTATCTAACCCACCTTCGTTTTGCTAATGACGTAGTCATTTTTGCAACTACCCCATCAGAGCTGCAGAATATGATCCAGGAACTTGCTGACAAGAGTAAAAGAAGTGGGATTAAAAATGAACTTTCAGAAGACAAAAGTGATGTTCAGTGCTTTTACAAGAAATGAAGATTTATCGATTGATGGAGAAAAGCTGGAGATAACAGACACGCACGTTTATCTTGGACAGCAGATATCAAGTGAGGATCACATTGATGAAGAAATTAATCGAAGTACAAAACTTGCCTGGAGAGCTTTTGAAAGAAACAGCATAATTTTCAAGAGCAATATGTCATTATGTCTTAAAAGAAAAGTGTTTGATCAATGCATTCTTCCAGTGCTTACGTATGGTGCAGAGACGTGGACCTTAACTAAAAGAGACATACAAAGGCTGCAGACAACTCAAAAAAGCATGGAGAGGTGCATGCTTGGTGTAACCAGGAGAGATAAGAAGAGGAACTCGTGGATCCGAAAAATTGACAAGAGTGGAAGACATCATGATCAGAGTTAAATCCCTGAAATGGCAATGGGCTGGACATACTGCCAGGAGGACAGACCATCGATGGACAGCCGAAATTTTAGATTGGATTCCAAGGGACAGGAAAAGACCCAGAAGAAGACCACATGGGAGATGGGTGGATGAAATTCGAAAGTATGCGGGAGTGACGTGGAGGAGACTGGCACAAGACAGACCGTTGTGGAGGAAACTTGGGGAGACCTTCGTCCAGCAGTGGATTGAGAATGGTTGACAATGATGATATCAGGGGAGTGAAGGAAGACTGGTCTAGGCGTTTCAGTGATTTTGAGTCTAGGATACGAACTTTCAAGTCCTCGCTGGGAGGTATGGAGAGCTCTCTTGATGAACTTGAACAGTATGGTAGACGTCCGTGCCTTGTGCTTCATAATCTTCCAGTCTCTACTTCAAATCCGATTGGGGAAGCGGTTGACTTCCTAAATGAAAATATCAAGTGTAACCTGCTTGGAACAGACATTGCCACCGCTCATCGCTTGGGCCGTACAATGGCTTCGAGACCAAGATCACTCATAATAAAATTTTTACGAATGTCGCAGCGTGATTATGTGTTTAAAAATAAAAGGCTACTCAAAGGCTTTGAAATTGTCATAACCGAAAGTTTAACATTGTCCAGGAAGTTGTTCTGTAATCGGCTGAGGGCCGGCGGTATCCAATATTGGACACAATACGGATCGATATACATGCTTAATGAAGCTGGACAGAGTAGGATTTTCAATATGATTGACATCTCGAATTTTGCTGAAGATGGTGTTAAATAGTAAGTGCGCGAACTGACAGCCTAGCCTGCACGCCCCTGAAGATGGTGTTAAATAGTACCTCATTTGTCTGTTTTTACATATTTTTTGTTTGAAATTTTCAAGAGTTTGACGGATATTTCGAGTTTGGTTGGGGATAGTATTACATGTTAAATGTGTGAATTTTTGATGTTCATGTGGTGTACTTGTCACCATTTCGACTGTTTTCACATTCCTGTTGTTTGGGTGCATTTTTTTCTGGTGGTGGTACGGTTGCTTGCATGGTATTCCTTCATTTGTTATTCTTGTGTGTTGCCTTCAGTGTATTACATTGTGAACATGTGGCCTGGTCTTCGCTTGTGTTTCTATGGTATGACATTTGGTGATTGGCGCGGCATGCCACTTTGAAATGTTAGTTTGTTAGGATGACTCTTTAATTTATTATGTTAATATTGGTATCAAATCTCACAGCCTACTAGCTTATTTGCCGAGTGGTTTTCAGCGCTTTAACTACTCGTCGGAAATTTAAGGCTTACATTATAATACTCTGCAAATGTGGGATTGAATGTCCGCTCTATATTTGTCACATTTCCATAGTTTCCTTAATTATTTGAATATATAGCTGCATTAATTATACCATATGGTTCCTCACTTTACTTGTGGTCTAGTTGAGTA
The DNA here is from genome assembly GCA_039090855.1 of Macrothele yani. Taxonomy (NCBI): domain Eukaryota; kingdom Metazoa; phylum Arthropoda; class Arachnida; order Araneae; family Macrothelidae; genus Macrothele; species Macrothele yani. The sequence continues at coordinate 77,933,018 of CM077025.1, read as the reverse complement.
TCATGGCGGGCACACTGTTCATGATTGACCTTACTAATTTTGAATCATTTACAGCTCGTTTTTTTTTTTTTTTTTTTTTTGCTGAAAGTTCTAATAATTGGGGCGTGCAGGCTAGACTGTCGACTTCTTGCAGGTGAGTCCGTTGACTTCCTACTTGAAAAAAAAGGGAAACAAGAGAGTGATGGGGGAAAACTTTGTGTTGCAGCATCGTGAGGGTATCGACTACTTGTGGGAAAAACACAAAAGTCATTTGCCTATTGCGGACGATTCTGCTTTTCGTTGTATTGGTGTAAAGTGGTTTCGGGACCAAGACTGCTTGTTCGTTAGTTTTTACAAACTCCATATTGCAATCTGTTGCTCAATAATGGGCGTCCGCCAAGTGTTGCTCAATACTGGGCGACTGCCAAAATGTTCTGAGACTTTGATTACCGAAAGTTAAACATTGGCCAGGAAGTTGTTCATCAATATACTCACAGCAGGTTAAGTTCGGTTTCGGACCCCGTATGGAAAAATTAATTGGCTTACTCTGGCTGGATTTACCGGGATATTCAGAACTTAGTTGAATAATCAAACGCCGAATGTTGCTCAATAATGGGCGTCTGCCCGAATGTTCTGAGACTTTGATTACCGAAAGTTAAATATTGGCCAGATAGTCATTCAACAATATATTCAGAGCTGGTTGAGTCCGGTTTTGGACCTCGTAAAGAAAAATTAATCAGCTTATTATGGCTGGGTTGACCGGGATATTCAGAACTTAGATGAATAACTCAATTTTGCCGATGATGACACTAAATTGTGGGTATATGAAATATTGACATTCACATTTCGTTTTTATTGCCCCCTAAGCCTACCCTCACATTTCCATTGTTTTGTATGTTCTTGTCTGACAACAGTGTAAGCTGAATGTATAATACTTTTTTATTTATTTCTTTTAGTTATTTGATTACATGGTTGTCATGCATACTGTAAGTTGTATTTATTATAAGAATAATTTCGTGTGTTCTTGGCATATTGCATTTCAGTTGTGTGGCCTGTTACTCGCTTGTGTTTGCTGGTGCAGCATTTGGTGAGAGACTGGAAGGGCACCTTCTGGCGTGGTTGGTGTGTTCAACTATTGGGGCTACTGCTCAGTGAATTCTCCCTTTGGATATGGATTTCGTTCTTTCATGGCCTAATATTTTAGTTATTTGCACTAAATTGCTTGTTATGAGTTATATTTATTGCATTTTGTGGCACTTTTGTACGTAGTTTGAGGCGCACAGTGCTATTATGATTTTGGGTTCTTTTGCGTTATTCTCTTGGAAATATAACCTGGTACTGTCTGTTGATTGGTATATGTTAGCATGTTCGTGTTTCAGCTATGAGTATTTCATCTGATTACACTTTGTCATGATTTCGTGGCCTGATGCAGTTACTTTGCGTCTATTGGACACTGTCGCTTATCATCACTTAGGTAGTCGGCTTAACTCTGGTTCGGGACCAATTTATGCACGGCTCCGCCGGGTATTTTTTTCTTTTTTTTTTTTTTTTTCTTTTTGTAAAGTGTTTATTATTCGAGATGTGGTTGTCCACTCAATTAGATCTGGGATTGCTATTATCAGCTGTTGTGATATATGGCCAGTGGGCTCTTGTACAACAAACTTTTTGTTGGTGAATTCCGCTATTGCACTGATTGCCTGGGGAGCCTTTTAATGAAAGTATTGGCCATACTGGGATTTTCTCGACCTAGACGGATATGTGGGTATTCGCTTCTAAAGATATTGCATGGTTAGCAAATGGACAATCTACTATAATATTGTTTGTTACGGTCTCTATGGCAAATCTCCCATATTATTCTGCTTATGTGTGCTGGTCAGTTGCAGGCAATGTATTTTTTCTTCTAATTCTTGTGGATTTCTTCCGATGCTTCATCGCACTGGTGCTTTGTAAAGGTATCCAACTCATCTCTGCATTGTCTCTTCTTTGCACAAATTTTGGCTCACTGAATTTGTTTCATGGATTATTTGGACAATGTTTAGTGTGTTTCAAATGTAGGGGTTAATGTGTTCTTAACTGCTATGCTCTAGGGCTTATTGTGGTATGTTGTGTCTCTCATCCACCTGCTTCTACATAAGTTAATTGATAACGTCATTCTCGACACGAGCGGTGTCATTCTCTGGGTTCCCGTCGGTGCTGGTTTCTGCTTTGCTTTGGTTTTATTAGTCACTTTTGTTTGAATTGCTGCCTGTTATTCGTGAATGATGCAACTTTTGTTATTACTGCGAAATCACATTAATGAATTTTGCAACTTTTGTTATTACTGCGAAATCACATTAATCAACTGGTATTACATATTTCGTAAAGCTTTGTTGTTTCTATATTTCCATTTCTGGGCGGTGCGGTGATCGGCGCTGATGGGGACTCAATGGATTAGTACTGAAAACTGTGTTGTTGTTGTTGTTGTTGTTTTTTTTTTTGGGGGGGGGGGGGGGGTGATCTATGGCTGGTAGCGCATCGCAAATGGATAGGGACATGGTATGACGGTGCGTGATGGCTGCGTTGCATAGTTCTGGGAATGTTGAACTATTGAATTAACATGTGGATTACCATTATTATCATATTTTTATTCCTTCTTTGTTTTTTTTGTTTTTTTATGTTACTGCTAGGGCTTCATCTGCCTTATTGTTTCTTTCTTAACTACAACTAGTGCATTTCACGGCTGACTATTTCAAGATTGACCCAGTTCATCTTAAAATTTCTCTTTTTCTTTTTGATGTGCTTTCCCCGGTGTTCATATCGACTAGTGATTTCTACTAATTCTTCGTATTTATTTATTTTTCTTGCTAATAATTAAATGCAGTGTGGATATTACTCATTACAAAATTTCAATCACCTAATAACGAATTATTCACCTAATAGCCTAAAATTAATACATATTAATGCTAGATCACTCATTAACAAAATTACCTTATTGGAATCACTAATTCAACTAACAAATTTAAATCTCGATATAATTTGCATTTCTGAGACTTGGTTTCCTTCACATTATAATTCATTCCAAATTACTAACTGTAAAAGTTTCCATTTGAACAGAACTTACTCAACTGGTGGAGGGGTTGCAATTATTGTAAAAGATATTTATAATGATTTTCCAATTATTCCACATTTCACAATCTCGAATCAAAATTCAGAAATTCTAACTATCCATAACTAATTTTATATAATTATTGTCTGCTATAGGCCACCCATCTCAGATCTTGCAGCTTTCCCATCATTACTTACGGAATTATTTAACTACTCTAACCTAACAAAAAAAAATAACATTTCTTATGTTATTTTTTTGATAGGTTTAGTACAAAACACCAATCATTTTTTTCAGCTTCTACAATCACTTAATGCTTCTGGACACAAAAACATTATTTCAGTCCCAATTCGTATAACCCCTACCTCACAGACATTGATCGACCTCTCTATCACAAATGTATTATCTGAGACTATCATTTCGGGGGCCTTACAGTATATCAGTAATCACCTTCCTATATTTGCAATTTACCCTCTTAAACAACTAACTACTACACCTGTAGACGGCTAGATCTCCAGGCAAATTAAGAATACAAATATGGAAAGTTTTCGAATTTATTTAGAAAATATTAACTGGAGTAGTATCTTGATTCATGGTTCAGCTAACAAAAATTAGGAGTGGTTCATCACAATTATTATACAACTCTACAATAAATCCTTTCCAAAAACTTTAAAACAAAATAAACTAAAAACAAAATTTCGTAAGCCATGGATCACCAATGCTTTATTAAAAAGAATAAATAAAAAATAACCTCTTCGCGAAATTTATCAAAAGCAAACTACCCCAGGACTTTCGGAATTTTTAGAATTTTCGTAATAAACTGAATAGCGATATCAGACATACTAAGCGTAATTACTTATAACGAAGTAAATTTCTCCGTCATTTTTATCCGCGCCGGGGTTCGAACCCAGATCCCCTCATTCCGGAATAAGTTGCTCTACCAATTGCGCTACGCGGACGTTTTATTCTGATTCCTATCTGCCTCTATGTCGTGTGCGTTCTTCTGGCAGGTAAGTCACATCTCCTGGTACGTTACATCATCTCCCCCTTCTTATTATTTTTTTTTTCGAAGTGCTGGAGAAGGGATTCTCTTATTTTTCCTATCTCGCGGTGTGGAAATAACATCACACCATTGCGAGATTTTGAACGGTCGGGTCATCCGGATAGTTCGGGCGCCATTATAACGAAGTAAATTTCTCCGTCATTTTTATCCGCGCCGGGGTTCGAACCCGGATCCCCTCATTCCGGAATAAGTTGCTCTACCAATTGAGCTACGCGGACGTTTTATTCTGATTCCTATCTGCCTCTATGTCGTGTGCGTCCTTCTGGCAGGTACGTCACATCTCCTGGTACGTTACATACTATCTCAACATTTTTTCACATAACTCTTCAAAACTAACATGGAAACATTTAAATTTACTAATGGAAAAAAATCAAATCTAACGGCTCCTCAATACTTAACAGATTGCAATAACAACTTTCAGCTTACAAACATACAAGATATTATAAACGCGTTAAAGGAACATTTTACTCTACTTCCACAAACATTGAAAAATATTCTAACTATCCCAAAAATTCCATTCACTGATTACCTAGGAAGTGCACACAGGGCTAATAATTTTCATCTTACCAATATTACCGAAACAGAACTATTGGAAGAATTCAACAATATAAATTCCAGGTCAGGCCCTGGATGTGATGATCTTCAGCCATTCATTATTAAAAATTATGCTAATCTTATTCTGGATCCTCTATTGTTTATTTTAATGACATATTCCAAACTGGTGAATTTCCAGATTTACTTAAAATTTCAGAAATTATTCCAAAATATAAATCCGGATCGATAAATGATGCAAATAACTACCGCCCTATAGCCAATTTATCTATTTTTGCTAAAATTTTGGAGAGATTAGTTTACAATAGATTAATCTCGTACATTCATAAACTAAAAATCATCCATCCAAATCAACATGGTTTCCAATCTGGAAAATCAACAGAATCAGCCTTATTGTACCTACAACAAACTATCCAACATAATTTTGAACACAACTTACATACCATTGCATTATTTTTAGACCTATCCAAAGTCTTTGATACCATAAATCATAATATTCTACTTCATAAATTACACACGATAGGAATTAGGAACATTGAACAATCTCTTTTTAAAAATTATTTATCAAATACACACAAATTAACCAACATCAATAGATGCTTCAACTTACACCAACTGGTGTCCCACAGGTTTCAATCTTGGGACCGTTGCTTTTCACTATATATATATTAACGATATCTTTGTTTCAATAAGTGACTTGGACCTACTCCTCTATGTAGATGATATAACCATTCTTACCTCATTCAATTCAATGACAGACACTATTATGAATATTGATACTCAACTTAATAACATCTCAGATTGGCTAAACTCCAATGAATTACTAATAAATACTACCAAAACAAAATCTTTAATTTTCTCAATACAAAATATCTCACTACCTACTTCTATCACATTATCTATTAATGGTACTAACACTGAAGTGGTTAACTCCTTACTTTATTTGGGGATTACCTTACATAGGGACCTTAAATGGAACCATCACGTTGACTCTCTTCTCAAACTGTCTAAAAACATTGGAGTTATTAGCCTGATATTTACAAACCTTACCTACAAAACACTATTTCATTTGTATTATACCATGTTCCAGACTCATATTAATTATGCTATCTTATCATGGGGACAGAAAACTAAATATAATTTCAAAAAACCTCAAATTTTTCATAACAAATACACTGCTGGCCACACAAAATGTAACACCAAGAAGGACATAAGATAGCAACGCCAGATTTACTGGACACATAACAACAAATACAAAAATGAAACGATTGAGCTTACAGGCCCGTGCGACTTGCGGAATACGCAGACATCAATAGTTCGTGTGGCCCCCATGGCTGGCAATAACGGCCGCTACACGCCGCGGCATCGAACGAAAGAGACTTTGGATATGGGCTTGGGGTATGTCGGTCCAGGCTGCTTCCACACGTTGCCACAGTTCATCAGGCGTAGCCGCGGGTGGTGCTTGCCGGGCCACTCGGTTGCCGATCAGCCACCAGATGTGTTCGATGGGTGACATATCAGGAGAACAGGCGGGCCGCGGCAGCAGTGGCACCTAGTGGGCCGTAAAGAATTGTTGCACGATGCGTGCCACGTGCGGGCGCGCATTGTCCTTTTGAAACGTGACCACTGGCAGGTCCTGTAAGTAAGGGAGGACTACAGGCTCCAAAACGACGGAAATGTAACGGTGGCTGTTGAGTGTACCAGCGATGCGTACCAGAGGGGTGCGGGTGTCATATCCAATTGCGCCCCAAACCATAACGCCAGGCGACGGACCGGTATGGCGATCCATAATCCAGGCGCCATACAGTCTCTCTCCGCGGTGCCGCCACACGTGGATCCGACCATCGTGGTGTTGCAGGCAGGAGCGTGATTCGTCGGGGAAGACAATGTCATGCCATTCCGTAGTCCAGGTGCGGCGTTTAACTGCCCACTGCCGCCGCATTCGCCGGTAGTGTAACGTCAATGGTAATCTGAGCAATGGGTGCCGTGCGACGAGTCCCCGCTCCTGTAGACGACGTCGAACGGTACGTCCTGATACAGGTTGTTGTGCAACACACCCTAATTCCTGCGCTAACGTTCAAGATGTGGCTGTGCGATCCGTCAATGCCCGCGGCACAACATGCCGGTCCTCTCTTTCGGTGATGTGCCGCGGTTGCGGCAATCACTCACGTCGGTCCGTCCGTCCCTCCTGCACCCACCGAATCCATACTCGCCTCGCTGGGGCTGGATGTCGTCCCACACGGGCGCCGATGTCTCGGTACGATAAACCGCTGTCGCGATAAGCCACTATTCGTCCTATGTCGAACTCCGAAACGTGCTGGAATGACTGCCGTATTCTGCAACGAGGCATCAGGAAGCTTCCCACGCACAGGTTCGGCAGCACAACACACTTCCACTACTTACACCCCGCCTTCTGTGCACCCTTCATATAGTGCTCCTCGGTGGCGTGCCGGGCGCATATGATTTGCATATGCCCTGCAATACTAATCGTTTGCATGTCCTTTCGCGGGCGACGCAAGCTGCAAATTTCAGTCCAATCGGATGCTTCCTTCTTAGTGTTGCATTTTGAGTGGCCAGCAGTGTATGTAAGATTAATTGACTTAAAATTTGATAGAAATTCACAACTAATACTATTAATACTACAAGAGTTTTCCCAAATAAATATAATATTCTAACGATTAACCAATTATATTATTACAATATTGGGAAAATTATGTACAAGCGCATAAAGAATAATTTACATTCCGATATTATACATATTACACCCCAGATGCACACGCATTACACACGCACTAAATCACATATTAGGCGTATTCTTCCAAAAACGGAAGCCATGAAGCAAAGTTTAAATTACATTGGCCCACATTATTGGAACTCATTGCCCACGGAGCTAACTTCCTTAAATAACTTTAACCTTTTTTAAAAAAATTAAAAAAACTTTATAATGAATTGCGGCACCTCCACTTGGTGATCACAGTGGATGGGAACTATATTAACATAATGACTTGTATATCGAGATGTGATCTGTTTTTTTTTTGTTGTTGTTGTTGTTGTTGTTTGATCTTTTGGTTGTTTGATTCTCCTAATGATACCTTTATTGTTTGTAATTTAAAACTACTGCCCTCATTGTAAAACTGATCTAGGGAGCATGGGACCTTGTCAGGCGTGGCTGGCCTTTCCCCCTTACTTCCTGGCTGGGCATCGTTTCAACTGATTTATCTGTGGTACTGTTCTTTTGTATTTCGCTCAGCAAAATAAATGGATTGAATTGAATGTCAAGCCCGAGTTTTCGGAGGCAGTTTTTAAAAAAAATTCAGAAACCTGGGATGTATGGATGAATCATCGTTGCCTTTCCTGAATGTGCTTCTTAAGAAAACAGACTGGACATCTCGCTACGCAAGTCTATTACAAAACCCACGTATGTGCCGAACGTAATCACTCCAGATTCATGTTGCCCAAATACCCGAAAGCTGGCCCTAATAAGACACACAGCCAGGCGTGCGATCGTCCTCTCCTTGAACACCTCAGCCTGATTGAAGGAGATCAACGATTTGTGAACGTTAGTGTCTACAGCTGGGTTTGACAGCCACCAAGTGGACAGCATCATCAGCAGGGCAGATTCAACCGTCAGCAACTCTAATACGCAGAGAAATAAACCACTTCTCCGGTATATTAGAACGTGCCCATACATCCAAGGTTTCTCAATTTTTTTAAAAACTGCCTCCGAAAACTCGGGCTTGACATTTGCATTAAGGCTCCAAAAACGATTGCCTAATACCTCAGACTCGAAAAACGAAGTAGCACTAATCTTCAGAACGCTGGAGTATATGCAATCCCTCTTGAGTATACTGACGGCTCAACTAAGGAGTGCATTATCATGACAAAACGCTCACTCAAAGTACGACTCCAGGAGCACAAACGTGATGTAATGTATGGAAAACTCACAACGGCCCTAGTGAGAGAGGTCAAAAACCATGCAGCCAGACATAGGTGGCAGGACATCCGAAAACTGGCCCCATATACAACGGTTAAAGCCGCACAGCCAATAGAGAGACAGTAGAAATCCTGTCTAACCCCGACGTCTGCAATGTAGACACCTCCATAGAGTTACCTTATGTCTGACACTCGATCCTGGGCATCACGAAATGCTAAATCATTCATCACGTATCACATGCGCGTGACAATGTCATTGTTTAAGCAGTTTTGTTTTACTTTCGTTTAAATTTGAAGACTTCTGGAACTGTTTATATATTTCCAATTTAGTGTTTATATTTAGCCTTTCCTGAAGAAGCCACCCGTGAGTGGCGAAATCGTGCATTTATTGTAGTTTGTGCCCTACGCCAATAAAACGGAATTCAACCATTTACTGTTATTGATTTAGGCGTATTCTACCTGATTATAATTAATTACAAAGCATTTGTACTAATCTGCTAAATACATTTACCTTGGGCTATAGATATCAAGAAAGGGCCATATTGATGGAGAAATTAATCGGCATATAAAACTTGGTTGGAGAGCATTTGGAAGAAACAGTACAATTTTCAACATATGTTTTAAAAGAAAACTTTTTAATCAATGCATTTTTGCAGTTCTTACTTCTAGACCAGAACACATACTTTAACTAAAAAAGATATGGAGGATACAGAAAACTAGAAGAATGGAGCAGTGCATGTTTGGTGCAACTCCAAAAGATAGGAGGAGGAACACATGGATTAGGGAAATGACAAGAATCGGTGACATGACCATATTGAAGACTCTTGAGTGGCAATGTGCTGGACATAGTAGGAGAGGAACTGACCACCACTGGATAACTGAAATATTAGATTGGATACCAAAGCGCAGGAAAAGATCCAGAAAACCATGTGAAAGATAGATCGATGAAATTCGAAAAACATGCTGGAGTGACTTGAAATAGTCAGGCTTCGGACAGAAAGTTGTGGAAGAGTTTTGGAAAGACCTTCATCCAGCAATGGATTGATAATGGTTGATGACGATATATACAAGTATACTGTACATATACACAGAAGAGTTGGGCAGGAATACATTACAAAGTAATGGAAGTACAGATTACAATTAACATGTAATGCATTACAAGGTAATGCAGTAACAGGTAATACATTACAAGGTAATCCCAAGTATGGTTTGCACAAGATAATGGAATTAATCTGTAATGCATTACAATGAAGAGGATATAATTCAATTATTTAATAATGCCATTCAGACGCAATGGAATTATTTGGTAATGAAATTACACATTTTGCAAATAATAATTGCATACTAATAGTTTATGAATATGTACGTGTGCCTAAAGCTATGTCTAGAAAAGTCGGCTATCTAACATAGTAGACAGAGACCGAAGTGCCGTGTAGAATGTTCTAGAAGCGGCAAGAATGGGTTAGACGTTTGTATAATGTGCCAGAATGATCGCGCAGTGGGAAGTTGGACAGCTTTATGTAAATCAAGAATATTCCAGAAGGTTCTGGTCCTGTCGTGCTAAAGGAGTCAGTCACTCGCTAGTCCAGTGTTCGTATCGGACAAGTTATGGACAACAACACTTGAGAAGTACGGCAAAAATGTCAAGAGTTCGCAAATTTCTGTAATATTCGGCAGTGCACCCTGAATTGCTAACTGTGAGTGTACTGCTAATATGTGCTTGTGACTATAGTGGGGTAATTATTTTGGACAATGAAACGTATGTAATGGACGAGAATACTGTACTGGAGATGGACGAAATGAGTATTTCGGCAACAGATTGTAGCGATCTGTCAGCCAGTGGCAGCCACACGGGATTAATAGCTGATATCACAGAAGCTGTGAGTAAGTATCCTAGTTGTATATTAGATGGTCGTTTTTTTGAAATAATGGAGAATAAATGTAGTGGAGACAAAGTTGTAGCAAAGTGTACCAAATGTAACATCGAAGTAAAACTATCAAGAACGTGTACTTCAAATTTTACAACGCATTTGAAGAGGAAGCTGGGAGCCGTTTATGTAGAAAAGAACCATGAGTATTTGAAAGAAGTGAAGAAACCACGAAGAAACACTAGCACATCAGGAAAATCACGCCGTAAAGTATTCGAAAAAAAATATTATTCGCAAGAAGAGTTCGACAGGGATGTACTGACATATTTTGCGGATTCCATGATATTCCTTAGATGCATTGACAACGCCTATTTCCACAAAATAATCGAAAAGCTGAATGGTTATTCCAAACATCTGAAAATAATGAGTCGCAGATCACTTGGCCGCAAACTTTCTGATAATTATAAGGAGCAAGTAGCAAACATAAAACAAGAGTTAGAAAACACTGAATTTGTTTGCACAACAGTAGATATCTGGCTGTCCAGGACGACACAGAAGTTTCTTGGGTATGACGATACACTGGATTGAGTCACAGACATTACAAAGAGTTTCCATAGCTTTAGCTTATCAAAGATTTAAAGGAACGCATAGTAATAAATGATAGAATATATACATTACTTCTGCAGATGTACAAAACGTTTGGATTGGATTCTTGTAAAGTAGTGGCTGCAACTATTGACAATGGAAGCAATTTCGTTAAAGCGTTTCAAATATTCGGGATCCAAGCGGAAAGCACTGTTAAGGATGATCTGGATTTTGACTTGGAAAACAGTTCAGGCAGTTCCGATTATGACACGGACGCTGCCTCGGCCTCAACTAGTGATGATGCTGAAGAGCATTTGCCTGCTACACGTATACATCTTGGGGAATGGTTACCCTTGCATTTCAGATATGCGTCATATATACTCAGTTTATGTGCAACTACAGATACTCGTAAGGTACTAGAAGACCGCAATAACGATCTTTCAGAAATGCATCAACAAGTGATGAAAAGGTGTCATACCTTGTGGAGAGATGCAGATCGCCCAAAATCTGCAGAAATTATCCAAGCTGTTTTAGGTTACACAATTAAAAGGCCTGGTGTAACACGGTGGAATAGTTTATACGATGCTATGAAACAAATTCTACTCATAAAAGACAAGTCAGCTACGTTGCATAAAGTATTGGACTTAAACAGTGTACTGAGAGATCAAGACTTCAGTTATATGGAAGAATATGTTAAATGTATAACCCCTAGACATCCTCCAATGGGCAAATTACATGTATTTTGGCATCCTACTTCCAACTTTGTTATCATTAAGGCACAAATTACAAACATTATTGACTGGAGACCTCTCGTATTGCCAACCATTAGCCGAAACTCATTTGGAAGGTCTAGAACGAAGGTTTGAGGAATACTTCAACCTCTAAATAAAGTGGATACGACCTCTCTCGGGTCCGGAATCCAAAAAAATGCAAAAATCTAAGTCGGAATTTGTCATTTTCTTGTAGGACTTCCGTCCACAGTGAGTAGAGTTTAGGTCCCAGCCACCTACAGCGAGATCGCCTTTTGGGCAGGACACAGAAGCGGAAGGAATGAGAGCAAGTCTAGCGACTTTGACAGAACAGTTTGTAGTGAGATTAGAGTACAGTAGATGGCGCCACCGTACAAGTACGATATTGCACATAGAGGGGTGAGAGAATTTCAGGGGGGGGGCATAGGAAAGGATACCCATTTAACCAGTGGGTCCAGCCTGGGGGCCGTCACTTAACGTGCTCGTCCGATGCACGGCGGATATTCAGCGATTGTTAGTAAATCACACCATCTCTGAAAGATCAGCCTAGGTTCGAACCTGAAGACCTTGCATCGATAGTCTGAACTGCTATCCACTAAGCTATCCGCTGCTCAAATGTAAAAATCGGGCAGCAACTTCAATTTAAAGGTGCTACGACCTCTCTTGGGTCCGGAACGCCAGAAACTGAAAAGATAAGAAAAACAAGACACCTTTTAAGGGCCAAAAAAATTTTTTGTTCCCCCAGATTTTGAAAAACCACTACCCATTAGTGAAAGGGAAGTTGGGTTTCATATTAATAATCTTAAAAATAAAAAGGCACCGGGCAATGATGGCATAAATAATAAAATTATGAAAACATTACCGGAAGAGTATGTGCAAACCCTTACTAAAATATACAATTGTGCCATTAAGTTACATTATTTCCCTGATGTTTGGAAGACAGCAGAGGTAATATTATTACCCAAGCCAGGTAAAAACCCGGCAATTCTCGAAAATCACAGACCGATTTCGTTGCTCACAACCATGGGAAGAATCTTTGAAAAAATAATTCTTATAAGAATGCAACAATTCTGTGAGGAATTCCCAGTAATTCCATTTATTCAAGGAGGTTTTAGAGATAAACACTCCACGGTGCACCAACTCTCTAGAATAACTGAAAAATGTGCTGAAGGAATAATAAAAAAAGAACACACAGCAGCCATATTTCTGGATGTGGCAAAAGCATTCGATAAATGCCCACATGAGGCAATTATCTACAAGCTAATAGCACATGATTTCCCACCCTGGATTATACATATAATCAAATCATACCTCACTAACAGAACATTCTGTGTAAAAATCAATGGGAAAAAATCGTTAAAAAAAATCGAAGCTGGTGTACCGCAAGGCAGTGTACTCGCGACAACGCTGTACTCTATCTTTACGTCAGACTTTTCCCAACTATAATAACAGGAATCTGACTACAGCTCTCTATGCTGATGACACTGCATTCGCTTATACTTCCAAAAATAAAAATCAAGCAACTTTCATATTGTAACATTATGTTGAAAAACTTGAGAAGTATTTCTTAGATTGGAAAATCAAAATCAATACTGAAAAAACTCAAGCAATTCTATTTTCTAGGATTAAATGCAATCACAATCCAGACTTTGAAATAGAAACGTATAAAAAAAAAATACATTGGGTAAATGATGTTAAATACTTAGGACTTTTTATGGACCACAACCTAAACTGGAACAAGCATATTAAAGAAACTCTGACCAAATCTCTTAAGATCAGAGGAAGACTCCAGCCAATAATAAAAAATAAAAGGCTTAGCAGGAAAAACAAAACTTTGATATGGAAAGCCTGTATTAGCCCTGTTATTACTTATGCCTGTCCTATCTGGGGTAACTGCAACAAACAGCAGAAAAATAAGATTACCTCATTTCAAAGTAAAACCCTACGTTATATGGTTGGACTTGATGGAAGAACTTCAAACCATGCTATCCGAAGCATGCTGAATATTAATTCTATCCATTACACGATGTATGACTTAGCTAAAAGATACTATGAAAAAGCTAAGATTCATCCTAATCCTCTAGTCAGAGAGGCCATTAACTATACTGTCAATGAAACTGACAGTTATAAAAGACCAAAAGCTATCTTGAATAAAGTTCCAGAAATGAACCCAATTCACAGCTACCTTAGCAAAAAAAAAAAAACAAAAAAACAATAATTGGGACTAGTATTCAGAGGGTATTCTTCACATAAGAATTTTTGATAAAAAAAAAAAAAGACTCTTTTAAGGGCCGTACTCTGTTTTGCAAAAATACTTCACACATGTGAAGAAATCTTGTTAAAAAAAAAAAAAAAAGGCTCTTTTAGGGGCCGAACTTGTTTTGCAAAAAGAAATATTACAGTCCACATATATGAGACTGGCCCAGAAACAAGGTACTATGGTTTCTTATAAAAAAAAAAGCCGACTCCTACACGGGAACTGAGCAAACGACAAATGTGTGGTATAAGGTGCCTTGCAACACATGGTTTTGTGAGAAAACTGGGTGTTTATCTGTCGGATTTTTCTTGTGTGGTTCTTTTCTTTTTTTAGGCACCCCTTTTCCCTGTCCTTTCCCCGGTTCCCTGCGGCCGGGCGTTGACTGGGGGATGACTTGCTTTGATTGATTTGTTGCAGGTAAGTATGTAGGGTAGCTTACAACTTCAATACTTAACGGGAAACCGTATACTCCTTTTGCTCTAATATTTCTGTACTTTTCTTTCATGCTGTTCTATCAGGAAAATCTGTTCCCAAATATCTTTTCTTCTGAAAGAAATACGGGATTACGCCATATAATACAAATTTTGAAGATGTCAATCCGTTTTTTGGCGTAAATGTGACAAGGATGGTATGTCAGATAATATCCGAAAACTTGAAAATTTTCATCGTCCTGGAGCGGGATTCGAACCCGCGTCTCCCAGGGTGGTGTAGTGGTTAGCATACCTAGGCGTTTTCTGGGAGACGCGGGTTCGAATCCCGCTCCAGGACGATGAAAATTTTCAAGTTTTCGGATATTATCTGACATACCATCCTTGTCACATTTACGCCAAAAAACGGATTGACATCTTCAAAATTTGTATTATATGGCGTAATCCCATATTTCTTTCATGATTTATCTGCTTCTCCGGGCAATCACGGGATAGGATTATTAACCTCCAGATTCGCTAAACATGAATGCCGGTTGCTTCGACTAGCGAATCCTGTGATGGTTAAATTCAAATTGATCGGAAACTTGAAACTTGGTCGTTCTGGGTGGTGTAGTGGTTAGCATACCTAGGCGTTTTCTGGGAGACGCGGGTTCGAATCCCGCTCCAGGACGATGAAAATTTTCAAGTTTTCGGATATTATCTGACATACCATCCTTGTCACATTTACGCCAAAAAACGGATTGACATCTTCAAAATTTGTATCTTTTCTTCTTTTTCACCTGACAAAAGGCGCAGAGCGCTGAGGGTTCGGATCTCTCTCAGCTTCTGAAAACAGGGGCCGCGGGTGGCCAACGTTCGTGACTGCCGTGGAAAGGACCTCAGGTTCGATCCCAGCAGGTACGAACGCTTGATCCACTAAACATCCGCCGTGCGTCGGATGGGCACGTTAAGCAGTCGGACCCCGGGTACTGGCCCCCGGTAATAAATAAGGGCGTCTTCCTCCCCCTTTCTACTTCGCTTCCGTGTCACTTTCCTATCGGGCCCTCTAGCCCAAATCTCCCAGCTTCCTATTTCTAAGGGTTGTTTAAGACCTGGGGTCAGACACTCCCTTCCTAAAATCCTCTACACATGATCATTTGATCTGAAAACATATCACTTGCTGCTGTCATGGATAAAAGGAGCGATATATCAGATTTCCAAAAAGGGATGATTATCGGCTTTCGGGACAAGGATGGTAGTATTTGTAAAACAGCGCGGTTTGTGAACTGTTGGCGTGTTGCTGTGTTAAAGTGTATCGTGATTGGAGAAATGGCACCATTGTGAATAGGCGACGTGCAAACTGCGGAGCACTACGTACCATTGATGTGAACGTCGGCTGCGAAGGTGCGTGCCGGCCGATCAACACGCTACAGTGGAGCAATTCACTGGCTGAATGAACCAGGGTGCTACCGGGTCTGTCTAAAACGACAGCTCAGCGAACCTTGCTGGGTATGGGACTAATATGCAGACGGGTGGTCTATGGTAAAGAAGGTGCACCGGCAGAAAAGGTTTACATTTGCACGGCAGTATCGGGATTGGACCTCCGCTGATTGGCAAAGGATTGTCCTCTCCGATGAGTAGCGTTTTCTGCTTCATCGAACGGATGGACGTTGGCGTGTAAGGCGAGAAACATCGGAGAACAAACACTCTTCAACCATTGATGGAAGAACACAAGCTGGTGGGGGAAGCGTTATGGTCTGGGGAATGTTTTCGTGGCATTCTCTGGGTCCACTCATACCTGTGGAACGCACTATGGACTGAATTCGCTATGAATCCATCCTTGCAGACCACATACACCCATGCATGCTGATTGTCTTCCCTGGGGCGGATGCGATCTTCCAGCACGACAATGCGACATGTCACACAGCTAGAAATATTCCGAGAGTGGTTGGAAGAGCACGATGAAGACTTCAACGTACTTCCCTGAGCCCCTAATTCCCCAGACTTAAACACAATTGAGCATCTGTGGGACTACCTCGATCGTGTTGTTCGCTCTATGGATCCTCCACCACGCACCCTCCAGCAGCTGTCAGATGCACTGCAGTCAGCATGACTCCACATACCTGTGAACACCTTCCAGCACCTTATTGAGTCACTCCCAGCCCGTCTAGCTGCTGTCCGCGCTGCACACGGCGGTTACTCTGGATATTAGCTGGTGGTCACAATAATGTGAGCCGCAGTGGTCTAAGCGCTGGCTTATGACCATTCGTCCGTGAAGGGGTCCGGGTTCGAATCCCGGTGAGGCATGGATGTTGTGTTTGTCTTACGGCACTGGCTCTCTCCCTTTCCTGGAACCAGTGACCCTAAATTAGGGACGGGTGACTGCTTATAGCCCATTGAGTTGCTCACGGTGGTCGTTAAACCTTCAATAAAAAAAGTGACTTGACCGTGTATATCATACGCTTCTCGCTCCTTTTTTTCTTATTGTTTCAGCTCTTGGAGACGAACCTCCCTGAAATTATTAGGTTCCACTGTCTATGAGTGTAGTGCTGAATAATCAAAGTTGTGTTTAGGAGAGAGAATGCAAACTTTATGTTTGTTAATTGCACTTTGGGATGAGCTGTAGAATTTCATAACATCAACATGACATTTTGCTCGTATCTGGAGAATAAATGTTTTTGTTTAATTGCTAAGTGATACACTACAGGAATCCTAAAACAGCAAAAGAAATTTATAATTCATGTCTGCAAAAGCGAACCCTACAGCAGTTGCCTGGACTACTAATCCACTCGAGTTTAAAGGGTGCATCCATGTTACTTCATCTATCTATGTATACGAAGTCCGATCAAAAAGTTCCAAGACTAGGCCGGTATACAACAAAGTACTTACGTTACTTAAGTCTGGCTATGATCTCCCTCAAAGTAGTCTCCTTGAGCAGCGATACACCGCTGCCAGCGTTTTTGCCACTGTTGGAACGCTCTCTGGAGGTCCTGTTCGCGAATCGTGTCAAGCACCATCTGCGATTCGCGCTAGATCTCGTCTACGGTTTCAAAACGGCGACCCTTGAGCTTCAGCTTCGGGAACAGAAAGAAGTCACAGGGGTCCAAATCGGGCGAGTAAGACGGGTGAGGAAGAGTAGTCATGCTGTTGAGGCTGCAAAACTGTTTTTGTCTACATTTTCGGGGGTTTTGCTCGTGGACGGTAGCCCTGGCCTTTTGTCGTCTTCCAGTGCCGTTCTGTCGCTCTTGAAGCACGAGTGCCACTCAAAACACCTCGCGCGACTCATTGCTATAAGCCTGCCGCAACATTTCATGTGTCTCCATTCCCGATTTTGAAGCAGAATTTGATGTTCGTCCGCTGCTCTAGTTTGCGGTCCATACCGAAATCGCAGCTTTGTTCTGCACGTGGTCACCAAATATTGTGTAGCACGGCACCCGACATTCACCGAACGACACCACTCGGCACAATGACTCATGAAGGTCAATGCCTTCGACCGCTGCTCGCGCTTCCGCGTACTGCCATCTGTTGCCGCGCTACGCATTTAGTCTCGGAACTTTTTGATCGCACTACGTATTAGTTCATAATTTTGTTGTTTTTTCATTGTCTGATTATCACAGTCACTTTTGATGTCTGGTTTAGTATGGATATAATCAGTGCTCAACTGAATTTCACATAATGGGCAGTAGGAGTGTCATTAGGGTGATAAGTACAGTTGCACTTAAGAAATAAATGATGTACAGTGTTTACAGCAAAAAAACAGAGCCATGCTTACTTTTCACAAAATTTTAATTTTTTTTCTTACAAATTCACAACACAACATATATTTTTTCCAATGAACAGAACTAAAATCTCACAAACAAAAAAAAAAAAAATATTTGTGGCACAATTTTCACATGCAATGACTAGAAAATCAGGGCATACAGAAACACACTTATCTACTACAATGTCTATACATCAAATGAAGACAATTACAGTAAAAATGTCAGAGATATTTTTATTTTCCTCATGAAAGGGCACTTGGCGACACAAAGTTCTGCCAATAAATTTATAAAAATAGCTATTCCCCGTACTGAAATATGATGTTGAATATGAGAAATGCAAAATGATTAGGACAACTAAGGTGTGAATGGACGAAGTAAATGCATCTTGTCAGTTGACGCCACTTGTAACAGAAGCACATCACAGTGTTTCTCTTCTTAAGAACAGCAAGTTAACAGCATATGCAAAATTTTAAGATGCGATTGTACTCATTAAGTCACTGAACACTGCTGCATTTTGGTCTTCACATGTGGAAAGAGAAAGAACTTCACACATACTAATTTGGGATAAGAGGAGCAGAAGAGGTCTGCAAATTTAAAGCTGTAATTTTTGCCCTGAATCAGATTTAGAAGTTCAGAACGCTTACAATTTTCGATTTGTTGATAAATGACCTACCATGAAAACCCTGTTGCAAAAAGCAACTAAAATGCTATTTCTAGAGGTTTAATTTTTAAATACTAAAGTGTCACTGTTTAGAACTTCCCAATCAATAAACAGCCATTTATATTTTTACTTTTAAAACATTTTCAATATATAAAACTGATAATATCAAATATGCTAAAAATTCTAATGATGGATGTCAGAAATTTTGAGCAGTCACACATGAAAAATCAGGACTACTCACATATTTATAACTATAAATAAAAAACATTGCTTTAATGATTTGTATAAATATACAAAGAAAAAAAGGGACATGGTGGGACATTTGAATGCAAGTAACCAATTTTTAGGGGCAGACACAACAACAAACTCCAAAAACAGAAGATTTTCTACTTCAAATCAATCAACTTAATGTATACATTAAAAATTTATTTCAGTATCAATCCACACATTATAAGATCAAAAATACAGCTTTAAGTTTTATTTGACATCATTAAAGATACTAGAAAACTTTAATGTGTATTTAAAATTCTATGCTAAGAACCACAGTAAATTTATTTAAGAAATATGGGAGAATGAATCACATTGAAAGGTTACAAAATAAGAACAGTACTCCTTTCTCATATCTAACTCTTATTATCTCAAATAACTTGCTTACAGAAATACTTGATATTACATGCAATTATCTTAATTCATAAGACGATGTATATCCATTTTGTTAATTTGTAAGACACTGATTCTACAAAGAGCTTTATTGATGTACATAATTAGTAAAAATGGTTCATCTCCATCCTTGAGCCATAAAAACAAGAAAACATGCACTATTTACTTTAGATTCATTGCTACTATTCAGGTAAAGTTGTCTATTTGCTATAAAGTGCATAAGTTTATTTGGCATTAATGTAAAATAAGTTATTTATTCATTAAATCTTTTAAATATGCACAATTGTTGTTGTGGATATGGGTGTATATGAATATATTATCATATATATAAATTTTATATATATTGGAATTTTTCAACCCACAGTAGATTTTGCAAGCATCTTCATTGGTTCCAAGTTCCTCATTAAATGCAAGCCCTACTGTATTTAAATTTATTATGAACCAACCCAAGAATTATGAAACAGAAATGTGCACATATTTAGAAATAGAACTTTCATTAAATAAAAAAAAATGCTCTTTAAAATAACCAAGAAAGGCAAACAAATACATCCTGATGATTCATACTTTGCTTTTTCCTATACATCTTGATGATTCATACCTTGCAATCTCATAGCATAAGCATTGGAACATGATACATTGAATAGAAATAATGTAGTGATGGACCATCCATAAGTGCAGCGGGCTGCTGTGCCACTCTTAATATTCCAAACTTAATTTTTTTTTTTTTTTTTGCACTATACCATTTTCAATACTTTTCACTGTGTAATTCTTCTAAAATTGCTTCTTCTGTTTTCATTCACCAAACAGTTGAACTGACCACAAGACAAAATGTTTGATTAGCCTGTGGTGCTATGCAGTCACAGGAGTAGAGGGAAAAGAAGCATTTCAAACTGCCACCAGGTAGCAAGGCGTCTGGAGCAGACTGTTTGGTTCATCAGTCTGCAGTGTGGTGGAGTAAGGGACAGTTCACACAATACAACAGTATGCATTCATGTAGCACCAAATGCAAATTGCTCAACATGCTAGATCAGAACCACATCTGTTTTAGAAAGAATAATGTATCATAGACTTTCTGTGCTATTTTTAATGACTGTGTTAACTGTATTTTATTCTGATTTGAATAAAGTAAGTGTATTACATGTGAATGAGAAACAAAAACAAAAGAGTGATGTAAAATAGTCATGGCTGTTCTGGATTTATGGACAGTTCAAATGTTTGTATGCAGGGAAAATTTAAGTGGGGAGCTTATTTTAAGCATAATTGGTCATATAGTTGTAATTAGCAAATCTTAAAACTTCAAAATAACACACTTATGTAAAAATTATTTATTAAGGAAACTTTTGACTGACAATTTCAGTGGTTTTCAACTTTAGAAAGGATGGACAGCCCATCCTTCAAAATTATAATTTTGTTTTATAAGGTTTTTGCATTTGTGATATGATATGCACATGCCCATTGCATTCACATGTGGTTGGGAAGTACATATATATTGAAGAAAAGATATTTTAATATTTAAACCCCTCAAATTTCTGTTCTATACATTATATAATATGTTGAACAGAAATTAGAAAGTTTATATATTAATATATCTTTCTCTCAATCTATATGCATAATTTTGATTCTCTGTTCTGCATTTCATTAATCTGAAAATTAATTTTAAAAGAAAAACACATTACATATCTGCCATCTGTTTGACATCATCCATGCTTTGTAAGACTGAAGAAGACTTAAGTGGCCAGTTCAAAGCTCTCTCAATAAATTATTTTATATAACTTAAGCATGTTATTTTGCAGTTTCAATGCTTGTTGAGCCAATTTGAATCTACTACCATATTAAAAGAAAAATCTGGAACGATTTAAAATCAACAGTAAGACCCTATTTTAGAAGTTTATCCAAGAGAAATACCTATAAAGTTAGTCATATAAAATTGCAAGCTGTTTTGTCATGTTTCTAGAAAAACGTAGCAAACAGTTGGCTTTTGTTACGAAAATGAAGGCACACTTAGTGTCAGTTCAACCACTAGGCACTCTAGGCTGCCGCCTAGAGTGCCAGAATTTAGAGGGAACTGAGATTTACAGTTGATGAAATCAAGAGTTAATAAATGAGAAAAAGAAATAATAAAAACGATAAAAACAAAGGAAATTTTATTTTCTGTTGTCCTTTTGATATTCGATATAAATTCTGAATTCTTATGCCTTGACAAATAAGCAAAAAACAGAGATCTGCATATACAGACTGGATAAGTCAGCTTGCAGTAAATCTGATGAAGACACGAAAGCATGTACTGAAAAACTGTCATAAACCAGGCCCATTCCTATGCAGCAGGTAAGTCAGGTGACGAATGGAAGAGAGAGAGAAGGGAGGGAGGTGGGGGAGGGGGGGGGGCAAGATTTAAAAAAGAGAATGGATTCTGTACTATTCTACTTTCAATAAAAATATAAAGACTGCCCATTTCTTCTGTTACAAATATGGTAGATTCCAGTTAATTGGGGCAGCCATTTATTTGGGACAATTCTTGAAGAACATCCCAAATTAGCTCTCTGGGATAAAGCTTCGCATAATGGGGGCAGCTGCTTAATAGGGCCCAAGTGTTCTAGCCTCAATGTGTCCCAATTAACCGGAATCTATTGTAATGGCAATGCTCAATGCATAAAGGTTAGCAACTGTTACATTCAGACTATTTTCTAATGAGAACAGGGACCGCTATATTCATTGCGCTGGAATTCTTTTGTTTCTTTCTTTTTCTTATTCCTTTTTTATTTTATTTTTACTATCAGGGATCCAGCAAAGAATCTGGGTTATGTACGTTATGAATCGAACATGAAATGGTCTGTGACATGGATTTGAAGACACTTGTTGATAATTTTGCTAACAATAAAGCATGCAAAATGAAATTTTAATTTAATTGTAATTTATATTAGAACATTAAGTAAATAAATGTAGTTTCTGTTAGCTTCTTTCTTTTTAGTTTACATTGTATTTTTGAATCTTGAATTATTGAATTAATGCAATAATTATTGATAAATGCAATGCTTAGCCACACAAATAAATACATTGCTACCTCTTTTAAGAGGAACCTCCAAATAAAGGACAATTTTCCTAGTCCCAGTCCCCTGGTATAGGGATCCTAATGTATTTACCTCCAAATAAAGGACAATTATCCTAGTCCCAGTCCCTTGCTATAGGGATCCTAATGTATTTATCTCTAAATAAGGGACACTTATAGAACCCAAAAATGTCTTTAAAAAGAAACTGTTCCACTCAAAAATAAGAAATTTGTTGGTGTTCTTTCCACCTAACATACCATCAGTATTGCAGCCTATGGATCACAGTATCACCAGAAGCTTCAGGATTACCTATAGAAAACTGTTTCTATGGCATGTTCTTTCTCAAAGTTATTTTTGTGAAAACAGCAAACAGCTTGCCAAGTCTGTTAATGTATTGAATGCAATATAGTGCATAACTACGGCTCTTAAATCTATGCCTCTAAGTCATGTTAAACAGTCTTTTAAGAAAGCAGGCTTCACTATTTCAATTTCCACTGTGTAAGTGAACTGAGTGAGTACACTAAAAAAAATACAGAATGGTGTGAACTTGTCAAAGACGGTGGCAGTAATGTTGTGATAGGGAAATATATTGTGATCGATGAACAGCTGCATAGCGATGACACTAATGAAGACATCAGATCTTTTATTTCTGTAGTTGATAATGAAAGCATAACAGAAAAGTATTTGGAGGATCCATAAAGTGGTGGGGAAGAAGAGGAGGAAATCTGTGATATCAAAAACTTTAAGGTCTAAAATATGCTGGACAGTTGCATAAGTTCTTTTCCAATGTCAGTGACAGTGAAGGACTCAATTTAATTGGTAAACTTAATATTCATGTGAAGAAAAATGCCTGTAAATTGAAAGCTTCAAAACAAACTCTTGTATTGGATTATTTCAAATAAATACGTACTACACATACTTTCCACTTTTTGATATACAAGTACTGTACTTTCATACATTTACTGTATTTCTGTTTTATACATATGTATTTTGTATTTGTATTGTATTTAATATTTATTGTTATTTACATATAAAATTTATATTCCTTATTAAAGTGAAATGTCTGTTACATATTTATTTAACATGTATTTCATTTAGAGCCTCCCAATAAAGGACACCTCTATTTAAGGGACAAAATGTCTGGTCCCATGAGTGTCCTTTATTGAGAAGTACTACTGTAGCAAAAATTTTGGGGATGCAAGGCTGATGGCTTACCTAGGGAGCCAAGCACTCTAACACTGACCCTGGGCATTTTACAATTCTAGATCATAGGGTGCAGAGGATTTGTTAGAATATGCTTCAGCACAACTGGGTGTCATTCTAGAAGACAACTGTGGAAATTTAATTTTCCTTACATTTGCCACAACATAGAGGTATGCTTGACTGTGTTTCTTAAAAAATTCATGAAACTCAAACACTAGATGGAATTTTGACTCCAAGGACCATGAATACAGCTATAAAAATGAGTTGTAAATTAGTGTTTTAAACAGCTGCAAAAGTCAAAGAACATTCCAACTGCCATGTAGCCTCACAACTTCTACATGTCTTATGACAAGTATTTTCTCATTTGGCTACCTGTCTTTAATGATATCAAGCAACACAATGACTCATAGTATAACTGGTTTCAAAGTAATAATGCTAACTCTGCAAATGTCCACTCAGCATCATGAGATTTCCATAACACAGTTCTTCTTATCAGAAATAAAATATCCTTAACCTCCAAGAGCTACTGAATTTAAGAAAGGAAGACAAAATGATTTAACCTTTTCATGTGGAAGAAGTCTATGATACACTTTGTTTTCAGGCAAATAAATTGTTTAAGCTCACTGGTCACTTTTCTGCAGCAAAACTACTGGTACCTGAATAGTTTCTTACATAAAATTGAGAATTTCTTTTGGAGAAACTTTTAGAACTATGTTTGTGTAAAGGAAGTAAGTGGCCTGAACTCTCTTCTTTCTGTGAGAAGCTAGAAAATTCCATCAGAGATCCAGGGCTATAAATTTCCAAATAATAATAATAAGAAGAAGAAGAAAAATAATAATAATAAGAAGAAGAAGGCCCCAATATGTTTAAGATCATTCCCATTACACTTATGACAGAGCACAGCTTGAGAGGTGCTTTTCCACAATGAAAAGAATAAAAACATTTTTCTAGAGCTCTATGTCTGAAGAGTGTCTTTCAGCATGAAAATTATTGAAAGTAAAAAAGGAGGCTGTCAAGTAACCTTAACAAAAAGGTGATTAAGAGGTGCATGAGCTTTACTGACAAATAGATTGCAGATATGTATTTCCTCCTCATGCAAATTTACTTTATTTATTTATTTACATTGTTATATGTTGCAAACTTATTCTGAGATTTCTCCCAATGGCTTATGAGTTTGGTCAGTGGCAGAGCAGTACCACTGCACAAACTGACAAGCCATCTCTAAGAAATGATGAAATGATAAGCAGGACTGACATACTATGCATGCAAAAACGGAAGGGGAGATGGGAAAGAAGAAAAGAAGGAAATAAAACTTCTGAGAATTATATCTTAAGTGCTGTTGGTTCCTGGAAGACATTTTATCATATTTAGGTATTCAATTTGAAAACAGAACAAGGATAGGAAACACATACATAATCTGAAAAAAAGTTAAATGATCACAGAGCAATTTTACATCAGAAAAATTTGTTAATTATGTTGGTAAAATGCCAAATGTGGATGTAACAAAACAGCAAATGCCATTCAAATGCAAACAGACACATATAATCCATAGTAATAGCAAACATGTAAAGTGAGAATGTGTGTGAGACAGAAACAAATTAGTGAGAAAAAATCAAAACAACACATTCCTCTGGTGAACATTTAGGCACCTGTTTGAAAAATGGTGATGTTACTGAAAACACAATATGAAGAATAAAATAAAGTAAAACCAAGGAAAAGGTGTTATGTGCTAGCAGCTGATCAAACATCTGCAGCATTCTGCCACTATATGTATTTGGTAATAAAATGTTTTTATTTTTCTTATTTTCAAACAAATTTAATCGTTATGCTACATGATGCGCTTTTATTAGGTACAAGTTTGAAATATCCATTTTTCTTTCTTTCTTTCTTCTTTTTTTTTTTTTTTTTTAATCAGATCTAACAAGAAACTTTGGCACTTGAAATTGTAATTTTTCAGATTTACATATGCATGATGTAACATATGATTTACAGAAAATTAATTTGATAAGACTGAAAAAGTTTTTCTTCCAAAATATAGGGAGAAAAAAAAGCAACAAAAAGAAGAACAAAATTGATAAAACTTTCTACTGTATTTGAATGATATAAAACACCTGATATAAATATGCAAATTATGTAATATGCATGAACTTTTAAGTAATAATTATCATTTCGTACAAGTATTCCAACATTAAAGTAGTTGATGAAAGAATTTTAACTGATGTGTTGCACAGATGCTATGGATGATGAAGAACACCAGAGATTGATTAAAAAACTACTTTAATAACTTACCCCATATGGAAACAATTTAATCTGTACTGTGGAATTAACTTTCTTACTGGTCTTATAGAGGCTATTATTCAAAAAAGTTGGTGGTCAAATTTTCGAACTAAAACCTAGTTCGTCATCAGGACTACGTCACTTAGTCCTGATGATGAACTAGGTTTTAGTTCGAAAATTTGACCACCAACTTTTTGAATAATAACCTCTATAAGACCCATAAAAGTTAATTCCACAGTACAATATGAATAGAGGTGCCATAAATTCATTTACAACTAGAATTTAATCTGTGTAAATTGGCTCTGACTCCTAGGGCCATAGTGTAGGATGAACCACTTTTAACCATGCCTAATTTAAAATGTGGTATTTTATGTTGAACTGAATACAATACATAAATGAATAACAAACATAATTAAATACACAGACATAGATGAAACAGAATAAAGCTGTTGTTATTGCTCTAAAAAGTTGCCAAGTACCATCATGTATCTATGTCCAATGGAAATCCTGATCTTATGAAGAGCAATGGAACAATTTTGCATTTGTTAGTTGTGTTTAAACTGCTGGTTTTAAGGAACATAGAAAGCAACACTTATTTGAGAACAGTGTAAGTATTTATCATTGGCATTACACTGAAGTATTGGGTTGATGCAAAAGTTCATGCCATTTTGTTTCGCGAGTGTTTCCCAGGTCAGTAGTGATGGTGCAGATGGCCAGTTGTATAACAAAATGTAGCCAGTAATATCGTGTATCTAAATCAAATTGCATTGTGTGATTGTGGCTAATAGTTTTTTGGTTTTCAGGTCCAGAAGTATGGAATGTCAAGTAGAGAGGAATGAGCATTTCCAACATCTGCTCCTCTATGAGTTTAACAAGGGATCCACAGCCGCCAAGGCTACTCGACAAATTTGTGCTGTGTATGGGGAGGATGCTATTGCTCCAAGGACAGCCCACAAATGGTTTGAGCTGTTCCGAAGTGGCAATTTTGACCTCAACAACTCTCCACGCTCAGGTCGTCCATCTCACTTTGTTGAGAATCGTTTGAACCATCTCATCCACTTGGATCTACGTCAAACCACACATGAATTGGCCACTGAGATGGACTGTGATCAGGCCACAGTGGTGTGACACCTGGAACATATGGGAAAGGTCCAGAAATTGAGGTCTTGGGTGCTTCTCACTCTCATGGAGGAAAACAAGTGTGTTGCCATATGTGGTTCCTTGCTCACCCATTATTGCAAATGTTCTCAGCAACACAAACCCTTTCTGTAATGTATTGTTACTGGAGATGAAAAGGGGTGCCTCTACGTGAATTACAGGCATAGGAAGGGAATGGTTAAGCCCAAACAAGATGCCCACACCATGTTCAAAACATGACATTCAACCAGTGAAGATCATGTGTGTCTAATGGGACATGGAAGGCATTATTCACTGGGAAATGCTGCAGAGGAATCGGACTATTAATGCTGCACTCTATTGTGAGCAACTTCGCCATGTGAAGGGAGAAATTCAGCAGAAACGGCCATATCGGCGCCATAGTGTCCTTCTCCAACTTGATAGCGCACGTCCTCACAGTGCAAACATGACCAAAATGGCCATTCAGGACATGAAACGGGAGATCCTTCCACATACGGCCTATTCCCCAGATGTCGCCCCTTCAGACTATCACCTGTTCCAATCTCTGTCGAATGCACTCCATGGAAGAACGTTCAACAATGATGTTGATCTCCAGAATTTTCTTGATGATTTCTTTGCAGCAAAACCTGCACGTTTTTTCAAGAATGGCATTGCAGACCTATCCAGACATTGGGACACCATCGTAAACAATGGGGAGGGATACAACACGGAAAGGGATAAGAATGGATAAGACCATTCATTGGTTCCATCCCTTTCCATGGATCCTTCTCTTATAAGATGTGTAAACTTTTCAAAACTATGGGCGACACTCTCACAGTGAACCCAAACCCTTCTGCAATAATGTGCCTGCTTAAAGACAGGGATCCTGTCTCACCTTTGGACACCTCTTGAGTTTATGCTATTCCCATTTCAACTTCCTCTGGTCTCTCAGTGTATAGTGGAAGCACATACTAAAGCATCAAAACTAGACTTGGTGAACACAAAAAAGATGTTTCCAATGGTCTTCCAAAGACAGCTTTATCTGCACTAACCCTTGAAGACACCTCTGCATTTTCAAGAGAGCATTGAAATTTTGTTCACCAAAAACTGCAATTCAGAGACCCCTCACCAAATCCCATTTATTTGGATTTCTCTTCTAAAATCTGGCAACAGTTCCAACACCCCAACTTCAAATCGTAGTTCTGGCAACCAGCCCATCCAGTCGATTACGGGTGATCAAGGTCGTAGGATGACCGAAAGCTACTGCTAAACGAACCTTTTACCGTACGTGACTCTATGTGTTTCGCTCGTTTTATATGTTTATCGGCTTTATAAACAGCTCACTGCAAAGGATTCAGATGTATATGAAGCATAGATAGCCACAATATGGGAAAGACTTGTGATTTAAGCAACTTTGAAAGAGGTAGGATGATGAGCACTAGGTAGGCATCTCAGAAACGGCAAAGTTCTTGGCTATGCAAGAACAGCTGTATCAAAGGTGTACAATGAATGTTGTACAAACAACAAAACAAGTAGTCAGTGGTCTTCGTGTAGGCAGAAACAACTGGTCAATGTTCAAGGGTAATGGTAAATGGAGTGAATCCAGAAGCTTACCTGGGGAAAGGGGGACTGGTCTTCTTTCTAAAAAAAGTACCATACTTTGTGTGAGGGTCACACACATGAATAAACTGGCATTGCACGGAATTTAAAACACTTTTTCATAAAAAATATTGGCTGGCCCAGTGGTATGAGGCACTAGCTTCCAATCATTCACCTGAGATGGGTCCAGCATGAATGCTGTGCCTGCTCTACAGTCTATCCCCACTGGAACCAGTAGCTCAAATTAAGGACAGATGATTGAGTTGCTCACAGTAGTGGTAAAACTCTCGAACAACAAAAGAAGGATTTTCCTAAATTTTTAAACCACAACATGCAAATGATTGAAAAAACATCACTAATTTAATGCCATGCAATTGCCCACTTTTTGAAGAAACAATCTTGAAAGCTTTTAAAACTCACACTTCCTGATAAAATCTTTTACAACAGCATCCTTCTATTCAATGCCTTTCTCTGTTTCTGAACTTCTAGTTTTCATCTTTTCTTTCTGTTGAAGCTAGAACAGGAAATTTTATCTCCAAATCCACAGCAAATTTCAATTGCTATAAAAACTTTTACGAAAAAATCTGTGCATTTATTACTGCAATTTTACAAAAATAAATACATTAATTGTTTACGATCTTGGCCATTTAAAAATGAAAAATATGCTTTGGGGAGGGTGATCGCCCAGTCGTCTCCCACTGGACCTGCCACTGAAATGGAAATAATTATATGAGGTAACATATGAGTTCCATTGTATCAAGTTACTGCCCATAAAACAGCAGTATTGAAAGGAGAATTCCAACATACACAGCCTGAAGCACATTGGTACAAATGGGCTATAACAACAGACATTGCTTTCCTGTATCACTTGTTTCTGCTAAATACCGATCAGTTTGTCTTCAGTGGGCATGGACGCACCACAACTGAACCTTTGAAAACTGGAAAAAGGCTGCCTGCTCTGACAAATCAAGATTTCATTTCATGCACACTGAATTGACAGGTCAGAACACGGCATCAACAGCATAAATTGATAGATCTCAGCTACCTGGAATTAACTGTACAAATTAGTGGAGGTGGTGCAATTGTCTGAAGCCTGTTTTCCTGGTGGGCATTGGGTTCTTCAACACCTCTAGAACAACATTTGGATATCACAAGATACCTTAATGTCATTGAAGACCATGCACATACATGGCATTTACTGATGGAAAGGGCTACTTCTAGCAGGGTATTGCACTTAGCCATAAGGTTCAGATCATGACACAGTGGTTCCAGGAATATGAGAGTGACTTCAAAGTTCTAAAATGGCTGTCACTGTCCCCAAATAATAACCAAATTTAATACCTGTGGGATAGATTGAGAGAGCCATTCATAACAAATATCCTTCTCCAGTAAACATTTGGCAACTGATAGAAACCATCACATCTGCTTGGCTGAATAAACCTGTAGAATGATCTCAGCAACTCACTGAATTCATGCCATGTCGTACTATTTTTCAAAAATGTTAAAATGTTAAACTGTTTTGAAGGCCAAGGGCAGCTCAACATGTTATTGGGTAGGTGTTTCTAATAATTTGTTACTTTGTGTGTAAATCATTAGGTAAAACAGGAAACAACTTGAATCTGTAATGCATGACCTGTGTGAGCTGAAATTTTTCATAAACACCATACT
Organism: Macrothele yani; assembly: GCA_039090855.1. Taxonomy (NCBI): domain Eukaryota; kingdom Metazoa; phylum Arthropoda; class Arachnida; order Araneae; family Macrothelidae; genus Macrothele; species Macrothele yani. The sequence continues at coordinate 77,902,551 of CM077025.1, read as the reverse complement.
GCCCACATGGCCGAAACATCATATTTATGACAATTCATTCTTTCATTTTTGGATCTTATATAGTTACACAAAATAACACTTTCAAATTTAGTATGCTTTCAGATGGATCACTTGGTGTAATAATGTTCTGACGAAAAAAGTACACTGATGCTTTTAAGTAGCACAGTTCTACATATAAGGGAATAAAAAATCTCAACACAACAAGGCCTTTCCATCAACATTTCCATAAAAATTACAAAGGAAAAAGGAAGAATTGTGAACTATCAACCAGAAGAACAGAGGTTATGCACTGAATCTCTTTGCAAGTCCAGTGCAGATGCTTGAAGAAAAAGATATATATATATATATTGAATTATTCTCCACTCAGTGATTGACACCAAAAGATTTGTACTTTTTACTTGAGTAGAAAATAAATTCAATCAGATAGTGATTGTGCCATCAACCACTTTAACCGAAAATTTAATGAGTAGGCAAAATTAGGGTTGAAAGAAATAACTGATCTTTGATTTCACATGTTCTTTGATATACCACAAGGCTGCTGTTCATTATTTTTCAGAGTAATGCTTTATGAAGATGTTATTTCAGAAGTTAACTTTGTGTGCACCTATATTAGCATCTAAAACTGTATGCAATCTTACAGCCGAGTGCCCCAAAACAAAAACAAAGATGCAACACATTTCATGAAATGCTTATTTAAAGGGATTAATGGGAAGATCAATGCTGGAAATTGCCTGACTCATAAATTATTTTCTGCAATGATTATTGCTAATGGAAAAGCTACTAATCAACAGCAAAAATTTCCGTAAAAAATAAATGCAGTCTCAGTTCATATAACATAAGAGTTAGACCATAAATTGCAATATATGAAGTACATATATTGCATATTCTTTCTTTAGGGGTACATATTAAAGAGAAAGCAAATGTTGTTTCTGGTTATAAACGTGTAATTTATTTAGGGTCTTTGTAAGACAGGTATTAATGTCAAGTTTACACATATACATATATAGAAATCTCCTCCTAGATTTGACAATATGTGCATATTACATCAGCATATGACTGATACATCAGATTTTAATCTATAAAATACATCTTGATACACAATACAAAAGCATGAATGCAAAACTAAAACCCACGAAATAATATCAAATATGAGAATGAATATAAAATGCATGAATTCAAACAAAGCCTGTTAAATAATATCAGTAAAGGAACTATGAAGCAATAACAAATTTTACTGATGATTACTAAAAGATTGATATAACACTTCAATTTGCACTTGCAGATTATTTTCAACAGATTTTTTGTGTGAAGAAATTAATGCGCTGTAATAACACTGAAAATTTTACCAAGGAAGTAAAGCTCCATTTCACAAAATTATATTTCGCAGACTCAAATTCAGTGTAATACAGGTACAGTATTTCTTTCAGAATAGTCTGAATTGCATCACATAAAAATGTTAAATAACATCAAAACTAACATGAAATGGAATTACATCTGCTGTGTTGGTTCACTTTATACACACACAAAAAAAAAAATGTGCTTAAGAATGCAAAGAAACATAAGCCACACACTAAGGCTGAACACAAATGATCACCAGAAGAGCTACTATAGATTATAAATAAATGGCATGAAAAAAAAGTTTAAAATTAGAGCAAAAACATGGAGGATGGCAAACTAAAAAATGTTGACGTTTGCACAGAATGCAGGTGTCTCTTTTTAGGTTCACACTTTCTACTGGTGTTCCGTATTATATAAAAAGCTAAATATCACAGCATAACTTAAAAGTATTAGGAGAGAAACAGAAATATTGCCCTGAGCAGATGCTAACTGCTTTGGCTATTATCACAGGCCAGAGCCCAGAGGAATAGGGAAGACATAAGTTGTGTCCAGGGTCACCCATATTTATATAGTAAATATCCTATGTTCAATAGTGTCAATGGAGCATATGGGCAAAACAGCACTGATTTAGTCACATATGGTAAGCAAAGTCATGAAGGAAAAGAAATAATAATGACAACAAATATCATAAATGAATAAATACACAGAAAAATAAATAAATACATCTATGAAATGAATGACAGTTTGAGAAGTCCTGGACAAATTATTCTACAGCAGAGAAAAATAAGTTGCTTGTATTTAAGCTCTACACATTTAATTTTTAAAAGAAAGTATGTATAACACAGCTAACTAAATAATTTTTTTTGTGAATTCTAAAAAAATGACATGATAATCTGTGAGAATGATGGTTGATGTTACAAAAAATTCATATATCACAGAAATTGATAACCACAAGTATTCATTGGAAAGCATGTGCAATTCAATTACTAATCAAAAACACCTATTATGGGAATTTTACTAGGACACTTTTTATTTAAATTGCTAATTTTCGGAGAAAACTCTTCTCCTTCTTCAGGCTGTCTTTTGTTGTCACTTATTTCCGTCACTATCGTGGTTGCGGTTAACCTTGAAGGTTACGGTTATTTTTCAACAAATCCTGCCAGATGTTAGGCAGGAAAAATCCTTTGCAGTCATTGATGATGGAATTTTGATTTTTCTCAATCTATATTCCTTCTTTCAGCTTCCTTTTTTAAAAATTGCTTTGGAAACTTAAAGCCATCAGTTTACAAAGCAATTTTCAAAAAAGAAAACTGAAAGAAGGAATAGAGATTGAGAAAAATCAAAATTCCATCATCAATGACTGCAAAGGATTTTTCCTGCCTAACATCTGGCACGATTTGTTGAAAAATAACCGTAACCTTCAAGGTTAAACGTAACCGCGATAGTGACGGAAATAAGTGACAACAAAAGACAGCCTGAAGAAGGAGCAGAGTTTTCTCCGAAAATTTGCAATTTAAATAAAAAATTTCCTAGTAAAATTCCCAAAATAGGTGTTTTTGATTAGTACTTGAATTAAGAAACTAGGAAGCCATTTCTCAACATGAGCTTTATTCAAAGAATGTGCAATTCATTATTGTTTAAAGATATTTAGATTCAGAAATTATGCCAAACTGCATTAATACTAGAATTGTTCTATGATAAGCTTGATCATTTATGTCACATGCACACCCCTTCAAAGATAAAGAGATTTCTTAGGTATCCCATTATGTAAGATAATGAATAAACATTCATTTGTAATAAATGGTAAGGGCAGTAGAAATATAAATTTTTGAAACTTCAGAAATAAGAAATGTTATGATAAGTCTGACAACATGATGTTAGTGACATCTCAAAAGAAAATATATACACATTACTGACATTAAAATATACAGTTATGCAAAGTGTACCCCAGATAATGCAGCAATAAAACCTACAATGTTATATGGTATATTTACTGGTATGATGAAAAAATGCCCACGAAAAAAACGCCCAAGAAAAAAAAAAGCACACTTCTTGAAAATAGAACAATATGTCAGCTGTTGACTGATGTTTTTTTTATGTCTGTAGAAATATGAGACCTTTTTTAATTTCATGAACAAAAATCTTAATTTTAACTGAGCAATCAATAAAACTAGTCAGAACATTTTTCCTGCTCAACCACATACTGCAATGTTACCTAAAATTACAAGGGCATAGTATAGTGTGTTCCCAAAATGACAGAAGAAGCTCATTGTTTGAAGGAAACATTATCAAGAGCCAGTGACTATTTCCCCTTCTGGGACACTGAAAGTTGTGCATTTATGAATTGGCCTTTTCAAAATACTTAACTAGGTACAAACTTATTATCACTCTGGTGCATCCTCACTCCCGTACTAACCTATGCGATGCTTTGTTTATGAGGTGAGAGTTCTTGGGATTTTACCACATGTCTAAGATTCAGTTAGAAAGCTTAGTGAATGTTGTTTTCTTTGTCATGTGCTATTCGCTAAAAATAATTGCCTTAGGCATAGTTACTGTTTGTGGATGAGCCATGCATGTGTTCCTTTGAACAATGAGCCTCTTCTGCCATTTTGGGAATAAACTACAATGTCCTTGTAATGCTAGTTAACATTATGTGGTTGCACAGGGGAAATGTTCTGAATAGTTTTGTTGACTCCTTGAAATGTAAAATTAAGATATTTCTCCATGAAATTAAAAAAGACTTCATGTTTCTAACAGACATAAGAAAACATCAGTCAACCACTGGTGTATTTTCCTATTTTTAAGATGTGGGCATTTTTTCTATGGATGTTTTTTCTGTGGGTGTTATTTCTTTGGGCACTTTCTCTGCAGGTATTCTTTACACATTCATATTTGTTCAGGTTAATGCCACCTCAGTCAAAATGAAATTAATATATATAATACTGAAATGCTGGACACTTAGCCATATCATATATTAACTAATAATAATACTATGGTAGTATTTCCGTATCTTGTTTACTGACATGAATTTCACTGAAGAGTAAGCAAAACATGCTATATTATTATAGTGATCTAATATTTCATCACACACACAAAAAAAAAAAAAAAAAATTAAACCTGTCATTTTATGTGCAACCATAAGAATAAATAAAAAAATATTAAAAGGATTTAATAAATTAGCTTCAATGCATAAAACAGACTGCACATAGAAGATGGCTTATCATTCATAAGTGGTGTTGTCATCGTGAGCATAACAGTTCCAGCTAACAACAACAGATACAACTGAAAACAAGTGAGCAACCAGAAGACTGTGGTTGACAGCATACTAGCAGCTGCCACTCTGCACTCTCAAATGAAATGTACATCTCCTCTATAGGGATCTCACAGGAAGCTCAGTAATAGTTTCAAGCTGAATATTTGTAAGACCAGACTATAAATTATCAGATATGTAAAGTAAATTCATGGCACTAGTTCTTGACCACTTTCAGATTTTTCACAAGACCTTGAAAATTTATTCATCATCCAAGACAAAACTAACAGTTCTAATCTTTCTAAAATCTTAGGGATGCAGCATCATTCACATGTACACAGGTAATCCTTACTTACTACATCATCAAGTATTATTGAGAATACTTCTAAACTACTACCTTACAGTAATGATGTGAGGAAACTTAGAACATTGTTTCAGTTACTATTTCAAACTCACTGAGACAAATTAGTACACAAACTGTACAGTATATACTTCTCAGACTGTTGAGAACACTGGTTCAGTTTCCTGTCTACTTGGTTGCATCCATGACTAATGTTCAAATCTACTCTTGTTAATTCTGTTGGCCAGCTGTAACTAACTATACTAGCCTACAAGAATAATATAAGGTCATAAGGCATATAGTATAGCTAACTACAGTACATGTTCAGATTAGAGGTCTACATGGGCTTTATTTGGTGAGCCCAGCATAGTCTGACCCAGGTTCGTGTGTTATATATATTATAAAGAGTGTCTAATATCTGAAACAGGCCTGGATTGTTTCAGATATTAGACACTCGGGCCAGACTGCCAATTGCAGCCATTATTTAAAACAGGTCTGGCCCATGATGTGCCAGTTTGCTTATTTTGTCTTTCTATTGTATTTTATTACATCTTTTGCAATTATCAAAGAATATTACCTTGAGAGAGAGAGAGAGAGAGAGACTAAGTGCATTCAAAATCTCCCTTTCTCTGAACTAGCAAGTGGTAACACTACAAAAAAGCCCATCCCCATGCAGACAAGGGATAGGAGAAATAATCAATGGCATCCACACACACACACACACACACCATCCCCCACTCCACCCAAAACACACACTTGCCCGGGGTAGAATCTTTTTGTTGTCAACAAACCCCAAAGTGGTTTTAACATCTTAATACCTACAGATGGTAAAAACACTGTGAGTGTTTCTCCTCACCTCTGTGATTACACACTGGACTATGTCATGGAAATAAGCAAAGCCAGCAAAACAGTTAAACAAATCGGGGAATCAGGAAACACAGCCTTTTCTCTTTCTTTAGTATTGCAATAAAAAGAATGGGCCAACTTGGTCTGGCCCATCTGAAAAAAGCCTAGCCTGGCCCATGCAGACTTTTAGCTCAGATTGCATGCTCATAACAAGTACAACTGATACCCCTCCCCTCCTCCTTGTAAATGAAACTGAGCATCCCACAGAATTGCTTCAATCGTTTATTGCTACTTTATTTTCTCTGATAGGGAGAAAAATGATTTATTGCCCAAGCATAGAAAGTTTTTTTCAACAAAATCTTAAATTAGAAAGGTTCTACAAAACTAGTTCTTTTCTTTGAAATCAATCTTTCAAAATTCTAACTCCAAAAATATATATAAATACTATGTCTCTACAAACAGATCTAAATGCTTGGAACAGTGGAACATAAAAATGATCTCCACTCTGTCTGGGGAAAGAAATTCTTGGAGTGAGAAAACATTTCACTATTTTTTTTTCTAACTTAAACTAAATGAAGAAATTTTAAGATTTTGCTATATAGCAGGCAAATGTAACGAAGTACTAAAATACTTCAAAGGGTGATTATATGAGCATAACAAGTAAAACAGTAAAAACCTGAAAGGGTAGTGAACTTTATATCAAAGTTATGATTATGTCGAATGTGACAAGAACTTGGCTGAAAAATTAATTACAAAAAATACGAATATAATGAATATTGATTATCTTGCAAAAATCAAATTAACATGATCTCAACTGATGTTTTGACATTCTACCTCAGTAAGGCAAATATAATAATAAAATCTACAAATGTATTGCTATACAGGAATCGCACACACACACGCACGCACAATAAAAGAATTACAAACTGATCTTAATTTATTATAATAATGAGGAACAATACACCAATAATGTAGAAAATAGTAAAACTATACTAGTAATCCAATTTATTGGCATACGAATATATAGCAGTTTCTGTTTAACTTCCTTGAATAAGCCATCTGGTTGGTGTGTGAAAGCTTGGAAATATTTATTTATGTATTCCTATGCCAATAAATCAGATTACTAGTATAGTTTTACTATGATCTTAATCTATTGAATACAGCATTTAAGTTTGGTGAGCTCATCTACTGACTACAATTTTATTTTATTTGAAGATAGGGCAGGGTTGATTACAAAAACTTGCAAGTCTATCAAACACTTCCCAGTACCAAAATATGCATAACTGTGTTGAAATTCACATTTTTATGTTACATAAATATTTCATTTCAACAAGTCTTTCATTAAGAAGTTTATATAACTCATTTTTTTCCATAGTAACAATCTTTTTTCATTTTTTTTTCTGCTTAGTCTTTTTGACATAAATGAAGGTGTTCACTTTTTTGGGGGGGGGGGGCTTCCTTGAAAGTAGCTTATTTTCAAAGATATGAATGACAGTAAAATCTGCAAAAGAGGTGTTTTTGATAGTTTTACCTGTTTTCTAGTAGAACATCTTTTTTTTTTTGTTGTTGTTGTTCGACTTCTAAAATGCTTAGAGATATCACACAGAATTTCTTTGGATATAGGTGCACTGAAGATTCTTTCTTTCTTGACTAGAACTTTTTTTAATATCATAATAATATTTAAACTTAGTTTCATAATGGTTGAACTTCAACATTTCAATAATACGTTCACTACTGCTCTCTCTCTCTCTCTCTCTCTCTCTCTCTCTCTCTCTCTCTCTCTCTCTCTCTCTCTCTCTCTCTCTCTCTCTCTCTCTCTCTCTCTCTGTTTGAATTCTTCAATAGCATTTGTGCACCATTTAATCTTATGCTTAAATATTATAATGAAATAGAAAATAGAAGAGTTATATGACATAAAGCTGCTTGTTTCAAAATATCTCAATATTCACTGTCCCTGGCATGACCATCAAGAGAGGTAGAATGGAATCAGAATAAAATTAATTACTAATATCTATGTCAACTCCAAGGAGAGTTTGAAGTAAAACATTTTTTTTTTTTTTGCCAAGTATGAATGATAAACAACCATAGAAGAAGATCTCAAAACCATATTTGATTTATCTGGAACTTGAATGTAGGTCTCTGACATCATAACCACTTAGCTAACATGTTAAAAAATGGACTGAAAACAAGGCTTAGTGAATAATATTCACTTAGTGAATAATATTCATACAAATACATCAAAATGTGTGAATATTTATTCCTGCAGCATGAATTGAATGGAAACAGCAATGGATATTTAACAGCTTTTCTTTAATTTTTTTAAGGGTTGCTAAAAGTGCCTAACAGTGTGAAAAGCTACTCACAGAAAAATGTCAACAATGACCGAATGATTAGTTAAGTTAATCCTCAGATATGACAGGACTGAAACATTTCTGAGAGCAATAATAAAAAACATCACAATACTGAAAATGTAGTTAAGTAAATGGGGTACTAATTACAGAAATCAAAAACTAAAATATTTATGAAAGACCTAAAAATTACCGATGTGATAGATTCTTGAGAACAGTTCCAGAGGATGCGTAAATACAACAATTATAAGTATCAGATATATTATGCTGCTCTGATGAAACTGCTCTTAAATTCAGCCAATATGAGGAATGTTTCTTGAAGCAGTTGTTTAGGATTCTGTAATGGTCCATATTAACTATGTAAGTGCATTATTTTTCTTTGGGTTTTATTCAATAAAGCAATAACTAAGCTCCACATGTTCAGAATGTACAGACCTACTACTTGAATGGCCAGTGCCGACCTGGAATAACCAGCTGTGAACAAGCAGAAAAGGATAAAATCAGTTTTTCATACCATACAATGACTTATAGTATGGCCAGTACTTACCTGAAATGTTATTAAAAAACAGCAAAGGCTGCCTTGCACTCCTGTTTTTTAAACAAGCCTCATACAAAGAGCAATCATGTCATACTCATGCAATAGGTTGTCCTTAAAATAAAAGGCGGTAATGAAAAATTTGTCTTGCAAATTTTTCAGCCATATTTAATGAGGCAATTGGATAATACTGGGTTGCATGGATTTTGATGTTTACAATTGAAATAGTGCTCCTATGCCCATTTTTTCCAGCAGATTTTAGAAATATATTCCATTTTTTTCTATCACATCAGGATTTTATAATATGAATGGTACTTATTTCAACAAAGTTAGTAAATATGCATTTATGGCAAGAATTTCCAAATTTATGCAATACATGGCACCATTTTTAGTCACATGACCAGTGAACCTTGAATTTTTCTCCCAGTGACTCCAGAGCTCAGTTTCTTTATTAAAAACATTATGTAAACTTTTTGGTTTCATTGTTAAGGCCATTGTGTTAACAACTAAAATGCTGAGCATTTAGTGACTACTTGTCTGCAGAAATGTCTTCTCATAGATGTTTAAATATTCCTGATGTATTTTTTTCTTTTTACATATATGGTAGGTATGTTATAATTATAAAAATGCAAAATATAACAGATTTTATGAAAACAGCATAATTTGGCTATTTTAAAATTATATTAGGAGATCAAGACACACCATGGGCACCTCACAAAATATGTTGCACTAGTGTTGAAGGTTTAAGACTTTGAAAAAATTGTAAGTGAAGAGCTATGCCATTTACAATCTTTACAGTATCAATAGAGCCTAAAAATTATATATGTAGATGGCCATTATTTTTCTTGATAAAAGCTGCTGGTTACAAAGCAAAAAATAAAAATAATATATTGTGTTTGCTTTGGCAATTAGACCAGTGCCTCATGGAGACGATCTTGTCCACCAACTGGATTGGAGAATGAAACAGCAGAAAACAGGGAAACAGAAGAATCGGAAGTCTACTGCATGAGGTTAGTAATATCACTCCACAATTGTTTATATAGCTCAAACTTAATGATCTTGTGTAAGATCTGAACTTAATAGAAGAAAGTGATGAGCTCCTTGGTTCCCAACTCAAATGAAAAATATTTCATCACCAGGAACACAGTTTTCCTTGGTTCCCAACTGAAATCAAAAATATTTTATTACCAGGAACACAGTTTTCATGATACGGGCACCATGAATGAAAGTTAGTTCAATGCTTTTCTGAGAATTGGTGTTAGTATTATAACGTAAATAGAATAATGAAGTACTTTGATATTGTTTATACCCCTGCTGAATGGTATTTATATATTGATATATAATTTAAGATTACACACTTGTGATGTTGATTTATGATAAATTATCAACGTTTATTCACAATTAAATGCTCTGTTAACATCGACTATAGTTTCGCCAAGCTAAACGATCTGCAAAACTATAGTCGATGTTAATAAAATATTTAATTGTGAATAAACATTGATAATTTATTCTAAACTTATTGACTCTTCTAAGAGAAGCTTTAAAGGTGTTTTGTTACACAATGCAAATGTATGTGCGTTTATATCTCAGTGGCACATTCTGCACATTTAAAAGTATCCTGTGAGTGTCTTAAGCTTCTATTAATTTGGGTCAAATATGAGAAACGCGAATGGTTTCTGTGTAGAGATTTTGAAGTGACTGGTTTATTGCTTGGCCAACAAGGTGGCTACACAAGGATTCCTTGTTTTTTGTGCAAGTAGAACAGCTGGGACAAAAGCAAGCACTGGAAAGTGAGCAATACAATACCTACAATGTGTATTTACTGTCAGGTTTTCAAAACATATTGCATGAACTGTTTGTTGATCACACAAGTGATCAGCAATAGATCCTATACCTGAAAATACATTTAATGAAGCAGTTTGTTAAGACATTGGATAGGGAGAGTGATTGTCTTAAATTCATTTGCAAGAAATTTGCACTTGTTATGTATGAAAAGCTTAAAAAGAGAGCTTTTGTTGGGCCTCAAATTCAAAAACCGAAGACGAGTAGACAATTTAAGGAAACATTTAATGCAAGTGAGAAATAAACGTCGATAAGCTTAAAAAATGTAATTGAAAACTTTTTGGGAAACAAAACAGATCCAAATTACAAAACTATTGTTGAAGACATGTGAAAAAAGTTTGAAAAACGTGGTTGCAACATGAATTTGAACATTCACTTTTTCAATTTGCATGTTGACTGCTTCCCAGAAAATTTAGATGATGTAAGAGAAGAGCAAAAAGAAAGATTCTATCATGACACTAAGGAAATGGAAAAAAGATACCAGAAATAATGTTATGTAAATAATACAGTGGATTACTGTTGGATGGTGAAGAGGAAGATCCTGCCTGATGAAAATAGCTAGGCAAAGTAATGAAAGAAATGGAAATTTCATCTATCATAATGAATATATATATATATGAAAATTCATATTATTTAACAAATATTTATGAAACAGCATTTTTACATGCCTAAATTTTAGCATTAATTATTAAGCACACTATATCATATTTTCAATTTTATTTTAAACTTATTTGTCTCAATAGTGATTAAAATTACTGGAAAATGTGTTAAAATACAAATATCTTCTTTCCCAGTTTGTGAAAAATTCTAACATGATACAAAAAAATGATTTACATTTTTGAAATCAGTGTGAAAAAATGATTAGAGATCACCTATTACTTTGAAAACATCAGAAAACTGATTTCAAAATGCAAACCAGTGTAATATAGAACAAAGCATCAAAAAAATGTCCTATGACATAAATGAAAGATTATTAAAAATCTTTAATAATGAATGTTCCAGGTGAAATATATTTGGTTGAGTGTGTGCTAGGAGATTTTGCAGCACAATGACCAGAAGTGGTCAGCTCAGGCCTCGGGGTTGCAACCACTCAGTCAGACAACAACAACCTGACCCTGTGTGTAAATTTCTAAAAAAAGAGACATAATTTAGAGCTTTTACTTTTAGAGAGGTTATGCAAATGAAACCAAAGAAGCAGGAAAAGATTGGAAATGTAAACAAGAATAAAATTAATAACATTAAAACAAAAAGAATATGAATTAACCTGAGAACAATTAATGTTAAAATAAATATTTTTCTGCCAGTTGGTTCATGCACAAAATGTTGAATGGCATTTATGAGATACAGTCAGAGATGGTTATTTTGTACCATAAAAGAAAACAGCTTTGTGAGTATGAGTTTTCAAATCAAAAACACTATAGATGAATTTCCCCATAACTTGCAGGAGTTGAAATATTGATACTTTGCATTGCACACTTCCTCTGTCACAGCAAAAGCAAAGACAAAACAAAAAAAAAGAAAGAAAGAAAGAAAAACGTCCTGGCAATGTTTATAGCACTATAAAAACAAAATAAATTTCCACAAAGATTTGCTCTTCTAAGAAATGTAATTCACTAAAATCAGTAATACCATCAAATCAAACAACAGAATTTCAAATTTCTACCATCAGCAGAAAAACAATATTCATTCGTACTGGAGAAAATTCTTTTTCCATATTGCATTCCATTACCATGAAAACTTTTTAAATTACCAATATGAAAATTCTAAATCATCTTATACATACACATACTGCTGAAGTCTATATGTGACACTGTCACATGATGGTCCTTGAGTGACAAGGTAACAAGGTTATTCCATACTGCCAGAAAAATATCATTTCCATTGAATACTCTCCTAAATGTTACATACACTTTTTAAAATATGCAGTTTTATTTTGCATTTAATTTAAATCTAAAATTCTCCAATAAAAAGCAAATTGTATAAAAAAGACAGATTGGAAATATATATATAAGCAAATCAATGGAAATGATGGTATTTACATATTCAGTTTTTAATTTTGCATTTCCTAAGTAAAATATTTTTATTGATCAAGCACCTATTACATTTTACCAAAATAATAACAGAACTACAAACAAGTAAAAAGTGTGAAGTTCTCAAAATATCCTACAGTATGTTTCATTATTCAATGAGGAATGAAGAGCAAATGTACAATCTGTATCATGACTAATCCATACCTAACTAAAATTAAAAAAATCATATAGTTAACTAAATGCACCATTTTATAAACTCTAATTATGGCAGATTTTCAGGTTTAATAAATAATATTGTTTAATAAATATGATCTGTTTGCGATAAAAGAAATAACTTTGAACTACTTTTTCAACAAAATTTCACATAATTAGAGTAATGATATGAACAAAAGAATTCTGAAGTGAATAAATAATAACAATAATAAATATATTAAGGACAAAATAAAAACTTGGTTTGTTGCTCATTTTGTACCTAGAATTTTATTATCAGTACGAGCATGAAAATTGTTGTGTAATCTAAACTACCACAATCAAAAGGCTGTAATTATAACATTTTGCAGATTTATCTAACTTCCCTCACTCATAGCTGAAAGCAACACATTTTTCTCAAAATATGACAGCTGCACGATTTACACTCCACAGTAGTTACATATTGAGGATCAAATCACCATAACTTTTGAGCAAAGAGCTGTGGTTCTTATGTTACATAAATTTCCTCTCTAATATAATCGACTCTTTTTTTTTTACCCCCTGAAAATTGCTTTTTCTTAAATTTGAGTTATTTTTTTCTCTCTTGCACCTGAATATTCTTTAGGCTTGGACATGTGTAGGTCACTCTACTCTACTTTTATGTTACTTTGCCATCTGTACCACATCCCATTTCTAAGATGGTGATGTTAGTTACAAACCCTTGCAAAACTTACGAAGAGGAAAGTAGAGATTTATCAGAAATTTGCAGATGCTAAAAGATTGAACGTTCAAAGCAAACAGAATATAAATTCTGAATTTGCACTTACTGGTCATCCATGTATAACTTTCAGAAAACTCAAAAATTTCATTGCCCTGGAGCGGAAATTGAATCTGCTCCAGGGTGATGAAATTTTCAAGTTTTCTGAGGTGTGATGCATGGATGACCAGTAAGTGTTACAGGCAAATTCATAAATTATATTCTGTTTGCTTTGAATATTCTATTGATTTCCCATGTGATATGAGGAATATTTCCTCCTTCATTGATTTATCTGTGGTACTGGTGGTTTTCGCCCTACACCAATTTCCGGATGGGAGTTGGGTCGAAATGACACTATAAGGAAGCAACAATACTTCAACTAGCGCAAATCTGAGGGACGTTCAGATTCCTAAGCTAAGGTTGCTTAGTCTCAGTTGCTTGGAACTTCACTGTCCTGGGTGGTGTAACAGTAGCATACTCCAACAGAAATCGGGAGATGTGGGTTCGATTCCCACTCCACGGTGATGAAATTTCCAAGTTTTTTGAGAGGTGTTATGTGGATGACCAGTAAGCGTTAAAAGCAAATTCAAAATTTATATTCAAATTGAGAATTTATTCTTTTTATTTCAATTTTCCATGTATTATGACGAATATTTCTTCCTTCATCGATTTAGCTAAAAGATTGTTTTTGATTCCAAATTCTATAATTTCTAAAATGGTGATGTATGGATCAACACAAAAGCTGTAATAGTGATTCAGACATATTTTCTAGGTGACATAAACTGTAGCACTTACACTGATGTTCAGTACAGTTGTATTTGTTTTGTACTTGTCTTGCAGCTTTTATACTTGTGTGACATTAGTTAAGTACTACTCATACTATACTGCTGTAATACAAAATGGTAACATAAAAATGGCATGTATGGGATTTCATCATGGGCAGGTATAAAGTAGTTTCTCATCACACATTCTTTTCTCCTCTGCTTCAAGTCGGTGTTGTTGAACTTTATGTACACAAATCAATCAATTATTAATTTTTTTTCATTAGCATTCTTTTTGTAAGAATTAGGTAGCTATTGAACATTTATCAACTTACTTTCGCCAAAGTACTTCCTGATAGCTCATTTTTTTCCATAAAAAAAATTTCATTCCTATCACTTATGTTAGAAGCTAGAACAAACACAATAAGTCCCCACAAATTATGGAAACAAGTTGGAAAACTGTTTACCTTCACAAAATAATTACAAGATTTTCAATGGCAATAATTATAATTTCATACTAGCTAATTAAATCACCAAAACACGGAGAAGTAATAAAAAGTTTGAATACTTATCCAAATGTGTTAATTTAATGTTATCTTGTTGTGGTCTGTATGTCAATGTCTAATAAAATATAAAATTTTAGAATATGGCTGATGCAGTTTTTGTAATATTTTTATTACCTAAACAACATTTTCTTTTCATTATGTTGATGTAGCCTGTTGCTCAAAAATTATGGCAACTAATACTGAAGCATCACAGCACAAGATGTTTACTCTGTGACATATATTTTATACAATGCAGTCTTCCTAATGGACACTCAACATCACAGCCAAACATTTAAATTGTACTACACACTCATGTACAAAATGAATGGAATTTCTGTGTAAATTATTGCACTCCCTAACATACAGCTAATAGGAGTATCTATATTTCCAGTTCTAGAACATAAAATACATTTTACAGTCATGCAGTAACTGTTATTATAAAAACAACTGCACCACATACTTTCTGCGACAATACATAGATAAGACTTTCTCTCGGGGAAAATGAAGTAGGAAAAATTAACATTAACCACTTCTTGAGTGATAATACCATCAACTACTCATTGCATCATTCCAAAAATTTTACTTGGCTCTACTTTTCATTATATTCCTAAAAATTCAAAACATATTCAACAAAATATATATCATCTGCTTGCAGGTAAGCACAATACTGTCAGAATCAAATTGCAACCATATGCATGAAATTTTTTTACAAAAAGTTATTTTGTTTATCACATATGAAAAAAAACATTTGATGTGACTACAAGTAGCCCTTTTTATAAGCAAGACTTACTTATGCACACAAAAAAGTAAAAATTGAATTACTAAGTACTTAAATGCATTGTCTATGCTATTCACAGAAGATCCTGAGGCAGAATTTCAATTCAGTAGAAATTCTGTTCAAAAGTAAATCTCACCAAATACAGACAGTAATAAATATATGTATCAAATGTAAATGCACTCACTGTTTATGCTAAGGCAGTGACTAGAACACTCAGCCAGAATGGATGCATGGATGCATGGATGCACGAGGGTTAAACTGAATCTGATGGACTCTCAAACTCATTCAAAGCTTTAATAGGTGCAACACTTCGTTTTTGAGAGTTCTTTCTGACACGTGGTCGCATTTCTTCCGGCTGCTCACGGCGAAATAATGGCTTCTTCTCTGGTGCCCGCATTTTCCATACAATCAAGTTCTAAATAGACAAGTAGAAATGAGAAACATAAACTTCATCTTTTGAACTTTACATACAATACATACATAAGAGGTGTGAGTATTTGTGTGTGCATGTGCATGCATGTGATTATATACACAGCTGGCCACCCAAAATGCAACACCAAGAAGGACACGAGATAGCAAAGCCAGATTTACTGGACACATAACAACAGATACAAAGATGAAACGATTGAGCTTACAGGCCTGTGCGACTTGCAGAACACGCAGACATCAATAGTTCGTGTGGCCCCCATGGCTGGCAATAACGGCCGCTACACGACGCGGCATCAAACGAAAGAGGTTTTGGATGTGGGCTTGGGGTATGTCGCTCCAGGCTGCTTCCACACGTTGCCACAGTTCATCAGGCATAGCAGCGGGTGGTGCTTGCCGGGCCACTCGGTTGCCGATCAGCGACCAGATGTGTTCGATGGGCGACATATCGGGAGAACAGGTGGGCCACGGCAGCAGTGACACCTGGTAAGCCGTAAAGAATTGTTGCACGATGCGTGCCAAGTGCGGGCGCGCATTGTCCTGTTGAAACGTGGCCGCTGGCAGGTCCTGCAGGTAAGGGAGGACTACAGGCTCCAAAACGTTGGAGATGTAGCAGCGGCTGTTGAGTGTACCGGCGATGCTTACCAAAGGGAGTGCGGGTGTCATATTCAATTGCGCCCCAAACCATAACGCCAGGCGACGGACTGTTATGGCGATGCATAATGCAGGCGTCATACAGTCTCTTGATGCGGTGCCGCCACACGCAGATCCGACCATCATGGTGTTGCAGGCAAAAGCGGGATTCGCCGGAGAAGAAAATTTCGTGCCATTCCTAGTCCAGGTGCAGCTTTCAACAATCCACGGCCACCACACTCGCCGGTGGTGTAACGTCAATGGTGATTGGAGCGATAGGCGCCATGTGACAAGTCCCCGCTCCTGCAGACGATGTCGAATGGTACGTGCTGACACAGGTTGTTGCGCAACACACCCTAATTCCTGCGCTAACGTTCGTGATATGGCAGTGCGAGCCATCAAAGCCCGCCGCAGAACATGCCTGTCCTCTCGTTCGGTGGTGTGCCGCGGCTGCGGCAATCGCTCACGTCGGTCCGTCCGTCGTAGTGGAAGTATGTCGGCAGCACAACATACTTCCACTACTTACACCCCGCCTTCTGTGCAACCTTCTTATAGTGGTTCTCAGTGGCGTGCCGGGCGCACATGATTTGCATATGCCCTGCAATGCTAATCGTTTGCATGTCCTCTCGCGGACGACGCATGTTGCGAATTTCGGGCCAATCGGATGCTTCCTTCTTGGTGTTGCATTTTGGGTGGCCAGCAGCGTATATACTAGTACAGCCCACATCAAATTAAAACATAAAACACATTTGCACATAAGGAAGATAGTTTTTTACTTTATTCTGTAATACTGGTGACAGTCTTTTTTTAATTTGTTTCTTATTGCCTGAAGTATTTTGAACAGTCCTTTGCATATGTAGCTTTTCTAGTTAAGTTTTCCTTTGTTATTAAAAATATTTTGATTTTTAGGGATGGGTAACCATTTTACTTAAGGATAACTTTATTTTTTTCCTTCTGTGCATTTTTACATCCACCAAAGAATTTAGTATACCTATTTTTGCCAAAAGTTGTGAAGCCACATTTGTTCTAATGCAGTTAGAATTATTTGACTGATAATTTAACATTTTAGTTTTTTAATAAAAGAGTTTCTTCAATTTACTTCCGATATTGGAGGTTAATTATTTAACGTGCATTAATGCATTTGCATTTTTGAACTTCACTTTTAGTTGGTAAAGTTCGATGAACACTTACCGCACGTGGGGCTTGGCTTTCAATCCATATTTCCGTTACGTGGATGCGGCACGGGATTTTTTCATTTGGCCACGGGTCTGCTTCTTCTTTTTTTTTTTTTTCTCCGTTGGAATTTATTTTGTCTTATCACTCAAATGAGTTTTCCTTTGCTGCATCCTCATTTACTTCAATATTTATTCATACCCGAAAGTACTTTCGGTACTACTACTATACCGTCTTCGAGGGGACATTTTGCTCCAACTAGCACGGACCGTGTCAGCTGGGCATTTCGGTGGTTCTCGCCGGGCTGCTTCTGTCATCTGCTATCGCTTCTTCTTGGGCGCGTTGTGGCGCCATCTCTTGTTGGTCAGTGATCTCCTTTTTCGAACTTTTCTTTTTTTTGCTCAATTTTAATTAAATTTCTCCAGCTGTTTCTCAAATTATTAGGGTCATTGTGGTTGCAAACTTTTGTCCTATTTTTCAATCATTACCGACTCTGCTATTCTGAGGTGTTTTTCGGATTTACAGCTTTTAATGATTTTTATATTTTCGAATTTTGGATATTTTTGGTTATCCAGACAGTATTGAATCAGTGCTGTTTTTCTTCTTTTTTTCTGCCAGTTTTTTATGTGTTGTTTTAATCTGTGTTTAAGCTTATTTTTGGTACTTCCTATATAAGCCATTGGAGGATTTTCAGTAATAGGAATTGAATAAATACCTGCTTTTTCTAACATTCTTATTTTATCATTATTTTTTGTTACTATATTTTTGATGGTATTTACTTTTCCTCCAATTTGAATGTTATGCTTTTTACAAATATTATTAATTTCATTGGTAGTGCCTTTAATGTAAGGAAAACCATTTAAATATTTGATTTCTTTTTTAATTACTACAGCATTATTTTTTTTTATTTTCTTTATTACTTCTGTGTCCCATTTTTTTATTAAATGGTTAGGATAACCAAAGCTGCTTGCAATTTTTTTTATGAATTTGATTTCTTCATTGATGAACTGACTATTTTTCAGAATGCGTATATGCTCTTTTAATTAAGGTTTTTATACTATTGCATTTTTGAGGATATGGATGTGCTGAATTGTATGGGATTAGGACCGGAACAAAATGAACTTTTCCGATAAACTCTGTATAGTAACTTATCTGTGGATTTGATAACATGTACATCCAAAAAGGCTATTGCATTATTTTTTCCATTTCAACCGTGAGTTCTATAGTTGGATATAATGCGCTGTAACGTTTTGTTAATTTTTTTAATTCTTCTTCGTTCAGTTTTGATAGAATGAAAATGTCATCTACCATCGACAGTACACTTCTGGTTTTTCTTCCATATGATGTAGGACATTTTCTTCAATTTCGTTCATCACAACCTCAGCATATAGAGTTGATAATGGTGAGCCCATTGGGCTCTGAATTTTGTTTGAATATTTTGTTCTTGTAAGTAAAAATATTATTTTCAAAAAATAATATTTTTACTTACAAGAACAAAATATTCAAACAAAATTCAGGAGGCCCAATGGGCTCACCATTATCAACTCTATATGCTGAGGTTGTGATGAACGAAATTGAAGAAAATGTCCTACATCATATGGAAGAAAACCAGAAGTGTACTGTCGATACGTAGATGACATTTTCATTCTATCAAAACTGAACGAAGAAGAATTAAAAAAAATTAACAAAACGTTACAGCGCATTATATCCAACTATAGAACTCACGGTTGAAATGGAAAAAATAATGCAATAGCACTTTGGATGTACATGTTATCAAATCCACAGATAAGTTACTATACAGAGTTTATCGGAAAAGTTCATTTGTTCCGGTCCTAATCCCATACAATTCAGCACATCCATATCCTCAAAAATGCAATAGTATAAAAACCTTAATTAAAAGAGCATATACGCATTCTGAAAAATAGTCAGTTCATCAATGAAGAAATCAAATTCATAAAAAAAATTGCAAGCAGCTTTGGTTATCCTAACCATTTAATAAAAAAATGGGACACAGAAGTAATAAAGAAAATAAAAAAAAATAATGCTGTAGTAATTAAAAAAGAAATCAAATATTTAAATGGTTTTCCTTACATTAAAGGCACTACCAATGAAATTAATAATATTTGTAAAAAGCATAACATTCAAATTGGAGGAAAAGTAAATACCATCAAAAATATAGTAACAAAAAATAATGATAAAATAAGAATGTTAGAAAAAGCAGGTATTTATTCAATTCCTATTACTGAAAATCCTCCAATGGCTTATATAGGAAGTACCAAAAATAAGCTTAAACACAGATTAAAACAACACATAAAAAACTGGCAGAAAAAAGAAGAAAACAGCACTGATTCAATACTGTCTGGATAACCAAAAATATCCAAAATTCGAAAATATAAAAATCATTAAAAGCTGTAAATCCGAAAAACACCTCAGAATAGCAGAGTCGGTAATGATTGAAAAAAATAGGACAAAAGTTTGCAACCACAATGACCCTAATAATTTGAGAAACAGCTGGAGAAATTTAATTAAAATTGAGCAAAAAAAGAAAAAGTTCGAAAAAGGAGATCACTGACCAACAAGAGATGGCGCCACAACGCCCAAGAAGAAGCGATAGCAGATGACAGAAGCAGCCCGAGAACCACCGAAATGCCCAGCTGACACGGTCCGTGCTAGTTGGAGCAAAATGTCCCCTCGAAGACGGTATAGTAGTAATTGAAAGTACTCGGGTATGAATAAATATTGAAGTAAATGAGGATGCAGCAAAGGAAAAACTCATTTGGTGATAAGACAAAATAAATTCCAACGGAGAAAAAAAAAAAAAGAAGAAGAAGCAGACCCGTGGCCAAATGAAAAAATCCCGTGCCGCATCCACGTAACGGAAATATGGATTGAAAGCCAAGCCCCACGTGCGTAAGTGTTCATCGAACTTTACCAACTAAAAGTGAAGTTCAAAAATGCAAAAGAGTTTCTATAGAAAAAGGATTTTCTAAATACCTCAAATTTTCAAATGAGACCATCATTTATCATTAGAAGTAATTCCAGAGAATAGCAACAATGTGGAATGGACTTACAAAACCCTTTTTCCTCTTAATACCCATAGAAACTCTGTTATTAAGTTAACTTTAATGGAGGATGCCATAACATCTTTAATCAGAAATTTTTTTACAATTGTTAGTAGGTTTTTCATACATCTATGTTTCAGTTTTTCCTTCATTTATAATTGATGTCAAATCCAAATACTTTAGCTGATTTTCTTTTTGCATCTCCAGGATGAATTTCAGGTCCCCTAGAGCATTATGTCACATGGCAAAGAGCTATTTTTGTTTTTTTAAATAATATAATATCATCCACATGTATACATAAAGAATACAGGCAGAAAATAGATGTGACAGTTAGTGCCTTTTTTTCTAGTTTGCCTAAGTAGTAGTTCACCAGAAATGGTACTAAAGATGAGCTCATTGCTATGCCTGAAATTTGCCTGCAGAATTTGTTTCCCAATTGAAAAGTAATATGTTTGAAAGTAAGTATTAGCATTATAAGCACACACACATGCCTGTTAGTTCTTCTGTACTGTAATTATGAAAGACTTATTTATTAACCAAGTATTTTGTTAGGAATTCCAAGTAGGGTGATATGTATTTTGTTTTCAGTTAATGCACAGTTTTCCCAGTAGCGGGCATAAATGTACATAACATTTTGTTCACTATCTCTGCTTCCAATGGTCCAATTTGAAAAAAATTTTTATGTAAGATACAGTTCAAAAGTAAAAATATTTTTCATATAATATATAATTTTTTGTAACGAACTGTTTTTCCACTACAAGGCATAAATGCATATTTCCATTCCTGATATATTTGCAGCAGTATCTGCATTCATGAAAATATGATTGAAAAAACTGCTTTTCAGTCCAACACTATTGATAATGAAAAACTTTTTGCACATATTTCCTGCTCATAATAATGCATCATTTTCCCATCAGGTTGTGCAGTTTTTCTTGACATCTTTGCTTCTAACAGTCTGATTTGAAAAATTCTTTATTTTTGTTGGACAGCATTCTTGGTGAAGAATGTTTTGCATATAATTTCTAATTTACTTAATGAACAACTTTTCCACTAGAGGGTGCAAGTGCATTTTTCTGTTTGCAGCATATCTGCAGCTGTATCTGCACATCTAAAAACGTAATTGGAAAAATTCGTTTTTGGTTATATACTGCTTACTATAGAAACATTTTGTGTGCTCTACAGAATAAAGTACCACTAAGCCATTAGGGATGCAATGGTAAAAATCCATTTTTCTTGATAATTCTGCTTCAAAAAGACCTATTTGAAAAAAGACCTTTTAACATATATCACCTATTGAAAAAAATTCCCCTACTGTATGCAATTTGTTACATATAAGATTATGAACATTATTCTTTTTTAATAGTGCACAATTTTCCACTAGGGGCATATATGTGAACCTTTTTTCTTGCTATCTCTGCATCTGGAAGTCATATTTGAAAAATTCCTTTTTCATCATACAGCTTTTGCAATAAAATAATATTTTGTACATATTTTGTATTTAATCATAATTTACAATTCTGCAGCTACACGGCATCAACATGTACTTCTATTTAAGAAAGTATTGTAATGTATACTCTAGATTCAGTTTCCTTTTGATTTTACTATCTCTTGTTATTTAATTTTCCTATGCAAATGATCTTCTCACTTAACGAGATGTTGTTTCTCCCGCTGAATTATATGTGGCAACGAGTGTAAGTCATGACGTGGTGGTATGCAGTATATATAGGCGCGCTCAAGTATACCAAAGAGCTTCATTTTATATGTGATAGGTTCTTCCTGATTACTGATATGCGATTTACCTACATTTCTACGATATTACGAAAGTTCGTACTATCAGTAGTTGTGTTATTTTGGAATGTGTATTTGAGTAATACCAGGAGCTCCCCAATAAAAGGTTAAAAGTGAGTACGTTTTCTTAGTTCATTTTATTGTCAGACCTCTGTCTGGTTGTTAAGTCTATTTCATTGAGTGTTTACATTAAGTTCAGGGTATATTGTGTTTACCGCTCTAATAAGGAGCCTTCAAGGTACTAATGTGCTAAAACCAAAGTTATATTACTGATATTCAAGATAATGAGGAACGCTGAGTAAAAATAAATTCCATATTCTTGGAATTTATTGCACGTGCGTGTCTTACCTAAACAAACTCTAGCACTTTGAAGATTAAGCACACTTTAGCTACGTCAAGTAACCTTTCAATAACCCTAACGTGACTTAACGTAAGCTTTCCTGAACTACACGTCCAGCCGGAGAAGTTTATTCATTATAATTGGCGCCCGAACATTTCTTGAACACGAGGTATTGACAATTATTGACTATGTCTTCATTACCTGAGAAAACTTCACTATTTCAACTTGAATCAAGTTTCGGTGGAGGTGGGGTTATTTTCGACAATTTGCAGGAAGCCTGTGGGTCTAACCTTGATGTCAATGATTTGCACGTACCCAGGCATTCCTCACAATTTCGTCATTCACCAGCTTCATATCACTCTGAGTCGCGGGTCGTACCTGAGGTATTTCAATCCTCTCACAGAGGCAAAATGCTTGCACATTTCGTGCCGCATGAGGGAGCAATTACTTTCAATGGTTTGGAGGGGTCCTTGAAATTTCTCGAGGATTTGGAGGATCATTTCGACTTATACAATATTCCTCAAGATTGCAAAGTGCAAATAGCAGGCACTTACTTGAAAGATGCCGCTAAGACCTGGTATCGGCAGTGGAGAGTATCGAACCCGGATTCTCGTTATGAGAATTTCCGAGCGGAATTTTTGGAGGTCTTTCCTTTCGGCCTCAGTCGAGCTGGCCTTGCACAACAACTTTTTCTCGTAAGAAAGGACCCAACGATAGCCCTGTTGCGTTTGCTTTAGAAACAACACGCTTGTATAAATTATGCGATCCACATGCCAGTCATGTCGACATGTTGGACACCCTATTGCAACAGCTCGATCCATTTCTACAGGATTTTATTGAGGTCCGACACCCTGCTACAATACATGAATGCCTTCGCCTCATACGAACGTATGAGGAGCGACACGGCAAACATGGACCAACTAAACATGCTCGGGAACCCCGGGAGGCTTATCACGAAAATCCTCAGCAGCATAATAGGCCTAATGACTTTCAACACGAGCGTACACAAGTGCAAGTCCAAGCATCATACGTACCACCGCATAAAAGAGTGGTACACCAACCGCTAGTTTCTAAACAATTTTCTGGGTACAGTACAAATGCACAGTATGCTTGACCCCGTTTCAATCCGCAGAATTCGGAACATTTTTATGCTAAGGGCAATAATGATTTTTCTGCCCGTGCTGAGGGAAGAAATAATAGAAATGGAAATTTCAACAGAAATGCGGAGTTCCCGCAGCAGTTTTCACGAAGTTTTTCTAAGCGTGAAAACTTTACCGATACCAGGCAGGGCCGAGGTTTCAGACTGCATGAAAATACAACCAGGAATACTTTAAACTTCCAAAGGAAGTAGACCAAGGGTCGGCACTGCTTCCTGATACCAAGAATTCTGACCCTAAAATAGTATTATTGACTGTCCAAACTCCTCAGTTGCCTGATGTGTTATTGACAATTGAAGATATTATTGTCGAGACAAAGTTCGACAGTGGTTCTGAAATATCAGCCCTAAATACGAAGTTTTGCACTGAAAGTTTTCCTGCAATACACGTCCAGCCTGCGACGCAGTATTTGTGAGGTGCAAATAACGAAATATTCAGTATCACAGGAACTGTCACATTATCTCTAGGGCTGGGAAAGGCTCGTTTTACGCATTCTTTCCTGCTCATAGACGACCTACCTGTTAAATGTCTAATGGGCATAGATTTTATCAATACTTTTAAAATTACCATGAATTTCGAACAACATATTATTTCCTTTCCGGAACCTGTCGAAGTGATTCCTAAAGATCCTATAGATATAACGAATTTGCTACCGAGTAAACAACTGAATGAGAGGCAACGAAACCAGCTTTCTCAACTTTTGAATGAAAGACCTGGTTTATTTTCCGACCAACCTGGTTTCACACAGGTGGTTTATCACGTCATTGACACTGATGGTTCGAAACCGATAGCGACTAAACCTTACCCTTGAGCTCCCCATAAAAAAAATGAAATGCAACGTCAAATTTCAGAGATGATTAAACAGGGCATAATAAGGGAATCAACAAGCGCCTGGGCCGCACCTGCTTTTCTTGTTCCAAAGAAACAACCCAACGAATTTCGTTTCGTGACAGATTTCCGCAAGCTAAACCAAATCACGAAAGCGATAAATTATCCACTACCTGTCATGTCGCATATTTTGCATGACCTATCGTCAACTAAATGGATGTCAACCTTGGAATTGGCGAGTGGATATTGGCAGGTTGCGGTACATCCAGACTCCGTAGATAAAACAGGCTTTGTGACTCCTTTTGGGGCTTATGAATACCTGCGTATGCCCTTTGGACTAGCCTCTGCACCTGCTACTTTCCAAAAGCTTATGGATACGGTTCTCAGACCTGTTCTAGGTCCCCATGTGCATGTATATTTGGATGACATTATTATTACATCCGAGACTTTTGACGAGCACCTTTCTCTGCTCAAACAGGTGTTCCAACTCATATACAATGCTGGCTTGACGTTAAAACCTAGTAAATGCCAGATAGCGAGGGACGAGATTGTATATCTGGGGTTGAAAATCACTCCCCACAGCTTATTTACGGATGATGAAAGAATTAGGCCTATAGTTGACTTTCCACGGCCAAAAACAGCAAAAGAACTATCACGCTTTCTGGGAATGACCGGATGATATCAGCAGTTCGTCCCCGCTTATGCTACAATCTGTGAGCCATTGTATGCTTTGAAATGTAAATACAAGAAGTTTGTTTGGACACCTGAGGCTAACGCAGCGTTTGAAGCACTAAAATCTGTGTTGACTCAGCCTCCTGTATTAGCTTTCCCAGATCATACTAAGGAATTTGATATTTAAACTGATGCATGCGGAGTTGGTCTTGGTTGCGTTTTGTCACAAGCTGGGCATCCAATAGCTTTTGCGTCCCGTACTTTAGCCAAAGCTGAACGCAATTATTCAGCTACGGAACGTGAAGGTCTTGCTGTAGTGTATGCTCTTGACAAATTTCAATGTTATCTCAACGAATTGACAGTTAATATAATTACGGATCATTCTGCCCTTCAGTATTTGAATTCTGCTAAGCACATCTCTAACAGACTTATGAAGTGGGCTCTTAAGTTACAAGAGAGCAATATCAAAATTTCGAACCAGCCAGGTCATAAGAATCAATTACCGGATGCATTATCTCGCGTACCGATTAGTGGGGTTCCCACAGAAACTACTACTGGATGTCAGCCTTTACTTTTAATAGCTGATATAACATCCAGAGAGCAGATAATGGCAGAATTAGTAAATGATCCAGATTTTGGGGAAACCTATAATTTTTTGCTTGCGGGTTCACCACAACAAAGTGACCCTTCTCTGGCTGGGAGGTCACAGCATTTTGAAGTCATAGAGGGTCTTCTTTACTATACAAAATCTAGGACTACTAGGGCAGAGTTTCGCCCATGCATTCCGCGAACCCTTAGAATGGCCCTTTTAAACGAATTTCATGACAAACCTATTGCAGGCCATTTAGGTATTCGCAAGACCCGTTGTAAATTGCGGGATGTTGCCTATTGGCCTAGCATGTACCAAAGTGTGCTCGCATACGTTCAATCATGTCACTTGTGTCAGATTTATAATTACCGTAATGTAAGACAGGGCCGGTCACTTGAAATCTAGTTCAAGTTCTCACGTTTTTGACATTATTTCAATAGATTTATTGGGACCTTATCCTTTATCTGTTAAAAACAAAGCTCGTTACGTTTTAGTATTAACCGATAATTTCTCTAAATGGGTCAAGGTCTTTCCCATTAAAGCCGCTACGGCGGAAGTTATTTGTAATGTATTAATTAATGAAGTATTCTCTAGATATGGTGCACCTAATCAAGTAGTTTCGGATAATGGTCCCCAATTTATTTATGACATTTTTGAAAGAATGTGTGCGAGACTACACATAAAGCATAAATTCATTTCCCCATATCATCCCCAGAGTAATCCCGCGGAACGAGTAAACCGCACGCTAGTTAAAATGATCGCTACATTTGTCATGGATCATCATGAGCGGTGGGATGAACATCTTGAGCTTTTTTGTTCGCCCTCTGCTCGTCTGTTCACGAATCTACTAAGTTTACTCCCGCAGAACTTTTTTGGGTCGAAAAATTAAGACCCCTTTTGAAAATTTAACGGGGATTATCGACGAACTAAACCAGCGACCAGCTCCGCAATCAGTACGAATCATGGCAGAGAAAGCTCGTGTTGCAATGATAGGAGCACAAGCGGCTCAAGCAAGATACTATAATACTAGGCGTAGGGAACCAGATCTTGTCGTTGGAGATCTAACTCTCTTGGAGACTCACTTCCAGTCTTCTGTTTCTCATACTTTAGTAAAGAAATTTGCACCCAGCTACGAAGGTCCATATCGGGTGGCAAATGTGTATGAAAATAACATTATCCTTGAAAAACCTGACAATCAATTTCAATACGTACACGTTGCTCAGTGTCGCAAGTGTCATGAACGAAATATAGATTTTATAATCAACCCTACTCAACCTTCTGTTCCACAGACTCAAGAGTCTATATCACACGATCAACCTCTAGAAATTTTGGACGAACTGACAAACCTTTTTGAAGAATCTCCAGTGATTTTTTCTTCACCCTCCCCTCCACAAGACTGGCTTCCAAGAACGCATCCTGATTCTACCATAAGACAAAGGCTCGAATCAAGTTCTTCAAATTCTAGTATCGTTCCTTTCCCTTCAACCATTGCCGAGACTATTGTTGCACCATTCCCTAATAACTCTGCACCAACACAAGCTCCTACTTCCTTGAATACTTCGTCAGAGAGTATTCCAATAGGCAGAAATAAACATCGCCCTGCACGACCACTAACTTACAGCAGCGACTCAGAGTCATCACATATTTCTGATTTATCAGATATAGATAATAGTTTGACAATTCCTAAACGTCAGACACATATTACAAACCGTCCAGCAACACCAAAAGCTGGTCGAAAACGCAACTTGTCTCCCCAATCTGCTTCGCCGCAACAGCGACTAAGGCAGAGATCCTTGCATCCTCCCGGGTTTCGCCCCTGGAACTTACGCTCAGGGCAAACAGGGCCGATGCCTGCTTCTACTGTCATGCCAAAAAGTAGAAAGAAAAAACAAGCGATGTGGCCGGAGCCATGTCCCTTCAAAATAATGCTGGAAGGACAACACGGGCCCCAGCACAAAGGAACAACATATCGAAAGCCTGGGGGAGCCCGCTCCTGTCAGACGAAGGGAATTCCTGACCGACAGACTTCAGCCGTTCCTGACTGTTCCTGTCAGACGCAGGGAATTCCTGACCGACAAACTTCAGAATTTCTTGACCGACAGACTTCAGAATTTCTTGACCGACAGACTACAGATGTTCCAGATCCATTCAAGTCGCAGAAAAGATCAGCGCCACCAGAATTTACCAGTCCGATTAGGCCTGGAAAAAGATATTGTACTAGGGTTTTTTATGCGTCCTCGAGATAAGTAAGTTCTCGTGGACAGGTTATTTTCTCATTATGTTGTTTTTCCTGCACGACCAGTTGGCGTGACAGAATTATTTTTTTTTCTGTGTGGGCCTACGCATTCTTTTTGTGATATATGTAGTTTTTTTTTATATATATATATTCTATGTTCGTCTACTAATCCGAATTTTTTTTTTTTTATATATATATATGTGTGTTAGGGGTAAAATAGTGAAAATTGTTACTGTTAGGCAGCTACAGGCAATCTTCGCTGCTGATACAGTTTGTTTGTAATCAACGATAAATATATATAGAGTTGAAAATATGAGGAAGTAAAATGAAATCAAAAACGTGATTCCTGCTGGGCAGAATAAAAATAAGGTATGCCAATGCAGGTTTGTTCTGTACACGTATAAAAAGTGTTTCCTGCTTCACAGGCGACAATAGCTGCGGACACAGGTTTACTGAATTTGTTATGCCAAGCTTGAAGTTGTAAATACTGCTGCCACAAAAAAAAAAAAAAAAGTAGGACGATAAACGTCAGTCAGCGAAATGTAAGACTACACTCAAAATTTGATAGGTTTTTCAAAAAAAAAAAAATATATATATATAAGGGGGAGATGATGTAACGTATACTCTAGATTCAGTTTCTTTTTTATTTTACTATCTCTTGTTATTTTATTTTCCTATGCAAATTATTTTCTCACTTAACGAGATGTTGTTTCTCCCGCTGAATTATATGTGGCAACGAGTGTAAGTCATGACGTGGTGGTATGCAGTATATATAGGCACGCTCAAGTATACCAAAGTGCTTCGTTTTATATGTGATAGGTTCTTCCTGATTATTGATATGCGATTTACCTACGTTTCTACGATATTACGATAGTACGAAAGTTCGTACTATCAGTAGTTGTGTTATTTTGGAGTGTGTATTTGAGTAATACCAGGAGCTCCCCAATAAAAGGTTAAAAGTGAGTACGTTTCCTTAGTTCATTTTATTGTCAGACCTCTGTCTGGCCGTTAAGTCTATTTCATTGAGTGTCTACGTTAAGTCCAGGGTATATTGTGTTTGCCGCTCTAATAAGGAGCCTTCAAGGTACTAATGTACTAAAACCGAAGTTATATTACTGATATTCAAGATAATGAGGAACGCTGAGTAAAAATAAATTCCATATTCTTGGAATTTATTGCACGTGCGTGTCTTACCTAAACAAACTCTAGCACTTTATAGATTAAGCACACTTTAGCTACGTCAAGTAACCTTTCAATAACCCTAACGTGACTTAACGTAAGCTTTCCTGCACTACACGTCCAGCCGGAGAAGTTTATTCATTATAGTATCTCCAACTACTCACTTTTGCATCTTCAAATAATGCCCAGCTTTCCTATTAGGGGGAATAAAGTTATATGCAGCATGTATAGCCTTTTTCTTCATATCTTTCTCCTTCTAATTGTGCAATTCAAAAATTCTTTCAGCCTTGGGTATCTTTTGCTGTGAGGAATAATTTTTGTGCAAATTGTGTTTGTAAGTTTATTTTAACACATTTCTACCACTATGGGCATAAGTAGCTATTTCTATTGGTAGAAGTTTTACTGATTGCATATACCTGAACAATTTTTTTTTTTAACTAGTTCAATTAACCATGAAGAGCACTGCTCATTATAATGTTATATATTTTAAATAATGTGTAGTTTTTCCACTAGGTGGCATAAAAGCATTCTCTTTTTCTATGATTTTTTTTCTTTTTCTAAAAATCTACTTGAAATCATTCTTTTTCTGTCTAAAAGGATTCAAAAGACAGGCTCATCAAAAGAGGAATTATTAATGAGAGTGGTTCTGTAATATTTTTCTTTAATTGGTTCAGCAGAAAATAATTCAGATTAGATAGAGGAAAGTTTTGAATCCACAGTAGGCTTTATGGTTATCTGGTTTATGAAGTTTTATTATATCACAAAGCTGAGTTATTTTGCATGCATCTTTGAATAGTTTTTGAATTCTGAACTGAGTTTTTTTTTCTTTTTTGAATTTTTTATCAGTTTAGTGTAGTTTCTTATAGTTAATTCCAAAGAGCCTTCATTTATTTCTTTATAAATTGGTTTGTCAAGATCGATTTTTGAATGTATATTTCTTTTTTCATTAGCATTAGCAACCTTGCTCTTGTCAACTTTTAAAGCAGTTATTATCATCTTTTAAAATCACCATTTTAAAATTCTTTAAGAGCTACTCAGTGCCGCTGCAAGCTTACGTGAGGCCCTGTGCAAATTCTCCCTGTGAGGCCCTTTGGCTAACTAATAATTTTTGCTAAATCAACCTGACTAATGGTATTTTGCCCATGTACACAGTAGAATATTTCTATTTTCTGACAAGGTGATGATAAGCTTTTCACTCATTTATTTGTTATAGAAGGAACTGATATTTTTCTTAAACTTGTAACTGTAACTGCTATTATTATTAAGCTCAACCGTCATTCTCCTTTGCAAAATTAAAAAAAGAAGGTAAATGTTAGTAATACTATGCAGTATGCAGTATGAATTTTTAAAATCTGTTTTACTATAGCTGTGTATTTTAAAAATGGAACCTATGCGGAACAAAAAGAAAAATGTTTTAAATAGGTACATCAATTTCCTAGTGAATTGTAACACATTATAAAAATGTCCTTTAAAAGTTAGAGAAATAGTCATCATATTTCATGAATATACTGGCATGTAAAAGAAAAACTTCACATTTTACCTGTCATGCAAAGGAGACCTTGTCTAGCAAAATCTTCAATAATATCATCGTAATTTAGTTTTGATGCCACATCACGATCTATTGACAATGTAGCAAGTGCAGTTAACCTTTCTTGAGACATGCTTGTCCTCAGATACGATTTGATTAATTTCAAGCGAGAGAAACTTCTTCCTGCACTCGCGACTGTTATCGGCACAGTTAACATGATTCTGTATGTGATAGCTACGTTAGGGAAGAGATTTTGCATTCCGTTTAAAAATTGCAATACTTGGATGGCAGTAATGACATCATCTGGAACTAGTTCTCTGACTATTTTCAATTCTGTGAATAGCTCCTCTCCACATATATTGTGGGAATTTCCTGAACGAAGGGCCAAATCCAGGTTTTTGCAATATTTCATTAGATCTTTGTCATTCATTTGTTTCATTTTCGGTAGAGAATACAAAAATCCAAACTTGTCATTGAACTCCTTATATTGTTTAAAAAGAGATTTCAGAGACTGTAACACAGTGTCTATAATACACTGGCATGCAAAAATTAAGGACAAGATGGTTTTTCGAATGTAACTTTGTGCAGAAGTGCTCCACATCAACTCAAATCATACCATAAGATCCCCAAGATGTAAGAATATGGGATAAGTGAGCAAAACCGTCCAAACAAGGAATCCAAAGGATACAAAGGCACTTTATTGAAAAGCTAGCTTCGAGCATAACTGGACAGAAGACAGAAACGTCCATGTGACAGGTGGCTGCCAGGAAAAATCCAGTCTTTAGTAGGGGATATGATTACCCCTAACTGCGTTGCAGGATTTACAACATCTGTCCATGCTGAGGACGAGGTTGTCAAGGAGCTGTTGAGGCATTGCGGCCCTTTTCTCTTGTAGTGCCAATCGTAGCTGCGAAATCATTGCTGGTGGCTGGTGACGTGCTGCCAAGCGTCTCCCGAGAAGGTCTCACACGTGTT
This sequence comes from Macrothele yani, assembly GCA_039090855.1. NCBI lineage: Eukaryota > Metazoa > Arthropoda > Arachnida > Araneae > Macrothelidae > Macrothele > Macrothele yani. The sequence continues at coordinate 77,870,406 of CM077025.1, read as the reverse complement.
CGATTGGATTTAAGTCCGGGGACCTTGAAGGCCAATCCATGTGTTGAATATCTTCACTCTCCAACAGCTCTGCTACAGCCACTGTACGATGAGGTGTAGCGTTGTTGTCCATGAAGAGGAACTCAGGACCCACAGCACCTCTAAACAGACGCACGTGAGGCAGGAGAACCTTGGTACAATAATGGACACCAGTGACTGAACCTCCTTGGAAGATGTGGAGGTCAGTATGGCTATCAAGCATGATACCGCCCCAAACGAGAACTCCGCCACCTCCAAACCGGTCCCTTTCGATGATGTTGGAGGTGTGATTGCGTGTTCCCTGCTCTCTCCAGATGTATATACGTCCAGAATAGCTCGTCAGACTAAATCGGCTCTCATCCGTAAAGAGAACTCGACCCCATTGCTGATGTGTCCAGTTCTTGTGTTCCAGGCACCACAGAAACCGCCATCTCCGATGAGCAGGTGTTAATGGCCCACACCGTACTGGTCGTCGTGCAAATAGACCACCTTTGTGCAGCCTCCTGGCCATGGTAAAACACGATAACGGACGTCCAGTTGTCTGTTGCATGTGCCTTGCGATTTCTCCCACTGTCTGCCGTCTGTCTCTTTTCGCCTGTAGGACAATATACCGGTCGTCCGCCACTGTGGTTGCTCGTGGACAACCACTGCTAAACTCTCGGACAGCTGTTCCTGTCGTTTGAAATGCTCTCCAAGCTCGTGAAACGATGCTGTGAGCGATCCCAAACTCCTCGGCCACACTAGTCACACTTCGACCTTCTTCCAACTTCCCAATGACGCGACCTTGGGTAAAGTCATCCAGATGTCATCTACTGGATTGCCTGTTGGCCATATCACACAGTGGCAGCAACTTGACGTCGTTCAAATCGATGTACACCGTGCAATAGCTTTCACCGCCCATGTGCTTTATACCCTTCCGACACTCCCCCACGTCAGGCTGCATATATGCGCATGTCTTACCATACCCTAGCCTATCTCCTGAGTGGTCTTTCGGTCCATTTTGCCTGCTCGTTCCGCTGTTATGCTAATTTCTCCTCTTTGTCCTTAATTTTGGTACACCAGTGTAGGATAAAAATACTCTATTTTGAAGACTTCCTCTGCAAATTTTGTATTTCTCAAGAGCTCATTGTCTACTTCGTAATCAAAGATTCTTCTTATTTTAGCCACTCTATGCTCAAAAAATTTTGGTTCAACACCTAACTGTTCACAAATTTCACGAGCGGCCAGAATTGCTGAATGTTCACCGCCCATGTGCTTTATACCCTTCCGACATTTTATTGTTCCATTCTTGCAAACTTTTGACGGGACATTTCAACATGACTTGGCCCCATGTCACAATTCGCTTTGAAACTGGTTCAGAAATTTAATAACCCCCTGAAGCATATTTTCTGCCATGCCAAGCTGCATGCTCTCTGATTGAAGTGGTTTGCTCACACACACTGTTTACAGAAAAGAGTATGTCATACCATATAACAATACCCAATAAGAATTTGTAACTCTGAAGTTCATGTACTGCCAATAAGCAAGCTTCACATTTGATTTTAGGATAATTTACTGTGTCTCCAACTTCAAGAAGTGTGTCCCTTACTTCTTTTGCTTAGTATCTAATGGGTTCAACACTTTCTACATGGCTTTCCCATCTACTGTAGTGTCACAGGACTTTTTAACAGTAACATAAGGAACATATTTGAGTATAATGTTCTATTGAGTAGGAGATGCTGCAAATATAGAATAGATTCTACCAATTACACCAAAAAAAGTAATCGCCTTTGCAGAACATTTAGCCATGTCTCCTAAGAGTAAATTTAAATTGTCGCATGTACATAGCATGAAAAATGCTATAGGATTTAACTGAAGAATTCGAGCTTGGACACCATTATTTACACCCTTCATATTAGTGTCGTTATCATACTCCTGACCCCTGCAGTCATTTAAGTTCAAACCAAGCTCATCCAGGGCTACCAAGAGACAGCCAGAGACATTTTCCAGTAGATGACACAGTTTCTATAAATTTAATGATGTGTTCCTCAACTTAAAATTTTCTTCTGAAATATTAACAAATCTAATGACCAATGACATTTGTTCCTGATGACTTAATTTGAGAGTGCATTCTAGTATAACTGAAAAGCACTTTGTTTTCTTAGCATGGTCTACCTTTGATTTTGTAACTTTAGATGCCATTAGATTAATGAGTTCATTCTGAATTTGGCTAACCAAATAATGGTCGTGAATTTTGCTATTTTTGATGCGTCTTAAATGCACTTGTTGAACAGGATCAAATTTTGCAATCATTTGTATCAACCCAAGAAAATTGCCATTGTTGGGCAAGTATAGTGTTGTTATCACCTCTAAATGCAAGGCTATGTTAAGCCAACTACTTAAAAACGTATAAAATACATTTCAAGACTTTGTGCCAATGCCGCTTTTCTTGAAAACTGAGTGACCTTTGTTTGTCATCAATGGTGAGGTTTTTCACAAGTCAAAGCTCACACTCAGTCCACCTTTTGATACATTCTACGTGGTTTTGGGAAATTTCATGACTCTTCAACCTATGACTTAACACTTTCATCGCCGTGCGACACCTGACGGCGTCATACAATACTTAGCCCAGGTGCCGACAACGCCAAACAGCGTCATAAGCATGGCTTCATATTTTGCTTCCTAAAACCTTTGGCACTTGAAGAGAGTTACCTATTTTGTTACTGGCACTGAAAATGAGTCTCCAGCTGTCTAAAAGTGACTGCGGTTTTGGGATAGCGGATTTTTTCCCACATGGTTTAGGGAAGGGAAAATAAGTTGACTTCCCATAGACTTAACACAGAGCACGCTTTTCACTGCAATGTTTATTTTCCTTTGAACGTCACTGGTTTTGCGGTGAAGGGAACTATCAATAAATAAATGCTTTAGTGGCAATAAAAAGCATTTGCTACTTAGAGTTTATACTTCACATGGAGGCTAAAGGGATTTCAAAGAAACCCATATTCACTTCAATACTTAGTTTTGCGGAAACAATGGATATATTCGGACACGCTATCGCCGGTCCCTCTCAACCAAAAGTTCCTCGGCGGGCACATTCTTCCATGAAAATAGGAGATGATGCCAATAATCTATCATCAAGTACAGAAACATATTCTTTTACTAGCTGTAGTACAACCAGCAGTGAAAGTGAGAATGAAGAATGCCGTGTTCTTTCTCATACTCCGCCTCAACGGATTTTGGCTACACATTGGTGTGATGGTCCCGACATCATGAGAAGAATTCCATTCACTGGTGTACCAGGACTGAAAATTAATATGATAGGTACTGAGCCAATTGATTTTTTAAATCTTTTTGCAAATGAGGAATTTTACGATCTATTAGTTAGGGAAAGTAATGCATATGCTGTAGAAGTGTTTATCTCGGGAGTTACTGAAGGTTCACGAATAAATGAATGGAAGGAAATGTCGGTAGATGAGATGAAAGTTTTTCTGGGCCTTCTGTTTCATATAGGCATTGTACAAATGCCCCATCTCCAAGATTAATGGAAAACAGATCCATTATTCAAAATGGACTGCTTTTCTTCAAATATGAGCAGGAATTGTTTCCTTCTGATCATGCAGTGCCTTCACTTTGCAAGAAATCCTCAACCTAGCGAAGTGATTACAGCCAACCGCCTTGCAAAAATAATGCATTTACTGGATTTATTTAATCATGCCATATAGAGAGAATATACTGTACTTCCCTGGAAAAGAACTTACGTTTGATGAATCAATGGTTTTATGGAGAGGTTGTTTGATATTCAACAGTACATGAAAGGAAAACATCATAAATATGAGGTGAAACTTTATATGCTAACGGAACCAAATGGTATGATTCTAAAAGCTTTAGTTTACACAGGACAACTAGACTCCCTGGGAGGGGGGGGGGTGTCATGCTGCTAATGTAGTTTTAAAATTGATGGAAGGGAAGCTAAATGTTGGTCATGCTATTTATATGGATAACACTAATATGCAAGGTTTTATTGTTTTGAAATGAATAGGTGTGTCTGAATGGATTTCTTGCGCAGATTCCGAAAATGACCTTCAAAATTCTGTATCACGTCAAGTTTTTTCACAAATGACGGAAACGTGAAAATAAAAAAAAACGTTATTTTTTAATGACATTGTTATATGGCAATGTTTGTAACGTGTGAAAATGTTCTCTGGAGTGGTGGAATGATTGTTTAAGGAATAGATAAACATAAATATATAACTGATAATGGAAATGCAACTGTTTTATCTGTATGACGTCACGATTTGCGCCACTCACAAAGGCGGAACATGAGAGAATGACTCATACCTCACGCCACTGCTCCCTTCTTTCTATTGGTCACATGTGATGCCATTCAGGGCAGATCGTGTTACAATAGTCAGTGCAAAGAAGGGACTGGTCCCGTTCGGTTGTTTCTTTGTGGCGTGTGCAATGGCTTCATGTTGTTGTGTAAATCCTCCAGACATATTTTGCTAGATATGTGGCTGTTATACGACAAGAAAAAAAAAAGAGGCAAAATATTACGCCTTTCGCAAAAAATGCTTATTTTCAATACTTCGGCATTAAACTAGCAGATCAGGACAAAGTTTGGTCTCCTCACAATGTGTGCCATGCATGTGTGGAGGGGTTGAGGAACTGGAAAAGTGGCAAAAGGGCATCAATGCCGTTTGTTGTACCCATGGTGTGGCGTGAGCCAAAAATTACAGTGACGACTGCTACTTCTGCACAGTGAATATCGTGGGCCATACCAGAACCAGTAAGCGTAACATTATGTATCCCAATATTCCATCTGCCATAAGACCAGTGCCCCATAGTGAATCCATCCCTGTGCCATCCCCATCCAATATCAAGCCCCAACAGACACTGATTCAGACGGTGATACAAGTGATGAGATGTACCAACCGGACAGCATGGAGGATGAAACCCCAGTGCCATTTACCCAGCATGAACTGAATGATTTTGTTTGTGATCTGAATTTACCTAAAGACGCAGCAGAGCTTTTAGGATCACGACTTCAGGAAAAGAATTTACTATGTCCTAATACGAGATTCTCCTGGTACAAACACCGAGAAGTAGAATTGGTTCGGTTTTTTGCTGAGGAAGGCGGTTTGGTATATTGTCGAGACATTCCGGCAGTCATGAAATACTTCAACATTAATTACAATTCAGGACAGTGGAGGTTGTTCATAGATGCCAGCAAATCCAGTTTAAAAGGTGTTTTATTACACAATACTAACATCCATCCATCCATTCCAGTAGCACATTCTGTGACTTTGAAAGAGACATACGAGAACCTTAAATTACTGCTCAAAAGTGTGCAGTACAAGTTTCATGAATGGTCTTTGTGCGGGGATTTCAAGGTGATTGAAATATTGCTCGGCCAATAAGCAGGCTACACCAAATTTCCTTGCTTTTTGTATGAATGGGACCCCAGAGCAAGAACAGAACATTGGGTTCGGCAGCAGTGGCCAGTCAGAAGTACATTCACACCTGACGAAAAAAAAACATTGTTTCACTTCCACTGGTTGATCCCTCGAAAATACTGTTGCCACCTTTACACATCAAACTTGGCTTAATGAAGCAATTCGTGACAGTTTTAAGCAGGGACAGTAAATGCTTTCAGTATCTTGGTGGTAAGTTTCCATCAATCACGTCTGAAAAAATTAAAGCTGGCATTTTCATAGGCCCTCAAATACGAAAATTAATGGCAGACAACATATTCGAGGAAACCATGAGTGAGTGCAAATTGCGAGCATGGACTGCATTCAGAAATGTGGTACAAAACTTTTGGGGAACACAAAGGCTTCAAATTACACCCCTTTAGTCGAGGACATGCTGGAATCCTATGAACTGCTTGGTTGCAACATGAGCGTCAAAGTTCACTTTCTTCATGCTCATCTAAATTACTTTCCTAACAATCTTAGTGATTTTTTGGAAGAACATGGCGAGCGCTTCCATCAGGATATTAAATTGATGGAAAAGAGATACCAAGGAAAGTGGACTGTACATATGATGGCCGACTATTGTTGGATGTTGAACAGAGACTGTACGGACGCACACTGAAGACAATCTAAAAAGAGGAAGTTTGAAGGGGAGCCCAGTGGCGAATGTTAGGTATGTTTGCTTTTGAATATGTATTTATGTTTATCTATTCCTTAAACAATCATTTCGCCCCTCCAGAGAACATTTTCACACGTTACAAACGTTGCCATATAGCAATGTTATTAAAAAAAAACGTTTTTTTTTAATTTTCATATTTTCGTCATTTGTGAAAAAACCTGACATGATACGGAATTTTGAAGGTCATTTTCGGAATCTGCGCAAAAAATCCATTCAGATACACCTATTCATTCGAAAACAACAGAAAAAGTTGAAAAATTGCAGATCAGTGTAATTTTTATAATAGTTACAATCTTGCATTGCAGTTGTTGAACAATGACACTTATTGCACTGGAACTCTCCGTGCAGACCGACGAGATCTTCCTAAGGATGTCACAAAAGCTAAACTTTTGAAGGGGGAGCGGAAATGCCAATATTCCAATGCTGTTGCAGTGTGCAAGTGGAAAGATAAAAAGGATGTTCACTAACTTACCACGGAGTTTGAGGATGATTTAGTTCAAACTGTAAATAAAAGGGGACAGATAAAAGAAAAACCAAAGGCTGTTATCAACTATAATAAATTTATGTCAGGGGTAGATCGTCAAGATCAAATGCTAGCATACTATCCTTGTGAAAGGAAAACCATAAGATGGTACAAGAAGCTAGGAATACATACATTTCGTATGATGATAATCACTTCCCACAACTTGTATATTAAATTATCAGGGAAGAAGATAAGCCTCTACGATTTTAGGCTATCCATTGTACGTCAACTTTTGAATCAAGAGCCATCAAGTTCCCGAGCAAAGATATCTAAATCATTAAAAGTATGTGGCCATCTTCCAGTAAAAAAAACAGAACAAAACAAAAAGGGACGTTTTTTGAGGGGACGATGCAAAATGTGCTCTGCCAAAGGGATTCGCTCTCTATTACTGTGCCGAGTGCCCAGAAAATCCTGCACTGTGCTTTCAGCCATGCTTCGAATTATATCATTGTAGATAAGGAATAAATATTTTGTCTTCCTATTTTGCTAAAAAGAAGTATGTTTCAAGTCAAACTGCATGTTTGTGTGTGAGGAATTTTTTACCCTACCGAAATCAAAATGTATGAATTTTGTATTTATCCAGTTATGCATCATGGTACTATTTATGAAATTCTTTGGCGTTTGTAACTATTATTTCTCTTGTTTTATATGCAACAATGTTCGAAATATGTATTCAGTAAATGTCTACTTCAATATTGGAATAATATTTTATTTCTGGCAGAATTATAATTACGACTATCAATTATGGATAAATTTTTTTGTATTTTAGAATTGCTAAGTCATGCAAAGCTATGAGATGCGAACACACGGCTGGATGGTCCAAACGCATAAAAGCTCAATTGTGGTGCTGCGTGATGCCTTGTGGCGTCGTGGGAGATTTGCATGGGTTTCATTCCGGCACTGCGTGCTTGCCGCTAATATAGTACGTCAGCAGCGAGCATATTAAATGTCTCCAGTAGCAAAACCCTTCATGTGCTAACATGCCCCCATTTGTGTTTCCGAATAATTTACAGAAAAAACAGAAAACTATCTTTTTTCTTTGAGTAAATCAACCACCTCCTGTCTACTGTTTCTCCGTTATGTAAAATACATATATAGTGCTCTGGCGAAAAGTGGCGCTTCTCATCATCACTTGGATAATCATAGTTTACCACACAAATCAAACTGTGTGTTGTTTAAAACAGGCGGGCACTCACCTGGATCTAACAGTAGAGCAAATTCTTCACTTGTTTGAAATAATGAATCACATTCCTTCACATCAGATATTTGTGTAAGCTGGTCAGAGACACTCGCAACATTGTTATCACTTGTTCTGACTTGAACCACATCCACATTATTATCACTGGATTCTTTATCTTCGATGCAATTTGAAGCAAACGATGAACTGCTGGCCACAGGAACTGAAGCTGAAGGTAGTAAAAATTTATCAAAGGCACCTTTCTGACTTCCTAAAAACATTTCTCTTCTTTCCCTTTTCTTTGCTTTCTGATAACCTGATTCGAATTTACGGAACTTATCCTGTTCTCTACACATCTCAACTCAACTCACTTAAAGCAAACTCTATTCTTAAAAAGTTAATTAGTTACATTCGAAGTAGAGAAGTGAACCTGGTTAAAACAAGCACGAATGAGCAACCAATGAAATTTAATAGATCGCCAAACACAGCGGCCAGCTGACTTGACACACGCACACACATACAACTGTTTTTGCTTTGGAAAAACAGCTAGGGAAAATTCACAAAAAGTGTATCCCAGATAGGTGGTAAAACTCAAAGAATGTCGCAACGTAATGTCCACTCACACCCGTCAATCACAGAGTTTCCAGCGGCGAGAAGGAAATATATTGCTGTCAGCACTACGGTGTGTGTTGGACTTATTTTTATCAAGGTAACACCATCTGGCCCCGCCCACAGACTCCGGGTCTCTCAGGGATACAGAAGCACCAATCTTAGCACGCTGCACTTTAAATCAGGAAGGGGGAGCGTATGTATGATATCATTGTGATGTTTATGTATGCGAACTCAAGAAGAACTGGGATGGTAATTCACATGTTTTGAACTGTGGGATTTTTTTTCCTGTGTACTTAATGTTATATTTTTCTTTCTTTCTCTCTTTTGTTTTATTTTATCTTATTTATCCACCAGCGCGAGGCCCTGTGCGATTGCATGTGCCGCACACCCTTAACGGCGGCCCTGGAGCTACTAAGTGTTCTTGTTTATAGTTATTTTTCTCTTTTCTTCATTATTTTTGTTTTTCAATAAATTTCATTACACATTCAACACACTGTTCAACTGTTTTCAATGTGAAAAATGGATCTTCTTTTTATATTTGTTTGCAAACACTTGCAAATTTCAAAATTAATTGCAAATTGTTTACTTTATTAGCAGTTCAGTTACTTAAGATTTCCTTTAAGCCTTCATTTAGTTTATTCAGATACAGAACTAACATGCACTCAAGTAATTGACAAACATTTATTAGAAGATTAGCTGAGTAAATCAGTATTAGGTAAAAAAAAAAAATATCTAAGTAAATTTAAACAGAAGGGAGGGAGAGACATTTAGATTCAACTTTCAACTGGTAAAAGTAAAGCTCTACCTAAGTAGGCCACACAAATTAATCATGTTGTAGATCCAAAGAAACTGAATAATGAGTACTAAAAGAAAATCTTAAATAAGGGAAACACACAATAAATTACATACACAGAATAATGTGGGCAAATGTCAAACAAAAATGTAATAACATGCTTTGAAATCTGTTAAAAAATCTTTAAATAATCCACATTTTTTACTATCATGACAAGATTTTTTTGTTTGTTTTACTGGCCATATGCTGCACATTTATTAGAATTCTAGTTTATGATAAAAAAAGGGGGAGGGGGAACAGTATAAAATGAAAATCAAAATTTCATTAAAATTTTTAAATTGGGTCAGTCAGCTGCCCTTATTGTCACATATTTACCTTCATAAAGTTTTTACAAAATGTTGTATTATTCTGAATATATGATGTCTTCCACTGAAGGACTGACCAAATAATAAAAATGCTCACATGCATTCTTCAGGTAAAATGACCTATCAAATGTGATACACTGCTTACTCACTGCATGTAAGTATCATCTTCACTGTATTTCTCACAAGTATATCTATGCTCTTTTCCATTTGATTTATTTGCACTTTGTTTCCACTACACAAAATCTTCAGAATGATCCACACAATTAAAGTTGCATCCACAACTTTCTGTCTTATGCAATTTTCTTCCATGTCACTTCAGCATGCCTTCAAATTTCATCCACCCATCTCTCATATTACCTTCTTCTGGGTCTTTTCCTGTCCGTTGGCATTAGAGATGGACAAAATCGGTACTTTTTGGAACTTGTTACTTTCTGTATTGGTACTTTTTTGTAACGAGTTCAAATGCCGACATCGGTATTGAAGATGCATACATTAATATTATTAATAACATCTATGAAAATGCAAGTGCAAAGATTCGGCTGTTTGAGAATACAACACACATAAAAATTGGAAAGGGAGTGAGACAAGGAGAGACCATATCTCCCAAGCTCTTTAATACCACATTGCAAAATGTCTTTCAATCACTGAACTGGGAAAACAAAGGGATAAAGATCAATGGAGATTATCTAACTCACCTTCATTTTGCTGATGACATAGTAATTTTTGCACCTACCCAATCAGAGCTGCAGAGTATGATCCAGGAACTTGCTGACAAGAGTAAAGAAGTGGAATTAAAAATGAACTTTCAGAAGACAAAAGTGATGTTCAATGCTTTTACAAGAAATGAAGATTTATCGAATGATGGAGAAAAGCTGGAGATAACAGATACATATGTTTATCTTGGACAGCAGATATCAAGTGAGGGTCACATTGATGAAGAAATTAATTGGCACATAAAACAATTTTTCGGTTGCTGTGCGTTGCTTAACGTGGAAAGAGCGATGGATTTATTTATTCAACTGACGCCACGTATTTAGATGATTTTCACATATAAAACTTGCCTGGAGAGCTTTTGGAAGAAACAGCATAATTTTCAAGAGCAATATGTCATTATGTCTTAAAAGAAAAGTATTTGATCAATGCGTCCTTCCAGTGCTTACGTATGGTGCAGAGACGTGGACCTTAACTAAAAGAGACATACAAAAACATGGAGAGGTGCATGCTTGGTGCAACCAGGAGAGATAAGAAGAGGAACTCGTGGATCAGAAAAATGACAAGAGTGGAAGACATCATGATCAGAGTAAAATGCCTGAAATGGCAATGTGCAGGACATACTGCCAGAAGAACAGACCATCAATGGACAGTCGAAATCTTAGATTGGATTCCAAGGTACAGGAAAAAACCCAGAAGAAGACCACATGGGAGATGGATGGATGAAATTCGAAAGTATGCAGAAGTAACATGGAGGAGACTGGCACAAGACAGACTGTTGTGGAAGAGGCTTGGAGCGACCTTCATCCAACAGTGGATTGATAATGGTTGACAATGATGATATATATCATGTCACGCATGTGACATCACAACAGCCATCTTAAGACTGACATGAGCACTGTTTCCAGGGAAGGGAGAGAGCCAGTACCGTAAGACAAATACAACATCCATGCCTCACCGGGATTCAAACCCGAACACTTTTTGGCCGAATGATCGGAAGTCATCGCTTAGACCACTGCACCACGGGAATGGCATTTGGCAGTTTGCTTTTAATATTAATAAATCTGCCCTTCTTTATTATATTAACTGTTGATATACTGTTCTTAAGGTGGTTCCACCTAAAATCTCTGCCTTATGTTTCCAATGGTAAAATTTCTTTACATATTTTCTTCACAATTAATGTATTCCCAAGGATGAAAATTAGAACATTGATAAAACTAACTTTAAGTTATAGCATATGATACTTAATACTTGCTAAAACATAAACATAATTAAGCAATCCAACATTTGTTTGTCTACTGATGTCATCCATGTACAGGCCGCGCCATCTATTAACAGGTCTGAACATTACTCAAAGAAAAATTATTGATTTTTAATATAATCATGGTTATGTTTTAGCAAGTATTAAGTATCCCATGCTATAACTTAAAGTTAGTTTTATCGATATGTAAATTTTCATCATTAATTGCGAAGAAAATATGTAAAGAAGTTTTACCATTGGAAACATAAAACAGAGATTTTAAGTGGAACCACCTTAAGGATATTATTAGTTGATTTATCAATGTTTAGGGCATTACGGCTACTTCCAGCTATTTAGGATTTAGGAATATTTTGGATGACTTCTGGGGATCAGCATAAGTACCAAGGAGGTTGCTTGTTTCTAGGTTTATATCAAAAACTATTTAATATTTATTGCTGTTTTTTGGCTATTATTATTCCTACTGACCATTATCAAACAAATCACCTTCATTTCCCTGTTCAGGTTTGGTAAAATTTACTATGCTTATTGTTTAATGTTCAGTCAGCACTTTGGTGCACCTAGGTATTTTCCCTCCCAATACCCTCTGTATGAGGTATTTTTGGAGGATGATAAAACTTTTTGGACCAAAAATGTAGTGTATGATTTCTTTTACCTTTTGGTAGTAGTCAGATCTCATTAACTCTTCTGATTTTTTCAAGAATAGTTTGAGTACAACGGCTTCTGAACACAATTTCCATGTTTTCTATTCAGTAGTCTTACTTTTAATGCTATTTGCCAGACAGTGTTGTGGGTTTTTATTATTTTATATTTCACTTATATATGCTAATGTACACCCAGACAACCATCGGTTGTTGTATAAGAGCTCCTAGACTTTTATTTTAGGGCTGATGAACATATTTTTGCAGGAAAGTGCATTTCTACAGTATTTGGGAAAGCAATACAAAATCCTTACATTTCAACACTACTAAATAAAACTTTAAAAGTGCATGCAGGGTTCAGTTACATATTCCCCAGCTTTATAATATACCTTTGCAATCTAAATGGGAAATTGCCTTTTCACCTGTGAACAAGCATATGCTTTGAAAAATGACTTTTCCAAGGAAATTGCTTGGAAGATACATCACATTGATAAGGCTTTTCACCTGAATGAACAAGCATATGCCTTAAAAGATGATTTTTCTGAGCAAATTGCTTAGAGCATACATCACATTGGTGATACTTTTTCCCCATGTGATGCTCCGAAAGATCACTTTTTCGAGCAAATTGCTTGGAACATACATCACACTGGTAAGGCTTTTCCAAGCAAATTGTTTGAAGCATACATCACATTGGCAAGCTCCCCCCCCCCCCCCCCCACCATATGAAGGAGTAAATGCACTGAAAGAAAGATCACTTTTTTGAGCAAATTGTTTGGAACATACATCACATTGGTAAGGCTTTTCACCTATGTGCATATGCTCTGAAAGATGACTTTTCAAAGTTTCTATTAGAATGTTTTTCCTCTGTTAGCACAACAAAATGTCATATTGTTCAGTGCCATTCTGTCAATCACAATGGGAAATTAAATTAAGCTGGTCATATCTAAATTGACTTCATATACGTGCTTGACCACTATCTGCCCATTGGAAATTAAAATATTTTATATTAAATGTTTCTCCCTTACTTACCTGTGAAAAGTAACTCCAGGAGGAGATCACCCAGAATTGTTGTGGCATCCGTACGCGCAACAACACACAAGTTCTAAAAAAAATAATAATAACTTTTCAAATTTCGAAAATCAAACTTGTCACTTATGTAACCCAATGGCTCAAAACAACTATGATGCCCCGGTGGCGTAGTGGTCTAAGCAATGGCTTCTGATCATTCGTCTGAGATGGGTCCGGGTTCGAATCCCAGTGAGGCATAGATGTTGTGTTTGTCTTACGGCACTGGCTCTTTCCCTTCCCTGAAACCAGTGACCCTAAATTAGGGACGGGCGACTGCTTATAGCCCACGGAGTTACTCATGGTGGTCGTTAAACCTCCAATCAAAAAAAAAAAAAAAAAAAAGAAAGAAACGATTGTCATAATCTTAAGATGGCTGTTTTGTTTGTAACCTCATACTTTCTCCCCTTATTCCTAATTCCATGGACCAGACCCATCTCGGACGAACGGTCAGACTACTGCGCCACGTGGGCAGCGTGAAATTTTAAAAGTTTGTCGCCCTGGTGGCACAATAGTCTTAGCACTGGCTTCTGACCATTCATCCGAAATGGGCACGGGCTGAGTTCAAATCCCAGTGAGGCTTACGGTACTGGTTCATATTGTTGGTTTTACAGTGCTGGTTCTTTCCCTTCCCTAGGACCAGTAGCTCTAAATTAAATGGGAAAATGTGTTTAAGTTTCATGACTGTCTGGTACCTGAAATATCGTTTCAACCACCCTCTTTCTGCCCAGGCCACCCCAGTGATCTAAGTACTGGCTTCTGATCATTTGGCCGAGAAGGGTCCGGGTTCGGATCCCGGTGAGGCATGGATGTTGTTTTTGTCTTACAGAACTAGCTCTCTCCCTTCCCTGCAGTCAGTAGGCCTAAATTAGGGATGGGCGACTGCTTATAGCCTATTGAGTTGCTCATGGTAATCGTTAAACCTCAATAAAAAAAAATTCTGCTCAGAAAATTTATTTTAAAAGTTCATATTTATTTTAAAGACCAATGAAAAGCGTTGTTAGAAAGAAGATACCTTTCTAACAACGCTTCTCATTGGTCGAATGGGAGGCGTCACCTAAGGGACCGTATATGCGATTACCAAGTAGTGTCCCACAATCGCAAAACATTATACATGACCCTGTAAACCAGTTCTTTCGAAAAATAAAAATAAAGGACTTCTTGTATTCAGATCTAAGGATTACCTACTGTGAATCGGTACTTGTCCCGAGAAAGAAACAGTAACGTCTTCTCTAACCAGGTCCAAGGAACGACTGTTGTAAATCGGTACTTGTCCCGAGAAAGAAAATGCAACGAGTAACGAAGTAGGAAAGTACCGATCTTCTGTACTCGTTACATTGTAACGGTTACGGATGTACTGACGCATCACTAGTAGCCAGATCCAAGGAACGACTGCTGTAAATCGGTACTTGTCCCGAGACAGAAAAAGTAACAAGTAACGACTGAAATGTGAAAGTACAGATCTTCTGGACTCGTTACATTTTAGTACTCGTTACATTGTAACGAGTACAGAAGTACCGACCCATCACTAGTTGGCATCCAGTCCAATTATGGTCAGTTCCTCCAATATATCCAGCAGACTGCCCACTTGAGGATCTTTACTTTGATCATGATGTCAGCTACTCTCGTCATTTTCCTGATTTACAAGTTCTTTTTCTATCTTCTATGTTCACACCAAGCGTACATCTCACCATACTTCTTTGGGTTTTTTGCTGCATCTTTATGCCAATTTTAATTAAGGTCCATGTTTCTGATCCATAAGTAAGAACTGGAAGTATGCATTGATTAAACATGTTTCTTTTAAAACAATGGTAAATTGCTCATTAAAATTGTACTGTACACTCCAAATGCACTCCAGCCAAGTTCTACATGCCTGTTAATTTCTTGTTCTATGTTATCTTTGCTTGACATCTGTTGTCCAAGGTAGATGTAGGCATCAAATACCTCTAAATTTGCCCCATCAACCACTAAATCTTCATTTCTTACAAAAGCATTTCACAAAAATTTTGTTTTCTGTAAGTTCATCTTCAACCCCACTTCTTTACTATACAAACTGAAATGCCAGTTTATTAGATCCACCTGCCCTAATCACATAAATGGCTCACTCCAACATGTAAAATAGCACATGGGTGGGGTATGAGTATAAATCAGGCACACCAGTTTGTTGAGCACTAGCTAGCATTCGATTAGGGGTCAGAAGGGGCAAAACAAGTGATCTGAGTGACTTTGAACATGATGCAATAGTCGACACTACACATGATGGTGTGGGCATCTCTCAAATGTTCATCTTTTGGGCTTTTCATGCACAACTACATCACTGTGAATGGTGAAATCCACAAAAAACCTTCACCAATCGGAGATCCTGTGGGCGAAAACAGCTGGTGGATCAAAGGGGTCAAAAGGAGACAGGTGAGAATCATGCAAGTGAATAGATTGGCCACAACCCTGAAAATCATTGCAAAATTTCCCATTGGTGTGCTGAGGGTCATCTCCAAACTACCACCAATCAGATAGAGTGGTTTTAACTGTGATTTTCATATCATACACTGAAGAGCAATTGAATTAGAGATACCTGTCTAGTAACGTGTAGCACCACCTTTCGTCTTGATGATGGCTGCGATTCGTCTCGACATGGACTTGACAAGACACTGGAAGTGTTGGGAAGCCATACGAATCCACAACCCCTGAACAAGCTCCCACAGTTCACGAAGATTTGATGGAGGGGGGTCAGAGCCTCGAACATCTCTCTCGATGGCATTCCAGATGTGCTAGATGGGATTGAGGTTAGGTGACCTAGCTGGCCAAGGAAGCGAGGTCACGTCAGTGGAGTGTTCCTCCAACCATTCGGATACAATTCGGGAGCGATGGCATGGTGCATTGTCTTGTTGCAGGATGAGGTCCCCAGTGCAATGTTGAAGACGCACAAATGGGAGCAAATGGTTGTCCAGTATATCCCAGTAACGTTGACCTGTGAGGGACGATGTCACACGTACCAGGGGTCCCATTTCAGTCCACGTAAACAGTCCCCAGACGAAAATGCCACCCCCACCAGCTTGAAGAGTACCCTGCAGGCAAGACGGATCCATCACTTCATGTGGTTTGCGCCGTACTCGTATCCTGCCATCCGCATGTACCAACGTGAATCTCGACTCATCAGTCCAGGTAACATTTTTCCACATGTCTAGGGTCCAGTGGCGATGTTCCCGCGCCCGTGCTAATCTTTGCACCCTGTGATGTGCGGTCAGCAGCGGTACCCTCGTGGGACGATGGCTTCTGTACCCCATAGCGAGGAGATGGTTCTGGAGGGTGTGGCTGCTTACACGTTTTTGTGCACCAGTGTTAAATTGCCGAGTGATTTCTTGCACTGTGGCCCATCTATCCGCTGTTACAATGCGAGCTAGCCCACGATGACCCCGCTCATCCACACGCTGTTGTCCACGGCAGTTGGCCCTTGCAGGGATGGTTTTACTGGATTTGATGTACTCACGGTGCACCTATGACACAGTGGCTTGTGAAAATCCCAGTGCCTGCACGACTTCCGAGATGGAGTGACCCATTCCTCGGGCCCTAACAATTTGCCCATGCTTAGATCTTTCGCCGTACCCATACTGCGTCCGACTCTTACTGATTCCCATTGCATCACTCCTTATATTGTTGGATTGCTGCATACATCATGTTGTTTCCGTCTACAGGGCCGCCCACAGCGCCACATTTGCATAATGTCAGCTGTCTCTAATTCAATTGCTCTTCAGTGTAGTGACACTGTGACTGTTCTGCAGAAGTAACAGTGACTGTTTATCGTGATAGAATGACCATTTGTGACAGAGGAGACAAAGCTATTAAGACCTTGGGATGAGAAGTTGCTTGCTGACTTGAACTGTGACAAAATTACAATCTTCTCAGATGTTGACCTTTCATTACAGACTTGCAGCTCATTGATTTTACTGTTACTTTATGCTATCATCACAATATAACGTAATATTTTTGAGCAGTGTACATATTTATATATACACTGCTGCCCAAAATTTAAAGACAAGGTACATTTTGACCAGTCAAAATCAGAAAAAGTGGATTTACAGCTGTAAGTGACATCTGTGGTAATAGCAGCAGTAAAATGAAACGCACATAAAAAATCATGAGTAGTATGTAATAGAGATAGAAACAGAACAAAATGTTATGAAGAAAGTCCTGGCTTATCTATCATCCAGTGACACTCTTCCACCAGCATTGCATAAACAGATGACAGGCAAAGTCTGCAGTAGAGGATATGATGACAGGCAAAGTCTGCAGTAGAGGATATATAAAGTTCTCAGTAGAGGATATGTCCACCCCGCACTGCAATGCATGTTTAGCACTGGTGTGTCACACTTACCTCCTAGTGGTTTAGGAACTCTTGGGTTAAAATGTCCCATTCTTGTTGGGGAGCTCTGAGAAGTGTTGGCATAGTTTCTGGTTGGGTATTCCTTTGCACATCACATCTGCCCAGAGCACCCCATGCATGTTTGATTGGACTGAGATCAGGGGATTGCACTGGACACTCCATCCAACAGATATCCTTACTAAGCAATACGTCATCTTCCTGTTGTGTGGTGGGGACAGGCATGATCATCCATAAAAATGAACTCTGCACCCACAACATCTTGGAACGGGTGAACATGACAAAAAAAATCTCATCATTGCAGTACTGTTGCCTAGTGATTGTCCCTTGATCCATCATCTGCATTTTAGTACATTCAATGATCATGATATCAGCCTACATCATGATGCTTCAACTGCCATATCAGTCTCACTCAATGATGTGCCTAAAGTTACACACAGTCACACATTCCCTCCAGATTAACTGCCACTTGGAATCCAAGAAAAGACTAAAGTGGCTTTCATCTGTGAACATTACTTTGATCCAGTTATCTGATGACCAGTCAACATGAGACATACACCACTGATGGCAGACTGTATGATGCTCCCTGTATAATGGTAGATATCATATGGGTTTCCAGGCATCTAGTCCTGCTGCATTTGGACATCTTGATATGTTTTGGTGTGTGAAATTCTCACACCAGCACTTACTTCAAGATTATTAGCCAACTGGCTCATAGAACTTTTCTAACTCATTACAACTATTTCAAAATTATGTTGTTGTTTTTTACCAAGGAATAAAAGAGATTTTTAAGTCAAATTTTTGGGTAGTACCCCTACCCTTCCTCAAGATTATGTTATTATGGCAGGTTATACCCCTGGCTTGAACAGCAGGGACGACCTTCTCCAAAACATCTGGCAGTGGTTTTGTGTCTCCTGAATGCTGACTGAAGCCACAACACTATGTTGTGTGTTATGCCAAACTCTCTGGCAACATCAGTCATAGTCCAGCCTTCTTCAAGCTTCCCAATAATTCAGCCTTGGGTAATCTTCCATATGATGCCTGTGAGACATCCTTTTGCTACCTCAGACATATCATTTTTTGTTCTATTGCTGAAACAAATGAAATACAGAATGAACACCTATGAGATTCAACTTGGCCTACTGCCTATACATACCCTTTGGCACCAATCACGTGCTCACAACAAATTTGAATACCTGCTGACCATCATGGAATGTTTTCATATGTCACACCATTCATGTGCATATGTTAGCAAGCTCTTTTAACCACATGACCAGTAGCGTGTGCCCAGAACTGTTTGGGGGGGGGGGGTAAACATTTATTTTTTAATACAACTAAATGTGTTATGAGTGCATTTTTTAAATGTATGCAACATGCATTCTTATCACCACATAATGGTTGATTACTTATGTTTTGCTACTTATCTGTGCAAAAAAAACAAAAAAATCAAGAATACTACACTACTTACTACTAAATGGTTAAAAGATACACGTAATTCTCGAATGAAATAAAAATGTACCTTCTAGTGAAACTTTCTTCATTTGTATGTAATGGTGCTTTTTTCACTGACATTAAGACTAACAATCCCTGATGCTGACGACACTCATTTCAACATATATTTTTTTATTTTATTAAACTCTTAGGTTACTTTTACTTACTATTACTTGTGTATTATTTCCAGCCTCCTTATACATATATTTTTGCTAGTTCAACTAAAACTTCCTCAGCTTTTGATGTGTATCCTCACCACCAAATGTGAAGTAATGCATATTGAGTCTCAGTTCTGATCTGGTACATGTAGATATAATTTTAAGAGATGCAGTGTTGAAACCGAACGCTCACTTTCTGAAGTTGTCACTGGTAGAGTACCTAATATGTGAAACAATGTTTTTATATTGGGAAACACCTCACTGTAGCACAGTTTTAAAGCACTTAATGCATCTTTTGGCCAGTGTTCCTTTTCTTTGTGGGTGATCCTACAGTACCAGAGTTTCAATTCTGTGATTAGTTCTTCTTGCAAGTCATTCAAGTCATCTGTATAAAATTCAGTTGAAGTTTTAAAACCATCAACATCTTGAGAAGATGATGGCATATTGGGAATTTTTGGGAAAAGTAACTGGAATCCCGATAAGACCGATTTTTGTACGAGAAATCTATTTTCCACAGCACTAATAACGATGTCTAGAGATGGTACATAAATTGAAATCCTGTAATAGTCTTCTGTTTTCTGTGTTTATGTTACAGCATTGGTTTTGTTTTGATGTGATTCTTGGCATTTTAATCAAAACTCCTGTCCCTAAGTTTTGGACAGCAGTGTGCACATGTGTGTGTGTGTGTGTGTGTGTGGTGCAGTGTAGTGTAGATCTCTCATTGTGTTCTTACTTTCATAATACAAAAGAACTTCAAAACACTCAGAATTACAGAAAGAAAAATATCTATAATGAAAATGAATGTAACTTACAGAAGCTTGATTTGTTCGAGGATACTGAAACAAAAATTGAGATAAAATTGAATATTTGTTAGAAACAATAATAATTAATACTGAAAGTATGAAAAAAGTTTTGCATAAGATTAATAACAGTGTGGGTACCAAAAGATTACTACTGTTCAAAATATGTAGGGTGTTCAGAAAGTAATAATAGCTCTATATCTGTATCTTTACTCTCAGACACAGTATTAAAATGAACACAAAATATAACTCAGAATGGGTAATTTTCTCATACCTTATTTTTGCATAGTCTCCCTCTCATTTGATACAACAACATCATCACTGAAGAAGAATTTTGAACCCATCTCTGTAAGACACTCCAGCCTATTCTTAAAACCATTTTCTCATAACAATTTGAACTTCTTTATCACATGCAAAATGAATTACTTTGAGGTTTACCTTGAATGTTGCAAACAACTAGAATTCAGACACTGGCAAATCCAGGCTGTGGAGGGGTGTAGAATAACTTGAAATTGGATACTTTCTATCATTGCTCAAGTAGCAGCACTGTTGTGGTATCTGGCATTTTCATGTTGAAGAAGTGTGGGCCTTTTTTCCTTATGAATGTCAGTGATTCTTTGTTTCAACCTATTTGGGATGTTCACATATAAGCCTCAGAGATGACTATGTACTCCTGGTGAATGAAGCCTCTGTAATCCCAGAAGATGGTGAGCATGCATTTTCAGTGGCAGATTAGGTCTTGAATTTTTTCTTACTGGCAAATGTGGGATGACGATTTTTAAGTGATTGAGATTTCAATTTCCAGTCCATAGTGATGAAATCTAATGCTCATCACTCACAATAATACTGTACAGAAAATCATTATCTTCACTTTCATAGTGGGCAAGTAATTATTGTGCTGCCAGTCTTGCTTTCTTCATTTTGGGTGTAAACTGGCATGACACACATCAAGCACACAATTTCTTGTAACCCAGATCTGCAATAATCTCATTGACACTAGCTAAACCAATGTCTTAACTTTTCTGCAATAGCTCTCTGACTAATTCGTTGATTTTCCTGACTAAGTTTGTTGACTTTTTGTCTGTTCAAATCCTGAGTTGCAGGTCCAAATTTCAGCCACTGTGCCTTAATTTTCTCATTCAATGACACAAGTACTTATGTCCACACTCTCTTCATCATAAAAAGCCAGTGAGGTTTGACTGGAGTTTCAATTTTGTGAATTGAAAACTTGATAAGTGCTTGCTATTTCATGCACTTCAACATGGTTGAAAACAAGTCATCCATTTTGACCAGAATGCAATGCAAACCACTATATTTACTAAGAAGTAACACACTGCAAACTGAAGTTCACAGAACAATGAGCAAGTTGGGAGGACTGCATTTCAAGGTAACACCTCTTGTGCAAAAGAGGCATTACTTTCCAAACACCCATTTTTTTTTAATTTTTTTTTTTCATTATAATGAAAAACTGTAACTCTTGTAATATAAGCAAACTACCTTGTGATATATTTTGAATTTTCTCATGGGGAAAATTTACTGTATTGTTTTCATACATGCACTGTCTGATGAATAGTGCCAGTGAAAAAAGAATTACCACAGTTTCGAGCATTCATAGTATCTCTCTATTCTAAAAAAAAGTAACTGCCGCCGCTGCTGCTGTTTTAGAAATTTTGTGACACTCTTGCTTTCCTAGCTCGCAGCGCAAAACGTATTGAACACAAAAATATGAAATTTATATCGTTTGTAGAGAATTGTTTGGAGAACACGCTGAAATAAACCGTTTCTCGATTCCAGTGATACTTCAAGAGCTATTGTATTTCAAAGTTAAGGTAAGCAAAAAAGTGCTATCAGGTCACGTTCCGGACACACTAACAGCAACAGAACCACGAAACTTTGTAGGCATGTAGTGCCATGACCAAATTTTTGCACCTCATCACCCTTTTTTTGAATTTCGATTTAGTTTATGAGAAATTGAATTTCTAAATTTCACAAAATTCTCTATTTTGCGATGGGATCCATTTAAAAAAACGGATATATGGCAAACTATAAATCATAGCGCATTGCAATTTTTACAGCATAAACTTACAACTATCATCCCTTTTTTACAAAATTTTTTTAAGAAAAAGTCATTTTCTGATTTTTAAGCATTTTTTAAAGACGCAAAGCAAAGAAACGAACGGCTTGTCTGTCTTCACGATAACAACAGAGGAACGTTCTGGTCCCGTGACCTGCTGCCATGGTGACACAGAGAATTTGTTATGCATATGTTTTGTTGATAAAGCTATCTCAGTTGTTTAAGGTGGACATCAAGTAATTTTGCTTCCCATGCCTCCAACGGAAAAACTTCTGTACACATTTTCTTCACAATTAATGCGTTCCCAAGGATGAAAATTTTAACATCGATTAAAATAGCTTCATTTTATAACTTGGAATACTTAATATCTTCTAAAGCATAACCATAATTACGCAATCCAACATTTGTTTGTCTACTGACGTCATCAAAATACAGGTTGCGCCATTTTTTCTGGACAATTAATGTGTTCCCAAGGATGAAAATGTTAACGTCGATTAAAATAGCTTCATTTTATAACTTGGAATACTTAATATTTTCTAAAACATAACCATCATTATGTAATCCAACATTTGTTTGTGTACTGACGTCATCAAAGTACAGGTCACGCCTTCTGGTTCCAACACCACCAAAGAAAAAGTTATTGATTTTTTATATAATTATGGTTATGTTTCAGAAAATATTAAGTATTCCAGGTTATAATATGAAGTTATTTTAATCGATGTTCAAATTTTCATCCTTGGGAACACAATAATTGTGTACAAAATGTGTACAAAAGTTTTTCCATTGGAAGTACAGGAAATGCTTTTTGGACCGCTTTTGTTTTCCTTAGTGGTAAATTCAGTAAGTGTGATAAGTTCAAACGACAAAAGTCCGACCTTCCAAAAATTAACGACAGTAAAAAACCTCTGAAATTTCAGAATAACAAGCCTTATTTGCTTAGACATGCAATAAAAATTGAAATTTATATGAATTTTCCAGTTTTTATTTCATGTGATATACTTGGAGATCGGGCTGCAGGGCCCAAGCGCTACTCTGGAAACAAGCGTAGCTAGCCTAGAGGCGCAGCCCCTAGTTGAGTTGAAAAGAAAGTAATGTCTGATGACGAGGTACCCAAAGTCGAAGCCCCAGCCATGGCCCACATTGACTGCTGAGATTGTGCAGCACACCAGCATGACATCAGCAGGTAGGTGGCTTAAGTCAGTGGCAGTTAGCCATCAGAAGGCAAAGAGTGTAAGCACCTGCCAACATGGAAGTGGACAAGGAGCACATCCACCATTACATGTGACATGAGTTTATTCTTTGTTCAAAAACTTTAAACCATATTACATGGCTCTATAAATCCTTAAAGCTTATACAACAGTTTTATTGTAGTGCCATTTACTGTTTCACACGTTAATTTATAGTATTAGCTACCCGGGAGCATTATTCATTGTATTTTGAGAACTATATGTAATTATCGTACATATTTACTACAAATTGAACATAGTGTTTTGTTGTTGTTCTTACCTTTCTTCAGCATTGGTCAATATTCCCACTCTCTATTGTTCAGTCAATGGTTGTGGCCATCCAAGTGCGCACAAAGTATCACATTGAAAAATTTGCCATTGTTGTCACTTCAAGTAATTAAAATATAATAAAACTATTTGAATTAAGATTATGAATGATGAAAAGAACCATTAAAAGAATTTGGATGATATAGTAATAAGAAATACTCAAGATTTTTTGAATGAGTCAATGACCATATTGAAAGGTATAGACATAAGTCTATCAATTAATGAAAAGGGTTAAAAGATGAAAATATCCTTGTTAAAAAACATAAAAAGAAGACCTCAAATGAACAATCACTCCCATGCAGCCATACCCATAGCTAGTTTCAACAGTTTCCTTACAGTCTTTTTATGTGGAATTCACTACTTCTGTCGATTGCGACATCCGATGTTGAACTGTCAAACCGAGATGCATATCCCTCCCGTTCTCATCGCCATGCCACGTCAGTTAGTCTTGCGTTTTTAGTTCGCAACTTTTTTTGCACATCCTTGTAGAAGCCTTGTTATCTCATGCTTTTACGTGTCTTCATGTGCCATCCTTCTTCATTGTGGAGCTCTATTGTCTGTGATGTTCATCATGCTTTTGTTTTCAATTTTCCTTGGTTTATTTTTTATTCTTCCTTCTTCTTTTCTTTGTTCTTGTTAAATCAGATGTTTCCATGCATACGGAAGTTCTATAGGGCTGTTAGTGTTACAATTATAATTCCTTGTTTTCTTTATTACTTGGAGGTTAATATCTGCGCATGTGATCTATGTGACGTTATTAGCTTGGCATTGACCCAGTCAGGGGTGGATTTGTTATCCATACAATGTTTAATTAACAATGTTTTTTCTTCTTTCTTGTTCCAATTATAAATATGTTCTTTCAGTCTTGAACGAAATCTTCTCTTGGTGCTACCTACATATATTCTTTTTTGTTCATTATTTCTATCATTTTCATCATAGCTTATAGGAATGCTGTACACCCCAGCTTTATTCAGTATAGATGTTTTATCTTTGTTGGTACTTAGAATTGTACCATTATCGGTATTTTTTTCAGGTAGTTCCATATTGCATTTATTGCATTCTTTCTTCAGGATTTTACTTATAGGGGGAATATATGGAAAGCTTCCACAAAATTCTTTTGATTCTTTCTTTTTTATATTTGTGTTTTTCATTGATTCTGTGATATTTTTGTGGATGGTCATGACTAAGTTATTACTATATCCATATTCTCTGGCGTTTTTTTTTTGACTCAGTTCATTTTTTCTTTTTCTGCTGTTTTATTGAAGGAGTGTGTGATGGCTCTTTTTACATAGTATTGGAAGGCTGATATTTTGTATCTCCATGGGTGATTTGAATTTCTAGGTATAACTGCTGGTATGTAAGTAGGTTTTCTGTAAACAGAATATTTGATTTTATTGTTATTTTTCAATTAAGGAACATCCAAGTAATGTAGCTGTCCTTCGTCTTCTTTTTCAACTTTTTTTACTTGTACTGATTGGTGGAATGTATTGAATTTATGTATGAAATCATTCAATTTCTTTTCAGGACGCTGCCAGAATATCAAGACATCATCTACATATCTTATATACAGTATGGGTATTTCCTGTTTTGCTGCTGTTAATATGTTATTTTTGATTTCTTGAAGTACGACTTCTGCAGCAGTCCTGGCAATGGTGATCCCATTGGCGCACCGTATTGCTGTTTATATGTTTTTTTATCATACGTGAAGTAGTTGTTGTTAGTTATAAATTTTAGGGTTTCAACAATACTTTCCCTTTCATTATCTGTAATATTCTCAGATTGTAATTTTCTATTGATAAGTTCAATAGATAATTTTGTAGGGGTGTTTGGGTACAAAGATATGATGTCCAGACTTACCATTAAGAAATTGGTATTGTTAATGGCCTTTATTTTATCTATGAGATCTTTTGAATTGTTAATATTATATTCATGCTTATCATAAAGTCGTCATAAGAATGGGAAGAGGGCTCTTTCTAGATTGATAGTAGGCTCTTGTTCACTATTGGTCTAATAGGACTTTCTTCTTTATGTGTTTTTATTTTCCCGAACACATATGGGATTGTCACTCCTATAGGAGGGTAAGCCTTACGTTTTATTTCATCTGGCAGTTTGCTATGGTTCTTCAGAAAGGCCAACTGCCTAATGATAGTATCAGTAGGGTCTTTTTGCGCGGGTTGTGCTTGTAAATCATCTATCGCTTCCTTCATTTTTTTATTATATTCTTTGGCAGTTATTATCACCATCTGTTTAGATTTATCTGCTTGCAAGCATTTTCTATCTGGGTTGTCCTTTAGTTTTAATAATTCTTGTCTTTCATATTTTATCTGTGGTTGTTCCTTTTTCTTTCTCGCATTATTTATGGTTCTAACCATTTTGAATCTAGTTTGATTTTGTCTATCACTAGGCAATTTCCTAATGATTTCTTCCATTTGGGGAATCAAGATTTCTGTTGTAGGTATCTTCTGTTCATATGCGAACTTCATACCTCTATTAAGTGCCTTTCATTGTAAGCTTGACAATTCAACATCTGTATTATTAATATACAGCATTTTATCTTCATATAATGTCCTATGTTTCTGTTCTTGTTCTTGGGTACCTATCAAACTTTCGATTTTACGAAAATGTCTTTCCCTGTATGTACGTCGTATTCGCTCTAGAATTGCAAAAATTTTTATGAAATCTTTTTTGGTTTCGTCCGTGTCTCCATGATTCATGCATTGACCATACAATTCGTAGCATTTTTAGATAGACTTAGTAAAAAATACTACGAATAATCTGCATGAATCATAATTGTACCACTAACAGCCCTATAGAACTACCGTACGCATGGAAACCTCTGATTTAACAAGAACAAAGAAAAGAGGAAGGAAGAATAAAAAATAAACCAAGAAAAATTGAAAACAAAAGCAGGATGAACATCACGGACAATAGAGCTCCACGATGAAGAAGGATGACGCATGAAGACATGTGACAGTACAAGATAACAAGGCTTCTACAAGGATGCACAATAAAAGTTGCGCACTAAAAACGCAAGACTAACTGACGTGGCATGGCGATGAGAACGGGAGGGATATGCATCTCGGTTTGACAGTTCAACATCGGACGTCGCAATCGACGAAAGTAGTGAATCCCACATAAAAAGACTGTAAGAAAACAGTTGAAACTAGTATGGGTATAGCTACACGGGAGTGATTGTTCATTTGAGGTCTTCTTTTTAGCACGTCTTTTGTAAAAAAAGATCGTGCTTCTGTTACCGGTTTGTCCGTCCGTCTGTACCCACAGTATCTCTGCAACTATTAGTCCGATTTGAAAAATTCTTTTTGCATTCGGAAGCTTGAAATATGCGAATGATGATCCTTCATTTCATTTTTTTACGATGTTTAATTTTGCCACTAGGGGGCGTAAATGCAGATGATGTCGAATTCAAAATTACGTTTTAATCCACATATTTGCTTCTAAACATCCGATTGAAAAAAATTATTTTATCTTTCGATTCCATTTATGTCAAAGAGTGTTTTAGATATAGTTTCAATTTCAAATTACGCATAGATTTTCCGCTACGGGGCGTAAAAGTAAATTAAATTTTTTCCGATAACTCTTCTCCTAAAACTCCGATTTGAAAAATATTTTTTTCAGCGGATACATCTCCTAATGGAAAATCTTTTGCATATAATTTCGAATTTTTGGTAAAGAATACTTTGGCCACCAGGGGCGTAAGTGTTAATTTTTGCTTCTGATGTATTTGCCATCAAATCTGAGCTTCTAAAATATCAATTGAAAAAATTCTTTCGTGGACTGATGCCACTCACATCGATAAACCTTTTCGGAATATTTTTTTCCAAAAATATCCCACAGTTTCTCCACCAGGGGCGTAGATGTATATCTTATTTTTGTCAATATCTCTTCTTCTAGGAATCCGATTTGAAAAATTCCTTCTTTGTTGGACAGTGTTTTCAGTGTGACTTGTTTTTCATATAATTTCAAAATTTTCAAGCAATTCATAGACTTTCCGCTAGGGGCGTAAAGGTAAATTGTGTCTCACCCTATATCTCTGCTTCTACATCTCCGATTTGAAAAACTCTTTCTGCACCGGATACAGCTCCTGATGGGAAATCGTTTGCACATAATTTCTAATTTTTGTAAAAAAATTGTCTGGCCACCAGGGGACGTAAATCTTAATTTCCGCTTCTGATGTATTTGCAGCAAAATATGAGCTTCTAAATTCTCGATTAAAAAAAAACGTCGTTTGTAGACCAATACTACTCGTGTCAACAAACCTTTTAGAAACATTTTCTTCTTAAAATAGTGCATGGTTTCTGCGCCAGGGCGTAGACGTATATCTTATTTTTGTCAATATCTCGACTTCTAGGAGTCCGATTTAAAAAGTTCCTTCTTTGTCGGATAGTGTTTCTAGTGTGACATGTTTTTTCCTATAAATTCAAAATTTTCAAGTAATTCATAGACTTTCCCCTAGGGGGCGTAACGGTAAATTGCGTTTCCCACTATTTCCCTGCTTCTAAACCTCCGATTTGAAAAATTCCTTCTGCAGTGAATACAGCTCCTGATGGGAAATCCTTTGCACATAATTTCTAATTTTTGTAAAAACATGGTATGGCCACCACGTGGCGTAAGTCTTAATTTCCACTTCTGATGTATTTGCAGCAAAATATGAGCTTCTAAAATCTCGATTGATAAAAAAGTCTTTTGTTGACCGATGCTACTCATGTGGACAAACCTTTTAGGAACACTTTCTTCTTGAAATAATGCATTGTTTCTACGCCAGGGAGTGTAGATGTATATCTTATTTTTGTCAATATCTCTACTTCTAAAAGTCCAATTTGAAAAATGCTTTCGTTGTTGGATAGTGTTTACGATGCGAAATGTTTTTCCAATAAATTCAAAATTTTCACGTAAACCATTTAAGACTTTACGCTAGGGTGCATAAAGGTAAATTGCGTTTTCTGCTCCTGAAACTACGATTTGAAAAATTCTTTCTGTATCGCATACAAGACCTGATGGAAAATATTTTCCACATAATTTCTAATGTTTTGTAAAGAATGGTTTGGCCACCAGGGGCCATAAGTGTTAATTTCTGCTTCTAATGTATTTGTAGCAAAATCTGGGCTCCTGAAAACTCGACTAAATTTTTTTCTTGGACCGATACTGCTCATATGGATAAACCTTTTGAGAATACTTTCTTCCTAAAAAAATACATGGTTTACCCACCAGGGGACGTAAACTCACATCTTATTTTTGTCGATAACTCTGTTTCTAAGAGTTCATAAGAGTTCTGTTTATAGCAATATCTGAGGGATTAAAGACCTGATTGAAAAACCTCTTTCTTCCGTCAGATACTATTGCTTTCCATACCGGTTCCATTGCCTTTGAATAGCTTTGATAAATTTATTTTCTGCGTCAGAACGGATTCAAAAGACGTGCTTACTACACCCGAAAATTCAGTGTCATTTTTCTTGCTATGTTTTTTAACAAGGATATTTTCATCTTTTAACCCTTTTCATTAATTGATTGACTTATGTCTATACCTTTCAATATGGTCATTGACTCATTCAAAAAATCCCAAATATTTCTTTTTACTATATCATCCAAATTCTTTTAATGGTTCTTTTCATCGTTCATAATCTTAATTCAAATAGGTTTATTATATTTTAATTACTTGAAGTGACAACGATGGCAAGTTTTTCAATGTGATACTTTGTGCGCACTTGGATGGCTACAACCATTGACTGAACAATAGAGAGTGGGAATATTGACCAATGCTGAAGAAAGGTAAGAACAACAACAAAACACTATGTTCAATTTGTAGTAAATATGTACGATAATTACATATAGTTCTCAAAATACAATGAATAATGCTCCCGGGTAGCTAATACTATAAATTAACGTGTGAAACAGTAAATGGCACTACAACAAAACTGTTGTATAAGCTTTAATGATGTGATATGAGTTTTGACCTGTCAGATCGTCCCAAAGCCAGAAGACCCACAACAGTAGATATGGACATGATGAAGATCTTAGTGGAGACTGACCCATGTGTGACCACACTGGAGTTGGCCGAACAGCTGGGTCTACCCACAAGAGCATTTTCATGCACCTGCATCAACTTGAGAAGGTCACAAGAGGGGGTTTGGGTATTCCATCAACTCACAGTTGAACAGAAAGCAAAGTGCATGAGAGCATGTGTTTCCCTGCTTGCATGTGACCAAGTTGAACTCTTCTTGGACCACATTTTGATAGGTGACGAGAAATGGGTCTTGTATGACAATATCAGTGCCCAGAAACAGTTGTTGGACGCAAAACAAAAACCCATGCCGACCCCAAAAGCTGGCTTACACCTAGGAAAGGTCTTGCTGTCTATTTAGTGGGATATGCAAAGTGAAATGTTTTTGAAGCTGCTGCCAAACAACACCACTATCACTGCCAATGTGTACTGCCATCAGCTCGACTATCTGCATGCATCGCTCACATCAAAGCGACCAACACTGATGAACCGCAAGGGCGTCCTTCCACAGCAGGGGTGACCTGTAATAAGATCAGGGACCTGAGCTGGGAGCTGCTGCTGCACCCAGCCTATTCCCCAAACACTGCCCCAAGTAGCTACCACCTTTGAAAATCATTGCAGCATTTCCTGGATGGACAGCGGTTCACCCACCTGGACGATATTGAACACGCACTTACTCACTTCTTTGCGCCCAAGCCAGCACAATTCAACAGGGACAGTATCCAGCACCTGCCGAAACAATGGCAGTAGATCATGGCAAATGATGGATGGCAACTACATTTTGGACTAATTTGTACTTGTACATACGGTTAGGGGATGTAAGGTCAGGTGATGCGTAACATCACAGCCTCTCCTTGACAAATGTCAACCCCGCCTTCTCGTGGTGCATCCTGTTACCACTAAAGGGGCTCTGACGACCGCCAATAGCTGTATAACTATACCATCGGGATTAGAGGAAATGCTATCCCACACTCACCAACCCGCTTGGCCAGCGTGGTGAGTTATGGCCAAACCCCTCCAAAATGACTCCACAACTTAAATCTTGGCCCTCAGTCTCCGGCAGCTGGAATGTACCTGGCCAAGGCAGCTGCCAGTGCGACATGAAGGCAGAGGGTGCTAAGAATCCCTGGAGGACCGGACCAGGCTGCCATCTGATGCTGACCTTGGCTACGTATAATGGACGCTCCCTATCTTCTGATTCAAGGCTTCTTGAATTGGAAGAGGAACTACAAAGGATCAAGTGGGACATCGTCGGGCTAAGTGAGGTAAGGAGAAAAGGAGAAGATCTCATTGAACTGAAAAGTGGACATCTCTTCTACTATCGTGGGACAGATACTGGCAGAACTAGTGGTGTTGGATTTATAATAAACAAGAAACTGAAGGATAAAGTTGTAGAAGTTGAAAGTTCCTCTGACAGAGCCGCACGACTCGTTATCCAACTCTCGAGAAGATACCAGGCTCAGATTATTCAAATTTATGCACCCACCACAAGTCATCCTGAAGAAGAAATTGAAGAATTTTATGAGGAAATTTGTCATCTAAATAATAAAGGTAAGCAGCACTTGAAGATAATTATGGGAGATTTCAATGCAAAAATAGGGCAACGGCAACAGAATGAAACTTCAGTAGGTAAATTCGGTCACGGCAACAGAAACCAGCATGGAAATACTCTCGTTGAGTTTGCAGAGGCAGAAGGGCTTTTCATCTTGAACTCCTTTTTCAAGAAAAAGCTGCACAGGAAATGGACATGGAGACATCCAAATGGGACGACAAGTGAAATTGATTTTATTATGTGTAACAAAAAATTCGTCATAGAAGACTGCAGTGTGCTAAACAAGTTCAACACAGGTAGTGACCATAGATTGGTGAGATGTAAGATGCACCTCAACACTAAACTCAAACGTGGCAAGCTCATAAGACAAACAAAATGTATTGACATAACCAACCTTAAAAAACACCATAATACCTTCAAGTTGGAACTGAAGAACAGATTCTCTGCTTTAGAAGGCCTAACATCAAAAGAAGTGGATATTTCTGAAGTTAACAGAAAAGTAACCAAAGCTTTTATGGAAACAGCAACAAAATTTGCTGGGTCTAAGAACAAATTGCATGTGAACAAATTATCACGAAATACCAAAATGTTGATGCAAAAAAGAAGAGACATGAGGACAACTAAAGAAGATGTGACTTCCAAAGTGGAATACATAGAGCTATGCAAGACAGTACGAAAAAGTATCACTGAAGACGTAAGGAAATTCAACTGTGAACTAGTGAGGAAAGCAATTGAAAACAACCAAAGCCTAAAGATAGCAAAGGGACATCTCAGTAAGGGAAGAAAACAGATTATGGCACTGAGAAAAAAAGATGGTTCTGTAACAAGAAATAGAGGCGAAATTTTGACAAGAGTGAAAGATTTTTACTCCAAGTTATATGAAAAGGATGATGCATGTATCCCAAACATCATGGAAGGTACCAGAGTTCTTCCAGTCCTCCCAGTAGAAGTTGCACATGCAATTAAGAACATGAAGTGGGGAAAACCTCCAGAAGAAGATGGAATTAATGTAGACATCATATAAGAAGCAAGTGGAGAAACTGAAACAGTACTCGCCCAAATTTTCACTCGATGCCTTAATGAAGGGAAGATTCCTGAGGATTGGAACAACGCTATAATGATCCTGCTACATAAAAAAGGTGACATTGAGGATCTCAGGAACTACAGACCTATCAGCCTCCTATCAGTATTTTATAAAATCTTCACTAAAGTTCTTTCACACTGTTTGAAGGTAACACTGGACATGGCTCAACCGAGAGAACAAGCTGGATTCAGGAGTGGCTACAGCACAATAGATCATATCCACGTACTGAGAGAACTAATTGAAAGAGCGAGGGAATATGAACTTCCATTGTGCATGGCTTTTATCGATTATGAAAAAGCCTTTGATTCGGTGAAACCATCAGCAGTTACAATGGCTCTGAAATCCTGCGGTATTGAAGATGCATACATTAATATTATTAATAACATCTATGAAAATGCAAGTGCAAAGATTCGGCTGTTGGAAAATACAACACGCATAAAAATTGGAAAGGGAGTGAGACAAGGTGACACCATATCTCCGAAGCTCTTTAACGCCACATTGGAAAATGTCTTTCAATCACTGAACTGGGAAAACAAAGGGATAAAGATTAATGGAGATTATCTAACACACCTTCGTTTTGCTGATGACATAGTCATTTTTGCAACTACCCCATCAGAGCTGCAGAGTATGATCCAAGAACTTGCTGACAAGAGTAAAGAAGTGGGATTAAAATTGAACTTTCAGAAGACAAAAGTGATGTTCAATCCTTTTACAAGAAATGAAGATTTATCGATTGATGGAGAAAAGCTGGAGATAACAGACACGTACGTTTATCTTGGACAGCAGATATCAAGTGAGGGTCACATTATTGAAGAAATTAATCGAAGTACAAAACTTGCCTGGAGAGCTTTTGGAAGAAACAGCATAATTTTCAAGAGCAATATGCCATTATGTCTTAAAAGAAAAGTGTTTGATCAATGCATCCTTCCAGTGCTTACGTGTGGTGCAGAGACGTGGACCTTAACTAAAAGAGACATACAATGGCTGCAGATAACTCAAAGTAGCATGGAGAGGTGCATGCTTGGTGTAACCAGGAGAGATAAGAAGAGGAACTCGTGGATCCGAAAAATGACAAGAGTGGAAGACATCATGATCAGAGTTAAATCCCTGAAATGGCAATGGGCTGGACATACTGCCAGAAGGACAGACCATCGATGGACAGCCGAAATTTTAGATTGGATTCCAATGACAGGAAAAGACCCAGAAGAAGACCACATGGGAGATGGGTGGATGAAATTCGAAAGTATGCGGGAGTGACATGGAGGAGACTGGCACAAGACAGACCATTGTGGGGGAAACTTGGGGAGACCTTCATCCAGCAGTAGATTGATAACGGTTGACAATGATGATGATGATGATGACATAAGGTTTGTACTTTTCTGTTGCCTTACATTTACAAACGTTATTTTCTTTCCAACCCAATACAAACTTTAACTTCTGAATATACACTGGCGGAAAGTGAAAAAAGAACACCAAGAAGGAGACGTCTGATACTAATGGAATTTATACAGCATAATAACGGAATACAGAGGATAACGTGATCAAAACATTATGGCAAAATACAGCTGTATTTGCTGGTAAACTGAAAAATAACATTTCCATGTAACATGGTTAGTACGAGGCTGAATCGCCATGAACTGCATCACACTGTGCAATTCTGGCATGGAGTCTGTTGTATAGATGTTGGATGTAAGTTTGGGGTATTGAGTTCCAAGCATCCTCAACCTGGACGTGTAAATCGGGGATGGTCGTGGCTGGCCGTGGAGACCGGATAAGTCGTTGTCCCATAAAATCCCACACGTGCTCAATGGGGGACAAATCCGGTGAACGTGCAGGCCATGGAAGTTGTCTCACACCCTGAAGTGCATGTTGCGTTGCACGTACCGTGTGTGGGCGTGCGTTATCTTGCTGGAAAACACCACGATGGACCGACCTTACAAATGGCACAACAACGGGCTGAATGATGTTGTTGATGTAGGAGGTGCTGTTTAACGTACCCGGTACAAACACTAGTTGTGTACGGGAGTGATAGCTGATTGCTCCCCACACCAGGAGACCAGGTGTAGGCCCTGCGTGTCACTGACGGATTCAAGAAGGGTGGAGACGCTCCCCTGTGCGTCTGCGAACACACATACGCCATCGGAGGCTCCCAAGCAAAATCTGCTTTCATCGCTGAACACGACAGATCGCCATTGCGTTCTCCAGTGCAGACGTTGGTGACACCACTGCAGCCATTCCTGATGGTGGGCTGGAGTCAGATGTACACATGCCAGAGGCACACGTGCACGTAGTCCTGCATCCAGTAGACGGTTGCGGATTGTTCGCACAGTCACCTCAGGTGCAACGGCAGCTCGGATTTGCGTCGCAATGGATGTTCTGCTTGACAACGCCACTCTTCTTATGCATCGATCGGTCCGCTCATCAGTCCGTCTGTGACTCCCGGTTCTACGTCTCCTCGTGTGGGAATGTTCCTCAGACCATCTACGCCACAATCGTACTACCACCGATATTTCCCGTCCAATTCGCTCCGCAATACGACAATACGACCACCCGGCCTCGCGGAGTCCGACTAAACAACCTCGCTCAAAGTCCTATAACTGCTGAAGTGAAATCGTACACGTCTTCCATGTCCAGGCATTGCAGCTTCTTCAGGGTCTTCGCACGTGTCCGTACGCCGACGACTAATTACATTCACTTCGCCGTACTCCTTAAATGCCACTGATGATAATTTGCATATTATGCCATGCTGTGGCGTAAGCGCTTACCGGTTGGTCATGAAATTAACATCACGCCTACATAAACTCGACCCCATTAACATATGTAAATTTCATGATCGTCTGCCAATTCCTTCTTGGTGTTCTTTTTTCACTTTCAGGCCAGTGTAGTTAGTTCTATCACACCAGAAAGACATTTAAGACATGTTATAAAATATGAATATTACACGTAATGTAGGAGCAGTGGTGCATCGAGGATTTCTTTATGTGGGTAGCACAAAATATTGAAGACGCAAATAAAATAATAATACCCAGGAAAAAACATTATGCAAAAAAATGGGAAACTATAAAAATCTCCGCCATATTAAAGTGTGTTTCCAATAATTTGCAAAATATATATTTAAAAACATGTACAAATATATTTTAAAATAAGCAGCTGATAACAAAGAGTGAAAGATCAAGTAATACCTCATGGGGAGGGCTCTAACCCATAAGCATCCACCACTGAGCATGCCACTGTGCAGGAGTGCTTCATGACTATAACTTAATATGAGGAGAGTCTTGTCCAGAAGCAAGACACAAACACATTTCCAAATTTCCATTCATGTATTTTGGCCAATAAACTATATGTTTGTGTGAAATTACATTTTCTTGGGGGCAAAAACTATACGACAGGTTTAAGTGTTTGACTATTTTACAGTAAATAAGGAAAAGCCCAAAGATTTTGATAAAACAAGATATCAGTGTGAAACAAAGAAAGGTGACTTGATCACGCTAGTTACGTTAACTAAAACTTTTACAAAAAGTTCGTAAGTTGGAAGCTTTCGACCTTATCTTAGGTCTTCATCACGCCAATGGAGGACTAAGATTGTTGCCAGATTCTACATTTCTTTGTTAATATTGTTACGTGTTTTGCCCATAATCGTCATCAGTGTGAAACAAATCATCTCTCAGGAAATAATTTTTCACAATTACATGGAAAAAACATATAAATGCCATTATTGGCAGATAGATGCCATAGTTTTCACTATTTTCCATGTAACAATTGCTTCAGAAAACTTTAAAACTGTATCACCCCAGAGCGAGAATCGAATCTTCACCTCCTGACTTCCTGTGCAGGCTATCATTACACCACTCAGCATTAGTAGCATGCTCAAATGGAAAACAGGAGATGTTAGTTCGATTCCTGCTTCAGGACGATGCAATTTCCAAGTTTTCTGAAGAGATTGCTACATGAGAAATAGAGCACATGTGGCATCCAGACGTGCCAACCTTCAAAATCTAAAATTCAGGAGATTTTTTACAGCTTATAAAATAACGAGTACTATCTTTTATTGACATTTTTCAGATGCAGGAGCAATTTTCCAGAAGTAGTATTATTGGTACATAGCATTTTTAATGTTTAAAAAGTTATTTTAAATGCAGACTGTATGTTTATATGCAAACTAAAAAGCATCGTGAAAATAGTTGTCAACCAGATACAATTAATAACATTAATAATTAATACAATATATGTACTTAATTTTTGATACATTATTTAATCATAATTAATCTTTATCCTTATTTAGTGAATGTACAGTAGCCAATTTAGCTCTCTTTAACAAAGATCTACAAAAGTTTCGTTCAAAGCCTTTTTCTTTCATTCTGGACTTAACTGTCAGCAGTTTTTTCAGTGTTGGAATAGAGAGAGACAGAGGTATCTGTCAAAACAAATGTGGAAGTGTCAAGCTTTCTTCTTGGTTGGAGGCTTAACAACCACAGTGAGCACCTCAGTGGGCTATAAGCAGTTGCCCATCCCTAATTTAGGGCCACTGGTTTCAGGGAAGGGAGAGAGCCAGTGCTGTAAGACAAATACAACATCATACTTGACAACTTTGGAGAATGTGCATCAGCAAAACTTTTGTGCGAACACCATTTACCATAAAACAAAACAATTATATTAATAAATATGCAGTAAAAATCTCTGCATATGCCACAATAACTAAACTAGTATTATCTGTGTTTAAAAGAATAATTTAAAAACCCATAAAATAAAATCTTAATTTTGTTCAATGTTAGCCTTGCAAACCTGTGGTGTTTCAATACTAAACTAAAATTTTAATTTGCTGATATCTTTGTTTCCCTTCCCATTTCTTTATTATCGTTTTTTTTAATGCCCTTGGATGACAATTTTATCCATCATGAATGCATGACAGCTTTCACTATTTTAGACAAAAGATGAACAGTATAACTTTGAAAATATAAATACAGAGTACTTTTGAACACCATGCATCAATTTTTACAAATTTTTCAGCTTTGTCACTTTCGTTTTCTGACCCCCCCCCTCATTTAATCAAACTGAAATGCAAAACTTTGGAGGGGGTATTTAAGAATACAGGATACAGTTCTGATCATCGTTGTGGGGAAAAAATTACAGTTATGGGGAAATCCTTGCTACGTCCCATTTCCGTTTTCAGACATTTTCCCTCCATTTTCAAGTTGAAATACAAATATTTATGAAATAAAATGATATTTAACAACAATACTAGGCAAAGGAAACATCACATGAAAAATCAAATTACGATTACGGGAGAAATCTTCACTGCGTCTAACTTCCGTTTCCGAAACTTCCTCTTTCGAAAGTTGAGGAAGTTTCAGGCAGAAAACATCCTCCACCACTACTAACTGCCCCAAAATTTCTATTCAGTTATCCATCGATCTCGTGGACAACCGAAATTATGACGGAAAAGGAGAAATTCCTCGAAGCCGTAGCACTGTCGTGCCTAAAGATTACAGCAAAATTTTTTCGCCTTCGAATTTCCGTTTTCAGAAAATTTTCCTTCATTTTCAAACTGAAATACAAATATTTACAGAATAAAATGATATATAACAACAATACTGGACAGAGGTAACATCACAGGAAAAAGAAATTATGATTACGGAAAAAATCTTTATTTCGTTTGCTTCCGTCTCTGAAAGAAGAAATACCATCCCGATGCGTATTTTACGAATTGGTAAAATTATTCGATGAGTAGTTTTACGCTCCGAGAAAAATTCACGATGCGT
This sequence comes from Macrothele yani, assembly GCA_039090855.1. Taxonomy (NCBI): domain Eukaryota; kingdom Metazoa; phylum Arthropoda; class Arachnida; order Araneae; family Macrothelidae; genus Macrothele; species Macrothele yani. The sequence continues at coordinate 77,832,246 of CM077025.1, read as the reverse complement.
ATGTTTACACGTGGAGAAAAATTCTCGATGCATATTTTTAGGCGCCGAGAAAAATTCCCTCCGCGTACTGTTACGTGGCGCAAAAAATTCCAGATGCATATTTTTACACGTTAGTAAAATTTTGATGTGCACTAGATGCGTAATTACATTACTCATTTTGGAGAACTCTGGTCGGCACGTCATTTGAGCACTCCCGTTACAGTGCCTATCTAAGTGGATGGTTGCAGGGGATTGAAATATTTTGATTGAGCAATCGAAATATTAAAAAATCCATAAAAAAAGACTTCTATCTGTAAATCAGTAAAATTAAGCAGAAATCCGTAAAATTTGGCAAGTATGCAACATCCATGCCCCACTGCAATTCGAACCCGGACCCATCTCGGACAATTTGTCGGAAGCCGGTGCTCAGTTTCACAACTTTATTATGCCGCAAAAACAATAATAGCTAATATGTAAAGAAGAAACAAATTGCCAAAGATATGACATAAAATAAAACATTAAAAACCGCGAAAGTGGCATAATGCAAAAGGAAAAATCTCCCGCAAAAAGTAAGCGAAAGGAATGAGAAAAAAAAAAAAAAACAATTCACAAACTTAAGTGTACACAAAATGCTACAATAGAAGATGAAACAGTTAAAGCTGACAACAACAGATTCGCAATTAGAGATAAACAAAGGAGCACATTAATCTTCTACAAAATGCAACTAAGGAAAAAGAGACAAACATGGTGCAAAACAAGAAATAAAAATCTCCACAGTAAAGCAAAACTCAAGAAATCATAAACAGAGCTGGCAGCTAAGAGCGGGGAGACATGAAAAGATAAGTAGGTCACAGCTGGCATGCGAGTGTGTTTGTAAATCAACATAAAACACCACTGCGCCACTGGGGGTGGCTTTCTTTTTGCAGATATGGGGAGAGGAAAAATACGATACTGATGATTGTAAATGCCGTCTTGCATCGACGCAAAAAGATAAAGATTTCACAAGTGGTTTGAAATCTTTTTCTTCTGCATTGATCATTTTGACCATCATAACGGCTAATGTCGGCGAAAATCGGGAGAATTTGGCATTTATCCGGAGGGCAGGAGGAATGGCTGAATATCCGGAGTCTCCCGCCTAAATCCGGAGAGTTGGCACATCTGGGCATCTAAGTGCCAACAACAGCATTTGGTTAAGCAAGGTGTAGCAATCTTAAATTGGCTTTGGAAGAATGGGTGGCATATTCAGGAACATCATGCTGTTTATGAGCACGGCATATAATGATGATATACATTTCCAATATCATGTACATATGAAAGACATACATGGACACTGAAAACAATACTGATGAAGATAATACACATTATTTAAACAAAAAACACTATAGTTTGGAAAAGGATTACTTGGATCTTGAAAAAAATGAATTAACTCATAAAATAAAAATGTGAAGATAACCTTAACCACCAAAAAATTATGGAAAACAAAGTAGATTTGCGGGTGGGGGGTGGGCACAAGGACATTATTAGGAAGAGAAAAAAATAAAGGCCTAAGCAGAGATGAATAGATGATATAGTAAGATCGTAATAGATGGATGCAAAAGTCTAAGAAATGGGACTGGTAGAAAGAAATGTGGGAAGCCTTTGTCCAGCACATGAGTCAATAAGAAATATGTATTTAAACAAATCATAGTAACCAGACTATGTTAACAATAGGTCTCTCTTCTGCAAATTCCTGATCCAGCCAGAAAATGGATAAGAAGGTCTTGAAATCTCTTATCATGTGTATAGATATACAGTAAAAGACAGCATTTCCCATACGAAATATTTATGATTCAAATAAATGAAAAATAATTTTGTTGATTCCCATTAGAACAAAATATGATATAACAAAAATTCTTTCCTAATGAAAATAAGTTGTTCCTTGCTCAGCTGTTGAAACAAGTTCTTCAAAAAGAAAAGAATTATCTGAAGGAAAAGAAAAAATCATCAATGAAGTACATTCTAGAATGAAAAAGGGTACTGTTGTGAAAAAAATATGGCATCACTCCATCAACACTGTTAGCTTTTCTTAAAAGACTGAGAAAAAACTGAATGCCAATTACAAAAACTGGTTATTTAATCTTAGGCTATATACACAGTGGGGTGCAAAAATATTCCATCACCTGCAAAAACCATAAGTTCTTAAGTTCAATTCTTTTTTAATTACCTAATTTTCATGGTTATTTCATCATTTACATGTCATTAGATATGAAATTTAATGACATTTCAAAAATATCTTAGTTTTCCTGTAGCTACTTCTGTTCTTCAGATACATTACAAAAATCATGACCAAGTCGAAATTATTATGAAAAGGATCATTTACCCAATGCTTAGTTTACACCAATAAATCGTTTCTGTAATTCATAAGGAATGAAATAACATTTAAATACAGAAATATAATGAAGCAAAATTATAAAATGTACCTAATATTTTGTTGCCCAGCCTTTAGCTTTAGTCACAGCTTTGCATCTTGCTGTCACACTGTAAACAAGGTTTTGTAAGAGATTGCATTGAATAATATGATTCCAAATTTGAATTACTTCTTCAGTGAGTTGAATTTTGGTTGTTGGCTTTTTTTTTATAATTCATACGACACTTTGAACCATAAATTGTCAATTGGGTTTAAGTGCGGTGATTGTGGTGGCCAATCAAAATGCTGAACATTTTTTTCCTAAAACCACTTTTTCACTATTTTAGCACAATGATAGGAAGCATTGTCATCTTGAAAAATAAAATTACCATCATAAAGTCTTCTAGATAATAGTAGCATCTTGTTTTCTAATATCCAGACGAATTTCTGGGCATTTACAGTACCATCGACGATATGGAGTTTCCCAACACCATGTGCACACATGCAGCTCCAAACCATGACCTTCACTGAATGCTTAACAGTAGTCACTAAGCAACTTGGATGAAATTCTTCATGCTTGAATCTCCTTACATATAGGTACTATTCTGATTCCCATTAAGGAGAAATTCTGATTCATCAATGAAAAGAACATTTTCCCATTGCTTGGTTGTCCATGAGACATGCTGTTTTGTCCACTGAAGTCCATGCCTGCCTTTGTAGCCATGTAAGTCATAGTGAAGCAGCCTCTTCCAAACAGTAGATATACTAACAGTAACATCAGTCACTTCCAGGGCTATTGATACAAGGGCTGGTTCTTAGCGAAGCACACCTTGCTTCCCAACACGGAAGACTGTGACATAGATGTGGTACCATCGCTCTTCGCGAGAGAGGAATCCCCTCCAATATCTAAGCGCGCAAAACAAGAGTAGAAATTAAGAAGAAAATCCATGTTTATACTCCAGTGAACCCAACGAATATTACTGAAACACATTAAAACAGGAGGAATATTTGTTTAGAAATCCTTAACAGAATATTTCATATTTAAAGATCTAAAAGATAAATATTGTCAGTAAATACTAATGTTTTTGACACCTGAGCAAAAGAATTATCGGAGAATGACCTGTCCATGGAAATTTCAAGTTCTCTCCACAATGTATTGTATCATCCCAAGTCAGAAACAGCAGCTTTTAATTCAACCCCACTAGATTACAAACCTTGAATTATTGAAAAAAAGCGCTAATTTCGTCTTTTAGCAGTCAAAGTCAAAGAATACTAGCTGTTTCCATTAAAATAATAGTCCTTGGATTTAGACAAATTGGGCTTTTTTGAAAGTGCCCAGAATTTTGTCCATTCTAATGTCGTAGCATAGCCTAGAGTCAATGTGAATTTCGTTAAAGATTAAAATACAAAGCTTTTCAGAGCGACTTAAACTTTCACATCCTTTTTTCTCCAACAAAAGGACATTGTGTTGAATGCCTGGATTACAGGTAAATTTTGTGCACCATCTTTTGAAAGTGCTTTACACACAGTAATGGGATGCCGATTTTCCCCTCCAGAAGTCATAATTTTGTAGAGAAAGCTCTGATTACGATGAATTTCGATACATCTTCAGGTATCCGTTTTATCCGTTGCTTCCTTTGTGTAGGGGCACTTACTTGGGCAACCGTAAATATGTCACAGATACCTATACCTAATCTTTCCAACTTGCTATTTTTTCTCTTAATGTCTTTTAATTGCTTCTTGAGTTGGTTAATTTGTTTTAACCAGGATCTTTTATGTGAAGTGTATCTTTTTTGATTTATGCAGAGACATTTTAGCAATCTTGCATTTCTAGTGAACTTTCAAGTTCAGATATTTTTTCTGCAGTCGTATAAAACTTTCCTTCATCTCTTAAAATTTCAAACATTCTGAATTTGCGAAATTACTATCAGGATCGCCCTGAATCAAATCTACTCCGTCGCTGAAACAGGATTTTTTTTTTTTTTTTTTTTTTTTTTGGATTCAAGGTTTTGATTTGATCCAAAAGCACCTTCTCATCTCTTGGTTTTATTTCTTTTGAATTCAATATTGACAAATTAATATTCGGTACAACAGATGATTTCATTATCTTTCTTTCTGGCAGACCAAGTAAACGATTCCTCATGTCATCACAATTATCATTGCTTTGAAAATGCTCACTGCATAATCTGGCATTCTTTACATTGATATTGTCTTGTCTTCTGCCTCTATTTATTCATTCTCCGAAGACTTGTGGGTCCTGAGGAAAACAACGCAAAATTTCATTTCCTTCCTTTTTATTCCTATACCTATTATTGTAAGCAGCAACGGCACAGCAAGCCATATAAGAAATATAATTATTGTCTGGCAAAAAGAAAACACCTTTTCTGCATTTCCGAAAAAGGAAGCGATATTTAGCAAGCCACAACTCGAAAAACATAAGCAACTGTCTTTCTCTACTGCTCAGAGCCGAGCTCTCGTTTGGCGACTTGGTTACATCACTCACACAGCGAAAACTCCCCCGTTGGGTATCAGCCGTGCAGACCACACTTCAAAGGGAAGGTCCAGCCCTTGTCTCAAAAGCCCTGAGTCACTTCAGACCATCTTTGAAGCAATTCAGGTAAATTGAGCCTCCTGTCTGCCAAGCTTAGCTTTCTGAGCACTCTGTTCTGCCTGGTTGTAGTGGATCTGGGCCTTCCACTGCAATGCATATTTTTAATATCACCAGCATCTTTTACTTTCTTCAGTAACCTAATAACTGTAAATTGATTACAGCCCACTCTTTCAGTGATTTGCCTTGAAGAATATCCCTCTTCATGCAGAACAACTATTTGCAGTCTGTCCGCTGTGTACAATTCTGCAGTTTTAACCTTTATTGAGAATGCACAAAAATTATACCCTAATAACTACAAGAAGCACCACTATAGTGCTGTAGTGGCTCTGTGTCAACTCTGATAAAGGCTGGAGTAGAATTAGGATGGCATTAGGAAGCAGCCAATCAGGTAAATGGATGTCTATGATTAGCTGTAACAACTGATACGCAGCTAACATGAATTTCAATGTGTTTGCCAAACCCCATATTTTATGACATATCTTAAGAGCAAAAGTAGCTACAGAAAAAACTAAGACATTTTTTAAATATCCATTAAATTTCGCATCTAATGACATATAAACAACGTAATAACTATGAAAATTAGTTAGTTAAAATAAAGAGTTAAACTTAAAAATTCACAGTTTTTGCAGGTGATGGAATTCTTTTGCACATCACTCTATATAGCCTTTTACTCAATTCCCTGTTCTGTGGTTACCTTTATATAAGTATATATATTATATATGTTTTCTTCTTAATATTAAATGTTATAAAATTAATATTGAAATGTAATATGGTCAAAGGTAACCTCACATCAAAAATAAATGAAATGAAAAAAATTATTTGAAAAAGAAAAATATCATCGATGAAGTAGATTCTGGAATGAAAAAGGGTACTGTTGCTAAAAAATATGGCATCACTCTGTCAATGCTGTCAGCTTTTCTTCAAAGACAGAAAAAACTGAATGCCAATTGCAAAAGCTGGTTATTTAGCCATAAAGGAAAAGAACATGGCTGGTACAATTTTAAGACGTCGACTCAATGCTGTTCACATAAGATGTTCATTCCTGCAGTACATCAGTTAGTGAACCCTTCATCCATGAGAAAGCACTGCAGTTGGCCACTACATTTGGCCATGAGAAGTTTCATGCCAGTGTTGAATGGCTAAATTGTTTCAAGGAGCAGTATGGCAGCATTGCTAAAATGATCTGTGGTCAGGCAGCTGCTGTACCTACGGAAAGTGTGAATGAATGGAGAGAAGTAGCTTCTCTTATAAGCTCATACAGTCCAAATCATGTGTTTAATGTTGATGGGTCAAGGATATTTTCGCCGCCCCGGTGGCACAGTGGTCTAAGCGATGGCCTCTGATCATTCGTCCGAACGGGGTCCGGGTTCGAATCCCGGTGAGGCATGGATGTTGTGTTTGTCTTACGGCACTGGCTCTCTCCCTTCCCTGGAACCAGTGACCCTAAATTAGGGACGGGCGACTGCTTATAGCCCATTGAGTTGCTAACGGTGGTCGTTAAAAATCCAATAAAAAAAAAAAAAAAAAAAAAAAAAAACAAGGATATTTTCCCAACTCCAGCCAAATAAAGCATTATCATTCAAGGGGACAAATGCATTGGTGGAAAAATAGCGGAAATAAAAAATATTGTGGAAGCACTGTGGAAATCAGTCAATAAGTCAACTTCTGCACTAACAATATGCAGCAACTGGAAGACCTTTTATTTGCCAATGATGATATGTTTATTTCTCACAAAATGACTGATGCAGATATCATCCAGTACATGAAGGGTAATAAAAATGAAGGAACTGTTGAAAACAACGAAAACGATGCTACAACCTCTTTGATGAATGTTAGGTCTTACGAAGCACTTTTGTGCTTGGAAAAAATCACAATTTTGCCTTATTACAAATTAACACTCCTAACATTGTATATGACGTACTTTCATCGCTGGAATTTATGAACTACATCCAACCCTGGATGTGAGAAAAGGTCGTGAGACGCTATGATGGGACAGGAATAGCTTCGACTAGCGCAAATCTGAAGTTTCTCAGATATCTATGTTTGGTTGCTTATATTTTCTTTCTCCTGGGTAGTGTAATGACTAGCATGCTCTACCAGAAATGTGGAGGTGTGGATTCGTTTTCTGCTCAAGGACAATAAAAAATTTCAAGTTTTCTGAAGGAAGTGGTTACATGGAATACAGTGAAAATATGCCAATAAGAGCATTAACTCCATATAAATATATATATATTTATACACTGCTGGCCACCCAAAATGCAACACCAAGAAGAACACGAGATAGCAAAGCCATATTTACTGGACACATAATAAAAGATGCAAAGACGAAACGATTGAGTTTACAGGCCCGTGCGACTTGCGGAACATGCAGACATCAATAGTTCGTGTGGCCCCCATGGCTGGCAATAACGGACGCTACACGCTGCAGCATCGAACAAAAGAGGCTTTGGATACGGGCTTGGGGTATGTCAGTCCAGGCTGCTTCCACACGTTGTCACAGTTCATCAGGCGTAGCCGCGGGTGGTGCTTGCTGGGCCACTCGGTTGTCGATCAGCGACCAGACGTGTTCGATGGGCGACATACCGGGAGAACAGGCGAGCCACGATAGCAGTGACACCTGGTGGGCCGTGAAGAATTGTTGCACGATGCGTGCAACGTGCAGGAGCGCATTGTCCCGTTGAAACGTGGCAGCTGGCAGGTCCTGCAGGTAAGGGAGGACTACAGGCTCCAAAACGTCGGAGATGTAGCGGTGGCTGTTGAGTGTACCGGCGATGCGTACCAGAGGGTGCGGGTGTCATATCCAATTGCGCCCCAAACCATAACGCCAGGCAACGGACCAGTATGGCGATGCATAATGTAAGCGTCATACAGTCTCTCGCCATGGTGCCGCCACACGCTGATCCGACTATCGTGGTGTTGCAGGCAAAAGCAGAATTCATCGGAGAAGACAACGTTGTGCCATTCCGTAGTCCAGGTGCAGCGCTCAACGGGCCACTGCTGCCGCACTCGCCGGTGGTGTAAGGTCAATGGTAATCGGAGCAACGGGCTCCGTGCGACAAGTCCCCATTCCTGCAGACGACGTCAAACGGTACGTGCTGACACAGGTTGTTGTGCAACACACCCTAATTCCTGCGCTAACGTTTGTGATGTGGCGGTGCGAGCCATCGATGCCCGCCGCACAACATGCCGGTCCTCTTGTTCGGCGGTGTGCCATGGCTGCTGTAATTTCTCACGTCAGTCCGTCTGTCCCTTCTGCACCCACCGAATCCAAACTCACCTCACTGTAGCTGGATGTCGTCCCACACGGGCGCCGATGTCTCGGTACGATAAAGCGCTGTTGCGATAAGTCACTATTTGTCTTCTGTTGAACTTAGAAACGTGCTGGAATGACTGCCGTATTCTGCGATGAGGCATCAAGAAGCTTCCCACACACAGGTCCGGCAGCACAACACACTTCCACTACTTACACCCCGCCTTCTGTGCACCCTTCTTATAGTGTATCTCGGTGGCGTGCCGGGTGCACATGATTTGCATATGCCCTGCAATGCTAATGGTTTGCATGTCCTCTCGCGGGCGAAGCATGCTGCGAATTTGAAGCCAACCGGATGCTTCCTTTTTGGTGTTGCATTTTGGGTAGCCAGCAGTGTAGAATGTTTTTAATATCATCAGCTACAAATTGTCTTATTAAAAAATCGCTGATTTTCTACAAACAAAGATGTGAGAATGACAGTGATTTTGAGTAATTTTCAAATGAATTATATCAATCAGTTCACCTGTTTTTATAGGTTAAATTAATGTGCTATTCACAATTTAAATCTTATATGAAAGCCAATTCTATCATAAATGGTAGTTGAATATTGTTTTTAAAAAATTATATTTAAATGTTTATAATTTGGAAATTATAAAGAGAACCTAACAGGAGTGAGAAAACAAACATGCAAAAAGTGTACCTTTGCTACAGCAATGTAAGATAAGTTGCAAATCTGTTTATTATTTTTTTTTATGAGGTTGGCTTACATAGAGAATTAAAATAGTAAAAGTTTTTATTTGACAATTTTATTATGAATACTTCTCTTATTTTTACATTGTAATATGCAAAATTTTTTAAATTAAAATTTTTGATTGGAAATTTTCAAAATGAATCCACATGCAGATTGAAATTGTTGTGGTAAAATGTCAAATTCTGTTTTTACGAAATTTTGTTATATTAAAATATTTTGGTGGTCCCATGAACTTTGTTCTAATGAGATTCAACTGTATTTCTTAGTCATGTTGGATACAGGCGACTGTTACAGATGAGAGTCCCCTTATAGCACATTCTTAACATATAGCAGTGTATACTGAGATCGCAATCATTGGTGAAAAAGTAAAATGCATTGGGTAGTTTATTGACAACATACCTCTAACTGAAACCCTAGGACACTTATGTATACACTAAGGAAAGAAACTATAAAACAGTGGCATAATTTTTAGCCCTTAGGAAAAATTATAAGTAAAACCATCCCCCCTTCTGCTATGCTTTCAAAGCTAACAAAGAAAAAACCTATAATAAATGCAGTACAAACATCCAGGTAACTACATGACAAATTGTTAATCTTTATCATTACCAATTCTACAATTCTAATAATTAATGACTTCATGGCTTCCTCTTATTATTTTCAGTATTATAAATATTTAACGGGAATTATTGAGGATAAATTTATTAAGGTGCATTACCTCTCAAATTTTTGATCTAAACACTAGATCTTCGTCAGCAGTTCTTGCGTCTTACTACTTATACAGGTCTGGCGACCAAGCCTCTACTCTACAAGTTCTTTTATTGATTTGATTCTTATTTTATAAAGTCACATAAAATTATTATTTTCAAAAGTTGAACAGAGAAATTTTTACTTAGATCTTTATCATACAGTTTTTGCAAATTGTCTGCATATTTTAAAATATGCCCTTCCATTTGTGTGACCAGGTTGTGGAGCTCCAAAAATAAGAAATTACTGACTATTTTTTGCACATCGATAAATCTTTTTCTAAGTTTTGTTGTGAAATTCTGTAAAACACATTTAACCTGAATGCATCTTCAATTATTTTAAATGTGTAATCCAATGTCTGGTATGCCAACAATGTGCCCTGCACTGCTGAGACCATAGCAGATGAGCAAGTCTTTGCAATTATTTTCTAATGACATGGGCTGTTAAGCATTGCTTAACCACACTTAATAGTAGATACACCACTGCTACAAAAGAACAGCATCAAATGCTGATGATTGAAGTTTAAGGTGACTGTACTTTTTTGACATAAGAAAAGTGACAGTCAATCAAACAGTGATGAAATAGTAGAACATATGCACAAGTCCTTCATGCAGTTCCAAAAATTACATTAGAATGGAAGTCTAGAGAAATATGATACTATTTAATACTGTTTACAAACCTTTTCATAAGAGGCTAATAGTTCATGCCTGCAAAATTCAAATTGATAAACCTAGACCATTGGCTTTTCTGGTGAAAGTCCAGGCAACATGCATTAGGACTTTTTCTGGTTTTGCCTAAAGTGGTGTCTACAAAACAATTGTTCTAACCATTGTTAACTTACAAACTGGAATAATGAAAGCTACAACAATGATTATCATTGATATTACTCACTGCACATGTTTAGAAACTGAGTACCATTTTGAGTACCATTTACATGTTCTGTATGTAAGACCAGTAGTGCACACATTGAGGTATACAGGTCATGACCAGTAGTGCACACATTGAGGTATACAGGTCATGTACAAAAAAAAATATTAGTATTATTGTATCATGTAAATAGATCTTTTTTTGATACTGTGTCAAGCTATTTATCATTATCATTGTCAAAGCACTGCTGGATGAAGGTCTCCCCAAGTCTCTTCCACAACTCTTTGCCTTAAACAATTCTCTTGTAAGTCAATTCAGCATGACTTCAAAATTCATTCACCCCATGTGGTCATCATCTGGGACTTTTCCTATCCCTTAGTTATCACACTATTCTAATTCAAAAATTCTCATGTCTTTTATGTAACACAGTGTAATATCCTAGACAATGCAGTGGTTTTGGAATATTTGAACAAAAATTAGAAGGTGTGAGTTAGATGTCCAATCAAAGATAATGCAGTTCTAAACTATTCTGAGGAGACCTCAACATGGATTAGTTCTTAAAGGCAAATCTCCACTGAACACAGCACTTACTCCACAAATTGTCTTGGGGAAGGGGGCAGGTTAGAAAATTGACATACAATTTTTATCGACTTCAGTCTTCATCATTCACACTTTTAAGATGTCACGGTGAGAAGCTAAGAGTTCTGAAGCTCATCAGTAATATATGAACAAGTCCTTCATGATAAACCCTCATAATTAAAAAAATAATAAATTTACAAATATACTTCCTTCAGGTTATAACAGTGGCAAGCCATTCAACTGAACATTCAAAAGTCAGTTACAAGAAATCACTGATGAATACAATAATTCAAATTAATGCTGTACTTACATGTAAGGTTAATTACAATTCTCTCATATGAACATTTCATAGATTTCTGCACTTAAGTAGATAGTGAAGTATACACACAGATGCCATAGTGGCAAGCAAATGGCTTGCCACTGTTACAACCTGAAAGTACTGAAGCAGTGGCAAGCCATCTTTTGTTATAAACAAAAGATGGCTTGACACTGTTATGTTAGTTGGTTGTAACAGTGGCAAGCCATTAACCTGAAAGTATGGCATCTGTTTGTGCATACTTCATTATCAACTTAAGTGCAGAAATCAAAGAAATGCTCATATGAAAGCATTGAAGCAAACCTTATATGTAAGTACAGCATTAACTTGAACAATTCTGTGCTTCAGTGATTTCTTGTAACTGACTTTTAAACTCACTCACTCACTCTCTCTCTCTCTCTCTCTCTCTCTCTCTCTCTCTCTCTCTCTCACCACACCACACCACACTGCACAATTAGGCATATATTGAGATAAAAGAACAGCAGAATACAAATGTTGAAGCACCCAAACACACATACTAATTTGTAACTTTTCTTATTTTCTAAATACAATGATATCAAAACATCAGAGTACTGATAACTCTTTGAGTGTCACTCTTTACACATTGATGTACTGGGCCACTGTATATACTAAATAAACTGGGATATTAGACTTCTTCTTTTACTTTTTTTCTTAAATTCCTAACAAGAAACACAAGAGCTGTTACACTGCCAGAGCATCCAAAATTATGGTTACAAGACAAAAGCATTGCTGATTGGATGAATGCTGCTCAGATAATTTTTGAGCTCTTCAATTGGTTGAAGTTGGTGCCGGCATGTAGAAATAATTAAGAAATCATTAATGGATCCATCATCAGTAACTGGATCAGTGTTAATAACTCATAAATGCAAATAATTATGAAATTGTTAATGGATCCATCTTCGGTAATTGGATCAGTGTTGTCCTATGGCAAGCCATTTGTTAAATGATTTATTAACAAATTCATTCATTAAAGGAAGTTCAAATGGACTGTTATTTGGAATAATAAAAAAATAAATTTGGAATAATGAGAACAAAATACCAATATTTCACCTGAATCTTACAGTGAATTTTCTAAAACACAAAAATTATGTCTATAATACTCAGATATAATTAGTTCCTCATCCAAGCATACTTCAGCTTAAGATAAACATAGCTATAACTAGATTTGACATCAGATATAATTCTGATGTAACACTACATATTTCTGTCTTCTCCAGTGGCACATAGATGGTGGAATAGGAACTGATTTTTATGTGCATATGAGTCACAAAATCCTAAAACTCTTGGCATCATAATCTAATAAAAACTTTGTGAATACTTGTCATTATTTTTTAATTTCAGTAATTCATTCACAGGTCCCTTTAAAAAATTTAGCTGCATAGCCTAATCTTTTCAAAACAAGCTGCACAGGAATTATTTCAAACCCAAAGTTGTCTAGCAGAATTCATTCTGCCATCAAATTAGTATCTTGATTCTTTAGATGAGCATGAGGCAGCAAATTCTATTCAGTTTCCAATAGGAATGACAGTTTTAATTGGCAAAAAAATATGTTTAGAAAAAAATATTAAATTCACATATATCAGCAGAAATTGATAAAAGTAATGGGCATTTTTTTAATTGCCCATGCACACAAAAAAACTTTCTTTAAAACAGCAACAAAATGCAGCCTAAACAATGAATATGATTTTATAGAAAAAAGAACTGCAGATTATTTTCTTTTTTTCCGTGCCAGATGTACTATTGGAATAATGCATGAACTTTAATGCATATTACTTACTTTTGTTGATGCAACATAGGAGGCTTTTACAGTTAGAACAACTGCATTCATAAGATTTTTTGCTGCTTGAATCAGTGATGTTGCACTGTCAATCTAATAAAATAGAGATGAAAAATTAAAGTATCCACTATGATTAAATATGATTCAATATAATACACTGCTGGACAATTGCTAAGGACGGATCATAAACGGCTATATAGCGCATAAAAAAGTAAGTGTGGTTGGATGCCAAGTGAAATAAAATAATGTCAGAATGCCAGAACATTACAAGAAAGACAATTTATTGTGCTCTGAAATCCAGAAGGCTTTGGAACGTGTTCAAGGGACAGACAGGCCATTTTGTGCAGAATACGTAAACATGAAAAAAATGCAATTACCGTCCGCAGGCGTTCCGGCGTAAGATGTCAATACGGGATATGGCCACGATGGAGGGCGATGCAAGATTCCACACGTCGTGTCATGCTTTGCACAACATTATCAAGCAGCTGTTGGGGTAATTTATCCCATTCCTCTGTCAGTGCACAGATGAGGGTGTCCTTGTTTATCGCAGGGCATTGGCGACCAGCAAAACTCCTCCCCAAAGCATCCCACACATTTTCAATGGGATTCAGATCTGGAGAACGTGCTGGCCATACGAGGCGTTGAATATCCTTGCTCTCAAGACACTCCTGGACAGCGACTGTTCGATGACATGTTGCGTTGTCGTCCATGAAAATGAATCTATCACCGACAGCACCACGGAACATGCGAACATGAGGTAGCAGAACATCATTAATGTATCGTTGGCCAGTCATAGTCCCAGTTGGAAGCACATAGAGGGACGTACGGCCATTGATCATGATGCCAGCCCATGCCATGACACTACATGTCGGATATCAGTCCCTTTCCTGTATGTTTGCTGGACAATATGCAGTACCAATATCACGCCAGATCAGTTGTTGTCGACAATCAGACGATAGACTGTATCTACTCTCATCTGAGAAGAGGACAGCAGACCAGTCGTTATCAGTCCAATTGCGATGTTGATGGCACCATTGCAAACGGACGGTACAGTGATGTCTGGACAATGGGATGCACACAACAGGACGGCGGGGGTATAGTCCTCCTTCATGCAAACGTCTGGCGACAGTTTTTCGAGAGATCCGCTTGCCAGTAGCAGCCATAAACTGATTTGCTACCTCACTAGCTGTGCTGCGCCGGTGTCTTTTTGTTGATAGCACTATGTACCGATCTTCTGCAGGTGTCGTACTGCGAACACGACCTCCCCCGTGACGTTTGCTACACTCTCCATTTGTTTGAAATAATTTCCAAAGCCTTGAAACAACACTGTGGCTGACGTCGAACTCCCTGGCAATATCTGTTATGTTTCGCCCTTCTTCAATCTTGCCAATAATACGGCCACGCGTAAAATCATCTAGGTGATGTCGGGAAGACATACTGAAAATTGCAAGTTCGTCAATTGATTCTTTCCCTTTCAACTTTGCGTTTGAACAACAACGGTCAATACGCATCAAATCCTTTATATCTCTTATCAGCTCTATGACGTCACAAACAAGTTCGGCAATCCAAAATTTGCATACGCACAACACGTCTTACTGTATCCCGCACTTATGCTAATTTCAACCTTTTCCTGCCTTCCATTTTATGGTTGCTATCGTTGCTATTGTCATCCGTCCTTAGCAATTGTCTGGCAGTGTATGAGAGAAAGTAAATCAAAAGACAGCATATAAAATGCAGACTGCAATAAAACAGAAAGTATTAAGTTTTTCTTAAAAATTCAAATAAAAAGATTGATACCAAAAAAAGGGACTTTTTTTTCTTTTTCACTTTCACAAAAATGGCACCAAATTTTATTAAAATGCATTTATAGCTCTTCCAAATGTTTAGACCTTTAAGGCATCTCAGATATGCATACATGAAGAAAAAAGAAATGACAAAAAAAAAAAAAAAGAAAAAAAGCTAAACTTTTTAACCAGGTGAAAAATCAGAATATGTGACAAGAAAGAGTGAATATAATGCAGCATGGACATGAAGGAATTTCTAACTCCCAACATAACTGGCAAATTTCAGTTAGCCAGTCAATCACAGAGTCACCACCATATTTTAGCATCTCAGCAGATATGCCATCTACTCCTGAAGCCTTACCATTCTGAAGAGATTTTAGAGCTTTACACACCTCTTCTCTTGAGATCCCACCAGTGTTTCCATCTCTCATTATGACATCATCTGTTTCTGCCTCAGAATGACCTTTGCTTTCATGATCTAATAAATCACAGAAGTACTCACCCTGCCTTTCACTTAGCTCATTGGGCTCCAATATCATTTCTCTGAACCTATTTTTTACACAACTTATAATTTTATTTCCCCACCTTTTCCTATGTCTTATGTATTTTCAGAATGTTTTTCTATCTATCCAAAAAGCCAAATCGTGCCTTTCCACCTTTTCTTTCCTATCTTTTGCCTTACTCTGGAGAACCAGCTTACAGCAATATTCATCCTCAGAAACTCTACCTTGCAACATCTCCGAGTATGTTTCCTTCTTTCTCTTTACTGTTTCTTTGATCTCACTGTTACACCAAGCATTGCTTTTAAAGTTACCCACTGTTGCAATACCACAAACCTCTTCAGCAGCAGTGACAACACAGTTCTTAAAACATGTCCACTTCTTTTCTACATCCCTCTCACACACCTTCAACTCATTCAGACATTCACTGAGTAAATCAGAGTAACACTGATGTTCTTCAAACAGCCTTTCAACCTCTATTCTTTTCAACACAGGCATCTTCCTATACCTCCTCCTTCAACCAAAATTCAGTTTTACTTGTGACCCTAACACGTGATGATCAGAGCCAACATTTGCACCTTTATCACATGGGTATCAACAACAAAGTGTTTCAAACGCTGATCATAGACAACAAAATCTATCACACTTTTTGACCAAGAGTACGATTTTCCTAAGTATATGTGTGGATATACTTGTGGTTGAAAAATGTACTGGATTTTTTTTTTTTTTTGATTGGAGGTTTAACGATCACCGTGAGCAACTCAATGGACTATGAGCAGTCGCCCGTCCCTAATTTAGGGTCACTGGTTCCAGGGAAGGGAGAGAGCCAGTGCTGTAAGACAAACACAACATCCATGCCTGACCGGGATTCGAACCCGGACCCCTTACAGACGAATGATCAGAGGCCAGCGCCTTAAACCACTGCGCCACCGGGGTGGCAATGTATTAGATGCACACAAACCATTCTCAATGCAGAGTTCAATTAATCTTTCACCATTATCATTCACACAAGGATAATTAAACTTACCCAGAACATTATCAGAAATCCCATTCTGAACACCTACCCTAGCATTGAAATCCCCTGTTATAATAACTTTCTCTTTAGCACCAAATTGGCTCGAAACAGCTTTTAGCTCATTCTCAAAATTTTCTTTCCTATTAGAGGGATATGAATCACAAGGAGCATACAGTACAAAAATTACTATTTTCTGAAGTTTCACTTTCAAACGAAACCAGGGAATTCTCACGCTTCTGCAGTTGTGATGAATCAAGTTGTTCTTCATCTTTTCACTTAAAATCACACCTACACCAACATATCCTCTCACATTATCCAACACTCCAGACCCCACACTCACCATTCCATTAATTTCTTCTATCCTAATTTCTCCTTTTTAGTTTCATTTACACACAGCATATCTAATCTATACTTATTAATTTCTTTAATTGCATCATTTATCCAAATGCAAAAGAGAGTGTTGCATCAACCAATGGAAAGCTTGTTTTTTTTTTTGGATAGTGAGTGTCTGCTATATAGTGCATAATTTCAAAGGAATCCTTCCTCATTCAGTTGGAAAATTGAATGGCTATATTTTTGTATATTCAATTCATTTATTTTGTTGAGCTAAGAACTAGTGTTACATAAATATCTATTAAAACACTGCACAGCAAGGAAGCAGGGGGAAAAAGCCAGCCAGGCCTGACAAGGTCCCATGCTCCCTAGGCTAGTTTTACATTGAGATCAGTAGTTCTAGTTACAAACAAAAGTTTCGTAGTAACAATAGAAAAAAAAAGTTAATGATATATGAAAAGATAATAAGCATTAACATTACAGATAATACTATTGAAAAAACAATTTACATCATGATATACAAGCCATAGTATTAGTCATAGTTTCCATCCACTGTAACCATTAATTTGAGGAGCTGCAATTCATTATGAAGTTTTTTAGTTTTCTTTTAAAAAGGTTAAAATTATTTAAGCAAGTTAGTTCCGTCGGTAATGAGTTCCAGTAGTGTGGGCCAATGTAATTTATACTTTGCTTCATAGTCTCAGTTTTCAGATGAATAGGCTGAATATGTGATTTAGTGCGTGTGTCATGAGTGTGTATCTAGGGTATAATTTGTATGATGTTGGCGTGTAAATTATTCTTAATGCATCTGAACATAATTTTCCCGATATTGAAGTAATATAATTGGTTAATCATAAGAATGTTGTATTTGTTTGGGAAAACTCTTGTGTTATTATATAGTGTTAGTTGTGTATTTCTATCAAATTTTAGATCTATTAATCTTATATATTTGTTCTGAAGAATTTGAAGTTTATTGAAATTATATTTAGTCGTCTGTCCCCACGATAAGATAGCATAATTAATATGAGTCTGGAACATGGTATAATATAAACGAATTAGTGTTTTATAGGTAAGATTTGTGAATACCAAGCTGATAACTCCAATGTTTTTGGAGAGTTTGAGAAGAAGAGAGTCCACATGCTGGTTCCATCTAAGGTCTCTATGTAAGGTAATCCCCAAAAAAAGTAAGGAGTTAACCTCTTCTATATATGTATCATTGTTTGATAATGTGATAGAAGGAGGTTGTGAAATATTTTGTTTTGAGAAAATTAAAGATTTTGTTTGGGTAGTATTTATTAGTAATTCATTGGAATTTAGCCAATCTGAGATGTTATTAAGTTGAGTATTAACATTCATAATAGTGTCAGTCATTTAATTAAATGAAGTGAGGATGGTTATGTCGTCTGCATAGAGGAGTAAATCAATATCACTTATTGAAATAAAGATGTTGTTAATATACAAGTTGTATATACTGAAAAGTATAGGTCCCAAAATTGAACTCTGTGGAACACCAGTTGGTATGAATTGAAGAGTGGATTGTTGTTTGGTAATTTGTGTATATTGTTGCCTACCTGATAAATAACTTTTAAAAAGAGAATGTTCATTGTTCCTTATTCCTATATTATGTAATTTGTGTAGTAAGATATTGTGATTTATGGTATCAAAAGCTTTGGATAGGTCTAAAAATAAAGCGATGGTACATAGGTTAAGTTTAAAATTATGTTGGACTGTTTGTTGTAGGTATAATAAGGCTGTTTCGGTTGACTTTCCGGATTGAAAACCATGTTGATTTGGATGAATAATATAATTTTTAGATTATGAATGTATGAGATCAGTCTGTTGTAAATCAATCCCTCCAAAATTTTAGCAAAAATTGATAAATTAGTTACAGGGCGGTAGTTGTTTGCATCATTTATTGATCCAGATTTGTATTTCGGGATTATTTTTGTGATTTTAAGTAGATCAGGAAATTCACCAGATTGGAATACATCATTAAATATAAACAATAGGGGATCAAGAATAAGATTAGCAACATTTTTTATGATAAATGGTTGAAGATTATCATATCCAGGGCCAGACCTGGGATTTATGTGGTTAAGTTCTTCTAATAGTTCTGTTTCTGTAATTTCAGTAAGATAAAAATTATTAGACCTGTGTGTACTCCCTAAGTAATTAGTGAATGGAATTTTTAGGGGTAATTAAATTATTTTTTAGTGTTTGTAGAAATAAGGTAAAATGTTCATTTAATGCATTTGTAATATCTTGTTTGTCTGTAAGCTTAAAGTTATTAGAATCTGTTAAGTACTGAGGAACCGTTAGATCTGTATCTTTACCGATTAGCAAGTTTAGATGTTTCCATGTTAATTTTGGAGAGATGTAAAAAAATGCCAAGATAGTAATTATGTTTAGTATACCAAATATCACTGTTTAGTTTATTACAAAAATGTTTTAAATTTTGGAAGTCCTGTGGTAGTTTACTTTTTATAAATTTCGAAAAGAGGTTGTTGTTTTTTTGTTTATTCTTTTTAAAAGTGCATTAGTAATCCATGGTTTACAGAAAAAAAAATTCAGTTTATTTTGTTTTAGAATTTTTGGAAAAGATTGATTATAAATTTGTTTAATAGTTGTGATGAACGACTCATTGTTTGCAGAGCCATGAACCAAAATAGTGCTCTAGTTAATGTTTTCTAATTGTATTTTAAAACTTTCCATGTTTGTATTATTGATTTGTCTGAAAATGTAGTAGTCTTCTGGTGTAGAAGTTTGTTGTTTGCGAGGGTAAACTAAATATAGGGAGGTGATCACTAAAATCATATTTCAAGGAACCTGAAATAGTAGTCTCAATTAATACATTTGTGATAGAGAGATCAATCAATGTCTGTGAGGTGGTGGTTATACGAGTTGGGACTGAAATCATGTTTTTGTGTCCAGAAGCATTAAGTGATTGTAAAAGTTGAAAAGAGTTATTGGTGTTTTGTAGTAAGTTGATATTCAGATCCCCCCATAAGAAACATTTTTTTCTTTGAAAGGTTAGAGTAGTTAAATAATTCAGTAAGTAATGATAGAAAAGCTGTGAGGTCTGAGTTGGGTGGCCTGTAGCAAACAATAATTATATAAAATTGGTTATGAACAGTTAGAATTTCGGCATTTTGATGCAATACTGTGAAATTGGGAATAATTGAAAAATCATCATAAATGTCTTTTACAAAAATTGCAACCCCTTCACCAGTAGAGTAAGTTTAAGTGGAAAATTTTGTAGTTAGTAATTTGCAATGAGTAACAATGTGAAGGAAACTAAGTCTCAGAGATACAAATTATATCAAGATTTAAATTTGTTAGTTGAATTAATGATTCCAATAAGGTAATTTTGTTAATTAGTGATCTAGCATTGATATGAATTAATTTTAGGCTATTGAGTGAATAAGTTGTTAAACGGTGATTGAAAGTTTGTAATGAATAAATAATATTCACACTGCATTCAATTACTGGTAAAGAAAAAAGTAATAAACAAATATGAAATGTAAAAAAAAAAAAAAATTAATCAATACAAGTAGGAATCAAATCAATATAAACCCCGGGGATATCACATCAGGGAGATAGAATAATTGGAATGAACTAGGTTAATCATTTGGTAGTTAAACAGCAACAAAGGATATTGTAATGCATATAAAGTCACAGCAGAAGTAAAAAGAGAAAAAAAATATTCCATAAGTTAATTCAATGACATATCAATCCCGGAACTATGTGCTGTGACCATTAAAGTATTGCTAGAGCAGTAGTCATCAGATGATGGCATACCATTACACCATGTCACAACCAGTTCACAATGTGCTACCAGCCATAAAAAAAAAAAAAGAAAAAAAATCCCCATGAAAACTGTAGTTTTAATCCTAATCCGCTGGGTCTCCATCAGTG
Source organism: Macrothele yani (assembly GCA_039090855.1). Lineage (NCBI taxonomy): Eukaryota > Metazoa > Arthropoda > Arachnida > Araneae > Macrothelidae > Macrothele > Macrothele yani. The sequence continues at coordinate 77,811,418 of CM077025.1, read as the reverse complement.
CCAACCACTGCACCACCTTAACTTAAAAATATGAAAACATTGAAACTCTACAAAATGTATAAAGCAATTAAAGTAATATAATTTTAGCATAAAAGAAAAACTGTAAAATTAATAGCCTGTCATTCACGAATATCAAACCTCAGCATCACTCCAAGAATGAGTAGTAACCAAAATGATGCAATAGCCGCACCCACGAAGACCCAAAACAATGCCACTGCTCATGTCCTGTATGACATAGTCAATAAAATTAGGTAAAGCATGTGTATGAATTCCTTGTCTTTCTGAAGCACTGAAATGCTTCAAGATAATTTAAGCAAATTGCAAAAAGGGAATAACAAAATGGATGATGCAAAATCAATAAATCTTTTGATTCCCTAAGTTTTATTGAAAAATCCAAATGTGTAAGCAATGAAACATTAACCTCAAACTTCAGTCGCTTAACAGTGTCATTAAGTATGTAGGTTAAACATACAAACTAATTAATATTTCAATGCTTTATTTACCAAACAGACAAGATTTGTAATATTTCAAATCTCCCAAGCTGTTTTGTTGGCAGTGTTTATTATTTTGATGGGTTTTTCAAAGAAGTTTCCATATCATAATCACCCCCCTTCATAACATCCACCCCCAATGCCTGATAGTTTCCAAATCATAATCACCCTCCCCATAAATAATAACTATACCATTATATGGAAAGCTTATGGGCTTAAAAAATTGTGATGCAAAAAGCACCAGGGTTTCCCGAAGTGAGCCTGAATTCACTCAAAGAAACATATCCCACTTGAAAAACTATTAGAAAGTACCAATCACTCACCCTAAAGATCATGGTAATCTCCATTGACAACACACTTCCAACACGTCAATCATCGTTATGTTTCTGGGCTTCCAAGGTTTACAGACATCTTGCTTACGATTCTTACTTCCGGGTGTGAAACATCGTATTTTTTTTTTTTTTTTAGCCTTATAAGATGTAACTATAAAGCTTGTCAATTCCACAAAAAACCACACATACTACTCATTCATACAATTCAATTAAAACCTATGTACATATTTACATAACCTTACATTCCTAGGTGGTTAAAACTTTGTCAACTGCAAGCACCAAACTGCTCCTTCCGCTTCAAAACCCCTGCCACTCCCACTGCAAGCGTCACACTCATTCAGCCCTTCACACACAATCCTCTAGTACTTTCAACAGACCACTGTCGTTATCAGGAGGCAGGTGTGTCTCACCCGCCCACCACAGCTCAAGTGAGAAGAGCCATCGAGGCAAGGGCCCCAGTCGCTATCTCTGAATCATTGTGTCTCTGGCGCCATCTATTGTCCTTGCTGCTCTTTTTTCCCTTTTTCTTTCTAAGCTGCTGTTCTATTTTTATTAGGGCTTTCCATTGTTCGTTTAAGTTACTAGGCTCATTAATGTTGCATAATCTTGATCTGTTTTTTTCAATTAACACTGATTCTGCAATTCTTAACTGCCTTTCGTTTTTACAGCCCTTAATAATTTTAATATTCTCAAACCTTGGACATTGTTGATTTTCCATACAGTATTGGGTTAATGCTGTCTTAGCTTCTTTTTATTCCAATTATTTATATGCTGGTTCAATCTATACTTTAATGTATTCTTGGTGCTACCTATATATGACACAGGTGGTTGCTGGTTTATAAATTAAATTAAAGTATAGATTGAACCAGCATATAAATAATTGGAATAAAAAAGAAGCTAAGACAGCATTAACCCAATACTGTATGGAAAATCAACAATGTCCAAGGTTTGAGGATATTAAAATTATTAAGGGCTGTAAAAACAAAAGGCAGTTAAGAATTGCAGAATCAGTGTTAATTGAAAAAAACAGATCAAGATTATGCAACATTAATGAGCCTAGTAACTTAAACGAACAATGGAAAGCCCTAATAAAAATAGAACAGCAGCTTAGAAAGAAAAAGGGAAAAAAGAGCAGCAAGGACAATAGATGGCGCCAGAGACACAATGATTCAGAGATAGCGACTGGGGCCCGTGCCTCGATGGCTCTGCTCACTTGAGCTGTGGTGGGCGGGTGAGACACACCTGCCTCCTGATGATGACAGTGGTCTGTTGAAAGTACTAGAGGATTGTGTGTGAAGGGCTGAATGAGTGTGACACTTGCAGTGGGAGTGGCAGGGGTTTTGAAGCGGAAGGAGCAGTTTGGTGCTTGCAGTTGACAAAGGTTTAACCACCTAGGAATGTAAGGTTATGTAAATATGTACATAGGTTTTAATTGAATTGTATGAATGAGTAGTATGTGTGGTTTTTTATGGAATTGACAAGCTTTATAGTTACATCTTATAAGGCTAAAAAAAATAAAAAAATACGATGTTTCACACCCGGAAGTAAGAATCGTAAGCAAGATGTCTGTAAACCTTGGAAGCCCAGAAACATTACGATGATTGACGTGTTGGAAGTGTGTTGTCAATGGAGACTACCATGATCTTTAGGGTGAGTGATTGGTACTTTCTAATAGTTTTTCATTTATGAATTGCACGTAAACTATGCGCAATTTGCAGGAGTGTAATATTTTAAAAGTGCAAATATAATAATATCCCACTTGTTTTGATTTTGTTAGGTAAAAAAGTGAATTAAATGTTTTTACTGTTTTACATGGATTAAGCAGTAAAACAATCTATAAATTGTTCAAAGCTTCCTACGAACTTGGTTTGGATCAATACTAGAGGGAACTAATACATTGTTCCATTAAATTGTGTGAATAAAAACCTACTCACACAATATACACAAATACAAGACATATTATCTAAAAAAAATTAATAACAATTTAAAAAGTTATACTGAAAATTATTATGTTGAAGCCTATATTTTAAGACAAAGTAATGGAACAATAAAAAAAATCGCAGGATGGAATTCCACTACAAATGACATATGTTTTTCTTTGGGGTTTTTTTCCTAATTTTTGCATGCCTACACAAAACGTTCATGGCACACCACTGTCCATACTTGTCTCTTGTTGACTCTGCAGCTGTACAGCATCCATTGCTTAACTTTTCTTTCTGCTGATATCTTTCATTTCCCATTCCTTTATTGTTGTTTTTCTTTTTTTATCTTATGCCCACAGATAACAATACTTTCATCCACCACACTGAAAGAACTTTCAGCCTGGGGACCATGAATGCATGATATCAAAGCTTTCGCTATTTAAGATAAATGGTGTAACTTGGACAGGATTAATACCATGCATCAATTCTTAGATTTTCCAACTTCATCACTTCCGTTTTCAGAAATTTACCTCACCCTTATCAAGCGTAAATGCAAACATTTATGGAGAGCAGAAGCATTGTGGGGAGGGGGAGGTACGACTATGGGAAGAAATTTTCACTCTGTCCAACTTCCATTTTCGGAAATTTTGCTCTCATTTTTAAACAGAAATACAAATATTTATGGGATAAAATGACGTCTACCAAAAATACTGGGAAGAAGGAACATCGCTCAAAAAAGAATTATGATTACACGATAAATCTTCACTCTGCCAACCTTCTGTTCTCAAAAGATGGAATTTTGTCCTCTGACGTAAAACAACCTCTAGCCACACCACTAATCCCCAAAAAATGTCTGTTCAGTTGTACATTGATCTCATAATTGACTCAAATGATAATGGAAAGGCAGAATTCCTCGAATCCACAGAAGAATCTCATTCCTAAAGTTTACAAGAAAGTTTTTGCAATGTCTAACTTACATTTTGGGGAATTGCCGCCTACAGTTTCAAGTTGAAATACAAATATTTATGCAATAAAATGATACCTAGCAACAATACTGGACGAAGGCAACATCTCAAGAAAAGATTTACAATTACGGAAAAACTGCACTTTGTTAATGAAAGTTTTGAAGGATGAAATAACATCCCTAGAATGAAAATGACCCCCTCCCTTAATTCCCCAAAAAATTCTTTTCAGTTTTTCATTGATCTCAAAAATCATCCAAATGATGAAAAAAAGCAGAATTCCACAATCTGCGGAAGAATCTCATGTAAGGATATATTATTGCTCACTCTGCCTTACCTTGTTTGTAGTCTGAAGAAAATAATTCCACATATAATTATAAAGATAACTCCAAAAAGAATGGTTATACCAACCATCATGTTCATCAGCAAAAGAAACACGATGGTTAGTATAATATAACAATGTGTTTATGACACATCTCTAGATGTATCCTAAACCAATGAAAACTTTATGTATTATCTCAGTAGTAGTTCTTGCAATACAAGCCAAATGGATGAACTTTAAATTAAGCTTGAAAATCAGTTACAATTATTTAAATATCTTAATTATTTAAAGAACAGAAATATACCAATATCATAACGATAGTTTTAACTTTAAAATAACATAAAATATTGCAATACATACACCAGACACAATTAGATTTCCGGAAATATTCTGTACATCAGCTTTGACTTTGCTGGTTATATTTAACTGGTGACAGTAGAGGGCTATTCTTTGTAAATATGCCAACAGATCTTTTTTTGTACTTGATTCAGGACACTAGAAAAAATGAATGAAAATAACATACAGCTTAATCTTCTGACTATGAAAATAAATTCATCTGTTTGTTTTTCAATTTATAAATCAGTGACATTTCCCAAGACTTTATTTAATCAAAAATAATTAACTGTGGCAAAAATACAGGTATAACATGGCAATGAAACTTTACTCCCTGTAAATAAGGGATTTGCAAATTCAAGTTTTCAAATATTTATAGGTAACTTTATGGTAATGCAATTTTTTTGCATTCATTTTTGAAAAGTCAAAGGAAAAGACCATCATCCAGATACAAATTTCAAATTATTTTCAAATTGTAGCAAACACAAGGGGAAAATACAACAAAGAAGTTATTTAATAACTGTTTCAGCACTTTAACTCATTCATAAGTGCACAAAATTTCAAGTTAAGAATTGTGTCCTTGGCTGTTTTGATAAAACACTGTTATGGTTTTAACTCATACTTCATGGCAACTGCTACATTTCTTTATTACTCCACATGCATGCACGCACACGCAGACACATGCACGCGCGTGCACAAAAAAACACACACACACAAACACACACACATGAGACTGATCATGTCAATGATGCAGAAGTATCGCAAACATTTGTCTGTACATTTTCATTTTTCTTCTACTGGAAAAACCAAAAATATGCATTTGTTAATATCAAGCATGTAACTGAGGGAGAAGTGCAATGGAATATGTAAACAGTATCCTAGAAGATTTTCTGTGAAAATAAGTTCAGATGTTCACCATACCCATTTATTTTTTTCAATGACATTTTTACTTTGCTTTAAATCAACACCACATAATTTGATATTACAAAGATATGAAGTTAAAAATACAAACTTTAGTTAAAGATATAAAGGAAGTTATTATGTTGTCCAGAAATTCCCCTTTATGCATTTGAATGTCTGTCTAAAACGGTGTCTACAATGATCAATCTTGGTGATTTTTGACATTTTGTGAAGACTTTAAACATACTGAAATAGCAGTTTAAAACCCCTGATAACATTTATTTATTACTTTACAGTTTTAACTTTAAAACTTTGCAATATCAGAATGAAGGAATACCTCTAGAATTTAAATCTAACAAAAAATTTCAAATTATTATAAATGGAATTTCATAGATGACCACAGAGAGAAGTTTTCACATCATGACCAAAAACACTTCAATGACCCAGATGATGGGCTAGATTTTAGACCCAAAAATTCAAGTGCACATATCTATATATTAGGGCTTTTTAAATAGCACTGATCAAATAAACCAAATCACCAAAGAAGATGGTTATTACATCACAACTGTCAATTCTTATATTCCCATATGCAAAAAAAGGCATATGGCGCGATATTACGTGGCCAAAGACTTCAATGTAGAACTGCTATTAAAAGCAGCAACAATACTGTTCGTCACATATATTTTGTTTAAGTATGCAGGGTGGAGTTATGAACAACAATGCAGATTGTGATTATGAACAAAAATGACTATCAGTTGAAAATGAATAAGGCCATTACATAATTGAAGGTAGAGAAAATTGACAAGAATCCCATTGATAATATAATTCGGCAAGTTGCAAATCTAAAGAATCATAGTGACCTCCCACAGATAATAAAACAAAAAGCTTACCCACCAATTGGAGCATGTACACCGGCTGTTTTTGGTAAAGTAAAGATGCATAAAGACAATCATCCAATACGCCTTATTGTGAACAAACGAAATGCTCCCACGATCAATCTTGAGAAAGCAATATATAACTATCTAAAGCCGCTTTATAGCAACCATGAATTTAATATTTCAAATTCTAAAGAACTAATCAGTAAAATTCAATCTTTGCAGGAATATCATTTCACAATGTGTAGTATGGACATAATATCATTATATCCGAATACTCCTGTCACAGAAGCAATTGAACTAATTAATACAAAACTTATAAATGAAAACATTGATGAAAAACAACGAACAAGTATTATACATGCATTACTACTTATAACCAACACCAATTATTTCTCAAATGATGGTATTATATACAAACAAGCATTTGGAGCACCCATGGGATCACCACTCTCCTGTCTTCTAGCAGAGGTTGTCATACAGAATATTGAACAAATGTTATTCCGGAACTCGAGCCTTGATTTGCCGATTTTATATCTACGCTATGTTGATGATACCTTGATTTTTTGGCAACATACTAAGGACAAATTAGATATGTTCATACAAATCTTCAACAATACTTACCCAACCATAAAGACAACACTTGAAGAAGAGGTTAACAAAAATATTCATTATTTAGACCTTAATTTATTCTGAAGGCATGATTACATAGATTACGCTGTTTATCAAAAACCATGTTTCGTGCCTGCATTAATACCATTGGATTCCGCACACCCATGGAGATATAAGACAGCTGCATTCCAACATTACATTAACAGAGCTATAACGCATTCCTCTATGGCAGAGTTCGAACTTACAGAGATACAATGGATTGAAAATATAGCTGAACATTTTGGATACAATAAACGTTTGATTATTTCAATATACAACAATCTTAAGAATAATCAAAACCAGGTGAAACAAAAGAATATATATAAATCTTACATCTCCTTTCCATACTTACCACCACTGAGTAACATATTAAAGAAAGAATGTGTTTCGAATGAAATAAATCTGGCAGAAACCATCATTGATAATGGCTCATTACTAACTTCTGGTAATAACAAAAAATCCATCCGAGATTGAGCAGGAGTATATGCCATTCCAACCAAGACAGACAATAATCAACAAGATTTCATTTATATCGGAAGTACAAAAAGAAAAATGATTACGAGATTGAAAGAACATATTCAAGATTGGCAAAAGAAAAGACCAAGAACGGCTCTGATACAACACTGCATAGAAAATCAATCGACGTCCGACTGGGAGAATACTATACATTTGACATCACACAAGACTCATAGACAGATCATAACATCAGAAGCAGTGGTCATTGGGAAATTTGGAAATAGATGCTGCAACACTATTTCACCAATTGAATTACATCATGCCTGGCGATATCTGATCGAACAGGAAAACAATCGAGTTCAAAAGGCTAATAAACACAGGTTCAAAGATCACAGGTGCGGAATGGCAAAAGTAGACCAAGAGGAACACAATGCCATAGATGCCGCCACTAACAGCTTGCGCAGTGATACACAGTTGTTCATGGTCTGCGACGACGAAGGCTGAAGGCAGAGTGATACAAGACATTACATCAGTCTTTCCAGGATCATCGACGAGGACTTGGTGCCCACGTACACCTTAATGTTTCCACTGAGGAAGGCAAAATTCGTGCTGAAACATGTTTGGAAGTGTGTTGCGGTGGTAAAAAGTTTGGGTCCATCTTTTATTCCTTTGTGTCTTTTTATTCATGTGGGTTTTTTAACTATCATGTTTTTAATCATCATTCCTTGCAAACACCTATACAAAGGCATAGAATTTTAACTCGAAATAGTGTTTTTTAATCCGTGAATCTTCCATTCAGACAAAACTTGAACATACATACATACATACATATCACTAAGCTGTTCTCTGAGATTCAGAGGTTAGCTCCAAAAAGAAATACAAACTACCAGATATTTTTACTTATTGTTGTCGTATCAAACTTCGCCATTTACAGCGATCTTGACATACAACTCGTGCTTTACTGATATCCATTACACACCGTACACAAGATCTTTTATACTTCATACTCATAATCTTTTTCTCATGCAGACACTGCTGAATCTGATCCACCCATGTCTTCCTTGGCCTTCCTCTGCCTTTCCTTCCTGCCACTTGGGCTGAAAAGATTTTCTTAGTAAGCATTTCATCACTCATTCTTTCAACATGGCCAAACCACCGAAGCATATTGGTCTCCACCTTGCTAACAACATTTTGCTTTACATCACACAACTGCAATACATCTTCATTCCTCACACAATCAGATCGTGTCTTGCCACAAATCCCACGTAAGTAACGCATTTCTCCAGCACACAAACGACTCCTATGTTTCTTCTGCAGTACCCAGGTTTCAATGCCATACATCAGAGTAGGAACAATTACTGTTTCATACACAGCCATGCAGGACTCTCTAGAGAACCCATCATTCCTGTGAAAACCTCCCAGAGCAGCTATGACTTTCAAAGAAGAATTCACTCGCCTACTGATTTCACCATCCAACTTGTTCTCTCTGTCAAACATGCTTCCTAAATACACAAACTCACTCACCTGGTCAATTACAGTGCCATTTATACTTACATTACATTCAGTGCTACCCATTCCTCTCTCAAACACCATAACTTTGGTTTTTCCCTTATTTATACTCAGTTTGAATTTCATGCAAACTTCGTGCATCCGAGCCAACATACTCTGCAACTCACTTTTGCTCTCTGCCAACAGGACAGTGTCATCAGCATACAGCAATCTGCACACACGGATATCACCAAGACATAAACCACTATTATCTATTTTGGCCTCATGCATGCATGCGTCCATAAATATATTAAACAGCCATGGTGACATTACACAACCTTGTCTAACTCCTGCACCAATGGAAAACCATTTTGATAAAACACCATTCACTCGTACACAAGCTCTACTACCAGCATACATGGCTTTTACACTATTAAGTAGATTCTCAGTAACACCATAATCATTCAATACCTTCCACAAAAGTGCCCTATTGACTCGGTCATAAGCTTTCTCTAAATCTATGAAAGTAGTAAAAACTTTCTTCCCAACAGCCAGATACTTTTCAATCATCATGCATAATGCAAAAATTTGGTTAGTGCAGCCTTTACCAGGCATAAAACCACTCTGAACATCCCACACTTTCTCTGATGTAAGACCCCGTACTTTTTCAATAACAACCTTACCAAACACTTTCCCTGGCACACTCAGTAGGCTAATACCATGAGAGTTCTTGCATTCAGTCTGATCACCTTTTCCCATATACAAGGGAACAATGATAGCATCCTTCCAATCCCGAGGGACCATTCCTAACTCCCAGCACAACTGGCAAATTTCAGTTTACCAGTCAATTATAGAGTCACCACTATACTTCAACATCTCTGCAGTTATGCCGTCAACTCCGGGAGCCTTACCATTCTGAAGAGATTTTAGAGCTTTACACACTTCTTCTCTTGAGATCCCTCCTGTGCTTTCATCCCTCATTGTGACATCATCTGCATCTGTCTCAGAATCATTTTTGCTCTCCTGATCTAATAACTCACAGAAGTATTCACCCCATCTGTCACTTAACTCATTGGGCTCCCATATCATTTCCCCAATCTCATTCTTCACACAACTTACAACTTTGTTTCCCCTATTTTTCCTGAGTCTCATGTACTTCCAGAAGGACTTTCTATCTTTCCAAAAAGCCAGTTCATGCCTTTCCACTTTCTCTTTTCTATCTTTTGCCTTACTGTGGCGAACCAGCTTAGCAGCTTCACGCTTCTTACAGCGATATTCATCCACAGAGACTCTACCTTGCAACATCCCCAAATAGGCTTCCTTCTTTTTCTTTACTGCCTCATCAATCTCACTATTGCACCAAGCATCACCTCTATTGTTACCCACTATTGTGGTGCCACAGACCTCTTTAGCAGCAGTAACAACACAGTTCTTAAAACATTCCCACTTCTTTTCTACATCCCTCTCACAAGATTTTAGATCCTTCAGTCGTTCTCTGAAGTAAGTCAGAATACCGCTGATGATCTTCAAGGAGCCTATCAACCTTTATTCTTGCTATCCTGGGTCTCTTCCTATTCCTTTTCCTCCAACCAACATTAAGTTTCACTCGTGACACTACCAAGTAATGATCAGAACCAACATCCGCACCTCTCATCACACGGGTGTCAACAACTAAGTGTTTCAAACGCTGATCGTAAACAACAAAATCTATCACATTCTTTTGACCAAGAGTACGATTTTCCCAAGTATATGTGTGGATATACTTGTGGTTGAAAAATGTATTAGATACACACAAATCATTCTCAATGCAGAGTTCAATTAATTCTTTCATCATTATCATTCACACAAGGATCATTAAACTTACCCAGAACATTGTCAGAAATTGCATTCTGCACACCTACTCTAGCATTGAAATCCCCTGCTATTATAACTTTTTCTTTAGCACCAAACTGGCTCAAAACAGCTTTTAGCTCATTCCAGAAATCTTCTTTCTTATCAGAAGGTTCCGAGTCACAAGCAGCATACACTACAACAATTACAATTCTCTGAAGTTTCACTTTCAAACGAATCCAGAGAATTCTCTCACTTATGCAACTATAGTGAATCAAGTTGTTCTTCATCTTTTCACTTAAAATCACACCTACACTAGCCTGTCCTCTCATTATCCAATACTCCAGACCACACACTCACCGTGGCATTCACTTCTTCTACCCCAATTTCCTTCTTTTTGGTTTCACTTACACACAGCACATCCAGTCTGTACTTATTCATCTCCTCAATCACCTCACTCATCTTGCCATTTATACCTCTAGTATTCCATACACCAATCTTACATTCACTCAGCCGAGATCTCTTTCTCATACGCCGTTTAGAAAGTCCAGGTCGATTCCTTGGTGGACCGTCCTTCTCAAGTGTGGTAGGTCCACCATATCCCACACTTGAGTCATTCTTAATATTTCTTTTTGTCTTTTTAATCAGGTAAGTACATCAGTTTGGGGGTTCCAGTTGGTCATTCAACCTAAGGATTCTGGGACAAAACCCAGTGAGTTGGGGTCTTTTCGCCAATGTCACACAGAACTAGCTTGCACCTCTCCAAGATTCACAGAGGCCCTAGTTGCTGTTGTGTGTGCCATTGTTACCACGGAGCGCCCGAGGAGGCAAACCCATCGCTCACTACGACCGCCCGCAGAAGATTCTATGTTGGAAGATAATGCCAATATTCACTTTTTAACATTTTTCACATTTTTCAAACTCCTTTTTGAAAAATGTGTAACAGATTCACATTAAAATACATAGGTTTTTTACCAAAATACATACTTGTAAAAATAATTGAATCTGATAGTTTCTTAGTAGTGGTTAAAAACTCTTAAACCAAAAAACAGGAAGCAGCACATTAAAAAAAAACATAAATGAAACCCATAAATTTTTTTTCTATGATTGTTTTTGGGAATTTAAATTTCTAGCTCAATTTTTTTCAATCAAATTTTGGTTATATACATATCCATTCAGAGGACCAACGGAGTTTTTGACATAATTTCATGTGTTGCTGAATGTTCCAGGAAGCTGGAAAAAATTGATGTAGACATCAGTAGTGCTTTGCACTATGTTACTGAACTAGAGTTGGCTGTTTTAAAACCTGCAGATGAAGAGGGAAATTGGTCCTTTTTTAAGAAATATTTATCTCAAAATGATGACATGCCATCAATATTTCAAGGTCACCAAATCAGCACTGCATGCGATCAACGAAGATGTGTTGCAGATGATGAAGATACAGGACTAGGTTCTACAGAAAATAGCATTAATTTATTGAAAAAAAAAGAGTTACACAAAACTCGAAAAAAAAAAAAAAGATTTAATAATGTCCAAACATCTGTTTTATGCAAATGTATCTGCTCTTTAGATGAGGTGCTATTTTTCAAATCTTCTGAAAGCCTAAACAATCATGGTAATGATGCAATAACTGAAATATACAAAGTTTTAAAGTTTAACACTGATCACGCTTTAGAAAAGTGGCTTCAACTCAAGAAGATTATCGTTACTGTGAATCCTAACAGAATTTCATCTAATTTAAAAGATTTGCTACCCAAATTAGAGAATTCAGATAATCTAAAGCCTTTTAAATCATGAGAGATTTCGTAACTGTGCTTTTAACAGTACCGCAGTCGAATGCTCATGTGGAACGTCTTTGGTCAGCAGTTAAACACACATTAGGTGAAAGAAGCCTTCAAATGAAAAAGAACACACTTGAAAGTCACATTAGGATCAAAACATCAGGAATGAAAATCAATAATTTTGATCCTGAAGATGCGATAAGACTATATGGTGATAGCATGAAATCTCGCCGACCAAACTTCAAAGATTAATTTATGTATTTTATTACTTCAGTTTAAGCTTTTAAGTATACTATAATTGAAATATGCAGAATAAAACATACTGATATTATACTAAGCAATTTTATAAAAATAATATAGTATGAATCACACAATTTGATTTTTTTTTCAAAGTTTGGCCACAGATTTTTTTTTCTTTTTTTATGGCCACTAACAAGTTTGGTCTTTGTGGCCAATGTCTACTAGCAAAATTTGTAAGTCTGGATCTTCACCAATGCATCATCAGATCCATTTTTTTTCTCAAGGAGAATGTGAATACATATCTTTATCTATGAATCTACAAAGAGTTTGTTAGCTAGCTGACTCCACATGAACATACGGTATCAGTGGTCTCTAACTTAACCAACTTCTCCCTTACTTTGCTCCTTTATTTCTTGACGGAATCTTCCAAAAGTGGCATGGATACAAACTTCAGAATAGAGGAATGAAGCATCACACAAAAAAAATTGGAATAGAAAGCTTTTTTATCTCTTTTTAGCGTTCCAAAGTAAACTCACTCTCAACGGCAGCGAACGCGAGCCGCCATGTTAAGTTCCTGCTGTCCGTAAGTTGCTTTCACCGCACAACCTGTCTAGTGGCGTCTGCTAGGAAGAACGGTGTCGCACAAGAGGGAGTAAAATGACGAAACTTCCTGTGATGTCGAAACTCCCTGGCTGCTCGGTCATGTTAGGTAAAAAGGTTTTTCTCATGAAAATGTTGTTCTGGAAAAGAAACAACATCGTGTGACGTGTTTCCTTGTCTGATCGCGGCGGTTCGGTTAGTTTTCATGATACTCTTCGGGTCTGTTTCGAGACTATCATTTTCCCTCACGATGACAAAGCATTAAACAGCAATAAACACATTTGTGCTTTATCGATAAACACATTTGTGTGTACGGGTGTGTATTCATTTACTCATTTTATTTCTGAGTTATCAGCACGTGTCCCCTTAATTAATTGTTAGAATAATAAAAACCACACGTTGAAACCCTAAAGTTGCGTACATTTTTTTTTATTGAATGACATTACTAAAATAAATACCAGTGGGTCTCAGCAGCACTGATGCCAAATGTGACAGAGCACTATTAGCGTAAATTATATTTCTATTGTATTCGTCTACTTAGAAGTAATTTTTAATCTCTCTAAAAATGGGGGTTCAAGGATTGGGCCCTGTATGCCAGTGCATGAATGAGGCCCTGCCTAAAGCTACAGCTGCACATAAAAAAAAACGGCTTCATTTCTCAAGGATGACGGGCAAAATGAAGGGTCCCCTAAATTACTGATGCTCTGCTCGGGGCCCTGGTAACTACAAATCTTTCACTGTACAGCACCAATGTCGAAAGTGACAATCCACTATTAGCCTAAATTATACTTATATTTGTTTGTTTACTTAGAAGTAATTTTTAACTTCTCCGAAAACGGGGCCTCGGGGATTGGGCCCTGTATGTTCTTTATGATGGTTTTCGTGTGTGTATGTGTCGTTGGCTGTACGGAATACTTTCGTCACGTAATGATTTTATTACAATATGAGTTGTTTTTTCCCCTAGACAATGCAATGAAACTTCGCCTCAGGCCCCGCAAAAGTACCATTAGGCCCTAACTAGTAGAGTTAATAATGTTTCACTTTTACTCAGGCATTAGTTACATGAAAAAAGTCATGGGCCATATCAGCAATGTGTGACCCATGTTAGTAAGATTTATAAGTTAATAATGATGTCACACTTTTTCTCAGGAACAAAACATTAATAATAAAATGTGGGACTTCCCCAATTTTACAAGGTTACTCATATTAATAATGTTTGCATTGCAATGGCTAGTTCATAATATTGCGCTTTTATTCAAGCACATATGAATTTATGGGTTATGAATTTTATGTTAAATGCCCCGATAAAAGCACAATTTTGGTATCTTGACGTGTCGTGTAAACTGTATGAATTGAATAACGTTCGCCTCCCCGGTGGGGCAGTGGTCTAAGCGTTGGCTTGTGATCATTCGTCCGAGGATGGACCGGGTTCGAATCCCGTGAGACATAGATGTTGTGTTTGTCTTACGGCACTGGCTCTCTCCTTTCTTGGAACCAGTGGCCCTAAATTAGGGACGGGCGACTGCTTATAGCCCACTGAGTTAATTTATTATTATTTTTGCAGAACGACTTTGTTGTTATGAAATCGCAAAGTATCCAGCTTCCTAAACCATTAAAAGGTCAGATTTCTACCGTGTGAATGGTGAAGCTAACTGGATTGCTAACATGCCCTGAAGACTAAGCATCTCATGTGTTCGACAATAGCTTTCTGTCAGAAGAAACCTTTGTATAACTTACCCAGTAACTTACCGACAGTAAGCAAGGCATATTTTTGTAATCCTCCCGCACAGGCGGTGGAGGACAAACATTTTGTTACAGAGCGGTTTTAAGCCCCAACATGTGGCATATATGTGTGACTAAGGATTAACTTCGTGAGTGCCTACTGTAAAAAGAAACATTTACAGCAGGCTCTGTGCTTTCGGAGGACGGGAGCATAAATCTTTGTTAATTTGGCGTTCCATCAGTAACAGCAACGAACATCTGGTCAACAGATCACACCGGCAAATAGCCACACAAACTTCAGGGGCCATAAAAAAATATTTTTTTTTTTTTTTTTGGCCACATCACCTCTCTAACGGAAATATTGTGAAAATCTGACATGCGCAACAAAATACTATTGTCACTTGAAAATGAAAATTGAATTGGAAACTCCATCGACGTAAGTATTAATTGAATCCAGGTAAAAAAAGTCCGAGACTGTTGATAAACGTGGAAAGGAAGTCCAAGATGGGCATTTTGATTGTTATCATGGGCATACTAATAAGTCGATTTGACATACTGTTTGAATGTTCGGGGTAGGAGTCGAGGGGGCATACTTTCATTATTTACCTAGTGTCGTGGGCGCGCAGGAAAACAGCCACACGTTTTTCAATAAGGGGCTGGGTACAAACTGCTATTCCTCCGAGGAACACTTCGAATGTATGGCAGATTTCCAAGGCGCCTAACGACGGGAAGGAACTCCTTTGTTTGTCTGGATTTTTGTGTCAAGTTCAAGAGTGTATGTGTGTGTGTGTGGGGGGGGGGGGTATAAATATTACATTTTGTTGGCCTATATTGAGAATTGAATTGGCAACTCCAAACAAATTTCGAGAAAATGTTCTGTGTAAGCCAAGCGAGAATTACAGCATAATTCATGCTATGTTCAGAAAAGGACTCTAAGGTGGGATTTTTTAATAACACTACACTTTTATTTTGGCACTAAATATTTACATAACATGTCAAGTTTGTAATATCTTTCTTTTACTTAATTAATTCACAGGCCCTACACCTTCACCTTTTTAACAGCTTTTAATCCGCCGACTTAATATCCATAATGTTTACGTATCAAATCAAGTCAATAGCAAATAGCTATTTTACTTAGGTACTGAATATTAAAATCATAGGCCCCAGGCCAAGGTCTTCTTAACAGTTTTTATTCTGTCAATGTCATATTCACAACGTCTACATAGTAGAGCTAAGTTCGGGCTCAATTTTTGGAAACCGGAGCCCGTGGTATATCAGCCCGAGCGTGAATTTTATATTGCAAGATAGAGCCCGGGCCTGAACAAGCCCCTAAACTGGCTAACCTATTCAACCATTAATATAAAACATCTCCTCTTCCACACTTCCACTCTCTCCTCCTCCTGTAATTAACCAATATATTCCTCAAAGTGAGGAGTGGGGAAGGGACCTCTATCTATTTTTACAGTGTAACTGTACGATTTTCTTTCACCGTTTGTTTCCACCTAAAGCGCTTCGGGCGGCCGGACATCCAAAATGATTGGGCAATGCTGTAATTGTTTGTTGCTCGAATAATGCTGACATTATTTTGCCATAATGTGTTGCAATATGTACGTTACTAAATATAATTAGCAAGAAGCTACTGTGTGGAGATGATTGGTAAATAATCGTTGGCATGCTATCAACTATCCAATATCTATAGTTCTTGAAAAAATATTTTTCTTCTCTGAAGAAACACACTAATGCGCGGCCTATGGCAATTACTACCCAAGCCCTGAATTAGTATAGCCATTTCAAATGCCCACTCCCCAACCAGAACCAGTTGCCGAAGAATTCCCTTTTTCAACTATAAAGTTTCTCATTTGCTAAATCATATAAAATCACATTTAAATATAACAAAAATTATCTTGCTCTCCCTCTCTCTAGGAGCCCGAGCCCGAACCGCAGTAAATATTCTACAGCCCGAGCCCGTCTCAGCTCTATTACAGAGCAAATCAAGTTAATAATATTGGGCGTTTGCTTAGGCACGAAATATTAATTCATAAGCCCTAGGCCTAGGCCTTTTTGTCATTTTTAAATTCATCGACTTCATGTTCATAAAGTTTAGGTATCAACTCAAGTTTATATCATTACGCTTTTACAGCAAAAACACAACTGTTGGAAAACTACTGGCCACCAGCTGGCGGTGATGGGTCATTGCCGGCTGAAATCAGCCGCTCACGGCCCGGTAGCGGTCCGTTAGTGGTAGCGCCATCAGTTGGCAGCCATTGATGGCCCTGCAGCATCGCCATGAATTGCGGGCCTCCAAGCAAGTGCTACTAGTGGCCCGTAGCTAGCAACTGATGCAAACCCAACACCAGGTGGAAGCAACGGGAACGCTATCGCCATCGTGTTATTTTAGTGGATGTTAAGAAAAAAAAAAGCCATATGTAGAGAGGCGAATTAATTTCCTAACGAAATGCTACGTCTACGAAGATATCAGATTAAACCCTGAAATACTAGATTACAGCCTTGAAATACACCCACTCCATTCCCATGAATAACAAGAAATAATTTCCGTGAAATCTTTCATTTTAGCATACAGTAAACCGCTTGAAACAACAGTTTTGGAAAAACATTAAAAAAAGTTTGTAGGAAAAAAAAAAAGAATTATACGCGAACAAAATTTATCAATTATTTGGAAAGAAAAAAAAAAAAGCAACGCAAAGCTATGTGGATATAATGTAATAATGTACTGATTCATGGGTTGAATGCACATGACTGGAGGAATTCGCTTCTAAAAATAACGAGAAGTTAAGTAAAATATCTTTCCTCTTTAAAACACATGTAGCTTCGGACAGCGGAAAGGAAAGATACAACGTTAAAAATGTAACAGAATGTGACATGAACGGGTAAATATATTAATTCAACAATCGCCTTTCAAGACAACAAGTACAGCAAATTACTTTGAAAAGCGCCTTTAAGTTGGTACACTCCTTGAAAACGAGTTTAGTTCCCTTAAGGTAAAAAAAAAAAAAAAAAAAAAAACTATCGTTAGGTTCAGAAAATAAATTTATGAATTATATGAAACTGACATTTATGAAAAATATCTCGTAATATTGTAAAATTAAAGAGAGAATCATTCGATTACACATTCCGCAGGAAAGAGACCAGCTTCAAGATAATGCGCGGGTGTGGCAAATCAGTCCAGTTAGTAGAGGGCGCTTCCCACGCCGACAGTCCTTGGTTCGTTTCTAGCCAGATCCAAACGGGCGTTTTTCTGGTCTGTTGAGAAAATTTCCCCAGTGCAGTGCTGTAATTCACAAGTTTCTTTAGGGGAGGCAAAAAAAAAAAAAGTTGCAGCTTTGGGAAACTGCGGTTATCTTTGATTTTTTTTTGTTTTTGTTTTTTTATGGCTACTAGTGGGAAATTAGCGGACAATTTTCGGCAAGCCATCAGTTATGTCATGTGGTTGTCGGCTGCCACTACCGGCAAACTAGCGGACCACATTAGGCTAGCCATCATTTCTGGCACGTACTTGCAAGGCCGCTGAACGGCCACTTGTGGCAGCTACTGCCTGTGATGGATAACTGATGGCTCTGTTGTGGCATATGACAACTGATGGGGTGCCAACTGTTGGCCTCAACTGCTGGCCCTTCTGTTGGCCACCCGGACATTTTATCGACGGTTCGGCAGCGGCAACATAGTGCTGGATGCCAGCAATGGCCCAGCAAAACTGTTTTTGCTGGGTAAGTAAACGCCCAATATTATTAAATTGACTTGATGTATAAACGTTGTGAATATAAAATTGGTAGAATAAAAACTGTTAA
Organism: Macrothele yani; assembly: GCA_039090855.1. Lineage (NCBI taxonomy): Eukaryota > Metazoa > Arthropoda > Arachnida > Araneae > Macrothelidae > Macrothele > Macrothele yani. The sequence continues at coordinate 77,792,707 of CM077025.1, read as the reverse complement.
AACGGCCTAGGCCTAGGGCCTATGAATTATTATTTCGTGCTTAAGTAAAAGCGTAATATTATTAACTTGACTTGATGTGTAAACGTTGTGATTATGACACTGGTGGAATAAAAACTGTTTAAAAGGCCTATGCCTGAAAACTATGACTTTAATATTTAGAGCCTAAGTAAAAGCGCAATGCTATTGACTTGATTTGATACGTAAACGTGATGAATATGAAGTCACGGATTAAATCTAGTATTTCAGGGTTTAATCTGATATCTTCGTAGACGTAGCATTTCGTTAGGAAATTAATTCGCCTCTCTACATATGGCTTTTTTTTTCTTAACATCCACTAAAATAACACGATGGCGATAGCGTTACTGTTGCTTCCACCTGGTGTTGGGTTTGCATCAGTTGCTAGCTACGGGCCACTAGTAGCACTTGCTTGGAGGCCCGCAATTCATGGCGATGCTGCAGGGCCATCAATGGCTGCCAACTGATGGCGCTACCACTAACGGACCGCTACCGGGTCGTGAGTGGCTGATTTCAGCCGGCAATGACCCATCACCGCCAGCTGGTGGCCAGTAGTTTTCCAACAGTTGTGTTTTTGCTGTAAAAGCGTAATGATATAAACTTGAGTTGATACCTAAACTTTATGAACATGAAGTCGATGAATTTAAAAATGACAAAAAGGCCTAGGCCTAGGGCTTATGAATTAATATTTCGTGCCTAAGCAAACGCCCAATATTATTAACTTGATTTGCTCTGTAATAGAGCTGAGACGGGCTCGGGCTGTAGAATATTTACTGCGGTTCGGGCTCGGGCTCCTAGAGAGAGGGAGAGCAAGATAATTTTTGTTATATTTAAATGTGATTTTATATGATTTAGCAAATGAGAAACTTTATAGTTGAAAAAGGGAATTCTTCGGCAACTGGTTCTGGTTGGGGAGTGGGCATTTGAAATGGCTATACTAATTCAGGGCTTAGGTAGTAATTGCCATAGGCCACGCATTAGTGTGTTTCTTCAGAGAAGAAAAATATTTTTTCAAGAACTATAGATATTGGATAGTTGATAGCATGCCAACAATTATTTACCAATCATCTCCACGCAGTAGCTTCTTACTAATTATATTTAGCAACGTACATATTGCAACACATTATGGCAAAATAATGTCAGCATTATTCGAGCAACAAACAATTACAGCATTGCCCAATCATTTTGGATGTCCGGCCGCCCGAAGCGCTTTAGGTGGAAACAAACGGTGAAAGAAAATCGTACAGTTACACTGTAAAAATAGATAGAGGTCCCTTCCATACTCCTCACTTTGAGGAATATATTGGTTAATTACAGGAGGAGGAGAGAGTGGAAGTGTGGAAGAGGAGATGTTTTATATTAATGGTTGAATAGGTTAGCCAGTTTAGGGGCTTGTTCAGGCCCGGGCTCTATCTTGCAATATAAAATTCAGGCTCGGGTTGATATACCACGGGCTCCGGTTCCAAAAATTGAGCCCGAACTTAGCTCTACTATGTAGACGTTGTGAATATGACATTGACAGAATAAAAACTGTTAAGAAGACCTCGGCCTGGGGCCTATGATTTTAATATTCAGTACCTAAGTAAAATAGCTATATGCTATTGACTTGATTTGATACGTAAACATTATGGACATATTAAGTAGGCGGATTAAAAGCTGTTAAAAAGGTGAAGGTGTAGGGCCTGTGAATTAATTAAGTAAAAGAAAGATATTACAAACTTGACAAGTTATGTAAATATTTAGTGCCAAAATAAAAGTGTAGTGTTATTAAAAAATCCCACCTTAGAGTCCTTTTCTGAACATAGCATGAATTATGCTGTAATTCTCGCTTGGCTTACACAGAACGTTTTCTCGAAATTTGTTTGGAGTTGCCAATTCAATTCTCAATATAAGCCAACAAAATGTAATATTTATACCCCCCCCCCCACACACACACACACACATACACTCTTGAACTTGACACGAAAATCCAGACAAACAAAGGAGTTCCTTCCCGTCGTTACGCGCCTTGGAAATCTGCCACACATTCGAAGTGTTCCTCGGAGGAATAGCAGTTTGTACCCGGCCCCTTATTGAAAAACGTGTGGCTGTTTTCCTGTGCGCCCACCACACTAGGTAAATAATGAAAGTATGTTCCCCGACTCCCACCCCCAACATTCAAACAGTATGTCAAATTGACTTATTAGTATGCCCATGATGACAATCAAAACGCCCATCTCGGACTTTCTTTCCGCGTTTATCAACAGTCTTGGACTTTTTTTACCTGGATTCAATTAATACTTACGTCGATGGAGTTTCCAATTCAATTTTCATTTTCAAGTGACAATAGTATTTTGTTGTGCATGTCAGATTTTCACAATATTTCCGTTAGAGAGGTGATGTGGCCAAAAAAAAAAAAAAAAAAAAAAAAAAAAAAAATTTACGGCCCCTGAAGTTTGTGTGGCTATTTGCTGGTGTGATCTGTTGACCAGATGTTCGTTGCTGTTACTGATGGAACGCCAAATTAACAAAGATTTATGCTCCCGTCCTCCGAAAGCACAGAGCCTGCTGTAAATGTTTCTTTTTACAGTAGGCACTCACGAAGTTAATCCTTAGTCACACATATATGCCACATGTTGGGGCTTAAAACCGCTCTGTAACAAAACGTTTGTCCTCCACCGCCTGTGCGGGAGGATTACAAAAATATGCCTTGCTTACTGTTGGTAAGTTACTGGGTAAGTTATACAAAGGTTTCTTCTGACAGAAAGCTATTGTCGAACACATGAGATGCTTAGTCTTCAGGGCATGTTAGCAATCCAGTTAGCTTCACCGTTCACACGGTAGAAATCTGACCTTTTAATGGTTTAGGAAGCTGGATACTTTGCGATTTCATAACAACAAAGTCGTTCTGCAAAAATAATAATAAATTAACTCAGTGGGCTATAAGCAGTCGCCCGTCCCTAATTTAGGGCCACTGGATCCAGGGTAGGGAGAGAGCCAGTGCCGTAAGACAAACACAACATCTATGTCTCACGGGATTCGAACCCGGACCATCCTCGGACGAATAATCACAAGCCAACGCTTAGACCACTGCCCCACCGGGGAGGCGAACGTTATTCAATTCATAAAGTTTACACGACACGTCAAGATACCAAAATTGTGCTTTTATCGGGGCATTAAACATAAAATTCATAACCCATAAATTCATATGTGCTTGAATAAAAGCGCAATATTATGAACTAGCCATTGCAATGCAAACATTATTAATATGAGTAACCTTGTAAAATTGGGGAAGTCCCACATTTTATTATTAATGTTTTGTTCCTGAGAAACAGTGTGACATCATTATTAACTTATAAATCTTACTAACATGGGTCACACATTGCTGATATGGTCCATGACTTTTTTCATGTAACTAATGCCTGAGTAAAAGTGAAACATTATTAACTCTACTAGTTAGGGCCTAATGGTACTTTTGCGGGGCCTGAGGCGAAGTTTCATTGCATTGTCTAGGGGAAAAAACAACTCATATTTTAATAAAATCGTTACGTTACGAAAGTATTCCGTACAGCCAACGACACATACACACACGAAAACCATCATAAAGAACATACAGGGCCCAATCCCCGAGGCCCCGTTTTCGGAGAAGTTAAAAATTACTTCTAAGTAAGCGAACAAATATAAGTATAATTTAGGCTAATAGTGGATTGTCACATTCGACATTGTTGCTGTTCAGTGAAAGATTTGGAGTTACCAGGGCCCCGAGCACAACATCAGTAATTCAGGGGACCCTTCACTTTGCCCGTCATCCTTGAGAAATGAAGCCTTTTTTTTTTTTAAAGTTCAGTTTTAGCTTTAGACAGGGCTTAATTTATGCACGGGCCTAGAGGGCCCAATCCCTGAACCCCCGTTTTCGGATAAGTTAAAAATTACTTCTAAGTAAACGAACAAATATAAGTATAATTTAGGCTAATAGTGGATTGTCACTTTCGACATTGGTGCTGTACAGTGAAAGATTTGTACTTACCAGGGCCCCGAGCAGAGCATCAGCAATTTAGGGGACCCTTCACTTTGCCCGTCATCCTTGAGAAATGAAGCCTGTTTTTTTTTTTATGTTCAGTTGTAGCTTTAGGCAGGGCCTCATTCATGCACTGGCATACAGGGCCCAATCCTTGAACCCCCATTTTTAGAGAGATTAAAAATTACTTCTAAGTAGACGAATACAATAGAAATATAATTTACGCTAATAGTGCTCTGTCACATTTGGCATCGGTGCTGCTGAGACCCACTGGTATTTATTTTAGTAATGTCATTCAATAAAAAAAAAAAAAAAGTACGCAACTTTAGGGTTTCAACGTGTGGTTTTTATTATTCTAACAATTAATTAAGGGGACACGTGCTGATAACTTAGAAATAAAATGAGTAAATGAATGCACACCCGTACACACAAATGTGTTTATCGATAAAGCATAAATGTGTTTATTGCTATTGAATGCTTTGTCATCGTGAGGGAAAATGATAGTCTCGAAACAGACCCGAAGAGTATCGTGAAAACTAACCGAACCGCCGCGATCAGACAAGGAAACATGTCACACGATGTTGCTTCTTCTCCGGAACAACATTTTCGCGAAGAAAACCTACTTACCTAACACGACTGAGCAGCCAGGGAGTTTCGACGTCACAGGAAGTTTCGTCATTTTACTCCCCTTCCGTGACACCGTTCTTTCCTAGCAGACGCCACTAGACAGGTTGTGCGGTGAAAGCAACTTACGGACAGCGGGAACTTAACATGGCAGCTCGCGTTCGCTGCCGTTGAGAGTGAGTTTACTTTGTAGCACTAAAAAGAGATAAAAAAGCTTTCTATTCCAATTTTTTTGTGTGATGCTTCATTCCTCTATTCTGAAGTTTGTATCCATGCCACTTTTGGAAGATTCCGTCAAGAAATAAAGGAGCAAAGTAAGGGAGAAGTTTGGTAAGTTAGAGACCACTGCTTGGAGACCTTATGCCTTCTTCCCACAAGATGGAGCAACTTGCCACACGTCCGATCATTCACTTGCTTGAATCTACAGTGATTTTACTCAGGAAAGGACAATCAGTAAACATCTATGGCCACCATGGTGTCGGGTCATGATGGGCATCTGAGGCCAAGGCTCGCATGAAATTGAGAAAAAAATGCTTTTTCTTTTAATCGGAAAAATTCTGAAAGAAAATCTGTGTTAGTAACCAATTCCCAGATATTCTGAATGTGAGTCACTACAATAGTTGAGTAACTGGGTAACACATTACAGCCTTCCATATCCATTCAATAGAGCGCAATGAATACTGCATGGTGGTAGAGGCAACACCTGTCAGCTTGTTGCCTTGGCTGCCTTGATGAAGCTTCGGAGAACAGTAATGAATGAGCAGATGCATGCTGAACTGCGCATGCTTAAAACTGTCTTTCAGGGACGGTCATCTTCCTGTTTAACAGTAGCAATTTTGCTTCCACATCACTGGACAGTGAGTGGCTGATTTTCATTTGTGGAGTTAAGCAAACTGTAAGGTTCACTCATGTAAGTAAAATGAACAAAGGGACTTTTCATTGGAACATTCTTTTAGTTTATTAAGGGATTAAGAAAAAGAAATGTTTAAGGCTTAGGGTCCCCCATCGACCAAATATTTGCTTGGTGCAAAAACATAAGAATCAGTTTAAAACTGTTAATGTGGAGTTATAGCAAAATATCCTGGTTAACTGGAAGTGAAAGCAAACATACTTTGTTTTGTTTCAACTTGTTTTGATTCTACTATTCACTACTGTTTAGTTTGTACTGTACTATTTTTATGTTATTCAGCACTGCAAATACATGGTCGAGTCACATTATTGTGACCACCAGCTAATATCCAGAGTAACCATTGTGTGCAGCGCGGACAGCAGCTAGATGGCTGGGAGTGACTCAATAAAGTGCTGGAAGGAGTTCACAGGCATGTGGAGCCATGCTGACTGTGATGCATCTGACGGCTGCTGGAGGATGCGTGGTGGAGGATCCATACAGCAAACAACACGATTGAGGTTGTCCCACAGATACTGAATTGAGTTCAAGTCTGGGTAATTAGGGGGCCAGGGAAGTGCTTTGAAGTCTTCATCATGCTCTTCCAACCACTCTCGGACATTTCTAGCTGTGTGACACGTTACATTGTCGTGCTGGAAGATCACATCCGCCTCAGGGAAAACAATCAGCATGTATGGGTGTATGTGGTCTGCAGGAATGGATTCATAATGAATTCGGCTCATAGAGCCTTTCACATGGACCCAGGAAATGCCACAAAAACATTCCCCAGACCATAATGCTGCCCCCACCACCTTGTGTTCTTCTAGCAATGGTTGAAGATTGTTTGTTCTCCGATTTTTCTTGCCTTATACACCAACGTAAATCCGTTCGATGAAGCAGAAAATGTGACACATCGGAGAAGGCAATTCTTTGCCAATGTCCAATTCTGATACTGCCGTGCAAATGTAAGCCTTTTCTGCCGATGCACCTTTGTTAGCAAGGTGCAGTGACCACCCGTCTGCATCAGAGCCCCATACGCAGCAGGGTTTGCTGAACTGTCATTTTAGACATGCTTTCAGTAGCTCCCTGGTTCATTCGGCCAGTGAGTTGCTCCATTGTAGCATGTCATTCAGCCTCATGCACCTTCGAAGCTGATGTTAACCTCTCACATCAATGGCATGTGGTGCTCTGCAGTTTACACGTCGCTTATTCACAATGGTGCCATTTCTCCAATCACGACACACTTTAACCACAGCAGCACGCAAACAGTTCACAAACTGCGGTGTTTCAGAAATACTGCCACCCTTTGCCCGAAAGCTGATAATCATCCTTTTTTGCAAATCTGATAAATCGCTCCTTTTATCCATGACAGCAACAAGTGATATGCTTTCAGAATGCCTACAGCACACCTTATATACCCTCCAAGCCAGCTCACAACATGTACCTTCTTTCATTGGCTATGCGCTGTTGACGTCAAAAGTAGGAGGTGGTCACAATAATGTGGCTCCACTGTGTATATATAAATAAAATTTCTACTTCATTTTATGCGGTTAAGTATGATTTACGCAGGTTGCATTTGGAAACCTCATAATCCATTGAAATTATATTTCACAGTATGGAAGAAGGTTGAAAGCAATTTCAAAAATATTTATCCCTGGATAAATTTTAGGACACCCTACGCCACTGATGGCCACCCTGCAACAACTCCTGAACGTTGGAAGAGTTGAAAACCAATGTACAGCAAGAGATAGCCTGTATTTCAGTTGCTGAATGGTGGGGTGTTTCCATGAACATGCTTTACTGAGCGGAAAAATGCAAAAATGCATTGAGACAAGTGGTGACCATTTCCAACAGACTTTGAAAAGGTATGTCAAGATACTGATATACACATCAATTGCCAACATTACAGCCTTTTTGTTAGTTAAAATAATGGGCTCTCAAGGAAGACCCAAATGGCTGTGTATGAAAGTGTAATTGTTCCCACTCTGATGTATGGAAGTGAAATATGGGTACTGAAGAAAAAACATAGTAGTCATCTGTGTGCAGGGAAGATGCGTTAGTTATGGGAGGTTTGTGGTAAGACACGCGCTGAACATGTGAGGAATGAACATGTGTTGCAGATGTGTAATGTGAGACAAAATGTTGTTAGTAAGGTGGAGTCTAATATTTGTATGTGATTTGGCCATGTTGAAAGAATGAGTGATGAAGTGCTGACTAAGAAAATCTTTTTTAGCCCAAGTGGCACAAAGAAAAGGCAGAAGAAGGCCAAAGAAGTCATGGGAGGACCTGATTCAGGAATGTCTGCTTGAAAAAAAGATTATAACTATGAAGTACAAAAGGTCATGTGTGCGGCATGTGATGAATGTTAATGAAGCTTGAGCTGTGTTCCGAGATCATTGTAAATGGAGAAATTTGATACATCAACCGTAAGTAAATTCTAGTTCTATCAGTTAAATGTGTACTTGGCACAAGGTCTTTCTTTGAGAAGCTAACTTCTGAATCTCAAAGAACAGCTTAGTGATATGTACAGTAGTGAACAAAAGTATTTGGCGAAACACTTTTTCGACCATAATTTTTTTTTTTTTTTTTGCTGGACCAAATCGGGTCATTTTGGTATATGATATGTGTTGATACGTGGGCTACAATGCCGCGTAGTTTGTATTTCATTCAGAGCGAATTTGTCATTCGAAATGGGCCATATTCAAAAGTCACCAATTATTACCCATTTGTTTGTTGCATGTATTAATGTTTTTCTTGTGATTTTTGTGGGTTTTGGGGATGTGTAGTGTGATATTAAGTCAATCTTAGGTTTTCAGAAATAGGTAAAAAGGCGGAGATCCCTGTTGGAGCTCACCAGGCGGCAGTGAACATGATGGAATCCGGAATGCGCATCACCGACATTGCGAGGGCCCTGAAGATCTGACATCAGTCCATTTCAGCTATCCTGCAACGTTATAAAAAGACTGGGACCGTCAAGAACAGTCCCCAATGTGGTAGGCCTCGTTCCACTACGTTGCTTCAGGATTGACGCATCCTCCATCGATCTTGTGCTGATCCCACCTTGACTGCTGTGGACAACGCCACCGAAATCCGCGACAGCGACAACCTGAACATCAGCCGAATGACCATCTCCCATCGTTTCATTGCTGGTGGATTGAATAGAAGATGCCCCGCCAAGAAACCACTCATCGGAGTCAAGAATCGACGAGCAAGAGTCACTTTCGCGCCGTCATCGACACTGGACCACAGCAGACTGGAATAAGGTGCTTTTCACCAATGAGAGCAAGTTTAACTTGTTCGGAAGTGATGGCATTCTATACGTATGATGTCCGTGTGGCCAGAGATTCAACCCCAAGTTCATTCAGCCGACTGTCAAGCACATAGGAGGATCGCTCATGGTTTACGGTGCCTTCTCTTGCAATGGAATGGGCCCCATCCTCAAGATTGATGGAATAATGACCGACCAGAGCTACACGAACATGCTCATCAACGATGTCTTCCCATGGGCAAACCAGAGCATGCCACCCGGATGGATCATGCAGCAAGACAACGACTCAAAGCACACCTCCAGAGTAGCGAAGGCAGTCTTCCAGCAGCAACAGGTCACACTTCTAGACTGGCCAAGCCAATCTCCAGACCTCAACCCCATCGAACACATGTGGGAGGAGCTGGAGAGACAATGTACAAAGAAAACCTGCCGGAATAGGGCCCAGAAGTTTGACCAGCTGTCTGCAGAATGGGCGCGAATTCCACAGGTCACCGTTGAGAAGCTAGTGGACTCGATGTTGGCCCGTTGTGCAGCTGTTATTAAGTCTCGTGGTTATACCACTAAGTATTAGTTATTGTTTTGTCATTTTCTCGTACTTGTTTTCTGTTATCATTGCATTAAATGAATATGATACACACCTACTTTGTTGGTCAATTTGTATGATCTTTGCGATTAAGCTCAGTACCTGATCTGTGTTAAGGTTTCCGATCCATCTGCATATGGATGTTTACGACTGAATAACACATATCATATCCCAAAATGACCCGATTTGGTCCAGCAGAAAAAATATTATGGTCGAAAAAGTGTTTCGCCAAATATTTTTGTTCGCTACTGTAATGTATGTATGTAAAATTACCATTTATTACCACACTAAATGTAACTGAACTGTACCGTACATAATGGCCAAATAAAATGATACAACCAGTGCACAAAATTTCCACTCGCCAGCTTGTCATTGGCTAGTGAAAATTCGTTGTTGGCAAGTAAAACTTTTCTCATTGAATTACTGCAATTTCCTTCTTAACAGCAATGGCTGTTATGATGTTAAAAGTTTTTTCGTTGTTTTCTTTCAAATATGCGATGCATAAGGTGGTGCTGCTGCTATACTGAATTTATTTTCTGTAATTACTATTTTTCCCCTCTGAAACTTCCACACAGATTATAATCGTTTTCAAAGCAATTTTTTTTTTCTCTTCCATAAACTGCCGGGTTCTCGGTGCTCGTATTACTTGTTTGGAGGCTCTCTTTTCATTCCACAGGCTTATTTATCTGCCACTGCTATGAAGGGAACTGACTCCCTCAAATGAATTTCAACCAGCAGGGGTGTGGGGGAGAAGTTAATCCCACCAAGAGAGGTAGGCAGGCCTGCTGGACACCACAGCAGAGGCAATCCCTTAAACAAAGGAAGAAAAGCAAAAAAAATAAACAAGCTTCCCTCAGATTTGTGACACCTACAATTGAGCTATTAGAACAAACAGTGCATGGAAACACAAAACGCTGGGTCTTCGGAGCTGCATTTTTAGCACGTCATTTGTAAAAAAGATTGTGTTAATATTATCGGTTTGTCTGTCCATCTGTCTGTGGACATCATATCTCTCCAACTGTATTAGTCCGATTTGAAAAATTCTTTTTGCATTGGGAAGCTTGAAATATGCGAATGATGATCCTTCATTTTTTATTTTATTTTTTATGATGCACAATTTTGCCGCTAGAGGGCGTAAATGCAGATTATATCGAATTCAAAATACATTTTATTCCATATATTTGCTCTTAAACGTCCGATTGAAAAAATTATTTTACCTTTCGATTCAATTTATGTCGAAAGAGTATTTTAGGTATAGTCACTTTTTCAAGTCACACATAGATTTTCTGCTAGAGGGCATAAAAGTAAAGTGCATTTTCCCCAATATCTCTACTTCTAAAACTCCGATTTGAAAAATATTTTCTTCAGTGGGTACAGTTCCTGATGGAAAATCTTTTGCATATAATTTCGAATTTTTGGTAAAGAATGGTTTGGCTAAAGGCAAAAAAATAAACAAGCTAATAAATAAGGGCGTAAGTATTAATTTCTGCTTATGATGTGCTAGCCACAAAATCTGAGCTTCTAAAATCTCGATTGGAAAAAATTCATTTGCGCACTGATGTCACTCACGTTGATAAACCTTTTTGGAATATTTTCTTCTTAAAATATTGCATGTTTTTTCCACCAGGGATTTCATGGTTTTTCCATCAATATCTCTGCTTCTAATGGCCGGATTTGAAAAATTCCTTCTTTATTGGATAGTTTCTAGTATCACATGTTTTTCATATAATTTCAAAATTTTCAAGTAATTCATAGATCTTCCAATAGGGGGCGTAAAGGTAAATTGTGTTTGCTTCGACATCTCTGCTTCTAAAACTCTGATTTAAAGATTTCTTTCTGCACCAGATACAGCTCCTGGTGGGAAATCTTTTGCATATAATTCCTAATTTTTGGTAAAAATGCTTTGACCACCAGGGGGTGTAAGTCCTAATTTCTGCTTCTGATGTATTTGCAGCAAAATCTGAACTTCTAAAGTCCCAATTGAAAAGGTGTGCCCTACACAGGCTGTTTTTTGAAGAACGGCATTTACTGCATAAATCGCATCTCTTTTTTTTTTTTTTTTTTTTTTTTAAAGGAAGTATAACTTTTTTTATGTGCTCTGTTTGTGCCAAGTTAAGCTACGAAAAAGATAAGATGACTGCATTACTGAGTTTGATAAAAGGCAATGCCTACTCCAGGTAAACAGCACTGTTAACTACACAAATTTATACCCTATCTCATCTCATGTGCTTTTTTTTTTTTTTTTTTTTTTTGCTGGGTATGCAATAAAATTATTTTTGTTCTTCCTTCATGTGTGCTGTTTCTGCTAAATTACACTGCAGATGGTGACTTAAGTTCAAGAATGAGCATATTTTCTGAAAAGGAAAAAGAGGTGACCGTTGCACATGCCACTCGAGTGTAAATAAAGTGAAAGATAGTGAGTGGAGCTATTAGAGTTCTTTCTTAATTGGTGGAATTCTTGAAAAAAAAATGGAAGTGATGCATATTATTAGGTAATTCTTATGAATCCATGCTTGTATAATTGCCCAAACCAATTTTATCTGTCATGTGGTGGACAAGGCTTTGAAACGAACGCTAAGGAGTGGCGAGTGTTTGTTTGTTTTTTTTTCTTCTGGCTAGTGCATTTGGTCTTGAAATTTCGCCCCCTGGGTACAACTGTCCTTTTGCATTTGGGGCTGGTTTTATGTGTGCCACCCTGAGCTGACAATAATAGAAATACAAATTTTATTAAAAAAATTTAGTAGAATCAATGTAAATCATGGTTACCAAGACTATGAACTTCTGTCTCAAGGAGCTTAATGTAAAAAAAAAACAATTGTAATATCTAAATGCCTCATATTAGGTGTGGAAATACTGCTAATAAAATAATAACACAATTTTTAACTGATATATAATTCATTTAAAAGATGTAGTAATCATTAAAAGATGTAGTAATCAGTTGATACAAACAAAACTTATTTTGCAAGTTGTGCTGTAGAGTAACAAGTCAGTGAATAACTTATGATACATGATTGTGCTCAAGGCATACAAAAAAAAATAAAAAATAAAAAAATACCATGTCTGCAATTTGTCGAGCCAACTTGTCCAGCTTTGTTCCAAATCCAGAAATCTTCTTTGCTGCATTGATCACATCCATTGTTGTTTTCAAAGGTCCTTTACCCCTGTTTAACGAGTTTAACAATTAAAAAAAGTACAACTCAGAGCAAAGAAGCAAAAAATATTAATGTCCAGCAAGGCAAAATGTTTTGATATCTAGATCAAAATGAGTGCATGTAAAAATCCATGTGCAATAAAAGTATGAATGAAATAATATTAGAACAAGAAATGCATTTACATATGCTCATATGCACTTTAGTGTGTGTGTGTGTCATATCTGGTCCACTAGTATTTGTTGTGCAGTTAAGATAGGGAAAAGGCTGTGCACAACCGACAACAGCTTTTAAATCACTTACTCAACTTTTATCATTATTAGCTTTACTGTGTCAATATACTGTGCCATTTACTGTGTCAGCTTACTTCTGTCATTATCATTATCTGTCACAACAGCTGTCATTATCTAAGTGCCTTCACTCAGGAAATGATGAAAATATTAACAGCACCGTAATATGGTTGATCTGAGTCTTCAAAATCATTTAAATGTATTAGTGTGGAAGACAATCCAATAGCTGATGGTTCCAGCTGTTCACTGCACCTAAGGAATTTGGAACAGAATCCAGTGAATGAGCTCAGATCTTTCCTTTCATGACATATAGGACTAACTGTTAACTGAACAGTATCCCACACAGGACTAGCTAGTACCTCAACTAAGACCTTAACCCCTGCAAGGTATGAAGCTATAGGTGGGCCCTTCTCATTTTAGGGCCCCTGAGCTTGGGTAAAAAGACTTTTTTTTAATCAAAAATTTTAAATATTTTTCTCCAATCATTGTATGAAAAAAGGAGGCAATCACATGAATAAAGAATTATTTCAAACTTTACAACCAGCAGTGAGTAAAAGAATTTGCCAGCTAGTTGTGCTTCATTGAAACTGCTGAGAATGAAGAACAGAAAGTGTCATTGTGGAACATGTACATACATGCATACATATCTCTAAGCTGTTCTCTGAAATCCAGAGGTTAGCTCTTCAAAGAAAGCTCATCTTCCAGATTAAAGTTTAAAAATTAATCACTGTTGATGTATCAGATGTCTCCATTTACAGCAATCTAGGGACACAACTTCAGCTTCACTGACATATATCACACATTTTACACAAGACCTTTTGTACTTCATACTCATTTTATCATGCAGACATTCCTGAATCTGGTCCACCCTTGATTTCTTTCACCTTCCTTTCCTGCCACTTGGGCAAAATAAATTCTGGTAGTAAGCATCTCACCACTCACTCTTTCAACATGGCCCAACCACTTCAGAATATTTGTCTCCACCCTACTAAAAAAATTTTGCAGTACTACAAAAGAGACACATCTCAATGCATCTTTGTTTCAAACATAATAATAAACCCCTAACCCCTATAAGTAATACATCTCTGAAGCAAACAAACTCCTGTCTCTTTTGTAGTACCCAGATTTTACTGCCATATGCCAGAGTAGGAATAATTACACTTTCATACACAGTTATCCGGGAATTTTTCAAGAACCCATCAGTCCTGTGAAATCCTTCTAAGGCAGCACTGATTTTCAAAGATGAATTCACTTGCCTACTAATTTCACCATTTAACCTGTTTTCTACATCAAACATGTTTCATTAATACACAAATTTATTCACCTAGTCTATCTGTGTACCATTGAGACTAATCTTGCATTAAGTACTCACAATTCCACACTCAAAAACCATAAGTTTGGTTTTTTCCTTATTTAAAATTTGTGGAAATGTGTTGTTACTATTCTGGATTAAAAAAAATGCAATTGCAATAAGAACTTGTGTGTCTGGGACACCAGATATCCCAGACTCATATTCCCTTGACAGACATCCCAGAGTAGCATGACATCCCAGACTCGCGTGCCTCTCATAGCACTCACATTTTTATACAGGACAAACTGGTACATGTCATAGGCGATGGCTTGCACCTTCAAATTTCTTCTTCTCATGCCCCAACCTAGTGATGGACACATAATTCTTCCAAGAGGGAGTAATTATGGTTATCATATTCTTCACAGCATAACAATACTATTCCTGGGATAGTCTCATTGCAAGCAAAAGAATGAAATATATATGCATGTGACACACACACACACACACACACACACACACACACACACACACACACACATGCACAATATTTATTTTAAAAAGAATTTAAAAGTTTTTTGGGGAGAGGAGTATAGTTTTTTTTTTTTTTACATAAGGTGGCCAAAAATGTTTTGCAGTTGTGCCTTTAAATTCATGCTATGCCACTGCGATACTGAAGCTTAGTTTTATCTCAGCATGTCAGATTTGTAGATATTCTTACTGCTGTAATGTGCGACACTGTTGCCCACAGAACACCCTTTGGAAGCACAGCCTCCTTTCACTAAGATCAATCTACAATTAATCATGAAACAAAACTTAATATTTGATTTATACATATTCAAGGTGGTAAATGCCATCATACAGTCTGAATTTTACATTAGGAAGTGCAGTACTTAAGTACTTACAGCAACACAAAACATATTCATAAGGGCATTCTGTCAGTTTACACAGATTATACATTTCACTCAAATTATGTAACATATTTCATTTTTCAATTCAAAAAATTATGTATCTTACTTTATAATTCTTTTCAATATTAATTCAAGCAGATGAATGTTTCTAAGTAGTCCTATCTATCCCAAAAATTGACACCAGAGATTTATTCAAATAATTACATAAATTCCAAAGCAACTTTTGATCAATGTATTAATGAAGGTTTCTCAAGATGTTCTGAGTTTTGCAAAATAAAACTATATGTGCAATTTGTAACTTCAAATTATATTACCTCACTGCATTTAAATGGAACATTTTAAAACAATTTCACTCTAGATATGTCATTTCTGAGCTTAAATAGTCTAATTGTAAATTTTGATTTGCACTAAAATATTTTCATTTCTCATTTTCTACACTAAAAGCTAAATACAAGTCATTTACTTATACCTACCGAGTAAAGTCTGTCATTTCCATCATGATCATACACATCTGTTTAGCTAATATAATAATATCATTTCCAGTTTCATCCCATTTGGCAACTTCTCGATCAAACTTGCTTTTTTCACAGCGAAAAGTTTCCACCTGTGCAGCAATTTGTTGTTTTTCCTCTTCGGAAACAAGCCTATAAGCATCCTGAAATTTATACGAAAATGCTATGAATACAGTTATCAAAATCCAAATATAAGTAAAAAACACAAATAACGATGCAGAGTGATTTACATGGCAAATGTTTCATTTACATAATCACATACACAAATTCTACTGTTTAAACTATTTGATATGCACAAAATATGCATGCAAGTGATTCATCAACAACTAAATTGTTTTTAAAATGAATGCAATTTAGTGGCATCAAATGCATCAAAATGCAGAGCAGAATCAATATCACAATAACAGTAAAGCCATACTTTGCATCAGTGGTATTAATGCAGGCAGACCTACAAGGTTTAAAAAGAAGCATGAAATATGAAGCTCAGAATGGCATTTATACAATAATATTGCTTTCCATCTAAAAAAATATGCTACTTCCATATAATACTGATAAAATAAATTTATGCCTTCTACTAATGATGCAGAAATGAAATAAACAAATAGGAAATTTAGATTAACTGTTTGTGTTATATTTGTTAATTAAAAATAACAAGCATAAAATAAAAAGTTGGCTTCCATTTCAACAAAATGCTGGCATTTTGGAATTTAATTTAAGAAATTTTCAATAATTGTTATTGAAACTCATTTAATAATTATCAATAACTGTTAAAAATTAGTTTTCAATAAATGTTACTAGAAACTAGATGGTATGAGCATATTTGGTGCAGCATTGAGTAGGTCATTGAATTGCATGTCCCCAGCTGGTGTCTTGAGGCATCACTGACTGTGTATTATTGACCTATGTCCACAAGTCATCAACATTTTGAGGGGGTTGTGCAGAGACATTAAGTCATCTGCCAATGATGTCCCATATGTTCTCTATTTCTGAGAAGTCTAGGGATTGTGCTGACCAGGGAACTACCTGTACACCTTGTTAGGCACTTTCTGCTAATGTCGGCATGGTGTAGGAGGGCATGGGCATCAGAGATATCACAGAGAAGTGGAAACAAAATGGACTGCAGCAGCACATCGTCAGGTTGTCAATGTATCCACTATGTGTACAAGCAGAGAATGGCGGTTGAAACTGACAACACCCAAAACCATGCCACCAGACTGAGGAGATGTATGATATTGAGAGCAGCAACATAAGTCCAGTGACTATGTCATGTCAGTGCTGACACAGAAGTGTGACAATATAACATGATTCCATTCATCCTGCCACGCATGTCAAGTAGGACACAACTGCAACCTTGTGTAGCGATATGCTGTGATGAGTGGAAGTCATTGAAATGGCTGGTGAGAGCAAAAACCTGCCTTAGCTAAATTTGTAAATTTGTGCTTTACAGTACATGTCGTTTTTCGACAGAAAAAAATAGCTGCTGGTACACCTCATTGAATGTCATTTTCTGTGGATTGTGGGCTGCTACTGTTTGCCATCAAACACGGCAATTAAGGCGTTATGATGTCAGCCTACATGCACCAATCCCACTACAGAAACATACGTCACTTTCCTCCAACCACTGTTGCAACATTCAGTCGACAGTTGTTGCATCCCATTGTGTTTCTGTTACAACACAACACAGGGATCAACCAGCCATATGTAACCCTGAAATGAACCCACTAGTAAAGGCGTCCATGTGATGGTAGGATTCCTGATGATGACTCCCACACAATCTCACTTCTTACTAAGCTTTTACCACCATGGTCACTTTGATGCAGTGGTCAACACGCCCAGGTGAGGATGATCAAACTTAACCAAGCCAAGTAGTTTTTCCGTTTTATCTCTCTCACCCATCATGTGATTGGTTCACGACTACAATCATTTTCATAACCCAACTGTTTCAGGGCCAGACTTACAAATTTTCTGCCCTAGGTTTACAAATTTTCCACCCTATTTGGACTTACAAATTTTCCGAATGCCACCCCTGTGTCACTGCTTGGATTTACTTGTCATTACGATCAAGTAAGTCTCTCATCTGTCACTCCCATACATGCTTTAATACCAATCTTCCAGTAAAAAAGTACAGGGACTTGTACTACAGGGTGATTCATAAGTCTGGAACCACCAAAATATTTTCTAGACATTTAACAGCACATGAAAGTAATTATGTGCAATATACAGTACATCGGACCAAGTATTGCACCTCTGACACATGTTACCAAACCAACCAGCCATCTTGAAATCCGCTATAATGGATTCAACTTAAATTTTCATGTGACCACTTAAAGTTACGTGCGATTTTCTCAGAAAAACAGTGGTACCATTATTTTTCACATATCTTTATTAGTTTTTGAGTTACTGAATGCAATTAAACAATGTTTGGTGGGTTTTTTTTTTTTTTTTTTTTTTTTTTGCATGTTACACATTAGTGTTTTGACTTTGTTGTGCAGTGAAATGTGATAGAATTGACCAAAGAGGAGCGTATTAACATAATGCTGCATTATGGTGGACGGAGTTCAAGAGAGGCTGCAGCTGACTTCAACCCAGACACCCAGAAGGACGGCCAATAATGCTTACTGCAGTAGTAAAGCTAATCCAGAAATTTAAGCAAACTGGCAGTGTGTGTGAGGAGCCAAAAACCTGTCGGCCGAAAACAATAACAAATGATCAGTTAACAGTCATGGTTTTGGCGGCACTTGCCAAAAACCCAAAGAAGAGCACACAACGTTTATCAGAAGAATGTGGCACCAGTCAAAGCTCCATTGTGCATGTCCTTTAAAAAACAAATAGAATCCTTATAAACTGCAACTGTTACACCATTTGATTGAGAATGATCCTGATCATCGTCTTCAATTTGAGAGTGGGCCGTGCAGCAACTTCAGTCTGACCCAACAATTTGCATCAAAGATTTTTTTCAGTGATGGGACCAATTTCTACCTCAATGGAAAGATTAATCACCAGAATACCTATTACTGGTCTGACACCAATCCACATTGGATGAACACACGTTATGGTGCGGTGTGGAATATGAAAGACACGCATTGCCAATCCACTGTTTATTGACAGAAATTTGACTGGCGAAAGGTACCTCTACATGCTGTAAGAGCCCATCCTCCCAATGTTGTTAGATGAAGATGCTGATTTCCCTTGCTTCTTCCAACAGGATGGTACTCCTCCTCGTTACGCTGCAGCTGTTTGTGCATATCTGGATGATCAATTCCCTAATTGTTGGATTGGACAGAGTGGGCCTGTCAAGTGGCTAGCATGCTTCCTCAATTTAAGTCCATTGGACTTCTTTCAGTGGGGGTATGTGAAAGGTGTGGTGTATGTGCCCAACGTCAGAGATCTGCAACATTTAAAACAATTGACGGCACGCTTTACTGATGTGTGTGACAGCATTACACCAGATATGCTGAACAGTGTTTGTATGGAATGGGAAAGACGCTTGCACGTCTGTGTAGCTGGACAAGAACAGCATGTTGAGCACCTGCTGTGAGGTTAGCCCATGTGTGTAGCTGGACAAGGACAGGACTTTTTTGTGGTGCGGTACATACCTCAAGTGAAAATGTAACATGCAATAACGTGAAAACATAAAGATATGTAAAAAACTAAATCACTGCTTATAGCCCACTGAGTTGCTCATGGTGGTCGTTAAACCTCCAATCAATAACAATGAGTAAAAAACTTATGGCATCACTATTTTCCTGAGAAAATTTCACATAACTTTGAGTGGTCATATGACCCTATATTGTTATTTGAAAAATTGAAGTTGATTCCAATATGGTGGATTTCAAGATGGCGGATGGGTGGGGTGGTAACATGTGTCAGAGGTGCAATACTTGGTCCAATGTATATTGGACATGGTAACTTTCATGTGCTGTTAAATGTTTAGAAAATATTTGGATGGTTCCAGACTTATGAATAATGCTGTATACTACAGAGAGAAACCTTTCCTAGTGTCAACAGTTGTTCAGAATGCAGAAAATTAAGAAATAACAGGATTTAACAAGATCAATAAAAAATGAACATTTTATTATACACAGAATACAAAGTTATACGATATACAAAGTAATACAATAAGCATCATTGCATACACAAGAGAAATAGAAAAAAACAGTTGACTGCAAGTGATCAATTTTATCACAAATACAAACACTTGCGCCTATACTTACTGTGAGCAAAATCGTTGACGATTTCATCACAGTTCATTTTCATCAAAATATCTGATACAATGCACAACATAGCAAGTACAGACAATTTTTGTTCTCTTCCTGACGACCTCAAGTGGTTTTTTATTCTCCTTAGGCACAAATACGACAGCTCTGTTGAACAGTTTTTTTATTGGTATGCAAATAAACACTCTAGTGCCACCTCAACATTTGATTAGACTAAAAGAAAATCATACTCTCAAACCGTTGTGTACAAACTGTGAGACAGGAGAGGTTTGGGCTTTAAATTTCTTACAAATTCCACAGAAAACCGAATCTGTGCTTTCAGAATGCACAATACAAGACTTAGCCCGTACTTCACCATTTAATAATTTTCTATAAAATAACAACTCTGTGAGATATCTGATCGTCTTACCGCCAGCTGGCGACTGGATTTCTTAAAATCATCGTTTTCATCTAGGTGAAACTCGTGTATGGCTATACTCTCTGTGGCATTGTCATTTACTAGCCAATGTATAGGATAATTTGTGACAGGCCCGATATTTTGAGGAACTGAAGTTTTACTCAGTGCAGCCTCGTTGGTATCTCTTGACTCGATACCAGCATTTTGATAGGTTTCTTTAACTTTTCTGAGCACATCTTCAGACGAAAACTGACAAGATATTGATTCACTACTTGATGCTAATGATCCCGGTATTTTAGGAAGATTGGTTGAAAGTGGAACATTTGACAGTTTCTGTGTTTGAAAGAAACAGTATATTTCACTGATTTTGGAACTGACAATGTCACTTTCTCTTCTCTGATTTTCTGGTATTGACTGCCACTCAAACATTTATGTCTGTCGCTCATTTTTACAACTCAAAAAACCAACACCGATCGAGAAACAACTTTTTCTGCAGACACCGACAGCTTTTCCGGTAAACAGAAAGAGTCCGCACTCTTCGAACGCTAGGGACGAAATTGGTGGTGCTACTTGTTTCCTTTTCGTTCTTGCAGGTTATAAATAGATATGACATCATCACAAGCAGCTGTCTTCTTCACAAAAATACTAAAAAGAGGGAGGGACGAAATTTCTCGCTCTCGCGCAACAATGCCAATGAACTCCATGAAGTATTTAGGCTTACCATCAATCAACAATGCCAACGAACTCCCACCAAGACAATGGAATTGCCATCTTTGCTTCAATATTTATAATAAAAACATTTCACTTTTAAATTAAAAAAAAAAAAGTTTTTAACATGTTAAATTTAAAAGGTACGTTTTTTCAAAAGAAAAGAATTTGTCGTCCACCGAAAAACTTGCTGCCCCATAATTTTGCCACCCCAGGCATGTGCCTATATTGGCCTATTGGAAAATTCGGCCCTGAACTGTTGACACATACCCACCAATTTCCACAGCACTTCAGCAAAGACTTCCTGATGTGGCATTTTCTATGTCGAGAAGTGTAATCGGAAAGTAGGGGTATCTCTTAGGAGCTGTATAAAAATATTTTCACCAATAAAGAGACTGGCCAGATAACTAAATTTGTTCTACTCAATGAAGTATTTAGACTTACCCTCTTTTATGGCACCAACAGGTGGGTGCAAAATAAAGTACTCTGTATCAGGTTAGAGCTGCAAACATGAGTGGTAAGATGAATATCATAGGAAAACAGGTAGATACAGTGGCAAAACAGAATTTGCTATGTAGTCATTAGATCAGAACTGATTACATTTTCACTGAAAGAAAAAGTTAGTGTGAAAATTTTAAGATAATGTGAATATGTGTGTCAAATGAAAAATGAAAGACTGCCTAAACAGATGTTGAATTCAGTGGTACAAAGACAAAGACCGACAGGTAGATTTTGAAGAAGATGGATCAAAGGTGTGAAATCAGTGATTTGTGATCAAGGAAGAAGCAGAACATGAAATCAGCAATTTGTTATCAAGGAAGAAGCAGATATATATATCATCATCATCATCATTGTCAACCATTATCAATCCACTGCTGGACGAAGGTCTCCCAAGTTTCCTCCACAACGGTCTGTCTTGTGCCAGTCTCCTCCATGTCACCCCTGCATACTTTCGAATTTCATCCACCCATCTCCCATGTGGTCTTCTTCTGGGTCTTTTCTTGTCCCTTGGAATCCAATCTAAAATTTCGGCTGTCCATCGATGATCTGTCCTTCTGGCAGTATGTCCAGCCCATTGCCATTTCAGGGATTTAACTCTGATCATGATGTCTTCCACTCTTGTCATTTTTCGGATCCACGAGTTCCTCTTCTTATCTCTCCTGGTTACCCCAAGCATGCACCTCTCCATGCTTCTTTGAGTTGTCTGGAGCCTTTGTATGTCTCTTTTAGTTAAGGTCCACGTCTCTGCACCATACGTAAGCACTGGAAGGATGCATTGATCAAACACTTTTCTTTTAAGACATAATGGCATATTGCTCTTGAAAATTATGCTGTTTCTTCCAAAAGCTCTCCTGGCAAGTTTTGTACGCCGATTAATTTCTTCATCAATGTGACCCTCACTTGATATCTGCTGTCCAAGATAAACGAACGTGTCTGTTATCTCCAGCTTTTTTCCATCAATCGATAAATCTTCATTTCTTGTAAAAGCATTGAACATCACTTTTGTCTTCTGAAAGTTCATTTTTAATCCCACTTCTTTACTCTTGTCCGCAAGTTCCTGGATCATACTCTGCAGCTCTGATGGGGTAGTTGCAAAAATGACTACGTCATCAGCAAAACGAAGGTGGGTTAGATAATCTCCATTAATCTTTATCCCCTTGTTTTCCCAGCTCAGCGACTGAAAAACACCCTCCAATGTGGCATTGAAGAGCTTCGGAGATATGGTGTCACCTTGTCTCACTCCCTTTCCAATTTTTACGTGTGTTGTATTTTCAAACAGCCTAATCTTTGCACTTGCATTTTCATAGATGTTATTAATAATATTAATGTATGCATCTTCAATACCGCAGGTTTTCAGAGCCATTGTAACTGCTGATGGTTTCACCGAATCAAAGGCTTTTTCATAATCGATAAAAGCCATGCACAATGGAAGTTCATATTCCCTCGCTTCTTTCAATTAGTTCTCTCAGCACGTGGATATGATCTATTGTGCTGTAGCCACTCCTGAATCCAGCTTGTTCTCTCGGTTGAGCCATGTCCAGTGTTACCTTCAAGCGGTGTGAAAGAACTTTAGTGAAGATTTTATAAACTACTGATAGGAGGCTGATAGGTCTGTAGTTTCCGAGATCCTCAATGTCACCTTTCTTATGTAGCAGGCTCATTGTAGCGGTGTTCCAATCCTCAGGAATCTTTCCTTCATTAAGGCATCGAGTGAAAATTTGGGCGAGTACTGTTTCGATTTCTCCACTTGCTTCTTGTATGATGTCTACAGTAATTCCATCTTCTCCTGGAGCTTTTCCTCTCTTCATGTTCTTGATTGCATGTGCAACTTCTGCTGGAAGGACTGGAGGAACTCTGGTACTGGTATCTTTCATGATGTCTGGAGTGCATATATCATCCCTTTCATATAATTTGGAGTAGAAATCTTTCACTCTTGTCAAAATTTCTCCTCTATTTCTTGTTACAGAACCATCTTCTTTTCTTAGTGCCATAATCTGTTTTCTTCCCTTACTGAGATGTCCCTTTGCTATCTTTAGGCTTTGGTTGTTTTCAATTGCTTTCCTCACTAGTTCACAGTTGAATTTCCTTACGTCTTCAGTGATACTTTTTCTTACTGTCTTGCATAGCTCTATATATTCCACTTTGGAAATCACATCTTTAGTTGTCCTCATCTCTCTTCTTTTTTGCATCAACATTTTGGTTTTTCCTGATAATTTGTTCACATGCAACTTGTTCTTAGACCCAGCTAATTTTGTTGCTGTTTCCATAAGAGCTTTGGTTACTTTTCTGTTAACTTCAGAGATGTCCACTTCTTCCGATGTTAGGCCTTCTAAAGCAGAGAACCTGTTCTTCAGTTCTAACTTAAAGGTATTATGGTGTTTTTTAAGGTTGGTTATGTCAATAGATTTTGTTTGTCTTATGAGCTTGCCACGTTCAAGTTTAGTGTTGAGGTGCATCTTACATCTCACCAATCTATGGTCACTACCTGTGTTGAACTTGTTTAGCACACTGCAGTCTTCTATGACGAATTTTTTGTTACACATAATAAAATCAATTTCACTTGTCGTCCCATTTGGATGTCTCCATGTCCATTTCCTGTGTGGCTTTTTCTTGAAGAAGGAGTTCAAGATGAAAAACCCTTCTGCCTCTGCAAACTCAACGAGAGTATTTCCACGCTGGTTTCTGTTGCCATGACCGAATTTACCTACTGAAGTTTCATTCTGTTGCTGTTGCCCTATTTTTGCATTGAAATCTCCCATAATTATTTTCAAGTGCTGCTTACCTTTATTATTTAGATGACAAATTTCCTCATAAAATTCTTCAATTTCTTCTTCAGGATGACTTGTGGTGGGTGCATAAGTTTGAATAATCTGAGCCTGGTATCTTTTCGAGAGTTGGATAACAAGTCGTGCAGCTCTGTCAGAGGAACTTTCAACTTCTACAACTTTATCCTTCAGTTTCTTGTTTATTATAAATCCAACACCACTAGTTCTGCCAGTATCTGTCCCACGATAGTAGAAGAGATGTCCACTTTTCAGTTCGATGAGATCTTCTCCTTTTCTCCTTACCTCACTTAGCCCCACGATGTCCCACTTGATCCTTTGTAGTTCCTCTTCCAATTCAAGAAGCCTTGAATCAGAAGATAGGGAGCGTCCATTGTAAGTAGCCAAGGTCAGCATCAGATGGCAGCCTAGTCCGGTTCTCCGGGGATTCTTAGCACCCTCTGCCTTCATGTCGCACTGGCCGCTGCCTTGGCCAGGTACATTCCAGCTGCCGGAGACTGAGGGCCAAGATTTAAGTTGTGGAATCATTTTGGAGGGGTTTGGCCATAACTCACCACGCTGGCCAAGCGGGTTGGTGAGTGTGGGATAGAATTTCCTCTAATCCCGATGGTATAGTTATACCGCTATGGGCGGTCGTCAGAGCCCCTTTAGTGGGAACAGGATGCACCACGAGAAGGCGGGGTTGACATTTGTCAAGGAGAGGCTATGATGTTACGCATCACCTGACCTTACATCCCAGATATATATATATATATATACATATATACTCACGGACAATGAAAGTTGCGCACCTAGAAGAAAACATGCTACAACCACGAAACTTTGCAAATAGCTAGAGTGCGTGCTGTTATTCAAATGATCCATATTTGGTGTGAGTGCGCATGACCGCACACTCTGTGGTGGCGCTGCAAGCACGAACTGGCAGCCTTATAAACTGGTGTGTAGTCAATACCCCATGAAAACGAAAAGCACCGGCCAACGCAAGCAAGAGTACAGAGTGACAAGAATGCCAGAGACGTCGATTTACGCAACTTACGGACTTTGAGAGAAGTCGGATCATCGGGCTGAAAACCGCAGGGAGTTGGCGCACCGCATAGTTGCAATGTAGAACGTTCTGACCATACCGTCCGACTATGTTGGGAGCAGGGGACACGTAACAACACTGCCACACGGCGGAGTGGCTCCTGGTGAACTAGAAGGACCACCGGTAGAGAGGATCAACGGATCGTGGCGCCAAGCACGAACGGATCCCACAGGGACCCGGTCCACTATACAGGCAGATGTAGCAACCCTGTGTGCCCACGAACCATTTCTTGACGCCTCGCAAAAGCGAATCTGTGATCTCAGCACCCCTTACGTGTGCTGCCATTAACACCAGAACATCGCTGGATCCATGTGCAGTGGTGCCAGACCAGAGCGATGTTGAACGCCACAGACTGGTGACATGTGGTGCTAAGGGATGCGTGCTGCTTCTTTTTGGGGACAGATGATCATAGTGTCCGGGTGTGGAGGTCCCCGGGTCAACGGCACAATCCCAACCTTGCTATCGAGCGCCACACCTCCCTCACTGCAGGCATTGTGGTCTGGGGGACCATTACCTATGATAGCCAATCAGCTCTAGTAGTGGTACATGGATCATTGACAGGCCAGCGGTATGTGGATGAGATCCTACAGCCCCATGTGCTCCCATCCCTGGCTGGGATTCCAGGTGCGCTATACCAGCAGAATAATGCACACCCACACATAGCTCGGGTTGCCCAGGACTGCCTACATCATGTCCAGACACTTCCACGACCAGCCCACTCCCCAGACATGTCCCCTATCGAGCATGTGTGGGACCAGTTGAAACGCTGTACCGCACTATCCGGGATTTGGAGCACACCGTCCAACACGTGTGGGACAGTCTGCTGCAGGACAACATCAGGAGTCTGTTCGCCTCCATGCTGGACTGTATTGCAGCATGTATCACCGCACAAGGCGGTGTGACACGTTATTGAAGATGACCAGACTGCGTGCCACAGATCCCTCTGTAATTGTCCTGCAGCTCTGTTTCTACCATCATGTGTATCATTCATCTGTATCATTACATCCATAAAATCTCAGTTCAATCTGATGCTTCCTTCTTGGTGCGTAAATTTCATTGTCCGTGAGTGTATATATATATATATATATATATATATCTTATATATAAAACAGAAAACGTCTGTTTGTCTGAAGCAGCAAAAACTCTTGAATGCCGAACTGTGGCATCATGAAATTTGCATAGCTTATTAATACTGGAATTTCTAGGTCAACACAACTATTTTAAGATCTCTACGTTGTTCCATTCGTGAGTTATGAATTAATTAATAAGCTAATCAATAAAGTCAGCCCCATTTGCTATGTCATCATTATGCTGTTGCAAATCTGAAAGATCATGACGGCATTCATCGCTGAGGCACATCCACAGGTGTTTCTATTCTTTAAGAACTGTGCATAAAAAAATGCAAAAACGAATTTTGCGAAATCTTAACGAAACAGGCTGAAATTTTTATCAACACCATGAATTGGTAATAAGAGCAGTCCCTCAAAATTTCATTGGAATCTCGTCAAAACTTTTTAAAATAGGCATGGAATTTTTAATTCATCGGTAAACAGAAATATATACGCAGAAACAGTTAATAAAATTTTGACGGCTAATTTAAAAAGTTATTTATTGATTCAGGCAAAATTTGGAGTTCATGTTCCTATTAATGATTTATGGTGTTCATTAAAATTTCAGCCAGTTTCATAAAATATTAGCAAAGATATGTTTTTAACTTTTTTATCCCAGAGATTCAGCCCTCAAAGACGTATGAAACTGAAAGCACGTGATGCATTTGATTGTTGATAACAAATTGTTAATGAATTTTGTTCAGTCAGTGTTCTAGTGCTGTGTCTCCTGGGCGTGTGTTAAATCATTCGTAATGCTTTTGGTCTGTTTGATTCTACAGACAGCTCTATGTTGGAATGTCAAGAGCAGAGGATCCAACAAAACGATATATTATCACTGATGAAGGAGAAACCAAAAATGTTGTGTACGGCCAAGTGCTGAAATAATCACACTATGAATAAATTATTTATAATGACCGAATTTGTGAAATTAACTTTTTTCTTTCTTGGAAGCATCAGGTTTTTTTTTCCGATTTTTTCAGTGACATATAAGGGAATATGAAATTAATAAGCCCAAATCCCAGGTAGTAAAGCTAGTATATATATATATATCCCATATATGACTTTTCATAGTAAGATTACCTTGGTTAAAGTCTATTGGCATTCTGTGGCGCACTAACAATTCCTAAGAACAGGGAATTGTTTTTCATTTTTTTAATCTCAAGCTTGCCAAGAGACTTTCGAAATAAAAAGTATCATCAAAGAAGCAAACTAGCTGACCTCTGCACATAGTCGGCAAACAGCAAGGAAGTGAGACTGTCGGATACGGGGCATCTTCCATCGTGAACTGCAAATAACAGTATGTTACCCCAGTTTGCTGGTGAATATCTTAAGCATCTGTTCTGATGTTTCATCCTGAGATGTAGTTCTTTTCAACCTTTTCCTGTCACTGTTTTTTAAAAGAATTATGATAGTTGTTTTATGTCCACTTCATATTGCTTTGCACAACATATGATGAATGTGCTTCAACTGTATTTTACATTGATTCATGAATGTGCAGGTATGCACATGGGCACAAATATACATGTCTAGCATGCTAGCAGGACGAGCTCATAAAAAAGCACATGAAGTTAATAATAAATAATCATAACAGTATAGTATATTCAAACATTCATGATACAATAACATTGTAGAAAAACTGCAGAAGAATATGAAGTATTGTGCGTAAGATAAAGCAATACATTTTTAACCCATTTAGTATCCTTTATAACACCACACATGCATATACATTCATGGCGATAATAGTGACCTTAAGTATGTAAGACCCAGGAGGATTTTTGACACCACTTTTTTGGGAAAAAAAGTACATCTTATATTCCAAAAAGTATGGTATTATGTGGTCTATAGCCAAAACAAGTCTGAATGCCATATAGGCCCACAGGTAAATTATTGTGATGCATATAAGTTTTAAATTAACAAGCAAATGACAAAATTTAACATAATTCAAATCAGTTTAGCAAATTTTTGTTTGTTAAATGATAATAATACAAACAAATCATGCACAAAAACACTACTTACCCGAGTATTGGAAATTCCACTTATGTCAGGATATTCATCAAAATCTGTAACCACACTAGCTGCAAAGTCAATGTTAAACTTCATTACAATCATGTAATCCGAACGGAATAAAACATTAACCTGACATTACGGTTTTTAAGTAAGCAAATAAATAAAACATGGAAAAATTATGCGCTGTGAAGAGTTCAATATTTGAAACATTTTACTTCAAGAAAATATATATATAAAGCTAACTGTAACAATAAAGTTTGATTATGACTAATTATATATAGTCTTGACTTACCCTCATTAAATTTCAAACATTTTTTTTAATTAGAGTATTACTTTTTACATGAAATTTTCAGATTAATGACATTCTTTGCCTATCTTCATCACCACATTCATTACAATTCATCACATAAAATTACTTCTCTGTTGGTAAGCAATCTGCTAGATCATTAGAAATGACCTGAAATGATCTAGTACAGTGCTGCCCACCTTTTATAGAGACGGTGGGACATTTTTAAAATATATATCAGATGATGCAAACATAAAGACATCCTACTTAATTTAAGCCTTTATGCTCTTTTAATTAATACTAGAATAGCTGAAATTTAAAATTTGGAAAAAAAATAACAACAAACAAACACCAACTTACATTTAATGAGAGTACTGTGCATGATTAAACTCCACTAAAAGTTGTTGCATGTCCAGTTCAATGCTGAGATGTTAATTGTCAACCTAAGCAGGTCATCCATGGATTACAACAGCTCAGGATGGTAGGTATGTGGCACCAACAGCAAGACCTAACACGTCGATGTCAGCAAGAGTGCTTGCTTTAGAGCTGTCTGCGACTGGCGGACCAGCTGTTTCAACGCAAACAGTATACAGATGGCTCAATGAACAAGGACTATATGTGAGAAGACCTGCAGTTTGCAATAATGAAGCAAAAATTTACATTCATGATTTGTTACATATTAAACATTAAGAATAGTAAGATCTTTTGGCTGAAACATCAGTCTTGTTCACACTAGCAGCAAGCATCCACATAGTTGACATCGGTTTTGTAGCTGTTGCCAATAGGGATTTCCACATAATCAGAATATTTTTTTCTACCTTGTCCATTGAACTTGGTGGTCCCAGTGAAGACCCACATAATATTTGTTGGTGAACAATACTATGTAATATTTCAGATATAGTGCCATCTCTTTTCAGTAGTCAGAAATGGAATTGGTTTACTCTTCATTTGCAGGCAGCAAAATTTTGTTCTGTGGCCAGCCAGCACTAATTTAGTGAACTGCTCCCTTTTTTGTCATGTCCTGTTGATTATGATTGACTTTAAAAGAATTACATTTCATTTACTACTGTAAATATTTAACGGGAATTATAGAGAATAAATTTATTAAGGTACATTACCTCTCAAATTTTCGATCTATACACTAGATCATCGTCAGGAGTTCCTGTGTCTTACTACTTCCACAGGACTGGCGACCAAGCCAGGTTGATTTGCCACCCAGCATGGCCATTCATGCTGCCACCTTGTGTCTTGAAAATTTCCAGGGATTCCTTTAGTTCCCTGAAATTTACAAGATTCCTCTAATTCCTCTAATTCCCTGAAATTTTCAAGACACAAGGTGACAACATCAACGACCATGCTGGGTGGCAAATCAACCTGGCTTGGTCGCCAGACCTGTGGAAGTAGTAAGACACAGCAACTCCTGACAATGATCTAGTGTATAGATAAAAAAATTGGGAGGTAATGTACCTTAATAAATTTATCCTCTATAATTCCCATTAAATATTTACTGTACTGAGAATAATTAGAGGAAGCCGTGAAGTCGTTAATCATTTCATTTAGTTTGTCAATTACATTTGTCCAATGCAATTTTCATGTAAAGACATGAATGATATGACTGATTTATGTTATATTAAATGAGTTCTCAGTTGACAACCAATATCTTCTATGAATGAAACCACACAGGTACACTATGCATTGAACATAAGTCCTTGCTTAAGTAGGACTCATTTTTGTATTGCTCAATATGTGGGACTTCTTAAATTATTTTTAGGACAGGGTGCACATCTTATGTTAGAGTTTCAATACATATTTCATAGAGATTTAAACAAACCACTATGGTATCTTTTCTGGCGAGTTTCATTTCATTTTTATAGGCTCTCATGTTTTTCTTTCTTTAAATAACTTTTTGTAATATAATTGAATACTTTTCTGAAAGAATTTCTTCTAATTCCCTTTTCTGAAATTTTTCAATTCTTCAACTGAGTCAAATTTATTTTATTAATGAAATGATGTGCTATATTTGTTTTTATAGAAGAACGGTAGGTATTGCTATTGGATATATACCATTTTGTTCTTCATGAGCTCTTGATATGAACGATACAAAACTTCTTTTTTTATAAAACAGTTAAATCTAAGAAGTTTACTCTTCTTTAAGTTGAACTTTAAAAAGACTTGTAATTAACAACATCCTGACTTCCTCAGATAAAACTACTTTAAACAAAAGGAATTTTTATGAGCATTAATTAAAAGGAACTGTATAGTTGGGTATTTCATCTTAAGTTTTCAAATGAAATCCTCATCCGTTTTCAGGAGTCTTCATTTCCATTATTCATTGTTACAGAGTCCCAGTCCATTTCCTGTCTTATGTGTTGTATGTACTGATCTAGTCCTGTTTCATTGGAAATATTTTTAGTAGTGGCTTTACATTCATTCAACCCTCCTAGTCCCAGTTTCTCCTACATAAGGTAATTCACATCAGCTTTTTAACTATAAATGACTCCTTCTGTTTCAATGATGGTAAGTAATTTTTAATTTTCTTGTTTAAACCTGTAGAAATTCTAATGCTATATTTTCTGCTTATCTTCTTTAATTTTTCAAATGGGCCTTTTTAGTGAGTAAGTTTTCTAGCAAAATAACAGGTAGCTGTTGCTTTCTAATATGTTTGAGGAACTTGTATTGTGTCTAGAAGTATCTATTTTCATCAGTTTGTTAATTACTTGTAGAGAGTAATTGTTAGCCAGCAAGATGGACTTTAAAACATTTTTATAGTTCTTGTATATAGTATGGAAGAAATATTCTCATACTATGTGGAAAATACGTCATGACAATTGACACAGCAATCAGACATCTCTGAATTATATATACCATTAGCATATATATTATTTATATATATGCTAATGGTATATATAATATTATATAATATTATAATATATATAATTCAGAGATGTATATGTATTATTATATTAAATTATATGTTATTTATTATTTACCATTAAAAATATATGTTATTAATATATCTGCCTTTTTTGTTGTTTGTATATATGTTTCTTTATATACAAATTTTGACGAAGACAATCCGATTTTTGGCATAAATGTGACAAGGATGGTAAGTCAGATAATATCCAAAAACTTGAAAATTTTCATCGTCCTGGAGCGGGACTCGAACCCGAATCTCCCAGAAAACGCCCAGGTATGCTAACCACTACACCACCCAAAACGACCAAGTTTCAAGTTTCCGATCAATTTGAATAAAACCATCACAGTATCCACTAGTCGAAGCAACAGACATTCATGTTTAGCGAATCTGGCGGTTAAGAATCTTATCCCGTGTTTGCCCGGAGAAGCAGATAAATCATGAAAGAAATACGGGATTACGCCATATAATACAAATTTTGACGATGACAATCCCATTTTTGGCGTAAATGTGACAAGGATGGTAAGTCAGATAATATCCGAAAACTTGAAAATTTTCATCCTCCTGGAGCGGGACTCGAACCCGCGTCTCCCAGAAAACACCCGGGTATGCTAACCACTACACCACCCAAAACCACCAAGTTTCAAGTTTCCTATCAATTTGAATATAACCATCACCAAAAATCAGATTGTCATCGTCAAAATTTGTATTATATGGCGTAATCCCATATTTCTTTCATGATTTATCTGCTTCTCCGGGCAAACACGGGATAAGATTCTTAACCTCCAGATTCGCTAAACATGAATGCCGGTTGCTTCGACTAGCGAATCCTATGATGGTTATATTCAAATTGATCAGAAACTTGAAACTTGGTCGTTTTGGGTGGTGTAGTGGTTAGCATAACCGGGCGTTTTCTGGGAGTCCCACTCTAGGACGATGAAAATTTTCAAGTTTTCAGATATTACCTGACTTATCATCCTTGTCACATTTACGCCAAAAATCGGATTGTCATCGTCAAAATTTGTATAATATGGCGTAATCCCGCATTTCTTTCATGATTTCTTTATATGTTTATTTTATTATTTACCATTAGCACGCTCAGATGATAATTGGGAGATGCAGGTTCGATTCCCACTCTAGGGTGATGAAATTTTCAAGTCTTCTGAGTGATTGATATTACGTGAGAACAGTAAATACAGTCAATTCAGAGATGTCTGATTGTTGTGTTAATTATCATGTTTTATGGTTCTTCCTTGCACTTTGAGATTAGTTTATTTTTCTAAGAATTGTAGAGCCCTCATTCTTTTTTATATAAGATGGAAGCTCTGGGTTGTAATGCAGCAACTTCTTAGTATTGGTAAGTTTCTTGTACAGCTCTAAATACAGCTTGATGTATACCTCCACTTTTAAGCATGACGTCCAAGTTATTTAGTTTGCTATCTTTTTGCTCTTTCAAAGTGAATATCCAGAATTCATCTTGGGTGTTAAACTCTACTAAAGTCTTGGATAGCAACTTTGTAACGCTGTTATTCACAATGAAAAGAATGTCATCCATGAAATGAGCATACACATAGAAAATGGAAGTTAGCTTTTATTTTGCTAGCATAGCAATTAGGTACCAATGGTGCTAGTAGACAGCCCATTGCTAGTTCCCATGTTTGCTCTTAAAAGCCATTTCTGAACTGAAAAAATTAAGTTATTCAATGTGAAAATCGTTTGTTCATATATGCCTACTGTTTTTCCTTTATTGTAATTCTGAAATACTACTAGACTACAAAAATCTTCTGCTAGGAGTTCAATGAGATTGTAAGGGTTTCTGTACATCAGCACAACATCAAGGGTAACCATAGTGGGATTATTTAGTATTGATAGAACATTAAGCTTTAAAAGTTCTGTGTTAATAAGTACTTCAGATTTAGGAAGTAGTTTGGTTAGTTGAAAAAATATGTAATAGTGGAGGTTGTAAAGGGAGAGTTCTTGATGTCCACAATTGGCATAATAGGTTGGCCTTACAAAACTTGGAGTAAACCATAATTGTGACAAAGGAGAGTTTCTGAAATTTTCACAGATCATATTTTACTTACTTATTTATTAATTTATTGAGGTATGCAATTATTGTTTTATAATTCTTAACAGTAAGATCAAAAAGATTACTTTCTATTGGGTATATAAATAAGTTTTGAGGGATTTGAGGTGAACAAAACACGTTGTTGGAGAACAGAAACAATATTTTAATATTAATCGAAGTATGCTCCCTCTGAAGCTACAACTTTACCCCATCTTTTGGGCAGTGAACGTATGCCCCGAAGGAAGAATTCCGGTTCCTTGAAAGAGATCCAGTTATCCGGCCAATTTTTTATGTCTTCATAAGAACTAAAACCGTTCTCCAGAAAGTGCTGACTGCATCGACCGGAACAAATGGTAATCCGATGGCGCAATATCTGGCGAATATAGCGGGTGGGGTAGAACTTCCCAGTCGGATCATTCTAAGTACTTTTTCACAGATTGAGAAACATGTGGTCTTGCGTTGTCATGCTGTAAGATGACTTTGTTGTGTCTATTCTCCCATTTTGGCCGTTTTTACGTGAGAGCTCATTTGAAACGCATTAATTGGGTTCCATATCAATCACCAGTAATAGTTTCTGACGGTTTCAGCAGTTCATAGTGGATCACACAATTCTGGTCCCACCAGATACACAGCATTACCTTTGAACCATGGATATTGCATTTTGGCATTGAAGGACCTGGTTCGCCTGGCTTCACCCATGCTTTCTGCGATTTAGGGTTATCGTACCATATCCATTTCTCGTCGGCAGTAATAATACGATGCAAAAAAAATTTCTTTTGCCTTTGAAGCAGCAATTCGCAAATGGTTTTTCGATGTTCAAGGTCTCTTTCCTGCAAAGCATGTGGAACCCAATTCCCTTCTTTTTGCACCATTCCCATGGCAGCTAAACGTTGTGAAATGCATGGTTGACTAACATTTAATGCTGCTGCTAGTTCTTTTTGGGTCTGGCACAGATCCTTGTCGAGTAAAGCTTCCAATTCGGCATCAGCAATTTTTTTGGGTGGTCCAGAACGTTCTTTATCTCTGACATCAAAATCGTTCCTTTTGAATCGTCTAAACCAATACTCACATGTTTTTATGGATGGGGAATGTTCACCATAGATTTCTGACATTAAGCAATAGCTGTCGGCAGCACTTTTCTTTAGAATAAAGTAATGCACTAACACTTCCCGCAAATGTTGTTTTGTCAGGACGAAAGTTGCCATTTTCCATCGAGTAAAACAAATACGTCTTCGCACTTCAATCGAACGCTGTATACTGACTCTGACAGCTGGCGTCTCGTACTGCGATATCACAGTGTTGCCACCTTAAAATACATACGAGCATTAATAAGTACGACCCCGAACGGAAATCCCCCAAAACTTATTTATATACCCAATAACTTTTCACAAAGTGGTTTCTTAAGGTCCTTTTCCACTTTAAAAGTAAGTAGATACCTTTTTTGACCAGTGATAATTTTGTTTTTATCTGCTTTTACAGCAATGACTTATTTGTTCTTTTGGATTTTTTTCAGTGGTGAATTTTTACTGAGATAGATTACATCTTAGATTCTGCCAGAGAAGTAATATATTTTTATCTTAGTCCTGAAGCATCTTCTGGATTTTGTTTATACAAAGAAGAGCAGACACTTTCACATTCTAACTTTACCCTTTTCTTTTTTATCTCATTTCTTTTCAAAAAATACTGAAGTCTATTCCTTTGCCTAAAGCACTCTGAAGAGTTCTGTCTCCATTTCCTGTGAGATTGACCACGTGTTTAAAAGTGGAATTTTCACTTGGCTTAAGAGTGGTAGCAAGCGTGTTGGTCCTTTTTTTTTTTTTTCTTTCTTAAAATTCACATGGAATTTCTTAATTTTGTCTGTTTGTACCTGAATTTTTTTATAATTTTTAATTTTGTGACCCAGTTGAAATTAAATTAAAATTAAAACTCACAATTTTTTCATTAAATATATATATATACATATACTTAAGAGCAAAACTGAAGACTAAGGAAAAAATTTTAGAATTTAAAATGAAGGGTGCATCTGAATAATAGAGTAAGGTTGGCAGATCTGCTTTAATTTTCTACACAGTTAATAATATGATTCTGACCAATCAAAGCCGTAAGGAAGTTGGCTAGAGGATGCCTATTAACTACCTAAAGGAACCTTAGTGCTATGGATATGACGGTCCTATTAAAACAAAAAATTAAATAATATAAACAAAATCACAAAAAAGCTTAAAAATCTGTTTATAAAAGAAAATAAAAACAAATAAAAAAGAAAACTAGTTATTCATCACTAGGATAGCTATACTAAAAATAGTAAAACCAACATTATAATTAATAAGATTCTGATTAATCTATAGAAGCTCACTAAGGTGATTTAATACATGCAAAGATTATTAAATAAACTGCTCGTGTATTTTATAATATTTCTCATGTATTCTGGAGAGTTAATTCTGCTCATTCTGATCATACAGATCCACAGTCTTAAGTTTATATATTTTTTTCTCTGGTTAAAATCTCCGCGCGTTGGTTTCTTGCTGTATGAGGAGGCCATCAGCCCCACCCTCACTGCCCCCCAGCGTCTAGGGAGTGGCGGAAGGGGTCAGCCATGTTCTCCTCTTGTGAGGAGAAAAGTTTTTGTCACACAAGAGGTAAGCTCTCTTCCTTGTTTTTGGGTTCTAGGTTTTATAAGTTCAATGTTTGTACTTTATGTACCTTTTCTCTGTCGTTTTTTAGCTTTTCAGCTTTTAAGCATTGGTTTGTCTGTTAACATTTATGCGGGTTTTAACTCTTACTTTTCTTTGTAACTTTGAGCGTCTTTTGGGGTACCTAGGAACAGAGAGGGCTAAGCTTGTTCCTTTTCTATGCGCTGTCTATGCGCTGTTTTTTCAAAGTAGTTAAGTTCTTAATAACTAATTAATTATGCACTTAAAGCACTGCTGAAATACTTTGTACATATTGCAACTAACTGTTTAAGGTATATAACTTTCACAAAGTTTTCTTTAGTTAATTATTATCTTTAACTCATTCTCGTTTTCGTGCTGTCATAAGTTGTAGAGTAGGGGGTTTTAGACTCAAGTTTTCTTTCAAAAATCTGTTCTTTATAAATTAACATTTCCTTTTTTAATTGCAATGTAAAATTTGGATTTCTTTTGCATTGTTTTTCAGGTTTAAATTCTCTCTCAAACGAACTTGGAATTTCGTTATAGCTGAAAATCATTTCTATTTATTATGTCACTCTCACAGCTTGAGTTCTCTTTAATCTTCTTCTCTCTGTTTAATTGTAACAGATGAAGAGCATGGGTCGGGCCATGAAGGTTAATGGATGCAAGCGAAATTGTTAACTAGTGCTAGGTCATGCTACTCTACGGAGGACATGACTTATATATATATTTTTTAAACTATTTTAGGTGGGAATGTTACTTGCATCTATGGCCTTGCAGAAACCCATTTCCAACTAGGTCTTTGTGGAAGTGAGAAAATGCAGAGTTTTTGCTGGTCCTTGATAAAGCCAAGGCTCAGTATTCTCGACACCTTCTACATTCAGTTGTTTTATTTTATTTTTTTATCTTTTCTCCTTTTACTCACACAGGTAGATACATAACCTTTTCTATGTTGTATTAGGTGTGAGTCAAAATTATATATGTATTTTTTTGCTTAGGTATCTTCTTTATAGAATATATATACATATATTTTCAGTTTGGAGGAGCAAAATATAACAAATCAAATTGCTTGGATGTCATGCTTAAATGGAAAGACAATAGAATCACAATAGGGCTCCATGCAAAACCTACTAATTAGTTTCTACAATGCAACTCAGAGCACTCTACTTATATCAAAACTTATATCAAAAGATATAAGTGGAATGCGCTGATTTGCAAGGAAGAAACATTTTAGTTTTGGTAGGTTTCTTATATACCTCTCATTGTGATTCTATTGTCTTCCCATTTCAGCATGACATCCAAGTAACTTAGTTTGTCATCTTTTTGCTCTTTCAAACTGAATTTCAGGAATTCATTTTGGGTGTTAAACTCTTTTAAAGTCTCAGATTGTAACTTTGTAGAGTCGTTATTCACAATAAAAAGGATGCTGCTCATGTAGCGAGCACACACATAGAATGTGCTTTTACAATTCTTAGGGGGAAAAATAAAAAACTAATTTCATCTCAAGGTGCAAGGAGGGGTGTCTAAAATTCATCTTGCTAGCTAACTCTCTACAAATAATTAACAAATTGATGAATATAAATACTTCTAAGCACAAGACAGGCTCCTCAGTTATATTAAAAAGCAAAAGCAACCTGTTATTTGCTAGAAATGTTACTCACTAAAAAGGCTCATTTGAAAAATTAAAGAAAATCAGAAGAAAATACAACATTAGAATTGCTACAGGTTTAAACAAGAAAATTAAAAATTACTTGCCATCATTGAAACAGGCAGAAAATAACATTTTATGCCAAGAAGGAGTCATTTATAGTTTAAAATGCTCATGTGGATTGCCTTACATAGGAGAAACAGGAACTAGGAATTTTGAATGAATATAAAGCCATCACTAAAAATATTTCCAATAAAACAGGACCAGATCAACACATACAACAAACAGGACACCAAATGGACTGGTACTCTGTGATAGTGATTAAGTGTTGAGCAAACACATGTATCCGTAAACTGGAGAGATCATTAGACATTTTTCAGATGAAAAATGGCAACATCAATGACCATACAGACTGGCAAATCCATCCAAAATCTATCAAAACCAATCCTGGTAAATCTATCAAAACCAACAATTTGGAAATGATGAGTCTTGTAAACAAATGAGGAATTCATTCAAAAAATTGAGGTAAAATACCCAACTATAGTTCTCCATTAATACCTATAAAACTAAGTTTTATTTAAAATATATATATATATTCTGTTCAGAAAAAGTGTCAAAATATGCACATTGATTGAAAAGTAGAGCACCTGACAGTCATAATTGAAAGCTAAATGAACAAGTTTTTGTATGAAAAAACCCCCCGGAAAATTTGCATCCAGCATGATGTTTTAACGTATGGTTTGCTTTCTATATAGCATCCCATTCCACAAGCAATGAACAAACTGTTAAAGTCATCTGATTAAATCATTTCCCATTAGTAGTTCTAATTCTGACTATTATATAGCTCTAATTATTCTACTATTCTCTTTTACGTGCGATATTTCAAAGTAACTTGTATAAAAATCTAGCGGATAATGCTTACCTTGGCATTCCTTTCTAGCGATGGGAACATTTCACGCACGTGTTTTCCGGTCTTTGTTGATGTTATTGTCCTCAAGTCCATTGTATGCAATGACTGGCTTTACTTCTCACACTTTTTGCTGGGTATACTCATTGGATCTTTGCCTGAGCTTTCAAACACATCAATTTTTACCGTAAATGGACGATGTCATCGCTCTTTCCACGTTATTTTTTAAACAACGCATAGCGACTGAAAAATTGTATTCCGGCACCGCTGGGATCGAACCCCAGAACTCTCGATAACTAGTCGAGTGCGTTCGAATTTACGCTACGGCTCCAACAATTCTCAGCGCTATGCGTGGTTTATCAGTCAGCATCTGACTACACGAATACGTATTGATGGTCTCAGCAACTGAGATGGTGTCATCTGGTGGCATTTAAAGCAACAGCTATTTAATTGTAGCTGATAAATTCAAAGGGCGATAGAAATGGTTAATATATATCAAATACGTGGAGATAATGTAAATGGACGATGTCATCGCTCTTTCCACGTTATTTTTTAAACAAAAAAATAAATAGCTGTTGCGTTAAATGCCACCAGATGACGCCATCTCAGTTGCTGAGACCATCAATACGTATTCGTGTAGTCAGATGCTGACTGATAAACCACGCATAGCGATGAGAATTGTTGGAGCCGTAGCGTAAATTCGAACGCACTCGACTAGTTATCGAGAGTTCTGGGGTTCGATCCCAGCGGTGCCGGAATACAATTTTTCAGTCGCTATGCGTTGTTTAAAAATAACGTGGAAAGAGCGATGACATCGTCCATTTACATTATCTCCACGTATTTGATATATATTAACCATTTCTATCGCCCTTTGAATTTATCAGCTACAATTAAATAGCTGTTGCGTTAAATGCCACCAGATGACGCCATCTCAGTTGCTGAGACCATCAATACGTATTCGTGTAGTCAGATGCTGACTGATAAACCACGCATAGCGCCGAGAATTGTTGGAGCCGTAGCGTAAATTCGAACGCACTCGACTAGTTATCGAGAGTTCTGGGGTTCGATCCCAGCGGTGCCAGAATACAATTTTTCAGTCGCTATGCGTTGTTTAAAAAATAACGTGGAAAGAGCGATGACATCGTCCACTTACATTATCTGCACGTATTTGATATATATTAACCATTTCTATCGCCCTTTGAATTTATCAGCTACAATTAAATAGCTGTTGCGTTAAATGCCACCAGATGATGCCATCTCAGTTGCTGAGACCATCAATACGTATTCGTGTAGTCAGATGCTGACTGATAAACCACGCATAGCGCCGAGAATTGTTGGAGCTGTAGCGTAAATTCGAACGCACTCGACTAGTTATCGAGAGTTCTGGGGTTCGATCCCAGCGGTGCCGGAATACAATTTTTCAGTCGCTATGCGTTGTTTAAAAAATAACGTGGAAAGAGCGATGACATCGTCCATTTACATTATCTCCACGTATTTGATATATATTAACCATTTCTATCGCCCTTTGAATTTATCAGCTACAATTAAATAGCTGTTGCGTTAAATGCCACCAGATGACGCCATCTCAGTTGCTGAGACCATCAATGCGTATTCGTGTAGTCAGATGCTGACTGATAAACCACGCATAGCGCCGAGAATTGTTGGAGCCGTAGCGTAAATTCGAACGCACTCGACTAGTTATCGAGAGTTCTGGGGTTCGATCCCAGCGGTGCCGGAATACAATTTTTCAGTCGCTATGCGTTGTTTAAAAAATAACGTGGAAAGAGCGATGACATCGTCCATTTACATTATCTCCACGTATTTGATATATATTAATTTTTACCGTTCTTTATACTCAAAATTTTCGCCCATACTCTGGGCATCCTCAAGAGCGTGGCGACTTCACCACCGATGTTCGTGGTTAACTTCACGCTAATGGAGTCCGATACTCCTTGTTGCCATTCGTCAGATATACTTTCCTGGATATATTTCGTTATCAAGCCCGGCTGGCGCCATCTATGATTCAATAAAACACTTTTTTTTCTTCTCCTATCCTGGTTTTCTTGTCTTTTTTGACAGTTTTTCTTTTGTTGTTGTTTTTCTTGTCTTATTAGTTCTTTCCACAGGCCCGATAATGTGCTAGGGTCGTTCTGGTTACATACCCTTGCTTTATTTTTATAGATTAATATTGCTTCTTCCCTCCTCATTTGCCTTTCCGATTTTTTATTCTTTTTTAGCATTTTAATTTCATCGAATTTTGGGAATGTCCGGTTTTCCATGAAGAATTGCACTAAAGCAGTTTTGGCTTCCTTTTTGCCAGCTAGATATGTGTTGTTTAAGTCTTTTTTTAAATCTGTTTTTCGTACTTCCAATGTACGATATTGGGGTATGTGTGCAATTGGAATTTCGTAGGTTCCTGATTCTTCTAGCATTTTTTCCTCTGTTTTTTTGTTGACAGTCATACTTTTCACGGTGTGCACTGAGCTTCCTAGTTGTAAGTCATATTTAGCACAGTGCCTATTGATTTCTTTACTCATTCCTTCCAAGTATGGGAAAGCTCCAATGTATTTCAATTTTTTATTCCTCATTATCCTTTGGTTGTGCACTTCTTGGCCTTCTTTACTCTGAGTCATATGGTTTTTACTCTCATGTATCCATTTATTAATTAGCTTGCTCAGGTACCCATACTCTTGTGATATTTTCGAGATAAACTCTAGCTCTTGATTTTTTAGCCCGTTGTTAGATGTGTGTGTGTGTATGCTCGCCGTATCAAGTTTACTATGCTGGTTTTTTTTATGTATCACTGGATGGTGCGACGAGTATGGTATCAGTACAGGTATGTAAGTTGCTTTTCTGAACACATAGTATTCAAAACTATTTTTGTTTTTCTTTAGTTGAATGTCCAGGAAGGATAGGCGATTATCCTCTTCAAACTCAATAGTTAGCTCTATGGTGTTACAGATTTTGCTAAACTGCTGTGCTAGATCTTGTAGCTCGGCTTTGTTAAGTTTAGACATTATAATAATGTCGTCTACATTGCTTGATATGTAGACGTCTACATTGCTCGATAATAATGTCGTCTACATTGCTCGATATGTAGACGACATTATTATAATGTCTAAACTTAACAAAGCCGAGCTACAAGATCTAGCACAGCAGTTTAGAAAAATCTGTAACACCATAGAGCTAACTATTGAGTTTGAAGAGGATAATCGCCTATCCTTCCTGGACATTCAACTAAAGAAAACAAAAATAGTTTTGAATACTATGTGTTCAGAAAAGCAACTTACATACCTGTACTGATACCATACTCGTCGCACCATCCAGTGATACATAAAAAAAACCAGCATAGTAAACTTGATACGGCGAGCATACACACACACACATCTAACAACGGGCTAAAAAATCAAGAGCTAGAGTTTATCTCGAAAATATCACAAGAGTATGGGTACCCGAGCAAGCTAATTAATAAATGGATACATGAGAGTAAAAACCATATGACTCAGAGTAAAGAAGGCCAAGAAGTGCACAACCAAAGGAAAATGAGGAATAAAAAATTGAAATACATTGGAGCTTTCCCATACTTGGAAGGAATGAGTAAAGAAATCAGTAGGCACTGTGCTAAATATGACTTACAACTAGGAAGCTCAGTTAACACCGTGAAAAGTATGACTGTCAACAAAAAAACAGAGGAAAAAATGCTAGAAGAATCAGGAACCTACGAAATTCCAATTGCACACATACCCCCAATATCGTACATTGGAAGTACGAAAAACAGATTTAAAAAAAGACTTAAACAACACATATCTAGCTGGCAAAAAAAGGAAGCCAAAACTGCTTTAGTGCAATTCTTCATGGAAAACCGGACATTCCCAAAATTCGATGAAATTAAAATGCTAAAAAAGAATAAAAAATCGGAAAGGCAAATGAGGAGGGAAGAAGCAATATTAATCTATAAAAATAAAGCAAGGGTATGTAACCAGAACGACCCTAGCACATTATTGGGCCTGTGGAAAGAACTAATAAGACAAGAAAAACAACAACAAAAGAAAAACCGGCAAAAAAGACAAAAACAAGGATAGGAGAAGAAAAAAAAAAGTGTTTAATGAAACATAGATGGCGCCAGCTGGGCTTGAAAACGAAATATATCCAGGAAAGTATATCCGACGAATGGCAACAAGGAGTATTGGACTCCATTAGCGCGAAGTTGACCACGAACATCGGTGGTAAAGTCGCCACGCTCCTGAGGATACCCAGAGTATGGGCGAAAATTTCGAGTATAAAGAACGGTAAAAATTGATGTGTTTGAATCCTAAGGCAAAGATCCAATGAGTATACCCAGTGAAAAGTGTGAGAAGTAAAGCCAGTCATTGCATACAATGGACTTTAGGACAATAACATCAACAAAAACCGGAAAACACGTGCGTGAAATGTTCCCATCGCTGGAAAGGAATGCCAAGATAAGCATTATCCGCTAGATTTTTATACAAGATTAAATCATCTTTTTGCATGTCACTCATTGCCTTACTGATCATCAGGATTCTTTACTAACCTTTATTCTCTTAATAGACACCTATGATTTCGCTGTCTTATCTTTGCATTACTGTTTCTGTATTTTTTGTTATCTTTGATTTGAATGGAAATGAATATACTTCAGTTTTCACCTAAATATTACTGCACTCAATAAAAACCAATATAAAATACCCTATTTGCAAATACTTGAAAATCACCCATATCTCTCCCTAACCTTCAACTTTTCTGGACATATCAATTTAAGGTAACAATGTAAATTAATTCAGTGTTTTCCTAATTTAGTAACATGATTAATAATTAGAATAATTTTATGTTTGTTAAAATGTACTGTATATAATATTATGGGATATTTTACTCTTTTAAAAATGCAAACATAAGTTCAAGAAACAAAAAGATGTGTTTCTGTAATAACCTTACATTTGCTTCGTGTATCATAAGTTTCCTCTTCATATTCAATTTCTGTTTCTGAATCAAGTTCTTCAGCAGTCTAGCAGATAGAATAAAAAAAGAATACTGAAATCAATGAGAAGACATTGGCACAAATCAAACACATCTTTTTACTTCAAAATTATGGATAATGTACACAAAACAGGCATGTTTGCTGAGAAAACTGTAATAAAGTATCAGCAATAGAGTATTTCTGATTTAAATAACACCATTAACTTTTTGAAAAAACCATGAGGAATAACCACTCACTCACCATAAAGATCATGGTAACCTCCAATGACCACACACTTCCAACACGTCATTCATTGTGATGTAACTGGGCTTCCACAGGTTTACAGACTTCTTGCTTACGCTTCTTATTTTCAGGTGTGAAACATCGTTTTTGTTTTTTCCTTTGCCTTATAAGATGTTACTATAATGCTTGTCAATTCGATAAAAAACACTCATACAACTCATTCATACAATTCAAGTAAAAACTATGTACATAAACCTTACATTCACAGGCGATTAAACCTTGGTCAACTCTAATTATGGAACTCCTCCTTCTGTTTCACAACCTCTGCTACTCCCACTGCAAGTGTCACACCCATTCAGCCCCGCACATCCAATCCTCTAGTACTTTCGACAGGTCCCTGTCATCT
The DNA here is from genome assembly GCA_039090855.1 of Macrothele yani. Taxonomy (NCBI): domain Eukaryota; kingdom Metazoa; phylum Arthropoda; class Arachnida; order Araneae; family Macrothelidae; genus Macrothele; species Macrothele yani. The sequence goes on along the minus strand of CM077025.1, from coordinate 77,748,286 downwards.
TCAGAGGCAGGTGTGTCTCACCCGCCCACCACAGCTCAAGTGAGCAGAGCCATTGAGGCCTGGGCTCCAGTCGCTATCTCTGAATCGTTGTGTCTCTGGCGCCATCTATTGTCCCTGCTGCTCTTTTTTCCCTCTTTCTTTTTACGCTGCTGTTCAATTTTTATTAGGGCTTTCCATTGTTCATTTAGGTTACTTGGCTCATTAATGTTGCATAATCTTGATCTGTTTTTTTCAATTAACACTGATTCTGCAATTCTTAACTGCTTTTCGTTTTACAGCTCTTAATAATTTTAATATCTTCAAACCTTGGACATTTTTGATTTTCCATACAGTATTGGGTCAATGCTGTCTTAGCCTCTTTTTATTCCAATTATTAATATGCTGGTTCAATCTATACTTTAATTTATTCTTGGTGCTGCCTATATATGACACAGGTGGTTTCTGGTTTATTGGGATTTCATAAATTCCTGCTCTATCTAATTGGCTAATTTTTTCATTTTTAATCACTAAATTTTTTACAGTAAATACCTGATTTCCTACCTGTATGCCATACTTGCCACAAACTTTATTAATTCCTGCTGAAACATTTTCTATATATGGTATTGCTCCCACATATTTTACAAGTTTTTTATCAGTCTTGACCTTATTGTAACCTTGGGTTACTTCATAAATCCATTTTTTTAATACCTGTTTAGGGTATCCAAAAGCATATGCAATTTTTTCAATATATTCAATTTCTTCCTTTCTATACTGTTCAATTGATGAATGTGTTAAACTTCTTTTAATTAGTGTTTTAACACTATTTCTTTTATGTGTTAATGGATGTGATGACTGAAATGGTATAAGTACTGGGATATATGAAGATTTTCTATGCACTCTGAATTGTATATTCTCCTCTGTTTTAATAATCAAAACGTCCAAAAATGCCAAAAGTATTGTCATGTTCTTGTTCTACTGTCAGTTCAATAGATGGATAAATTTCACTATACTTTTTTGTCAAGTCCTCAAGTTCATCATTTTTTAGCTTGGATAACAGAAAAATGTCATCAACATATCTGCAGTATATCAGTGGTGGATCCTCGAGTTTACTTATTATTTTTTCCTCAATGTCACTCATTATAATTTCAGCAAATAAAGTTGACAGTGGTGACCCCATAGGGGTCACCCCTATGGGGTCACCACTGTCAACTTTATTTGCTGAAATTATAATGAGTGACATTGAGGAAAAAATAATAAGTAAACTCGAGGATCCACCACTGATATACTGCAGATATGTTGATGACATTTTTCTGTTATCCAAGCTAAAAAATGATGAACTTGAGGACTTGACAAAAAAGTATAGTGAAATTTATCCATCTATTGAACTGACAGTAGAACAAGAACATGACAATACTTTGGCATTTTTGGACGTTTTGATTATTAAAACAGAGGAGAATATACAATTCAGAGTGCATAGAAAATCTTCATATATCCCAGTACTTATACCATTTCAGTCATCACATCCATTAACACATAAAAGAAATAGTGTTAAAACACTAATTAAAAGAAGTTTAACACATTCATCAATTGAACAGTATAGAAAGGAAGAAATTGAATATATTGAAAAAATTGCATATGCTTTTGGATACCCTAAACAGGTATTAAAAAAATGGATTTATGAAGTAACCCAAGGTTACAATAAGGTCAAGACTGATAAAAAACTTGTAAAATATGTGGGAGCAATACCATATATAGAAAATGTTTCAGCAGGAATTAATAAAGTTTGTGGCAAGTATGGCATACAGGTAGGAAATCAGGTATTTACTGTAAAAAATTTAGTGATTAAAAATGAAAAAATTAGCCAATTAGATAGAGCAGGAATTTATGAAATCCCAATAAACCAGAAACCACCTGTGTCATATATAGGCAGCACCAAGAATAAATTAAAGTATAGATTGAACCAGCATATTAATAATTGGAATAAAAAGAGGCTAAGACAGCATTGACCCAATACTGTATGGAAAATCAAAATGTCCAAGGTTTGAAGATATTAAAATTATTAAGAGCTGTAAAAACGAAAAGCAGTTAAGAATTGCAGAATCAGTGTTAATTGAAAAAACAGATCAAGATTATGCAACGTTAATGAGCCAAGTAACCTAAACGAACAATGGAAAGCCCTAATAAAAATTGAACAGCAGCGTAAAAAGAAAGAGGGAAAAAAGAGCAGCAGGGGACAATAGATGGCGCCAGAGACACAACGATTCAGAGATAGCGACTGGAGCCCAGGCCTCGATGGCTCTGCTCACTTGAGCTGTGGTGGGCGGGTGAGGCACACCTGCCTCCTGAAGATGACAGGGACCTGTCGAAAGTACTAGAGGATTGGATGTGCGGGCTGAATGGGTGTGACACTTGCGGTGGGAGTAGCAGAGGTTGTGAAACAGAAGGAGGAGTTCCATAATTAGAGTTGACCAAGGTTTAATCGCCTGTGAATGTAAGGTTTATGTACATAGTTTTTACTTGAATTGTATGAATGAGTTGTATGAGTGTTTTTTATCGAATTGACAAGCATTATAGTAACATCTTATAAGGCAAAGGAAAAAAACAAAAACGATGTTTCACACCCGAAAATAAGAAGCGTAAGCAAGAAGTCTGTAAACCTGTGGAAGCCCAGTTACATCACGATGAATGACGTGTTGGAAGTGTGTGGTCATTGGAGGTTACCATGATCTTTATGGTGAGTGAGTGGTTATTCCTCATGGTTTTTTCATATATGAATTGCACGTAAACTATGCGCACTTTGCAAGAGGTTAATACCTTAAAAGTGAAAATATAATAATTAACTTTTTGTATCATCAGAATAGCTATAGGTGCTTTTAATACATACATACATACATACATACATACATACATACATACATACATACATACATATCATTAAGCTGTTCTCTGAGATTCAGAGGTTAGCACCCCAAAGAAAAACCATGTGCCAAGTACACATTTAACTGATAGAACTAGAATTTACTTACTGTTAGTGTATCAAATGTCTCCATTTACAACGATCTCTGCACACCACTCAAGCTTCATTAACTTAATCCATCACACACCACACACAAGACCTTTTGTACTTCATACTCATAATCTTTTTTTCGAGCAGACATTCCTGAACCTGGTCCTCCCATGATTTCCTTGGCTTTCTTCTACGTTTCTTTCCTGCCACTTGGGTATAAAAATTCTCTTAATCAACACTTCATCACTCATTCTTTCAACATGACCAAATCACCTGAGAATATTAGTTTCCACCTTACTAACAACAATTTGCCTCACATTACGCATCCACAACACATCTTCATTCCTCACATGATCAGCGTGTCTTACCACAAACCCCCGTAAGTAACACATCTCCCCAGCGCACAAATGACTCCTATGTCTTTTCTGCAGTACCCAGATTTCACTGCTATACGTCAGAGTAGGAACAATTACACTTTCATACACAGCCATTCGGACTTCCTTGAGAACCCATCATTCCTGTGAAATCCTCCTAAGGCAGCTATGACTTTCAATGAAGAATTCACTCGCCTATTAATTTCGTCATCTAATTTGTTCTCTCTGTCAAACATACTTCCTAAATATACAAACTCATTCACCTGGCCAATCTCTGTGCCATTAAGGCTTATCTTGCATTCAGTACAAACAGTTCCTTGCTCAAAAACCATAACTTTGTTTTTTTTTTCTTATTTATACTCAGTTTGAATTTCATGCAAACTTCATACATCCAGGACAACATACTCTGCAACTCATTTTTGCTCTTTGCCAACAGGACTGTGTCATCAGCATAGAGAAATCTGCACACATGCATATTACCAAGACATAAACTGTGAAATAATGCCAATACAAATGCCAAAGAAGAAAAAAAGAACTAAAATTTTTTTTAAAAACCAGTACATTTTCAAAAGAATTTGTTTTAATAAAAGTGGATAATACCAACACAAATGCAAAAAAGAAAAAGAAAACAAAGGCAAAAAGAAAAAGAAAACAAAGACATGAAAAGCTAAGATCTGAATTAAACAAAAATGTGAATTTAACAAAACAAAGTTCTTATTTCATGCCTAAAAGATTTATAATGACATTAGATTATATAAAAAAAAACTGGAGTTTTCTGGGCTGTTTTGAATTATAGCTAAAAAATCATCATGGCTTTCATGTGACATTGCCTACCTGAGCAGTCATCTAATAACAGAGATACTATTCCTTAAATTATTAAAAATGATTAAGTGATTTAAAAGAATGTGTACTTTACTTGGGTTACATACGCACAAAGGCATGCATGTTCATGCACACAAAATGCATTCACATCATGTAAATCGAACTTCAATTAGACAAACATTAAAGACCCATTAACTATACTACTCACCCGGTTCATAAGGACTGCTTTTCTAATTTCTCTTACACCATCATAAACCAGTCTTGAAGCATCAATAAATTCATTCTCATCTATGGGTTTCAAAGGGCTACTACTCAATGCTCCAACAGCAAGTTCAACTTGCTGGGTAAAATTCAACATCACTGCAAAAGTATTCAGTTGCATAATTTTTTACATAATGAGAAACATTTAAAAGCACGCTTAACTGCCACAGAAAAATATTTATTGAATAAAATTTATATGAGAGGGCATGCACTTAATTCAGCTGTTCTCATTTGGTGGTTCACAAACTCCATAGGGGTTCGTAAAGGTGTTCCAAGGGGTTTGTGGTAAAAATTCTGTAATGGCATCTCCATAAAATTACAATAGAATTATATTTTTAAACCGCAAGTAAGTTGAAATGCATTAACAGTTTAATTATTTTTTGCAGATGTTAGGGGCATGCATTCTTTCATAGCCAGCATCTATGAGATGGTGATCAGTGCTATATCATGTTTCACAAACATTCGTGTATGACGGACGCCCACAGTGAGGGAAAGACTATTCTGCGACATCACAAAGTCATGGAATAGTTTGTTCTAGATGACTCTGAGGTAGAAAGAAACCGGTTAGTTTTTAGCTGGTGGGATGACCTTGCAGAGTGTGCATGTGCTTCTGCTGTTCACTGGAACACTCAGAGCATTGAAGGTCTGTGCATCATTAAGATAGCCTTGGGGTTGTAGGAGCTGTGAAAACTTTTAATTTCAAGGTGTAAATACCTACCATTAGTAATTTTTTGCTGTGAAATCATGGATCACTAGTTGAAGACTGGAATCATTGTAAAATGTGGTAATGAGAAGCAAAAACATGAAATTCTTTCTTCAAATGTACTGCAAGATGATCTTCTGAAATCCTGTAAAATGCATTCAACTGACAAAAATTCCAAAACAGTGCTTTAAGATGTTCAAGATATTGGCATTACATCTAGTACCCAAAAAGAGGAAATACAGTGAAAATTTATTAAATTTGGCTTTTCATTTACAGAAGGTGAGGACTATCACGCTTGCAATGTGTCATTTGCAGAGAAGTCCTCGCAAACACCAGCTTGAAACCTTCACTCTTGTCTCATCATTTAGAAACTAAGCACCAAAGTCTTGCAAATAAACCAGATGATTCCAAAGAACTTCAAGTATCTAATATTAATTTGTATATTTCACTTCATAATCAAGATAGTGAAAAAGTGATATAAACATCATACTTGGTAAGCTAACAAATAGGGAAAGCTGGGAATTCCATTACTATTGTGGAAAATCTGATTTTACCATGTGTGAAATCAATTGTCAAGTTCATGTTTGGTGATGATTAGGCAAAGAAATTGGACACGATACCCCTTTCAAGCAACACAATGTCTCGCTGAAACCACAATACATCTGAGGATGTTGAATCTGCTATTATAGAATGGGTGCAGAAAAGTACTATGCACCCTCTGCAGTTAGATGATACCACAGACATTTCTAATCTAGAAATGTTAATTGCATTTGTATGATACCTGAATGATGATAAAGTGGAGGAAAACATGCTGTTTTGTCACCAGAGCATTCAACTGGTGATGACATTTTTAATTTATTCAACTCATATTTCGAAGAAAAGCAAATTGAATGGTCTTCATGCTGTGGAATTTGTACAGATGGTGCAAAATTGATGAAAGCAAAATTTGTGAGCTTAGTTGCTCACATCAAAAATATATGTGCGAATATTTCTTGGGTGCACTGTAGTATTCATAGACACACCTTGGATCGAGAAAAATGCTGCAACAATTAAAATGTGTGTTTGATGAAGCTATTAAAGTAGCAACTTTAGAAAATTGAGATCAACTAATTACAGACTGTTTACTTCCTCATACAAAGATATGGACAACAAGCATGTTACTGTTTTGACATACAGAGATGTTAGATGGCTCTCACATAGCAAAGTGCGTACGCTAGTATTTTCCACCAGTTTCCAATAAACTGGATTCGTAATCCATTTGATGGATCTTTCATGTCATTGGCTGGTGACTTCTCTATGACAGAAAAGAAAATCTTACTGATATTTCGCTTGATTTTGGACTTCAAACATTATTAAAGAGTGAAAGCCTAACACATTTTTGTCTTGCATTAAAATCAGAGCACCCTTCACTTAGTGACAAAGCTGTTAAAATACACTGGCAGTAAGTAAAAAAAGAACACCAAGAAGAAGATGTCTGATACCAACAGAAATTTATACAGCATAATAACGGAATACAGAGGATAATGTGATCAAAACATTATGGCAAAATACAGCTGTATTTGCTGGTAAACTGAAAAATAACATTTCCATGTAACATGGTTAGTACGAAGTTGAACCGCCATGAACTGCATCCCACTGTGCAATTCTGGCATGGAGTCTGTGGTACAGATGTTGGATGTAAGTTTGGGGGTATTGAGTTCCAAGCATCCTCAACCTGGACGCGTAAATCGGGGATGGTTGTGGCTGGCCGTGGAGACCGGATAAGTCATTGTCCCATAAAATCCCACACGTGCTCAATGGGGGACAAATCCGGTGAACGTGCAGGCCATGAAAGTTGTCTCACACCTTGAAGTGCATGTTGCGTTGCACGTGCCATGTGTGGGCGTGCGTTATCTTGCTGGAAAACACCACGATGGACCGACCTTACAAAAGGCATAACAACGGGCTGAATGATGTTGTTGATGTAGGAGGTGCTGTTTAACGTACCCGGTACAAACACTAATTGTGTACGGGAGTGATAGCTGATTGCTCCCCACACCAGGAGACCAGGTGTAGGCCCTGTGTGTCACTGGCGGATGCAAGAAGGGTGGAGATGTTCCCCTGTGCATCTGCGAACACGCATACGGCCATCGAAGGCTCCCAAGCAGAATCTGCTTTCATTGCTGAACACGACAGATCGCCATTGCGTTCTCCAGTGCAGACATTGGCGACACCACTGCATCCGTTCCTGACGGTGGGCTGGAGTCAGAGGTACACATGCCGGAGGCACACGTGCACGTAGTCCTGCATCCAGTAGACGGTTGTGGATTGTTCGCACAGTCACCTCAGGTGCAACGGCAGCTCGGATTTGCATCGCAGTGGATGTTCTGCTTGACAATGCCGCTCTTCGTATGCGTCGATCGGTCCGCTCATCAGTCCGTCTGTGACTTCCGGTTCCACGTCTTCTCATGTAGGAATGTTCCTCGGACCATCTACGCCACTATCGTACCACCACCGATACTTCCCGTCCAATTCGCTCCGCAATACGACGATATGAACACCCGGCCTCGTGGAGTCCGACTAGATGACCTTGCTCAAAGTTTGATAACTGCTGAAATCGTACACGTCTTCCATGTCCATGCATTGCAGCTTCTTCAGGGTCTTCGCACGTGTTTGTACGCCGACGACTGATTACATTCACTTCACTGTACTCCTTAAATACCACCGACGATAGTTTTCATATTATGCCATACTGTGGCGTAAGCGCTAACCGGTTGGTCCTGAAATTAACATCACACCTACGCAAACTCGACCCCATTAACATATGTAAATTTCATGATCGTCCGCCAATTCCTTCTTGGTGTTCTTTTTTCACTTTCCGCCAGTGTACTTTTGCTGTTTTCAATTACTTACATGTCTAAGAGAGCTTTCTGTACCTATAGTTGCTGAAGTCAAAATATCAAAACAAACTTCATGCAGAACCACATCTGAGACTATGTCTGTTTTCTGTGAAACCAAATATTGATGCACTTTGTTCTACTAAACAAGCCCAGAAACATCATTAAATTTGTGATTTACTTTGATTCATAAGTACTAATATCATTATAATTATTTTGCTATATTTACTTGTTACCATTATAAATCCTTTAACATTTGTTTTGGGAATATTTCTTACTTATTTCCAGGTTATTTAACCATTAATTTACATTTTACAATACAGTAGGTATATTATTTTTATGTTAAAATCCTTTTTAGTGTTACAAAATGTATATTCCTAAAATAATTTTTTGTAATGAAGTTACAGGAATTTCTATAAAAAAATGTACCTTTCATGAAAGAAACCATAAGTACTGGAGGCATTTAGAATATACATACAAAACTGTTATATTACTTATTATGTGAACAGCAATAGGTACAGGGGTTCGTGATAGCAATGTAATGTTGAAAGTGGTGCGTGAGTCAAAAAGGTTGGGAACCGTTGATTCAGATCAAAGTCCAAGTATGATGCAATAATCCATCCACATATGTGACAATTCTTGTCAGTGTGAAAATTGAAGAGACAGCCACCAGATATTAGTTGTTGGAGCTTCATGATACCAGTCACTAATAGTAGGAAGAACCATAAGGGTGAAGCATTTGGCAGTGGTAAAATTTTTAATGAGGGGTTGAACTGGATTAGCTAATATTCATGAATGCATGGTCAGAGTCACTAGAGACCTTGCCCCATTCCATGCTGTGGTTAAGAATTGGTCAGCACTATTTAAATGCATCACACAGTCACGGCAAAATGATTCTCTTTTAGGTTAGACAGTTGAAGTGACCACAAAAGGAATGTGCCACAAGGCTGAGGAATTTCCTATGGAAAATTACACTATGATAGCTATGTAGTTTAGCAAGAGGATGAAATTGATTATTGGAACCATATAAACAAATTCTAAAACAAAAAACTTCATTATGCATACATACTGAAATTGGAAATAACTTGTTATTAAATGTTAAACCGTTCCACATTGTTTTGGCATGGCAAATCAATTTGTCAAGAAATCTTATTTTATGTATAAAAATCAGTAAAACAAGAATAATTAACTGGTTAACTGAAATTTGCCATTTGTGCTGGGAGTTAGGAATGGTCCCTTGGAATTGGAGGGATGCTATCATTGTTCCCTTGTGTAAGGGACAAGGTGATCAGACTGACTGCAAGAACTATTGTGATATTAGCTTACTAAGTACGACAGGGAAAGTGTTTGATAAGGTCATTATTGAAAAGGTACAAGGTCTTACATCAGAGAAAGTGTGGGATGTTCAGAGTGGTTTTATGCCTGGCACTAACGTGGCTGCACTATTTTTGTCTGCACCAACCAAATTTTTGCATTACGCAGGATGATCCAAAAGTATCTGGCTGTTGGTAAGAAAGTTTTTGCTGCCTTCATAGATTTAGAGAAAGCTTATGACAGAGTAAATAAGATACTTCTGTGGAACGTACTGAATAAATGTGGTGTTACTGGGAACCTACTTAATAATGTAAAATCTATGTATGTTGGCAGTAGAGATTGTGTACAAGTGAATGGTGTTGTATCAAAACGGTTTTCTATTGGTGAAGGAGTCAGATAAGGTTGTATAATGTCACCCTGGCTGTTTAATATATTTATGGATGCGTGCATGTGTGATGCCAAGATGGACAATACTGGTTTATGTCTCGGTAATATCTGTGTGTGCAGATTGCTGTATGCAGATGACACAGTCCTGTTGGCAGAGAGCAAAAGTGAGTTGTTGGGTATGTTGTCCCAGACGTATGAAGTTCAAATTGAGTATAAAAAGGGAAAACCCGAAGTTATGGTTTTTGAGCGAGGAACTATTAGTATTGAATGCAAGATTAGTCTAAATGGCACAGTGATTAACCAGGTGAATGAGTTTGTGTATTTAGGAAGCATGTTTGACAGAGAGAACAAATTAGATAGTGAAATTAGCAGGGGACTGAATTCTTTATTGAAAGTTACAGCTGCTTCAGGAGCTATTTTTTCTTGTGAAAAACAGGAAAGATGGATTCTTAAAAGAGTCCCGAATGGCTGTGTATGAAACTGTAATTGTTCCTACTCTGATGTATGGCAGTGAAACCTGGGTATTGCAGAAGAGACATAGGAGTCAAAACCTGGGTATTGCAGAAGAGACATAGGAGTCAAAAACCTGGGTATTGCAGAAGAGACAGAGGAGTCATGTGTGTTGGAGAGATGCGATACTTATGAGGAGATTGTGGCAAGACACTCTCTGATCGTGTGAGAAATGAAGATGTGCTGCAGTTGTGCAATGTGAGGCAGATTGTTGTAAGCAAGATAGAGACTAATATTCTTAGGTGGTTTGGCCATGTTGAAAGAATTAGTTATGAGATGCTTACTAAGAAAAAAATTTCAGCCCAAGTGGCAGGAAAGAAAGGCAGAGGAAGGCCAAGAAAGTCATGGAAGGAAGATTCAGAAGTGTCTGCACGAGAAAAAAATTATGAGTATGAAGTATAGAAGGGCTTGTGTATGCCATGTGATGGATGTCAGTGAAGCCCAAGTTGTGTGTTAAGATCGCTGTAAGTGGAGAAGTTTGATACGGAAACAGTAAGTAAATAATCAGTTAACCATTTGTCTGGTAGTTTGTTATTTCTTTGTGGAGCTAACTTCTGAATCTCAGAGAACAGCTTAGTGATACTGTATGTATGTAATCAGTGAAACATTTCATTCTGTTTAAAGTGCATGCACATGGTGAGTCCTAACTCAAAAACTGGGGTAAATAATATGTCACAGCTTATATCATGTGTTAAAAAAAAAAAATCATGAATAACAAAGGGCAATGGAACTTAGGTGTCTCATTGGCATACTGAAATAAAGCAGGAAGCATGCAATAAAAGCACAGTAGCTATTCTGTATGGTGCACATTCAAGATGACTATAGCAAATGGCTTTTTCTTTTCTTTTATGACATTGATAATTGCTCCAGATTGACTATATACTGAATAATACTACTATGACTGATAAATATTATGGCTAACTTTTTAGTACAATTGAGACGGACACTTAAGAAGAATTGTTATGGAAAACTGGGCCAAGGTGTAAAACTCTTCCAAAGCAAATCTCTGCTGCAAACAGCTCATGTTTCTCAGGCTTCTGTGTAGAAATGTAAGTTTAATCAGCTGACTCACTCTTCCATAAGCTGTTTTTTTTTTTTTTTTTTATTTTTCGTTAGAAGCACTTTCATCTAATATATTTCAGAGACAATGAAGTTCTGGATAGCCATGATGGCATGGTTTGTGGACTATGATAATGCCTTTATTATCAAACAGTAACATAGCTGGAATAACAATGAGCTAAATGCACTATATGTATTACGCCTAAAAATTATGGTACAATACTTCCAGGATATTTGGTGTGCATATGTTAGACTTAAAACTTAATTTCTACTCTACATATTTTATGCAAAAATAAAAATTATGATCTATGATTTATTTGCAATAGTGTTCCAGATGAGTATGCCACATGCATTTTAATTGCAATGAGGAGGTTTATGCTGATGAAATCCTAAATTCTTCATTAATTACTAAATGTCAAATATGATTTTCATAACACAAATTACCTAAGAGATTAAACTTATTCTTTTATTTACTTTATAACAAATACCTTTTGTGATGGGAGTTCTAAAATTATCATTAGAGCAAAAATGTAACTTTCAGGAATCCAGTGCACATTCTTCATAGTAATTCACATTATTTTCACATGTAAGCTCCTTGTAAAAAACTGCAAACCAAGTAGCAAACATTTCTCAATACAGCAAAGCATGATTTTATTTCCATGGAATCATATTTTTGGTTTAATTCCTAGTGCCTAAGATTTGTTTAAAACATTTACACAAGAAAATAAAAAGCATCAACATGTTTTTATAAAAGCCCTCTTTAAATTATTCTTTAAACTCATAAACAGAAAAAAAATTTAACTTAAAAAATGAAATAGGAATCACTGAAAAACAGAAAAGCTCTCGGACATACACACCTTGATCCTTCAAGATTGCCACAGCTTCTATAACTCGTTCAGTGTAGATTCCAGGCTCAAAATTTTCCATCTCTGAAGAAACAACATCACAAATACGCAAGGACCGACCTCTTATAGCTCCTGCTGTTCTGTCCAGAGTATCAACATCACCTACTTGAAGTGCTTCAACACACTTATTTACATCCTCCAATATATGGCTTTCTAGAGTGCAATACATAACACAAATTATTTGATATTTGACCATTTCTACTTTAGATCAATATATATACTTTGGCATTACTTTTATTAGATTATTCTATACACAGCAAAATATGTAGCAATAACATACACAAGTAGTAAAGGAGTCCCCTGAGCTCTGAAATGCTTATTTTATGCAAAAAGCATTCTGTCAGGAAATATGAATGTCAAAGTCAGTGTTGGAAATAGATTTTTTTTTTTTACGAAGGGAATGCATTGTTTAAAGCTTAGTCAACTTTTTCAGGAGGCATTGCTATTCACATAGAGTATGGAATATTTTACTCAGTATCTATAACACTACAAAAATCTTCAACATTTTTAATCACAAAATCTTAAACATTTGTGCCAAGTAATTCTACGACTGGTAATCACTGGTTTTAGTATCCTAAATTATAAAACTAAAATGCATAAGTGTTAAATTGTTCCGACAATTTCAAATATGAATTTATTGTTAGAGAAAATTCAAACAAAGATATATTTTTAAGATATTTATCATCAAAATGACAAAAACGATTTTACCTTAGCAAAAGTAGAAACACCAAGGCCTTTTTCTGTTGTGCTCACTAATAAAGCATTTCTAGTGATGCATATCCTAGTTTCATAAGTTCTATGGGATGACCGAATTTTTGATATTCAATTTATTTAATTACTGCGGGATGTTTTGTAGGATGTAGTAACTCATTGCAAAACATAAGATCCATTTAAACAGCAAACAGTAACTTCCCTCTGAGCCTCACACATGTGTGGCACAACCAACTGCACAACTAATGAGTAGACCCTAAGCCTAACTCAGAAGATCAACAATATTCACTACTGCCACGCAAATCAGGAGCACTGAACCTCAGCAGCATGTGACAATACTATAATAATGACATGCAATTTTTAAGACTAAAATCCTTGAAAAACATAATGTTTTAATTTTCCATATTTTAGGCATGGTATCATTTATCCAGAAAACCCCAAGTCTCAAGCATTATGGATAAATGATCCCATACTATAGCTAATGCTCTTTACAGTGGCCCTCCTTTTAATGCACTCACATGTTATAACAGCCTACAACTTATGGCTGATTTTTCATTCTGCTAACCCTAATTTATATTCATTATATTGATCCTAAAAAAACAAAATAATTCTTGTGAATTAATGAAGACATCCAAGTGAAGAATTACTGTAGTTAACTGCCCAGCAAAAACACAAGTGCTGGGAAACTGCTGGCCACCAGCTGGCAGTGATGGGTCACTGCTGGCTGAAATCTGCCGCTCAAGGCCCGGCAGTGGTCCGTTGGTGGCAGCGCTATCAGTTGGTGAGCCATTGATGGCCCTGCAACATCGCCGTGAATTGTGGGCCTCCAAGCAAGTGCCACTAGTGGCCCATTGCTGGCAACCAATGCAACCCCCAACAGCAGGTGGAAGCATCGGGACTGCGCATGCGCAGAAGCAACACTTGCTGTGTCTCTCATGGTACCAGTTAGTTGAAGACGACGCTATCGCCATCGTGTTAATTTAGTGGATGTTAAGAAAAAAATCCATATGTGGAGAGGCGAATTAATTTCCTAATGAAATTTTACGTCGACGAAGATATCAGATTAAGCCGTGAAATACTAGATTACAGCCATGAAATACACCCACTCCATTCCCATGAATAACAATTAATGGATTGGAGTGGATGAATAACAAGAAAAAATTTGAAACCGCTTGAAACACATATCCTGGAAAACCATTAAAATAGCGTTTGTTGGAAAAAAAAAAAAAGAATTATACGCGTACAAAATTTATTAATTATTTGAAAGAAAAAAAAAAAGCAACGCTATGTGGTGTACTCATCCATGGGTTGAATACACAAGACTGGGAGGAATTCGCTTCTAAAAATAACGAGAAGTAAAATAAAATATCTTTTACTCTTTAAAACAAATGTAGCTTCGGACAACGGAAAGGAAAGACACAACGTTAAAAATGTAACAGAATGTGACATGAACCCGGGTAAATATATATTTATTCAACAATCTCTTTTCAAGACGGCAAGGACAGTAAAAAACTTTGGAAAGCGACTCTAAGTATGTACACGCCTTGAAAATGAGTGAAGTTCCCTTAAGGTAAAAAAAAAAACTATCGTTACGTTGAAAAAATTAATTTATCAATTATATGAAACTGCCTTTTATGAAAAATACCTCGCAATATTATAAAATGAAAGAGGGAAGCATTCGTTTACAAATTACATACCGAACAGATATCTTCCAACACGTAGACGAGCGTTGTGAATTAGTCCGGTCGGTAGCGAGCGTGGCTTCCACGTTAACGGCCCAGGATCAAATCTAGTCAGATGCAAACGGCGTTTTTCCGGTCTGTCGAGAAAATTTCCCCAGCAAAGTGCGTTAATTCACAAGCTTCGTAAGGGTAGGAAAAAAAAATTGTAGCTTTAGGAAACTGCGGTTATCCTTGCTTTTTTTTTTTTTTTTTAAATTATTATTGCTACTACTGGGAAATTGGCGGACAAGATTCGGCAAGCCACCAGTTACGTCACGTGGTTGCTGGCTGCCACTAACGGCCCACTAGCGGACCACATTAGGCTAGCCATCATTTCTGGCAAGTACTTGCAGGGCCACTGAAGGGCCACTTGTGGCAGCTACTGCCTGTGATGGACCACTGATGGCCCTGTTGTGGCATATGACAACTGATGGGGTGCCAACTGTTGGCCAGCTGTTGGCCTGAACTGCTGGCCCTTCTGTTGACCGCCCGGACATTTTATTGACGGTTCGGCAGCGGCAACATAGTGCTGGGCCATTGATGGCAGTGCTGGCTGCCAGCAATGGTCCACTGCTGGCCCAGCAATACTGTTTTTGCTGGGTGTGCATTATGGGGATTACTAGGATATAAGTTTTCACTTTGTCAAATTTTCGGGTTGTACCCCAACCCTTCTTCAGGACTGACTAAGATAGAAGGTGCTGCCACTCAAGTGGTAATGTCATACCGCTATGTTCGTTAATCGTGGAACCTTTTCTTCTCTCAATGTGTAGACTTTCTTCAAGTTTCCGTTTTAGATAGTGTTGTTGGTGTGCAAGAATTTTTAAAGATTCCTAGTTGATTGAATGTCCAGTACTTTGTACCTGCTTATCAGGGCCTGTTTTGCTTATAATGTTCTTAATTGCAGCTTCGTGTTCAGCTACACGGGCGCGGAGTTGTCTTCCAGTTTCTCCTACATATATGTTACCACAATTGCAGTTTACACTGTAGATAACTCCTTCTTGTAGTAGCATGTTATTTTCTCTTTGTTTAAACTGAGGAAATTTTTTTATTTTATTTTATTGTGTAAGTGAGGAGCAAGATGAATATGGAAGTTAAGCCTAATTCTCTGCAGCCTTTCAAACAACCCTTTATGGTAAGTTATTTTTCTAGTGAGTTTAATGTTTTTATCAGATTGTTTATGGCTTGACTTAGTTTTTTTCCCTTTAAAAATTTTTTCTTTCCAATTTTCCAGGTAATTGTTATCTGTCAGCGTCTTCTTTAATTCTTTTTTATGGATTTCTTTGGAAGTTACTGCAGAATCTAAAGTTTCTATTTTTTTCTGGGAACTGTGTGGCTACATTATATTTAATGTAGGATAGATGGTATGATTGGTAGTTTAGCATTTTCTTAGTATTAATAGGTTTTTCTAGAGTGATGTAGAGATTTTTCCTTCTACGGCAGAGAGTGTCAGATCTAGGAAATTGAGGCTATTTTCTTGCTGCACTTCCAGGGTGAATTTAAGAGAGTCATCTAGGGTGTTGAATAGGTTAAGTATGTCTATTAGCAGAGACTTTTCTTCTTTGTCTACAATTATCAGGATGTCATCCATATATCTAACGTAAAGGCAGAACAATGATGGCTGTGGGAGTATTATTCTTTCTTCTACATACATACATATATATCACTAAACTGTTCTCTGAGATTCAGAGGTTAGCTCCTAAAAGAAATACAAACTTCCAGATATTTTTACTTATTGTTGTCGTATCAAACTCCTCCATTTACAGCGATCTTGACATACAACTCGTGCTTCACTAATATCCATTACACGCCGTACACAAGATCTTTTATACTTCATACTCATAATCTTTTTCTCATGAAGACACTCCTTAATCTGATATACCCATGTCTTCCTTGGCCTTCCTCTGCCTTTCCTTCCTGCCACTTGGGATGAAAAGATTTTCTTAGTAAGCATTTCATCACTCATTCTTTCAACATGGCCAAACCACCGAAGCATATTGGTCTCCACCTTGCTAACAACATTTTGTTTCACATCACACAATTGCAATACATCTTCATTTCACACACAATCATATCGTGTCTTGCCACAAACCCCACGTAAGTAACGCATTTCTCCAGCACACAATCGACTCCTATGTTTCTTCTGCAGTACCCAGGTTTCACTGCCATACATCAGAGTAGGAACAATTACAGTTTCATACACAGCCATGCGGGACTCTCTAGAGAACCCACCATTCTTGTGAAAACCTCCCAGAGCAGCTATGACTTTCAAAGAAGAATTCACTCGCCTACTGATTTCACCATCCAACTTGTTCTCTCTGTCAAACATGCTTCCTTAATACACAAACTCACTCACCTGGTTAATCACACTGCCATTTATACTTACATTACATTCAGTGCTACCCATTCCTCTCTCAAACACCATAACTTTGGTTTTTCCCTTATTTATACTCAGTTTGAATTTCATGCAAGCTTCGTGCATCCGAGTCAACATACTCTGCAACTCACTTTTGCTCTCTGCCAACAGGACAGTGTCATCAGCATACAGCAATCTGCACACACAGATATCACCAAGACATAAACCACTATTATCTATTTTGGCATCACGCATGCATGCATCCATAAATATATTAAACAGCCATGGTGACATTACACAACTTTGTCTGACTCCTGTACCAATGGAAAACCAATTTGATAAAACACCAATCACTCGTACACAAGCTCTACTACCAGCATACATGGCTTTTGGCTTTTACACTATTAAATAGATTCCCAGTAACACCATATTCATTCAATACCTTCCACAAAAGTGTCCTATTCACTCGGTCGTAAGCTTTCTCTAAATCTATGAAGGCAGTAAAAACTTTCTTCCCAACAGCCAGATACTTTTCAATCATCGTGCATAATGCAAAAATCTGGTTAGTGCAGCCTTTACCAGGCATAAAACCACTCTGAACATCCCACACTTTCAATGATGTAAGACCCCGTACTTTTTCAATAACAACCTTACCAAACACTTTCCCTGGCACGCTCAGTAGGCTAATACCACGATAGTTCTTGCATTCAGTCTGATCACCTTTTCCCTTATACAAGGGAACAATGATAGCATCCTTCCAATCCAGAGGGACCATTCCTAACTCCCAGCACAACTGGCAAAATTCAGTTAACCAGTCAATTATAGTCACCGCCATATTTCAACATCTCTGCAGTTATGCCATCAACTCCCGGAGCCTTACCATTCTGAAGAGATTTTAGAGCTTTAAACACTTCTTCTCTTGAGATCCCTCCTGTGCTTTCATCCCTCATTGTGACATCATCTGCATCTGTCTCCGAATCATCTTTGCTTTCCTGATCTAATAACTCACAGAAGCATTCACCCCATCTGTCACTTAACTCATTGGGCTCCCATATCATTTCCCAAATCTCATTCTTCACACAACTTACAACTTTGTTTCCCCTATTTTTCCTGAGTCTCATGTACTTCCAAAAGGACTTCCTATCTTTCCAAAAAGCCAGTTCATGCCTTTCCACTTTCTCCTTCGTATCTTTTGCCTTAGTGTGGCGAACCAGTTTAGCAGCTTCACGCTTCTTACAGCAATATTCTTCCACAGAGACTCTACCTTGCAACATCCCCAAATAGGCTTCCTTCTTTCTCTTTACTGCCTCTTCAGAGAAAGCTTGCCCAAATAATAGTTAGCTAGAAAAGGAGATAGTGATGAACCCATAGCCAAGCCAGAAGTTTGTAGTATTTCTCTTGAAATTGAAAAAAGTTAATTTGAAAGAAAATAACAGCAGTTCATAAAGTCCTATGAGCTTTTCTTTATCATGATCTAGGAACACTATCTTTTCTGCCAAGCCATCTGCTAGAAATTCTATCAGAAGGTCCAGGTTACATTGAAATTACATCAAGACTTGCAAGTAATGGATGTTCTATTATCGGGAGTTCTCTCAATTTTTTGACCTGCTCTATTGAATTCTTAATAAGTGCTTGAGGTGGGGAAAACAGCTTAATCAGGTGTTCTAGGAGATAGTAGGAGAGGTTAGACAAGGAGGAAAACTTAGTGTCCACTATAGGACATAAAGGGGTTCCTGGCTTATGAATCTTGACAGTGCCATACAACTGAGGGACTCTAAAGTGCAATTTTGCAAAAATTTTGTAATTATCAAAAAGTTGATCATTTTTTCTCAAAGTTTTTAGTAATTTAGAAAAGTTTTTTCCACCTAAAGATGTTTTTTTTTTTTTTTTTTTTTTTTTATGGCACCTACAACTGGGTAGCTTTACTGATTGCAGACAAAATTAAGATTTTATGAGTTGTACATAATGGAGTGAATTCTAAGACAGCTGTTACTAATAAGTTTGCCATTCCTAAGAACCCACTGTTTGCTATTCTGAAAGATCAAGAAAATTTTGAAAGTTTGGGTAAACTTACTGCACAGAGTCAAATTAAAACATGAAAGCCAAAGTATCCTAACTTTGAAAAAGTACTCTTGGAATGTTAAGGGATGATGTGTGTCAGATGAAAACTTTTCAAAAATGAAGGCTGAACCCTTTGCCCATTTGATGAATGTTGAAGATTTCAAGTATTCTTATGGATGATTCCAGAAATTTAAAATTGATCATGGGATGTGTTTTAAGATAGTATGTGGCAAAAGTGTTGCCACTCATATTGAAACAACAAAGCCATGCAAGGAAAAATATTAACAAAATCCCCTGATCAAAGAGAAATTTTCAATGCTGATGAAACAACATTTTTTTAAGTTGCTACTGGACAAAATGTTCATATTTAAGGATGATAAATACAATGGTGGGAAAAGGGAAAATCAATGGATTAATTATCATTCTCCTAGTGGCAAACATGCCTGGCACATAGAAACTTTTTTTCGTAATCATTAGAAAACACTAGAAACATCAATGCTTTAAAGGTTTGACAACATCATAGACTATCTATCAAGCAAGCCAAATGGCATGGGTGCCTTCAAAACTCTATGAAAGTAGATCAGATACTTAGATTTCAAAATGAGCTGGAAGAACAGAAAAATTTTGTCGATTTTGGATAAGTGCCCTCATTGTCCACTAAGTGACCTGAGCACAATTACAGCTCAGTTCCTACCACCTACACAACACCAGTTCTTCAACCACTAGATCAAGTCATGATCCAGTGCTTTAACAAAAACTACTGAATAATGTTATGGAACAACATTTTCATATGACTTGAAAACAAAACACAGTGTATAATTGACATGCACAAGGCAATTTATTTATGTCTTTCTGCAACAATGAATCAAGCTTCACATGCTTCTTCATTTAATATTAACTCTGACAAACAGCCTGAGACAAAGAAATTTGGAGATGAGATGATGTAAAAGGTTGAGGTTATGTGTGCACCGCACACACACGCGCACTAATGTCTGATGGGCAAAAAAAAAAAAAAAAAAAAAAGATAATCAGTATCTGCCTTTCATCTGCGCAAAATGCCATTTGAAGTAGTAAATAGTAACGCTGTACTAGTGATCCAATTTATTGGCGTAGGAAATAAACACATAAGCGTTTCCAAGCTTTCGCACATTAACCAGATGGCTTTTTCAAGGAAGATAGACAGCAACTGCAAACTGAAAAATAGAACGCTTAAAAATTTAAACGCGGGAACTTGACAATAAATAGATATATAGATTAAGATAATACAACGTATTATCTTGAGAAAATAAACATTTGTGACAACTACGTTGTATTATCTTAATCTATATATAATCGTCACAAGACTGCAGTCTTTGAGATAAAGAATAAATAGATGTGACGTTATATTCATTTAAAGGTACGAGGCATCACGTTGGTTGCACGCGGTTTCCTGGTAGAGAAAAGGCGTTACTTGAAGAATTGGTTCCAAATTCATGGCAACTCGAGCGAGACACAATCATTGAAAGTACCGCTGTTGGTAATGATCTCCAAGGTTTCCCGAATGGCTGTACATTTAGGGGTAGAGTAGCTAGCTAATTTCTTTATATCATCCCACATGGAAGTAGCTGACTTGAATTTGACTTCTCTGGATAGTGCCATGGCTACTTTACCGTATTTTGTGTCCCTTTTATGTTCGTTGACTCTGATTCCAAATGAACGCTTGGCCATTCCAATGTAGTATCATTTAGAGCCGTTCGGATACTGTAGGGGGATTGCATAAACGCCTGCTTCGCAGGAGAGAGGTGGTTTTTCACTATTTCTCTTTAGTATAGTATGTAAAGATGCAGGGGACCTTATGCCGACACCGTAGTTCATCTTCTTGAGGGCGTTTTTGAGTTTGTAAGACACACTTGGAATGTAGGGAATTGAGCCTAAATAACGTAGCTGCGGCACAGGAAGACTGGAATGTTTGGCTCTGTCTGGCTTTTTGGATAAAGCTACGTATCTGATTCAATGAATATTTGTTTATAGTAGACTTGTGTACCGAAGCAGTTGTCAGACAATTTCCTCAATAAGACATCCAGATAAGGTAAAGCGTTGTTGCTTTCAAGCTCCATCGGGAAATTGATTGTAGGATGTATATCATTGATTTTATCAAGGAAAATTGGAAGAGTCTCTTTTCCGTGGGGCCATAGAAAAAATATGTCGTCAGCATAATGCAGCCAAGTGGTAGGCCGTGGGGTAATGCTGGAGAATATATTCCACTCAATTGGGCAAAGTATTGCTTCTGCAAGGACGGGTGAAAGTGAGGATCCCATCGGAGCACCATTATTCTGTTTATATATTTGTCCTTGGAAACTGTAGAAGCTAGTATTAGAGACCAAGTCTATTAATTTGAAGATGCTGAGGCATGACTCCTGCGTATAAAATGTTGAATTAGATATGGCCTCCTTTAATGTTTGGATGGCTTCTGGAACGGGAATTGAGGGGTAAAGGGAAACCACGCCGAAGCTGCCGATAATGTCGTTTGGCAGGACAGTGAGTTTCTTGACTTTCGTTATAAAATCCAGAGTGGAATTTATTACTAAGTCCGATTCAGGAAGAAAACTACGTAGGAATTTGGATAGTGCTTTCACTAAATGGTATGTTGGTGCAGACTTCCTGGATACGATGGGTCTCAGTGGGTTTCTGGGCTTATGGTGCTTAAGTCTTCCAAACAGCTTTGGGATCTGAGGTCCTGGTGGTAATCTGGTGGCTTTCCTAAGATCATCTTCCGTTCTTGAATTCAAAGAGCCTTCGCTGTTTCTTCTGATACCTATTCTAGACAACACGAAATTGAAAGCGTCATCAAGCTAGCCACTGATGCAGGATATTCATTGAATCAGATACGTAGCTTTATCCAAAAAGCCAGAGCCAAACATTCCAGTCTTCCTTTGCTGCAGCTGCGTTATTTAGGCTCAATTCCCTACATTCCAAGTGTGTCTTACAAACTCAAAAACACCCTCAAGAAGATGAACTACGGTGTCGGCATAAGGTCCCCTGCATCTTTACATACTATACTAAAGAGAAATAGTGAAAAACCACCTCTCTCCTGCGAAGCAGGTGTTTATGCGATCCCCCTATGGTATCCGAACGGCTCTAAACGATACTACATTGGAATGACCATTGGAGCGTTCGTTTGGAATCAGAGTCAATGAACATAAAAGGGACACAAAATACGGTAAAGTAGCCATGGCACTATCCAGAGAAGTCAAATTCAAGTCAGCTACTCCCATGTGGGATGATATAAAGAAATTAGCTAGCTACTCTACCCCTAAATGTACAGCCATTCGGGAAACCTTGGAGATCATTACCAACAGCGATACTTACAATGATTGTGTCTCGCTCGAGTTGCTACGAATTTGGAACCAATTCTTCAAGTAACGCCTTTTCTCTACTAGGAAACCGTGTGCAACCAACGTGATGCCTCGTACCTTTAAATGAATATAACATCGCATCTATTTACTGTCAAGTTCCTGCGTTCAAATCGTTAAGCGTTCTATTTTTCAGTTTGCAGTTTCTGTCTAACTTCCTTGAAAAAGCCATCTGGTTGATGTGCGAAAGCTTGGAAACGCTTATGTGTTTATTTCCTATGCCAATAAATCGGATCACTAGTACAGTGTTACTATTTACTACCTAATTGGTGTACTGTTCCTCGTTATAAATTTGCCACTTGAAGTGTTTTGGTATGCAAGCCTCTCGATTTTTCCATCTGCTTAATAATTCATTTGATAGTCCCTCCTTACACAACAAAAAGAAAAAAGCTGCCAACATGTCATAGTTAATTGAATGTTGGCAGCAGTTAAAATCCTGAAAAGCTACCAACAAGACATATATCCTCCTGCTTGATCTGAAAATTCTACAGTAATCTTTATTCAGACACAAAGCTTCTCCTAAACACCATTCATGGCTTTTTGTGTGATTTTCTCTCATGCTTTGGTGATATTTTTCATTGATGCATTGATGTGTCTTTCCCATGCATGTGAGTATGTGTGTGATCACTATCTGAACCATCTATAATATACAGGGTGTCCATAAAGTCATTCCCTCATTACAAAAGTTAATATAAAAAAATGTATTACAGGTACAAGAAAGGGACTGCATGACAATGATGGTGCACAAGTAAAGACTTTTTTACCAGTGTCAGTACACCTCCACATGGGTGCCATTTGTGGCCCGGAGGACATCTAAGCGATGTTCAATTTCAAGCCATGTTTTGTTTAACATCTCAGCAGAGACAGAACTATTGGCATCTGTTATTCTGTTCTTCAACGTCTCAACATCTGGCACACTGCTAGAGTAAACTTGGTCTTTCACAAAACCCTACAGGAAAAGTCCAAAGGAGTTAGTTATGTTGGGCAATCGAGGTGGGCATGTCATGGGACCATTGCGGCCAATCTATCTGTACGGAAATGTGGCATTCAGGAACTCACAATCCATTATTGACCCATATGGTGGGACACCGTCTTGTTGGAAAATAATTGAAGGTTGGAGTGCATGCAACTGAGGTGCTACAAAAAGCTCTAGCATGTCCAGTGTCATGTCCATTTACATGTTACCATGGGCTCTGTAAAAAAGAAGGGTCCAATGATTCTGTCATGCATCAGGCCGCACCATAAGTTCACTTTCGGGCTAGCCCTCTGTTGCTCAATTACATAATGGGGATTTTCTGATCCCCAGATTCGCATATTGTGCCTGTTTACTGTACTAGAGACGTGGAATGTGGCTTCATCTGAGAAACAGACAGTGCAGGTAATCACTATCATGAGATATGCGCTGCAACATCTCTGTCGCAAATGCAGCACGGTGAGGCTGGTCATCAGGCTGAAGAGCTTGAATGATCTATACCTTTTAAGCATACAGATTAAGATGTTTGTGTAAAATTTTATGAACCACGGCATGGTGAATCCCAGTTTCCAGTGAAGCATGACAAATGGATTTCCTGGGGCTTCGCAGAAATGTCTCCTGAACAGCTGCAGCTGTTTCTTGTGTGACCGCTGGTCGGCCCGCTCGGGGGAGATCACCAACACTACATATACCTTTAAACTTTTCATACCAAGCTTTTATGCTTTTTTGGTCCGGTGGTGATCGTCTGTACTCTTTTCTGAAATGACTGTGTGAACAGTTGATGCTGGACAGTAACCGCAAATTTGGTCTAATGGAACCACAACATGCATGCCACTTTTTCTTGCATGGAAGCCATTATCGATGAAATGCTCCTCTTCTTCAGTAGTAGCACTCACCTAAAGAACAGAAATTTTTTTTATGAGTGCTGCTATATTATGTTGCCAACCATTTTATTTTAACTTACATAGATATTTTTATATTAATTTTTGTAATGTGGGGAAGACTTTATGGACACCCTGTACCTTATCACCAGTTAAAGATCATGTATATTGAAAATAAAGATAATATCTCAGTGGGGTATGTGAAAGGCAGCAAAACCATGACTTGAACATTTTCACCATAGTCAGCTGCACTTGTACAGTATAATGACCTGAAGTGTGATTGAGAATCTTCTAGGTTGTTTGATGCACAATATTCTTTCATGAATGATGCAAGTTAGATTGTTATATAATCTGCAAAAATCTGCTTTTTTCACCCATGTTTTCTTATTTCAATGCCATATCATTGAGAATATTGCTTTATTTAAATCTTTCAAAGTCCTCAATTTCCAGGGGTTTGAAAAGTTTTAAATATAGCAACATATTCCCAGTTAAGAGAATAAATGAAGTGGCCTCAGTTTTAGATGAGGGCAGGCTTCAAGATTCCCACAAAGCAACATTGGATGCCCTGGGACTTGTAGCTCTTATTCTTTTATTTAATCATCCTTTGAAATGAGAGTACAAAGAGACACTCTCTTCCAATACAAGACTCTCTTCTTGACATCAAAAACCATCCTAGAGAATGGTTTCCTTCATAAAGGATCTAGTAGTTCAGCAACAAACAGAATTAAAACATCAACATCCCTGTATGTAGACTTTGCATCATTCCAACCTGCCATGACTCACTTTGAAAAATAAATATTTTATACTTTTATCTCAGTTCTCCACTTTGTGGTTATTAAACAAACTAATGGACTTAGCTTGCAAAACCAAAACACTCAGAGGCAAGAAATGCTTTCAACCCATTGTGTCGGGGATTTCTTTAACTTCTCAAGTCTGAAGGGCTATTCTTTGACACATGATGCATTTCTACTTCCCTAATTCTTATTTTCCCTTCATTCATGAAAACTGTGTGAACAGTTGATGCTGATAAATGTAGGACAATAGAAATTTCATTGTTTAACTACCCGTCTTCAGTGCATCCAATTAACTCCAATTCTATACATTTCTTAGTATTAGGCAAGGCTTTTCTTGTTTCAATTTTATACAACTACTTAATGCTATTTCTAATCCTTTGTCTTTTCTCTCTCATTTTACTCCATTTTTTAGGCAATGTGGGAAAATATGCAACAATATAGTTAATCCATGCTGAATTTCACTCTGTGTTAATACACACATGTTACCAGTGTACATCCCAGATACAGAGGTATAATTACTAATACTATGATACATATATGCATTGTGAACATGGGTAATATAAATAGTTTTCATAGGGGATGCCACAGTTTAACTTGGAATGAAGAAATCACTGTCTTAGTGTTGCCATCAATTTGGCATATGGTGCTAACAAAAAAAAAGGGAAGATGTTTTGTTTTTTGTTTTAGGACTTTGAGACATACATTTTTCTTCTTGGAAAAAAAAGTAGTGAAAGACTAGTTTGTATGATCCATATTCATGATATCTCTTCTTACAAATGTCATGCTGGAAAAATTCATGAATGGAATAAAGGCAATAACATAAGCACATTAATTCCTGATCAAATATGTATATCAAGGGAGTGCTAAGAATATAGAATATACAGGCTGTGTATACTGCAACAATAGTGAAAGGAAGTATGACAACAGTAATACAGGAGATAGATGTTCCAATCAATAAACCATGAAAACAAAACCACCATATATACATGGTGGTTTTGTTTTCCACCATATCGACTAGTGCAAAGATCATGCAAGTTAGACGTCAGATGATTGGGAAAATATGTGTTGGTCTGATGAGTCGTATTTTTTACTCCACTCCGTGGATAACGGTTATGTACATATTTGGCACAAACAACATGAGGCACTTGATTCATCCCACATGGTCTCCACAGCACAAGCCAGAGCAGGAGGTTGTATGATGTGGGACATGTTTACCTGGCAGGAACTTTTACCCCTGGTGCATGTGGAACAATGTATGCCTGGTGCCCACTCTCGTGAATTGCTTGCTGACTCTGTACAACCAGCAATGTAGGACTTTTTCCTGAATGGTGACAGTGTCATCCAAGATGACAATGCACCAAGCCACAAGTCCAATGTTGTGCAGGAATGGTTTGAAGAGCATATCAGTTGGCCTTTGAACTCCATTGATATAAATCCTATACAGTACGTGTGGACACCATGGAGCGGAATATTAGGCATCTGGATGCATCAATCACCTCCATACCTGCATTGAAGGCGACACTGCACACAACTTGGTTGGCCATACTTCCCAACTGCTTCCGGCATCTTATTTAAATCCATGCCACATCGGATAGCTGCTGTACTGAGAGCAAAAGGAGGACCAATGAAGTATTAGGTAACTTGGTCATAATTTAGTGATCACTCAGTGTGTGTATATATACATAAAATATAGAGAGGTGCATACTTGGTGTAACCAGGAATGATAAGAAGGGGAATGCATAGATTGGAGAACTGATGACAAGAGTTGGAGATATAATGATCAAAGTGAAGACTCTCAAGTGTAAATCGGCTGGACATATTGCTGGAAGAACTTACTAGCATTGTGAACAACTGAAACACTAGACTGGATAGGAGGGGAGGGGGAGACCTAGAAAAAGACCACATGCAAAATATGTATACACTATATTGACAAAAGTCACCAGACACCCCTTCAAAAGCAAATGAACGGATCCGCTGCATTGTTAAGATGTGCGGTACAACTGCAAACAGTATAAAAACAAGCTTGCAGCTGACCACAATCATATCGCACTGTGAGGTTGAGTGAAAATGTCGCGGCGGGAGAGAACTGACTTTGAGAAGGGAAAGATTGTTGGGTGTTATAGTAGTGGGTTGTCCATAAGAGAAACCGAGAGGTGTTTAAACATACCCAAGTCAACTGTTTTGGATGTACTGAATAAGTGGAAGACACATGGCATGCCTGAAGCAGCAAAACGTACCGACAGACGAAAAAAAATCAGTGACAGAGGACGTCGAAGCCTCAGGAGAGTCGTTACAGCTAATCAACGGAGTACTACTGCACAAGACCTCAGTGTACAGGTGAGTAAAAATGCTGGAACCTCAGTATGTACACGTACCATTCGCAGAGAATTTCATTCCATGGGCTACCATGGTCGTGCGGCTGCTCATAAGCCTTTCGTCTCCACTCGGAATGCTACTTGTCATTTATCACGGTGTAGAGAACATTTCTTGTGGACCGTAGATCAATGGAAACAGGTCCTATGGACTGATGAATCCAGATACATGATCCATCAGTCTGATGGCCATGTGTGGGTATGGCGGCAGCCGGGGGAATGCTATTTACCACAGTGTACTGTTCTTCAGTCAAGTTTGGAGCTGGCAGTGTACTCGTGTAGGGGTGTTTTTCGTAGTATGATCTCTGCCCATTGGTTATCGTGTGGACAAACCTGTTAACCAGCATGTCTACCTCGATATTCTGGACAATTATACCCTACCAACTCTGTGGTAATACTATAGAGCCAAGCTTTGTTGGTACCAGTAGGATAATGAACAGAGTCATAAAAAAGCAAGGACTATTACAGCATGGTTTGACAATAATTTCGTATCAAGTGTGGACTGGCCAGCACAAAGCCCTGATCTTAATCCCACAGAGTACCTATGGGATGAATTAGAGCACCTCTTAGAACCCAGGCCTACTACTAAGCAACAGTTAGTGGCAGCATTATGTACTGAATGGAAGTGCATACCTATCACTGTGTTCCAAAACCTTGTTGAAAGCATGTCTTGAAGGGTCAGTGCATGCATTAAGGCCAAAGGTGGATGACACCGTGCTGATGTATGTTGATAAATGCTATGCTGTGTTTCTCTTCTAGGTGTCCAGTGACTTTTGTCAATATAGTGTATATATATATATATATATATAAATGTAAGGTCAGGTGATGCGTAACATCACAGCCTCTCCTTGACAAATGTCAACCCCGCCTTCTCGTGGTGCATCCTGTTCCTACTAAAGGGGATCTGACGACCGCCAATAGCGGTATAACTATACCATCGGGATTAGAGGAAATTCTATCCCACACTCACCAACCCGCTTGGCCAGCGTGGTGAGTTATGGCCAAACCCTTCCAAAATGACTCCACAACTTAAATCTTGGCCCTCAGTCTCCGGCAGCTGGAATGTACCTGGCCAAGGCAGCGGCCAGGGCGACATGAAGGCAGAGGGTGCTAAGAATCCCCGGAGGACCGGACTAGGCTGCCATCTGATGCTGACCTTGGCAACGTACAATGGACGCTCCCTATCTTCTGATTCAAGGCTTCTTGAATTGGAAGAGGAACTACAAAGGATCAAGTGGGACATCGTGGGGCTAAATGAGGTAAGGAGAAAAGGAGAAGATCTCATCGAACTGAAAAGTGGACATCTCTTCTACTATCGTGGGACAGATACTGGCAGAACTAGTGGTGTTGGATTTATAATAAACAAGAAACTGAAGGATAAAGTTGTAGAAGTTGAAAGTTCCTCTGACAGAGCTGCACGGCTTGTTATCCAACTCTCGAAAAGATACCAGGCTCAGATTATTCAAACTTATGCACCCACCACAAGTCATCCTGAAGAAGAAATTGAAGAATTTTATGAGGAAATTTGTCATCTAAATAATAAAGGTAAGCAGCACTTGAAAATAATTATGGAAGATTTCAATGCAAAAATAGGGCAACGGCAACAGAATGAAACTTCAGTTGGTAAATTCGGTCACGGCAACAGAAACCAGCGTGGAAATACTCTCGTTGAGTTTGCAGAGGCAGAAGGGTTTTTCATCTTGAACTCCTTCTTCAAGAAAAAGCCACACAGGAAATGGACATGGAGACATCCAAATGGGACGACAAGTGAAATTGATTTTATTATGTGTAACAAAAATTTCGTCATAGAAGACTGCAGTGTGCTAAACAAGTTCAACACAGGTAGTGACCATAGATTGGTGAGATGTAAGATGCACCTCAACACTAAACTTGAACGTGGCAAGCTCATAAGACAAACAAAATCTATTGACATAACCAACCTTAAAAAACACCATAATACCTTCAAGTTGGAACTGAAGAACAGGTTCTCTGCTTTAGAAGGCCTAACATCAGAAGAAGTGGACATCTCTGAAGTTAACGGAAAAGTAACCAAAGCTCTTATGGAAACAGCAACAACATTAGCTGGGTCTAAGAACAAGTTGCATGTAAATAAATTATCCGGAAAAATGAAAATATTGATGCAAAAAAGAAGAGAGATGAGGACAACTAAAGAAGATGTGACTTCCAAAGTGGAATATATAGAGCTATGCAAGACAGTACGAAAAAGTATCACTGAAGACGTAAGAAAATTCAACTGTGAACTAGTGAGGAAAGCAATTGAAAACAACCAAAGCCTAAAGATAGCAAAGGGACATCTCAGTAAGGGAAGAAAACAGATTATGGCACTGAGAAAAGAAGATGGTTCTGTAACAAGAAATAGAGGCAGAAATTTTGACAAGAGTGAAAGATTTCTACTCCAAATTATATGAAAGGGATGATACATGCACTCCAGACATCATGAAAGATACCAGTACCAGAGTTCCTCCAGTCCTTCCAGCAGAAGTTGCACATGCAATCAAGAACATGAAGCGGGGAAAAGCTCCAGGAGAAGATGGAATTACTGTAGACATCATACAAGAAGCAAGTGGAGAAATCGAAACAGTACTCGCCCAAATTTTCACTCGATGCCTTAATGAAGGAAAGATTCCTGAGGATTGGAACACCGCTACAATGATCCTGCTACATAAGAAAGGTGACATTGAGGATCTCGGAAACTACAGACCTATCAGCCTCCTATCAGTAGTTTATAAAATCTTCACTAAAGTTCTTTCACACCGCTTGAAGGTGACACTGGACATGGCTCAACCGAGAGAACAAGCTGGATTCAGGAGTGGCTACAGCACAATAGATCATATCCATGTGCTGAGAGAACTAATTGAAAGAGCGAGGGAATATGAACTTCCATTGTGCATGGCTTTTATCGATTATGAAAAAACCTTTGATTCGGTGAAACCATCAGCAGTTACAATGGCTCTGAAAACCTGCAGTATTGAAGATGCATACATTAATATTATTAATAACATCTATGAAAATGCAAGTGCAAAGATTAGGCTGTTTGAAAATACAACACACATAAAAATTGGAAAGGGAGTGAGACAAGGTGACACCATATCTCCGAAGCTCTTTAATGCGACATTGGAGGGTGTTTTTCAGTCACTGAGCTGGGAAAACAAGGGGATAAAGATTAATGGAGATTATCTAACCCACCTTCGTTTTGCTGATGACGTAGTCATTTTTGCAACTAGCCCATCAGAGCTGCAGAGTATGATCCAGGAACTTGCTGACAAGAGTAAAGAAGTGGGATTAAAAATGAACTTTCAGAAGACAAAAGTGATGTTCAATGCTTTTACAAGAAATGAAGATTTATCGATTGATGGAGAAAAGCTGGAGATAACAGACACGTACGTTTATCTTGGACAGCAGATATCAAGTGAGGGTCACATTGATGAAGAAATTAATCGGCGTACAAAACTTGCCTGGAGAGCTTTTGGAAGAAACAGCATAATTTTCAAGAGCAATATGCCATTATGTCTTAAAAGAAAAGTGTTTTATCAATGCATCCTTCCAGTGCTTACGTATGGTGCAGAGACGTGGACCTTAACTAAAAGAGACATACAAAGGCTGCAGACAACTCAAAGAAGCATGGAGAGGTGCATACTTGGTGTAACCAGGAGAGATAAGAAGAGGAACTCGTGGATCCGAAAAATGACAAGAGTGGAAGACATCATGATCAGAGTTAAATCCCTGAAATGGCAATGGGCTGGACATACTGCCAGAAGGACAGATCATCGATGGACAGCCGAAATTTTAGATTGGATTCCAAGGGACAGGAAAAGACCCAGAAGAAGACCACATGGGAGATGGGTGGATGAAATTCGAAAGTATGCAGGGGTGACATGGAGGAGACTGGCACAAGACAGACCGTTGTGGAGGAAACTTGGGGAGACCTTCGTCCAGCAGTGGATTGATAATGGTTGACAATGATGATGATGATGATATATATATGGCATCTGTATAAGATACATCGCTGACCTTCTGGTTTATTGTGTGCATGATTTTTCTTGAGTTGCTAAGGATATTTATCCTGAAAGTTTAACTTTGAAAAAAAAAAAACCTTAGTGAAAGAGAAGTTAACTGTTTGGACCTGGTAATCACATTTGCACCTACTGCTATTGAGACCAAGGTGAATGATAAAAGAAAAGAATTTAATTTTCATGTAAGCTATGGTGTGAACTGGCATTCTGTTATATCTCGTAGAGCACATCGTAATATAATTGTCTCGCAATTCTTCCGATTTGCTAATATGTGGAATAATTATTTCGCCTTTCTTGAGGCACTGGCATGCTTCTTCAACTGGCTTGTTATTAATGAATATCCTACTCATTTCATGTTTCACATTCTTGGCCAACTTTTTTGGAGTTGTGAATTCAGAGAGTTCAATTTTAATTCTTCGTTCAATCATTTCATCTGCCAAATTTTTAGTTAGTTCTTTTGTGTACCTCTTGCCTTGATTTGTGATTGGTTATTTTGAATTTTGTTTTCTTAGTTTGGCAACATTTGCTAACCTTGTTGCTACTAACATTTGTTCTTGACA
The DNA here is from genome assembly GCA_039090855.1 of Macrothele yani. Lineage (NCBI taxonomy): Eukaryota > Metazoa > Arthropoda > Arachnida > Araneae > Macrothelidae > Macrothele > Macrothele yani. Next base: position 77,716,237 of record CM077025.1, on the reverse strand, counting down.
TTGAACTTTTTTGTCTTCCGTTTTGCGTTTTGTTTGGTCTCACGGCTTAGACAGCTCTCCAGCTTGTATTGGTTTCACCTACATTAGCCGAGATTTGAAAAGCCATTCATGTTCAGCTGGAGCTCTCCTGATGATTTCAGCTGCTTTGTTTTTTTTTGGTCTATCCGATCCTCTGCATTGGCAATCGTATTTTTCTCCTATAGGTATGATATTCATTGTGTTCTTTTATTAATAGTACATACTTTATTGACTACATGTTCGCTTTTGAATTATCTTACCTTCTGTTTATTGGACTAATTTTCTTGTATATATATATATATATATATATAAAACCATGGAGACATCAAAATGGGACGACAAGTGAAATTGATTTTATTATGTGTAACAAAAAGTTCGTCATAGAAGACTGTAGTGTGCTAAACAAGTTCAACACAGGTAGTGACCATAGATTGGTGAGATGTAAGATGCACCTCAACACTAAACTCGAACGTAGCAAGCTCATAAGACAAACAAAATGTATTGACATAAACAACCTTAAAAAACACCATAATACCATCAAGTTGGAACTGAAGAACAGATTCTCTGCTTTAGAAGGCCTAACATCGGAAGAAGTGGATATTTCTGAAGTTAACAGAAAAGTAACCAAAGCTCTTATGGAAACAGCAACAAAATTAGCTGGGTCTAAAAACAAGTTGCATGTGAACAAATTATCAGGAAAAATCAAAATGTTGATGCAAAAAGAAGAGAGATGAGGACAACTAAAGAAGATGTGACTTCCAAAGTGGAATATATAGAGCTATGCAAGACAGTATGAAAAAGTATCACTGAAGACGTAAGGAAATTCAACTGTGAACTAGTAAGGAAAGCAATTGAAAACAACCAAAGCCTAAAGACAGCAAAAGGACATCTCAGTAAGGGAAGAAAACAGATTATGGCACTGAGAAAAGAAGATGGTTCTGTAACAAGAAATAGAGGCGAAATTTTGACAAGAGTGAAAGATTTCTACTCCAAATTATATGAAAGGGATGATACATGTACTCCAGACATCATGAAAGGTACCAGTACCAGAGTTCTCCCATTCCTCCCAGCAGAAGTTGCACATGCAATCAAGAACATGAAGTGGGTAAAAGCTCCAGGAGAAGATGGAATTACTGTAGACATCATACAAGAAGCAAGTGGAGAAATCGAAACAGTACTCGCCCAAATTTTCACTCGATGCCTTAATGAAGGGAAGATTCCTGAGGATTGGAACAACGCTACAATGATCTTGCTACATAAAAAAGGTGACATTGAGGATCTCAGGAACTACAGACCTATCAGCCTCCTATCAGTGGTTTATAAAATCGTCACTAAAGTTCTTTCACACCGCTTGAAGGTGACACTGGACATGGCTCAACCGAGAGAACAAGCTGGATTCAGGATTGGCTACAGCACAATAGATCATATCCACGTACTGAGAGAACTAATTGAAAGAGCGAGGGAATATGAACTTCCATTGTGCATGGCTTTTATCGATTATGAAAAAACCTTTGATTCGGTGAAACCATCAGCAGTTACAATGGCTCTGAAATCCTGCGGTATTGAACATGCGTACATTAATATTATTAATAACATCTATGAAAATGCAAGTGCAAAGATTCGGCTGTTTGAAAATACAACATACATAAAAATTGGAAAAGGAGTGAGACAAGGTGACACCATATCTCCGAAGCTCTTTAATGCCACATTGGAAAATGTCTTTCAATCACTAAACTGGGAAAACAAAGGAATAAAGATTAATGGAGATTATCTAACTCACCTTCGTTTTGCTGATGACGTAGTCATTTTTGCAACTACCCCACTAGAGCTGCAGAGTATGATCCAGGAACTTGCTGACAAGAGTAAAGAAGTGGGATTAAAAATGAACTTTCAGAAGACAAAAGTGATGTACAATGCTTTTACAAGAAATGACGATTTATCTATTGATGGAGAAAATCTGGAGATAAGAGACACGTACGTTTATCTTGGACAGCAGATATCAAGTGAGGGTCACATTGATGAAGAAATTAATCGGCGTACAAAACTTGCCTGGAGAGCTTTTGGAAGAAACAGCGCAATTTTCAAGAGCAATATGCCATTATGTCTTAAAAGAAAAGTGTTTGATCAATGCATCCTTCCAGTGCTTACGTATGGTGCAGAGACATGGACCTTAACTAAAAAAGACATACAAAGGCTGCAGACAACCCAAAGAATGCATGGAGAGGTGCATGCTTGGTGTAACCAGGAGAGATAAGAAGAGGAACTCGTGGATCCGAAAAATGACAAGAGTGGAAGACATCATGATCAGAGTAAAATGCCTGAAATGGCAATGGGCTGGACATACTGCCCGAAGGACAGACCATCGATGGACAGCCAAAATTTTAGATTGGATTCCAAGGGACAGGAAAAGACCCAGAAGAAGACCACATGGAAGATGGGTGGATGAAATTCGAAAGTATGCGGGAGTGACATGGAGGAGACTGTCACAAGACAGACCGTTGTGGAGGAAACTTGGGGAGACCTTCGTCCAGCAGTGGATTGATAATGGCTGACAATGATGATGATGATGATAAAACCATAAAACACTGGTTGAAAATTCATGTACAATTATATACAGGATACATAATTTTTTTTTATTAGTTATACACTGAATACCTGAAACAGCTAAGAAATCTTCAACTGTCACTATGTCATCAACTGCATCTATAAGTACTTTCACTTGATTTTGCCACATGATTTTAAATGACTCCATGTTCTCCTGGGCAGGAATAGATGACGGACGAGCAGCGAGAATAGTTGCCGCACTAACTACCTATTTAATAAAGATAGATTTTTTTTATTTACAAAACTTTTTTATACTGAAATTCTCTGAGTGAAGCTTTGCATATTTTGCCATGTTTCACCCACTTAAAACATAAATAAACTTGACACAATGGGAAAATTACAAGAAACCATTACATTTATAACCATATAAAACATGCATCTAAAATTTTCTGAATTTTACAAATTCTATCATTTTCAAACTTAATGACTAACAAAAAATCACTATGACCAATCAGGAAAGAAACTCCACAAACTATATTCACAATGCGCAAAATAAAAAAAGTACAGAAAACAGAGAAACATGAGGAAACTGTGAAATTGCACAAGCAAAACTTTCTGAACTACACAAGATTTTTAGGTAAATTCAGACAGTAGTTAAGAGGCACTGACAGAAACAAAATAAGGTAATTTTACCTACATACATTTCTGAGAGCTTCATAATAAACACATGCATCTGTTCATCAAATAGAAGTCATCGCTCTTTCCACATTTATAAATGAGTCACAGAAAAATTCTCATCGGCCGCCACCGGGAATTGAACCCAGTGTCTTCCGGTTATGTGCCGGATGTCAACTCTGTATTTATCATTTATTCGCCTTTTAGTTATTTGTTCAGTTGCTGCTGTTCATCTTTGGTGAATCCCCAGCATTGTGCAGGGCTCAAAAGAAACAACCTGTCATGTGGTTTGGCAGTTTGTCGTTTGTGAGTCTGGAGAATTTTGAGGCCGCTGTGGTGCAGCGGAAGCATATCCAGCGCGTAACTAGAAGACCTTGGGTTCGATTCCCGGTTGCGGTTGATGAGAATATTTCCGTGACTCACTTATAAACGTGGAAAGAGCGATGACTTCTGTTTGATGTTCCTGGTCCACGTCAACTCTGTATTTAACATGCATCTGTTTTAAAATTCAGATTTAAGCTTCTCAAGGACAGATTATCTCTCACATTTAATAGCCGTAGATATATCAATCGTATTTGTGAAAATCTTGGTATGCAACATAAGCTTTATCAACATCCTCTACTTTTATATTCTAAAATTTTTTTCCTTGCACCACTCCTGAATTTGAATTTTCAAGGAACTTATAAGACATCTTTTAAACTTTCCAAGTAATTCCTATTAAATAAATTTTTCTGTCTACAAGAATTTGTTCAATGCTCAGTGGTACAGCTAGCTTCTAGTCTTTGTCTTAATGAAATTTTTCTTTCATTTTTCTTTCATTGTTTTTCTACTTAATGAATGCAAAATACAATGAAAGAAAAATATTGTGTTCTGCAAACCTGCCTCCTGCTGCACAAAGTAATGAAGTTATGCAGAAAGTGGATCCATTTATATTTTTTTAAGTAAATGAATTGAAAGACTGATAAATTGAATCAACTTTGATGAAGCCTGTATGAAAAAGAAACAAAATTTGTTAGTCTTATCAAAGTACCAGAAGTAAGAGTCACTCACTAAATACTATATGGAAGAGATTTGGTTCCAAAGCCTATAATGTACTGCTCAAAGAGAAGGTGGTCAACTTCATTTTAATAAAAACAAGCAATCAATGCTTATTCAGGATTTTGTGTTGAGAAACTGGATCTGATAATCACACTCTTCTTCACCAAATATGATTTACAGATTTGAGAGAAAAACTGCTTACATCTTTGAAAAATAGAAATACTATCATTTGGTAGAATTTCAAGAGTAAAGCAATATTCAATTTTCTGTTATATTTGGCAGGCATTTTCCCCAATAATAAAAGTTTTCTGTCGACAATGGGAGAAGCTGTGGCAATGATTAAAGTGAAAAAGAACTTAAAAGGTTTCTCAAATAATTTGGCCCATTGGCATTGGCAGTTCCTCTTAGAAAAAGACAAACAGGTTTTGTAACACTTAAAAACTTTTGAAACAAGATCTCAGTAAAAAGTACTTATACAAAATCCCATTTCCAAGGTTATTTATGAGCTTTAAAGGATCTGAAACAGATCTCTGGTATAGTAATATCATTTTCTTACCTTGAAGTAAGCTGCTGATCACAGTCTGAAAACGTAAAAGATATAGACTTAATAAAATGAAATCTTTATTCCAAGAGTCATCTTGAATTTTAAAATTCTTATTGCTTGGGATACATGTTAAAATTAAAATTGCTCTCAAACAATATTTATATTGCTTCAGAAAGGCCCTGCTTCCTTTCACTATCCTGTGTCTTTGTGAGCAAGAAATTTCCTCTCTTTCATTGACTAAAATTAAAACTCCCAAATGCTTTCACTTATGACATAATAAGCATGTTTCTGTCTCAGAAACTGTACCTGTAATCAGTGTTCAAATTTAATCATATCAGCAATGATTTAATGTGATTTATTTTCATTCTGGAGCAAAGATGCCCAATCACAAGCTGCTGAGGCCTTAAGCCTTTGAAAGTAAAATGGATGCTAGACAAGTTAGCTAGGAATCTGTGAGACAGTAAACTTTCTGGGATACTTTTTAACTGGATATTTAAAAGCTGCTGTGATTTATGGACCACTAGAGGGTTTTAGTTGTACAGAAGCAGATTCCTCCCCCCCCCTCCCCCCAATTTAGGAAATGGTGTTGAAAACTAAAAAGTACAAAAAAGTTATTACTTTTTTTATTTGAGTAGTAAAACTGGAAACAATAAGAGTTGAACTGAAGACACAATGGAAAAAGCTGGGGAAATCGTAATTACTATTATCATTTTTACACATTAAAGTAACTTGTACAAAAATCTAGCGGATAATGCTTACCTTGGCATTCCTTTCTAGCGATGGGAACATTTCACGCATATGTTTTCCGGTCTTTGTTGATGTTATTGTCCTAAAGTCCGTTGTATGCGATGACTGGCTTTACTTCTCACACTTTTCGCTGGGTATACTTATTGGATCTTTGCCTTAGGATTCAAACACATCAATTTTTACCATTCTTTATACTCAAAATTTTCGCCCATACTCTGGGCATCCTCAGGAGCGTGGTGACTTTACCACCGATGTTCGTGGTTAACTTCACGCTAATGGAGTCCGATACTCCTTGTTGCCATTCGTCGGATATACTTTCCTTGATATATTTCGTTATCAAGCCTGGCTGGCGCCATCTATGATTCATTAAAACACTTTTTTTTTTTTTAATTTTCTTCTCCTATCCTGGTTTTCTTGTCTTTTTTGCCGGTTTTTCTTTTGTTGTTGTTTTTCTTGTCTTATTAGTTCTTTCCACAGGCCCGATAATGTGCTAGGGTAGTTCTGGTTACATACCCTTGCTTTATTTTTATAGATTAATATTGCTTCTTCCCTCCTCATTTGCCTTTCGATTTTTTATTCTTTTTTAGCATTTTAATTTCATCGAATTTTGGGAATGTCTGGTTTTCCATGCAGAATTGCACTAAAGCAGTTTTGGCTTCTTTTTTTTGCCAGTTAGATATGTGTTGTTTAAGTCTTTTTTTTAATCTGTTTTTCGTACTTCCAATGCACGATATTGGGGTTATGTGTGCAATTGGAATTTCGTAAGTTCCTGATTCTTCTAGCATTTTTTCCTCCTTTTTTTTGTTGACAGTCATACTTTTCATGGTGTGCACTGAGCTTCCTAGTTGTAAGTCATATTTAGCACAGTGCCTATTGATTTCTTTACTCACTCCTTCCAAGTATGGGAAAGCTCCAATGTATTCCAATTTTTATTCCTCATCTTCCTTTGGTTGTGCACTTCTTGGCCTTCTTTACTCTGAGTCATATGCTTTTTACTCTCATGTATCCATTTATTAATTAGCTTACCCGAGCAGAGTATAAAGAACGGTAAAAATTGATGTGTTTGAATTCTAAGGCAAAGATCCAATGAGTATACCCAGCGAAAAGTGTGAGAAGTAAAGCCAGTCATCACATACAACGGACTTTAGGACAATAACATCAACAAAGACCGGAAAACACGTGCGTAAAATGTTCCCATCGCTAGAAAGGAATGCCAAGGTAAGCATTATCCGCTAGATTTTTGTACAAGTTACTTTGAAATATCGCACGTAAAATAGAATAGTAGAATAGTTAGAGCTATATAATAGTCAGAATTAGAACTACTAATTGGAATTGATTTTTACACATGACTGAGATTCTTAACTTCAATTGGTGAGAAAAGAGTAGACATGATAAAAGAACACAGCCGGGCAAAAATTACCAAAATTTTAGGTAATATTTGTTGATACACACAGAATTTATAATAAAAAATACCCCTTAATGTGTCACTGTGTTCAGTGAACATGCAAATCAGTGAGGACAGATTACACGTAGCATGATAATTTAATATATAAGGTGCTTCAAAAGAGAGCTCCATTAAATGTGAATTGATGTTTTCTAAATACAGATGTGCCAACCTTCAAAATCTAAAAATCAGGAGATTTTTTGCAGCTCATAAAATCACATGAGCTCTATTTTTTATCGACATTTTTCAGATACAGGAGCAATTTTTCCAGAAGTAGTATTATTGGTACATAGCATTTTTTATGTTTAAAAAGTTACTCTAAATGCAGACTGTATGTTTATATGCAAAGTAAAAAGCATAGTGAAAAATAGTTGTCAACCAGATACAATTAATAGCATTTTTTTTTCGCTCTCGAATTTTGGTTTTCAGAAATTTTTCCTCCATTTTCAGACTGAAAAACAAATATTTACGAAACAAAATGATATATAACAACAATACTGGACAGAGGCAACATCACAGGAAAAAGAAATTACGATTACGGAAAAAATCTTTATTTCGTTTACTTCCGTCTTTGAAAGACGAAATACCGTCCCAAGGTGTATTTTTACGAATTGGTAAAATTCTTCTACGAGTAGTTTTACGCACCGAGAAAAATTCACGATGCGTATTTTTTATGCTCCGAGAAAAATTCCTGACGCATACTTATACGCGGGAAGAAAAATTCCAGATGCATATTTTCACGCATCGAGAAAAATTCCTGATGCGTATTTTAACGCGTTGATAAAATTTTGATGCGTACTAGACGCGTAATCAGATTACGCATTTTGGAGAACTCTGGTCAACACGTCACTTGAGCACTCCCGTGGAGAGAGAGAGAGAGAGCTACCACACGACGCGGAGCCATTGTTATACTTGATGGCTCCGCATGAAGCCGACGAGTCAAAGATGACATCATCGCGTAACACAGCGCTCGTAAGGTCCGGTAGAAAATCCAAATGGATGGTTGCAGCCTGCAGGGGATTGAAATATTTCGATTGAGCAATCAAAATATTAAAAAATCTGTAAAAAACAAGACTTCTAACCATAAATCAGTAAAATTAAGCAGAAATGCGTAAAAGTTAGCAAGTATGCAACATCCATGCCCAACTGCGATTCGAACCCAGACACATCTTGGACAATTTGTCGAAAGCCGGCGCTCAGTTTCACAACTTTATTATGCAGCAAAGACAATAACAGCTATAATGTACAGCAGAAACAAATTGCAAAAGATATGACACAAAATAAAACATTAAAAACTGCGAAAGTGGCGTAATGCAAAAGGAAAATTCTCCCGCAAAAAGCAAGCGAAAGGAATGAGAAAAAAAAAACAAATTCACAAACTAAGTGTACACAAAATGCTACAATAGAAGATAAAACAAAGCTGACAATAACAGATTCGCAATTAGAGATGAACAAAGCAGCACATTAATCTTCTACAAAATGCGACGAAGAAGGGAAAAAGAGACAAACATGGTGCAAAACAAGAAATAAAAATCTCCACAGTAAAGCAAAACCGAAAAGCACTCCTCAAAACTCTGAAGAAAACAAACAGGCTCACAGCTAAGAGCGGGAAGACGTGAAATGATAAGTAGGTCACAACTGGCGCGGGAGTGTGTTTGTAACCAACATAAAATAGACCACTGCGCCACTGGGGTTTGCTTTTTTTTTTGCAGATATGAGGAGAGGAAAAGTACGATACAGATGACTGTAAATGTTGTCCTGCATCACTGCAGAAAAAAATTCACAAGCAGGTCAAAAGTTTTCTTCTGTGTCGATCCAAGGCGGTGGTTGATGGAATTTCGTTATTTCGACCATCGTAGCAGATAATTATCGGCGAAAATCGGCAGAATTTGACATTTATTCGGAGGGCAGGAGGAATGGCTGAAAATCAGGAGTCTCCCACCTAAGGCCGAAGAGTTGGCACATCTGTAAATATGATGGATAATGCTGAGTAAATTGCTTCACAAAATTTTGCAGCAGATATAACACTTGTTCTAAAACAACCTCAAAGACATTGTCTGGAGAATGCATTGCAATCAAGAGCCATCAGAAGGATGGGAGCTTGTTGGTATCAAGCTGATATGGCAAGATAGCTGAATGGTTCTCAGATAATTGCCTTAAAACACAGGAGACAGTTTTGGGAGACAGGTGATATTAGAGTAGACAACCAGTATACACACAAGACAACCAGTAACTTTCATTCACTGCCTTATGTAATAGGAAAATGCCAGCTCCTCAACATGCTTTGAACTTTGCTGCTGCATCAGAAAGCAGAATTTCAAACAGTACAAATGACCTAAGACAGAGAGAGAGAGACAAGAGCATCTATACAGTGGACTCAGAAGCATGTTCACTATGCTAATCAAGAGTGGACAAATATTCTTTTCATAAACGAGTCCAAATTTTTTATGCAGATTTATTCTCAAAGATTCTTCATCTGGAGAGAATAAGGCACTTAGTATCTTGCATCAAACATCAGGGGCGATGGCATCTTGGGCTGGGCAAGGATTGTTAGTGGTTGAACTGATTTCCACATGTTTGTTATTCTTTAACTTGATGATATGAAGTCAAAGACACCTAAAAACAGTTTTTTAAGCAAATTTATTGTGCTGAAAGGAATTTAACTTTGCACGCAAATTATAAAAATAGTGTTAGTCTTACAATGAATGTAGGGTCAGCATATGTGTATTTCACACATTAATTTGCTTGCAAAGTTAAATGATTTACACGTGTTTAATAGAGGTGCCACGACTGCTCATCAGTACCAGGACAATGTACTTAAATGTTATATTCATCTGCTTGCACGCACGATGGGCCTGGAACTGAATTCCTGTTAGTGGATGATAGTTCTCTCATGCATATAGCTCATAAAAGAGTGGTAGGCAATGCACATAACTAACAAACAGATTAAGAAGATGGTAGTGTAGAACACACTAGGTTACGTATAAAAGTTTTAAGGCAAATATATTTCAGCTATTACTATGGCCTTCATCAGTGCAACTACCATTGGTTTCATTGCCAGATTGGAAATGTAAGTTTTGTGATGGTAACTCCGGGTGATGTGATGCAATGAGAGATTTCCAGATGTATGGAATGAAAATGGGGAGCTCAGAGTTGCAATTTTTGGAAAATAAAATTTCCAAACTTTCTCTAAACCTCAGAGCATACTGATTTTGGAAGGGAGCCAACTTTTTTGTATCTGACCAACGTGGAATAGCAGAAGTCTCAGCCATAGTAAGTAGAGACAAGGAAGAGGAAGTTTCCCAAATTTCACATCAGATTTGTGTTCCAGAAGTCTTGAGAGAATTTTCCAGAAAGAACTTTCTATGTATGCGGTTAATCCAATGTTAGTCTTGACCGGAATTTTATACACTCCAGGCGAAGAAAGCAGAGGTCTTGGGTCTCTGCCATTATGGAGGACAACAGAAATTGAAGGAGAAGAACGAATGGCAAGTCTATATCCTTCTCCTTTGAAGATACAGATGAGCTTGTAGGTAGAAAGTTCGTGGAAAGGGATTGAGCCAGCAAACATTAGATCCTTTTTTGGTGAAACAGGTTGAAGAGCAACTACTGGTTTTTCTTAGCATTTTGAATTAATTTAGAAACCAGGAGAGGGAGGAAGCCATGTTGAGTAGCAATCAAACGGATGTTTGCTAATTCATTTTTAGATTAACTTCAATGTTACAAACCAAATGAGCTCGATGAATGAGAGAGTTGAGGGCTGACAATTTATGTTGGTGGAAGGTATGAGAATTGAAAGGAATAATGCTATTGGTAGAAACTGGTTTTCGGTAGACAGAAGTGGAAAGAAGATTATTACATTTTGAGATGCTGACATCCAAGAAATTTATCTTGCCATCAATTTCTTCATTAATAGTGAATCTATTAATGAAGTTTCTTCACCTGGAGTGTATAAAATTTTGGTCAAGACTAACATTGGATTAACCGCGTATATAGGAAGTTCTTTCCGGAAAATTCTCTCAAGACTTCAGGAACACAAATCTGATGTGAAATTTGGGAAACCTTCCTTTTTCTTGTCTCTACTTACCATGGCTGACACTTCTTCTATTCTTCTTTGGTCAGATACAAAAAAGTTGGCTCCCTTCCAAAATCGGTATGCTCTGAGGTTTAGGGAAAGTTTAAAAATTTTATTTTCCAAAAATTGCAACTCTGAGCTCCCCATTTTCGTTCCATAAATCTGGAAATCTCTCATTGCACCACGTCACCCGGAGTTACCGTTACAAAACTTACCTTTCCAATCTGGCAATGAAACCAATCGTAGTCGCACTGATGAAGGCCATAGTAATGCCTGAAATATATTTGTCTAAAAAGTTTTTTATGTAACTCAGCGTGTTCTACACTACCATCTTCTTAATTTGTGCATATAGCTCATCTGATGGAACAATTTTTTTAAAGTTGGGGTATATGAGATCACCTGACCTCAGTCCTATTGAACATGTGTAGAATGCTTTGGGAAAACAAACTGCTACCCTCAGAAATCTCTACAACCTCATGAGGACTCGTAAGAAACATCATAATTTATTAGATTGACAACCTTGTAGACAGTGTGAGGTGGTGTTGTAGGACTGTATCACTGTCAGGAGTTATAACAACCTTTGTCAAGCTCAGTTCTTTCATTGGTTCAATCTTCTTTGTGAATGTACATTTGTGTCTTTAAGACAACACATTCATTTGTTTCATGTCCACTATTTATGTAGTTTTAAAATCCATAAAATCCAGATAGAAACTTTTGTACTTTGAGAAATTTATTTTACTTTAATGTGTAATTGGTTACGACCTTAAGGAAAAGTCTCCTTAAGAAATGTGATTAAGGTGGGTAGGCACCCTGAAATTTTTTCATTCATTTGTTGAATTATCAATTCAAAATTTGCAACACAAGAAGTTTAGAAGTTTATTAGTGACATTTGTCAAAAAAAGTTAAGAAATCAGCAATTAACTAATAAATTAATTAATGTTATTTTGTAACTAATAACTTTAGAAATTTTAAATCCAGGATAATCATTCTTTTTCTGAACAACAACTCAAGATATTTACAATACAATTAACTACAGCCATATTTCTTACACAAATTGATATAAAAATATATTACTTCTAATTGATATAATTTTTTTTTTAAATGTAATGAAAATAATGAAAGAAACAACAAGTTCCAAATTTGGTCACATATTTCAAAATGCCCTAGTTTCAAAACAAAACCTTTAGTTCACTGCACAACAGACATAATAGAAATGTAATCCCCCCCCCCACCACCACCACCACCACACACACACACACACACACCACCACCACAAAAAAAAGGGGCAGAAACTGTGATTGAACCACTAGTTATTAAGATATCACTGTTATTCATCCCATAGGTGCTCTATTGGATTAAGATCAAGGCTCTGTGCTGGCCAGTCCACACACGATAAGGAATTATCGTCAAACCACACCCTAACAGTCCTTGCTTAATGGTTGGGTGCATTATCCTGCTGGTACCAACAAGGCTTAGTTCCATAGTATTGCCACAGAGTTGGTAGGCATAATTGCCCAGAATATCGAGGTAGACACGCAGGTTAACAGGTTTGTCCGCGATAACCATTGGGCTGGGACCATACCACGAAAAACACCCCCACACGAGTACATTGCCAGCTCCAAACTAGACTGTAGGAACAGTACACTGTGGTAAATAGCGTTCCCCCGGTTGCCGCCATACCCACACATGGCCGTTCCCCGGTTGCAGACTAATGGATTGTGTATCTGGATTCATCAGTCCATAGGACCCATTTCCATTGATCTACGGTCCACAATAAATGTTCTTTACACCATGCTAAATGACGAGTAGCATTCCGAGTGGAGATGAAAGGCTTATGAGCAACCGTACGACCACGGTAACCCATGGAATGAAGTTCTATGCTAATGGTATGTGTACATACCGAGGTTCCAGCATTTTTACTCACCTGTACACTGAGGTCTTGTGCAGTAAGTACTCTGTCGATTAGCTGTAATGACTCTCCTGAACCTTCGACGTCTTCTATCACTGATTTTCTTTGGTCTGCCGGTATGTTTTGCTGCTTCAGGCATGCCATGTGTCTTCCACTTATTCAGTACATCCAAAACAGTTGACTTGGGTATCTTTAAATGCCTCTCGGTTTCCCTTATGGACAGCTCACTAATATAACACCCAACAATATTTCCTTTCTCAAAGTCAGTTCTCTCCCACTGCAACATTTTTACTCAACCTCACAGGGTGATATGATCATGGTGAGCTGCAAGCTTGTTTTTATACCATTTGCAGCTGTACCGCGCATCTTAACAATGCAGCAAATCTGTTCATTTGCTTTTGAAGGGGTGTCCGGTGACTTTCATCAATATAGTATATATAAGACCCCAGATTTGCTTAGATCTTTCGAACTTGCAATATGCATGGATAGTTTCCATATTTCCTGCAGAACCTGTATAATTACAGCTGTAAGTGTGATCCACTTTCTTTAGCTGCAGATCTAAATGTAATTCTGTTTACTGCTTTTGAAGTCTTAGACATATTTTGCAGTATGATGACATAGGCTCCACATCAGCAACTTTCCCTGTGCCAACAAAAATTGCAGCAACACAATCAGTCAGAGAAGAATTCCACACTTCTGCCATGTTGTACCCACAGAAATACAACAAGTAACATATGAATCATTTGAAAAAGAGGAAGAATTTATACAGGGTGTTTCACTCAGGAGGCCCAGAGTTATCATTTACTACAGACATAACATACAAACAAGACGGTTGCAACTATGGCAGTGCCGTCATGGATACAGACATGTTTAAATGCAACATAACTCTCGCATGTCTTGCCTGCATGACATTGAGTTCCCCACACCCTGATAAGTTCTGCTTGCAGCCAGTCACAGTGTTGTAAATATGAACACGATTGAGCAGAAAGTGTTCTTGGTCAAATCATATTGGACTATGGTTCAGTCAAGGTTACATGCTTGAATTTCAGAAAATGATTTAATGTTAGTAAATAGTAACGCTGTACTAGTGATCCGATTTATTGGCGTAGAAAATAAACACATAAGCGTTTCCAAGCTTTCGCACATCAACCAGATGGCTTTTTCAAGGAAGTTAGACAGAAACTGCAAACTGAAAAATAGAACGCTTAACAATTTGAACGCGGGAACTTGACAATAAATAGATGCGATGTTATATTCATTTAAAGATTCTATTTTTCAGTTTGCAGTTTCTGTCTAACTTCCTTGAAAAAGCCATCGGGTTGATGTGCGAAAGCTTGGAAACGCTTATGTGTTTATTTTCTACGCCAATAAATCGGATCACTAGTACAGCGTTACTATTTACTACTTAATTGGTGTATTGTTCCTCGTTATAAATTCGATTTAATGTTGCTGTGCCACCAAAAAGTGTGATACAGAAGATGGTGAAAAAATTGGAAACAATAGGCACGTTGGTGAATGTCCACGGGGGCGGTCATCTCTCAATGACTGAGGAAACAGTGCAGGATGTGCGTAACAGGTTGCTTAATTCACCAAGTCAATTTCTTGGTGACTGTCCCAAGAAATTGACTTGTCAACTTCGACTTGCCACGGAACAGCAAAAAAAAGGGAGCATTTGCCCATATTAAGAGTCCATAGTACAGGAATTCCAGGTGCCTGATTTCGCAAAAAGGATGTCATACTGCAACTGGTTTCATACCTTCATGGCTGCAAATGATGACATCCTGGACATAACATTTTAATCAGACAAAGCATGGTTCCACCTGTCTGGGCACATCATTTCGCAGAATATGCACTTGTAAGAATATGCAAAGCAAATCCACATGCGATTCATGAACATCTGCTGCATGACCTCAAGATTGGAGTGTGGTGCACCATGTTGTGCACACATTTCATAGGGCCCATATTCTTTGAAATGACAATGAACACAGACATGTACTGCAACATTATTGATACATTTGTTAATTAGTTCAGCAACATTGAGTTACAACATGACTTCTTCCAGCAAGACGGGGTGACCTGTCACACATCCAAAAGGTCTATGTCAGTTGTAACTGGCTTCTTCAAAGATCGCATAAACTCCAAAGGAATACGGCCACCAAGGTCTCCATATTTCGGTCTCCCCAGACTCCTTGTGGGGTGTGTTGAAGGAAAAGGTCTATGCCAATAAACCACACATGCTCAGCAACTGAAAGCAAACATCACCTCTGCAATTGACGACATCATGAACATCTGCTGCATGACCTCAAGATTGGAGTGTGGTGCACCATGTTGTGCACACATTTCATAGGGCCCATATTCTTTGAAATGACAATGAACACAGACATGTGCTGCAACATTATTGATACATTTGTTAATTAGTTCAGCAACATTGAGTTACAACATGACTTCTTCCAGCAAGACGGGGTGACCTGTCACACATCCAAAAGGTCTATGTCAGTTGTAACTGGCTTCTTCAAAGATCGCATAAACTCCAAAGGAATACGGCCACCAAGGTCTCCATATTTTGGTCTCCCCAGACTCCTTGTGGGGTGTGTTGAAGGAAAAGGTCTATGCCAATAAACCACACATGCTCAGCAACTGAAAGCAAACATCACCTCTGCAATTGACGACATCAGACATGCTGAGCTAATTGAGACATTCGCAAACATGGAGCATGGGGCTGAGAGGTGCCTGCAGGAAGGAGGTGGTGATTTCCAGCATTTGTTGTGATGCAATACATTGGACATCTCTCAAGGTATGTACTACCACAATTATGTATGCCAACCTTGAATATTACATCTGTAATAAACGATAACTCTAGGCCCCCTATGAGTGAAATACCCTGTATTTTTTTTATTTTATTTGCATCTTTTAGCATAACACTGCATACCACAGTTTGAACAGCATCTCCAACTATCTTCAAAATTTGGGTGAAATGAAAATGATTTGGAGGTGGAGGTAAATTCAAAAATGTGCACAAATTTTTGAAGGCTGAATATCCATGACCCTGCTCTTGAATATCATAAATTAATAATGAATTTATTTCAGGCAGTTGATGGCCCAGTTTGTTAGAGCTTTGGAATATTTGCTTGTGGTCACATCAAGCCATCATTTCTTGCTTTGGAAAATTCAAATTTTTACAGGAGCACAGTTGGTACAAAACATTTTCAAACACCTGAGACAATATTCTTAAACCTATAGTCCTATCACCTGACAGTTCTACTATTTTATCTTCACTAGCAATATGTTTTAATTTCAGTTTGGAGGAGCTTACATTCTCAGTTGGAACAGAAGAAACATTTTTCTTCACAGTAAAGTATTTATCTTCAAACTGTTTATTTATTTATTTTCTAATACAGCAAAACTTAGCAATTTGATCTCTTGAGAGTAAATATGTTTTCAGAGTAATAAGACACAACAATTAATGTAAAACAATCTGGGATGATTTTGAATAGACAGCTATACAAACAAATCAACTTTTGACTTCCAATGAGAATAAAACAAATACACTTACAACAGTAGGCTCAAAATAATTATGGTTGGAAATGCCATGTTGCTGCCTACTGTAGAAACAAATTATTTAATTAATATTAAATAAAATAAATTAAAGTTGAAAGCAAAACCCTAATTGCATTTGACAAAATTACACAACTTCTGGTAAAAACGGAAGACCACTTCTGGTGAAAATATTGAAACAACACAACTTTCAAAAAAATAATTTCTTATGATTTACTTGGCATTTTGCATAAATTAAATTTTTTTGGAAGGCAGACAAGTGGGAGATGAAAGGGAATTAAAACTCTACTTTTTAAACAAATTGACTTTCTCAGGGTGTCTACCCACATTAATGATAATGTGGTTTACAGAGGCTTTAAGATCAGCAATGATCACTTTTTTGGAGGCATCTACTTTTATAATCTGTTGACATAAAGTTAAAAAGCTGTTTAATGCACTAAGATGTATTAGAGTCAAAGAAAATGAATAGCATCCAAGTCACAAAGTCTTACCAGTGGCGGCTTTTCAGGTGAAGTAGGTGAAGTGCCTCTTCACCTATTTTACTCAAAATAAAGTTTTATTCAGTATTTTTTTTATAATATATTCTTTTTTGCCTTTATTCAGTTCCGAAATACTCAAAATTTTGAATAGATATTAATTCACATGGCGCGCTCAATATGGAAAACAAATCCTTATACGCAAAACACTGAGAATGTTTGGAAGTCTGCAGTTTTCTGCCGAGTTGCCATGGTAACCGTGACGTCACCCTCCCCAATCTGCTCGCTCAAGTGAAGTGTTCCAGCTTCAGGCGCCTTACCTCTGCATCTTTCAGTTTTTGAGCGTAAAGTCATGAGAGATAACGGTGGAGCAGGCGGGCTAGCAGGGTACCTTGCAATCTGCTCGGGCTTTTTCCTTGTGGTGCTGTGGGACATTATTTTCCGAAAGGAATTTGTTCTTTCGTGCTTTGTGATTATTTGTTGAAAGCTTTAACTGATATTTTAGGTTTGTGCCAATTTAACTGATAGTGATAGTTTTTAGTAAGCATCCTGTGGACGACATTGTTTGTAATTTATTGCAAACTCCATTTAATCTGTGGAAAGATGAAGATAAAAGAGACATTTTGCTTCAAAGATGACCGACGGATTCACTGAGAATTGTTGCCCAGAATGAAATCAAGGAGAGCGGTAAATCTAACAATAGTAATTTTAAAAATTGTTGGTTTACTGAATATAAATGGATTTGCAGCACTTCTGTGTTAATTTTTTTTTTTTTTTTTTTTTGGCCCTGCTTACTTTTTAGCAATAAACATTTGGCGTGGAATAAAGAAGGATTCCCAGATTTATTAAGCATAACACGGTCACTTCATAAACATCGTGATTCTAGCAAAGACCTGAAATGCGGGTTAATGTTCAGAAATTTTGAAAAAATTCAAAACACCATTACCGATGACCTGAGGAAGAATGCTGGGCTTTTGAAAACCCATTTTAACGAAAACGTTCGTTTAAATAGACTTTTCCTGCAGACAGCGATTGATGCAGTATTAGTTTATACTGTATTTGAGCAAACAAGAAGTAGCATCCCATGGCCATGACAAAAGCATGGGCTCGATAAATCGTGGAAATTTCATTGAATTACATTCATTGTTGATATGAAGAAGTTCTTTAGAAATTGAAAATAAATACAAAAGGATAAAAAAACTATTCAAAATGAATTAATTGAATGTATTTCTGAATATATAAATGATCACGTCAAAAATTAAATAATTTTTTATTGTTGATTCAGAAGTTGTATTGGTTGAGGGATTTTTGGGTTTCCATGATGTGAATGAAGATAGAATGTCAGGAGCTTTATACAAAATGCTAGACAAAATTTTGGAACAGTCTGATTACCAACACAAATAAATAGGACAATGTTACGATGGGGCAAGTATAATGTGTCTGGAAGCTTAAATGGGCTACAGCAAAAAAGTCAAGGATAAAGCTTCTCAAGCTGTTTTTGTTCATTGCTTAGTTCATCGTTTGAATCTTGTATTACACCAGAGTTTTTCTAACATTTCTAAGTGTCGAATACTTTTTGCAAGCCTCAGTGGAATTGCTTCGTTTGTTCACCATTCTGCGAAACGGTCTTATACACTTATATCAACAACCGCAAGACGCAGACCAACCATAACAGAAACTCGATGGACCTCCACTTCGAAATTAGTAAGTGTAGTTGTTGAAGATTGGGATAAATTGAAGGAAGTGTTCGGATTTCTAACGAATAGCGAATAATCAGACAAAAAATCAATTCATCTTGTCAAGGGGTTTTTGAATGATATGAACACTTTCGAATTTACATTTTTGGCTCCATCAATCTATTATTCGAACTTTTGAAAAAAAAATAACTAAACATAAACTGTGTAACTCAAATTAAAAAAAAAAAACCTTGTGAAATTTTGAGCCATAAAAGGAATGATGAGTTATTTGAAACACAGTTTGGAAAAGCTAGCAAAATCACAGAAATAAGCACGGGAATATGCTGCTCTTACACAGGAAACAATTTTTCAAAATTATAAACAATTATATTTTGAAATTTTGGGCCACATTCTTATGGAAATGGATATAAGATTTCAGGACTGTAAGAAAATTCAATTTGTCTGACTTGCTGGCACAACCAAATTCGAATAATTTAATGCATGCTTTCCCTCTCGTGCTCTTGAAAATCTACATTTTTACGGAAACATTTTTACTAAACACCAGCGCCTTAAAAATGAACTGAGTCTTGTATATGGCGCTGAAAAATTAAGGAATATATTGACTCAAGAACTCCTTCGAGTGTTTCACGTAGACAAAAATAAGTAAGACCTCATTAAGGGATTTTCATTGTAGACAGTAGATATCTTTTCATACTGCTCTCGTACCTCTACAGAAGATTATAAATTGGTTTTCCTCAGTTTAACAATTCCATCTACAAGTGTGCCAGTGGAAAGAAGTTTTGTTAAAAGAATACAAACTTGCTCAAGAAACACTAGTTCCCAAGATAGACTTGCTTCTTTGGGAAATATTTCTATTCAGGAAGACATTTTGTCGATGCTCACGAAGAAACAACCATCTAACCATCTTATGATGACATAATCGACAAATTTGCACCTTTAAAAGGAAGAAAAATTGATTTAATATACAAAAAATAAGTAAGACCTCATTAAGGGATTTTCATTGTAGACAGTAGATATCTTTTCATACTGCTCTCGTACCTCTTCACCTATTTTTCCAACCACGAGCCGCCACTGACTCAATCTTAATGTAAACCATCAAGATTGAGTGGAATATGTCTAAAAAATGTATAGTTGAGACTGCAAGAAGAACGTGTAGGGAGGAGTATGCAAAAACAGGAAAACTAGAACTCCATGGTAGATAGCAGAAGTGAAATTGTTAAAGAAAATCTCAGGCTAAATGCGTGGTATATAAAAAGGCTTGTCTAAAGGCAAAACTGTGTGTTAGGAATGCTAAAAGTTAAGTCATTGGGAGACTTCATGGGTTACATGAATTGGAACTTTTAAGGCTCTCAAGTAAATGGGAGCTTAGTTAAATGCACATGAGGGAACAAGCAGCAGGTAAGATCAGGATTAGATGATAAAATTAGCAAAGCACTTAGTTTCCTCAGCTGCATAAGATCATTTTCACAAAGAAGGAGGAGGTTTATCAAAGAACAAAACTAGTTGTATACATTGTGATTGTAAGGCCTACCTCTTCTATGGCAATAAGTGCTGAGTGCAAAGTAAAGGTCGCATATGTTAGACAGTTAGATGTGGCTCATGTGACAATGGTAGCAGGAATATCAGAGAAATTGGGTGGATTCAGTGATTTGACAGAATTAGTAATGCAGAGCAGCTCTGAGTCGGGTACGTCTTCTGTAAAAGACACAGTTAATGAAAACATACTTATATGTTTTGGCCACATGTGTCACATAAAAGGTGAAATTTACTGCAATGCAATCTACATTTCAACACTTTAAAGTAATTGGTTACAGATCACACTAACATAGAACAAGCTGCAATAAAGGAGTGAAATTTGCCATTAGTGACAATTTGTCAAAGGTGATGGAGAAAGTTTATAGGTAATCAGCATTAATTCTTATTACAATTTCCTGCTCTCATCATTTTTGTTTATACATTTCACTTCACCAAACTTTACACACTCAAGTACGTATCATACACTAGTGAATGAATTACATTGAAAAAAGTATTCAGTATCATTTTATATAGCATACAGTTCAAAACTAAAAAACTAATCACAACTGTATTCATATCATAATGAAACACTTTTACATATGAACATAAATCAAGCTGTTCTTTCATGTAATGTAACCACAGAAATTTTAAAATTTGATCTTCCTGGAAAGGGAATCGAACCTGCATCTCCTGATTTGTGCTCAAGTATGCTAACCATTACACTACCCAGGACAATGAAATCCAAGCAACTGAGGCCTATCTGAGATGTCAGACTTTTACTGCACTATTCGAAACAAACATGCCCCATCGTAGCGCTAAGTAATATCACCAGCAAATGAGTAAATATCAAGTTGAAAACACATGGAATAATTAATGCGGACATAAATCAAGCTGTTTTACCACGTAACATAACTGCAAAAATTTGAAATTTTTATCATCCTGGAATGGAAATTGAATCAGCATCTCCCAATTTGTGCTCGAGTATGCTAACCAATAAACAATCATTTCTGCCAAAAAAAAATTATTTCTGCGGTTACATTACATAGAAGAACAGCTTGATTTATGTCCATTTTAATTATTCCATGTGCTTTCAACATGATACTTTTTCAGTTAAATGTGTTTCATCATGACATTGATACTTCATAAGAGGTAATTATCTATGTGTTAAAATTTCAAGTTATGAAGGTTAAATGTTTATTATTATAAACAGGAAGTAGATGACTTTGAACCAGCAAGAAATTTCAAAAAACAAATAAATAAATAATAAAACAAACTAACTACATAAATAAATGAAAAGGAATCCTATTCATAATTTCAAAAATTCTTTCAAACCTCCAATCAAAACATAAAAATATGGAAGAGAAACTTTTTTAACATCAATGCCAAAATAATGTATCCACAAAAATGACTATTTTTTTACCTGATGACTTAAGTGATCAATCTGATTTGCTGCATGCCTCACCATCTTTACACCTTCTTCATTGCTAGACATAGAACACGCCAGGCTGGCTACCTATACACAGAGAACAAATTTAATTTCACAAACAATGATTAAAACTGACACTTAAATTCAAGTGAAAACTAAGGAAGATAAATGAACATTACATCCTTCATGCCACAGACACTTCGTAACGATGGAGGTGATGCTTGGTGGAATAGTGATATTAAAGAGGCAGTAAAAAGAAAGAAGGAAGCCTATCTGGGGATGTTTCAAGGTAGAGTTTCTGTGGATGAATATCGCTGTAAGAAGCGTGAAGCAGCTAAGCTGGTTCTCCAGAGTAAGGCAAAAGATAGCAAGGAGAAGGTGGAAAGGCATGAATTGGCTTTTTGCAAAGACAGAAAAACTTCCTGGAAGTGCATGAGACTCTGAAAAAATAGGGGAAACAAAGTTGTAAGTTGTGTGAAGAATAGAATTGGGGAAATGATATGGGAGCCCAATGAGTTAAGTGAAAGATGGGGTGAACACTTCTGTGAGTTATTAGATCAAGAAAGTAAAGGTGATTCTGAGACAGAAACAGATGACGTCACAGTGAAAGATGGAAGCACAGGAGAGATCTCAAGAGAAGAGGTGTGTAAAGCTCTAAAATCTCTTCAGAATGAATGGTAAGTCTCTGGGAGTTGATGGCATAACTGCTGAGATGTTGAAATATGGTGGGGACAATATAACTGACTGGTTAACTGAAATTTGTCAGTTGTGCTGGGAGTTAGGAATGCTCCCTCGGGACTAGAAGGATGCTGTCATTGTTCCCTTGTATAAAGGAAAAGGTGATCAGACTGACTGCAAGAACTATCGTGGTATTAGCCTACTGAGTGTGCCAGGGAAAGTGTTTGGTAAGGTCATTATTGAAAAAGTATGAGGTCTTACATCAGAGAAAGTGTGGGATGTTCAGAGTGGTTTTATGCCTGGTAAAGGTAGCACTAACCAAATTTTTGCATTACGCACGGTGATTGAGAAGTATCTGGCTGTTGGTAAGAAAGTTTTTGCTGCCTTCATAGATTTAGAGAAAGCTTATGACCAAATAAATAGGACACTTTCGTGGAAAGAATTGAATAAATATTGTGTTACTGGGAATCTCCTTAACAGTGTAAAAGCCATGTATGCTGAGAGTAGAGTTTGTGTATGAGTAAATGGTGTTTTATCAAAATGGTTTTCTATTGGTGCAGGAGTCAGACAAGGTTGTGTAATGTCACCATGGCTGTTTAATATATTTATGAATGTGTGCATGTGTGATGCCAAGATGGACAATACCGGTTTATGTTTTGGTAATATCAGTGTGTGCAGATTGCTGTATGCTGATGACACTGTCCTGTTGGCAGAGAGTAAAAGTGAGTTGCAGAGTATGTTGTCCCGGATGTACGAAGTTTGCCTGAAATTCAAACTGAGTATAAATAAGGCAAAAATCAAAGTTATCGTTTTTGAGGGAGGAACTGTTAGCACTGAATGTAATATAAATCTAAATGGCACAGTGATTGACCAGGTGGATGAGTTTGTGCATTCAGGAAGCATATTTGATAGAGAGAACAAATTGGATGGTGAAATTAGTAGGTGAGTGAATTCTTCATTGAAAGTCATGGCTGCTTTGGGAGGTTTTCACAGGAATGATGAGTTCTCAAGAGAGTCCCGCATGGCTGTGTATGAAAGTGTAATTGTTCCTACTCTGATGTATGGCAGTGAAACATGGGTACTAGAGAAGAAACATAGGAGTCGTTTGTGAGCTAAAGAAATGCGTTACTTAAGGGGGTTTGTGCAAGACACGTTCTGATCATGTGAGGAATGAAGATGTGTTGCAGTTGTGTGATGTGAAGCAAAATGTTTTTAGCAAGGTGGAGACTAATATGCTTCAGTGGTTTGAACATGTTGAAAGAATGAGTGATGAGATGCTGACTATGAAATTTTCTTTAGCCTAAGTGGCAGGAATGAAAGGCAGAGGAAGGCCAAGGAAGTCATGGAAGGATCAGATTCAGGAGTGTCTGCATGAGAAAAAGATTATGAGTATGAAGTATAGAAGGTCTTGTGTACGTTGTGTGATAAATGTCAGTGAAGCATAAGTTGTGTGTCAAGATCGCAGTAAATGGAGAAGTTTGATACAGCAACAGTAAGTAAATAATCAGTTTAAAATTTATCTGGCATTTTTTATTTCTTTGCGGAGCTAACCTCTGATTCTCAGAGAACAGCTTAGTGATATGTATTTATGTATATACACACCTATCATTAAACTGTTCTCTGAAATTCAAAGTAATTCACAGTAATTAATTTCAGAGAAATTGTTTCACAAATCAATTAAAGATAGATTATCTCAAGTCATGGCAAACCATACAAGCATATTATTTTGACAGAAATGCCTTCCTTCTTTAGCTGTTTTCCATGTATTGTAGCTTATCCTCAAAAAACTTGAAAATTTCACAACCTGGAGCAGGAATCGAGTACACATCTCCTGATTTCCATTTGAGCTACTACCATTCCACCCTGGACAACACATTGCCAAGAAGCTTATACTAAACAAATGTTGTTTAGCTTGGGAAGCCACACTAACTTCAGATTTTGCACTAGTCAAACAGAAATCGCACACAGGAGATATGGGTTCAATTTCCACTGCAGAGTTATACAACTTTCAAATTTTCTGAAGAGAAGCTACATAACATTAAGAACAGTTAAAATGAAGATCTTTCTGAGTTGAAATAATATGTTTAGTATAGGTACATAAAATTGAAATTCAGGCATTCAATAATAAGTTTTTAAAGTTGTGGTCAGCTGTATCACCAATTAGAAGTGTGAATGACAAGTTGAATACAAATTTATTCATTGACAAGAAGTTGTTTTCGACTTTCCAAGAGTCAGAATTGAAGTGTATGACAACAATCAGATGCATGTGTCTGTGATCAGCAGTTATACACTTGGCCAAGATTTGATATCAGAAATCAACAAACATTTTTTAGCTTAAAGCTACTACTCAATTTACCTGTAATTGCTGGTGTTTAGGTACATGCACATTCATATACAGTTCTACAATTTCGGACAGTGGAAAATTTTTAAAGAAATGTAAGTCAACATGATCAGCACTACTCCTAGGCAACTGTGTTTTACTATGAAAAATGTAAGAGGCTATGTATATATGACACTTCTATTCTCTTTATAAAAATGTATATTGCAGGTACAGAGGGTGAGTTGAAAGTTTTGCAATATTTGGATCACATTATGTCTTCATACGTACAGAGCTGTAGCAGAGGGTATACGGCGGTATACGCCGCATACCCTCTGCTTTTTTGACAGAATATCATATACCTTCAATGTCCATATTATCAACAGAACTTCAATCTTGAATAACATCGCTGCCAAGAGCTGAACATCTAATAAAAAGAACCATAAGAATTATAGAGAGCTTCGGAGAAAACCCTGGGGAAAAAACTCATTTAGCGTTAGAAGTGAACGAGGAATTATTATTTAAAAATATCCCATTGATTCCTAACAACAAAATTGTACCTATTAACCAAACCAGTTTATTCAAAGTACCGTTGACAGGATGAAATCAAGACTGTGTTCAGATTCAAACAGTGAAAATGTACAACTTTTTAAAGATATTTCTTTATTAGAGCGAATAAATATTAAAACAGACAATGTGCGCTATGGAGAACTAGAAACAAGACGAATCTGTAAATGTTTTAATGTTGATAAAATGCAAGCTATTCGGAGACTGAGAGAATATACTGAAAACGTCCAAGTTGTACCAGAAAACTTAAAACCCCTCTTAAGAACGATTTCAACTCTGCCTTGTTCGACAGCTGAATGCGAACAAGGATTCAGTTTAATGAACAACATTATAACCAATCTCAGAGCATCTTTGTTAATCTCTAATGTATCTAACCTGATGTTCATAAAGTCAAATGGACCGCCCATTGAACGATTTAATCCAAAAAAATATGTAAGATCTTGGCTGATGAATCATTGTTCAGCAACTGATAGTAGATCAAGAGTTTCTTCTAGAGAAGAACAGTGCTGTAAGGACTTACTTCGTCAGGCTTCCTATTATTATTATTTTTTTATTGGAGCTTTAACGACCACTGTGAGCAACTCAATGTGCTATAAGCAGTCGCCTGTCCCTAATTTAGGATCACTGGTTCCAGGGAAGGGAGAGAGCCAGTGCCGTAAGACAACTGTCAACACAACATCCATGCCTCACCAGGATTCAAACCCGGACCCCTTTCGGATGAATGATCAGAGGCCATCGCTTAGACCACTGCACCACAGGCTTAGGCTTTTTAGCGACTCAGGCTTTATGGGATATATTTCAATAAAAATTAAAATAATATTGTGCATGCTCTTCAACATGTCATAATTGACAGGAGAGAGGATAAGATACTTTATTCATATCAGTAAGTGAGCTCATAGTCATAATTCTTTAAAAAGTCATGGTACCCCCATGAGGGTACAGTGCCTTTCTTTTTTTCTTTTTTTTTTTATCCATGTAGTATAACTTCTGATTTTTAGCATTTGCACATAGAATACCCTCTGCTGATTTTATGACTACAGCACTGCATACATACCTTTATGACAAAAGCTGACTAGCAATCAAAGTATAGGCCATGGTGTTGCACTGTCTTTAGTTATCTGTCTGCCAGTTCTTCAATTCCATGGCGATAGCAGTTCTTGTCCTCTGACGCGAAGAACTCCTTCACCCCAGCTGCCACCTCCTCCTGGCTGTTGAAGTGCCACCCATGAAGGAAGTGGGCCATGGACTGGAACAAGTAATAATTCGGTGGGTCAAGATCTGGACTATGTGCTGGGCGTGGCATCAGTTCGATGCCCTCAAATTTCTGGAGTTTTGCTTGGGTTGTTCGCACAGTATGAGGCCAAGCATTGTCCTTCTGTAGGAGAGAGCGCTTTCTGTTCACCAGTGCTGGGTACTTCTCCAAGCCAGCATACATCTGCTCCAGCTGTTCAGAGTAGAGGTTGGTGTTGATGGCCGGACCATCTGGAACAAATTCATAATGGATTATCCCCTTGAAATTCCACCAGATGCAGAGCATCACCTTGTGCTCGAAGCGGCCACGTTTGGCAACAGGTTCGGGAAACTGGCCGGGGCTCAACCACTGCTGTTGTGTGTTAGAATTACGGAAATGGATCCACTTTTCATCGCACATAACGATTCTCTTGATGAAACGTACATCGAGTGGGTTTTGTAGGAGTTTCTAGCACACTTCCACTCGGCGGTTTGCTTCAGCTGGCGCCAGTATGTGAGGGACAATGCGGCAGCTCCTGTAGACCTTGCCGAGGTTCTGAAGGTGATGAACCACTGTGGTCTACGATATGCCCAGCTCGCCTGATAATCTCTGAGTGCTGGTTGTAAGATTTGCTTCTATGGCCTGACGTATAGCCTCCAAATCCACAGTTCGCGGCCTACCTGACCTTGGCTGATCGTCGAGATTTCTGTTACCTGAGTGGAATTTCTTGAACCATCTGGTTGCGGTGCTGTGGTCCATGGAATGTTCCCCCTTTGCATAACAAATGTTTCTTGTTGCTTGTTCAAACTTTAAAGCAAAAGTTCTCTAATTAGCCAGTTGTAGTTGTTCACCTTTCAGGCATCCCAACCACAGACAGAACGATGACATGCAATTTTGTTTGTTCACAGCAACGACTACCACTTTATGTCTTTTTCGACTGATTGCAGTGTGCAACTTTAACTAGTTTAAACATGTGACATACCCACTGCAGCACATGCATTTATGCAAATATTGCAAAACTTTCGATTCACCCTCTGTAGTTTCATTATTATGGCTCTTTTTTTTTTTTACATGTGTACATGAATGTAGCTATGTTACAATGAGATATATCAACAGCACATTATGTGAAAAACATATAGATTACCTTCAAGAATTTTGATTACAAGTATCTTTACCTAGAGAAATATGAAAACATTGTGACTAGTTTATCAGATAAATCCAAACCTTTCACCAAATTACAGACATAATTAACACATTTCAGTCCTATGGAAGTATTAAAAAAGTCAATCACTTCTGATTTCTTCTCAATCACTAAATATTCTGCTTTTGCTTCCTTTTTATGACATTTAACTGTCTACTTGAGACTTCTGTTTAACTAGCATTTACTTTACGTCTAATTTGTTTTGTACATGTCCATGCAATCCAATTTCATTTGATGCACCTTTAATAGCTAATTTATGTTGTTGTTTTTAATGGGTCTTCCACTGTCTCTTCTTTGTAAGTTCACATTCACAATCTATGTCATTAAACTATTTCTTGTATAGAATATAGTTCAGCAAGATAGTTAATTAGATAAATAGACATGATTTATAGGAAGGCAAAAATGCATGCATGCAGCCAGAGAAATAAGTAGCATTACTGAGTCAGATAATAATGATCTGCATTGCATGGAATTTTTCTTCAGATCAACAAAAATATTTCTTTGCAGAACACAATTCTTATGAAAAATCTTTTTTTTTTTTGTTAAAGATTTAAGTTCAGACCTTGATATGAAAATTAATGCAGAGCATGAAAGAAAAAATTGGAATATTGGAATAAAACTGTGCTTTCCATTTTTAAGAAATGTATATTTTAGAAGATTGATAATAAAACTTTACTTACATTAGATACTTTTTCAAAAGGTCTTGCAATGTTTGTTGTACTGAATTACATTTTCCACCAATGCGCTGTCTTCACTCATTCCTGGTGCATATCATTAAGGTGTTCTCTGAGATTCAGAGATTAGCTTCTAAAAAATTCTATCACACAGATTACCATTTAACTGATGGAACTGGATTTTACTTATTGCTGATGTATCAAACATCTCCACTTACGACAATCTTGACACATAGCACAAGCTTCAGTAACATCCATTACTCATCTCATACAAGACATTTTCTCTTTCATACCCATAAACTTTTTCTCATGCAGACATTCCTGAATCTGGTCCTCCCGTGATTTCCTTGGGCTTCCTCTACCTTTCTTTCCTGCCACTTAGCCTGAAAAAATTCTCTTAGTGAGCATCTCATCACTCATTCTTTCAACATGTCAAAACCACCTCAGAATACTTGTCTCCACCTTACTAACAACATTTTGCCTCACATTACATATCTGCAACACATCTTCGTTCCTCACATGATCAGATCATACCTTGCCACCCCCACCCCTTATAAGTCATATGTCTCCTCAGCTATATCCAGGATTCTCTGGATACAGCAGAGGAGACAGACAGGGACAATTACACTTTCATATACAGCCATTTGGGACTTTCTTGAGAACTCATTATTCCTGAGAAATCCTACTAAAGTAGCTAAGACTTCCAAAGAATTCACTCGGCTACTAATTTCACCATCTAATTTGTTCTGTCTGTCAAACATGCTTCCTAAATACACAAACTCATTCACCTGGTCTATCACTATGCCATTTAGACTTATCTTGCATTCAGTACCAACAGTCTGTAACGTATACTCTATATTCACTTTCCTTTTGATTTTACTATCTCTGGTTATTTTATTTTACTATGTAAATTATCTTCTTACTGAATGAGATATTATTTCACCCGCTGAATGAGATCTGGCAATGAGTGTAAGTCATGACGTGGTGGTAGCCAGTATAAATAGGCGCGTTCAACGATACCTAAGGAGAGCGTTTGTTGTTGTACGGAGAGCGTTTGTTGTTGTACGGAGAGCGTTTGTTGTTGTATGGAGAGCGTTTGTTGTTGTACGGAGAGTGTTGGTTTATGTGAAAGAGAACGTTTGTTTATGAGTATAGAGCTCTGTTCATGTGCAAGGAGCTACGTGTTATTTGAGTAGCTGTGTGTGATGATACCAGTAGAAGTTCATAATAAAAGGTTTTACGTAAGTACGTCTTTCTCAGTTCATAGTACTGTCAGACCTCTGTCTGGCTGTTAGGTTTATTTCAATTAATATTACTAGTAACAACCAGCATAAGACTTTATTCATCTTAATTACTGCTACAACATTACTACCAGTTATAAGTTTGTTCATTACTATTACTACACTACTAGCAGGTGACTTTATTCATGATCTTAATTAACTAGTAACAACAACCATTTGAATTCACTATTTGAAGCTTAGTACAAGCCTATAATTCAGTAGTAGAAGCATTATAAAACATTACTAGCTTAGTTGAAAGCTTTATTCATTATCATTAGCTTAGCTGGTAGAAAGAGTTTATTCATTATAAGTCCCTTGCTCAAAAACCATAACTTTGGTTTTTCTTTTATTTATACTCAGTTTGAATCTCATACAAACTTCATACATCTGAAACAACATACTCTGAAATTCACTTTTGCTCTCTGCCAACAGGACTGTGTTATCTCCATACAGCAATCTTCTAATACTAGTTTATGTCTTGGTAACATCTTCACACACAGATGTTACCAAGACATAAACCAGTATTGTCCATTTTAGCATCACATATGCATGCATCCATAAATATATTAAACAGCTATGGTGACATTACAGAGCCTTGTCTGACTCCTACATCAACTGAAAACCATTTTGATAAAACACCATTCACTCATACATGTGCTTTACTGTCACACTATTAAGTAAATTCTCAGTAATACCATATTTATTTCAATACCTTCCATAGAACCTATTTATTTGTTGTCATAAGCTTTCTCTAAATCTATGAAGGGCAGCAAAAACTTTCTTACCAACAGACAGATACTTTTTGGTCATCATACGTAATGCAAAAATTTGGTTGGTGCCGCCCTTACCATGCATCAAACCACCCTAAACATCTAACACATTTTCTGTTGTAAGATCTCATATCTTATAAATAATGACCTTTCCAAACACTTTCCCTGGCACACTCAGTATGCTGATACCACGATATTTCTTGCATTCAGCCTGATCACCTTTTCCCTTATACAAGGGAATAATGATGGCATTCCTCCAATGCTAAGGGACCATTCCTAATTATTACTTATTTAAAACTCATTTCCTAGTAAAAAAAAACTCATCCAGGAATTCGTTGTTCCAAATACTTTTGAGTACTGACAAGCTATTTTGTCAGTAAAACATTTACATCTATATCACAAACAACTATGGCCAGTTAAATTCCTTTTAAATAACACACACACACACACACACACACACACACACACACACACACACACACACACATTAGAATCTCATTTATATGTTTCTCACTTCTCCGTTTTTCTAATTTACATGCAAAATGTTTCTGGTCTAAAAATTCTGAATTGCTGTTAATGTCAATTTTTTTAATTACATGTTAATTGTAATTAGCTTTCTTCTCATTTATATAATAAGCTGTGGTATGGTTTGTGAATTAGACATTCAAACCATGTGAATTATGTTTTACATTTTCCAATCTTTCCCCTCACATCCTTCACCTTTCATTCTCCTAATTTCCTGTCATCTACCTGCTCTATGACTCAGTAAGTAGAATGCATGCACTCCTCCTGAGCTACCAATGGTCAGGTCATTGAGCACCTGCAGTAGACACCGGCTCTTGGTTGACATTGTCAAATCAGACTCTTCCCTTGAAACCTTAGTTTGCATTCACTTTTTTGCACTGGAACCATGCCTTCGCAATCTCATAAAGCATTTTCTTTAAAAGACAAAATGGATATTTTTAAGGAAGTTGATGAAAATCATGTGCTGACAAAAACAACTTTAACTGTAAAACTGAAAATTCTATTTCCTAATCTTATGACGCTAATTTACAAATGTAAAGAGATTGGAGGCCACTGCAACATCTTCAGATTCAACTGCAATGAAAATTTTTCACATTGAAACTGTACAATTTGAGGAAGTCAAGAACACTGGTCTTCAATTCTTCAAGCAGTGCTGTGTTTCTAACATTCCCATACACCAGCCTATGCTCATTGGGAAGGCCAAGGAAGTAAAAAAAAAACCTAAACAAGAAAGCCCATTTTTCAGCTAAATAGCTACATCTATTCAAAAATCAGTATGACATTGTTGGGAAAATTCTCAGTGCAGAATTTGGAAACTGTGGATGAATGGAAGAGGAATTTTCCAAGCATTACGAAAGGATAAGAACAGAAGAATGTTTTCAATGCCGATGAGACTGGCGTTTCTTTAATTTGCTGCCATCGAAAACATTAGCTTTCAAAAAAGAATGCTGTCAAAACAAAGCAAAAACTGACTAACTGTCCTTTTTTGCTGTAACTCTAATGGAAATGAAAAATAATCATTCATCAGCAGAAAATCTTCAAGATCGCAGAGTTTCAAAAACTTGAAAACTCTACCCACAACTTACATTGCCAACATTAAGTCACGGATGATGGCTATGCTTTTCACATATTGGAAAAAAAAATAGATGCAAAAATGAAGAGATTTATCTGTTTATTGATTGTTATCACCCACACAAAGATGTAGAAAATTTTGTGAAAAACATCAAAATTTTTACTTTTGCCACCAAACTGCATGAGCTGTCTTCAACCAATAAATTTAGAGATATTTAAGTGTATTAAGGATTACAACCAGGGTTTAAGCTGCGGTCACTATTTTCGCGAAATGCGATGAGTTAATCTAAAATGCGAGAAAAAAATGAGTGCCTGTCGCAAAATTGCGCCCGCCATTTAAATATTAACCCATCAGCGGATTCTACTCCGGCTATTCTATTTTTGTGAAAACTAAAGTTTCCAAAATTCTGGCAGCGATTTGTACTCCGCTAATGTTATTTTCTTAATCCTTAAGAAATAATAGGTTCCTACTGTGTCCCTACAGCACCTTTTGAATCACTCCCCACCCCCTACATACACTCTAGAGCACTCCATAAAGGGTGGGGTAGGCTGGCAGGGTAAGATAGAGGCTAGAGGGATCAGAACATTTCCCCCATTCAAGCCAACTGCGATGCCCTGACTGCGATGTCTACGGCTTCATTCCCACCCCCAAGGCCATAAACAACCTCTGCATTCGTGACCGGAGTGACCTTTCAAACTTCTATAGAGAAGGAACACATATTAGGAAAGATAAGTGCAAGCTAGGGGTTGCTCTCACCACTCAAGGTGCCGTCCATCATACAACGTGCCGCATTACAATGGATAAATTCATTATTAAGAAACGCAAAGATTGCGAAGACAGTGCCGATAAAACAACTGAAAAAGAATGTGAGTTTAAAATTTAAAAAAAAAGTAAAACTGCTACTCAATCTAATATACCTTCCGAGCAACTTGTGCGAAAATGGTGCTCCCTTTACAAATGGGTGCAAGTTAACTGGAGGGATAAAATACCATATTTAAACTGCGAACTGTGCATTGCAGCAAGAAAAAGCTACGTCCCAGCAAGTGATAAATTAAGTGAAAATTCCCAATTTCCAATTATTTTCATATATTTGTTTTTGCGCATGGCTGCTAACTAATCGAAAAATTTCCTACACGGAAGGAGTTCGATTGAAGCATCAAACATTTAGGGCGATTAAAACATCAATCAAATTAGGTTGATCGAAACATCAAAACAATAATATGTGTCAACTTTCCATCGCGCATGACAGAGACAACGCGTATGCGTAACTACAGAAGAAAAAAAAGTTTTTAATTTCAGTTGTTGCCGAAACCACGGCTTCCCAGCTGGAGAAAAAACCTCAGGAAATAGTTGCTTGTAAACAACTGCTAAGGGTGCGCGCTCTTCACCTTAAGATACTGGAAGCGGAAACACACAAGACCGAAATAAGAAAATAAAAATAAACAAAGAATTCCGGCGGCCTCGATCCCCAGAAAATGTAAACACACTCAACAGTCTGTCAGGCAAGTAAAGTTTCACCACGTGGTTTGTCATCACATATTTTACAAGCTAGAGGGGGATGGATTATGAGGAGGACGTACCAGAAACGGTTGTCGAGTATAATTAACAATCGCAAGGGGTAGGAGGTCATTTTTTTTTTTCGTTCTCTTTTCCGGCAGTACTGAAAAAGTTAACGCTATTTTTTAAAAATATTTATTTTTATGTATTGTAATTAATCTTGAGTGTTAGAAATTACAAAATTCCCTATTCGAAAAGCATTTAACACTGCTATGTTAACAATTCAAAACAGACAGTTCTGTCTTCTGCAAAAATAGCATGAATTCCATGAAAGCTGAAGAACCGATTGCGAAATAAGTTCTTGCCCGCGATCGGCAGAAATGACATGGAAGAGGTAGAGCGGGAGGAGGGAGGTCCCAGAGCAAAACAACGAGGAAGCACATTCAAAATCACACATCCAGTGAAGTAGCCGTTCCTTCCGTACTTTGCCCACCCCCTCTTCTATAAGAAGTGAGGAAGTGCGAACGCAGAGGAATGTTTTTCACCACAAGCTTTTTTTTTTTTTTGATATTTGCAAGTACCTGTAAATTAATGTGTGAAATACACATATACTCACACTACAATAATTGTAGGACTAATATTATTTTCACAGCATTTTTTTTTTTTTTTTTTTTGCCGATTCGCGATATGAACCATGTGTACTTTGTCTTTGTTTGATATTAAAAAATAAATATTTAGAAGGCTGAAATGGTAATATTTTATTATATTGTAATTAAAATAATAGTTGGTTTGAGGAATATGCTGTTACTATTAATAAAAATTTAAATTTAACTGGTTTTAGAAATACTTGGATTGAGAAGGGTTATTGATGCTCAAAGACTTTATTTATTTACACTTATATACCTTTTTTTATATATATAATAGTCTTTTTTTAATAAATTTTAACCTAAAATACGGGTAGATGGGGTACACAGTAAGTTCAATCGTGAAAGCAGCTTATAATGTCGTAACCCGGGTTTTCGGTACATCTCTTGACACAAATAAAAATTTTATTAATAGTAACAGTATTGGCATTTTACTTATTCAATTCATACTGGTCATTAATCAAATCATTCATGCAAAGACAACGGTAACTCACAAAAGCAAATTTCAGATTTGGATTTTATGCTTATTTAATCATGATTTTAGAAAAAAAAAAAAAAATCCTTATCCTGTTAGGAGCTGTATATCAACTTACACTGCCCAACACAGTTTTCTTTTAAATATGTTAGCATCTTCCAAGCTAATTAGTTTTCCATTGCTGTCCAAGGCATTGTTGGAGCGAACAATTAATTTGATATTACAATTTTTTAAGTGACAAAAGCCGCTAACTTTCTTTAGCATTTTGCTACAACTTTTTCCCCATTTTAGCATTTTTGCTACAGCATTTTTTGAGCCAGCTTAAACCCTGATTACAACCAACAAAAATTGGTGCTGCTTGCACTTGAAAATGTCATTGGCTAATCACTAGCCTCATGTTAGTGTGGTGGCATGATGCTAATCACCAGCCTCATGTCAGTGTGGTAGGCTCCTATCACAGGTTCAAATCCCATGCAGTTGACCATCCAGTTCACAGTTCTCCAGAGTTTCCATGGATGTAATGTGAATGAATGGATGGACCCCTAAAATCAGCCCTGGACACACCAAGACATTTCTGGCAGTTGTCTCTTGACACTTGATGAGGAAGACAATGGGACACCACCTCATCATAATTTCCTTTCCCCTGGATATTTGTTGTCATGTACAGTTCATGGTGATGAATTAACAAGCATCCCTGTCTGGACATGGCACCTGAAGTAGAATATACATATGACCATTTTTTCTACCAAATGTCTTTCTTAAAACTGTCAATTAAAATATACTTCAAGTCTGGACGGACAAATATTCACCTGATAAAGAATGGATTGCAAAGGCATACAAATTTGCTAAACACATTGATCCCCATAAATAATTTGCATTCGATTATCATAGAAACTATCATGCCTGCCTTCAATTTGTGTAACAAAATCAACATCTTAGATCAACAACATAAAATCAAAAATTTATTTGAAGTGCACACAAGAAAATAATTACAAAAAAAAAACACTCTTGCTTTTTTGTTTTCATAAAAAGAATCTGTTACTGTGTCCATGCTATATTAAGTTTTACAGATATTGTGTATTCACTATCAGTAAACAACTCTAATTTTTTATCCAATTCTCCATGAAATATTTTCATCATGAGGAAGCATTTGCAGC
The DNA here is from genome assembly GCA_039090855.1 of Macrothele yani. NCBI lineage: Eukaryota > Metazoa > Arthropoda > Arachnida > Araneae > Macrothelidae > Macrothele > Macrothele yani. Next base: position 77,680,486 of record CM077025.1, on the reverse strand, counting down.
TATGATAATAATAAATTCAAAGCAAAAAAAAAACACTGATATTTGATCAGTACTGATCTACTTTTTATAGTTACACTTTTAATATCAGAAACAAAACATTTGTGAATGAGAAAGAAAAATGCTTCACATTAATTTCCACATTTTTTAAATGTTATTTAATTTATTTATTTATTTATTTATTTATTTATTTGCATCTTTAGCATGCATTCTGTACCCACCTTTACACAAGGCTTTGTGTGGATTCATATTTTTTGGTGATACAAGAAAAAAGAAATTATTTGAATTAAAAAAATTAATGTTTATTTCTGAATTTATTACACATTTACAGTTATATAAACTTAATGGTCCACCAAATTTACTATTCTGAAGTACAGAACACAAACATTTAGTGATTTACATTTGGGTTAAGAAACACTGCTTTACCAAACATCTGGCAACTATTTTTGAAAGAATATGTTACTTTATAAAATAAAAAGTAGGATAGGGGTGCGGAATAACTTTTTTATCAGTCAGTGGCAGCAAATTCTAAAACTATTTACTTCTGTTGTAATACTTACAAAATTTAAAGTAAGATTCTGTAAGAATCAAGAGCCAAAGATAAAAGAAATAATAATTTCAACAAACACTTGATTGCTAAAAGTTTCATGAAAATAAAATTTCAATTCATTTAATACAAAGTATATATCACAGTTGACGTAAGGAAATTCAACTGTGAGCTAGTGAGAAAGCAATTGAAAACAACCAAAGCCTAAAGATAGCAAAGGGACATCTCAGTAAGGGAAGAAAACAGATTATGGCTCTGAGAAAAGAAGATGGTTCTATAACAAGAAATAGAGGCAGAAATTTTGACAAGAGTGAAAGATTTCTACTCCAAATTATATGAAAGGGATGATACATGTACTCCAGACATCATGAAAGGTACCAGAGTTCTTCCAGTCCTCCCAGCAGAAGTTGCTCATGCAATCAAGAACATGAAGCGGGGGAAAGCTCCAGGAGAAGATGGAATTACTATAGACATCATACAAGAAGCAAGTGGAGAAATTGAAACAGTACTCGCCCAAATTTTCACTCGATGCCTTAATGAAGGAAGATTCCTGAGGATTGGAACAATGCTACAATGATCCTGCTACATAAAAAAGGTGACATTGAGGATCTCAGGAACTACACACCTATCAGCCTCCTATCAGTGGTTTATAAAATCTTCACTAAAGTTCTTTCACACCGCTTGAAGGTAACACTGGACATGGCTCAACCGAGAGAACAAGCTGGATTCAGGAGTGGCTACAGCACAATAGATCATATCCACGTACTGAGAGAACTAATTGAAAGAGCGAGGGAATATGAACTTCCATTGTGCATGGCTTTTATCGATTATGAAAAAGCCTTTGATTCGGTGAAACCATCAGCAGTTACCACGGCTCTGAAATCCTGCGGTATTGAAGATGCATACATTAATATTATTAATAACATCTATGAAAATGCAAGTGCAAAGATTCGGCTGTTTGAAAATACAACACACATAAAAATTGGAAAGGGAGTGAGACAAGGTGACACCATATCTCCGAAGCTCTTTAATGCCACATTGGAAAATGTCTTTCAATCACTGAACTGGGAAAACAAAGGGATAAAGATTAATGGAGATTATCTAACCCACCTTCGTTTTGCTGATGACGTAGTCATTTTTGCAACTACCCCATCAGAGCTGCAGAGTATGATCCAGGAACTTGCTGACAAGAGTAAAGAAGTGGGATTAAAAATGAACTTTCAGAAGACAAAAGTGATTTTCAATGCTTTTACAAGAAATGAAGATTTATCGATTGATGGAGAAAAACTGGAGATAACAGATACGTATGTTTATCTTGGACAGCAGATATCAAGTGAGGGTCACATTGATGAAGAAATTAATCAGCGTACAAAACTTGCCTGGAGAGCTTTTGGAAGAAACAGCATAATTTTCAAGAGCAATATGCCATTATGTCTTAAAAGAAAAGTGTTTGATCAATGCATCCTTCCAGTGCTTACGTATGGTGCAGAGACGTGGACCTTAACTAAAAGAGACATACAAAGGCTGCAGACAACTCAAAGTAGCATGGAGAGGTGCATGCTTGGTATAACCAGGAGAGATAAGAAGAGGAACTCATGGATCCGAAAAATGACGAGAGTGGAAGACATCATGATCAGAGTTAAATCCCTGAAATGGCAATGGGCTGGACATACTGCCAGAAGGACAGACCATAGATGGACAGCTGAAATTTTAGATTGGATTCCAAGGGACAGGAAAAGACCCAGAAAAAGACCACATGGGAGATGGGTGGATGAAATTCGTAAATATGCGGGAGTGACATGGAGGAGACTGGCACAAGACAGACCGTTGTGGAGGAAACTTGGGGAGACCTTCGTCCAGCAGTGGATTGATAATGGTTGACAATGATGATGATGATGATATATTCAAATATACACCAGCTTTCACTTACCTCGATTAATTTACTAGCATATTCCATAAATATGTGAACATATTCTCCCAGCTCCCTCTCATGTCCAGACTTTGCAATTTCAATAAGGGCAAATAAAGGAACACTAGTCTCTAGAAAGGCATCAGAAACATGGTCAACAACTGCTTTGCGCAGCTGTCTTCGTAATACTTTAGTTTTGTACATCATGTGATTCATGGCTTTATCCAAATTTTCAGAAGCAGCTTTCTTTCCAACCTGGAAATTTAAAGTTTAGAAAATTTCAATATTTCAGTTTTATTCTGAAATTATTTTTTTAAAAGTTAGTAATCTCTCAACCATCAATGGCAGTGAGCAAGTAAAGCAGACAAAAAAACAGAAACAATATGATTAAATCCATGTGGGATTCAAGTCCCAAAACATTATGAATGATACAATGAAAAAAATATTTTAGAAGACAAAAACTTTAAATATAAATTTAAAATTGGGTTAACTAGTGTAAAAATAACTTGTAATATTATCATCCCCATATTTGATTAAGCATTGGTAATAGAAGATTGCATTTAACAAAATAAGAAAAAATGTATCAACAGAAAAATGGTTGAATTATAGTTCTGACCCTGGTTTCCAGCAGAGATAATACTAGATGTTGCCATGTCTGCGCTAGGGTGGAGCTTATTTTTCAACTATGGAAATATGATCTTCTTACCCTCTCATTTTGTTCCTTTTTATGAAAAAAATTTTTTTAGGGGTAGCTTAATGATGACAAAGTTTCTAATGTGCATGATAAATATAGGGCTTGGAACACTAGACTACTCCCACCCCTTTTAAATATATTTTTAATTTCTTTAAGCTTCACATCGAGGCTCATAGATGAAAGCACTAGACTGTCTGTGCAAACTGCAAAGGCACATGGCAAAAGCTAGATCAGCCATTTTGCGTAACTAATGTCATGTTTTGAGCTCTTCAAAGTAAAATTTTCAAAGCATCAAGTTCAGTATTATAAATATTTAATGGGAATTATCAAGGATAAATTTATTAAGGTACATTACCTCTCAAATTTTCGATCTATACACTAGGTTCTTTTGTATTTTAGTGAGGAAGATACTACAGACACTCATGGGACTGAATAGTTATCCTGGAAAGGTAAGATATTATTTTTACAAACCTAAAAAGTAATTTCAATGAATGTAATCTTACTTAGTATAACTGTTCTGTTTCAACATGTGGCACAATTGATGACCCATTGGTGTGGTGGTGAGTCAAAATTTTTTGTATAGTTAAGAAAAATGTGGATAGTATTTAAAACAAAACAGATAGGTTTGCATAATGACAATATCATCTTGCATAAGAAAGTGATATGCACATTGCACACACACACACGTATGTGTGCAATGTGCATAGCACTTATTATGCAAGATGACATTGATATAATGCAAACCTTTTTGTTTTAAATACTATCCACATTTTTCTTAACTATACAAAAAATTTTGACATACAAATTTTGACATATATATATTTATGTATATGCATTAGGAATTGTGTTCCAAAAAATTATGAGATGACTGGAAGTGGAAAGACTTTAAAAGTATTAAAAATTTTTTCAGATACATTCATGTTTTCATTAAGTGAAACAGAAACCGGAAAAATGTATCATTGTGCATGTGCCCCATCTGCCAGATAAATAAGTAACAAAATACTTTAAATTGTATTAAAATTCATGATTCCAAATGGCATGGCATATTTCTTTCAGATTCATTACTGATTGAAAATGGCAAAAGCAACAAGATGTCAAACTTAATTGTATCTTCTTGGCAACTCTGTTACTGAATTAACAAGTAGCAAGTGACCATAATTGTGTATGGCTCTTGGAATTTTCTTACATCATCATGTTGAATTGAGGGAGACCATAAGGCAAGCATCAACTGTTACCATCAGAGAAATAGCAAAGTTCTGGCAAAAAGCTAGAATCCCAATGAGAGATCATCAAAACTGCCAAACCAAGCTTGAAAAGTTATTTGAAGAATGGTGACTTCTGAAGAACAAAGCACAAACGTTATCATCTCAGCATGCAAGAGGGTTAGCTTTTGTTTCCAAACTCAAAGATCTTTTGATGTTGCTCATGATAATGCATTAACCGAGAAGTCAGTATTACAAGAAGACAAGGATTTTTGGAAATCCCAGAGGAAAAAAGGAAGAGCTGGGTCAATGGCTGGAGTAGATAAAAAGCTTGCATTAAAGAGAAAAAGGCATCTGAAAGAGAGGAAAGAATCCATGCCAGATGAGAGCAAATGAAGCAAATGAGACTGTTAGAAGATGCTATAGCTGAACTAGTTTCATCTACTGATTCTGAAAACAGCTCAGCAGAAGATGGTGATGAAAAGATGGAAACCGGGGGCAATGCGATTGAAGAGGCTGTTGGAGACATCAAGTTTGAGGTACAAAGAAGAAAATGAGGGCGAAAAACTGTAATTACTTCAGAACTCGTAGTAGCTCTAGATCGAACAAAAGTATCTGGCCGAAAGGCCATTTTTGTTATAGCAGAAACTGCCAAAAGCTTAGGACAGAATACTGATGAACTTGCTATAAATAGAGACTCAATTCACCGACAAAGAGTAGAACACAAGAGTTCAGAGATCTGTAAACATAAAGGCCAAGTTGTAAATGTATTTATGACACCTCTATTCACAGTTTACTGTGGGAATAACTATTTTACAGGTCTTATAGAGGTAATTATTTAAAAGAGTTGATGGTCAAATTTTCGAACTAGAGCCTAGTTCATCATCCAGACTACGTCACGCTGATGATGAGCTAGGCTCTAGTTTGAAAATTTGACCACCAACTTTTTTAAATAATTACCTCTATAAGACCCGTAAAATAGTTATTCCAACAATAAAGGCCAAGTTTCAAGGTAACGTTCCCCCTTTTGTTTACTAGGATGGCAAACTGATCCATGATGTAATTGGAAAAGAGAAAGTCGATCGCCTGCCAGTACGTTTCTGTGAAAGGAAGAGTTTCTCAGTCACTTACAGTTGTCAAGCTTCCATCCGGAACAAGCGAGGCTCAGACTGAAGCTGTCTTCGAAGCTATTAAAGACTGGAGTATAGCCAACAGCATTAGTGCTATGTTCTTTGACATGACCAGCTTGAACATTGGTCATATTGCTGCTGCCTGTGTCCTCCCAGAGCAAAAGCTTGAGAAGGAGCTCTAGTCACTGGCATGCAGGCATCATATTATGGAACTGATAATTGGTGCCATGTTCAAAGTGTGTATGGGAGTCACATCTTCTCCCGAGGTTGCACTGTTCAAACACTTCCAGGAATACTGGAGATTCATAGATACTGACAAGTATGAACCAGGGATTGCAGCTGGTGTTGCAAATCTAGTTGAAGATATAAAGCAAGGCACCATCAATTATGCAAACAAGCATCTAGAACAGAGTCAGCCAAGGGGTGATTATAAAGAATTCTTAGAACTTGTGATTATTTTACTTGGCACTGCTCCTGCCATAGGAGTGCAATTTAGGTCCCCCAGAGCAACACACCATGCCCACTGGATGTCAAAAGTGATATACAGTCTCAAGATCTGGATGTCCAAGGCTCAATTCAAACTGACTTTTAAAGAAGAGAAAGGATTATTTGGTGTGTGTCTTTCCGCAGTACATGTCTACCTGAAAGCCTGGATCTCTGCACCTCAAGCTTCAAGTGCTCCTTACAATGACCTGTTGCTGTTGAAGTCGCTAATTGAATATTCATCAATCCATTCAACCATCTCAAAATCAACATCATGTAAGTTTTCCAATCACTTGTAGTATTTGTCACAGGAACTTGTTGTTTAGCTTTTTCCACAGTCAGGTCAATTCATCAACCAAAAGACTGATGGTGAGTGCCATGCAGAATGAAGGAGACCAAGACCAAGAAGAACAAAATAATTCCAAGCAAATCACTGTTGTTCTTCATTCATTGAAGAATAAAACCTTGGAAGATTTTGTATCAGCCAAGTTAATGACACTGTTCTGAATGTTGGAACTTCCAGATGGATTTCTCGTGGTTGATGCAGACTTGTGGGAGGTCAGAGATTACTACAAGCAGGCTATAGAAACAATCAAGTCTCTAAAAGTTGTTAATGACCATGCTGAACATGGAGTGGCACTCATTCAGGAGTACAGTGGATTAATAACCCATGATGAAATGCAGTTACAATTCATGCTGCAAATTGTTGAGGACCATCATAGAATGTACCCTAACAGCAGGAAACAGACTCTGTCTGAGCCTCTGTGAAAGCCATAAATTTAGAGCTTGCTACTGTCAGACTGATAACATGAACAATAAACTGAACAAATTATCCAACATTAATGTATTTAAATATATACTGAGTTGTTTATAATAAGTCAAAGCATACTCATAATTTGTTGAATTTTCATAATTTTTGTAATCTTTGAGTCACTTGAGCCACCACTAAACATAAGAATTTATAGCTCAAACTTTTTATATAGTGTTTCTATATCAAAAGGAACAAATAAGGGGGTTAAGACTTGCAAAAAAGAATTTTTCTTTTAACTTTTCTAAGCTCCACCCTAGTCTGCACCCACATGGCATGCAATCAACAAAGCCTGAGAGGCATGGTATTTTTAGTTCTTTTTTTAATAGCCCTGAAAAGGACCTTTCAAAAGGACCAAAAAGTATTTGTCATTCGTCCGAGATGGATCTGGGCTCGAATACCGGTGAGACATGGATGTTGTGTTTGTCTTACGGCACTGGCTCTCTCCCTTCCCTGGAACTAGTGGCTCTAAATTAGAGATAGGTGACTGCTTATAACTCATCAAGTTGCTCACAGTGGCTGTTAAACCTCCAAACAAACAAAAAGTATTTGTTCTGAAGAAAACCTCTCTTTTAGGCAATGAAAGGGATATCACCTTAAGGCAGTGGTTCCCAAACTTTTTTGATTCTCGGCACCCTTGCTGAATCCAAGTTTTCCCACGGAGCCCTATGTCAAATTCTAACAAGTACACTTTGCTGCCTATGTCACACAATTCTAAGTACACTTAGGTATAAATAAAAAAACATGTATTGAAGATCACAAAAAAATGTAATTGAAAAAATTAAACTAATTATAATTAGTGGGAAGGATGAGCCTGTTGATCAATGCACAATATCTCAAATCTTGAAATCAAACTGGACAGAGCCACCCTCATTTCCTTCTACACACTGATTTTCGTGCGATACTTAGTTTTTATCACAGCGACCGCTGAAAACCCAGCTTCGCACAAATAAGATGTCGCAAATGGAATTAAAATTCTCTGAGCTTTACCACTCAGAAGAGGATATTCATCTTTTACTGATATCCAAAATTCAGGTAACTCCATGCTGCTAAAGTTTGTTTTCAATGTATTGTTGCAAGACAAATCAATAAGATTCTCTTCTTCTGCAGCAGTAAATTCAGTTGGAGCAGTGGCATGAAATGGATCTTGAATCCATACAAATTTATCGATATTATCATTTTGAAAATATTTCTCAAACCAGGTGATAAGCTGTGATAAGTGTTCTTCAAAAATAGATTTCATGCCTCGAGAGAAATCAACTCCACTGGAGGTCAAAAACTGTTGCAACAAGGGGAAACATTCTTTACCTCCGTCTTCATTCATTTTTCTTTTCCATAGTTTTATTTTTTTTTATAAAAGCTGAAATTTTCTCAATCGACTTTAAAAGGTGCATGTTGCTTCCCTGCAGGGAGAAATTCAGAGCATTCATCTTTTTAAAAATATCACATAAATATGCTAGTTTTACCAAAAAATCTTCATTCACAAAATTTTCAGTATACTTGTGGTCTTCCTCTTTAAGAAAAATATAAATTTCCTGTTGCAGTTCAAACGTACAAGACAAAACATTACCACAAGAGAGCCATCGCGAAGTGCTGTAGTACAACAAAGACGTGTGCTCAGATCCCATATCCTCACATAGTTTTTGAAAAACCTTGCCTTCAACGGCCAAGTTTTGATAAAGTTTACTACATTCACTACATATTCTAAGACCTGGTTCAATGTAGGACTCAGATATTTTGACGGGAATGTTTCCCTGTGAATAACGCAATGGGTCCACAGTGCATCAGGGGCTTTGCTTCGAATAAGTGCCTGTAATCCTCCATAACAGCCGGACATAGAACGAGCACCATCAGTAAAGACACCAACGCACTTAGTCCACTCCAAATTGTTTTTGGATATAAAAGTATCAAGGATCTTGAATAAGTCTTGAGACTTAGCACTACCAGTGATACTTTTACAATAGAGAAGGTCTTCTACAATGTTATTACCATCTATAAACCGTACATAGCAAATCAAGTGAGCATCATTTTTATTATCTGTGGCCTCATCCAACTGCAACTCAAATTCCTTACCTTTCATTTTTTCACTTAATTGATCATTGAGGTCCTTCGTTATGTGCTGTATTCTGCTACTGATGGTGTTATTGGACAAAGGCACATTTGAAAACAGCTTCCCAGCAGACTTACCGATCATAATGTTCACCATATCTACAGCAGCCTGTAGAATGAGTTCTTCTGCGATGGTATGAGGCTTCTTACATTTTGCGATTCTATGTTCCACCTGGTAAGATGCTAAGCAAAGCATTGCTTGGTATTGATGCCTGCTTATAAAAACTACCTTTTTGTTGATTTAACTCTTGTAACTTTCATGTAAAGCAATCACGAGATTTACTAAGCATGCTGGGGTGATTGGTTTCTAAATGGTGTTTCAACTTACTTGGTAGCATGCACTCTGGCACCAACACTTTCATTCACAGTACACACTGCAGCCTCTTTTCACCATTATCTTCTGTCGAAGTAAAACCAAAGTCCAAATAACTGTCATCATAATTTCGATATTTACACTTCTTCACACTCTTGACACTATTTGATGGTGTGCCCTCTTTATTTTCACTTTCACAATGCTCCTTACTGTCTAGTAAAAACCGATCCATTTTTAAAATAGATACGAGAAGAAAAACTTCAAAAACTTCACTTCACTTAATCACAACAATATTCAGTTGATACGTCGAAAGCTTACAAACGCCGAAACTCAGCGACAGAGCATCAACATAACAGACTGCTAACCGCCAAATGAGTCACAAATGACAACGGATGAGCATATTTAAAGGATCTGGTGACCTTCTCGAAAAATCTGGACTGAAAGTCTCATTTCTAGACGCTTGGAGAACGAGGGAGAAATGTTTATCAGAAGCATGGAGGCTCACACACATGCGCCCGTCAGGCGGCAATCATGCGGGGGAAGATCACGCTTGTGACATTATTGTACAGCACCATCTAGTAGCCATTTGTGGAGGCTTCTGCAAACAGTTATTACTGAGTTACTGGTTTGCACCAGGTCAGCTAGATGTCACGTCTTATCACATTGAATTGAAAATGGAAATAAAATTATGAAAATTTTGTAATATTTCATGGCACCCCTGTGAGGAAGCCACTGCTCCCCAGGGCGCCACAGTGCACACACTTTGTGAACCACTGCCTTAAGGAATGATAAATAATGCAAACTAATTATTCAAATAGGTGTCCATATGAAAGCCTGCAGTTTCCTTGGAATATATACTCTAACAAAGTGCCCAACCAAATTATTTTTAGCCTTTGACAAGGAGCTGCTTAAGATGGTGTCATGAGCCCTTAGTGCTTTGGGTTGGTTTGGGGATCAACAAAATTGGTGCAGTAATTGATCATCAGGAGTATGTATCCAGTCTCTTGCAGGAGACAGTAAAAAGGCCCTTTGATCAATCATTATCACAGACTCAGGGGCTACATAATTTTGAATAAAAAAGATGAGAATGGCAGAAGACCATGAATTACCTGGGCACACCTTCACTCAGAACCTCTTCACATCTCTTCCATACATGCCTGCAATCCAGCAGCCCTCCACCAGCTGGCCACAGTAGTTTTTCTCCCATCCTTATCATGGCTTCAGCAATATTAATTATTGCCCCTGGCCCATCAGTATTTTCTTTTGAGTCATAAGACAGCACCATGAAGACTGCAACTAATCTGCTGACGTAATAAAACCATTAGCAAATTGTTGTAGGCAACATTCATTTGCCCGGGGAAGTGTTGGGACCACGATGCACTGTTGAACAAAAACAAGTGAAGGAAGCTATGATGTCTACCACCTACCTAAACATGATTTCAGACCAGGGACATCCTTTCATGGCAATGGTATTGCCCTCTATTAGTGTCTTCTTTCAGCTGGATAATGCTCCATGCCACACTGCCACGATTGTTCGAGAATGGTTTGTGAAACATGAGGAAGACTGCCAGGTATTGCCCTGGTGTTCTAATACTCCAGACATCAATCCAATCGAGCATCTGTGTTTTGTATTGGAAGAGCAAATTTGATCTGCAGTGGTTTTACCATGTAACTTACAAGATTTAAAAGGATTTGCTGGTAATGTGATAGTACCAGATACCACAAAACTATAGAAATCTTGTAGTGTCTATGCCTCACTGAATAAGAGCTTTTTTGGTGGCACATGGAGGGCCAACATCATATTAGGCAAGTGGTCATAATGATTTGGCTCTTCAGTGTATGTATCACATCATATTATAAAATACAAAATAAAAAGGCAATTTAACGAAATTTTGAGAGAGAGAGAGACTGGACGCAAAATGAAATTCTGGGTATATGGCCAGACAAGCTCATCCACAAAAATTAAACTTTCTTATTGTTGCATAAAAACTGCAGCTACAGCAAATGTATTCTAAATCATTACCAGCACATTGTCTGATGCTAAAACAATGAAATTTCATATAAGAATCTACCTTCAGATATTACAGTAATTAATTTCAGAGAAATTGTTTCACAAATCAATTAAGGATATGGTTCAGAGAAATTGTTTCACAAATCAATTAAGGATAGGTCATCTCAATTCATTTTAGCTGTTTTCCATGTATTGTATGTAGCTTCTCCTCAAAAAACTTGAAAATTTCACAACCTGGAGCAGAAATCGAGCACACATCTCCTGATTTCCATTTGAGTATGCTACTACCATACCACCCTGGACAAGAAATTGCCAAGAAGCTTATATTACTAAACAAATGTAGCTTGGGAAGCCATACTAACTTCAAATTTTGCACTAGTCAAACAGAAATCACACACAGAAGATAAGTGTTCAATTTCCACTGCAGAGTTATACAACTTTAAAATGTTCTGTGGTGAAGGTACAGTACATGAAGAACAGTTAAAATGAAAATCCTTCTGAGTCAAAATAACATGTTTAGTATAGGTATACAAAAAACTGAGATTCGGGCATTGAATAAGTTTTTAAAGTTGTGATCAGCTGTATCACCAATTAGAAGTGGGAATGACAAGAAGTTGTTTTCAGCTTTTCAAGATTCAGAATTGAAGTGTGTGACAACAATCAGATGTATCTGTCTATCATCAGTAGCTATACAGATTGGCAAAGATTTGATATTAGAAATCAACAAAATTTTTTTAGCTTAAAGCTACTAAGCTACTACTAAATTTACCTCATATGCAGTTCCACAATTTCGGACAGTGGAAATTTTTTAAGAAAAAGAAAGTCAACATGATCAACACTACTTCTTGGCAACTGTGTTTTACTATGAAAAATGTAAAAGGCTATGCATGAGGGTTGTACCAGAAGTAATGCAAAAGTGGACATTACTTTCAGCCCACTTTTGCATTACTTATTACTTTTTTATTAATTGACAAAGGTCGTTCAAATTGCACATGTTGGTAGAGTAACTCTTCTTCTATCAGTGACGTGCCAACGTTTCAGAAATTGGGGGGCAAAGTATTTTCCTATTTTCTAAATAAAGCTCTAAAACTATATATATATACAGGGTCGAGTCACATTATTCTGACCACTTACCTAATGTATTTTCTATGGGGTCGAACTCTTCGTCCATTTTAACATTTTGGGGGAAGCCCACACCCCCCCCCCCAGCTCATGGACTTCGTGGACGCTTCAAGGGGAACATATTGGATACACTGACAGACTCCAGCGGCCCAGAATATAATGTTACGGAAGTTGGGGGTAGAGTCCCCGCCCCCAAACAAAGTGTACCTCGGATCCTCTGCAATTTATTTCTTCAAATTAAAGTACAATTACCGCTTGGCTTACATGGAACGTTTTCTCGAAATTCGTTTGGAGTTCCCAATTCAGTTCCCAATATAGGCCCAGAAACGGCAATCTCTATATCTCCCTTTCCCCTTCAACTTTTGTGGCTAACTTGCTGAAAGATGTGTGGCAGGGTTGCCGGTAAATTGCCACACCAGAACACTGCCACACATCAGCATTCCTGTGTGGCAGTTTACAGTGAACCGTTTGTTCTGGGGGTATTTCCTCCGGGGACTACATCCCGTCAGTATGTAGGTTTCTATGAACTAAAAATAAGTGCAAAAACTGCACTGCGGAAATCATTTCCTTAGAAAAAGCAGATAATCAAATGTCTTTAAAATCGAATTATGCGGTAGGATGACAAAGTGTTAATTTCAGCAATTTTTTTCATAGTTTTCCAGATGAAAGAAGACAAAGAGTTAATATTAGCAATTTTTTCATAGTTTTCCTAATTTAATGGTTTGGAACTAATCAGTAATCTGAGAGGATAATGATGTGTTATGTTTCAGTTTTTTTTTGTTTTTTTTTCTTTGGGATATGTAAATATTGTGTGGAAAAATATCTTGTTTTAATGTAGTAGTGGATTAAAAACACAGTTTTTAATTTCTAGCTAAATCCTTGAAATTAGCAGACCAAATTTGCATATAATAGACATAAAACTATAAGAGGCAATAGGCAAAACAAATTGCCTACTCGAGATTCGAGCTAAAAAGAAAATAAAGTTTAAGTTTTATAAATTTATTAGGAATAATTGCCGTACTCCTACTAAATTTATAATTAGTATTATTTTAACTTACTCCTAATTACAAATTATGATTATTTTAACTCACTCCAAATTATAAATTAGGAGTATTTTCCCTTACTCCTAATTATAAATTAGGAGTATTTTAACTTACTCCTAATTATAAATTAGGAGTAGGTTAAAACTTTTAGCGAAGAGTCTTTATTAGACTTTTCACCTAAAGTTTTAAACTTGCCCTCGGATTTTCAACAGAGGCAAAATATTGTCACACAGACCCACCCTTAAAAAATCTGAAGAATTGCCAAGCGCCTGTTGGAATTTGCACCATACCAGTGCGAATTCCTCACACAACCCACAATCAATATCACCAATTCGCCACGATCTTACAACTCAATTCAAAATACTTTTATGTGAAACAAGCCAATGACGCATTCCCCCAAAATATCAAATATCTGTTCAAAAGGATTTTTAAAATGGACTTACATTTATTGATTCTGCACCCGTCTCACGTTCCCTTTTACTTGTAAGTTTCTCCATTCAGCCTCCAAAGGTCAAAATTCTTCTCTGATCACGAAAACGATCTCGAAAACACTAAAAAAAAATTGCACTTTTGTAAGTACACATAAAGCACGGAAGTAAAACTGGTGAAGTATCTGAACACCGGCTACACAGTCACAGTACGAATATGACGATGGACAATTGGACATGGAAGTGAAGATTGGGGAAAGCATTTTCCCTCCCCCGGCCACCCACAAACTACAATGAAGATTGTTTCCTTCATTATTTCCAGCCCAGATAATACGAAACCCAGATGGGGTAGGAAGCGGGCGCGGCAGTGATGAAAGATCTTTACACTGGGAAAAAAACAGCTGAAGGCCCCACCCAGAGTCCCAGAAAGTGTCTCCAGTGATGCCACACTTCAGACTATTGCTTTCGGCAGAAACGCACTTGCAGTCTGGTCTTGACGATTGATGGATTGAGCTAAGAAATGTGGAATGTTTGATAGGCGATAATACAACACTAATTGTTCAAGAACTAGATAAATGGTGAACACCCGTTTTCCCTAATTCCTGTTTTCCCTAAACACGTTTACCCCAATTGCATTTCCCCAAAATCACTTTTACCCGAATTCCCATTTCCCCTAATTTCGTTTGCCCTAATCTCGTTTCCCCTAAATCTCGTATCCCTTGATTCACGTTTGCCCTAAACACATTTACCCGAATTGCATTTCCCCGAAATCACTTTTACCCGAATTCCCATTTCCCCTCATTTTGTTTGCCCTAATCTTGTTTCCCCTAATTCACGTTTGCCCTAAACAAGTTTACTCCAATCGCATTTCCCCGAAATCACTTTTACCCGAATTCCCATTTCCCCTAATTTTGTTTGCGCTAAATCTCGTTTCCCCTAATTCAAGTTTACCCTAAACATGTTTATCCGTATCAAAGTTCCCCCTAGAAACGTTTCCTGTATTAGGTTTGCTCTAATTCTCCTTTGCCTTGATTCGTGTTTTCCTAAATTTATGTTTTCCCTAATTCATGTTTGTCCTGATTCCCGTTAAGCAAAATAAAACGTTTCTTTTATCGTCAAATTCAGGAAAACAAATGTATTATATATTAAATCATCATCAACCATTATCAATCCACTGCTGGATGAAGATCTCACCAAGTTTCTTCCACAACGGTGTGTCTTGACCCAGTCTCTTCCATATCAATCCTGCATGCTTTCGAATTTCATCTACCCATCTCCCTTGTGGTCTTCTGGGTCTTTTTCTGGCCCTTGGAATCCAGTCTAGAATTTCGGTTGTCCATCGGTGGTCAGTTCCTCTGGCAACATGTCCATCCGATTGCCATTTTAGGGATTTCACTCTGATCATGATATCCTCCACTCTTGTCATTTTCTTTATCCATGAGTTTCTCTTCTCACCTCTCCTGGTTACACCAAGCATGCATCTCTCCACGCTCCTTCAGTTAACTGCAGTCTTTGTATCTCTTTTTTAGTTAAGGTCCACGTCTCTGCTCCGAACGTAATCACTGGAAGAATGAATAGATTTAAACACTTTTCTTTTTGAGACATAATGGCATGTTGCTTTTGAAAATTGTATTGTCTTTTCCAAAAGTTCACCATCCAAACAAGGGCGCGGCAAGGGCGTTTGCTGCCCCTTGTATGAGAATATTGAATATTTTTCAATTTTTATTCAATTTTACATGGAATAAATACCTTAAGCAATATAATTTTCTCTCCAAAGTAATCGAGGTAGTTGCCTTCAATGCACGATCTTAAAAGACAAGAGTCACTCACAATACAAATTTAAATTCGTTGGCTTAATTTAAGATTTTATTGTATATAAGAACTTTCGGGTTTCCCTAGAACCCATCATCAGATACAGGAGAAGGAATAAATTTAAATAAAGTGTTACGTGAACATAATATAGATATCAGATATGAATATGACATAATGTCACGTGGCATCAAATTGTCAAACGACGTGGCATGTATCATGAAATAAAGAAAATAAAGGAAATAGAATGCAGGTATACGTAGAATACTGCATTGTAAAAATAAAGGAAGGTTATTAGGTATAAATTGTGTTGTTCTCATCAGGGGACACAACAAAGAGCACTACAGCAGAAATCGAGATTAAGTGATTTCGTCCTCAGTCTGTCTCGTATTCGGTACTGTAAATAGTTTCCAGATTGTAGGTACAGATACTGGAACATTGTCATTACAGCATAAATGTCTCTGAGTAGCAATTACAAGGCTCTCAGTGAACAGCAATGAAGAGACAGCACTAGGTGTTACGATGATGGAAGCATCATTCCAAATTGGATAGTGCAGGCCATCGCACACGAGTCAAGACAATGCAGAATTTTTAAGTCAATTCTTTATGGCGTATTTATGTTCATTCAGTCTTGTTGCTAGTGTACGTTTTGTAGATCCTATATATTTACTATCTGGAGTGTCATCATCAATACTTTTTAAGGGGATGCTGTAAACGCCAAATTTGTTTAGCTTTGTTACCTGGTCTCGATCTTTTTTAATTAACTGGAAAATGTTTGTAGTACGTATTCCGAATTCCAGGAGAAAGTTTCTGCAAATGGCTTTGAGAACAGGTGTTATGGTTGAATAATAATCTATGGAACCTATATATCTACGAGGTTGTTGGTCCCTTTGGAAAGTAGTTGAGTTTTCTTGGTGGAGCTTCTTAAGAGCTTTTTTTATGATAAAGGTGATGAGAACAACACAATTTATACCTACTAACCTTCCTTTATTTTTACAATGCAGTATTCTATGTATACCTGCATTCTATTTCCTTTATTTTCTTTATTTCATGATACATGCCACGTCGTTTGACAATTTGATGCCACGTGACATTATGTCATATTCATATCTGATATCTATATTATGTTCACGTAACACTTTATTTAAATTTATTCCTTCTCCTGTATCTGATGATGGGTTCTAGGGAAACCCGAAAGTTCTTATATACAATAAAATCTTTAAATTCAGCCAACGAATTTAAATTTGTATTGTGAGTGACTCTTGTTTCCTAAGATCGTGCATTGAAGGCAACTACCTTGATTACTTTGGACTATTTCTGCACAAATTTGAATTCTCCTAATAATTTTTTTTTTTTTTTTTTTTTTGCTTGTTTGGAGGTTTAACGACCGCCGTGAGCAACTCAATGGGCTATAAGGGCTATAAGCAGTCGCCCGTCCCCAATTTAGGGTCACTGGTTCCAGGGAAGGGAAAGAGTCAGTACAGTAAGACAAACACAACATCCATGCCTCTTCGGGATTCGAACTCGGTAGACGAAACCCGTCGGGATCGACGAATAGATTTTCTTTTTTTTTCCGGTAGAAGAAACCCGTCGGAGTCGACGATTATTAATATATTTTTTTGAAAAGAATATACTTATATGAGAAGTTTATTTACATCTTTTCATAATGGAAAGAAAGGTCTTACATACGTGAATAAACTGGATCGAATGAATGTTAAATTGTATATATACATTACACAGTCCAATGGAAGAACGCAATCAGGTCTTCGAGTGTTTGCTGTTCCGATAAGAACTTTCGAACAAATTCCTGCTAGCGTTGTTTTGCACAACGGTTCGCTGAGAACAGAGACTTCGGACTTTGAACTATCTGAGTCCGTCCATACTTTCGCCTTCAACAGCGCGTGAGTCAACTGCACGCTTCTCCCATAGACTTTACATGGGAACTTTGCCGCCCCACTCTCATTTTTCTCTTCGACTGGCACATCTACATGGTAAGACCTTTATTTTGATACCTCAACCATATGTTTACGTTCAGCCGTTCTCTCACAACTGGTCTTACAGTAAAAAAAACTTATATAATTAATATATAGATAACCACATGCACTTCTTTAAACTTTTGCTGGCATGGTGGTCGACATCATCAACAGGAAGGGAAAGAATAATTATCTTGAGATATCAAGACCCACCGTTTTATTTCGGTTAACAAAAAAAATTAGGCAAACGCGAATTAGGGAAAACTTGATATGGGCCAACGTGATTTGGAGAAATGAGATTTAGGGGAAACGAGATTAGGGCAAACGAAATTAGAGGAAATCGGAATTCGGGTAAAGGCGATTTTGGGGAAACGCGATTGGGGTAAACGTGTTTAGGACAAACATGAATTATGGGAAACGAGATTTAGGGGAAACGAGATCAGGGTAAACGAAATTAGAGGAAATGGAAATTCGGGTAAAAGCAATTTCGGGGAAATGCGATTGGGGTAAACGTGTTTAGGGCAAACGGGAATTAGGGGAAACGAGATTAGGGCAAACAAAATTAGGGGAAATGGGAATTCGGGTAAAAGCGATTTCGGGGAAACGCGATTGGGGTAAACGTGATTAGGGCAAACAGGAATTACGGGAAACGGATTAGGGAAGTGAGGCTACGCGAGATGAACACGAACCCCCTACCCCATTGGGAATATTCACATCAAACGGATTTCAAAATCACTTGAATGCAAAAGGTAAAATGGAGTGGACTGTCCCTGACTCCCTGCCCTCTCTGCACACATTCACACAACTATTTGTTGTTGTATTTGCGTAGAATCATTCTCCCTCACTCTTCCCACCTCCACCCATTAACCAGTCGTACAACAGGCAGAAAAAAATCAGAAGCACAGGGGAGGTTCTTTTCCCAGTGCTATTTTGCTTTCTTTTTCTTTCCTTTACCATAAAGGTAAAAATGCTAATTAAAAACTGCTAAAACGCTATAAAAATAAACAGCATTTTTTTGTTTTTTAAACAATTTGATAGTTGTTGTTTTTTTCTGTTAAATTAAATGAACTTATATTTTGGGTGCTAAAACTGGAGGGGCAAAACATACAGTCCGCCCCTCCACTTAGATTTCTGGAGGGGTCGCCCCTCCTGCCCCCCGTTGGCACATCCCTGTCCTCTATAGCAGGGGCAGCCAAACGATTAATCACGAGTTCTTGTACGGTCGATCGTTTGTTTTATCGCGCTGGCGTATGTTGTTCCATACGAACTGCCTGAGACCAGATGATAGAATGAATCAGTCAGACTCCCCTCCCCAACCCTGACTGCTGCACATGGTCATCACGCATCTGCAGTATGTCGCACGAGGCATGTTGTTATCTCCCGCTCTACTAGTCATCAATTGCAACACCTATGCTTATAGGAAGGCCAATCTGTCAACATTCTAATTTGTGCATAAAAATTAGTTTACTTATTGAGTGCAGATATGTTAAGTTATTAAGCTTTGTTTACATATTAAAAATTAGTGGAGCTAAGAAACTAAAAACATATCATTTCCACACTGAATGGAAGGAAGCTTATTTCTTCGCAATTTTTCGTGACAAGTGTTTGTGTTTAATACGTTAGACTTCAGTTGCCATTCCTAAAAAGGAAATCTAGAAAGACATTTTTCAAGGGAGCATAAGTTGTACCAAAATGATTATCCTGCTAACAGTGAACTGAGAAAAATTTAACTTAAGGAATTGAAAGCTCAATTAGGAGCACAACAGTCACTTTTTGCTATGCCTATGCAACAATCAAAAGCAGCAGCTTAGGCTTCATTTGAAATTCAGATAACACATTTTGGATTCTATTGTCAGAAGTAAAATATCCCTGCTTGAGATCTGTTGCTTTACGGCCTACTGCTTTCTTTGGATCCACATATCTCTGTAAAGCAGCTTTTTCAGAAATGAAAATAATGAAGTCGAAATACAGGAGCTGCCCGACTGATGCCCATTTAGAAACGTGTCTCTGAATGTGCCTCACTGAATATGTGCCTGATTATTTTAAACTTTGTGAGGACATGCAGTGCCATGTATCAGCATCTAAGATCTAAATACTGTAAATAAAGAATCTATAAGTGAAACTATATAATTTGTTTGAGAAATAGTGTTTCAGAATAAAAAATTATTTAAATATTATTTTTCTGTATTTGTTTCCAAACTTACAAAACCACACAAACTAAAAAAAAAACACTCGTGATATTGCTTATTCCTATTTAAATATGCCTATATCACTGTGATAAACCATGGTAGATCACAGTAGGGAATGATAGCTTAAGGTAGACCTTGGTTCTTCAAAGTTTGGCCATCCCTACTCTATAGTAACCCTTCTTCTTCATGGCAGGTAAATAATGGATTCCAAGCAGAAGCAACGTGCCGTCATTGAGTTCTTGATGAAGGAAGGGTGCAGGCTGCCTGACATCCACAAAAGGTTACAGAATGTTTATGGAAATGACACGATTGATAACAGCAATGAGCACAGATGGATGAAGAAGTTTAAAGAAGGGAAAACCAGCATTGAAAACAAACCATGAAGTGGGAGACCATCATCTGCGACCACTGACACAAATTGTCAGAGAGTGGATGAATCGTCCTTGGCAATTGACATCTAATTTGAAGGAGAGAGGGGTGGACGTCTGCTCTTATCTGCTGGAATCATTTGAAGCCAACAAAGACACTCTTTTTGTTTTGATCTGGTGACAGGGGATGAAACGTGTGCGTATCTTTACAATCCAGAAACAAAGAATCAATCCATGGAATTGTGTCAAACCTCTTCACCAAGGCCTTAGAAGTTAAAGAGCCAGCGATCAGCACAGAAAGTCATGGCGATTGTTTTTTGGGATGACAGGGGTGTCATTCTCCTCGATTTTCTGGAATGTGGCCATATCATGACCAGCGAGCAGTACACTGAGACACTCAAGAAGCTTAGAGAAGCCATAAGAAGAAAGAGACCGAACAAGAATCTGAAAAGGATCCACATTCACTATGACAATGCAAGACTACACACATCTCTGGCAACAAATCAAGCGATCAGCAAATTAGGCTGGTCGGTGGTCCCCTATCCGCCATACAGCCCAAATTTGGCACCCTCTGACTTCCACCTGTTTGGTCCAATAGAGGACAGTCTCTGGCGACAATGATTTGATGACACAGATGAGGTGAAAGTGGCTGTGCAGAAGTGGGTACAAATTTTTTCAAAGAGGATTTGAGAGTTGAGTTCAACAATGGCACACATGCATAGTACCTTTATATAGGGAAAGAGTTACTCTACCAACATGTGCAATTTGAACGACCTTTGTCAGTTAATAAAAAAAATTATGCCCACTTTTGCATTACTAATGGTACAACCTTCGTATAAATGACACTTCTATTCTCTTTATAAAAATGTATATTGCCGGTAGTTTCATTATTATGGCTTTTTTTTTTACATGTGTGCATGAATGTAGCTATGCCACAATGAAATATATCAACAGCACATTCTGTAAAAAATATATTGATTACTTTCAAGAATTTTGATTACAAAGTATCTGTACCTAGAGAAATATGAAAACATTGTGACAATTAATCAGATAAATCCAAATCTTTCATCAAATTACCGCCATAATTAACACATTTCAGTCCTATGAAAGTATTAAAAACAGTCGATCACTCCTGATTTTTTCTCAATCACTAAATATTCTCCTTTTGCTACCTTTTTATGACATCTAACTGTCTACTTGAGACTTCTGTTTAACTAGCAATTACTTTACGTCTAATTTGTTTTGTGCATGTTCATTTGATGCACCTTTAATAGCTAATTTATGTTGTTTTTTTAATAGGTCTTCCACTGTCTCTCCTTTGTAAGTTCACATTCACAATCTATGTCATGAAACTATTTCTTGTATAGAATAGATAGTTTAGCAAGATAGTTAGTTAGATAAATAGACAAGATTTATAGGAAGGCTAAAATGTATGCAGCAGCCAGACAAATAAGTAGCCTTACTGAGTCAGATAAAAATCATCTGCATTGCATGAATTTTTTCTTCAGATCAACAAAAATATTTATTTGCAAAACACAATTCTTGTGTAAGAATCTTTTTTTTTTTTTTTTTTTAAGATTTAAGTTCAGACCTTGATAGGAAAATTAATGCAGAGCATAAAAGAAAAAAATTGAACATTGGAATAAAACTGTGCTTTCCATTTTTAAGAAATGTATATTTTAGAAGATTGACAATAAAACTTTACTTACATTAGATAAATACTCTGTCAAAAGGTCTTGCAATGCTTGTCGTACTGAATTACATTCTGCAACAATGTGCTCTCTTCGCTCATTCCTGGTACAGGAGGAATCTGCAATCAAGGCTGAATCACTGACAATACTTTCTAACCTTTCCTCTAGCAATGGTCTTGAACGACCTTCACAGTAATCTAAAGGATCCATTACAGTAATTGACTAGAAGAAGAAAAAAAAAAGAAAAGAAGAAGAAATTAATTTGCAAATGATTATGGGATGAAATAAAAAATGAGAAAAAAGTATCCAAGTTCAATGTGACAAAATAAATCTACTTTAAAAACTAAATGTGATGCACATATTTCATACCAGCATATGACCAAACAAAAGGCACAGAAAGAATATACCCTTTTTTATGGATCTACTGTGAGTGAACCTTATACCAAATTTACAGTAAAGTTAAAGCACCACATTTTGGTAACTGAAATATCATCACAATAATTCCTGTGCAAAAAAAAAAAAGATTAAATAATTAAAGTTAACTTTTTATATTTTGTATTATAAAAATCAGTAATACAGTTACCTTTAAGAAAAAGATGAATGTGCTTAATATGATGAAAATATAATGATATCTACATTATAATGCATTTGAGATGCTTGAACTCAAAATATGCATGAACACATAATGAGGAAAAGTAAAGAAACAGTAATGCATATGGTTTGACAGAGAGAACAAATCAGATAGTAAAATAAGTAGGTGATGGTGAAATTAGTAGATGACTCATTGAAAGTCATAGCTGCTTTAGGAAGTTTTCACAGGAATGATGGGTTCTCAAGAGAGGCCCGCATGGCTGTGTGTGAAAGTGTAATTCAATTGTTCCTACTCTGATGTATGGCAGTGAAACATGGGTACTACAGAAGAAACATAGGAGTCATTTGGGAGGCTGGAGAAATGTGTTACCGACGTGGGGTTTATGGCAAGACACGTTCTGATCATGTGAGGAATGAAGATGTGTTGCAGTTATGTAATGTGAAGCGAAATGTTGTTAGCAAGGAGGGGACTAATATTCTTTGGTGATTTGGCCATGTTGAAAGAATGAGTGATGAAATGCTTACTAAGAAAAAGAAAAAATATTTGCCCAAGTGGCAGGAAGGCAGTGGCGGCTCATGGGGTAAAATGTTGGTGAGGCGAAGACCCAATCCATAACATATATATGTTATATATATATATATATATGTGTGTGTGTGTTATGGGATGTAAGGTCAGGCGATGCGTAACATCACAGCCAGCGTGGTGAGTTATGGCCAAACCCCTCCAAAATGACTCCACAACTTAAATCTTGGCCCTCAGTCTCTGGCAGCTGGAATGTACCTAACCAAGGCAGCGGCCAGTGCGACATGAAGGCAGAGGGTGCTAAGAATCCCCGTAAGACCGGACTAGGCTGCCATCTGATGCTGACCTTGGCTACTTATAATGGACGCTCCCTATCTTCTGATTCAAGGCTTCTTGAATTGGAAAAGGAACTACAAAGGATCAAGTGGGACATCGTCGGGCTAAGTGAGGTAAGGAGAAAAGGAGATGATCTCATTGAACTGAAAAGTAGTGGTGTTGGATTTATAATAAACAAGAAACTGGAGGATAAAGTTGTAGAAGTTGAAAGTTCCTCCGACAGAGCTGCACGATTCGTTATCCAACTCTAGAGAAGATACCAGGCTCAGATTATTCAAACTTAAGCACCCACCACAAGTCATCCTGAAGAAGAAATTGAAGAATTTTATGAGGAAATTCGTCATCTAAATAATAAAGGTAAGTAGCACTTAAAGATAATTATGGGAGATTTCAATGCAAAAATAGGGCAACGGCAACAGAATGAAACTTCAGTAGGTCAATTCGGTCACGACAACAGAAACCAGTGTGGAAATACTCTCGTAGAGTTTGCAGAGGCAGAAGGGTTTTTCATCTTGAACTCCTTTTTTAAGAAAAAGCCACACAGGAAATGGACATGGAGACATCCAAATGGGACGACAAGTGAAATTGATTTTATTATGTGTAACAAAAAATTTGTAATAGAAGACTGCAGTGTGCTAAACAAGTTCAACACAGGTAGTGACCATAGATTGGTGAGATGTAAGATGCACCTCAACACTAAACTCGAACGTAGCAAGCTCATAAGACAAAAAAATGTATTAACATAACCAACCTTAAAAAACACCATAATACCTTCAAGTTGGAACTGAAGAACAGATTCTCTGCTTTAGAAGGCCTAACATCGGAAGAAGTGGATATTTCTGAAGTTAACAGAAAAGTAACCAAAGCTCTTGTGGAAACAGCAACAAAATTAGCTGGGTCTAAGAACAAGTTGCATGTGAACAAATTATCAGGAAAAACCAAAATGTTGATGCAAAAAAGAAGAGAGATGAGGACAACTAAAGAAGATGTGACTTCCAAAGTGTTATATAGAGCTATGCAAGACAGTACGAAAAATTATCACTGAAGACTTAAGGAAATTCAACTGTGAACTAGTAAGGAAAGCAATTGAAAACAACCAAAGCCTAAATACAGCAAAGGGACATCTCAGTAAGGGAAGAAAACAGATTATGGCACTGAGAAAAGAAGATGGTTCTGTAACAAGAAATAGAGGCAGAAATTTTGACAAGAGTGAAAGATTTCTACTCCAAATTATATGAAAGGGATGATACATGTACTCCAGACATCATGAAAGGTACCAGTACCAGAGTTCTTCCATTCCTCCCAGCAGAAGTTGCACATGCAATCAAGAACATGAAGCGGGTGAAAGCTCCAGGAGAAGCTGGAATTACTGTAGACATCATACAAGAAGCAAGTGGAGAAATCAAAACAGTACTCGCCCAAATTTTCACTCAATGCCTTAATGAAGGGAAGATTCCTGAGGATTGGAACAACGCTACAATGATCCTGCTACATAAAAAAGGTGACATTGAGGATCTCGGGAACTACAGACCTATCAGCCTCCTATCAGTGGTTTATAAAATCTTCACTAAAGTTCTTTCACACCGCTTGAAGGTGACACTGGACATGGCTCAACCGAGAGAACAAGCTGGATTCAGGAGTGGCTACAGCACAATAGATCATATCCACATACTGAGAGAACTAATTGAAAGAGCAAGGGAATATGAACTTCCATTGTGCATGGCTTTTATCAATTATGAAAAAGCCTTTGATTTGGTGAAACCATCAGCAGTTACAATGGCTCTGAAATCCTGCGGTATTGAAGATGCGTACATTAGTATTATTAATAACATCTATGAAAATGCAAGTGCAAAAATTCGGCTGTTTGAAAATACAACACACATAAAAAATGGAAAAGGAGTGAGACAAGGTGACACCATATCTCTGAAGGTCTTTAATGCCACATTGGAAAATGTCTTTCAATCAATGAACTGGGAAAACAAAGGGATAAAGATTAATGGAGATTATCTAACTCACCTTCGTTTTGCTGATGACGTAGTTATTTTTGCAACTACCCCATCAGAGTTGCAGAGTATGATCCAGGAACTTGCTGACAAGAGTAAAGAAGTGGGATTAAAAATGAACTTTCAGAAGACAAAAGTGATGTACAATGCTTTTACAAGAAATGAAGATTTATCGATTGATGGAGAAAAGCTGGAGATAACAGACACATACGTTTATCTTGGACAGCAGATATCAAGTGAGGGTCACATTGATGAAGAAGTTAATCGGCGTACAAAACTTGCCTGGAGAGCTTTTGGAAGAAACAGCATAATTTTCAAGAGCAATATGCCATTATGTCTTAAAAGAAAAGTGTTTGATCAATGCATCCTTCCAGTGCTTACGTATGGTGCAGAGACGTGGACCTTACCTACAAGAGACGTACAAAGGCTGCAGACAACTCAAAGGAGCATGGAGAGGTACATGCTTGGGTTAACCAGGAGAGATAAGAAGAGGAACACGTGGATCCGAAAAATGACAAGAGTGGAAGACATCATGATCAGAGTTAAATCCCTGAAATGGCAATGGGCTGGACATACTGCCAGAAGGACAGACCATCGATGGACAGCCGAAATTTTAGATTGGATTCCAAGAGACAGGAAAAGACCCAGAAGAAGACCACATGGAAGATGGGTGGATGAAATTCGAAAGTATGTGGGAGTGACATGGAGGAGACTGGCACAAGACAGACCGTTGTGGAGGAAACTTGGGGAGACCTTCATCCAGTAGTGGATTGATAATGTTTGACAATGGTGATGATGATGATGATGATGATATATGTTATGGGTTGGGTCTTCGCCTCACCCCATGAGCCGCCACTGCCTTCCTGCCACTTGGGCAAATTTTTTTTTCTTTTTCTTAGTAAGCATTTTATCACTCATTCTTTCAACATGGCCAAATCACCAAAGAATATTAGTCTCCACCTTGCTAACAACATTTCGCAAGTTATGAAAGATAACCAAAACCAAATTTTGTAGAGAAGTGATTTTATATGTATATATGCTTGTATATTAAAAGAATTCTTGAAATCGTCACCACATGTGTAAGTTATGTTGAAAATTATAAGAGGGACATTTCAGTAGCGACTTCTACCTTCATCAGCCATCATTTCAAGAATTATTTTAATGTTTTTGTGTTACGTTTTTTCCTGCCAATTCTTCTCACTATGATGCTTATGTATATTTTATAGCTATATATATTTTTGGACAATAGTTTTAAAAAATCACAGGAATACATCAAGTACGGCGGAGGGGAGAGAGGTAGACTTTAGATATTGCAAACTGTTTCGGAGGGGAGAATGTTTATTTTGTGAAAAAAGAATAAATACAGGGAAAATGGTTAATCTGTGTAACTTTATATCACCCTTCCTAGGCTGATTAAAAGACAAAAAGAAATATCAAGAATGATTCAAGTGTGGGATATGGTCGACCTACTACACTTGAGAAGGACGGTCCACCACGGAATCGACCTGGACTTTCTAAACGGCGTATGAGAAAGATATCTCGGCTGAGTGAATGTAAGATTGGTGTATGGAATACTACTAGGGGTGTTCAAATGAAAAGGTACGAAACGTCGTAAGAACGTAACCGTTAACATATTTGCCTATGCCGCTATGGGAGAACATAGCGACACATCTAGGGATGCGATTGGAGTCGCCGGCGTGAATCGGAGCATGCGCGGGCGCCCGCATGCGCAGGAGAGAGCAGAGGCTCTTATAAAGAGCGCCATCCAATTGACGCGGCAGTGCGTGTGAGGACAGGATGGCGTTCACATTGCAAAATTCGACGATTGAGGAGCAGCGAGGCGTTATCCGATTTCTGACAGCGGAAGATGTTAAATCGGCTGCTATTCATTGCGGAGGGTGTGGTTCTGCTCCATGATAACACACGTCCTCACGTCTCCAGGGTCACACACGCGGAACTGGCCAAGTTCCAGTGGGAGCAGCTTGACCATCCGCCCTACAGCCCGGACATGTCGCCCTGCGATTTCCATGTGTTTGGTCCCCTGAAAAAACATCTGAAAGAGAAGCGTTTCCACTCAGACGACGAACTCAAGGACGCTGTGCAGGACTGGGTCTCGTCACGGCCACAGGAATTCTGGGAACAAGAAATCCTTCGGCTCGTTTATCAATGGGATCGTTGTGCTAAGGCCTGTGGTGTATACTTTGAATAAAGTCTTCATTTATACCCACAGTGTCGTTTCGTACCTTTTCATTTGAACACTCCTTGTAGAGGTATAAATGGCAAGATGAGTGAGGTGATTGAGGAGATGAATAAGTATAGACTGGATGTGCTGTGTGTAAGTGAAACCAAAAAGAAGGAAATTGGGGTAGAAGAAGTGAATGGCACGGTGAGTGTGTGGTCCGGAGTATTGGATAATATGAGAGGACAGGCTGGTGTAGGGGTGATTTTAAGTAAAAAGATGAAGAACAACTTGATTCATTATAGTTGCATAAGTGAGAGAATTCTCTGGATTCGTTTGAAAGTGAAACTTCAGAGAATTGTAATTGTTGTAGTGTATGCTCCTTGTGACTCGGAACCTTCTGATAAGAAAGAAGATTTCTGGAATGAGCTAAGAGCTGTTTTGAGCCAGTTTGGTGCTAAAGAAAAAGTTAAAATAGCAGGGGATTTCAATGCTAGAGTAGGTGTGCAGAATGCAATTTCTGACAATGTTCTGGGTAAGTTTAATGATCCTTGTGTGAATGATAATGGTGAAATATTAATTGAACTCTGTATTGAGAATGGTTTGTGGGTATCTAATACATTTTTCAACCACAAGTATATCCACACATATACTTGGGAAAATCGTACTCTTGTTCAAAAGAGTGTGATAGATTTTGTTGTTTATGATCAGCGTTTGAAACACTTAGTTGTTGACACCCGTGTGATGAGAGGTGCGGATGTTGGTTCTGATCAGTACTTAGTAGTGTCACGAGTGAAACTTAATGTTGGTTTGAGGAAAAGGAATAGGAAGAGACCCAGGATAAAAAGAATAAAGATTGATAGGCTCCTTGAAGATCATCAGCGGTACTCTGACTTACTCAGAGAACGACTGAAGGATCTGAAGTCTGGTGAGAGGGATGTAGAAAAGAAGTGGGAATGTTTTAAGAACTGTGTTGTCACTAATGCAAAAGAGGTCTGTGGCACTACAATAGTGGGTAACAATAGAGGTGATGCTTGGTGGAATAGTAAGATTGATGAGGCAGTAAAGAAAAAGAAGGAAGCCTATTTGGGGATGTTGCAAGGTAGAGTCTCTGTGGATGAATATCGCTGTAAGAAGCGTGAAGCTGCTCAGCTGGTTCGCCACAGTAAGGCAAAAGATAGGAAGGAGAAAGTGGAAAGGCATGAACTGGCTTTTTGGAAAAATAGGAAGTCCTTCTGGAAGTACATGAGACAAGAAAAATAGGGGAAACAAAGTTGTAAGTTGTGTGAAGAATGAGATCGGGGAAATGATATGGGAGCCCAATGAGTTAAGTGAAAGATGGGGTGAATACTTCTGTGAGTTATTAGATCAGGAGAGCAAAAATGATTCTGAGACAGACGCAGATGATGTCACAATGAGGGATGAAAGCACAGGAGGGATCTCAAGAGAATAAGTGTGTAAAGCTCTAAAATCTCTTCAGAATGGTAAGGCTCCAGGAGTTGATGGCATAACTGCAGAGATGTTGAAGTATGGTGGAGACTATAATTGACTGGTTAACTGAAATTTGCCAGTTGTGCTGGGAGTTAAGAATGGTCCCTCGGGATTGGAAGGATGCTATTATTGTTCCCTTGTATAAGGGAAAAGGTGATCAGACTGAATGCAAGAACTATCGTGGTATTAGCCTACTGAGTGTGCCAGGGAAAGTGTTTGGAAAGGTTGTTATTGAAAAAGTACGGGGTCTTACATCAGAGAAAGTGTGGGATGTTCAGAGTGGTTTTTTGCCTAGTAAAAGCTGCACTAACCAGATTTTTGCATTACGCACAATGATTGAAAAGTATCTGGCTATTGGGAAGAAAGTTTTTACTGCCTTCATAGATTTAGAGAAAGCTTATGACCGAGTGAATAGGACACTTTTGTGGAAGGTATTGAATGAATATGGTGTTACTGGGAATCTACTTAATAGTGTAAAAGCCATGTATGCTGGTAGTAGAGCTTGTGTACGAGTGAATGGTGTTTTATCAAAATGGTTTTCAATTGGTGCAGGAGTTAGACAAGGTTGTGTAATGTCACCATGGCTGTTTAATATATTTATGGACGCATGCATGCCTGAGGCCAAAATAGATAATAGTGGTTTATGTCTTGGCGATATCCGTGTGTGCAGATTGCTGTATGCTGATGACACTGTCCTGTTGGCAGAGAGCAAAAGTGAGTTGCAGAGTATGTTGACTCGGATGCACGAAGTTTGCATGAAATTCAAACTGAGTATAAATAAGGGAAAAACCAAAGTTATGGTGTTTGAGAGAGGAATGGGTAGCACTGAATGTAATGTAAGTATAAATGGCACTGTGATTGAACAGGTGAGTGAGTTTGTGTATTTAGGAAGCATGTTTGACAGAGAGAACAAGTTGGATGGTGAAATCAGTAGGCGAGTGAATTCTTCTTTGAAAGTCATAGCTGCTCTGGGAGGTTTTCACAGGAATGATGGGTTCTCTAGAGAGTCCTGTTGTATGGCTGTGTATGAAAGCGTAATTGTTCCTACTCTGATGTATGGCAGTGAAACCTGGGTACTGCAGAAGAAGCATAGGAGTCGTTTGTGTGCTGGAGAAATGCGTTACTTACGTGGGGTTTGTGGCAAGACACGATCTGATTGTGGGAGGAATGAAGATGTATTGCAGTTGTGTGATGTAAAGCAAAATGTTGTTAGCAAGGTGGAGACCAATATGCTTCGGTGGTTTGGCCATATTGAAAGAATGAGTGATGAAATGCTTACTAAGAAAATATTTTCAACCCAAGTGGCAGGAAGGAAAAGCAGAGGAAGGCCAAGGAAGACATGGGTGGATCAGATTCAGGAGTGTCTGCATGAGAAAAAGATTATGAGTATGAAGTATAAAAGATCTTGTGTAAGGCGTGTAATGGATATCAGTGAAGCACGAGTTGTATGTCAAGATCGCTGTAAATGGCGAAGTTTGATACGACAACAATAAGTAAAATATCTGGAAGTTTGTATTTCTTTTTGGAGCTAACCTCTGAATCTCAGAGAACAGCTTAGTGATATGTATGTATGTATGTATGTAATGTGGTCATTGCATCACGCACAACACCAATTGAACGTCCACTCCTCCAAAAATTCAAAGAAAACAATTTTAATACAGTAAAAAAACTACTTTTCTCTAAAGATGCTTCTGAGTCCAGAGTAAAAGCATGATGTCTGTTTGTGAAATTGCATCCTGTGTATAGATCACAACTAAGGCGCTGACTCGTGGGAACGGTGTCTAGGAGAATTCAAGCTGAAGCACATTTCTATATATTTTGTCAAAACAGGGCAGGTAACTTAAACATTGTAAAAATCTGAACAGATGACCACCTGTAAAATTGCCTCCCCCCCCCAACATAATGCATTCAGTTTACTTTTTATGAATGAGTTCAAATCTAACAATAATTATCTCGATTATTACTAATAAATCAAAATTTATGAACAATAATACTGAAAAAGAAAAACTCAGCACATTTCTCGCTTAACGAGAAATTACTGAAGAAACACATTAAAAAAGTCAGCACTCAAATACAGAATATGGTGTACACTTTGACGAAAAAGACGTGCTCTTACTGAGCTGAGGTGGCCTCAGTAACTACTTTGCTAAGAGCATCAGCTCTGGTCAGCCCACTCCCATTGGACAAAATCCATGCCTTCCTCCAATAGAAACACAGACGCCAGTCAATTTAGACATCATTCGAGTTTCACCTCAAAATCCGTGGAGGAAATCCTGATCTCGGGAAATGGTTTTCCCTCATCTCCGCGCAGTCTCCTATCTATTGTAAGCTTGGTTGAAACAGAGACGACTCAAATGATCGCCTCTCTAGGTGCTCAGAATATGCTCGTTTCAATCTCTGAGCAAAAACATTATTTAAACTTTATAAATTTAATGCTCATGAATTCAGGATTCATCCTCTGGTTGAAGCCTTTTTTAACAAAATTTATGAATCACAATGAGAATTTCAGTTTTATTTAGCCTGTACAATTAAAGGCATATTATACCTTACATACGTAAAAACTTTCTTTGTGGACGAAAAATTTCTGGTGAGATGGCGCCTCACTTGCCTCATATGACAAGCCGCCCATGCAGGAAGGAAAGACAAAGGAAGGCCAAGGAAGTCATGAGGTGATCAGATTCAGAAGTGTCTGCACGAGAAAAAGATTATGAGTATGAAGTATAGAAGGTCTTGTGTACGTCGTGTGATGGATGTCAGTGATGCCCAAGTTGTGTGTCAAGATCATTTTAAATGGAGAAGCTTGATACGGCAACAGTAAGTAAATAATCAGTTAAAATTTTATCTGGTAGTTTGTATTTCTTTGCGGAGCAAACCTCTTAATCTCAGAGTCATAAAAATCTGTGCACCAGGAAAAAACTGTGCGATTAACGCCAAACTTGGCAAATGGCTATGGGGAGGGCACACATGCACATGATTAAAGTTTCATGTGATTCCGCATGCCAGCGCGACCAAGACCGGCGCTGAAATCGCAATCCTTGGGGCTTATAAGGTGCCACGCAGGGGACTCCACATTCGTGCTGAAGTGCACAGTATGCGTCAGGTGAAATCCCTGAGAGATAGACATGCTGAGGAGTCACCATAGATGTACATACAAGCAACTGACAGAGTTTGAACGAGGTCATATCGTCAGGATGAGAGAGGCAGGGTGGCCAGCACGTCGAATCGGCTACCATTTGGGACAGTTGGACAGAACAGTGTGATCGTGTTGGGAGCAATGGACACGGGAAGGCACCCAGACAAGGCAGACTGGCTCTGGACAACCCAGACACGCCACCAGCAGAGAGAACCGTGATATCGTGAGAGTGGCATGCACAGATGCAACGACGTCCTCGTCCAATATCCAGAGACATGTGGTAGCTGTATAAGGGACTCCTGTGTCTGCCAGAACCATTTCCAGATGCCTAGTGCAGGTGAATCTGCACTCTCAATGGCCCTTACGTTTTCTGCCATTAACACCTGACCATCGTCAGCGTCGATTGCAGTGGTGTCAGCAGCGAGAAGCATGGAATGCTATGGACTGGCGACGTATAGTGTTCAGCGATGAATTCCGCTTTTGTACGGGAATAGATGACCACCGTGTCAAAGTGTGGAGGACTACAGGTGAGCACTACAACCCCAACCTCACTGTACAGTGGCACACATCCCAAACTGCCAGCGTAATGGTCTGGGGAGCCATCGCGTATGACAGCCGGACTTCTGCTGCCCCACGTGCTGCCTCTCCTGGCGGGGCAGCCCGGAGCCATTTTCCAACAAGATAATGCCCGTCCGCACACGGCTCGGGTTTCCCAGGACTGTCTATGTCATGCTTCAATGCTTCTGTGGCCTGCCAGATCACCTGATCTCTTGCCCATCGAGCAAGTGTGGGTCCAGATGGGGCACCAGCTTTCTTTAGGTCCCAGTGTTTGTGATTTAGAGCATCAGTTGCAAGAAGTGTGGGCCAATCTGTCCCAGGATAACATATGGTGTCTCCTTGACTACATGCTGGACAGTATCACCACATGTATCTGAGCATGACGCGGTACTAATGCTGACTGGAATGTGTACCATATGTCCATGGGAAATCGTCCTGCTCCTGTGATATTGTAATCACTTCTGTCCTCGGTATATACAATCTCACTACTAAAATCTCATTTCAATCTGATGCCTCCTTCTTGGTGTGTGGATTTTTATGACAATGAGTGTGCGTATGTATGTAAAAGTTGAGATAAATAAGAGAAAAAAATTCTTTTATTTTGCTATGCAGAAACAGAATTGCTAGATAACATCAGCATGTGCCCAAACAAAATAGGTATTAACAATTACATCTACCCCAATTCATCCAGTTTACATATCAGCCAAATCAAATTAAATGTAATTAAGTGAGAAATATACATTATTTATGAATCAAAGTGCAGTAAATTTCTTTAAAAATAAATATATTTTGCTGTATACAAAGGGAATCCTGAAAGTAATGCCTCCTCCTTAATAACTTTTGAAATTTTGAAGTGATTTTAATAAAACTGACCTGACATGTACCATGATGTTACCAATGTGGGAACAATTTTTTTAGAACAGAAATAAAGATCATAAATGACAGAGAAAAGCAGCGAGCTGTAATTGAATTCTTCGAAAAAGAGGGATGTGAAGCCGCAGAAGTCCACAGAAGACTCCTGGCGGTGTATGGAGCTGCCACAACTGATATCAGTAATGTCCGAAGATGGATGAAGAGGTTTTGACAGGAAGAAAGTTCAGTGTAGAACAAACAACAGAGTGGAAGGCCTGCAACTGCAGAGACAGATGCCAACAGGCAACAAGTGAAAGACCTCATCACAGCTGATCGTCGTGTCAGTGCAGACATTGAAGAAGCTAAAGGAAGCTATCAGAAGGAAAAGATGTGACATTCCACTTCATATTGTTGTTTTACACCAGGGTAATGCACATCCCACCTCAAAGTAGACTTCACACGCAACTGCCAAAATGGGGTGGACAGTGATGACCCAAACCCCTATAGTCCTGATTTGGCTCCCTCAGACTTTTTCCTGTTTGCCCCTTTAAAAAACACCCTTCGTGGAGAACATTTCGATGATGTGACAAATGTTAAACTGGCTGTGAACTCATGGGTGAAACAACAGCCTCAGGAATTTTTCCAAAATGGATTTTACCAATAGGTTCAAAGATGGTGGAAATGTATAGAAAGTGTTGGACAATACTTTTGAATAGGCTAAGATCATTAACAATATGTCCAAGTATTTTGCCACCAAGTTTCACATTTTTGCTGCTAAAAATAAAAATCTTATAAGGGACGAGGCATTACTTTTAGGATGTCCTTTCTATTTAAACCATGTTTTGATGACTAGATAAAAAAGAATAAAAAAAGAAAAGAAAAGTATGATGTAAATGACATAACCGCAAGTACTACATGAGATATAGGTTAAGTATAACAATACAGTGTAAAACTTATTAAGATCAATTGCATAATTGAGATACCAAAACAACGCAACAATTACTGGAACTAAAAATTGTAATCAAAATAATAAGCAACTAAAAGCAGGATGTAGGCATAAGAATTAATGAAGTGGTACCTATGGACTAAGCCTCCATATTTGTCAAGCAACTTCTATGAGCTGAGGCTACTCACTGTCTGATGATTGGTGTGTAGAATCATTTTAGTTAAAATATACATAATATCTAAGGTATTTTACCTGATATTTCAAAGCATTTTGCACGTTGTTTGCTCTGTGAGGCACGTGATCCTGGCCCGAGAGGTCCCTTATGTTACAGACCTTTGGTTAGTTATGAAATTTTTTTTGGCAGAAATAAAGCAGTTAGGTTATATATTTTCAGTTCCACATTCATTTATTCGCACAATCAAACGTTTAAAATTTACTATTAATTAAAAGATTTTAGTAGAAAAAGTTATACTCGTCGGGTCAGGAGACGTCTCAAAAGAGGTTCGTTGTTACGGCAAGCGCTTTCAGTGGTGCTTAACCACCATCATCTGGCCACTACTTCCACACGAGGGTTCCTCGCGTGTGTGTAGTTTTGGAGTTGCATGTCGGGAATCGATGGGAAGGTTTGCTGCCTGTATGTGTTAGGTGATTTGTTTCCAATGTGTCGCCATCTATTGGAAGAGTTGATAGGTATCAGTTGCAAGTATAATTCTTTTGTGTAGATATTTTTGGGCTATTATTATTTTTTCATATAAACAGGTGTATTTTTTTTTATTCTTTATTTATTGATGTGATTTTTTGTAATGTTCTTTTTTTTTTTTTTTTTTCTTTTTTTGTGATTTTTTTCTTTTTTTATAAGTGATTTCCAGGCTGTGTCTAGTGTGGTGGGGTCTTGTAAGTTGCATATTTTATCCTTTTTTTTTGTTCGTTTATGTTTAATACAGTGTTGGATAAGATATATTTTATCCTTTTTGGGGGTATCGTTTATGTTTAATACAGCGTTGGATAAGTGCAGTTTTTCTTCTTTTTTGTTCCAGTTTTTTATATGTTGATGTAGTCTTTTTATTAATCTATTTTTTGTGCTGCCAATGTATGAAATGTGGTCTTCAGAACTCTGTGAAACAATAGGAATTTCATATACGCCTATTGTTTCACAGAGTTCTGAAGACCACATTTCATACATTGGCAGCACAAAAAATAGATTAATAAAAAGATTACATCAACATATAAAAAACTGGAACAAAAAGAAGAAAAACTGCACTTATCCAAAACTGTGTTAAACATAAACAATACCTTGATTTTGAAAATATTAAATTACTAACCCCCCACATAAACGAAAAAGAATTAAGGATTTCTGAAAGCGTTATAATTGAACAAAAAAAAAGATAAAATATGCAACTTACAAGACCCCACCACACTAGACACAGCCTGGAAATCCCTTATAAAAAAAGAAAAAATTCATAAAAAAAGACAAAAAAAAGAACATTACAAAAAATCACAGCAATAAATAAAGAATAAAAAAAAATACACCTGTTTGTACGAACAAATAATAATAGCCCAAAAATATCTACACAAAAGAATTATACTTATGACTGATACCTACCAACTCATCCAATAGATGGTGACACATTAGAAACAAATCACCTAACACATACAGACACACAATAGAATTATACTTACGACTGATACCTACCAACACATCCAATAGATGGCGACACATTGGAAACAAATCACCTAACACATACAGGCAGCAAACCCTCCCATCGATTCCCGACATGAAACTCCAAAACTACACACACGCGAGGAACCCTCGTGTGGATGTAGTGGCCAGATGATGGTGGTTAAGCACCACTGAAAGCGCTCGCCGTAACAACAAACCCACTTGTGAGACGTCTCCTGACCCGACGAGTATAACTTTTTCTACTAAAATCTTTTAATTAATAGTAAATTTTAAACGTTTGATTGTGCGAATGAATGAATGTGGAACTGAAAATATATAACCTAACTGCTTTATTTCTGCAAAAAAAAATTTCATAACTAACCAAAGGTCCATAACATAAGGGACCTTTCGAACCAGGAGCACGTGCCTCACAGAGCAAACAACATGTGAAATACTTTGAAATATCAGGTAAAATACCTTAGATATTATGTATATTTTAATCAAAAGCACGTTTATAACATAAGACAACACATAAGGTTGCCTCATGAATTGCATTTTTCGTAATCATTTTAGTTGCTGTTCCTTTACTGAAAATTGAGCCTAGCCATGACTACTAATGCTATTGCAGTCAATGTGATTTACCGTAATTTCGGGTAAATAAGCAGCACTGGTGTATATGCTGCAGTGATAAAAAAAGGGGCGGAATGAAAAAAAGTCCCCAGAAACGGCGCACCTCCATATACACCGCACCTTTGCAGTAAGGTGGGGTAGTACCACGGCAGAGTCTTGAAAACATTACGTAGATAAAAATATAGTACCTGATCTTTCAAATAATAAATAAAAATATCAATTAAACAAGATTCAATCTTAAGGATAACACCCTACTACCTATTTTATAAAAATTTACTCGAAGAATTCATAAGGCACTTAAACCAATTATAAAACATTTATACCTCAAGAATTTAAAAAATACACGCACAACATTCTGAAAATATCTGGTACACATCGTTTTTCAATCAAATCCATCAAAACTGGAAACTTCACTGTCCGAATTAAAAAGTTTTAAAAGCTCATCATCTAAAAAAACTTTGGGGTCATCCGCATCACTTTCGCTGTCTTCTGGCGTTTCACCGCAGTTCTTAGAAATAATGTTTGCTTCAGTGAAGCCCGAAATAATCGTCAAAGTTTTGATGTTTTTCAGGATTCAGAAAAACATATTTATTTACCATTAGCTTAAAACTAGATGTATAACTTCTGCGTTTCTTCATTTTACTTTCTATGATAACGTAGAACTACACGTAGAGTACTCGAGAAAATGCTATTTGGGGAACTGAATGCAACGAACACCCAAGTCACTGACAAAATTTGCACGTGCTGTCATTGACCAATGACAATCGATCTTGGATGGTAGTCAGATATCCCATTTTAAGAGGGGAGAGAGGGCGTTAGCCCAGGTTAGCCTGGAAGCGAAGCTGATGACGTCATGAGTTCAAAGAGAGTTAGTTGCTCGGAGCATGAAACAAGGGCGATCCTTGCTAACAAGATCGATTCCCTGCAAAGTTTCCCTCAGCCCCATATTTTTTCTGAGTTTTATCGGAGACTCTGTCCCACCTCAATCCTATAACCTATTATTTTCATGTCTTGTTTTAAGAAGGGGTGGGTGGAATTTATTGCACATAGCTGTAACATCGTTATTCCATTCCCTCTCTGTTGAGATATCTTCCCGTAGAAAAAAGAATGGAACAAGCCAAAACGTTTTTTGTTACATAATTTCACTCCGCCAAAAAAAAAGAAAAAAAACATATATGCCGCTATGCTGTATAAGCCTCGTGGGCCGAAAATTTAATTTTGAACTCATATACGCCGTGGCTTATCTACCCGAAATTATGGTAGTAGTATAGGGGATAGCCAAATAGCACAAAATAGTATGGCCCTTGTAAATATGCATAGCCCTTATAATAGCACATACTACAGCTAATATTCCTTCCAAAACATACTAGAATAAAAAAAAGGAATTTATAGTTTTGAACTTTGAATTTTTAAAGTAATATATATAAATATAATAACTTTAAAAGCTCTGAACTGTTTATCATGAATGTAACTGTGTATTAACTCTGAAAAAATAAAGTCATCTCCCAGAATCTCAGAAACTACTCCGTATGTCAAGTTCTTTTTTTTGTTTTTTTTTTTGTTTACAGATGTCATGTAAATTCAACAGCAACTAGGGCCTCTGTGAATTTTGGAGAGGTGCAAGCTAGTTCTGTGTGACATTGGCAAAAAGACCTCAACTCACTGGGTTTTGTTCCAGAATCTTTAGGTTGAATGACCAACTGGAACCCTCAGCTGTGGGCTAAACCCCGCACTGATGTACTTACCTGATTAAAAAGACAAAAAGAAATATTAAGAATGACTCAACTGTAGGATACAGTGGACCTACCACACTTGAGAAGGACGGTCCACCACGGAATTGACCTGGCCTTTCTAAATGGCGTATGAGAAAGCGATCTCGGCTGAGCGATCTCGTAAGATTGGTGTATGGAATACTAGAGGTATAAACGGCAAGATGAGTGAGGTGATTGAGGAGATGAATAAGTATAGACTGGATGTGCTGTGTGTAAGTGAAACCAAAAAGAAGGAAATTGGGGTAGAAGAAGTGAATGGCACGGTGAGTGTGTGGTCTGGAGTATTGGATAATATGAGAGGACAGGCTGGTGTAGGGGTGATTTTAAGTGAAAAGATGAAGAACCACTTGATTCACTATAGTTGCGTAAGTGAGAGAATTCTCTGGATTCGTTTGAAAGTGAAACTTCAGAGAATTGTAATTGTTGTAGTGTATGCTCCTTGTGACTCGGAACCTTCTGATAAGAAGGAAGATTTCTGGAATAGGCTAAAAGCTGTTTTGAGCCAGTTTGGTGCTAAAAAAAAGTTATAATAGCAGGGGATTTCAATGCTAGAGTAGGTGTGCAGAATGGAATTTCTGACAATGTTCTGGGTAAGTTTAATGATCCTTGTGTGAATGATAATGGTGAAAGATTAATTGAACTCTGCATTGAAAATGGTTTCTGTGTATCTAATACATTTTTCAACCACAAGTATATCCACACATATACTTGGGAAAATCGTACTCTTGGTCAAAAGAGTGGGATAGATTTTGTTGTCTACGATCAGCATTTGAAACACTTAGTTGTTGACACCCGTGTGATGAGAGGTGCGGATGTTGGTTCAGATCATTACTTGGTAGTGTCACAAGTCAAAGTTAATGTTGGTTGGAGGAAAAGGAATAGAAAGGGACCCAGGATGGATAGAAAGAATAAAGGTTGATAGGCTCCTTGAAGATCATCAGCGGTATTCTGACTTACTCAGAGAACGACTGAAGGATCTGAAGTCTGGTGAGAGGGATGTAGAAAAGAAGTGGGAATGTTTTAAGAACTGTGTTGTTACTGCTGCTAAAGAGGTCTGTGGCACCACAATTGTGGGTAACAATAGAGGTGATGCTTGGTGGAATAGTGAGATTGAAGAGGCAGTAAAGAGAAAGAAGGAATCCTATTTGGGGATGTTGCAAGGTAGAGTCTCTGTGGATGAATATCGCCGTAAGAAGCGTGAAGCTGCTAAGCTGGTTCACCACAGTAAGGCAAAAGATAGGAAGGA
Source organism: Macrothele yani (assembly GCA_039090855.1). Lineage (NCBI taxonomy): Eukaryota > Metazoa > Arthropoda > Arachnida > Araneae > Macrothelidae > Macrothele > Macrothele yani. The sequence continues at coordinate 77,640,740 of CM077025.1, read as the reverse complement.
GAAAGTGGAAAGGCATGAACTGGCTTTTTGGAAAAATAGGAAGTCCTTCTGGAAGTACATGAGACTCAGGAAAAATAGGGGAAACAAAGTTGTAAGTTGTGTGAAGAACAGAATTGGGGAAATGATATGGGAGCCCATTGAGTTAAGTGACAGATGGGGTGAATGCTTCTGTGAGTTATTAGATCAGGAAAGCAAAGATGATTCTGAGACAGACGCAGATGATGTCACAATGAGGGATGAAAGCACAGGAGGGATCTCAAGAGAAGAAGTGTGTAAAGCTCTAAAATCTCTTCAGAATGGTAAGGCTCCAGGAGTTGATGGCATAACTGCAGAGATGTTGAAATATGGTGGTGACTCTATAATTGACTGGTTAACTGAAATTTGCCAGTTGTGCTGGGAGTTAAGAATGGTCCCTCGGGATTGGAAGGATGCCATCATTGTTCCCTTGTATAAGGGAAAAGGTGATCAGACTGAATGCAAGAACTATCGTGGTAAGCCTACTGAGTGTGCCAGGGAAAGTGTTTGGTAAGGTTGTTATTGAAAAAGTATGGGGTCTTACATCATTGAAAGTGTGGGATGTTCAGAGTGGTTTTATGCCTGGTAAAGGCTGCACTAACCAGATTTTTGCATTATGCATGATGATTGAAAAGTATCTGGCTGTTGGGAAGAAAGTTTTTACTGCCTTCATAGATTTAGAGAAAGCTTACGACCGAGTGAATAGGACACTTTTGTGGAAGGTATTGAATGAATATGGTGTTACTGGGAATCTACTTAATAACGTAAAAGCCATGTAAGCTGGTAGCAGAGCTTGTGTACGAGTGAATGGTGTTTTATCAAAATGGTTTTTCATTGATGCAGGAGTTAGACAAGGTTGTGTAATGTCACCATGGCTGTTTAATATATTTATAGATGCATGCATGCGTGATTCCAAAATAGATAATAGTGGTTTATGTCTTGGTGATATCCGTGTGTGCAGATTGCTGTATGCTGATGACACTGTCCTGTTGGCAGAGAGCAAAAGTGAGTTGCAGAGTATGTTGACTCGGATGCACGAAGTTTGCACGAAATTCAAACTGAGTATAAATAAGGGAAAATCCAAAGTTATGGTGTTTGAGAGAGGAACGGGTAGCACTGAATGTAATGTAAGTCTAAATGGCACAGTGATTGACCAGGTGAATGAGTTTGTGTATTTAGGAAGCATGTTACACAGAGAACAAGTTGGATGGTGAAATCAGTAGGCGAGTGAATTCTTCTTTGAAAGTCATAGCTGCTCTGGGAGGTTTTCACAGGAATGATGGGTTCTCTACAGAGTCCCGCATGGCTGTGTGTGAAACTGTAATTGTTCCTACTCTAATTTATGGCAGTGAAACCTGGGTACTGCAGAAGAAACATATGAAAAAGATATAAACAAAACAAGTAACATTTAGATCTTAGGTTCCACTGAACTGTTTGTCTTTCATTTCCACTTGTCTTCAATCATGCTGACAATGGGTTTAAACGAAGCTGGATGGGCTTTCAGTAGTGTTCATTGATGATAGCCATTTGTAAATGATAGATGAATTAGGATCACAGGACTCTTTCAAAAAGCAAATTGTATAAGGAAAAGGCGTTCAAACTCATGCTTTTTAATGAGTTGATTACAATTCATTAAAGAAATTAACAATAAATCAACTCTTGTGTTTGCATAACTTCCAATATTATGTTAAATATTACATGAACCCACAACCATATATAGGTTCTGGGGCAATATGAATAATGCAATGTTCCATCAAAATAGTTGTTTTATACATACACATGTGTATTTATCAAAACCACAGTGGCTTTTCAGAATATGAATATCTCTCTCCCTGTAGCATGCAAGACCATCAGATCTATCGTTGAACACATCTGAGTCGTGATTGAAAGGAACCTAACACTAAGTTCATTTAATACCTGAACTTATGATCCCTCAGTTGACAGCTAAAGTAGAACCAGCCTGGAATAATGATGTCTAACAACACTCTGAAATAATGCATGCTAGAATCACTTGCATTCAAGCACATGGCCATGACTCCAAAAATTAGCTTTCAAATATGTAAACACTTTTCACTGACAACTTAAATATAACTAATTGTAATCATTTGAAAATGTATAATTTATTTCTCTAATCACTTTTTACATTATCATCAAATGTGCTCAAAATGAGATCACTCTTTCATGATGTTCTAGTTTCCATTTCTTCAGGCAAATTTTTCAAATAATGCATATCCCCAATAACATATAATAATTAGTAAAAGTTGAAGGATTATATTTTTGTTTAATTATTGATTTACACAGATGTTTTTTTCAATAAGCAAGAAGGTAAAACTAAGAATAGCAGTTGTATTATGTACATTTTATATCAGTTTTCCTATTTTTATACTTAAAAATCGGAAATAACACATGTTTTCACAAACAAGAAATAAACATTTCATCTCAAAGGAAATTATATAAAAGTGGAATGTAAATTTAATGATAAGTACATGGAAACTAAAGTCATGATTAGGTTTTTGATACACATGCATACCTACATTATATATTTTCATCAATTGACAAAGGATTTTTCAGAAAGAACTGAATATCTTTTTTTTTTTTTTTCCTACCTCACTGATACTGTTCTTAGAAACATTAAAATAACTTTTCAGTCTCTTTTAAATATAGAACAGACAGTCATTCTTGCTTCACAGAAGATCACTGTAACTGATACATTTTTACTGAAAAATGTCAAAGAGAGATTTTTTTTTTTTTTTTTTTTTTGAATAGGAGAAACTGTTTCAGTATCAACAATCAATTAATTTTTGTAGTGATGCTAGTGCTAAATTTGCTTTCTAGCGGAATTCAGGATCTGATAAGTGCTGATCATAATAATATAAAAAAGTGATAAATAAATTAGATAACACATGACAGAAAAGTTTTCTTAAAATGTATATATCAACATACCTGCCAACTTTCAGAAACCAGAATCCGTAAAAAAAAAAATCGATATATTCGATTAAATTACTTGTCCCTCATATTGATTAAATGCACCGAAATTATCGATGAAAAAACGATGTTACCCAAATCAAGTATCAAACTTTTAATTGATATGACTACAAATATTTGAATTTATCGGAAAATTTATAGCGATTTAAATAGAATCTATAGATGATTTCTCATTACTGTGCTATCATTATGATCTACAAAGATACTAAATTTTATTTTTATGGAAGTTTGCATCTAAAGGAAAGGATGTTCCACCCTTTCCTGCAAATTCAATAGAATTGTATCCCATGCCGTCATGGAACATACTAAAATGTTTTCAAAAACAAACCATTTTCATGCTTGGTTTATCTTATGGTGAGACGGCAATGAGACAGTCAAATAAAAATATTATTAAATAAATAAGAGTGACTGAGGGACACCAATTGGTAAATTATATTCAACTAAAAACGAAGTGAACAAACATTTTGCACAAATCGCATTCGGTTCATTATAACTTTTAACAAAGGAAGTTAATTTTGTATTTTTTTTTCCCACGCAATCAACATTAGATTTATATTTGGCACTAGAAATATGATTAGTAACATCATTTCTTACACCATGCGAAATGCTGAAATTACATCAAAACATAATGCAAATTGCATATTTTTCATTTTTTGAAGATTTTGGACGGGAACTCTGCAGAATATGCATCATGGAATGTTTGATAGTACTATTTTACTCCTTTTATATTGCTGCTCATAGCGAATCACTAATACTGAATTTACTGATACTTGAAAAAAATGCAAGTAAAACTACTATAGTAGTAAAAGAGCTGCAATTCGCAGAGGAAAAAATAACTATTGCAGAGTTATCCGATCGAGTTGGTCAGCTAGGAAAGCAGAGACCAACTGAAAGGCTCTTTCATCTAGAAAAAAAGTTTAGTTTAAGTTACGAACATCCCCCCCCCATCATTCCTTACAGGCTGATCGATGCCTTGAAGCAGCATTAAAAGTTTTACCAAATCCGACCCCTTTAGCGGCATCATTTGAGTCTATCACCGTCTCGATATCCCCCTCTCTCCTACAGTAAACTAACACAATATGTGTAACAAAACCAATGCTGTCTTTTACACCTGGCATCATGGGAAATGATACAGCCACTTTGTCGGCGATTTCCTCTACATCTCGTCCCCTCCTCCCTTTGAGGCGTAGCCACAGCACAAAATGTTGGAACTGTTGTTTTAATTTATTCTTATATCTCTGTGAAAAGAAAAATTAAATAAATAAATAAAATAAAAAAATGGCCTAACATGACAAAATTTAGAATGCACGTATTGGTTTTAGAAAATGAAAATCTCTAAATATTACGCAATTCGGTTTGATAGAAGTTATGAAACCAATCAATGGTGTATTTTTATTTTTCAAACAGATAAGGTAAAAAAAAAAAAAAAGTCTACTCCCTTCCTAAATTAAACTCATGTTGTCAAAATCAGGATATTTTAAAATTCAGAGTTGTTTTCTAAAAGCCAAAATTTCATGCCAACAAAAGGTGTGGGTTTGCAAAAGCAACAAACAGTGTTCTCTACGATACTTTGTTTTCTTTACGAATGAATCCCTTAGTATGGAACTAATTGATAAGCTGTATATTTTGCTTATTATTTTTGCTTTATTATAGAACATCATTTTTTCTTTTGTGCCTGTTAATTTCTAAAAAAGCTACCACACACACGTCATTTTATAATTAAGAATTCCATCCAAATTGGTTAATTACCATGGAAGTTATTGTGCGAAAATTCTGACGAACAAACCTCGCGCATGTACGCACTGCCCTGTGAATGCTGATAATAACCATTTTCAATAGGGTAGGTCCACTATGGGTGCTGAACAGCGTAGCAAAACTTAATCGCAATCGTGCTTTGATTTTACATAAGTCATCACCAATGAGTGGTCATCATGCAAAAGGGGGAAGAATGAATCCTGCTCCTATGTCCTGACCTTTGACCATTTTCAATAGGGATTTGACAAATTAGTGTGGAACCCAACATATTAATTTCGTCGAATCAAGCCAAAACATTTACATGCGTTATCGTGCTGATGGACAAAGCACGGTCGGAAAGTGTAGAAAACTTACTAACCGACCAGCAAAATAAATCATTGCTGGAGAAGCACTGGGTCGAATGAACATCGGACTTTTCTTTCTTTTTTTTAACTTCCTATTATACCGCATTTTTTCATTAGGTCAAATTTATTGCCAGAGAAGAGAAGTTATGAAACCATGCCCCAAATGCATTTTTAATTTTTAAAAACTGGCAGCTTTTGTTTAATTTCTTTATGTTGGGTATCGATTTGGGCTTAAAAATTCCACAGATTTAAAATATGTTTGAATTTTTTTCTATGATAACTACTTTCTGAGATAGCATTTTGAATTGGGAGTAATAAACACATGTGCTCTGTGCTCCAATGCAAGACAACCCCACGCTGGCCTACCGAGAAGGGGAAGGAAGGGGGAATTGCAAGAGATAAATAAGCCCAGCTAAGGAGGTTCAGTTTACGCGTAGCGAAAGCTTTAGCATTTGAAACAATGAAAAAAAAAATGTGGAAAAACTGCGGACAAATGTTCCCACATAAACACATGTAACTGAAAAGTTTATTCCTAACTTACATCGGCGCTTCATTTTAAATGGATTAAGTTAAAATAAATAGTTTTAATGGTGGTGCAAAAAAATCAGAAAAAAAAAAGGACTGAGAGAATTAACAAATCCGTAAAAGTAACATTTTGCCCGTAAAACAAGTCGCATTTCCATAAATTTTGCGGGTAAACCAAAAAACCTGGCAGGTATGTATCAAGCTTATCCTCATTTTATTTACCTTGATTACACAAACTTACATCAAATTCATTTAGGGATGCTGCCAACTTCCCAGGTCCATCATAAATAACAGGTTTCATTATGGAGCCATTTGTAGGTTTACCTTGAGCTATATCACTGATAACATTGACAGCATCATACACTTGTTTCAGAATAAAATCTCTGTTTTCACGGGCAACAGGTAATTCAGGATGCCTTAAATAAACCTGGAACAAAGATTCCATGGTTAGCACAAGTAGTGTTAGAATTAAAATGTTTGCCATATTTGCATGATGAATTAAAATAACATTTACCCGATACACTCATAACACACACACACACACACACACACATACACACACAATCAGATCATGAACAATGAACATACAAGAGACAGTTTTAAAAATGTAATGAAATGAAAAAATAATTAAAATTATTTAACTAAACTATGGATTTCAAAATGAAATCTTACATCAAAATTTCCTGCATATCATACATGATATTACACTGTTGCCATAATTATATTCCATGCTGGGGATATTTTCATGAACCTAAAATCTGCTGCTGCAGTTACCATGAGCCTATTAGTTTCAGCAAAAGTTAGTACAAATAACCTTCTTTTAATATCATCTTATGAGTTAAATTCATTCTTTCTTCATTCGAGTCTTACTGTTACCATATTTTCTGATTATAATGCCCCAGTGTTAAACATCATACTATAAACATGCAGCACTGAAATGTGGCATTTCACTAAGCACAGATTATAACCATTTTCAGTAACATTATAAATTTCAACCATCATTTGCCATATTGTTGGATTGTCGGAAAAGTTATGTCGTATTTTAGCCATGTTTTGCAAAGGTCATTTATTGATAGAAAGAACAAAGATCAATCAATGACATAATGCCTGTTTTGTTTGATGACCTTTTGCCATCTTTCAGTGAGCTGCAGAATGCCTCGTTCATAGAAGGACCTGTCTTTCGTGGTGAAAAACTGTACAAGGTGCTGATTTACAGCCTCATGTCAATTGAACGTTATACCACGCAAGAACTGTTGAAGAGAGCAAAACAAGTGGAAGTCTGACGGCGCAAGGTCAGGCGAGTATGCTGGGTGTGGCAACACATCCCACCCAAGCTCCAATAATTTTTGGCGGGTGATCAAACTTGTGTGTGGTCTCGCGTTGTCGTGATGGAACACAACACCTTTACGATGAACAAGCTCTGGACGTTTCTGGATGATGAATTCATTCAAACTGCCCAATTGTTGACAGTACACATTCGAATTTATCGTTTGGTTTCATGGTAGGAGCTCGAAAAACACGACACCTTTAAAATCCCACCACACTGAGACCAGAACCTTCCTCTGATGAATGTCTGCTTTGTATGTCGTTTGAGGTGAAGCAGCATGGCGGGACCAAGACCGTTTGCGCAGCACATTGTTGTACACAATCCACTTTTCGTCACCAGTTATCAGTCGCTTCAAAAAAGGATCGTTTTCCTCACGTTTAATGAGCATATCGCAGATGTTTATACGCACCATCAATTGAGCTTCTTTGAGTTCACGAGGAATCCACACATCGAGCTTGCTTACGTATCCCATCTTCTTCAGGTGGTCGTGAACGCTTGAATGATGGATATGCAATGTGTCTGCAATCTCTCGTGTTGTGTAACGTGAGTTTGACTCGATCAATGCCTTGATTTGGTCGTCATCAACCTCAGTTGGCCTCTCGGACCGAGGAGCATCGCTGAGGTCAAAATCACCAACACGGAATTTTGCAAACCACCACTGGCACTGACGTTCTTGTAGAGCATTATCACCGTATACGCAACTTTTCACAATCTTGATGCGCGTTCTGCCCTTTACGGAAGTAAAACAGTAAAATATGGCGAAAATACACAGTTTGGTCTTCCATCTTCATCTTGATGTCAAATCTCCGCAAATCAACCAAATCGCTCACTATTCCTTTTAGACTGTAGCTAGAACTGGCACCTGTCGAATGCCATAACGATAATAGACCTCTAGTACTTCCAAAACCGCCCAACCGCCATCAGGTGCCAAAATACGTCATGACTTTTCCGACAACCCAATAAAACATATTATTAATGGCACACACTTAGAGCTGTAAAGAATTTGGAGTGCAGACTCTGATTAGCATGGGGTTTCAATTTTTACACAAATGAAGTCTTGAAACATGCGATTACACATGAACAGATAATTTGAAGAATGGAAAAGATTCAATCTGGTTATTTTGTTTTGAAACACATAAACCACAGGAGATGTCAACCATGGATTATAAATTACACTAATCTCTCTCGCCATGCAAAGTTGATAACAAATGACTTGCTGTAAAACATCCACATTCTCTTTCACACTTTTTTTTTTTTTTTTTTTGGAAGTCTTGCATTATTTGCAATAAGTGCCAGAAAACATGTGACGAAAGTCTAAAACAGGCCAGGCCATAACCTATGAAGTCTGAGCCATGCTCCCTAAAGTTCGGGAGCCAGGCAGGGTTTTCCGAATTAATGCACATACAGACCTCTAGTGTCTGTAAATGGAAGGCCATTCACCCATTAGGAAGAAGAGTTACTCAAGTACAGCAATGATGCAATAGTGACGACTGCCATTAAATGCATAACTTTCTGCATTGTATTTGGTGTTATTTGCGTAGGCAATTTGAAGTGTTTTAAAAGTAAATAAACAGTTTTCTTAATACCTTCCTTCACTGGGCCATTTATACCTGATGAAAGTCATAAGGTATAGTCTGCTACCATGTTGGGGGGTCAGAATCATCATCAAATAAAAATTCCTTTGTGGCATGTTTATCCATGGCTTTAAAATGGGTGCAACGTTATTTCTGATAACAAAACAATGAGATAAATGGAACTGCAGCATTATACTTGGTGTGGCATTATTCTCAGAAAACACAGTACTAAAATAAGAGATGATCCCTTTAGTAGTTTTCAGCCAGACATTAATGAGGAAAGGAGTGACCATCACTGCATCCAAACAAAAGCATCTTTAACAGTCAGTTCGTGAAATTCTGTTTGGAAATTACTTTGCTGCTCTGAGAATGGTTTTATGGCTTCTCATGAACCCATTCTGAGAATGTTTTTACCTCTTCCCCAGGTGAGAGCAGCTTCATACACTCAGTATCCCTCTCTTAGAACTTTAGGTTTTAATGGGGGATTTCTCAGGGTGGTGATAAGAAGTTGATGAGCAGATCCATAAAGCCAAACTTATAAAATTGCAAGGTGGGGAGAGTGAAGTGATGGCAACGAACAATGGACTGGAGATTGACAAAAGGAAAGCTAATGCTTTTAGAGGAGAGAAATTTTGGTGATTGTGGAGGGTGGAAGGAATGATTAAGATTCTGCCACAGGAGGAGAATGAAGAGGAAAGAGAGAATTTTGATGTCAAATTGTGAGTGGGACATCGAGGTGGAAATTAAGTCAATATGGGAACAATGGAAATAGAGATAAATGAAAGATTATACTGCTTACTATTGCAAAGGCCTGATGAACCCATGTAACAAGGCACTGAAAGAAATCCTATGTACAACCCTTTAACACTCTTCTCTTTTCTCAATAATACACACACACACTGAAACAGCAAATTATTAGGAACATCTATGTAACAACGGATTGGGCCGGTTTTGGCATTCAAACCAGCTTTAATTTGATGTGACATGGATTTAATGAGCTGCTAACATTGTTTTATGGGTATGTTCAGTCAAGCAAATGTGATGGCATTTGTCAGTTGCTAAATGTTTACTGAAACAGGTTCTCTGTAATGAATGGCTCCCTCAATCTCATCCCACACATGTTCTATTGGGTTCAGATCTGGGTACTGTGGGGTTTCTTTTAGCTCTTTGAAATCGCTGTTGTCCTCCTGGAACCACAGTGCGACAATTTAAACACCATGGCATGGCAAATGTTCCTACTGCAAGTTGCCCTCTCCATCAGGAAACACTATGCACATGTATGAGCATGCCTGGTCATACCTTGTGGCATACATACCTTGTGTCATCCAAATACTGATTCAGAGGCATTAAGGAATCCAATGGAGCCATGAAAACATACTCCAAACCATTACACCACCTCCACCAGCATGAACAGTCAATGCTAGGCAGCTGGGATCCATCAATTTGTGCTGTTGACACCATATTCTGTCCCATCAATCAGTGTGCATTAACTGAAAATGTTCATTGGACCAGAAAACCTTTTCCCATCCTAAAGAATCCAGTTTTGGTGCTTCTGTTCCCACTTCAGATGAATTTGTTGGTTTTTAGCAGATATGAGTGGGGTATAAAAAGGGAATGAATGTCTGTGCTTATAGCCCATTTATGCCAATGTGAAGTAGGCTGCATATGCTGAAATTCTTTCTTGATATTGCTGTTGTACTGTGTAGTTACTTGACACAATGGAGCTCATCTTTTACCTTATACATTTCTCTTTAGCAGCTACTGCCCTCGGGCATCGACCAATTATTCTACCCACAGGAAGAGTGAGAGATGGGTTTGCCTCCTCGGGGCGCTCCGTGGAAACAATGGCACACATAACAGCACCAAGGGCCTCTGTGAATCTTGAAGAGGTGCCAGCTAGTTCTGTGTGACATTGGCAAAAAGACCCTGACTCACTGGGTTTTGTTCCAGAATCCTTAGGTTGAATGATCAACTGGAACCATCAGCTGTGGGCTAATCCCCCACACTGACAGGGGCAGATTGGCCCACTGGGACACCAGGACATTTCCCAGTGGGCCCCTTCTGTATATTTTGTCTCTTGCTTTCTTACTTTCTTAAAAATGTTTTCAGTTCAGTTGTTTTAAACACACAACTAAACCACAACACTTTTTTTATAAACGAAATGCATATAATGTAATTATGACAGGGGGGCACTTCTATTTTAAATTAGGGGGAAAAATCCCCTCACCAGGCAACTGCTAGAATAAGTGAATCCAGAAGTTTGCAAACATGGGCCATGTGTGTAATTGCGAACTTCTGGATTCACTTAGTTTGCTGAGGAATGAGAATGTACATAACATATGTTGCGGGAGGGTAGGGGTGTGTACAAGATGTCCTATATATTCCCCAAGGAAGGGGGGGGTAGTTGATTTTACTCCTGTTGCTTGTAGGAGGCATTTGTGCTGTTCTCATAAGAGCTGAGTTCGGGCTCAATTTTAAGAGCCCGAGCTTGAAGTATGTCAGTCCTAGCCTACCCGAACCCGAATTGTATATTGCAAGATAGAGCGAGGGCCCAAAAGAGCCCGAAAACTGTGATTAATCTGTTTAGGCATTAAAAAATCTCCTCTTCCAAACTTCCACTCCTTCCTCCCCGTGCAATTAACCGATGTCTTTCTCAACTGCGGAGTGGGGAAGGGATGTCTACCTATTTCTGTAGTTTCTTTTACCATTCATTTCTTCCTGAAGTGTTTCGAGGGGCCCAGCATCAGGAAAAATCGGGAGGCACATTAATCTATGTATATTAACAGCATTGGAGTGGGGCTGAACAGGGCTAAAAAATTTTCATTACTTTAGTTAAAGTAGTAAAAATACTCACCCATGTTTGATAAAGTTGCAGAACAATGCTAGATAATGGTCATTATGGGATGTACTATCCACTATATGACAACACAGAATTCGGAGTGAAAGCTAATAATATCAAGAACTTATTTTGAAATAACTGTAAGATTACTTGTGGGGGTGTTCATATACGATCCCTTTCCCCCGAAATGTTCTACCTACACAGCCTATGCTCCTTGTGATAACTGACAAATGCTGCAGATGAAGACATTTACAGAGATATCATTTCAACATGAAGTTGCAAAATGTTTTGTTTACGTTATTTAGTAAGGTGTCTTTACAATACATAACCGCAACATAAAAGAATGTTTTGTAATTGAAACACATACGAATATATGATCACTAAATGAAGAATCTGTTCGCCACGATGTTTAAAAATCTCTAAATTTCTAACTGTGATTGTTCACAATAGAAAAATTACAAAAATTGTAATACAAATAAAAAATTTTACAGTGTAAAAGTTCTGTATTTTTTTTGCATTTATTTAAATTTAAAAATCATGTCTTATGCAAAAGGATTTTTGGTACAACTCCAACATAATTTTGGTAGTAACAGTTCTCTCTCTATCTCTCTCTCTCTCAAATATTTGCTGGAATTTCAGCCCACTTCGTTGAAAATTTAAGAACTGGAAGCTTAAAGGTATGAAAATCAAGTTTATTTTACGATCTGTCAAATATGAAAAAGCTATATAAGCAATTTTTTTTAAAAAAAGTTTTAATGTTCTTACTTCAGAGTTCTTAAGAGAAATTTTTAAACAAATATAAATATTGAGTGTGTCCAAAATTAGAAGCTTCTCCAGCACAATTACATACATAACTAACAAACCCTGGTCATTCGCTTTTTCCACGTCGATTAAGTGAGTTTGCCACGATATTTAAATATCTTAAAATTTCTAACTGTGATTTTCCACAACAGAAAAATCGCAGTACATTTTTTCTGCAGTAAAATCTTGGCGCATGGGCTTATGAAAATTTTTCGGCAACACTCACTTCAATTTAAGGATTACGGTTGTACTTTTTAACACACCCCCCCCCAAGTACTATGCTTACCACTGTTTCCAGAGCAACTGTACTTTTTGTTTTGTTTCTTAAATAAAAAAAGTGATTTTCAGTTGTGATACAATAGTACCGCAGAAGTACAACTGAACAGGCCCATTTGCAAAAATTTCCTGGGCCCTTTTGCGACCACCAATCTGCCCCTGCGCACTAATGTTCTTACCTGATTAAAAAGACACAAAGAAATGAAAAAAATGACTCAAGTGTGGGATACAGTGGACCTACCACACTTGAGAAGTACAGTCCACCGCGGAATCGACCTGGACTTTCTAAACAGCGTATGAGAAAGAGATCTCGGCTGAATAAGTGTAAGATTGGTGTATGGAATACTAGAGGTATAAATAGCAAGATGAATGAGGTGATTGAAGAGATGAATAAGTATAAACTGGATGTGCTGTTTGTAAGTGAAACCAAAAAGAAGGAAATTGGGATAGAAGAAGTGAATGGAACGGTGAGTGTGCGGTCAGGAGTATTGGATAATGTGAGAGGATAGGCTGGTGTAGGTGTGATTTTAAGTGAGAATATGAAGAACAACTTGATTCACTATAGCTGCATAAGTGAGAGAATTCTTTGGATTCATTTGAAAGTGAAGCTTAGAGAATAGTAATTGTTGTAGTGTACGCTCCTTTTGACTCGAAACCTTCTGATAGGAAGGAAGATTTCTGGAATGAACTAAAAGCTGTTTTAAGCCAGTTTGGCACTAAAGAGAAAGTTATGATAGCAGAGGACTTCAATGCTAGAGTAGGTGGGCAGAATGTTATTTCTGACAATGTTCTGGGTAAGTTTAATTATCCTTATGTGAATGATAATGGTGAAATATTAATTGAACTCTGCATTGAGAATGGTTTGTGTGTATCTAATATATTTTTCAACCACATGTATATTCACACATATACTTGGGAAAACCGTACTCTTGGTCAAAAGAGTGTGATAGATTTTGTTGTCTACGATCAGTGTCTGAAACACTTAGTTGTTGACACTCGTGTAATGAGAGGTGCAGATGTTGGTTCTGATCATTACTTGGTAGTGTCACGAGTAAAACTGAATGTTGGTTGGAGGAAAAGGAATAGGAAGAAGCCCAGGATGGAAATAATAAAGGTTGAAAGGCTCCCTGAATATCATCAGCATTATTCTGATTTACTCAGAGAACGACTGAAGGAGCTGAAGTCTTGTGAGAGAGATGTAGAAAAGAAGTGGGAATGTTTTAAGAACTGTTTTGTCACTGCTGCTAAAGACGTCTGTGGCACCACAATAGTGGGCAACAATAGAGGTGATGCTTGGTGGAATGGTGAGATTGAAGAGGCAGTAAAGAGAAAGAAGGAAACCTATTTGGGGATGTTGCAAGGTAGAGTCCCTGTGGATGAATATCGCTGTAAGAAGCGTGAAGCTGCTAATCTGGTTCACCACAGTAAGGCAAAAGATAGGAAGGAGAAAGTGGAAAGGCATGAAATGGCTTTTTGGAAAGATAGGAAGTCCTTCTGGAAGTACATGAGAATCAAGAAAAATAGGGGAAACAAAGTTGTAAGCTGTGTAAAGAATAGGATCGGGGAAATGATATGGGAGCCCAAAGAGTTAGTGAAAGATGGGGTGAATACTTCTGTGAGTTATTAGATCAAGAAAGCGAAGATGATTCAGAGGCAGGAGCAGATGATGTCACAGTGAAGGATGCACGCATAGGAGGGATCTCAAGAGAAGAAGTGTGTAAAGCTCTAAAATCTCTTCAAAAGGGTAAGGCTCCAGGAGTTGAAGGCGTAACTGTTGAGATATTGAAATATGGTGGTGACCCTGTAATTGACTGGTTAACTGAAATTTGCCAGTTGTGCTGGGAGTTAGGAATGGTCCCTCAGGATTGGAGGGATGCTATCACTGCTCCCTTGTATAAGAGAAAAGGTGATCAGACTGGCTGCAAGAACTATCGTGGTATTAGCCTATTAAGTGTGCCAGGGAAAGTATTTGGTAAGGTCGTTACTGAAAAAGTACGGGGTCTTACATCAGAGAAACTGTGGGATGTTCAGAGTGCTTTTATGCCTGGTAAAGGCTGCACTAACCAAATATTTGCTTTACACATAATGATTGAAAAGTATGATTGATTACACATAATCATTGAAAAGTATTGTTACACATAATGATTGAAAGATTTAGATTTAGAGAAAGATTTCATAGATTTAGAGAAAGCTTATGATCAAGTAAATAGGACACTTTTGTGAAAGGTATTGAATGAATATGGTGTTACTGGGAATCTACTTAACAGTGTAAAAGCCATGTATGCTGGCAGTAGAGCTTGTGTACGAGTAAATGGTGTTTTATCAAAATAGTTTTCTATTGGTGCAGGAGTCAGACAAGATTGTGTAATGTCACCATGGCTGTTTAATATATTTATGGATGCGTACATGCATGCGTGATGCCAAAATAGATAATACTGGTGTATATCTTGGGATGTAAGGTCAGGTGATGCGTAATATCACAGCCTCTCCTTGACAAATGTCAACCCCGCCTTCTCGTGGTGCATCCTATTCCCACTAAAGGGGCTCTGACGACCGCCAATAGCGGTATAACTATACCATCGGGATTAGAGGAAATGCTATCCCACACTCACCAACCCGCTTGGCCAGCGTGGTGATTTATGGCCAAACCCCTCCAAAATGACTAAACAACTTAAATCTTGGCCCTCAGTCTCTGGCAGCTGGAATGTACCTGGCCAAGGCAGCGGCCAGTGCGACATGAAGGCAGAGGGTGCTAAGAATCACCGGAGGACCGGACTAGGCTGCCATTTGATGCTGACCATGGCTACGTATAATGGACGCTCCCTATCTTCTGATTCAAGGCTTCTTGAATTGGAAGAGGAACTGCAAAGGATCAAGTGGGACATTGTCGGGCTAAGTGAGGTAAGGAGAAAAGGAGAAGATCTCATTGAACTGAAAAGTGGACATCTCTTCTACTATAGTGGGACAGATACTGGCAGAACTAGTGGTGTTGGATTTATAATAAACAAGAAACTGAAGGATAAAGTTGTAGAAGTTGAAAGTTCCTTTGACAGAGCTGCACGACTCGTTATCCAACTCTCGAGAAGATACCAGGTTCAGATTATTCAAACTTATGCACCCACCACAAGTCATCCTGAGGAAGAAATTGAAGAATTTCATAAGGAAATTCATCATCTAAATAATAAAGGTAAGCAGCACTTGAAGATAATTATGGGAGATTTCAATGCAAAAATAGGGCAACGGCAACAGAATGAAACTTCAGTAGGTAAATTCGGTCACGGCAACAGAAACCATCGTGGAAATACTCTCGTTGAGTTTGCAGAAGCAGAAGGGTTTTTCATCTTGAACTCCTTTTTCAAGAAAAAGCCACACAGGAAATGGACATGGAGACATCCAAATGGGACGACAAGTGAAATTGATTTCATTATGTGTAACAAAAAATTCGTCATAGAAGACTGCAGTGTGCTAAACAAGTTCAACACAGGTAGTGACCATAGATTGGTGAGATGTAAGATGCACCTCAACACTAAACTCGAACGTGGCAAGCTCATAAGACAAACAAAACGTATTGGCATAACCAACCTTAAAAAACAACATAATACCTTCAAGTTGGAACTGAAGAACAGATTCTCTGCTTTAGAAGGCCTAACATCAGAAGAAGTGGATATTTCTGAAGTTAACAGGAAAGTAACCAAAGCTCTTATGGAAACAGCAACAAAATTAGCTGGGTCTAAGAACAAGTTGCATGTGAACAAACTATCAGGAAAAACCAAAATGTTGATGCAAAAAAGAAGAGAGATGAGGACAACTAAAGGAGATGTGACTTCCAAAGTGGAATATATAGAGCTATGCAAACAGTACGAAAAATTATCACTGAAGACGTAAGGAAATTCAACTGTGAACTAGTGAGGAAAGCAATTGAGAGCAACCAAAGCCTAAAGACAGCAAAGGGACATCTCAGTAAGGGAAGAAAACAGATTATGGCACTGAGAAAAGAAGATGGTTCTGTAACAAGAAATAGAGGTGAAATTTTGACAAGAGTAAAAGATTTCTACTCCTAGTTATATGAAAGGGATGATGCATGTACTCCAGACATCATGGAAGGTACCAGTACCAGAGTTCTTCCAGTCCTCCCAGCAGAAGTTGCACATGCAATCAAGAACATTAAGCGGGGAAAAGCTCCAGGAGAAGATGGAATTACTGTAGACATCATACAAGAAGCAAGTGGAGAAATCGAAACAGTACTCGCCCAAATTTTCACTCGATGCCTTAATGAAGGGAAGATTCCTGGCGATTGGGACAACGCTTTAATGATCCTGCTACATAAAAAAGGTGACATTGAGGATCTCAGGAACTACAGACCTATCAGCCTCCTATCAGTGGTTTATAAAATCTTCACTAAAGTTCTTTCACACCGCTTCTAGGTAACACTGGACATGGCTTAACCGAGAGAACAAGCTGAATTCAGGAGTGGCTACAGCACAATAGATCATATCCACGTACTGAGAGAACTAATTGAAAGAGCGAGGGAATATGAACTTCCATTGTGCATGGCTTTTATCAATTATGAAAAAGCCTTTGATTCGGTGAAACCATCAGCAGTTACAATGGCTCTGAAATCCTGCGGTATTGAAGATGCATACATTAATATTATTAATAACATCTATGAAAATGCAAGTGCAAAGATTCGGCTGTTTGAAAACACAACACACATAAAAATTGGAAAGGGGGTGAGACAAGGTGACACCATATCTCTGAAGCCTTTTAACGCCACACTGGAAAATGTCTTTCAATCACTGAACTGGGAAAACAAAGGGATAAAGATTAATGCAGATTATCTAACCCACCTTCGTTTTGCTGATGACATAGTCATTTTTGCAACTACCCCATCAGAGCTGCAGAGTATGATCCAGGAACTTGCTGACAAGAGTAAAGAAGTGGGATTAAAAATGAACTTTCAGAAGACAAAAGTGATGTTCAATACTTTTACACAAAATGAAGATTTATCGATTGATGGAGAAAAGCTGGAGATAACAGACACGTACGTTTATCTTGGACAGCAGATATCAAGTGAGGGTCACATTGATGAAGAAATTAATCGGCGTACAAAACTTGCCTGGAGAGCTTTTGGAAGAAACAGCATAATTTCCAAGAGCAATATGCCATTATGTCTTAAAAGAAAAGTGTTTGATCAATGCATCCTTCCAGTGCTTACGTATGGTGCAGAGACGTGGACCTTAACTAAAAGAGACATACAAAGGCTGCAAACTACTCAAAGTAGCATGGAGAGGTGCATGCTTGGTGTAACCAGGAGAGATAAGAAGAGGAACTCGTGGATCCGAAAAATGACACGAGTGGAAGACATCATGATCAGAGTTAAATCCCTGAAATGGCAATGGGCTGGGCATACTGCCAGAAGGACAGACCATCAATGGACAGACGGAATTTTAGACTGGATTCCAAGAGACAGGAAAAGACCCAGAAGAAGACCACATGGGAGATGGGTGGATGAAATTCGAAAGTATGCAGGAGTGACATGGAGAAGACTGGCACAAGACAGACCGTTGTGGAGGAAACTTGGGGAGACCTTCGTCCAGCAGTGGATTGATAATGGTTGACAATGATGATTATGATGATATCTTGGTGATATCTGTGTGTGCAGATTACTGTATGCTGATGACACTGTCCTGTTGGCAGAGAGCAAAAGTGAGTTGCAGAGTATGTTGTCTCGGATGTACAAAGTTTGCATGAAATTCAAACTGAGTATAAATAAGTAAAAAACCAAAGTTATGGTTTTTGCGAGAGGAACTGGTAGTACTGAATGTAATATATGTCTAAATGGCACAGTGATTGACCAGGTGAATGAGTTTGTGTATTTAGGAAGCATGTTTGAGAGAGAGAACAAATTGGATGGTGAAATTAGTAGGCGAGTGAATTCTTCATTGAAAGTCATAGCTGCTCTGAGAGGTTTTCAAGGGAATGATGGGTTCTCTAGAGAGTCCCGCATGGCTGTGTATGAAAGTGTAATTGTCCCTACGCTTATGTATTGCAGTGAAACCTGGGTACTGCAGAAG
The DNA here is from genome assembly GCA_039090855.1 of Macrothele yani. NCBI lineage: Eukaryota > Metazoa > Arthropoda > Arachnida > Araneae > Macrothelidae > Macrothele > Macrothele yani. The sequence continues at coordinate 77,622,225 of CM077025.1, read as the reverse complement.
AAACATAGGAGTCATTTGTGTGCTGGATAAATGTGTTACTTACAGCGTGTAATGGATGTCTGTGAAACCTGAGTTGTATGTCAGGATTGCTGTAAATGGAGAAGTTTGATACAGCAACAGTAAGTAAAAATTACTTGGTAGTTTGTATTTCTTTGTGCAGCTAACCTCTGAATATCAGAGAACAGCTTAGTGATAGGTAATATGTAACAAGAAGACCACTAACTGTTTGTTTTGTTGTTTGTGTGCATCACTCATTGTGCACCTTCGATACAGTTGTTTTTCATAGCCGAGAAGGTTTGCCATTTCTGTCATGCTTGCACCTGCCTGTGTAGCACTCACTATCATCTTCTTTCAAAGTCACTTAAATAATGAGTCTTTCCATATTGCCACTATCTAAGCTTCATACACACCTGAATCCTTTGCAATGAACTGTTTATAAAGCCATCTCAATGTCACAGTTGCATGCGTGCATGAAGATGGCATGTACCTGATAGGGTATTCCTAATGATCTGCTCCTTTAGTGTATACAATACTTCCAACATAAAAACATAAGAATTGATATTCTGTTTACTGAAGTATTATCAACACTATATATAATTACCAAAGAAGTTTTATACATGAAGATATTTAATATAATATAGAACTGAAGAAAACTGCTTTTACAATAATAAAAATTTACCCTGTTAATGCATTTTATTTCCCCTCATGCAATAAATTTCAGGTCATAAAGTTTCAGTGAAGAATGAACCTGAAAATCATGATCTTCAATGATTGTATATCTATTTATATACTAAAATTTTCAAATTAAGAATAATGGACTAAAAGCCACAAAATGTGTGTGTGCACGTGCGTGTGAGCGTGTGTGCATGTGTGTGTGTGTGTGTAACTGTTTTTACAAATGAACAAAAACTTACTCTTTTAACAGATTCAAACAATAAATTTCATGTCATAAAATTCCTATATGTATATCTATGTACACACTACAATTTTGCATGTGCTTCTGCATATTTTTGTGTGGGTTGATTAACTAACATAAATTTGATAATGACACTGAAAATCCAATAATTTACTAGACACAATGTTTCTTGTTGTGTGACGACTCATACCATTCTTATTCCTAAACATAATTTTCATTACAGAAAATTTGTTTTTAAGAGAAGAAACAGGTTTTGTGGTCAAAAAGTATCTCAGCAAAAATAAGGTAAAAAAATTTAATAGTTATCCAATTCCTATTAACAGAACTCTACTAAAAAAATTAGCTGATCTATAAAATTTGCATAATCAAAAGCATAATTATAGATTTTCTTTGTGTATCCATACTAAAAACTATAGACATCAATTTTCATTTGTTTTATTTTGTTTCCTTGACTCAACTTTGCATATCAGAAGTGCGGTCATTAAACAATATAAATCCTATCTTGGACTAGTGTAATTATCACAAGCTGAAATACTGCTATCTGTTAAACATCAATGTCAGTTAGCTATTAGGTAACCAAAAACGTTCATGCAGTTTTTGGTAGAGTTCCTGCAATGACTTGCTTTATTTTGTAGCAGTTTTCAGAGTGCAATTTTTTATGTACATCATAACACGTGGATATGCATCTGTCAATCAGTGCACTTTAAGTTGGTGTTACTTTTTTTCTGTGACTTTGAACCCTTTTAAAATGTCAGTTGAACCTGATATAATTCGGGCTTGTTTGCTTTATGAATTTAAACTTGGTTCAAAGGCTTCAGAAGTGTCTCATAAGATATGTGTGGCATTTGGAAAAGATGGGTGAGCAGAACATACTAAATTTGTTTGTGGCGATGAATCACTTGAAGATGCACCATGTTCAGGAAGACCTTCCATTATTGATAATGAAAAACTACGAGCTGCTGTTGAAAATAATTCTAGATTAGTATGTCAAGAACTTTCACAAATGTTTAACGTGAGTAGTGGAACAATTCATTTACACTTGCATCAACTGGAAAAACCATGAAACTAAGCAAATGGGTCCCACATGCATTATCATGCATTGTAAAACAGCACAAACTTTTTTGGTTACCTGATAAAAAGAAATCAAGACAGGCATGCAAACAGATGGAAAGACATATTCAGTGAATTTCTTAACATCAGTTTTCAATACCACAAATACAGTATTGAATCCAACAGCAGGAAAATTTCTATTATGCACACAAAAACTCTTTGTAGGTGTATCTAACAGAAGAAGTGAAAGAAGTGTCACCAGCACTACAAATTTTTTGCCACACATGTAATTCCTGACATCAAAGTTTTCTTACACAAGGTGGGATCAAAAATTTCTGGAAAATGTCCTCAGTTTAGCACCAGCATGCATACACTGTAATTTGGACCTTGACCATCCTTTAGAGTGGGTTGAGTCATACAACACCTTGCATGCAGTTCTTTGTCTTGCTTTAGTGCTTAGTTTTACAAAGTAGAGTGAACACATGTTGAGTGCTCTTTGCAATTTTCTTCAATTTGTAAGAATGACCGATTTCAAAGAACAGCGTATGTTCAGAAAATTTTGTTTCAAATTATGCAAGACTGCATCAGAAACCTACAAAATGTTCAAAATATATTTTGGGAAAGAAACAATGAGCAAAAAACACAAACATTTTAATGTTTTCAGAGTTTTAAATGCAGATTTCAATTGGTTATTTGGAATTCAGCTAATTATGTTCTTTAACACAGAAATGAAAAAAAAAAAAGCAAAGAATGAGGGAAAAAATAGAAGCAGCAAAATGTAATAGCCCAGGAGTAAAAATCAAGGGGCCAATATTTATTTCAAAAGACAGTCGGAGAATGCCTGAGACTCATAATTTAAACAGATAGACTAAATACTACAGAAAGCTTTACTGATATCACATCCCTATGGGGCCAGTCGGCAGTTAGAACCACGTGTAAAACGGACTCTGGGAGGATTTTTGCTTTCCCCTTTCATAGAGAAAGTGGAGGCAGCCTAAATACATGCTACAGGAGTGTTCTTGTTAGATTTATGTGTAGTGTGCATTTGTGGACATGTGTCCACATATAAATAAATATTCAAAAGCATTTTTCTAATTAACATATATTAAAAAAATGCTTTTGTCAAAATTTTTGACTGAACCCAGTATTTCCTGTACAGCACAACATGCATTTCTGTATAGCACAAAAATTTACAACAAAGCTGAACAACCTTTTTTTTTTTTTTTTGCATGTAATTCACTGTCTGCAAAAAATACAATTACATCACATTTTGTTAGAACAGCAACACTAATGATAATGAATGACATAAAAGAAAAAACTAATTAAAATCAGAAAATAATACTACATATTGTTACTGACTTTAGTTGCAGATAAGAGCATTGCACTGTTTTTTTGAAGTATAGCACGAGCAGCAGCTAAGTCATCCCGTAGTTTGGTATCTTTCAACTCCTGAGGAGGAAAAATTATTACTCATCATTATCAGTTCCAATAAGTTACCTAGGATATAAAGTAGATCTAAACAAGTGAGAAAAATATTTCAACAAATCATCTTTATGCTTGAGAGTTCTTTTTCTTACAAAGCTGACACTTCTTGACAACTTTATTTTGAAATTTGAAATACAATTTTGGCTTTAAATGTAACCAAATCTGTTGGACGTGTTTTGAATATGGAATGAATATTTATCACCATGCATTTTCAACAGCTTAGACTATTGTTAAACTTCGCAAATAAGAACAGGTTTCTTGGTAAGATTTCTCTGGAAGCTCTTCAGAAACCTGCTGATTGAATGTCTTGGCATGTACTCGGATTGCATCTGCAATATTATGCTATACGTATTGTTGATTTATGAATAAATGAGTCCAAGGTAATCTCTGCTGTGAACTGCAATATTTAGGAATTTTGGGTATTATGGCAATTAGTAAAGGTATTAACTTGACTTTACAAATTTTTGAACTGAATACCCGTCTATTTTTAGAACAAGTTCTCAACAAAGCCAGTGTTTTATTCAGATGGAAAAGGGAAACCCTTGGTGGAACTGGGGGGTTTCATTTTTCCATGTGTTATCATGTACTGCAATACCTTTCCTACCAACTGTCTGTCCGTCTGTCTCTCCTCCCCCCCCCCCTCCTCTCTCTCTATCCTAACTTACTTCATGTCTTCTTTTCTATGTGCTTTTTTTAACAACATATCATGATGATGGACTTGCATTTAGTTTGAAAACTTGACAGTAAGAGAGAAACAGAGAGAAAATGTGAATTTTTACTCCTCCAATAATCCCTGTAACAAAGTTTCTAAAAGTTATGGTAAATATTTATTCTGTTTCACCAACAAATATCATAAGAATCTAGTTCTAGATCATTTGGAAGAATTTTTATTCATCCTTACTTCTTATCTAAAATTAACCTTGAATGAAAAATTACATTTGGGGGCAGCTTTTAAAGTCAGGTACAATTTCTGAGCCAAACAGAGTATAGCCAAATCTTATTTGGCACTGAAATTGTACTTCATTAACAGAAAAAGTTGATCCAGACTATACTAACTAGTGTGAGTTAGTTCTAGCCTCCCATTAACAATTAAGCAGGGACATAAAAGGAGTATCAACTCCAAATGATTATATTATATTCAAGTTACCTAAAATCACATGAATTCCCTTCTTTTTGTCAAACATGCAGATATGCTATTTTGTACTACTGAAACTTTGTTACCTCAGAAGTGTCCATTGAAAATGCAGCTCACAAAAGCTAAATTAATGTAGGCAGATTTGGTACATAAAAACTGTATCATCAAACAAAAGAAAAGAAAAAATAAAATAAAAAAACTGAACCAGCCATGTTCTTACTTACCTAATCAACCCAGGCAGGACTGAAGCTGATGCAGTAAAAAACTTCAATAAGAATTATTTTGAAATATGCATTTTTAATTAGTAGATTGATTAAATAAAAATATCTACCTATTTATATATACATAGAAAACGAGCAAAAACACACAGAGTCACGTATGGTAAAAGGTTCGTTTAGCAGTAGCTTTCGGTCGTCCTACGACCTTGATCACCCGCAATTGACTGGATGGGCTGGTCGACTGGATGGGCTGGTTCCCATCCCATCCAATCAATCGCGGGTGATCAAGGTCATAGGATGACCAAAAGCTACTGCTAAACGAACCTGTTACCATACATGACTGTGTGTTTTTGCTCGTTTTCTATGTTTATGTGTTATTGACGCGTGAGGCTCGAGTTTTAAACCATGTTAAACTATCTACATATTTCATAAAATTTTGGGGAGGAATCCTATTAGGTCATGAAATTGCATTGTGTCACTATGTTTAAATATTAATTACCAATTATTATATTTGCACTTTTAAGGTATTAAACCCCTGCAAAGTGCGCATAGTTTACGTGCAATTCATAAATGAAATACTATTAAAAAGCACCAATCACTTACCCTAAAGATCATGGTAATTTCCATCGACAATACACTTCCAGCACGTCAATTATCATAATGTTGTTGGCCTTCATAGGTTTACAGACATCTTGCTTACGATTCCTTCTTCCGGGGATGAAATATCGTATCCTTTTTTTTTTAAGCCATATCAGATGTAACTATAAGCTTGTCAATTCCATAAAAACCACACAAGCATACCACTCATTCATACAATTCAATTAAAAAAATATGTACATATTTACACAACCTTACATTCCTAGGTGGTTAAACCTTTGTCAACTGTAAGTAACAAACTGCTCCATCTGTTTCAAAACCCCTGCCACTCCCAATGCAAGTGTCACACTCATTCAGCCCCTCACACACAATCCTCTAGCGCTTTCAACAGACTACTGTCGTCATCAGGAGGCAGGTGTGTCTCACCCGCCTACCACAGCTCAAGTGAGCAGAGCCATCGAGGCACAGGCTCCAGTCGCAATCTCTGAATCATTGTGTCTCTGGAGCCATCTATTGTCATTGCTGCTCTTTTTTTCTTTTTTTCTTTCTAAGCTGTTGTTCAATTTTTATTAGGGCCTTCCATTGTTCGTTTAAGTTGCTAGGCTCATTAATGTTGCATAATCTTGATCTGTTTTTTCAATAAACACTGACTCTGCAATTCTTAACTGCCTTTCTTTTTTACAGCTCTTAATAATTTTTATATCCTCAAACCTTGGACATTGTTGATTTTCCATACAGTATTTATGTGAATGCTGTCTTAGCTTCTATTTTATTCTAATTATTTATATGCTGGTTCAATCCATACTTTAATTTATTCTTGGTGCTGCCTATATATGACACAGGTGGTTGCTGGTTTATAGGGATTTCATAAATTCCTGCTCTATCTAATTGGCTGATTTTTTCATTTTTAATCACTTAATTTTTTACAGTAAGTACCTGATTTCCTACCTGTATGTCATACTTACCACAAACTTTATTAATTTCTGCTGAAACATTTTCTACATATGGTATTGCCCCTACATATTTTACAAGTTTTTTATCAATCTTGGCTTTATTGTTAGCTTGAGTTACTTCATAAATCCATTTTTAATACCTGTTTAGGGTAACCAAAATCATATGCAATTTTTTCAATATATTCAATTTCTTCTTTTTTATATTTTTCCATTGATGAGTGTGTTAAACTTCTTTTAATCAGTGTTTTAACACTATTTCTTTTATGTGTTAATGGATGCGATGACTGAAAGGGTAAAAGTACTGGGATATATGAAGATTTTCTATGCACTGTGAATTGCATATTATCATTTGTTTTAATTATCAAATTATCCAAAAATGCCAAAGTATTGTCATGTTCTTGTTCTACTGTCAGTTCAATAGATGGATAAATGTCACTATACTTTTTTGTCAAGTCCTCAAGTTCATCATTTTTTAGCCTGGACAACAGAAAAATGTCATCAACATATCTGCAGTATATCAGTGGTGGATCTTCGAGTTTACTTATTATTTTTTCCTCTATGTCACTCATTATAATTTCAGCAAATAAAGTTGACAATGGTGACCCCATAGGTCCACCATAATTTTGTTTGTACATCTTGTTGTTAAACTTAAAAATGTTATTTTCATATATGTACAATAAAATTTCTCTTAATTCCTCTATTTGTATTGCATTCATTGTCTGTAACACATATAATTTTTCAATAATTATTTCAATTGCCTGAGGTACTGGTGTGCTAGGAAAACGTGCTCTCACATCCATACTAGCCATATGATATTCACTTAAATCTTGTTTAATTACTTTAATTTTCTCAATGAATTCATATGTATTCTTCACAGTGAACCTTGTCTTCATGAACAAAGGTGCCAAAAATTTGTAGATATTTTTTTCCAGCTTTATTAGTGGGGAATTCCTTTTTGATACAATCACTCTCATAGGTGTATCAGGCTTATGAGTTTTTATTTTTGCAAACATTTTTGATATTCCAGTACCCATTGGTGGGTACGCTTTCTTTATTTCATCAGGCAAGGTGCTGTGATTTCTTATTCTAGCTAAGTACCTTACTTGAGATTCGGTTGGGTCTTTTGCCAGAATGCTGCAATTCAGTTCCTCTACAGCTCTTTTCATTTTTAGATTATATTCAGTTGTGTTTAATATTACAATTTGCCCTGTTTTATCAGCTTCACAAAATTTAATTGTTGGGTCATCTCTTAATTTAATCAGTTGTTCTTTCTCATACTGAATTTTATCTAAATGATATTTCTTTTTACTACTTTTTCATTAAATTCCTTCAAAACAATTCTATACAATTTACTTCTAAATTTTTCACGTTCTTCTGCCGGTACGCTACGTGCCATTTCCTCTAAGTTGGGTATTAATTATTCCGACTTCGGCAGGCTTCGTGGAAACGCAAATTTTTACCTCTCTGCAAAACAGCTTTTTGCGTGAAGCTCAAGGTCAAGTTGGATTTATTCTGATATACCTCATACATATTCTCCTGTTGTTCATGTACTCGTTGTCTGTCAATCATCACGTGCAACTTTTTTTCCATGACTGTTTTTGAGCATTTCTTTTCGTATTCCAAGATGTCAAAAATTTCCCTGAAGGTTACATCCAAAATCTCATCTTTCCAATTACCGTCAAAATTTCTATACTCTTTATAACATATCAAATCGATTAAATGTAAACATTTCATATTCAAATTAAAAATCAATTTCCTTTTATTGATAATTTCAGCTCCTAATCTCTTTTTTTGGCACTCCTGGATTATTTTATTATCTTTAATAGTGACTGGGCAATTCCGTATTTTTAAATATTTTGGTGTTAGTTCTAGGTCACGGCACGTCACCAAAAATTCTTCCTGATTTACTGACTTTACTAATTTAATTTTAGCTTTCTTAAATGCTGTAATATCTCGCATCTCGAAGTTGTGAAATTGATTTCTATAGCGCATATTCCCAGAGTATGATAGTGACTGCAAACGCCTCACCTCAACTCTCCCAGCTCAGAATTTTGCGTGTAATTCTCAATTATTATATTTGCACTTTTAAGGTATTAAACCCCTGCAAAGTGCGCATAGTTTATGTGCAATTCATAAATGAAATACTATTAAAAAGCACCAATCACTTACCCTAAAGATCATGGTAATTTCCATCGACAACACACTTCCAGCACGTCAATTATCGTAATGTTGTTGGCCTTCATAGGTTTACAGACATCTTGCTTACAATTCCTTCTTCTGGGGATGAAACATTGTATTTTTTTTTAAGCCATATGAGATGTAACTATAAGCTTGTCAATTCTATAAAAACCACACAACCATGCTACTCATTCATACAATTCAATTAAAAAACTATGTACATATTTACACAACCTTACATTCCTAGGTGGTTAAACCTTTGTCAACTGTAAGTAACAAACTGCTCCATCTGTTTCAAAACCCCTGCCACTCCCAATGCAAGTGTCACACTCATTCAGCCCCTCACACACAATCCTCTAGCGCTTTCAACAGACTACTGTCATCATCAGGAGGCAGGTGTGTCTCACCCGCCCACCACAGCTTAAGTGAGCAGAGCCATCGAGGCACGGGCTCCAGTCGCAATCTCTGAATCATTGTGTCTCTGGCGCCATCTATTGTCATTGCTGCTCTTTTTCTTTTTTTCTTTCTAAGCTGTTGTTCAATTTTTATTCGGGCCTTCCATTGTTCGTTTAAGTTGCTAGGCTCATTAATGTTGCATAATCTTGATCTGTTTTTTTCAATTAACACTGACTCTGCAATTCTTAATTGCCTTTCTTTTTTACAGCTCTTAATAATTTTAATATCCTCAAACCTTGGACATTGTTGATTTTCCATACAGTATTGGGTTAATGCTGTCTTAGCTTCTTTTTCATTCCAATTATTTATATGCTGGTTCAATCTATACTTTAATATATAGGCAGCACCAAGAATAAATTAAAGTATAGATTGAACCAGCATATAAATAATTGGAATAAAAAGAAGCTAAGACAGCATTAACCCAATACTGTATGGAAAATCAACAATGTCCAAGGTTGGAGGATATTAAAATTATTAAGAGCTGTAAAAACGAAAGGCAGTTAAGAATTGCAGAGTCAGTGTTAATTGAAAAAAACAGATCAAGATTATGCAACATTAATGAGCCTAGCAACTTAAACGAACAATGGAAGGCCCTAATAAAAATTGAACAACAGCTTAGAAAGAAAAAGAAAAAAGAGCAGCAATGACAATAGATGGCGCCAGAGACACAATGATTCAGAGATTGCGACTGGAGCCTGTGCCTCGATGGCTCTGCTCACTTAAGCTGTGGTGGGCGGGTGAGACACACCTGCCTCCTGTTGATGACAGTAGTCTGTTGAAAGCGCTAGAGGATTGTGTGTGAGGGGCTGAATGAGTGTGACACTTGCATTGGGAGTGGCAGGGGTTTTGAAACAGATGGAGCAGTTTGTTACTTACAGTTGACAAAGGTTTAACCACCTAGGAATGTAAGGTTGTGTAAATATGTACATAGTTTTTTAATTGAATTGTATGAATGAGTAGCATGGTTGTGTGGTTTTTATAGAATTGACAAGCTTATAGTTACATCTCATATGGCTTAAAAAAAATACAATGTTTCATCCCCAGAAGAAGGAATTGTAAGCAAGATGTCTGTAAACCTATGAAGGCCAACAACATTACGATAATTGACGTGCTGGAAGTGTGTTGTCGATGGAAATTACCATGATCTTTAGGGTAAGTGATTGGTGCTTTTTAATAGTATTTCATTTATGAATTGCACATAAACTATGCGCACGTTGCAGGGGTTTAATACTTTAAAAGTGCAAATATAATAATTGAGAATTACACGCAAAATTCTGAGCTGGGAGAGTTGAGGTGAGGCGTTTGCAGTCACTATCATACTCTGGGAATATGCGCTATAGAAATCAATTTCACAACTTCGAGATGCGAGATATTACAGCATTTAAGAAAGCTAAAATTAAATTAGTAAAGTCAGTAAATCAGGAAGAATTTTTGGTGACGTGCCGTGACCTAGAACTAACACCAAAATATTTAAAAATACGGAATTGCCCAGTCACTATTAAAGATAATAAAATAATCCAGGAGTGCCAAAAAAAGAGATTAGGAGCTGAAATTATCAATAAAAGGAAATTGATTTTTAATTTGAATATGAAATGTTTACATTTAATCGATTTGATATGTTATAAAGAGTATAGAAATTTTGACGGTAATTGGAAAGATGAGATTTTGGATGTAACCTTCAGGAAATTTTTGACATCTTGGAATACGAAAAGAAATGCTCAAAAACAGTCATGGAAAAAAGTTGCACGTGATGATTGACAGACAACGAGTACATGAACAACAGGAGAATATGTATGAGGTATATCAGAATAAATCCAACTTGACCTTGAGCTTCACTCAAAGAGCTGTTTTGCAGAGAGGTAAAAAATTTGCGTTTCCATGAAGCCTGCCAAAGACGGAAGAATTAATACCCAACTTAGAGGAAATGGCACGTAGCGTACCGGCAGAAGAACGTGAAAATTTTAGAAGTAAATTGTATAGAATTGTTTTGAAGGAATTTAATGAAAAAGTAGTAAAAAGAAATATCATTTAGATAAAATTCAGTATGAGAAAGAACAACTGATTAAATTAAGAGATGACCCAACAATTAAATTTTGTGAAGCTGATAAAACAGGGCAAATTGTAATATTAAACACAACTGAATATAATCTAAAAATGAATAGAGCTATAGAGGAACTGAATTGCAGCATTCTGGCAAAAGACCCAACCGAATCTCAAATAAGGTACTTAGCTAGAATAAGAAATCACAGCACCTTGCCTGATGAAATAAAGAAAGCGTACCCACCAATGGGTACTGGAATATCAAAAATGTTTGTAAAAATAAAAACTCATAAGCCTGATACACCTATGAGAGTGATTGTATCAAAAAGGAATTCCCCATTAATAAAGCTGGAAAAAAATATCTACAAATTTTTGGCACCTTTGTTCATGAAGACAAGGTTCACTGTGAAGAATACATATGAATTCATTGAGAAAATTAAAGTAATTAAACAAGATTTAAGTGAATATCATATGGCTAGTATGGATGTGAGAGCGCATTTTCCTAGCACACCAGTACCTCAGGCAATTGAAATAATTACTGAAAAATTATATGTGTTACAGACAATGAATGCAATACAAATAGAGGAATTAAGAGAAATTTTATTGTACATATATGAAAATAACATTTTTAAGTTTAACAACAAGATGTACAAACAAAATTATGGTGGACCTATGGGGTCACCATTGTCAACTTTATTTGCTGAAATTATAATGAGTGACATAGAGGAAAAATTAATAAGTAAACTCGAAGATCCACCACTGATATACTGCAGATATGTTGATGACATTTTTCTGTTGTCCAGGCTAAAAAATGATGAACTTGAGGACTTGACAAAAAAGTATAGTGAAATTTATCCATCTATTGAACTGACAGTAGAACAATAACATGACAATACTTTGGCATTTTTGGATAATTTGATAATTAAAACAAATGATAATATGCAATTCAGAATGCATAGAAAATCTTCATATATCCCAGTACTTATATCATTTCAGTCATCGCATCCATTAACACATAAAAGAAATAGTGTTAAAACACTAATTAAAAGAAGTTTAACACACTCATCAATGGAACAATATAAAAAAGAAGAAATTGAATATATTGAAAAAATTGCATATGATTTTGGTTACCCTAAACCGGTATTAAAAAATGGATTTATGAAGTAACTCAAGCTAACAATAAAGCCAAGATTGATAAAAAACTTGTAAAATATGTAGGGGCAATACCATATGTAGAAAATGTTTCAGCAGAAATTAATAAAGTTTGTGGCAAGTATGACATACAGGTAGGAAATCAGGTACTTACTGTAAAAAATTTAGTGATTAAAAATGAAAAAATCAGCCAATTAGATAGAGCAGGAATTTATGAAATCCCTATAAACCAGCAACCACATGTGTCATATATAGGCAGCACCAAGAATAAATTAAAGTATGGATTGAACCAGCATATAAATAATTGGAATAAAAAAGAAGCTAAGACAGCATTAACCCAGTACTGTATGGAAAATCAACAATGTCCAAGGTTTGAGGATATTAAAATTATTAAGAGCTGTAAAAAGAAAGGCAATTAAGAATTGCAGAGTCAGTGTTAATTGAAAAAACAGATCAAGATTATGCAACATTAATGAGCCTAGCAACTTAAACGAACAATGGAAGGCCCTAATAAAAATTGAACAACAGCTTAGAAAGAAAAAAGAAAAAAGAGCAGCAATTACAATAGATGGCGCCAGAGACACAATGATTCAGAGATTGCGACTGGAGCCTGTGCCTCCATGGCTGTGCTCACTTGAGCTGTGGTGGGCGGGTGAGACACACCTGCCTCCTGATGATGACAGTAGTCTGTTGAAAGTGCTAGAGGATTGTGTGTGAGGGGCTGAATGAGTGTGACACTTGCATTGGGAGTGGCAGGGGTTTTGAAACAGATGGAGCAGTTTGTTACTTACAGTTGACAAAGGTTTAACCACTTAGGAATGTAAGGTTGTGTAAATATGTACATAGTTTTTTAATTGAATTGTATGAATGAGTAGTATGCTTGTGTGGTTTTTATGGAATTGACAAGCTTATAGTTACATCTCATATGGCTTAAGAAAAAAGAATACAATATTTCATCCCCGGAAGAAGGAATCCTAAGCAAGATGTCTGTAAACCTTTGAAGGCCAACAACATTACGATAATTGACGTGCTGGAAGTGTGTTGTCGAATGATCTTTAGGGTAAGTGATTGGTGCTTTTTAATAGTATTTCATTTATAAATTACCAAATTTCCATTCCATTCTGACCATCTGACCGTACTGGCTCATTCTGACATATCTTCATTTTGATAACAAAACACAATGATAGAAGGTTCATGTACATAGTTCTTCATCTCTTTATCTATTGCACATTATTTATTAAGTTTTACTTAACATTATAACAATAATTTCTTTAGTTATAAAAGGATTACAATGAAGACTGCAACAGAAAGTCTAGAATACTATTAAAATGGTGTATTTCTTTTATTAGATTGCTGAACAGGAGATCAAGAATTAACTTGCATCTGCACATGTGCTGCCACACATGCAACTAAAACCTGAGGATGTGGTTAAATGATCAACCTAAAGCTTTGTATTTCTTTCTGTTTCTATGAGAACCAACCAAACACTTTGATTACTGTCAGTTTTGCATGATAAAAATAACATGCATATCTAAAAAGCAGGCTAGTTAAATTACTAACGTTTAAAAGTTTATGGGCGTTTCTTCTGATATAGCTGTGAGACAGACATAACATTTCTGTTTTCAAAATCAAAGCATTAATTTGCTTTAGAAGAAATTTCTTTTATTACATGGGTATAAAAAAAGAAATTGATGGGGCAAATTTAAATATAACTGATTCCTACATCTCTTTGGATCACAGATTTCAAGTGAGGCACACATCAAAGAAGAAATTAATAGATATATAAAACTTGGCTGGAGTTAGTTCTTCCAGCAATACATCCAGCCCATTGTTACTTGAGGGTCGTTACTTTGATCATGATGTCACCTACTCTTGTCATTTTCCTGGCCCATGTGTTCCTTTTCTTATCTTTCTTTATTACACTAAGCATGCAGCTTTCCATGCTTCTTAGAGTTGTCCACTGCCTCTGTATGTCTTTTTAAGTTAAAGTTCACATCTGTTATCTGTAAGCAAGAATACATTGATTAAACATTTTTCTTTAAAAATTCTTGAGAAAGGTAAATTGCTCTTGAAAACTGTATTGTTTAACTCCAGCCAAGTTTTATACATCTATTTTTCTTCTTCAATGTTGCCCTCACCTGATATCTGTTGTCCAAGGTAGATGCAGGCAGAAGTTAATTCTAAATTTTTCTCCTCAACCACTAAATCAGCAGTCCTTGTAACAGCATTGTACATCAATTTTGTTTTCTGAAAGATCATTGTTAATCTCACTTCTTTACTCTTGTCAGTAAGTTCCTAAATTGCACTCGGCAGCTCTATGAGAGTACTTACAAAAATTATTGTGCCATCATCAAAACTTTCTGCCTTCATGACACACTAAACACTGCCTTGGCCAGGCACATTCCAACCAAAGGAAACTGAGGGACATGTTTTGAGTTGTGAAGCCATTTGGGTGGAGTGGAGCATACAGTCTCATCATGCCAGGCATGGTGATGCATATTGGTGTGAGTGAGTATGGAGTAGCATTTGCTCTAATACAAGTGGTATAGCTGCACCACTTCTGGTTGGACATCAGAGCCCATCTAGTGAAAAATGCACCACAAGTATACAGGTTTGACATTTATTTAAGAAAGGCTATATGTTGTGCATTGTTAGACCTTACATCTTGCAATACACACACAAACTTGTCTGTGAATGTATATATACATACATACACACACACACATATACACTGGTGTGCAAAAATTAAGGACGAAGAGGAGAAATCAGAATAACAGTGGAACGAGCAGGCAGAACGGACCGAAAGACCACTCAGGAGATAGACTAGGGTCCGGTACAGTAGGGCATGCGCATATATGCAGCATGACGTAGGGGGAGTTTCTGAAGGGAGGGTATAAAGCACACGGGTGGCGCATGCTCAGCAATTCGGTGAACGCTATTACACTGTGTACATCGGTTTGAATGACATCGAGTTGCTGCCACCGAGTGATATGGCCAACAAACAATCCAGTAGAGGACATCTGGATGACTTTACCCGAGGTCACGTCATTGGGAAGTTGGAAGAAGGTCGAATTATGACTAGCGTGGCCGTGGAGTTCGGGATCGCTCACAGCATCGTTTCATGAGCTTGGAGAGCATTTCAAACGACAGGAACAGCTGTCCGAGAGTTTAGCAGTGGTCGTCCACGAGCAACCACGGCGGCGGACGACCAGTATATTGTCCTACAGGCAAGAAGAGACAGACGGCAGACAGCGGGAGAAATCGCAAGGCACATGCAACAGACAACTGGATGTCCGTTATCGTGTTTTACCGTGGCCAGGAAGCTGCACAAAGGTGGTCTATTTGCACGACGACCAGTACGGTGTGTGCCATTAACGCCTGCTCATCAGAGACGGTGGTTTCTGTGGTGCCAGGAACACAAGAACTGGACACATCAGCAATGGGGTCGAGTTCACTTTACGGATTACAGCTGATTTAGTCTGATGAGCGATTCTGGACGTATACACATCAGGAGAGAGCAGGAAACATGCAATCATACCTCCAACATCATTGAAAGGGACTGGTTTGGAGGTGGCGGAGTTCTCGTTTGGGGCGGTATCATGCTTGGTAGCCGTACTGACCTCCATATCTTCCAAGGAGGTTCAGTCACTGGTGTCCGCTATTGTACCGAGGTTCTCCTGCCTCACGTGTGTTTGTTTACAGGTGCTGTGGGTCCTGAATTCCTCTTCAATGACAACAACGCTACACCTCATCGTACAGTGACTCTTGCAGAGCTGTTGGAGAGTGAAGATATTCAATGCATGGATTGGCCCGCAAGGTCCCCGGACCTAAATCCAATCGAACACGTGTGGGACCTTCTCGGGAGACGCTTGGCAGCACGTCACCAGCCACCAGCAATGATTCCACAGCTACGATTGGTGCTACATGAGGAATGAGCCGCGATGCCTCAACAGCTCCTTGACAACCTTGTCCTCAGCATGGACAGATGTTGTAAATCCTGCAACACAGTCAGGGGTGATCATATCCTCTACTAAAGACTGGATTTTTCTTGGCAGCCGCCTGTCACATGGACGTTTCTGTCTTCTGTCCAGTTGTGCTCGAAGCTACCTTTTCAATAAAGTGCCTTTGTATCCTTTGGATTCCATGTTTGGACAGTTTTGCTCACTTGTCCCATATTCTTACATCTTGGGGATCTTATCATATGATTTGAGTCGATGTGGAGCACTTCTTCACGACGTTATATTTCATAAACCGTCTCGTCCTTAATTTTTGCATGCCAGTGTATATATATATACACACACACATATATATATAATAATAATCATCATCATCATTGTCAACTATTATCAATCCACTGCTGGACGAAAATCTCTCCAAGCCTCTTCCACAACGGTATGTCTTGTGCCAGTCACCTCCATGTTACTCCTGCATACTTTGGAATTTCATCCACCCATCTCCCATGTGATCTTCTGGGTTTTTTCCTGTCCCTTGGAATCCAATCTAAAATTTTGGCTGTCCATCGATGGTCTGTCCTTCTGGCAGTATGTCCAGCCCATTGCCATTTCAGGGATTTTACTCTGATCGTGATGTCTTCCACTCTTGGGATTTTTCTGATCCACGAGTTCCTCTTCTTATCTCTCCTGGTTACACCAAGCATGCACCTCTCCATGCTTTTTTGAGTTGTCTGCAGCCTTTGTATGTCTCTTTTAGTTAAGGTCCGCGTCTCTGCACCATATGTAAGCACTGGAAGGATGCATTGATCAAACACTTTTCTTTTAAGACATAATGGCATATTGCTCTTCAAAATTATGCTGTTTCTTCCAAAAGCTCTCCAGGCAAGTTTTATATGCCGATTAATTTCTTCATCAATGTGACCCTCACTTGATATCTGCTGTCCAAGATAAACGTATGTATCTGTTATCTCCAGCTTTTCTCCATCAATCGATAAATCTTCATTTCTTGTAAAAGCATTGAATATCACTTTTGTCTGCTGAAAGTTCATTTTTAATACCACTTCTTTACTCTTTTCAGCAAATTCCTGGATCATGCTCTGCAGCTGTGATGGGGTAGTTGCAAAAATGCCTACGTCATCAGCAAAAGGAAGGTGAGTTAGATAATCTCCAATAATTTTTATCCCTTTGTTTTCCCAGTTCAGTGATTGAAAGACATTTTCCAATTGGCATTAAAGAGCTTGGGAGATATGGTGTCACCTTGTCTCACTCCCTTTTCAATTTTTATGTGTGTTTTATTTTCAAACACCCAAATCTTTGCACTAGCATTTTCATAGATGTTATTAATAATATTAATGTATGCATCTTCAATACCGCAGGATTTCAAAGCCATTGTAACTGCTGATGGTTTCACCGAATCAAAGGCCTTTTCATAATCAATAAAAGCCATGCACAGTGGAAGTTCATATTCCCTCGCTCTTTCAATTAGTTCTTTCAGTACATGGATATGATCTATAGTGCTGTAGCCACTCCCAAATCCAGCTTGTTCTCTCGGTTGAGCCATGTCCAGTGTTACCTTCAAGCAGTGTGAAAGAACTTTAGTGAAGATTTTATAAACCACTGATAGGAGGCTGATAGGTCTGTAGTTCCTGAGATCCTCAATTTCACCTTTTATGTGTAGCAGGATCACTGTAGCATTGTTCCAATCCTCAGGAATCTTCCCTTCATTAAGGCATCGAGTGAAAATTTGGGCGAGCACTATTTCAATTTCTCCACTTGCTTCTTGTATGATGTCTACAGTAATTCCATCTTCTCCTGGAGCTTTTCCGTGCTTCATGTTCTTGATTGCAAGTGCAACTTCTGCTGGGAGGACAGGGAAGAACTCTGGTACTAGTACCTTTCATGATGTCTGGAGTACATGTATCATCCCTTTCATATAATTTGGAGTAGAAATCTTTCACTCTTGTCAAACTTTCGCCTCTATTTCTTGTTACAGAACCATCTTCTTTTCTCAGTGCCATAATCTGTTTTCTTCCCTTACTCAGATGTCCCTTTGCTCTCTTCAGGCTTTGGTTGTTTTCAATTGCTTTCCTCACTAGTTCACAGTTGAATTTCCGTACGTCTTCAGTGATACTTTTTTGTACTGTTTGCATAGCTCTATATATTCCACTTTGCAAGTCACATCTTATTTAGTTGTCCTTATCTCTCTTCTTTTTGCATCAACATTTTGGTTTTTCCTGATAATTTGTTCACATGCAACTTGTTCTTAGACCCAGCAAATTTTGTTGCTGTTTCCATAAGAGCTTTGGTTACTTTTCTGTTAACTTCAGAGATGCCCACTTCTTCTGATGTTAGACCTTCTAAAATACAGAATCTATTCCTCAATTCTAATTTAAAAGTATTATGATGCTTTTTAAGGTTGGTCACATCAATATACTTTGTTTTATGAGCTTGCCACGTTGAGTTTCGCATTCAGGTGCATCTTACATCTTACCATTCTATGGTCACTACCTGTGTTGAACTTGTTCAGCACACTGCAGTCTTCCATGACAAATTTCTTGTTACACATAATAAAATCAATTTCACTTGTCAATCCATTGGGATGCCTCTATGTCCATTTCCTTTGCTGCTTTTTCTTGAAAAAGGAGTTCATGATGAAAAACCCTGCCTCTGCAAACTCTACGAGAGTATTTCCCCGCTGGTTTCTGTTGCCATGACTGAATTCACCTACTGAAGTTTCATTCTGTTGCCGTTGCCCTATTTTTGTATTGAAATCTCCCATAATTATCTTCAAGTGCTGCTTGCCTTTATTATTTAGATGACGAATTTCTTCCTAAAATTCTTCAATTTCTTCTTCAGGATGACTTGTGGTGGGTGCATAAGTTTGAATAATCTGAGCCTGGTATCTTCTCAAGAGTTGGATAACGAGTCAGAGGAACTTTCAACTTCTACAACTTTATCCTTCAGTTTCTTGTTTATTATAAATCCAACACCTCTAGTTCTGCCAGTATCTGTCCCACGATAGTAGAAGAGATGTCCACTTTTCAGTTCAATGAGATCTTTCCCTTTTCTCCTTACCTCACTTAGCCCGACGATGTCCCACTTGATCATTTGTAGTTCCTCTTCCAATTCAAGAAGCCTTGAATCAGAAGATAGGGAGCATCCATTGTAAGTAGCCAAAGTCAGCATCAAATGGCAGCCTAGTCCGGTGGTCCAGTGATTCTTAGCACCTTCTGCCTTCGTGTCGCACTGGCTGCTGCCTTGGCCAGGTACATTCTAGCTGCCGGAGACTGAGGGCCAAGATTTTAGTTGTGGAGTCATTTTGGAGGGGTTTGGCCATAACTTACCACGCTGGCCAAATGGGTTGGTGAGTGTGGGATAGCATTTTGTCTAATCCCGATGGTATAGTTATACCGCTATTGGCGGTCGTCAGAGCCCCCTTTAGTGGGAACAGGATGCACCACAGAAGGCGGGGTTGACATTTGTCAAGGAAAGGCTGTGATGTTGCGCATCACCTGACCTTATATATATATATATATATATATATATATATATATTGACAACAGTCACCAGATACCTAGAAGAGAAACACAACATGGCATTTATTGACAGACATTAGTATGGTGTCAGTCCATCTTTGGTATTAATGCATGCACTGACCCTTCGAGACATCCTTTCAACAAAGTTTTGGAACACTGCGATAGGTATGCACTTCCATTCAGTACATAATACTGTCACTAACTGTTGCTTGCACCACATGAGATGTTGGGCCTTGGTTCCAAACTTCTTGTGCGGCACTCTAATTCATCCTATAGGTGCTCTATAGGTGCTCTATGGTCAGGGCTCTGTGCTGGCCAGTCCACACACGATACGGAATTATTGTCAAACCACACCGTAACAGTCCTTGCGTTATAACTCGGTGCATCATCCTACTGGTACCAACAAGACTGAGTTCCATAGTATTGCTACAGAGTTGGTAGGGTATAGCTGTCCAGAATATCGAGGTAGATGTGCTGGTTAACAGGTTTGTCCACGATAACAAATGGGCCGGGACCATACCATGATAAACACCCCCACATGAGTACACTGCCAGCTCTAAACTTGATGGTAGGAACAGCACACTATGGTAAATAGCATTCCCCCAACTGCCGCAATACCCACACATGGCCAACAGACTGATGCATCATGTATCTGGATTCATGTCCATAGGACCTGTTTTCATTGATCTGCAGTCCACAATAAATGTTCTTTACACCATGCTAAATGACGAGCAGCATTCCGAGTGTAGATGGAAGGCTTATGAGCAGCCGCCCGACCATGGTAACCCATGGCATGAAGTTCTCTGCGAATGGTATGTGAACATACCAAAGTTCCAGTATTTTTCCTCACCTATACACTGAGGTTTTGTGCAGTACTCCATCAATTAGCTGTAACTACTCTCCTGAGGCTTCGACACCCTCTGTCACTGATTTTCTTTGGTCTGCCAGTACGTTTTGCTGCTTCAGGCACACCATGTGTCTTCCACTTATTCAGTATATCCAAAACAGTTGACTTGGGTATGTTTAAACACCTCTCAGTTTCTGTTATGGACAACCCACTAATATAACACCCAACAATATTTCCTTTCTCAAAGTCAGTTTTCTCCCGCCGCGACATTTTCACTCAACCTTACAGTGCGACTGAACTTAGTTTGTCATTTTCATGTAGGACTTCCGTCCACAGGGAGTAGAGTTTAGGTCCCAGCCACCTACAGCGAGATCGCCTTTTGGGCAGGACACAGAAACGGAAGGAATGAGAGCAAGTCTAGCGACTTTTGACAGAACAGTTTGTAGTGAGATTAGAGTACAGTAGATGGCGCCACCGTACAAGTACGATATTGCACATAGATGGGTGAGAGAATTTCAGGGAGGACATAGGAAAGGATACCCATTTAACCAGTGGGTCCAGCCTGGGGGCCGTCACTTTACGTGCTCGTCCGATGCACGGCGGATATTCAGCGATTGTTAGTAAATCACACCATCTCTGAAAGATCAGCCCAGGCTAGAACCTGGGGACCCAGCATCGATAGTCTGAAACACTAACCACTAAGCCATCCACGGCTCACCTTACAGTGCGATATGATTGCGCTTGTTTTTATACCATTTGCAGCTGTACCGCACATCTTAACAATGCAGCGGATCCGTTCATTTGCTTTTGAAGGGGTGTTTGATGACTTTTGTCAATATAGTGTATATATATACTGTCATTATTGAATGGGAGAACTGGAGATAGCTACGTATTCACTAATTGCCAAAAATAATGAAAATGCCAGAAACAGGTATAAACAACTGCAACACGATAACTTGGGTTGTTTCTAGCACCACTTCCCACCAGTATTTGCAAGCAAATACACTGCTGGACAATTGCTAAGGACGGATCATAAACGGCTATATAGCGCATAAAATAGTAAGTGTGGTTGGATGCCAAGTGAAATAAAATAATGTCAGAATGCCAGGACATTACAAGAAAGACAATTTATTGTGCTCTGAAATCCAGAAGGCTTTGGAACGTGTTCAAGGGACAAACAGGCCATTTTGTGCAGAATACGTAAACGTGAAAAAAATGCAATTACCTTCCGCAGGCGTTCCGGCGTAAGATGTCAATACGGGATATGGCCACCATGGAGGGCGATGCAAGATTCCACACGTCGTGTCATGCTTTGCACAACATTATCACGCAGCTGTTGGGGTAAGTTATCCCATTCCTCTGTCAGTGCACGGATGAGGGTGTCCTTGTTTATTGGAGGGCATTGGCGACCAGCAAGACTCCTCCCCAAAGCATCCCACACATTTTCAGTGGGATTCAGATCTGGAGAACGTGCTGGCCATACGAGGCGTTGAATATCCTCCGTCTCACGACACTCCTGGACAGCGACTGTTCGATGACATGTTGCGTTGTCGTCCATCAAAATGAATCTATCACCGACAGCACCACGGAACATGCAAACATGAGGTAGCAGAATATCATTAATGTATCGTTGGCCAGTCATAGTCTCAGTTGGAAGCACATAGAGGGACGTACGGCCATTGATCATGATGCCAGCCCATACCATGAAACTACATGTCGGATATCGGTCCCTTTCCTGTATGTTTGCTGGACAATATGCAGTACCACTATCACGCCAGATCAGTTGTCGTCGACAATCAGACGATAGACTGTATCTACTCTCATCTGAGAAGAGGACGGCAGACCAGTCGTTATCAGTCCAATTGCGATGTTCAAGGCACCATTGCAAACGGGCGGTACGGTGAGGTCTGGTCAATGGGATGCACACAACAGAACGGTGGGCGTATAGTCCTCCTTCATGCAAACGTCTGGCGACAGTTTTTCGGGAGATCCGCTTGCCAGTAGCATCCAGAAACTGATTTGCTACCTCACTAGCTGTGCTGCGCCGGTGTCTTTTTGTTGATAGCACTATGTACCGATCTTCTGCAGATGTCGTACTGCGAACACGACCGCCCCCGTGACGTTTGCTACACTCTCCATTTAATTAAAATGATTTCCAAAGCCTTGAAACAACACTGTGGCTGACGTCGAACTCCCTGGCAACATCTGTTATTTTTCGCCCTTCTTCAATCTTGACAATAATACGGCCACGCGTAAAATCATCTAGGTGATGTCGGGAAGACATACTGAAAATTGCAAGTTCGTCAATTAATTCTTTCCCTTTCAACTTTGCGTTTGAACAACAACGGTCAATACGCGTCAAATCCTTTATATCTCTTATCAGCGGTATGACGTCACGAACAAGTTCGGCCATCCAACATTTGCATACGCACAACACGTCTTACTGTATCCCGCACGTATGCTAATTCCCACATTTTCCTGCCTTCCATTTTATGGTTGCTATCGTTGCTATTGTCATCCGTCCTTAGCAATTGTCCGGCAGTGTACATAATACATGGAATACATTATATGTAACAGGAGTTACAAATGCCAAGCCTTCATGTAAATAATCAAAAAGTCAGCTTAGGCATTGCGATTGCTGCTACCCAAAAGCTGTATCAGTAGTGAACCCATGCTATATTCCCAAGATCAAATATGTTTCATGAAGCGGTTCAATATTTCATGAAGCGAGAGACAAAGTAAGTTCAAAACATAGAGCAACCACTGAAAGACCTAGAATCTGTGATTCACAGAGAAAGTCAACTCACATTATGATTCTAAAGGATATTTTAGAGTTAGAACCAGTTAAAACTTGTAGCACTTGAATTCAACAAATGGAGTTCAAATTTGTTGACAGCACAAGGGTAAGGGAATAGGAACTGTTAATGAAGAACTCTATTAGTATAATATAAATCATAGCAATTTTGCTTTACTAAAAGCAAAATGTATGTTATTTTAGTTTCATATTCACCATTTTCTACCTTATTTTGATTATTATAAAATTTTAATACATTTTTTTCATTTAATGGATTGCTTTTACATTATTCTTCACAGGTACTTCATGTATTTCTCTGTAGAGAACAAACTACCACACAGTCTTCAATGAAAAATATCTATAATGAAAACTGTAGAAATATTTTCAGTGCAGCATTCTGAACAGTAATTGTTCATGAAGAACTCTATTAGTATAATATTAATCATAGCAAAAATGTAAAAGAAAAATATCCCAAATGGAAATTACTTAATTTAATCTGATGTACCTTTACTGTTACATCATTTTGCTAAAAAGAATTGTTTTTGAAGTATGGGTAAACACACTTACAGCCTGTCTCTTTGCAGCTTGTTTGATCAAATCTGATGTATTTCTACCAAAGGTCTGAAGGCTTTCCACTAGCTCAGACTGACTAGATGCTTCTCGCACTTTATCCAAATCATTTTCAACCTAAGATTATCAAAAATCTTAAATCAGTTTCTTCATATAATTAAAATTTTATGCCAATAAATTCAAATAAGCTATGCAGAATTATAAAAACAACAACTGAGCAAATTTTCTAAAATGTTAGTCACAAAATATGGTATTAGTTCACATTTGGTCAATGGTATAAAAAAGCAAATTTGTATAAAAGCATTTTTTCAGTGATGGTGGGTCAGTGGATAATAGTTACTTTTAAAAAAAGTTCTTTCCCAATAAAGTGTTATAAAATATACAAAACAGTAATTTACATTACTGTCAGTGGTATGTATATATTACTGTCAAACAGTAGTTACATTACTGTCATTCACTGGTAAATTATGTGTGAAATAAAGCAGTAGTAAGATCTGAAAGTATTACACCACAATTCAT
Source organism: Macrothele yani (assembly GCA_039090855.1). NCBI lineage: Eukaryota > Metazoa > Arthropoda > Arachnida > Araneae > Macrothelidae > Macrothele > Macrothele yani. The sequence goes on along the minus strand of CM077025.1, from coordinate 77,597,826 downwards.
GATGTAAAACATGTATCACTTTAATCAATTAAAATGATATACATTAGGTTTTATCTGTTCACTTTTCATCTTATTCATTTATTGCTTTTATGAAGTTATTTTACCTTAATTTTGGCCCTATAGAGGGAAGGATGAATATGATTTAATTAAAAATGTACAAATTTTACATTGTAAAATGCGGTGTAGTGCTTTTAAAATTAAGTTTCATTGAAATATAAAATCCACAACTGAAATTTCTGTTGAGTAATAAAGTTCAGTTAATCAGATTTTCTTTGTGGCAGAATAAACATATGTTTATGGTAGTTGTAAAGTTTTTAAAGTTATTTTGGTTACTTGTTACCCGACAATCATGCAAACACTGAAGGTTAAAGCTAAAACTTAATTAACACCTAACATCACATGTATTGATGGACCAAGAAATGGCACTTACAGAATATCCAATGGATATCTTTTATTCAAAAATGGATATTGACTTACAACTCAACTTTTCAGAACTAAAATGTAATTTAGACCCAAAACACAATTCCACTTTGAACACCTATATTTGTAGAGAGAGAGAACAGTTGACTAACTACCATATCACTTCTCTTTCCTTTCACTGAGAGTGTCTGACCTGTCAGAGTCTCTGACTTACTTCCAGTCTTTAACAAAGCTGAATAGCCATTAAGAAGGTCCAATATTACATTTAGAATGAAGAACGTGTGTAAATAACAAAATTTACATAAGATAAAAAAACTGGAAAAGGAAGGTTAGAATAATAGTCATATACACTGAAGAGCAATTGAATTAGAGATACCTGTCTAGTAACGTGTAGCACCACCTTTCGCCCTGATGACGGCGGTGATTCGTCTCGGCATGGAATCGACAAGACACCGGAAGCATTGGGGAGCCATACAGATCCACGACCCCTGGACAAGCTCCCACAGTTCACGAAGATTTGATGGAGGGGGTGTCAGAGCCTTGAACATCTCTCTCGATGGCATCCCAGATGTGCTCGATGGGACTGAGGTCAGGTGACTTAGCTGGCCAAGGAAGTGAGGTCACATCGGTGGAGTGTTCATCCAACCATTCAGATACAATTCAGGAGTGATGGCACGGTGCATTGTCTTGTTGTAGGATGAGGTCCCCAGTGGGATGTTGAAGGCGCACAAACAGGAGCAAATGGTCGTCCAGGATATCCCGGTAAAGTTGACCTGTGAGGGACAATGTCACACATACCAGGGGTCCCATTTCAGTCCACGTAAACAGTCCCCAGATGAGAATGCCTTCCCCACCAGCTTGAAGAGTACCCTGCTGGCAAGAAGGACCCATCGCTTCATGTGGTTTGTGCTGTACTCGTATCCTGCCATCCACATGTACCAAAGTGAATCTCGACTCATCAGTCCAGGCAACATTTTTCCACATGTCTAGGGTCCAGTGGCGATGATCCTGTGCCCATGCTAATCTTTGCACACTGTGATGTGCGGTACCCTCGTGAGATGATGGCTTCTGTACCCCATAGCGAGGAGGGTTCTGGATGGTGTGGCTGCTTACACGTTTTTGTGCACCAGAATTAAATTGCCGAGTGATTTTTTGCACTGTGGCCCGTCTACCCACTGTTACAATGTGAGCTGCCGACGATGACCCCGCTCATCCACATGCTGTTGTCTACGGCAGTTGGCCCTTGCAAGGATGGTTTTATCGGATTCAATGTACTCACGGTACACCCGTGACACAGTGGCTCATGAAAATCACAGTGCCTGTATGACTTCCGAGATGGAGTGACCCATTCCTCGGACCCCGACAATTTGCCCACGATCAAATGCGCTTACATCCTTCGCCTTACCCATACTGTGTCCGACTCTTACTGATTCTCGTCGCATCACTCCTTATATTGTCGGATCGCTGCATACGTCATGTCGCTTCTGTTTACAGGACCACCCACAGCACCACATTTGCATAACGCATTTGCATTCTCTAATTGCATTCTCACATTTACATTCTCTAATTCAATTGCTCTTCAGTGTACATCACATAATTCTTTTGTTTCTTTCTTGATATCCTATTCTGATACCCATTTGTTCATTCAGACACTTCAGTTCATGAAGAGGATGACACTGGACAATATGTAAAAATCTACTGGACTGATTTAATATGCAAAAATTTAACTGCTTCCCTCATGCATTGTCTCTGAGTGACTTTTGTAATAACTGGATGATTACCCAACCCAGTTCTCTTAGAAGCACAGCATAAATGGAGATCTTTCACTCAATCAAGAAGTTTCATCCTGTTATAGAACTTTGGGCACAGTATCTTAAGTGCTTGGAGTGATTTTTTGCAGCAGGTAGCATTAAAACTGTCAGAAAATGCAAAATACTTCTCATTGTGATCAGACCAACTACCTATGGATACACTCCAAGAGAAAGAAAGGTAACTTGATCACGCTAGTTACGTTAACTGAAAACTTTTACAAAAAGTTCGTAAGTTGGAAGCTTTCGACCTTATCTTAGGTCTTCATCACGCCAATAGAGGACTAAGATTGTTGCCAGATTCTACATTTGAATTTTTCCTATTTTTGTTGCCAAAACTTAGAATTGATCTCCAGATCAACGGAATGTAGAGAGGAGATTCAGAGTTGCAAGTCATTGAGTTGAAAATAATTTCTATGCTTTCACGGTAACGGAGGGCAAAACGATTGTCAAAAGAAGCAATTCGTTTTGCTTCGTTCCAGTGGGGAACTGCAGATGTGTCTTCCATTGTCAAAATAGACAAGGCAGTATTGGGATTGGCTTTCGAAACATCTTTTCTATGTTCTAAAATTCTATGGCTAATGCTCCTGTATGTGCTTCCAATGTATAAGTTATCCCCAGTAGAAGAAGAGATAGGAATGCAGTAAACTCCTGGGAGGTTCAGGCTTTCAACTTTGTCCCTATCCCTTTGTAGAAGTTTCAAGATGTTTGGGGTAGATTTAATGGCAAGATGGTAACCAAAACTTCTAAAAAGAATCTGTAACTTATAAGCATAGGAAGGATGGTAAGGAACAGAACCACAGAATTTCAGGTCTTCTTTCTTGTGAGGAAGGAGGCATTCGATTTTCGAATGGTTTTCATATTTCTTTATGAGGGAGTTGACTGTAACAGCAGGGAAACCATGGGAGAGGGCTATTGTAGAAATTTTGGAGAGTTCTTCTTGAAGAGAGAGTTGGTTGTTGCAAATGATATGAGCCCTGTGGATGTAGGACTTCAATGCTGCAACTTACGAACTTTTTGTAAAAGTTTTCAGTTAACGTAACTAGCGTGATCAAGTTACCTTTCTTTGTTAATATTGTTACGTGTTTTGCCCATAATCGTCACACTCCAAGAGAGTCCCATTTCACCTGAAGTTCTCACTAAAAGGACTTTATAAGAGTTTATGAATGTTATTAATGCCCACACACATTTTTATATTCAGAGATTGAGAAATGTTTCAAATTTAATAGTCTAGAATGGGAATGACAGGAGCCCATCATCATATTCACAGCAGAATTCAGATCATTGTGCTTATGACCTATCCTTGGACATAGTGCTGAGAGATCACCTTATTTGTGATATGTGAGATGAAGGTATACAATTGAAGCTGTCAAAACTAGGGTCTCGTGCTGCTACATGTTATAAAAACAACATTGCTGACAGTCAGCTATTCGTGACATTTTGTATCTGAAAGAATCGCTTCTGGCATCTGCAGCTGTTTATGTGAAACAGCTCCAACAAATGTAAAACAGCATCAGCACAGGACAGAAAGAAGCTAACTTATTCTACCAATCACAAGAACCACACATAACTCATTACATTATCTACTCAAATCAGCACAAAGCTCTATGCTGAATCGAGCATATTTTTTACATGGCTCAAAATATTACTATATTAACGTATAAACGTTTAACCTTTACTGTTCATCACATTATTGTTGGTGTAAATATAGCTCTTCAACGTGACGTCCAACATATAATGTGCCTTCAAATTATTCATATCGATACACACTGAACATTGTATGAACCGTAAAAGTTATTCATATCGACATATAAAGTTATTCATATAGACATACCAAGCAGCTCACTCCAAATTACATATATATACAAAAGTGCTCTACCTTCGATGTCGATGAGTATGTCCCAAAAACATCCATAGCCAATGCTCAATGTAGGCCTAGTCAAATATTCTTCTTTCTTTCAACATCCAGGAACGCTGGTGGTGAAATTGTATGTGATAAAATATGTTATTTTTTCAGGTAGAACCATTTAATGGTGGTTTTAGCTGCTGTAACTTTTTACATGTTATATTTCCTTTGAGTGGAAAGCAATTTCTCAGTTGGAAGTTATTAATATTCGCTGTGAATATATATCGCGGTAATCGAATGCGATTCAAGGAAAAATCTTCCACGTACCTCTCGGTTGTAGTTGGTCGATGTTCAAATCTTTGCAGTGTTGTTCTCATCAGGTTCTTGGGTGTAGGCTTTTTTTGACTAACTTCAATCACAGGAGTGGCAATACATTCAAGAAGTCTGACGAAATTTTTTGGTGATTGCAATTCCTCATGCGAATATTTTTTCGAGTGATTCATTTTTCCGTTTTTCAAGTTTTCGAACGTAATTTTCACATTCCTTTGTCTTCATGTGCCTCCTGTAGTTCAACTAAAAAGTACATCCAACTCAAGAAACGTGCGGACTTTTTGAAGTTAGTCAAAAAAGCCTACACCTAAGAACCTGATGAGAACAACAGTGCAAAGATTTGAACATCGGAACATCGACCAACTACAACCGGGAGGTAAGTGAAAGATTTTTCCTTGAATCGCATTCGATTACCGCAATATATATTCGCAGCGAATATATATCGATTACTGCGATATATATTCGCAGCGAATATTAATAACTTCCAACGAGAAATTGCTTTCCACTCAAAGGAAATATAACATGTAAAAAGTTACAGCAGTTAAAACCACCATTAAATGGTTCTACCTGAAAAAATAACGTATGGAAAACATGTTTTTTTTTTAATCTCGACACATCGAGAAATACGTGCGTGATAAAATATGCAGTCCCACAGAACGACGTCAGAATTAAAACGAGACACTACAAACGACCACAAGACAAACAAAGACATAACAATAAAAAATGGAACCAAGATTAAAATTAATTAAAAGCAGACAGACGGTCACAGTCGTCAAACTACGTCACCAGACCGGTTACAGCAAGTTTCATGCTATCATCAGTGGTACTCCCAACAGTACTTCTTCATCGTATGAACATGCACACATCAATGCCGAACTCGTCAGACATGGAGGCCACACCCTTGGTCTTCTAAATGCAAAGTATCCTGGGATCACAAGAATACAACACCCATGGCACCATCTATGGTGAGATCAAGGACATATTTTCTTCTAGGTCTTTTGTATTTTTTTTTTCTTTTATTACAATAATGTTTCTTCATTTTCTCTTCAATTTCTATCACGTACTTCCAGGCGTACGGTAATTCAACTGGTACATTATTGTTACAATTTCTATTTTTTGTTTTTTCGATTACAACTGCTTCTGAAATAAACTGCTGGTTGTATTTTTTATGTGATGTTACTAATTTGATATTTGACCAGTCTGGTGAAAAATTATTTTCAGAACAATACTGCATCAGAAACGTCTTCATCTCATCTTTGCACCAATTTGAAATATGTTCATTCAACCTGCATTGTAATCGCCTTTTGGTGCTGCCTATATATGATTTCATTTGTACTCCCTCTTTGTTAATCGTTGGAATAGAATATATACCTGAACTTTCTAGGATGGAAGTTTTAATGGCAGTCAGAAATTTCCCATTGTCAATTACCGTCTCTGCCAACTTAATATTGTGATCAACACACTCCTTTTTAAGAATATCAATCACAGGTGGTAAGTATGGGAATTTTATAAAACATTTATTTTCAGTTTCCATAATTACTGGTTTCTTATTCTTCATGTTGCTGCTGATGCAGTGATCCGTCCATCTGCTTTTAATTCATTTTAATCTTAGTTCCATTTTATATTGTTATGTCTTTGTTTGTCTTGTGGTCTAAGTGGAGGGGCAGACTGTGTGTTTTGCCCCTCCAGTTTTAGCACCCAAAATATAAGTTCATTTAATTTAACAAAAAAAAAAGCTTTCAAATTGTTTAAAAAACAAACAAAATGATGGTGATTTTTATAGTGTTTTAGCAGTTTTTAATTAGCATTTTTACCTTTATGGTAAAGGAAAGAAAAAGAAAACAAAATAATACTGGGAAAAGAACCTCCCTTGTGCTCCTGATTTTTTCTGCTCTGTTCTACGACTGGTTAATGGGTGGGAAGAGTGAGGGAGAATTATCCTACATAAATACAACAACAAATAGCTGTGTGAACGTGTGTAGAGGGGGCAGGGACAGTCCACTCCATTTTTCTTTTTGCATTCAAGTGATTCTGAAATCCGTCCTATGCATATATTCTCAATGGGGTAGGGCGTTCGTGTTTATCTAGTTCTTGAACAATTAGTGTTGTATTATCGCCTATCAAACATCCCGCTTTTCTTAGCTCAATCCATCAATCGGCAAGACCAGACGGCAAGTGCGTTTCTCCCGAAAGCAATAGTCTGAAGTGTAGCATCACTGGAGACACTTTCTGGGACTCTGGGTGGGGCCTTGAGCTGTTTTTTCCCAGTGTAAAGACCTTTCATCACTTCCGCGCCCCGCTTACTACCCCATCTGGATTTCCTGTCCTCTGGGCTGAAATTCATGAAGGAAACAATCTTCATTTGTATGTGGCCGGGGAGAGGGGATATGCTTTACCCCAGTCTTCACTTCCATGTCCAATTGTCCATCGTCGTATTTGTACTGTGACTATGTAGCCGGTGTTCAGGTACTTCACCAGTTTTACTTCCGTGCTTTATGCGTGCTTACAAAAATGCAATTTTTTTTAGTGTTTTCAAGATCGTTTTTGTGATCAGAGAAGAATTTTGATCTTTGAAGGCTGAATGGAGAAACTTACAAGCAAAAGGAAACGTGAGACTGGTGCAGAATCAATAAATGTACGTCCATTTTAAAAATCTTTTTTAACAGATATTTGATATTTTGGGGGGAATACGCCATTGGCTTGTTTCACATAAAAGTATTTTGAATTGAGTTGTAAGATCATATTGAATTGGTTATATTGATTGTGGGTTGTGTGAGGAATTCGCACTGGTATGGTGCAAATTCCAACAGGCGCTTGGCGCTTATTCAGACTTTTAAGGGTGGGTCTGTGTGACAATATTTTGCCTCTGTTGAAAATCCGAGAGCAAGTTTAAAACTTTAGGTGAAAAGTCTAATAAAGACTTTTCACCAAAAGTTTTAACCTATAGAGTTAAGTTAAAATACTACTAATTATAAATTTATTAGGAGAACGGCAATTATTCCTAATAAATTTATAAAACTTAAACTTAATTTTCTTTTTATCTCGAATCTCGAGTAGGAAATTTGTTTTGCCTATTGCCTCTTATAGTTTTATGTCTATTATATACAAATTTGGGTTTTTTGCTAGTTTCAAGGATTTAGCTAGAAATTAAAAACTTTTTAATCCACTACTACATTAAAACAAAATATTTTCCCACACAATATTTACGTATTCCAAAAAAAAAAAAAAAACTGTGACATAACACATCATTATCCTCCCAGATTACTGATTAGTTCTGAACCATTAAATGAGGAAAACTATAAAAAAAATTGCTAATATTAACTCTTTGTCTTCTTTCATCTGGAAAACTATGAAAAAAATTGCTAATATTAACACTTTGTCATCCTACTTCATAATTTGATTTTAAAGACATTTGATAATCTGCTTTTTTCTAAGGAAATGATTTCCGCAATGTAGTTTTTGAGCTTATTTTTAGTCTATAGGAACCTACATACTGACGGGATGTAGGTAAAAATACCCCGGAGAAATTACCCCAGAAAACTGAAAAGCGGTAAAAATACCCCCAGAACAAACGGCTCACTGTAAACTGCCTCACAGGAACACTGATGTGTGGCAGTGTTTCGGTGTGGCAATTTACCGGCAACCCTGCCACACATCTTTCAGTAACTTGGCCACAAAAGTTCAAGGAGGGGGGGGGGGCTGTAAAGATTGCCATTTCTGAGCTTATATTGAGAACTGAATTGGGAACTCCAAACGAATTTCGAGAAAACGTTCCATGTCAGCCAAGCGATAATCGTACTTTAATTTGAAGAAATAAATTGCCAAGGATTTGAGGTACACTTGGTTGGGGAAGGCCTATACTCTCAACTTCTGTAATATTATATTCTGGGCCGCTGGAGTCTGTCAGTGTATCCAATATGTTCCGCTTGAAGTGTCTGTGAGCTGGGGGGGCTTTCCCCCAAAATGTTAAAATGGACGAAGAGCTGTAAACATTAGGACCATGCTTTATATAATGATTTTGTACACGACCCCAAATTTTCAGGAGGGTGGGGTGAATTCACCTTCCCCTAAGTTTCTAAGAGCGCAGACAAGTGTTCAAGGTATGGCATTTGCTCGCAATTTCTATGCTTCATGTTGTGTTTAGTGGCAGACTATGTATGCCCTTTCCCCTCTCCCAGAAATTTGGTGAAGTCTGTAAAACGGATACGAGGTGCTTGGTTTGGAGGACTCTACCCCCAACTTCCGTAATTGAATATTCTGGACCTCTAGTCGGTCAGTGTATCATCGATGTTACCACTGAAGAGCTCTTAGAAACTGGAGGGTTCACCCCATCTTCCTGAAAATTCGTGGCCGTGAACAAAATCATTATGTAAAGCATGGTCCTAATGTTCACAGCTCATCGTCCATTTTAATATTTTGGGGAAGCCCCCCCAAGCTCACGGACTTCGCGAACGCTTCAAGGGGAACATATTGGATACACTGACAGACTCCAGCGTCCCAGAATATAATATTACGGAAGTTGGGGGTAGAGCCCCGCCCCCAAACAAAGTGCACCTCGGATCTTCAGCAATTTATTTCTTCAAATTAAAGTACAATTACCGCTTGGCTTACATGGAACGTTTTCTCGAAATTCGTTTGGAGTTCCCAATTTAGTTCTCAATATAGGTCAAGAAATGGCAATCTTTATAGCCTCCCCCCCCTTGAACTTTTGTGGCCAACTTGCTGAAAGATGTGTGGCAGGGTTGCCGGTAAATTGTCATACAAGCGTAATGAACTTCTTCATAATGACAAAAGTACCTAAGTGAGCCTACTTTGGGATATGCCCCCCCTCTCTTCACTTACAAATATAATCTGCTGCATATATTCTATAGTATTAGTATTGTTTATGAAATGTCAAATGCCTTCACTACAATATTCATAAAGAAAACAGAAATAACTTAATCAGACTCATGAAACGCCTGATCCTTTTTAAACTCTGCATCATAGTAACCCTGTATATATACAGGGTCCATAGGAAAGTCCCTTTAGCCCGAAATAACTTGCGAACGGAGAGAGGTACAGTTATGCAAGTGAGATAACGGTATAGTAAAGTGACTACGCCCGATCGAATGCAATCAGTAGCAGCGCCCCTAGTGGCTAAATGCAGAAGTTAGCCATTGCAAATCGAAAACGAAAAGAGACAGAGCAAAATTTTCAATTCCAAAGTTGTAGAGCATCAATTAATTAGTACAAAATACATTTGTTTCACACGGGTAAGATAAATTATTGCCTGAATACCCTAAAATGTCTGAAATCGATGCGCGACGATTCGAATCTGCATATTCACATTTCGCAAATGTAGATTGTGAGGTTGTACCGTACTTACGATATAAAAACCAGTAGCAGGATGTACCCTGATCAGAAGTTTAGGTTTACGTACGCTGTGTGAGAATGGCGAGCTTTACTAACTACCAATATTGAGAGATGGTGCTTATTTACGGCGAATGCCAAAGAAACGCGGCGCTAGCTGCACGGGAATATGCCGTTCGATTTGCAGCGGGGCCACATCCAAGTGCGGTTACCATTGCAAGTGTAGAGAGACGGCTGGCGGCTCAGAGAGACAGGAAGCACTAAAAGTCGTTCTCGTACTGGCAGACCAGTGGGTGCAGGTATGCGTATAATGGCAAGGGATATTTTGGCATATGCACTAGCGACTAGCCCATCCACAAAGCAGTACAAGAGATATCAGCAGGGCGAGTGGCTTAACACGGCGCTGTATATGACAAATACTGCATGCTCAAGGTTCACATCCCTATCGTGACACTCCGCAGCAAAAACTGTTACCATGGGACAAAGAGCGTCGATTTGATTGGTGCAACTGGGCCTTGATTAATGTTGAAGGTGACCCAGGCTTTTTATCCAACATTCTTTGGTCAGATGAGGTAGTGTTCCACCGTTACTTTCACGAATACAAATGTGTATCGTGGGCAATGGCGAACTCTTCGAACATACTCGACATTAACTTTTAATCACTGTGCGCCAGTTTGCCTTTTTTGTTTTTGTTTTGTCTGACGTCATCAAACTGTATTGACATAAGTATGCATTTATGCAATAAATTGTGTGTATTTGCTCATACCTATTCCTGTTCCCTTCAAACGTTCACACAAAAGGTCACGCATCAATTTCGGACATTTTAGGGTATTCAGGCGGCACTTTATCTTATCCGTGTGAAACAAATGTCGTTTTGTACTAATTAATTGATGCTCTACAACTTTTTAATTGGAAACTTTGCACTCTCTTTTTGTTTTCGATTTGCAATGGCTAACTTCCGCATTTCACAACTAGGGGCGCTGCTATCAGTTGCATTCGATCGGGCGTAGTCACTTTACTACACTGTTATCTCACTTGCATAACTATACCTCTCTCCGTTCGAAAGTTATTTCAGGCTAAAGGGACTTTCCTATGCACCCTGTATATATGCGCTAGCGTGACGTTCTGATATAGTTTTAGAGCTTTACTTAGAAAATAGGAAAATACTTTGCCCCCTCAATTTTTGAAATGTTGGCACGTCACTGCCACCAGCGTTCCTGGATGTTGAAAGAAAGAAAAATATTTGACTAGGCCTACATTGAGCATTGGCAATGGATGTTTTTTGAGACATACTCATCGGCATCGAAGGTAGAGCACTTTTTTTATATATACGTAATTCGGAGTGAGCTGCTTGGTATGTCTATATGAATAACTTTATATTGTAGTTAAATTGTACATTACGGGGATTACTAGGATGTAAGTTTTCAACTTGTCAAATTTTCGGGTTGTGCCCCAACCCTTTGTCAGGACTAACTAAGACAGAAGGTGCTGCCACTCAAGTGGTAATGTCATACTGCTATGTTTGTTAATCGTGGAACCTCTTCTTCCCTCAATGTGTAGACTTTTTCAAGTTTCCGTTTTAGGTAGTGCTGTTGGTGTGCAAGAATTTTTAAAGATTCCCAGTCCATTGAATGTCCAGTACTTTGTACATGTTTATCAAGGCCTGTTTTGCTTGCAATGTTCCTAATTGCGGCTTTGTGTTCTGCTACTCAGGTGCGGAGTTGTCTTGTTTGAAAGGCTGCAGAGAATTAGCCTTAACTTCCATATCCGTCTTGCTCCTCTCTTACACAATAAAATAAAAAAATATTTTCCACAGATTAAACAAAAATAAAATAATATGCTACTACAAGAAGGAGTTATCTACAGTGTGAACTGCAATTGTGGTAACATATATGTAGGAGAAACTAGAAGACAACTCTGCACCCGAGTAGCAGAACACAATGCCGCAATTAGGAACATTACAAGCAAAACAGGCCTTGATAAACATGTACAAAGTACTGGACATTCAATGGACTGGGAATCTTTAAAAATTCTTGCACACCAACAACACTACCTAAAATGGAAAATTGAAGAAAGTCTACACATTGAGAGAAAAAGAGGTTCCACGATTAACGAACATTGCGGTATGACATTACCACTTCAGTGGCAGCACCTTCTGTCTTAGTCAGTCCTGACGAAGGGTTGGGGCACAATCCAAAAATTTGACAAGTTGAAAACTTATATCCTAGTAATCCCCGTAATGCACAATTTAACTACAATAATTCTTCACTAGGATTTGCCATGTCTTCATTAATTCATAACTTTATATGTCAATATGAATAACTTTTACAGTTCATACAATGTTCAGTGTATGTCGATATGAATAATTTTTACAGCACATTATATGTTGGACGTCACGTCGGAGAGCTAGCTATATTTACACCAACAATAACGTGATGAACAGTAAATGTTAAACGTTTATACACTGACGGAAAAAAAAATCCCAACACCACGAAAAAATAGTTGTCGAGAAATGAAATGGCGGCAATACATTTGTATAGGTAACATATTTAATCGATTAAGGTTTCAAGATCACAGCTTAATGTAAACGCGAGAAGAGCCATTTTAAATGTGAAATGCTGGTACATTAATAACCGGTGTAACCGCCAGAATGTTGAATGCAAGCATGCAAACGTTCATGCATTGTGTCATACAGGTGTTGGATGTCAGTTTGTGGGATGGAGTTCCATGCCTGTTGCACTTGGTCGGTCAATACAGGGACGGTTAATGCTGGTTGGGGGTGACGCTGGAGTTGTCGTCCAATGATGTCCCATACGTGCTCGATTGGAGAAAGATCTGGTGATCTAGCAGGCCACGGCAACATGTCGACACTCTGTAGAGCATGTAGGGTTACAACAGCGGTATGTGGGGGAGCGTTATCCTGTTGGAAAACACCCCCTGGAATGCTGTTCATTAATGGCAGCACAACAGGTTGAATCACCAGACCGACGTACAACTGTGCCGTCTGGATGCGTGGGATAACCACGAGAGTGCTCCTGCTGTCATAGGAAATTGCTCCCCAGACCATAACTCCAGGTGTAGGTCCAGTGTGTCTCGGCCGCAGACAGGTTGGTTGCAGGCGCTCACCTGGCCTCCTTCTAACCAACACACGGCCATCACTGGCACCCAGGCAGAACCGGCTTTCATCAGAAAACACAACAGATATCCACTCCGTCCTCCAATGAGCTCTAGCTTGACACCATTGACGTCGCAAACGGCAGTGGTTTGGAGTAAGTGGAATGCACGCTACAGGGCCTCTGGCTTGGAGCTGTCCTTCAAGTAACCGATTTGTAACAGTTTGTTGTGTCACTGTGGTGGCAACTGCAGCTCGAATTGATGCCGCAGATGCAGTACGATGCACCACGGCCATACGCCATACATGGCAGTCTTCCCTCTTAGTAGTACCACGTGGCCGGCCGGAACCCCGTCTACTTGAGGCAGTACCTTCCCTTGACCACCGCTGCCAACAATCATGTACAGTGGCTACATTCCTGGCAAGTCGTTCTGCAATATTGCGGAAAGAAAATCCACCTTCTCGTAGCCCTATTACACGACCTAGTTCAAACTCCATGAGCTGTTGATAATGGCTTCTTCGTCTTCTTAAAGGCATTCTTGACTAACATCAACACCCTACGTCGAATCTCAAGGATAACTAACGCTCACGAACGTTGCAGCGCGTATTTACAGCAAACCTGCTTTGCATGTTCCGAGGGGCGCTACCAGCGCCACACGTATGTGCCAAGCCCGAAATTTGCATAGACGTCATCTTACAGATGTACTCTCACCACCTACCAACTGTCGTTTATCTAACACAACCCCTTCTTGGTGTTGGGATTTTTTTTCCGTCAGTGTACTTTAATATAGTAACACACAGAACTCGTTTAGAGCTAAGTGCTGCTGATGCAGTGATCTTCATCAATGAACTTTTGGAGTTCAAGAAAGGTTGCTGACTGAAAGTGGATTTCATCACTATCTCTCTTGTCATCATTTGCTATTACAGTAATAGAAAATGACCTTTTCCCTGAAATAATTCTTGCTGTTCCTGTAGTAGTAACACATAAACTTACTTTTAATGCCATCTTCTTAGAGAAGCATAAGCATCTATTCCATCCATAGCTAGGGTTTATTAAAGGAGTTATTATATCCTGTTACATTCAACATACAACTTTAATAGGCCCTGGTGGTTCCCAATGCACTGCACCAAAGGCTATCCCATTGTTTCCAATGCATTACACCAAAAACATACTATTTCAAGAGTAATGAGCCTGCAAAAACACTGACTTTATTCAACTTGGCGATCAAATATTAAAAAAAAGTCTCTTGACAAAGGAATTTCTTTTAGAATTTCCAAAACTATAATTTGTTGCAGTTCACAAGTCATTTTCATCACAAAAACTTTAAAAATCAGAAATAAAGGGGTGGGGAAGGAAATAAATCTTGCATGTTTGCTGTCTTCATTTCCTTATCTACTTCTAGGTAACAAAGCACAGAAAACAGAAATTATTTGTACTAAAGAATTTAAGGGAATCCTTTCACAAAATTAAATAATTACCTTGAATCTATTGTTAAAAAACAGTTTAAAGGAGAGTGAAAGAAATAACCTGAACCTATAAAAGAATTCAATGGAAAAATCACCATGGAAGATGTTTTGAATATCTCCATAAAATAAGTAATACATACCAAATATAGCTTGCACCTGGACTTAATAACAACAACAAAAAAAAGCAGAAGGAAATTATTTCTGAGAGATCAAACAAAAAGAAATACATTTTGCTTCAACAAGGAATAATTTACAGTACAGATGGTAACTGTGGACTTGCTTATGTAAGAGAGGTATGCAAGCTACTGAAAATTAGGCTGCCAGAACACAAATCAACAGTAAAAAGACATGCCAAACAAAACAGGGTTAGACAGAAATATGAGATACTGGATGGCAATAAACTAGAAATCTTTAAAAATTATCTGTTATCAACCACAAGATATAAAAGAAAAGTAAAAGGGCTTTGAATAGAAAAGAAAAAACAATTCATCATCAATGACTACTCAGGTTGGAGAACTACCACACCAATGAAACCAAATTATTTCCTGGTCACAACCACAAAAAAGAAAATAAAAAAAAAAAACTGTTAGCCATGACCGTCATTGACTATTAACCTTAACTTCAACAGAAGTACACAAGAAAGACCTGAGGAAGAAGTGGTATACACTTTGAAAATTTGTTTAAAATAAAGAAAACTCCTGTAAAATCAATTCCACTTAGTAGTTCTAATTCTGACTATTATATAGCTCTAATTATTGTACTATTCTCTTTTACGTGCGTGAAATGTCCCCGTCGCTAGAAAGGAATGCCAAGGTAAGCATTATCCGCTAGTTTTCTGTCCTGTAAAATCTGTATTAATTTTTTTGTAAATATTATCCCTCCCATTCTCAATTTGGTGTGGATTGCTAATTAGCTTAGACAGGAAGATAGAAAAAAAATGAATTGGGCCATAGTTTTGTTTTTAAGTCAGGAATCAGATGCAGATAAATTGCCACATTGATTACTTTGGGTTGCCATTAGCCAACAAGTAAAAATTTAGCATTGTTATAATAATTTAAACTTGGAAATTACAGGACAATGTAATTTTTAAGATTTGTGAAGAGCTGGATACATGGGAAACAGTGAAAATACAACACCTTTGTGCCAATAATGACATTTGCATTGCCTTCCATGTATTTGTGAAGAATCATTACTTCAGAGGGACTTGCTTCTCATTTGTATTGAAGATGTTCTCTGAAGCACTGGAACTTGTGACCTATATCATACCCGAATGAGAAATGGACGTTGATGTTACGAGGAAATATTGAATTGCTTCGACCAGTATAAATCTGAGAAGTATTCAGATTTCAGAGCTACATCAGCTTAGCTTCAGTTGATTGTAACTTGGATGTGTAGCAATAGCATGATCAAATGGAAATCAGAAGATGTGACTTCAATTTCAGCTACAGGGCAATGTAATTTACAAGTTTTCAGAAGAGGTGACTATATGAGAAACAGTAAAAATACTGCATGTTCATGTTGGTAATGGCATTAACTAATCCAAAATATTTGGGAAAAAAACAATGGCACTTTAACCAGCACAGCAGTTAACAACTCTCCTAAATGATGGATAACTCTATATTTATCATCAGCCATCCACAATCCACTTGCTGGATGAAGACCTCCCCAAGTCTCTTCTACAACTGTCTGTCTTGTGCAAGTCTCTTCAAAGTCACTCTGCTTCAAATTTCAGAAATTGGCTATGTGAAATGCATAAACATTTTGAAACTTCTAGGTCTAGATCACATTTACTTAGTAAAACCAGAAAGATAATTTATCAGCTTTGTGTATGGGAACTGACTGCTATCTACATACATACATACATACATATCACTAAGCTATTCTCTGAAATTCAGAGGTTAGCTTCACAAAGAAATACAAACTACCAGATAATTTTTACTTACTGTTGTCTATCAAACTTCTCCATTTACAGCAATCTTGGCTTCACTGACATCCATCACCCGCTGTACACACTGACATCCATCACACACTGTGCACACTGACATCCATCACACACCGTACACACTGACATCCATCACATGCCATACACAAGCCCTTCTATACTTCATACACATAATATTTTTCTCATGCAGACACTCCTGAATCTGATCTTCCCATGACTTCCTTGGCCTTCCTCTGCCTTTCCTTCCTGCCACTTGAGCTAAAAAGATTTTCTTAGTAAGCATCTCATCACTCATTCTTTCAACATGGACAAACCACCAAAGCATATTAGTCTTCTCCACCTTGCTAACAACAATTTGCTTCACGAAATACTATTAAAAAGCACCAATCACTTACCCTAAAGATCATGGTAATTTCTATCAACAACACACTTCCAGCACGTCAATTATCGTAATGTTGTTGGCCTTCAAAGGTTTACAGACATCTTGCTTACGATTCCTTCTTCAGGGGATGAAACATCGTATTTTTTTAATTTTTTTTAAGCCATATGAGATGTAACTATAAGCTTGTCAATTCCATAAAAACCACACAAGCATACTACTCATTCATACAATTCAATTAAAAAACTATGTACATATTTACACAACCTTACATTCCTAGGTGGTTAAGCTTTTGTCAACTGTGAGTAACAAAATGCTCCATCTGTTTCAAAACCCCTGCCACTCCCAATGCAAGTGTCACACTCATTCAGCCCCTCACACACAATCCTCTAGTGCTTTCAACAGACTACTGTCGTCATCAGGAGGCAGGTGTGTCTCACCCGCCTACCACAGCTCAAGTGAGCAGAGCCATCGAGGCACGGGCTCCAGTCGCAATCTCTGAATCATTGTGTCTCTGGCGCCATCTATTGTCATTGCTGCTCTTTTTCTTTTTTTCTTTCTAAGCTGTTGTTCAATTTTTATTAGGGCCTTCCATTGTTCGTTTAAGTTGCTAGGCTCATTAATGTTGCATAATCTTGATCTGTTTTTTCAATTAACACTAACTCTGCAATTTTTAACTGCCTTTCTTTTTTACAGCTCTTAATAATTTTAATATCTCAAACCTTGGACATTCTTGATTTTCCATACAGTATTGGGTAAATGCTGTCTTAGGTTCTTTTTATTCCAATTATTTATATGCTGGTTCAATCTATACTTTAATTTATTTTTGGTGCTGCCTATATATGACACAGGTGGTCCCTATAAACCAGCAACCACCTGTGTCATATATAGGCAGCACCAAGAATAAATTAAAGTATGGATTGAACCAGCATATAAATAATTGGAATAAAAAAGAAGCTAAGACAGCATTAACCCAATACTGTATGGAAAATCAACAATGTCCAAGGTTTGAGGATATTAAAATTATTAAGAGCTGTAAAAAGAAAGGCAATTAAGAATTGCAGAGTCAGTGTTAATTGAAAAAACAGATCAAGATTATGCAACATTAATGAGCTTAGCAACTTAAACGAACAATGGAAGGCCCTAATAAAAATTGAACAACAGCTTAGAAAGAAAAAGAAAAAAGAGCAGCAATGACAATAGATGGCGCCAGAGACACAATGATTCAGAGATTGCGACTGGAGCCCGTGCCTCGATGGCTCTGCTCACTTGAGCTGTGGTAGGCGGGTGAGACACACCTGCCTCCTGATGACGACAGTAGTCTGTTGAAAGCACTAGAGGATTGTGTGTGAGGGGCTGAATGAGTGTGACACTTGCATTGGGAGTGGCAGGGGTTTTGAAACAGATGGAGCAGTTTGTTACTTACAGTTGACAAAGGTTTAACCCACTTAGGAATGTAAGGTTGTGTAAATATGTACATAGTTTTTTAATTGAATTGTATGAATGAGTAGTATGCTTGTGTGGTTTTTATGGAATTGACAAGCTTATAGTTACATCTCACATGGCTTAAAAAAAAAAAAAAATACGATGTTTCATCCCCGGAAGAAGGAATCGTAAGCAAGATGTCTGTAAACCTTTGAAGGCCAACAACATTACGATAATTGACGTGCTGGAAGTGTGTTGTCGATAGAAATTACCATGATCTTTAGGGTAAGTGATTGGTGCTTTTTAATAGTATTTCATTTATGAATTGCACGTAAACTATGCGCACTTTGCAGGGTTTTAATACCTTAAAAGTGCAAATATAATAATTTGCTTCACATTACACAACTGCAACACATCTTTATTCCTCACACAATCGGAATGTGTCTTGCCAAAACCCTCGTAAGTAATGCATTACGACTTTTCTGTTTCTTCTGTAGTACCCAGGTTTCACTGCCATACATCAGAGTAGGAACAAATACACTTTTATACACAGCCATGCGGAACTCTATTGAAAACCCATCATTCCTGTAAAAACCTAGTAACACAGATATGACTTTCAATGAAGAATTCACTCGCCTACTAATTTCACCATCCAGTTTGTTCTCTCTGTCAAGCATGCTTCCTAAATACACAAACTCATTCACCTGGTCAATCACTGTGCCATTTAGACTTACATTACATTCAGTGCTACCAGTTCCTCTCTCAAAAACCATAATTTTGAATTTTCCCTTATTTATACTCAGTTTGAATTTCATACAAACTTCGTACATCTGGGACAACATATTCTGCAACTCATTTGTGCTCTCTGCCAACAGGAGTGTGGCATCAGCATATAGCAATCTGCACACACGGATATCACCAAGATATAAACCACTATTATCTATTTTGGCATCATGCATGCACGCATCCATAAATATATTAAACAGCCATGGTGACATTGCACAACCTTGTCCGACTCCTGCACCAATAGAAAACCATTTTAATAAAACCCCATTCACTCATACACAAGCTCTACTGCCAGCATACATGGATTCTACACTATTAAATAGATTCCCAATAACACCATATTCATTCAATACCTTCCACAAAAGTGTCATATTTACTTGGTCGTAAACTTTCTCTAAATCTATGAAGGCAGCAAAAACTTTCTTACCAACAGCCAGATACTTTTCAATCATCATGTGTAATGCAAAAATTTGCTCAGTACTACCTTTATGAGGAATAAAACCACTGAACAATGCACACTTTCTCTGATGTAAGACCCTGTACTTTTTCAATAACGACCTTACCAAACCCTCAGTAGGCTAATACCACGATAGTTCTTGCAGTCGATCTGATCACCTTTTCCCTTATACAAGGGAACAATGATAGCATCTTCCAATCCCAAAGGACCATTCCTAACTCCCAACACAACTGACAAATTTCAGTTAACCAGTCAATTACAGAGTCACCACCATATTTTAACATCTCTGCAGTCATGCCATCAACTCCCAGAGCCTTACTATTCTGAAGAGATTTTAGAGCTTTACACACCTCTTCTCTTGAGATCCCTCTTGTGCTTCCATCTTTCACTGTGACATCATCTGCTTCTGCCTCAGAATCACCTTTGCTTTCTTGATCTAGTAACTCACAGAAGTATTCACCCCACCTTTCACTTAACTCATTGGGCTCCCATATCATTTCCCTGATCCTATTCTTAACACAACTTACAACTTCGTTTCCCCTATTTTTTCTGATTCTCATGTACTTCTAGAAAGTCTTCCTATTTTTCCAAAAAGCCAATTCATGCCTTTCTACCTTCTCCTTCCTACCTTTTGCCTCACTCTGGCAAACCAGCTTAGCTGCTTCGTGCTTCTTACAGCGATATTCATCCACAGAAACTCTACCTTGTACCCAAATAGGCTTCCTTCTTTCTCTTTACTGCCAGTTCAATCTCACAGTTTCACCAAGCATCATCTCTATTGTTATCCACTATGGTAGTGCCACAGACCTCTTCAACAGCAGTGATAACACAGTTCTTAAAACATTCCCACTTCTATATGCAAACTATCTGAAAAACAAACAAATCTTTAAAATAAAATGACTTACTTGATTTAGCTGATTTGGGTAAAAGGGAAATAAATTTCCAGAAAAGAATAAATTTAACCAGTTCCTTTCATTATAAATTAATTTTGCATTTTACAAATACTTGGTCTGACAAAAATAAAATAAAAATAACTTACCACATGTAAAGACGTCAGGAGATGATGAACGTCAACCATATCAGCCAGGATGAGCAAGTGTGTAACAGCTGATAAGAGGTTGCGAGCAGCTCTGACCATATTTGCTCTTTTGATGGAAGACAATGGCTCATCTGCAAATTCTTTGGCAGCTAAAGTCATGATGTCACCTTTGCAAAGTAATACTACTTTTAAATGTATATATATATATATATATATATATATATATATATATATACATACATACAAATAAATTATAACAGAACTGAGAAATTATTTCCAGCTAACAGAGTTTGGGTGAAAACCATTTCTTTAAAAAATGTTGCAAAATTGTTTAACATGTCAATATTTGATGCATAATAATAATTTGGTTTATGTAATCAATCATAATATGCATCTTACCATTTCAATCTCAAAGAGTTACTTCATTTCAGCACTGTTTAATACTTTTAACATAAACTTTCACTCTGGTAACCCTACAGAAAATAAAAAAAGAAAAGTGAAAAGTGCCATGTGCTCTTTTAAGGTTGATAACTAGTGAACAGATAATGATAGCAATGACCTCAGCCCCGCATGCCATAGCTGACAGTCAGAGCTAAAGGACGTATGTGATAAACCGAAATAAAGTGGATTTAAAATGTATTTATTTTTTAGATAAAAAAAATTTGGTGACAAAAATTTAGAAATGACTCAAAAAACCAGGGAAAATTACTATAAGAACTGACGAAATTTGAAGAAACAGCTAGAGGAGAACAAGAGGAATCTAAAAAGGCCTGCTAAGTCATCAACCGAAAGGTCACGGGAATATAGGGACCGTCAAGAGTCAGCGCACCAGGATGCGTTTCATCCGAGTTCGACTCTAGAGCCACAACCTTTCACTTCAACTGCACAAATTGAGCCTGAACAGCAAGAACAGATGGAGACTGATGCCATCAATCCAAATTTTCACACCGAGTATGGAATATCAATGTACATCGCCAGTCTTCACAACTTCGCTGGATAATGAATGCATTACATCTAAACCTTTACACCGCTGATGCATTCTGAATCTACACAAGAACAAGAGTAACAACAAGAAGAGTACATTAGGCCTGAGATGTATCGCCAAATTTATAACAAGGCAACTAAGGAGTTTGAAAAATTGTTTCTGAAGAACAATTTCTTCAGAAACAATTTTAGTAATAACTACTGACAACGTTGATACTACGCCGTCTACTTCTACTAACTTTAATTTATAATCAGCATAAGTTACTATGAATTGTATATAAGGTGCTTTTAAGTAAATAAAGAAAATGAAATATTTCTTTTGTTTTATTTCTTAAAAATTGTATATCTGAAAAAAATTAAAGGGGCATAGTAGCAACTGTGCCGCAACCTACAACATAAGGCTACGTCAACTGTCCTTCGCTGAATACTATAAGGATGTAGAACTAGTGAGGCAGTGCCATAAAATAGTGACAGTTGATGTAATTCTATGTCGCAGGTTGTGGCACAATTGCTACTGGCCCCTTTGATTATTTTATTTTTATTTTCTGTCTAGTGGCTGAGAATTATTGCAAGTGTGTAAAACAAGGTGACCAGTTGTGCGTTGCATTTTCATCCAGTCTGAGCTATGGTAGATGTGTGACTATGATTCAGTACTGGCAATCACATAGTACCAAAAAATAACTCTGCATGAGATATGACACTCATTTTTTGAAAGCTATAAGCATATTTTTGTTTTGACACCCAGAAAAAACTAACCAAAAATAAAAGGAATGAAAAAAACTTTAGCTCCTGTATTTAATTTTTATCAAGACAAGGCTCTAGCTTAATGGAAGCAGCTTCAAAACATTGTGTCTGAACATTTTCAACCACCAATAACTCTCCAGAACTTCTAGAGAAAGTGAAAACAAGTAGGTTTGAGCACATGAAGGTCATAACACAAATTGTTGAAATACTGCTGACCAGTATACCAAGCAATGCAGAAGATGAGAGAGTATGGAGCAGCATGAACAATATTCTTGATAAGACAATGTTCATGCAAAATATGACTTGAGGAAATAGGCAGCAAATAAAGCAAGCCAAAGTATTGCTTGAAAATTTTGACCCAACCACTGCTGTCAATTCATGGGGGATAGTTTTTATTCAATGACATAGAGAGAGGCCAAATATAAATGATTAAATTATTTTTCTAATAAAAATTGTCTGGCTAGAAAATTTGGTTGATGTTGTTGAAGAAAAACAGAACTTTTAAGGTTATATTTAAGAGTACTTATGCATTTAATTGCATTAGGCAATAGTGATCTCATGTAACTACTAAGCCATTACTATTTGTAGAATACATTTATGTTTAAATATATGAAAAGTGTATAGTGCAGCAATAAAATGTATATACAGTGTGAAATACATTTAAGCAAAGTGGCCACAAGGTTTTGACCATCCCATGGCCACTGGCCACTTGGAAAATTCACCAGTTTTTATCTCTATGTGCAGCTACTTTTAAGGGTAGTTCTAATTGCCTCCCACATTATATGTGTGTACATCTTCTTCATGTTACACTGATAAATTCATCACCTTTACTTTTCACTTCACATTACCTTCCTTTCTTGGGACCACTAAATGCTTTTCTTTTCTGAAGTGCATTCTTTATTTTCTTCTTGCAGCTTCCCCAACATGTCACATTTGATTCAATGACACTGAACATTCTCCAAACCTCACAGTTGCTTGTTTTTCAGCACAAACATGTCAGTGCTTAAATTCAGGTTAAAACATCTATAGCAGAGGCCACAGTTGTTTTTAATTTACGTGCATACAATTATAATAATAACAAAGGTTGCTTACCTTTTGTCACATTTCACTGCACGTTTTATTCTTTTTGTCATGCTTGGTTCAAGCCTCCAGTGCGGTGTTCTATTTTTTGTCTTCAGGTTCTTTCAAATGTTCGATGAATGCTCAAGTCCATGGACTCATGGGAAGGGTGGGGAGGGGGAAGATACAGTTTTTGGGACCTAGAAAGCAATGCACTTCATGGACTTGAGCATTCGTCGAACATTTGAAAGAACCTAAAGACAAAAAATAGAACACCACACCGGAGGCTTGAACCAAGCATGACAACAAAAAGAATAAAACGTGCAGTGAAATGTGAAAAAAGGTAAGCAACCTTTGTTATTATTATGTCAGTGCTTATTTGAAATTAGCACGATAAAGTAAGTCATCCCTTGGCTTGGTATTGATATAACTGTTCCTCGTTTTTCCAACATGAAATTTCAAGCACAAGATACTTTATTGGCATTAAAAGCATAAAATGTGTTCATGCATGCTTGCATAGTTGGTATGTGCATGTGATTGAGCGACTGACAGACTGGTTGGCAACCATATTCTGCTTTTAACTTTAAAGTCTTCATTGCTTAAGCTTAGTTCTATTTTAACTTGAACAACTTTCATTTAATTTTCCCTTCTGTGTTCTTTTGGTTTTACAGACATTTCTGACCTCTGGATTTTTGTCAAGGCCTGTTGTTCTCAATGTATAGAAGTACTATCAAAAGTTTCATTTACCCTGAAGAATTTAAATTTTGTTGCCAGGTTCCACTTGCTGCTACCAGTTATTAAATGGAAATCTTTTCATTATGTATTTTGATAATACTTCTATACATTGAGAACATGCCTTGACAAAAAACCAGAGGCTAGAAACATCTGTAAAACTAAAAGAACTCAGAAGAAGGGAAGATTAAGTGAAAGTTCTTCAAGGTAAAATAGAATTAAGTAAATTTATCGGAGAAAAGCTATGAGTAGTGTTTTAATTTGCATATGCTCACTAGAAAGAAAAGAAAAGTTAAAGACAACTGCAGAGGTACATGATGCATGATTTTTACCTCACAATTTAAAAATAATTCTTCATATAGTTTTTTTATTTCATGATACTAATTTACATCATATATCTTTTTTGGCTGACAGACTGACAGAAAAATTCTATTTGCCAATCATGACATTTATATATGTGGTTTCATTCACACATAAGTACATTCAACCATCTTTTGAAGTAACATCTTCATACAACAGCTGTGAGAATCTTGATTAAAAACAGAATGAGAGAAATTATCTTTTGCAGAAAAGTTTAAGAAATTTTATACCTTAAAGAATTGTTCCACATACCTGTTTTTCTTACATCATCAACAGCTGTCATCATTTCTTGGTATATGTCAGGATTTTCATTAGCTATGGCTTCTCCATTTTTAATAAAATTCTCTGTAGCTTTCTGAACAGCTACTGCTAAAATTTGGCCCTTTACTGATTTTCCTTTCTGCTGTTTGGAAGGCTCTTTGGAATTCATCAAAGTAGTAACCTAACACAAGAGAAAATGTAAAACTAGTTCTTAAAATGCTCATGTTTTAACTCTGTGCTATGAAATTCATTGGTAATAAGCAAATTAATCCTTCAACATAAGTCTCAATAGAACATACAAGAGTACTCACCCAGTAAGACAATGGATAACATCACTACTCCAATAACTTAGTAAAATTGCCACAAAACTTTTACTATTATTTTTATGTTTGTTGTTGGCTTCGACTTTCTTGGCAAGGGCTGGTGAGCAAATGGTGGAGACATTCATTTCAAACCTACAAATTCAGGAATTTTCTAGTGACGGGGTTTGAGAAATCAGCTAGTCCAACACCTGGGACTATTGATTTTTATGCATTGACTAAAGCAAAATAGTGTTTATTAGCCCAGAACTACCAAAGTTTGTTTTTCCAAAGCTCTGGCACTTAATCAATGTATTTTATTACACATTTTACATGCTATTTTTTTATAAAGTATGCACAAAGCTGTTGAACCATACACATTTTGATGTCTAACACTTCTATTTCATGAGAAGCATCTGTTGTGGTGTGGACTGTGAGTGTTGTAGGAGTCAGGAGAAAAAGTTATGCTTGCTTTTGGGTATTGGTGAACTGGGAGAATGAATAAAAAAACAGCCCCTGAGCTTCAAAGTGGGTGGGCTCTATCAGGATGGCAGATAAAGAGTGTTTTTTTCTGCATGTCACAGTTTGCATAATCAACATTTCCAAACTTTGAGCTTTACTTTATCTTAATTTGCTTGGGACTAGATCAAAGTAAGTTGGGACTAGTCAATTCTCATTCTAGTTAGCCTGGGACTAAATGGGCAAAAAATAATTTTTGACCCTTATAGTGATATGGCAGGTTTGTAGAATGACTGCCTTTTAAATTGGGTGATACAGTCTCTGTGGCAATCCTAATTCAGATTTCTCACAAAGTTACTTACTACCATGTAGTTGCCAAAATGACAACTGGTATGATCTGTGTTACATATGCTTTGCTTCCAAATCCTTTGGATTTATTATTATTATTATTACTTATATATACATAATGCCTTCAAAATAATTTTATAGAAGTTTTACATTTCTCAAGTTTTGCAATTGAAAATATTTAATTTTTGTTTTAAAAAATTGAAAAAATACACTTAACATGTTTAAAAGTAAACAACCATATTGTTTTATGCACTGTCAGGAAGATACATGATGAACATTCTTGTGCCAAACAAACTCAGTACAAATGGGGAGAAATAGTACGCCAAATGGAGGACACAATCTGTGGAGATTACTGATGTACTTCTTGAGAAAACACTGTAAAGTAAAGCTCTATATATCCATATGAATTTTTTGTATCTTCTTTCTCTCCTGAACACACACATGCAAATTTTAGAATCACCCTACTATGCACAATAAAATGAGCTTAACACAATGATAAAAATCATGCTAAGACCGAATACAACTGAGTGATTTTTAAAACCAGAAATTTTCAAAACAATGCATGCAAAAATGCAAAGCAACAGTTCTATGTGAATAATATACAGAAAAAAAGTGCCATAATTTTAAAAAGGGATAGCATTTCAAGCTGAAATTTGAAGACAAAGTGCTGTACGTTCTGACATTCACATCCATATCTGCACCATTTAACTAGTATGTCCAAATGGCACCACAATACATGGCGTCTGGTGGGAACGGTTTTCCGTCATTTTCTTTGACTGTTGGCTAGCGTTGAGTACAATGGTGTTCACAATTGCTGAGCGCATGTTTATCGTTCAAAGTTATTGGAATTCTGGCTCTTTCAAAGAGTGTCAGAAAGAGTTTAAGAAGAAATTTCCCGGTCGGGAACCACCGAAGCCAACGATTTTAAATTTTGTGAAGAAACTTGAGATGACAGGAAGCCTTGTTGATACGCATTCAGGAGGGTGACTTGCAATGTCAGAAAACACTGTGCAGTGTGTGTAAAAGAGGTTGTTACAGTCTCCGAAGAAATTGTTACGCAGGCTGTTGCAAAAAACAGGACTGTCATAATGGGTAAACTGAAACCATATCATGTTACAGTAGTTCATGAGCTGTTACCAATTGACATGCCAAAGCAAATGCATTACTGCTGGTGGTTTAAGGAATTTTTCAGCCAAAATTCAGGCGTGTTAGACATTCCAAGGTTCACGGACGAAGCTTGGTTACACCTTTCAGGCTATGTAAATATGTGAACTCCCAGACTACACGGGTATAGGCAAGTGAGAATCCCCATGTCATTCATGAGGAAAGAATGCATCCCATAAAGATTGGCGTATGGTGCGCCATATCACGGAACCAGATAATCGGTCCCAATTTCTTTGAATAGTCTGTCAACACAGAAGTGTATCTCAATATCTTCACACAGTTCACGAACCAACTGGATGATATTGAACTACAGAATGACTTCTTCCAACAGGATTGTGCGACTTGTCACACTTCCAATGCCAGCATGGCTGAGTTCAAAGTTTCTTCAGCAATCGGGTTATCTCCAGAGGTTTGTGGCCACCGAAGTCTCCAGATTTAACTCCACCCGATTACTTCTTATGGGATCATCTGATAGGTACTGTATACAGCAATAAACCTAGGGCTATTCAGCAGCTGAAAAACAACATCACACAGGAAATTGAAGCAATAAATACCAACATGTTGAGGTGTACATTTGACAACATGCAGCAATGAGTTGATCTCTGTTTGGATGCAAATGGCAAACATTTTCAACATCTCTGATATCGATGAGATTATGAAAAGGTAAGGCACTTTGTCTTCAAATTTCAGCTTGAAATGTTTTACCCTTTCAAAGTTATAGCGCTTTTTTTGGATAAAGCCCGAATAAATCACAGTGTAGTACTAACACTGTTATATGTATATGTAAAAATTAGCCATCTGCTTCTCCATGGTGGGTCATATTGACTAAATCAGATTCGGTTTATTTAATAATTAATGAATGGAATACAGAAAACAAAACACAAAAGGTACATAGTACCTTCAAAACACAAGTAATGATGAATGTATACAATGAAAGATGAATAAATTTATAATAAAGAGTATGGCATGCATCAATAGGCTGAACACATCAGCTAAAAAGGGTAGAACACAAGGTCATCCTCTGGGAGAGTTAGCAGTAGCAGAGGTATAAGTCCTGTGATAAGTGGCATAATACAACATATGCAATGATAAGTGCAAAAGTTCAATAGGGACACAGTTACAGGGTGAATCACCACAGATGAGAAGGAACGTTAGGTAGTGAAGCACATAAAGTAACTGGTAGGTGAGGTCACACCAAAAGTGAGACCTGATAACTCATGACCTGAAACTTGTGGTCACATGATGACTAGTGACATAAAAGCATGAAAGAGCAGCAGATCAAAGAGCTTCAAAATCCTCAGTCTGAAGTCTGGTGAGGAGATGACAACAAAAGCTGTTGGTGAGGTGTTATTTGGTAGTGAAAGTGGTGTCGGAAGGAGTGGAGGATGTAGTAAGATGAAACAGATAAATGATATGTGTCATAAGAATGGAAAGGTAACAGTAGATCAGGAGAGTATAAAGTGCTAGAGCAGATGGTGAAACTAAGAAATGGTAGACTGTGAGAGCGTGATCAAAAGGGCAATTCTTACAAGCAACATGATACATGAGATGGAAGAGAGTGAGAAGGATAGGGCAATAGATATATGTGTGAAGAACATCTCCAGAAGAAGAACAGAAGGAGCAGAAAGGAGAGGGGATGAGATGCATATGATGGGAGGAAACTGGTACGAGAAGATGGTGGTAAAGAAACAGCCAGTGCGTGTTTAGTTTCATTGGCATGGTTGAAGGGTAGAAAACCAAGTTGGGAAGAGGGCTGTGGAGGGAAAAAAGGAGATAGGGCAGTCATATTTGACTAAGGATTGCCAAAACTTTTGAGATTATAGCAGTGGGTCTGATACAATTCATCCAATGATAACTGTTCCGATGCTGATTAGTCCAATGACAATTGGTGCAATGCCAATTCTTTCAAAGGGACAATTGGTTCAATGCTGATTAGTCCAATGGCAATTGGTGCAATGCCAATTCCTATAAATGACTATTTATTTATTTATTTACTGATTGGTCTTGTATAACAGTCTTGCTATTTTCAAAATTGCAACAATGCTTGTTTAAATACAATCCACTGTTGCTTTCTGTAAAGTCAGCTGCTTCTCACATCATTGACTATCATCATAAATGCAGCCAAAGTCAGCAGAAGCATGACTGCTTCACCCTGCTACGAGACAATTGCATGAACATCGGCCATTTGTATTCTGTTGGATTCAGGAGCTTTGGTAAGCAGAAAGGGTACTGTTCAGCTTGCTCTTCTCTACAGTTAAAAACAGTTTTACTTTTGGGTTATTTTTTCAATTGAAAATGCGAAAACTGACACATTATTATATGCAAGAACACTGTCATTTTGATGTGCAAATGCAAAAGTACTATCACAGTAGTATTGCATTTTAATATTTTTGCTTTACATTCTGACAATACACTTTCATTCATGCTGCCTTGCCATTTCATAGCACAGTTTTAGTTGAAGCAAAAGGAAAGAAAAGATAGTCAGCATCTTTTTATAATTGGTATGATATTTGTGAATTTTTATTCATGCATATCAGAAGCTGTATCTTATTGTGATATTTAACTCATACTTTTTCACATTTATGTCAACTCATTTTATTATTTGAAAACAAATTTACAATAAAGCCATTTACTTAATTAGTAAAATGAACAGTTGTTGCCATTAGTGTAGTAGATCATTCAAGAATAACATTAAAGTTTATTTCTAATGCCTTTAAAAATAATGAGACCAAAAATAGATGTTTCACAAGTTAAAATTCCTGAATTATTCCTTATGATTTATGATGATTTAATAAAAGATTTTGAATTTGATTGATTGAACAACTTTTTAATCTTAATGAAATTTTGATCAAAAAGTTTTGCCTCTGTTAACATGATCACAGTTAATAGGAGGGTCAGAGTTGTTTGTCTTAGCACAGATAAACAAGGCAACTTCTTAGGGTTCCCATTTCTAGGGGCCATGGATTTTAATTATTTGTTGACATATTTTTTTCATATAAAGATAACATAACAAACAAATCTTTGATACAATTATTACATTATCTTTATGAAAGCAACTATATGAAACATATTTCTATTTGTTATGTAATATACATATTTTTTGTGTAACATATTTCTTTCTCAAGAAATATGTTCTGATTGATATTTTAGTGATTAGGAACCATGCACATTTTTTGGTTGAAATTACTATTAGGGCCGCCAAATCAATCTCCGTCTAGGGTTACAGAAGTACTAAAGCAAGTTCTGGTATCTATGACTGTAACCTTACTCATTCTACAATGTCTTGAACTCAAAAGTAAATAAACTTACATTTATTCCTGCTCTTATAATATTATATACATGATGGCACTTTATCAGTTTCATAACATTGTTTTCCACTCCATCTTTATCAGTCTTCTGTTTTCATCATATAATACTGTTTCTATCCTAGTCACTATCTTGAAAATCTCACACTTAGTCTTGAAGAACTGAAACCTTACTCCATAAGTAATTTTTCAAATGCAGTGATTGTTCAGATGTCTTTTAGAGTTTGTGCACTGAAGTTTAAATATTTGCAATACTTGCACATACCTATTTTTTATCTATTGTTTTAACATCGCTACGCTCATTGATTAATATAATAATAATTAAGACTGACTTGCCAACTTACAAGAATTGAAATATGTTAAAAAAATGTCAGTGAACGTTTAATTGATATGCTAGATTGGCTAATGTATCGGACATGTTGAATTCATCACAAATGACCATATTGATTACAGGTATCGAACATATTGATTACGAGACAATTTATTATGCGAAGACATATCGATTTCATATGCTACAATTAAGATGTTCAGTCAGTATTTCATGCTTATAAGGACTAATATGCAATTGATACATAATTAACTCATTAGCATGCTATCATTAGGCTACATATATGGAAAACAAATTAATTTGTAACTGCGCAATTATAGTGACATTGCAGTGACTTTTTACTTAGCAGTGGTTTCGAACTAAACTTCTTGTGCTAGCATGTTAGAATACCTTTAAAAAATGCAATTTTAAGTAACACATGAGACAGACATTTTTCTTTTCTCTCAATCTTTTTAGTAGTTGGGCTGAGAGGGTTGGATGAAGAACAAGTGCATAAAATTGTGATCAGGAGAATCATAATATACAGGCACAGTGATCCTTTTGGCTATGTATGTACCATCCTCTTTGTCAACCATTATAGATTCACTGCTAGATGAAAGTATCTCTACCCAAATGTCTTCCACAACTGTCTGTCTTTAGCCAGTTTTTATATATATATACACTGATGAGCCATTACATTACGACCACCCCCAGCCTAAAAAATGAGCGTGCCTGCTGGAGACCGAACGGCGGCACAGGTGAAGTTCACAGAACAGTACATATATAACCCGAGGACTGGCTTTCGGTTAGTAGTGTTCGGAGTCAGAATGGGAAAAACTGCCGATTTATCAGAGTTTGATAAAGGACAAATTGTGATGGCATGCACCTCAGAACTACGATCTCATAAATGGTCATAAATGGCGCAGCTTGTGGGTTGTTCATGTGCCGCTGTAGTGAGTACGTATCAAAAGTGGTGCACAGATGGCCAAACCACGAATCGTCATCCAGCCATATGCTGTCCGCAGCTCATTGATGCCAGAGGAGAGCAGAGACTGTAGTGCATTGTTCACAGCGAATGCAGGGTCACAGTGCGACAAATCACCCGCAGCTACAACAGTGGTGATCAGGGCAATGTGTCACAGCACACAGTAGCCAAAGACCAGCCAGGTCCCGATGCTCACTGTATGTTGTCCCCAACAATCCATGAAATGGGCCCAAGATCATCGACATTGGACCGTGGATGATTGGAAAAAAGCAGCCTGATCTGACAAATCAAGATTCATGGTGCATCACATAGGCGGCCGAGAGCGGATATGCCAATTACCAATGGAGGTTATGGCACCTAGATGCAATGCTGGATGGAAACAGGCCAGCAGCAGTAATGTTATGCTGTGGGCAATGTTTTCTTGGGACACTTTAGGCCCCATTATCCCAATAGCACAATCCCTGACAGCTGCGAGGTATCTGAACATCGTTGCGGACCAAGTTTACCCATTCACTGCAACTGTATTCCCTGCTGGTGATGGCCATTGCCAACAGAATAATATGCCATGCCACACTGCCAGAATCTTCAAGGTGTGGTTTGAGGAACATGCTGCTGACTTTCTGTTAATATCCTGGCCTCCAAATTTACCTGACATGAACCGAATTGAACATCTGTGGTTCGACTTGGAAAAGCGGGTTCACGCTAAATCACCACCACACTGAAATGTACAGAAACTGGAGGACCTGCTGTTGACATTATGTTACCAGATACCCCAGGATACCTGCTGCCACTTCATCATATTGATGCCTTGCCGCGTGGCTGCTGTTCTGCGTGCTAAAGGGGGTCCTACAGCTTATTAGGTAGGTAGTCATAATGTAATGGCTCATCGGTGTATATACTGTAGACATGTGTGTGTGTGTGTGTGTGTGTGTGTGTGTGTGTGTGTGTGTGTGTACACACTCTCTCCGTTTGAAATTTTTTAGGTAATACATACATATACAGTCGACTTGGAACGAAGCGCAAAAAAATTTGAGTTATCAAAAAAGCACTATGTGCATAAGACATACAGGAAATTTTACTTTTTCTCAAGTTATCAGTAATTTTGTCAACTCGAAGTTCTTGTTATGGAGAGTCAACTGTATATGGCACAAACCTATGTAAAAAAAATCCATACCATTTGTTCTGTAAAATAATTGTACAAGTACAAATTCCATAAATTTTATGGGTAAACCATAAAGCCTGTCAGGTATGTTAAGGATACATATCACACATCCAAAAGCAGATTGAATGTTTTTGTGAAATTAGGGTAAAACATAAGAGGCAAAATCATGAAATGGGTCAAAACATGTCACAAAACCAAAAGACAATTAAATTTTGAAAAAAAAAACTGTCTTTTAAGGAGAAGCTTTGAACACTTTTTTTGAGGTTGAAAGGTTTTTAACCATGTACATAAAATTAAACAAATATGTGCTTGAAAGGTTTTTAACCATGCATTCCAAATAGTTTTTCATGTTTAGTATTTTATTTGAAGTTATTAAATGTCATTTTGGTGATATCACAGCCTTCAGTTTTCACTATTAGAGAAATGTTTTCAAGATCTTAATCTCACCTTTTCTTCTTTCTTTCTTTTTCCTTTTTTTTTTTTTTTTTTTTTTTGTTGGAAGACGTTTAAAATGCACAAAGTAGTCTTCATAAAGAGGCAACATAAAAACATGGAACATGTTTTGTATTTGTGGTTGCTGTTATTTGAAGGACAGCATGCAGTTCATCGTAGAAAAAGTGCTGCTACAAACAAAACTCACGGCGGCGGCTAATAACAATTTTTCGGTTGCTGTGTTTCTGGAACGTGGAAAGAGCGATGTATTTATTTATTTACTGACGCCACATATTTGGAGAATTTTCACTTAATACTTGTCTTCTGAAACAGAGGAAGCAATTACAAAAATAAGATAGATTTATGTTTTACTTACTCATTTTATTTATTGTGTTTAAAGCATTATTTCTGTGAGGAATACTTTTTTGGCAATTATTTAAGTGGTGCAAATCTATGAAATTAAGAATGCCAAAGTATCAAATTTGATGTGTCAACAACATTCTTCATCAGATGTGCTTTAACTTTTTCGGAAAAAAATATTTTTTCTACCATTGCAGGCAGAGTCAGTTTAAGGATCTGCTGGACCTGTAGCACAACTAACGGTGGGGCCTTCTCTCCAGGGATATATATTTTGCAATTTCCTTGGGGAGAGGGGAAAACGACTGAATTATGGTAACCTTGAGTATATGTGAAGAAAAAAATGGTAATATTTTATAAATTTTTATTCAATGTAATTCATAGAACAACAGATACTTGGATGGGTAGTCCATTACTTGACTAGTATGCAGTTGATTTCTACAGCAACTTTCACGATGACTTTGCTGAAAACATTTGCTTGTATTATCCTAAAATTAATTGTCACTTCCTCAGCTTAACAAAAAAAAAATGAACCTATAAATTGTTAGTTGAGTACACTTTTTATTAAACTTCAGTTCGTTACATGGTTCAGATGAAGCATTTAGGAGACTAGCAACTGAAAACTCATCAATTATTCACAATGTGTTCATTCTCTTGGTAACTCATGCTCAATACTCATCAAAGAGAAGTAGTCGTGATTGGCCCATACTGACTTACTTCGTTCTTGGTTTGTATCAATTTTGAAAAAGAGCATTCATCACTGCAGTTGGCAACCATCACAGTGAGGTATATCTTCAACACAATCTCGATAATGTACCTATACAAGAACAATTTCTAACAACCAGTGTATCAGTGTACACATCAGCGCAGGGCCCATAGCACATGCTACTAGAATAAACTGGCCCAGATTGCAGGTAATATTGGAAATGCACATTCGTCATTTTGGTGTGACATCCATAATGATGGCAAAGTCACTGAACTCTTATGGTTTGTGATATTCAATAATGTTTTTATATTGAAAATTCAGGGGGAAAAAGTAAAAAACTATCTTTAGGTGACTACATCTTCATCTCTGATGATTAACGGCACACTGGTACTCCAGGATCTCCATTGGTAAACAAGTATCATGGAATAATTCTACCCTCTAAAATTTATTAGCAAGAATAAAGGGAATTTTCTTTACTCCACTTTTTTACGCTTTCCAATCGTAGGTTGAAGAAACGTATATGCTCCAGCTTTGTCCGTTCGTCCGTCTGTCTGTCTGTCCGCACGATAACTCACGTAAAAATGATTCAATTTCGACGAAATTTTAGATGTGGTAGGGGACCACCTGGGGACGAATCCTATTGAAAATGGATGAAGTGGGGTCAAAGGTCACGACATAGGAGCAGGATCTATTCCATTACCCTTATGCATCATAACTTGTGTAGATATGGTTACATTTCGATGAAATTTTAGTATGTGGCAGGGGACCATTTGAGGAATTGAAAATGGGTGAAGTGGGGTCAGAGGTCAGGACATAGGAGCGGGATGCATTCCATTGCCTTTATGCATCATAACGTGCATAAAAATGGTTTGATTTTGATGAAATTTTAGTATGTGGTAGGGGAACACCTGGGAAATGAACCCTATTGAAAATGGGTGAAGTGGGGTCAAAGGTCAGGACATAGGATCGGGATCCATTTCATCGCCCTTATCCCATACTATTAAAGGAGCAATTCTTATATGTATGTAAATTTTATTTTGAAAACGGCTCTAAGGATTTTGATGAAAGTCGTTAACCTACCGTTTTCTGGTACCAGAAATCGATTTAGCTTGATCGACTTTAGGAAAATTTGTTTAGTGGGTTAAATAACCAACTCAAATTACCACGTTTTTAGTGTCATGGCGGCATCCTATTAATGTTACCCATGCTTAGAAATCTTATGACGTCACACTCTCACGATTGAGACAATGGGGCGGTCACGCCATCTGTCTCATTACGTCACGTGTTGCATGTGGATCCTATTAAAGTTTTATGACATCACACTCTTGCGAGCAGATGGTCTCGATTCCCATCTACCTCATTACGTCACACGTTGTGTGCGTATGTCTGTATGCACAATAATTTGCATAAAAAATTTTCAATTTCAATGAAATTTTAGTATGTGGTAGGGGAACACCTAGGAAGGAACCTTATTGAAAGTGAACGAAATGGGGTCAAAGGTCAGGACATAGAAGCGGGATCCATTCCACTGCTCTTATGCGCCATAACTAACGTAAGAAAGGTTTAATTTCGATGAAATTTTAGTATGTGGTAGGGGACCACCTGGGGACAAACCCTATTGAAAATGGGCAAAATGGGGTCAAAGGTCAGGACATAGGAGCAGAATCACTTCCATCGCCATTATGCGTCATAACTTAAGTAAAAATGCTTTGATTTGGATGAAACGTTAGTATGCTGTAGGGGCCTGCCTGGGGACAAATCCTATTGAAAATGGGCGAAATGGAGTCAAAGGTTAGGACACAGAAGCAGGATCTATTTCATAGCCCTTATGCATCATAACTTACGTAAAAATGCTTTGATTGCGACAAAACTTTATCATGTTATTTTGGATGTATACTAAACCGGTTCTGTTGAATATCATTGAAATGGGATCAAAGGTCAGGGCACAGGACCGAGATTTATTCTACAGCCATTATCCTCATAACTTGAGTGATAACTTGAGTAATGATTTCTGGTATGTTGGAAAGCGTATAATAACCAATGCATTGCAAGATTTTACTGACTTGTTATTATCTCAATGTAATTTTTATCAGTTATAATAAACAATTCACATCTAGCTTGACTTTCACTGATAAAGCATATAAGGCATTTTATCATATAGCAATTAACTTCATTAATCATAGTAAAATGCCAACTGATAAATTTTATAACTGCAAGTTTTATCAATAGTAATAAATCATGAACTCATACTTTGTGAATTAATGTTTAAATAATAAAGTAATACATGAAAACTGGAGTGAAAATCTTAAAGCAAATTTCTTTTGTTTTTTCAGCTTGCCATATCTAACTTTTTATTAGCAACAAACGAATTTATGAAATGCAGAAAAAAATGTGATCTTGGGAAATTTTGTTAGATGCGTAATTATAAAACATGCTGTTTTTTAAATAAAATATTTGGAAAATCAGGATTTTCAGAAAAAAAAATTATTGTTGAAAACTGAAAACATTGATATCCATTTTAAAAAAGTTTGTGCATAATGCTACAACTGTTTCCACACTTTTTCAAGCTGACAGAATGGGACACAATGAAGAATCTCAAAGGAAATTCATTAAAAAAAAAAAAACCTCAGTGCCAACTAGTAACAGGAAATGAGGGCCCTTGAAACAAGGTTTCAGAATATAAGAGTTAAAAAGAAATGCAACAACAGAGTCATAATGAAAAATGTATAATTCAGTAGTGCTCAGAACAGTACCTACAAACAAAGTACAGAAAAAGACGCAAACTATTAAAAAATAAAAGGATGGCTGGTTGGTTGGTTATTTGGTTTCATTAGTGCAAAGGCCTAGGTGAGCCAAAGTGCATCGAGCACTACAATTTAGTTTATAAGCAACAAGAAAAAAAAAAAGAAAAAAAAAATGTTTTACACAACACAAAACATAGCATGAAATGGTATAAACGGCTAACAAAGTAGCAATGGCCTGGACAATCTGTAAGGCATACAGTGTGCAAAGGAGAGCACAGAAGCAGGGCTTTACCCAAGAATTTCAAATTGGGGTGGAGGCATTGAAAAGGTTTAGAAATGTTGAAAAATTGTGGGTGGGAATTTGTATCAGATGAAAGCAAATTTTTTTGGAAGGCTAAAAATGTTCACGTTAAAATATTTAGGCTTTGAACCTAGAAACAAAAAATTGAAAAACTCAAAAAATAAAGAACTGTTGAATTTTTTATAGGGCCTAGTTAAGAATGGTTAAAATATTGTCAATCAATTTTCCAAAATTATGTATGGTTATTTTGTTTTCTGCACTGCTTTTATTTTTTGTCTCTCATTTCTAAATTTTTCTCTAAACAAAGCAAAGACAACTAAGTATTCACATGGGATGCTCAGTAGATATGAAAAATTTCATAAATCTTGTGCATGCTGAAATGATTCAGAAGTATATCTGCAAAATCTGTAACAGATTAAAATGAACAGATACAAACATTGTTTTGTGGTTGCAATGACTGATGCATTTAAAAATAAAAATTAAAAAAACCCATTAGATTGCTATATTTCAATGATAATTTTTTTTTAAAAAGGAAAAATTATTGCATTATGAAACATTTTTATGGGAGGTGTCTGAGGGAATTTGGTGGTATGTGAATAAATTGCTGCATAGAAGACACATCACACTGTTCATTGAAAAGGTAACCCACAGTTGTTAAGTCATCACATATAGTTGGTAAAAGAAGAAAACTAGCCCATTCACAACAAAAATGACACACACACACACACACACACACAACCATCAACAATGATCAGAGCTCAATTATCCATCTCATTCATAAAAGCAGTATCTTCACACAACTAGAGATGAGTGAAATTACGATGTGGCATTCAGATATCTTTCTCATAAAAAGAAAACACTGAAAATTTTCAGCAGAGTGAGGATACAGAAAGCAAGTGAATAGAATGAGTGATACAGAGCAAAAAATGACAGTAACAAAGGGAGAAGATGCATAAAGATAAATTGTAATACAAATGACAGAAAGGGAAAAAACTGATTATATGACTGACAGAGAAAATCTTAATTAATGCAAACTCTCGAAAACCAGCTAAAAAAACTACAGAAAACAAAATCATGAGAGTGGATATGTAAAATAGTATATCTTCAATGCCGAATATCACTAAGAAAACATAAGTGGTACACTCTATTAATATATAAAGGAAGCCAAAGCATACAGTGATAGAAGAAAAGATTTGAACATTACTGGTTCTAAAACAAAATTTGAAAAACACAGGAAAAGACTTCACAAACATAAAATTTCTGGTTCACAATAATAAAAACAGAACATTATAAAGGGACAAAAAATTCCAAAGTAAATGAAGATGGCAGCTCTTTAGTCTGAGCTAAAAGTAAAAACCAAGAGCAAAGGAAAAGCTTTTAGTACAATTATCAGTGATCTTAAAGACATCAACTACAAGAGTATGCTATGGAGATAATTTCTTATAGCAGAATAAGAAATTTCCAAACAACAAAAATAATCTATCATCTCAATACAATATAAGATCCACAATGGCAGCTAATGAGATGAGAAATGAAATCACCAAGTTTTTACAAATGTTGAAATCATTAAAATGTGCCAAGCTAAAAAAAGATTTTGTTGTGTAAAGAAGCAGAAAAGATTCCTCTTGGATTGACCAAAAAATTTATACAAGATGTTTGTAAAAGGTAATGAAATAGAGAGTTCAGATCTGACATTTCTAAGGGGAAAACTATCACATAGCAAATCCCATAGTGAAAGACTGGGATTTGCTATCTGTGATAGATAGCAAATCCTGTCTTTCACTATGGAAGACAGGATTTTGACATGTTTATGTATCAAGCTCACACAAACATAAAATTCATAATACCAAAAATGAATTCTCTGAAAGCTATTAAACTGAACACCAAAAATTTCCTGCATGTTGTGATCCTACAACTACTGACTGTAGTGCTCAGTACAGTGGCGGCTCGTGGTTGGAAAAATAGGTGAAGAGCTACAAGAGCAACATGAAAAGATATCTACTGTTTTAATGAAAATCACTATATGAGGACTGACCTATTTTATGTATATTAGGTCAATTCTTCTTTCTTTTAAAGCTGCAAATTGGTCGATTATGTCGTCATAGAATGGTTGTTTCTTCGTGGGCATCAATAAAATATCTTTCTGAATAGAAATACACTGACGGAAAAAAATCCCAACACCACGAAAAAATAGTTGTAGAGGAATGAAATGGCGGCAATACATTTGTATAGGTAACATATTTAATCGATTAAGGTTTCAAGATCACAGCTTATTTTAAACGCGAGAAGAGCCATTTTAAATGTGAAATGCTGGTACATTAATAACCGGTGTAACCGCCAGAATGTTGAATGCAAGCACGCAAACGTTTATGCATTGTGTCGTACAGGTGCTGGATGTCAGTTTGTGGGATGGAGTTCCATGCATGTTGCACTTGGTAGGTCAACACAGGGACGGTTAAAATGCTGGTTGGGGGTGACGCTGGAGTTGCCGTCCAATGATGTCCCATACGTGCTCGATTAGTGAAAGATCTGGTGATCTAGCAGGCCACGGCAACATGTCGACACTCTGTAGAGCATGTAGGGTTACAACAGTGGTATGCGGGCGAGCGTTATCCTGTTGGAAAACACCCCTGGAATGCTGTTCATGAATGGCAGCACAACAGGTTGAATCACCAGACCGACGTACAACTGTGCCGTCAGGGTTCGTGGGATAACCACAAGAGTGCTCCTGCTGTCATAGGAAATTGCTCCCCAGACCATAACTCCAGGTGTAGGTCCAGTGTGTCTCGGCCGCAGACAGGTTGGTTGCAGGCGCTCACCTGGCCTCCTTCTAACCAACACACGGCCATCACTGGCACCCAGGCAGAACCGGCTTTCATCAGAAAACACAACAGATCTCCACTCCGTCGTCCAATGAGCTCTAGCTTAACACCACTGACGTAGCAAACGGCAGTGGTTTGGAGTAAGTGGAATGCACGCTACAGGGCGTCAGGCTCGGAGTTGTCCTTCAAGTAACCGATTTATAACAGTTCGTTGTGTCACTGTGGTGGCAACTGCAACTCGAATCGCTGCCGCAGACGCGGTACGATGCGCCACGGCCACACGCCGTACACGGCGGTCTTCCCTCTCAGTAGTGCCACGTGGCCGGCCGGAACCCGTTCTTCTTGAGGCAGTACCTTCCCTTGACCACCGCTGCCAACAATCATGCACAGTGGCTACATTCCTGCCAAGTCGTTCTGCAATATTGCGGAAAGAAAATCCACCTTCTCGTAGCCCTATTACACGACCTCGTTCAAACTCCATGAGCTGTTGATAATGGCTTCTTCGTCTTCTTAAAGGCATTCTTGACTAACATCAACACCCTACGTCGAATCTCCATGGTAACTAACGCTCACGAACGTTGCAGCGCGTATTTACAGCAAACCTGCTTTGCATGTTCCGAGGGGTGCTACTAGCGCCACACGGATGCTCCGAGCGCGAAATTTGCATAGACGTCATCTTACAGATGTACTCTCACCGCCTACCAACTGTCGTTTATCTAACACAACCCCTTCTTGGTGTTGGGATTTTTTTCCGTCAGTGTATTTGCCAAAGAAGCAAGTTTATCTTGAGAAACAGTGTTTCTTGAGTAAGTTTGTATTCTTTAAAGGCAAGAAAAACTTCTTTCCACTGACACATTTGTAGATAAAATTGTTAAAATGAAGGAAACCAATTTACAAGCTTCTGCAAAAATGTCTTTATCTCCATGAAGCACTCGAAGAAGTTCTTTAGTCGATATATTCCTTAATTTTTCATCGGCATATACAAGACTCAGTTCATTTTTAAGGCGCTGGAGTTTAGTAAATATTTTCCCGTAAAAATGATGTAAATTTTCAAAAGCGTCAGAGGGAAAACATGAATTAAATTGGTCGAACTTGGTTGTGTCAGCAAGACAGACAAATTGAAGTTTCTCACAGTCTTCAAATCTTATATCCATTTCCATAAGAATGTGGTCCGAAATTTTAAAATACAATATAATTTTGAAAAATTGTTTCTTCTGTAAGAGCAGCATATTCCCGTATAGATCTGCTCTATTTCTGTGATTTTGCTAGCTTTTCCAAACAGTGTTTCAAATACCTCATCGTTAAGGCAATTACTTTTTGCAAATAAAATTTAAGAGGATTTAGTACTTAATTTTAATAAGTAATATATATATAAGTATAGGTCAGGTGATGCATAACATCACAGCCTCTCCTTGACAAATGTCAACCCCGCCTTCTCGTGTTACATCCTGTTCCCACTAAAGGGGCTCTGACGACCGCCAATAACGGTATAACTATACCATCGGGATTAGAGGAAATGCTATCCCACACTCACCAACCCGCTTGGCCAGCGTGGTGAGTTATGGCCAAACCCCTCCAAAATGACTCCACAACTTAAATCTTGGCCCTCAGTCTCCGGCAGCTGGAATGTACCTGGCCAAGGCAGCGGCCAGTGTGACATGAAGGCAGAGGGTGCTAAGAATCCCCGGAGGACCGGACTACGCTGCCATCTGATGCTGACCTTGGCTACGTATAATGGACGCTCCCTATCTTCTGATTCAAGGCTTCTTGAATTGGAAGAGGAACTACAAAGGATCAAGTGGGACATCGTCGGGCTAAGTGAGGTAAGGAGAAAAGGAGATGATCTCATTAAACTGAAAAGTGGACATCTCTTCTACTATCATGGGACTGATACTGGCAGAACTAGTTGTGTTGGATTTATAATAAACAAGAAACTGAAGGATAAAGTTGTACAAGTTGAAAGTTCCTCTGACAGAGCTACATGACTCGTTATCCAACTCTCGAGAAGATACCAGGCTCAGATTATTCAAACTTATGCACCCACCACAAGTCATCCTGAAGAAGAAATTGAAGAATTTTATGAGGAAATTCGTCATCTAAATAATAAAGGCAAGCAGCACTTGAAGATAATTATGGGAGATTTCAATGCAAAAATAGGGCAGCAGCAACAGAATGAAACTTCAGTAGGTAAGTTCGGTCACGGCAACAGAAACCAGCATGGAAATACTCTCGTAGAGTTTGCAGAGGCAGAAGGGTTTTTCATCTTGAACTCTTTTTTCAAGAAAAAGCCACACAGGAAATGGACATGGAGACATCCAAATGGGATGACAAGTGAAATTGATTTTATTATGTGTAACAAAAAATTTGTCATAGAAGACTGCAGTGTGCTAAACAAGTTCAACACAGGTAGTGACCATAGATTGGTGAGATGTAAGATGCACCTCAACACTAAACTCGAACGTGGCAAGCTCATAAGACAAACAAAACATATTGGCATAACCAACCTTAAAAAACACCAAAATACCTTCAAGTTGGAACTGAAGAACAGATTCTCTGCTTTAGAAGGCCTAACATCAGAAGAAGTGGATATTTCTGAAGTTAACAGAAAAGTAACCAAAGCTCTTATGGAAACAGCAACAAAATTTGCTGGGTGTAAGAACAAGTTGCATGTGAACATATTATCAGGAAAAACCAAAATGCTGATGCCAAAAAGAAGAGAGACGAGGACAACTAAAGAAGATGTGACTTCCAAAGTGGAATATATAGAGCTATGCAAGACAGTACGAAAAAGTATCACTGAAGACATAAGGAAATTCAACTGTGAACTAGTAAGGAAAGCAATTGAAAACAACCAAAGCCTAAAGATAGCAAAGGGACATCTCAGTAAGGGAAGAAAACAGATTATGGCACTGAGAAAAGAAGATGGTTCTGTAACAAGAAATAGAGGTGAAATTTTGACAACAGTGAAAGATTTCTACTCCAAGTTATATGAAAGGGATGATGCATGTACTCCAGACATCATGAAAGGTACCAGTACCAGAGTTCTTCCAGTCCTCTCAGCAGAAGTTGCACATGCAATCAAGAAGATGAAGCGGGGAAAAGCTCCAGGAGAAGATGGAATTACTGTAGACATCATACAAGAAGCAAGTGGAGAAATCGAAACAGTACTCGCCCAAATTTTCACTCGATGCCTTAATGAAGGGAAGATTCCTGAGGATTGGAACAACACTACAATGATCCTGCTACATAAAAAAGGTGACATTGAGGATCTCAGGAACTACAGACCTATCAGCCTCCTATCAGTGGTTTATAAAATCTTCACTAAAGTTCTTTCACACCGCTTGAAGGTGACACTGGACATGGCTCAACCGAGAGAACAAGCTGGATTCAGAAGTGGCTACATCACAATAGATCATATCCATGTACTGAGAGAACTAATTGAAAGAGCAAGGGAATATGAACTTCCATTGTGCATGGCTTTTATCGATTATGAAAAAGCCTTTGATTCGGTGAAACCATCAGCAGTTACAATGGCTCTGAAATCCTGCGGTATTGGAGATGCATACATTAATATTATTAATAACATCTATGAAAATGCAAGTGCAAAGATTCGACTGTTTGAAAACACAACACACATAAAAATTGGAAAAGGAGTGAGGCAAGGTGACACTATATCTCCGAAGCTCTTTAATGCCACATTGGAAAATGTCTTTCAATCAGTGAACTGGGAAAACAAAGGGATAAAGATTAATGGAGATTATCTAACCCACGTTCGTTTTGCTGATGACATAGTCATTTTTGCAACTACCCCATCACAGCTGCAGAGTATGATCCAGGAACTTGCTGACAAGAGTAAAGAAGTTGGGATTAAAAATGAACTTTCAGAAGACAAAAGTGATGTTCAATGTTTTTACAAGAAATGAAGATTTATCGATTGATGGAGAAAAGCTGGAGATAACAGACACGTACGTTTATCTTGGACAGCAGATATCAAGTGAGGGTCACATTGATGAAGAAATTAATCGGCGTACAAAACTTGCCTGGATAGCTTTTGGAAGAAGCAGCATAATTTGCAAAAGCAATATGCCATTATGTCTTAAAAGAAAAGTGTTTGATCAATGCATCCTTCCAGGGCTTACGTATGGCGCAGAGACGTGGACCTTAACTAAAAGAGATATACAAAAGCTGCAGACAACTCAAAGAGGCATGGAGAGGTGCATGCTGGGTGTAACCAGGAGAGATAAGAAGAGGAACTCGTGGATCCGAAAAATGACAAGAGTGGAAGACATCATGATCAGAGTTAAATCCCTGAAATGGCAATGGGCTGGACATACTGCCAGAA
The DNA here is from genome assembly GCA_039090855.1 of Macrothele yani. Lineage (NCBI taxonomy): Eukaryota > Metazoa > Arthropoda > Arachnida > Araneae > Macrothelidae > Macrothele > Macrothele yani. The sequence continues at coordinate 77,553,593 of CM077025.1, read as the reverse complement.
GGACAGACCATCGATGGACAGCCGAAATTTTAGATTGGATTCCAAGGGACAGGAAAAGACCCAGAAGAAGACCACATGGAAGATGGGTGAATGAAATTCGAAAGTATGCAGGAGTGACATGGAGGAGACTGGCACAAGACAGACTGTTGTGGAGGAAACTTGGGGAGACCTTCGTCCAGCAGTGGATTGATAATGGTTGACAATGATGATGATGATGATGATATATATTTCCTCATCAATGATGAGGAAACATATATACTGTAAACATATATATTACTTATTCAAATTAAGTACTAAATCCTCTTAAATTTTATTTGCACAAAGTGGGTTGCCTTACTCATCGTTCCTTTTATGGCTCAAAATTTCACGAGTTGTTTTAATTTGAGTTACACATCAGTACTTTATGTCTAGTGATGTTTTTGCAAAATTTTGAATTATAGATCGGTGGAGCCAAAAATTTAATTAAATACTATTGCCAAAAATGTAAATTCAAAAGTGTTCATACCATTTAAAAACCCATCGGCAAGTTGGATTGATTTCTTGTCTGATTGTTCACTGTTTGTGAGAAATTCTAATGCTTCCTCCAATTTATGCCAATCTTCAACAATTACACTTACTAACTTCAAAGTGGAGGACTGTAGAATTTCTGTTATGGTTAATATGCATCCTGCGGTTGTTGATGCGGGTGTATAAGGTTGCTTCGCTGAGTGGTGAAAAAACGAAGGAATTCCACTGAGACTTGCATAAAATATTCGACACTCAGAAATTTTAGAAAAACTCTGCTGTAATGCAAGTTTCAAACGATGCGCTAAGCAATGAACAAAAACAGCTTGAGAAGCTTTATCCTTGATTTTTTTCTGGAGTCCATTCAAGTGTCCAGACATTACACTTGCCCCATCGTTACATTGTCCTATTAATTTGTGTTGATAAACAAACTGTTCCAAAATTTCGTGGAAACCCAAAAATCGCTCAGCCAATACACCTTCCGAACAACAAATCTTATTATTAAAGAGCACTGAGGTCTAATTTATGCCTGTGGTGTCATCTACTTGAATAGAAAAGCATTCAACTTCATTTATTTTATTTTTAACGTGATCATTTATATATTCAGAAATACATTCACTCAATTCATTTTGAATAGTTTTTGAGTCATCTGTGAAGACATTTTTTATCTTTTCGTATTGATTTTGAATTTCTAAAGGAATTCTTGATATCAACAATGAAAGTAATTCCGTGAAATTTCCACAATTTATCAAGTCGATGCTTTCGTCATGGTCACGGAATGCTAGTTCTTGTTTGCTCAAATACAGTACTGAATCAATCACCGTCTGCAGGAAAAGTCTATTTAAACGAACGTTTCTGTTGAAATGCCTTTTCAAAAGCCTAGCACTCTCCCTTATGTTCTGATTTTTTTCAATTCCTTAACTTTTATTCGGATTTCAGGTGTTCGCTAGAATCACCATGTTTATGAAGTGACCGTGTTATATTTAATAAATCTGAGAAACCGTCTTTATTCCACGCCAAATGTTTTTTACTATAAAGTAACATGGCCAAGAAAATAATTTTTGTAACACAGAAGTTCTACAAAGCCATTTTCTGTCATGAGAAAGAAGAGATATTCAGTAAACCGACAGTTTTTACAATTAAAATTGTAATATTTACCGCTGTTCCTGATTTCTTTCTTGGCGACAATTGTCAGTGAATCCGTGAAGATAAAAGAGAGATATTTTTCCTTGAAGTAAAATGTCTCTTTTATCTTCATCTTTCTATCGATCAAATGGAGTTTGCAATAAATTACAGACAATGCCGTTCACAGAATACATACTAAAAACTTAAACTATCAGTTAAACTGTACACGAAATATAAGTATCAGGTGAAGTTTTCGATAAACAATCACAAAGCACGAAAAAACAAATCTCTTTCGGAAAGCATGTACTGCAACGAGAAAACCCTAGTAGATTGCAAGGTACCATGGGCAATCAATCCGTCCCATTCCTCCGCGATCTCTTCCGAAGGTCATGACACAGGTGCAGAGCCCGAGTGTCTCAAGCTAAAACTTTTCACTTGCCCGGCAGATAAGAGAGGGTGACGTCACGGTTACCATGGTAACTCGGCCGATAACTGCAGACTTCCAAGCATTCTCATTTTGGCTCTTCACTTGAACTGTTTTGCGTAGAGAGACTTGGTTTCCGTATTGAACGCCCATTGTGAATTGATCTAATAAGAATTTTGAGCATTTTGGCACTCAATAAAGGCAAAGAAGAATATATACACAAAATTACTGAATAAAATTTTATTTTAAATGAAATAGGTGAAGAGGCACTTTACCTACTTCACCTGAAAAGCCACCACTGGCTCAGTACCTGTAACCTTTATCCAGAAAAGAAAAAAAAATGTGGACAGCTCTGTACAAATGAAACTGAAGATTATAAATGGAAAAGTATAATATAGAATGAAAATCCTCCAAATATGTGGCGTCAGTGAATAAACAAAGACATTGCTCTTTCCACGTTTTTCAGCAACACACAGCAACCGAAGAATTGTCATTCAGTCACCGCCGGGGAATTGAATCCCGGATCTCTCGATATCTAGCTGAGCGTAAGGCTAATGTGTAAGCCTAACGCGCTCGGCTAGATATTGAGAGATCCGGGATTCAATTCCCCGTGTGACTAAATGGCAATTTTCCGGTTGCTGTATGTTGCTAAAAAACGTGGAAAGAGCGATGTCTTTGTTTATAATATAGAATGCCAACTAAAACAAACACAAGGAAATTAAAATTAAAAAAAGAGCATGCAAAATTTCAGAAGAAATATCCAAACTCACATACAAAACAGATATAGGTATTTCCTATATTACTAAAAACAACCAGGGTTTTTTTATGATGTAGAAATTCTATCTTAGAAGAATGTGACAACATAAATGAAGTAAAATACCTATTAATTTCAGCCTTACATTCATGTATAGTTGGATTTTTTTTTTCTTTACACTTCACGATAATGGAATTGCCTGATTTTGGTGGTGCAGCAAGTACTTCCAAGGTCTAAACAGATTTGATTTGCAGCAAGAAAGGAGCATGCAAAGGGTTCCTTAGTAATCTCATCTTAGGGTGGAATTCTTGTGGAAAGCGTGGCAGTAACCATTGCTTCGCTCTTAAGTGATCCTTCTTAAGGGAAGAGTGGGATCTCTCTCCTCAGCGATTATGTCCCCAGCAAGCAATGCGAGGTGATGGGGGAGACAACAATGGAGGAGTGGATGGGGAATGAACCAAAGGGTGGGACTGCCATGGTAGGGTCTTAAAATCTTAGCCCCGCAGGAAAAAGTGATTGAGGAAGTTTTCCCCATTTGTCTCTGAGCATCGGAAATCACCTTCCACACATTGCACCCAAAATGCTTGCACCCCCAAAAACAGGCGATTCCATTATCATCAAGTGCCAAGTAAAAAAAATCCGACTATACTACATCATAATCAGACTATACTATCATCTGTTAAATATGTGCAAATAATTCTCAAATATGTATGTTTGTGTGTGTGTGTGTGTTCTGCTATTCTCACTCATTGCAAGAGTAAACCTATCTTGTCATTCAAGTGTCACTGAGCTTACAACCTTTCATTCAAATGACGTTCTCATTATTCAGGGGACAGTGGCAAAACATTTCTTACCAGAAATGCTATAAATTCTTTCTTTTAGCGATTCTTTTTTAAATAACTAACTTGTAAACACTAAAAAAAATAAGAGAAAAGAACATTGCTATTTACAGACAAAATTCATAACAAAAAGGAATTTCTCATTTTAATTTACGGTTCATAGCTTTATTAAAAAATAAAAATGTTGGAAGTGACTACCAAAGCTGCAATTCAAAAATTTATACTTCATTCCTCTTTTGACCATGATTTTCATAGTTTATCACTTAAAAAGAGGGGGAAATGCATAACAAACATCACCAAAATGACATTTCTATTGATATTTTTGGAGAAAACAAGGTAAAAAAAAATCTTACCTTTGAAATTAAGCTGAGCCAGCTTAATTTCAAGCTAATGATCTCTCAAAAGAACAAAAACACCTCACATGTAAAAAAAAAAAAAAAAAAAAATCTTTAGCCCGTTTTGAGCCGCTTCATGATTCTGAGGTATAAATTATGTTTAAAGTGAGATAGATTTATACAAATAAACAGCATCTACAATTCTACGAACTTTCCCAAGTATATCTGTGGATAATTCCTACTGATAGATACACCCTTGTGCTCACGAAACTGGATACCTGAGAAATATCATGCTTCTCAATGAATACTTTTGTAACACTGCAGGAAAACTTTGTTTTGCAGTGACACCGTAGTTCCCCAACATGAAAATTAATTTTTTTTTAACTTTGCGCTACGCAAACTAATTTTTGAGGAACAAATAATCACTGCTAACTGTATATTAAAATCGTTCTTTCAAATACATTTCACTAGTCTTCTTCGTTGCTACATTTATCATGGTAAACATTCCAGTCAACATATGTCAGTGTATTTCTATTCAGAATATAATCTCAAAATACCCACATTCATATCGACCCCACGTTTTCAAGAGAGCCTCAAATGATACTCCCGCGTATCGCTTTGATGCTTTGCGGGGAAGATAATTTTCAGGATGCTAGACGACCAAAATACACAATACAAACATATTTTCTTTAATCACTACTGTTTCCCCATACAAGCATTTGAAACAACCTGAATCACTAATGGTGCTAAAGTCCTTTCCACTGAGAGAGTTCGAATCTCCAAATTTTTAGGATCCCATTTTAAGGCTAAAGATGGTGGTGGAGCTGATGTTGACATAATGCTGGGATGCAAGTTCGCACCAATCGATAAAATAACGAAAAATACTATAAAAAGTCATAACTCAAGAATGCAGACATCTACAAGTAGCATTTCCACAACAGATATAAACTACTACGTTTTCTGCCATAAGAGTAAAATTTCGTCGTTTTGCAAAAAATATAAAGCAAAAAAAAATCGTGGTAAACTATCAACTGAAGAGACGCGAGATAATTTCCAAGGTAACCATTGTCTTCTATCGATGCCCACAGATGGCGGTACATGTAATGGAAATCTCTTGGATTAAGAATAAGCTGACCAGAAGTCCCCAATTCTTGAGGACAGTCCTCGAATTTTGTTTACTGTTCCCAAAAACGTCTGATGCCTTTGGAGACGCTAATTGTCCTCACATTTTGATGTTTGTACTCAAATGCCCTCAAATTTACACTTCCTCATCAGCTCGTTAGATTTCTAATGAAAAATGTTCTTAAAAGTAGTTTTCGTTGTACTAATTTTCCGACATGCTTCTTGTGAAAACAAATTTTGACTTCTTTTTTTCTTCTTTCCGAGTTTAACGACCAACGAGAGCAACTCTAAGAACTATAAGTAGTCACCTGCCTCTAATTTGGAGACATTCGTTCTAGGGAAGACAGAGAGAGCAAGTGCTGTAAGACAAACACAGCATCCATGTCTCGGCGGGACTCGAACCCGTACGCGCTTGTACGAATGGTCAGTGGCCAGCACTAGGACACTGAACTACTGGTGCGGTCAAATTTCGACTGTACTTAACCTATGTTTCTCCAAAAACGTGGCAAAATGAAATATTCGCCAAGCAATTAGTTTGGTGTGCAGCTTGATTTTAATTTGGCACATGTACAAGGTAAAGCATTTCATTTTGCTAATATGTTCTCGCCATGATAATTCTACTTTGTCAATACAAATTACCAACATTCTACAAGATATATCCTTTTAAGACACAAATTTCCATATGTAATATCACACTTATTGAAGCAATGCAGTTTTGTGACAAAAAGTTTTGCATATTTATTTTGAGTACGTATATGTCCCCAAATTAACTGCCGATTTGGGGACGCCACGCTACTTTGTCCTCAAATCAGTGTTCCGATATCTGGTCACCTTAATTAAGAACTAAGACTTCATACTTCATTCTTACTCCACTTCAGTCATAGTGTTAAGTGTTGTTAGGATAGGAACCAATCACAACTGCAACTCCTGAATCTGATGTGTCTTTTATTTTGAATGGCCACAGCCGATTAAGTCGAGCAGTGTCAATAATGTCCCATACAGTGGCGCATTTCCAATTAGGTATGGTAGGCACGTGCCTATGGGCGCAAAAATTTCCGTTAGGGTGTAAAATTGTGGTGGGACTGGGAACAATGCTAAGTAGAGTCATGTTCGGACATAGCAGCGTTCCCTGAAACTTATTTTTGGGGTTTGTGTGCGTCAGGCAACAACGCTACCGCCTACCAGCGCCTTTGGTGCAACACAACCTCCTTTTTGAAAACGGGGGAGGGAGTTTTCTTTGTCTTCTGAGTGAGGCCCAGCTCACATTCTTGGACGGAACTACTGCTGCTACGTAGGGGGTGTGGCCGGAAATGATTCACCCTGCTCATTCCGACCGAAACCTGAACAGGTTGAGGAGAAAAAGAAAAGCGACGTATTCGGGGGGGCACTTTGCACGCGACTTCTGTCCTGTCCCTTCCCTCTCCTGAAGATGACCTCGACACAACAAACAACGAATAAAGAAAAAAAAAAGAAAGCAAAGGAAAGGGACAAGACATACTTCATTCCCAGGAAGTCCCATGGGAGGGGCATGGGTGTGACCGTATGAGACCCATTTACCATACCATATGTGGTCGAAGACAAACGTTTTTAAATTGCTTTCATCTGAATAGCTGGCATGCATGCGTGTACGGTGTACGTGTACCCCCAACCCCCATCCAGATGACAATGCGCTTCACAATGACAAAGCACAGGGAACTGGAATTGGTCAGAGCTATAAGTGTATCAAAGTGTCATACTCGTAATTAACCTAGCGTTTGCGGCAGTTTCTGCGGTGAGTTGTACTTTTTTAGATTTTTACTAGAAAGTTTGAACAAGCTTGTTTTAGTGTGTGTGTGTGTGGTGCTGTGCTGAAATCTCCGTGAGTGATGAGTGCAAAAAAAGGGAAAACTGTGGGGCTCAGAATCGGGAAATCGCGATTGCAAAAAGGAAGGAAAACTAAGCAGCTGAAAAGCCTACTTCTTGAACACCTTAAAGAAACTCTGGCTTAGCTTTGGGATACGCTCACCAAGATCGATATCACGCCACCTGCTATCATCCAGGAACACCCATACTCACTGACTGATGCGGGAGTGTATTCCATACCATTGGAATACCCGGATGGTACCACCAAACATTACATCGAATGACAAAACTCTCTTTGACTGGTCGAACACAAGCGGGATGTCTCGCACAGAAAATCGACAACCGCCATATACCGGGAAGTGATTACCCATTCCGCCATCCGGAAGTGGAACCAGATCAAGCGAGTGGCTCATTATACTACCGCCAGGGGCAGTTCCCTCAGAGAAACCATCGAGATATTGACTAACCCTGTGGTCTGCAATAATGACGTCTCACTTGAGCTTCCCCAAATATGGCGCACTTTTCTTCGCGCTTAGTACGTTTTTGTGGTCATCTCTCGTTGTCGCACACACGCGATGCAACATACCATGTTCTCATATACTGTTCATGTTTTTTTTCTTTTTAATTTTCTGTTGTTTAGTTCTCTTATCCTGCCTATCTCCACGCGTAAGTGTGAAGAAGGCACCTGTTGGTGTTGAAAGCTTACGCTTTAATAATCATATTTTTACGTCAATAAACGGTACTTTTATTCCTTTTCTTAATAAAAATTATATTTGCTTGTGTTGTTTCTTTACAAATCACCAATTTATAATAGTACAATATTATAACTACAGGCATGTAGATATTTCTGTTGATTGAGATATTGAAACACAACTCAACTTTTTTATGTAAAAAATTAAAATTTGGTCATTCTGATAAAAATTTGGAGGACCTTCATTTCATGGAAAAGAAGGGGCATTTTTAAAACTACGGATTTTTATAAACCAAGCTGAAAAAAGGTACATTTTAGGAATATGGACATGTTGGGAGCACGAAACTATAAAAACTTTTGCCTAGAAAGTGGCGGGGATGGGGGACGCAGCGCAGCCACATCCTGCTAAGAACCGGGTCCCAGGCACGTACGCAGAACTTAATTTCGAGGAGGTTCCAAGCTCCAAGGGGTTCAGCACAAGAACGTATATGTTCAGCCGATATATGAATATACATGTTTGACCATGAAGTCGAACATTTAGGAAGGAGGGGGTTCTAGACCACCTGGAGCTGAACCCCCCATTAGTACGACTCTGCCGGTCCCGATATCAGAACCATAACGGGTGTACGAGTGATGAGCTCCTCCGTAGGGGGCGCTTGGAAAATTTGTGCCTATGGCCGCCAAATCTGTAAGTACGCCACTGGTCCCATAAGCATAAAAATTATTCCAGAGGAAATTACTTCATCCATAACAATTTCAAAACCACTCGATTTACCTGGCAGCATACATTTCATTTATACAAGAAAGCAAGACATGTAGTGGGAATTGAATATATCTGACTTTCTACCATGCTTTTTATTTTATTATTATTATTTTTTTTTGCCTTGCGGGAAAAAACAAAATGTATTCAATAAAGTGATACCATTAGCAGTTAACACACTGAACAATCAACGGTAAAATTATTATAACATATACATAATTGCCTAGGCTGGAATGTAAACAATTTTGTGAATTTTTACGGGTTTTGAAGTACTAGAACTAAAGACCTTGGAGGAGAATAGACTGACAAATACCTAGCTACTTCTGTTACTAGGCACTGTACTTCTGTCTATGTTTGAAAACCGGATGTTCCGCCATTAGCGAGGACTGAAAGCTATCTCGTTGGATCCCATCGAGCTAATATAAACTCCATGGCTGTTCCTGAGTATATGCCGGTTGCGGGCGTGTTGCAAATCGTGCTTTAAATATTTGTCATAAATAATAAATATGGTCATGTTTCGGTCAGGTAATGGTACGTGTTAGGCATGGATGTAAAATAACGGGCAACATAAGAAACAGTGGCGGCTTTTCAGGTGAAGTAGGTGAAGTGCCTCTTCACCTATTTTATTTGAAATAAGATTTTATTTAATAGTTTGGTATAAAATATTCTTTTTTTTTTTTTTTTTTGCCTTTATTGAGTGCCAAAATACCCAAAATTTTGATTAGATATCACTTCACAATGCGCGTTCAATACGGAAAACAAGTCCTTGTACGCAAAACAATTCAAGTGAAGAGCTGAAATGCTGCCCCGGTGGCGCAGTGGTCTAAGGCGATGGCCTCTGATCATTCGTCCGAAAGAGGTCCGGGTTTGAATCCCGGTGAGGTATGAACGTTGTGTTCGTCTTACGGCAGGCACGTACGCAGAACTTAATTTCGAGGCTCTCTCCCTTCCCTGAAACCAGTGACCCTAAATTAGGGACGGGCGACTGCTTATAGCCCATTGAGTTGCTCACGGTGGTCGTTAAACCTCAAAAAAAAAAAAAAAGAGCTGAAATGAGAATGCTTGGAAGCCTGCAGTTTTCGTCTGAGTTGCCATGGTAACTGTGACGTCGCCCTCCCCTATCTGCCGGGCAAGTGAAGTGTTTTATCATGAGACGTCAAGGCTCTGCCCCTGGAGTCGTGACCAACGAAGAGATCGCAGTGGAGCGAGACGGATTGCCAAGGGTTCTTTGCAATCCACTAGGGATATTTTTCTTGCGATGTTTTGGTACATACTTTCTGAAAGAGATATGTTTTTTCGTGTATTGTGATTATTTGTTAAAAACTTCATTAGTTACTTCAGTTTCGTGTACAGTTTAAGTGATAGTTTTAGTTTTCAGTATGTATCCTGTGAACAACATTGTCTGTAATTTTTTGCAAACTCCATTCAATCAGTGGAAAGTTGAAACTAAAAGAGTCATTTTACTTCAAGGACGACCGACGGATTCACTAACAATTGTCGCCAAGAAAGAAATCAAGAAGAGCGGTAAATCTTGAAATATTAATTTTAAAAATTGTTGGTTTACTGAATATAAATGGCTTTGTAGCCCTTCTGTGTTACAAAAATTATTTTGTTGGCCCTGCTTATTTTTTAGTAATAAAATTCGGCGTGGAATAAAGACAATTTTCAGATTTCTTAAATATAAAACGGTCACTTCACAAACGGGGTGATTCTAGCGAACACCTGAAATGCGAATTAATTTTTTCACCACTCAGTGAAGCGCGATCGCTTCGAAACAATACACTCACATCAACAACCACAAGAGGCATGCCAACCATAACAGAAACTCGATGGTCCTCCACTTCGAAGTTAGTAAGTGTAATAGTTGAAGATTGCGATAAATTGAAGGAATTATTCGAATTTCTCACAAATAGTGACCAATCAGACAAAAAATCAATTCAACTTGCCCAAGGGTTTTTAAATGATATAAACACTTTTGAATTTACATTTTTGGGAATAGTATTTAATGAAATATTTGGTTCACCGATCTATTATTCTAAATTTTGCAGAAAAAATTACTAGACATATACTGTGTTACTCAAATTAAAAAAACTTATGAAATTTTGAGCCATAAAAGAAACGATTAGGTATTTGAAACACTGTTTGGAAAAGCTAGCTAAATCACAGAAATAAGCAGATCTAAACGGGAATATGCTGTTCTTACACAAGAAACAATTTTTAAAAATTATAAACAATTGTATTTTGAAATTTTGTACCACATTCTTATGGAAATGGATACACTATTTCAAGACAGTGAGAAACTTAAACTTCAATTTCCCTGTCTTGCTGACACAACCAAATTCGACCAATTTAATTCATGCTTTCCCTCTCACGCTTTTGAAAATCTACAACATTTTTACGGACAAATATTTACTAAACACCAGAGCCTTAAAAATGAACTGAGTCTTGTATATGCTGATGAAAAATTAAGGAATATATCGACACGTGAACTTTTTCGAGTGCTTCATGGAGATAAAGGCATTTTTACAGAAGCTTATAAATTGGTTTCCGGGATTTTAACAATTGCATCTGCAAGTGTTTCAGTGGAAAGAAGTTTTTCTTGCCTTAAAAGAATACAAACTTACTCAAGAAACACTATTTCTCCAGATAAACTTGCTTCTTTGGCAAATATTTCTATTCAGAAAGACATTTTCTTGATGTCACGAAGAAACAGCCATTTTAGACTACATAATCGACAAATTTCCAGCTTTAAAAGGAAGAAGAATTGATCTAATATATATATAAAAAATAGGTAAGTTCTCATCAACTGATTTTCATTGAAGACGGTAGATATCTTTTCATATTGCTCTTGTGGCTCTTCACCTATTTTTCCTACCACGAGCCGCCACTGATAAGAAATAGATAAATTTTCACAAGTAAGTCAAACGGCCGCCCCGGTGGCGCAGTGGTCTAAGCGATGGCCTCTGATCATTCGTCCGAACGGGGTCCGGGTTCGAATCCCGGTGAGGCATGGATGTTGTGTTTGTTTACGGCACTGGCTCTCTCCCTTCCCTGGAACCAGTGACCCTAAATTAGGGACGGGCGACTGCTTATTGCCCATTGAGTTGCTGACGGTGGTCGTTAAACCTCCAATCAAAAAAAAAGAAAAAAAAGTAAGTTAAATGTCTTGCTCGTTGTTGTTCATAATGTATTTTGCTGTAGTTCGAACAATCTTTGCCGCCCCGGTGGCGCAGTGGTCTAAGCGATGGCCTCTGATCATTCGTCCGAAAGGGGTCCGGGTTCGAATCCCGGTGAGGCATGGATGTTGTGTTTGTCTTACGGCACTGACTCTCTCCCTTCCCTGGAACCAGTGACCCTAAATTAGGGACGTGCTACTGCTTATAGCCCATTGAGTTGCTCACGGTGGTCGTTAAACCTTCAATCAAAAAAAACAATCTTTATTGGTCTAAAAGCATAGCAGAATCATACACGCTCATAAAACATGAGAAATAACTTAAGAACAAACATGAATAATTACAAATGCCGGAGCATGACCCCCTCCGGAAATAAGCTAGAAAGTTAAAACGGGTGAGATAACTATCACAGTATCTACAATGGTACACATAGAAATCAAAGCATTAAGCTAAAGGAATAAGAACACATAGGGTACCTCAAGGAGGAATTTGATAACAATATACGAGAACGACATATGTCGGAACAAAACCAGCCTCTGGAAAAAACCATAAAGTTAAAAGATTTAAGTGGCGATACATTGCCAACAATCTCTCATGAATAGACCAAAACATGGTGCAAATGTTATAGGAAAACATAGTGGTCGACATAGGTAACCAACGTATAAATAACACAATGCAAAACCATAAGGAGGAACACAACAAACTTGTACACTATGAAAAACGAAACATGCGCAATTCTCAAAACACCAGAAAAATAAAGAAATGTCACACGCAAGGAGCTGTGCAAGTGATTAATAGATAAAACATGTGGGCACTAAGAAAACTTCTCTGCTATACAATGCACTGAAAGTTTGCACATTACGCAACATAATCAAAAACAAAAACGGCGTCAGAACAGTACATGAAAAACAAAATAATGATAACACTAAAGAAATAAGCAAAATGCAACAATACGGTAGAGGCAAACAACAAGACAGAAGTACTAGGAAAGGAGCAAATAAATTCTCATAACAAACCCTAGGTTATGTCATAGTGAGAAACGTAGGAGTCAGCCGATTTCCATGGCACCCAGCAACTCATCCAGAAAATGCACAATTTATAAACAATAATCATACATACATAACAATTCCTCCATTAGCATATTGTGCATTAGAACATAGTAATACTGAGGCAAGTCAATGGTTCAGCACAGTACCAAGATACAATACAAATTGCTCGGGATTACAGCACCATCCCAAATATACTACAGAACACATACGCAGAACATCAATGAAAAGGTTAGAACACGTCGTTCAACACATCCGAAACAAGAGTCCTCAAACTCATGAGGACACCACCATAATAGAACAACACATGGTGGGTAACCTGTGTCAGGAGGAGAAATACAGGGGCACAGTAGTCGCGCTCCAAAATAAGTATCCTCTTAATGTAATTTAAAGGTAGCACAATAATCACGACAATGCGAGGAAGAAACAACAAACAAAAGGCTACAGAACAAAGGAAACTCCTCACGTTCCAACTTGCAAGGAGCACTAAGTTGTTAAAACGATAGACTAATGGTGTTACCATCAATCCGGAACCAACCGGCATCCTGCGTCCAGACCTGAAGAAACCGTGCTAAGGAATTAGTTGATTGTGCTTCTGCATATTCGAGGCGGAGGCGAGCTGTTAAGCGGCTGCGAAAATAGGCGAGGATTGTGTCACTCGCAATAAATGGATTAGCAGAGTCTGCGGCATTCTGGAGATAAAGATGATAGATATATATTGTTTGTTTCACCAAAACAAAAAGAAAGGCGCAAACGTCCGAAACGAGATGAAGGGTGCTTCGTTAAAAGCAACCGGGAATAGGCGAGAAAAGGTAGATTGCGAGAAGTGATATGATTCACGAAACGAAATACACAATGCAAAACAGGAATCAGGATGGGACAATGCCAGTACATATGGTCGATATCTCCTATGGACTCACAAAATGGGCAAATGGAAGAAGAAAGGAGAGACATACGGGATACAAGAATGGGGACAGGACGCCGGTGGTGAAGATATCGGCAGTGAATGTTACACTCCAACGGTGCAGAAAGAGGAGAAGAAGAGGCAGACCAGATGGCCTGAGATAGGGGAGAAGGGACATCAGAAAGTGGGTGCGGAGCTGCGGTAGGTGTACGAAAGAAACGGTAAAAGGAAATAGTGAAAACTGAGATAATAGGGAGAGAAACACCTCTAATAGAGAGAAAAAAAGGAATAGGAAGACTGGGACCAAGGACAGTGGCGAGGCCATGAGAATTGACGAGAGATGGATAAAGAAATCCGAGGGAAGAGCGAAGAAGAGCATAATCAGTGACATGGGAAGGTGAAGGATCGAACTATAAGGAGGTAAGGGGTTTCCAAGTCAAGTCGTTATTAACGAGTGTTTAGTATACCGGAGCGGATCCAGGAAGTCAAAAGAAAAAAACGCTGTCGGGAGGAATGGAAGATGGTTGAAAAGAAAAGAGGTTCATCCAAGAGATCAAGGGTGGTGGTCGGAGGGGCCCGTAAAAGAGGAAGAGCGCGGAGGAACGTCAGAGCTTCAGAAAGAACAGAAGGAAAATTAATGGAAGATGAAGAGAAGGAATCCATCTTGAGATAAAGGAGAAAGGAGAAAGATGGATCGTGAAGATAGAGAAGAACATCAAGGGTAGAAGAAAGGGACGGAGTGGGAGCAACCAAGATCCGAAGAAAGGAAACAAGTCGGTGAGCACGATTATATATGTGCACACCCGGTAAATTGATGACTCCGTGCTCCTGTTAGAGATTGGGCGTCTCCGCTGCGACCCAGTGCTTTGTGGTCCAAATCATCAATGCACATAGACTTTTGATATGATCAAGACGATACGTAGGCAGTACAGTAGAAGACCAGGTAAAGAAACAAAGTGGCAAGAGGTAGCGATGTACAATGGCAGTACGCTGATGGTAGGAAGTGTACGAGTGCGTTGATTTCCAGAATCCCACCGTACGGTGAAGATGTGGGCGTAAAGCATCCCACGAAGCAGCTGCTGCCGTAAACGGATGCCCAATATAAGTACCAAGGGTTTTCTGAGTCGAAGAGGACCACACCGCACCCCATGGGGCATCAGTGCGGCCCACCCACGACCCACACCATAAGCCGGTACTTTTTGCAGCATTGAGAGTAGCACCAGATAAGTCCGCATAGGATTGATAAACTTGATATAAAACATCAAAGAGATGATCGTAACGCAAGCAGAACGTAGCATCATCGGCATACGCAGTATATACACCGCAGTGATGCCTTGTGTTTGCGACTGTAGGTGGCATAGCAGAGAGAAGGGGTCGTTTCGCTGCAAGAACAAAGGGCTCAAAGGCCAAGATAAAGAGTTGTCTCGAAAGGGGACAACCCTGCCGGATCCCACGTTAAAAAGGCACAGCCGCCGTCAAAAAGAAGGCCGTCCGAACGTAAAGACGGGCACCCCGGTAAAGACTGAGAAGTATAGAAAAAAAGAAGGAGAGAAACCAAAAGAAGCAAGAACAGTACAGAGATAATCGTGAGAAACGTTATCAAAGGCAGATTTTTGATCGATATTAAGGAGTGCCAAAGGTTCAGAAAATATACGAGCAAGGAAAGTAAGAAGAATAAGAAAAGTGGTATTATTATTAATGGACCGACCAGGCACGGTGTACGACTTGTCGGGAGAAACAAGAAAAGGAAGGACAGTATAGAGTCGGCGAGAACGTAATTTAGTGTTGAATTTATAATCTAAGTTGAGAATTGAAATGGGGCGCCAATTCGTCAAATCCAAAAGGTCTCCTTTTTAGATAGTAATATGTGCTACAGTGAAGTCCGGCGGTAACGCAGAAGAAGAAAGAGCACAAGAGAAACATGCGGAGAGAAAGGGTAGTAAGGACGGAAAGAAAGCACGGTAAAAGGAAAGTGGAAGACCGTCAGGTCCTGGAGAAGCATGCGGGTTAAGAGACCCGAACGCCTCTCGGAGTTCAGAAGGAGAAAAATCCGATTGTAAGAAAGAGCAAAGGTGAGCTGGGACCTGAGGAAGATTAGAAAGAAGCGAGGAAGAAGAAAGATCAGTAGTCTGCGGTACCGCTCGGTACTTGTCCACAAAAGCATTCCGAACATGGGAACACACGACGGATTGATCATCGGTAACGGCACCATCCGCGAGACGGAGATGTCGTATGGAGGATGAGGCTCGCTTCTTAGACTCCATTTTAGCAAAGTATTCATACGACTGCGCAGACAAGGAGATATGACGCCAGCGCATCGGCCGGACAGCTTGCCGTGCCAATGGTGTAAGAAGTGCAGAGAGATCACTTTGATACACGGTGTACTGAGGGTCTGCTGGAGTCAGAATTGACAGATGACCTCGGAGATTGGCAATCTTCTGGGAACGTTCGGTGCAAACAGTAAAGGAGTAATTGCGAACAAAGAACTGCAGATCACTCTTAACCTTTAACCAAAGATGCAGAACACTCGGTGTGGTGTCTAAAAGACAACGCCTATCGGCCAGAAATTGGTTTACTGCGGCACAAAATCCAGAGTCCGTGAGCAGCTCATCATCAAAAGTCCAAGTGCGACGTGTACGAGAAGGTGTAGAAGTCTCACAGACAGTGAGACATACTGCACAGTGGTCGGATGAAACCGTACGAAGGTGCACCACGTCTGTAATGGACGGAGTCATCGTCGTCGAGACATACACACGATCAAGGCGTGCCAATGGAGAGCCAAGTGTCACCGGACCATGCCACGTGTAGGAAATCTCAGTTGGTCGTAAATGCCGAAAAGCGTCAACAAGCTGAAAGTCATGAATGAGTGGTGAAAGCAAAGATGTGAGATTACGACGGTATTCACCTCTTGATGAACACCTATCGAGGGAAGGCTCGAGAGTACAGTTGAAATCCCCACCCAGGATAACAAAATCCTGAGCGGGGAGAGCAGCAAGGGCATCTCGAAGACAATCACAAAAGGTTGTCACCAGAGATTCATTCTGCGGGAAGTGTGCGTTAAGCACATGATAGGTAACATTATCAATAGTAAACGAAAAACATTGTAGTCGACCCGGAGATATAGATTGAACTGCATAAGACGAGAAGCGATGCAGCAGACGATGATGGACACCAACTGCTACACCGCCCCGTCTCCCGATACGATAGTCATAGAAAAAGGTATATGGCCATGTACGCCATAAATGGTACGGGGTAAGCGCATCGCAGTTAGTCTCCTGTAGTAGTAGAAGATCTGCCTGGGAAGAAACCAAATCCTCGTACACAAGAGAGTTAAACTCCGGGGTAGCAAAACCCCTACATTTAAACGTCGTGATCTGGAATAGTCAAATCCACTGTCGGCTGATGTATTGTGGAAGTAACAGTCTTAAACTTCTCTACATGGCGGAGAATCGTTACAACAAGTTCGCCATAATCACCAGAAGCTTCGCCCACGCTCTGAATAGCCGCTGCCACATGGGTGAGCTGTTGAAGAACAGACGGTATGAGCGCACCCGCTTCAAGAACAAGAGCTTTTATTGCAGGCCTTTTCACATCAAAGCAGAGCAAATTATAAATTTGCTTATGAGATAAAGGTTGCTCGAGGAGAGTGACCAGGAGGCTTTCCGCGTTTAGCCTTCGCGCCGCGACCGCGGGAAGCCAGTTGCTTCTCATTTCGAGATCTGGAGTCTGCCACAGATCCATCACTGGGAGCAGGGTCACCAGTACTACAAGAGGTATCCTCTGAATCTGCGATTGAAGCCTCAGCATCCGAAACACCGCTGCCACCATCTGAATGTCCAGGAACATCCGGAATGCGGAAAGGTGCAGTCGATGAAAGTTCAGGGTAGTGAGCAACAGTGACAGGTGATGGTTGGGGTACTGCCGACTCAGCATCCAACGTTGTGGAAGATGCTGCAGAAGGACGTGCAGAGACAGTTGCTTCTGCGTTCCGAGAAGGAGGTAAACGATCCAGAGTAGGAAGCGGTCGAGAGGAGACGTATCTACACTCTGTCTGATTATGTCCAAATTCCTTGCACTTCCCACAGTGAAATTGAGTAAGCACGTCAATACGTCTCACATGATCACCACATTTAACATTGTACTGAGTGGGACAGGCTTCAATGGAATCTTGTGAAGGAAATACAATCCGTGCAACTCGTCGAGCTCCCTGGATAGAACGGCTGACCGCTCGGCCATCCGGCTCAGCGGGCGCTGCGGAATGGGTGTGTATCGGGCCGACAACACGACCCAAACTAGAAGCAACAACATATAACATGGAATCTGACACTTCTGGTGGCACTGGATTAGAATGATACACTCACAGGACGATGTGCAACGGGATCAGGGTACAAATGCTGATCTCGAATAGCGAGACCCTTCAAAATAACGTCGTGAGCATATTCAGCTTTTGTAAAATAAACAATTACAATAGTAGGACGACGCGCCATAAATTGAATACAATCAGATGGAAACATACCTTTTAGGGTGTCTTCATACACATAAAGAGGTGTATTCGGCAAGGCGACAAAACAAACTCCTCGATCCAGGATTGTAGTGAAGGCTTGTCCTTCTGGAGAAGCTACTGGTATGTCCAATTGGAAAGAGTTCCCAACACGGTGAAGGTGAGATTTCAAACTAGGTGCATCAGTGTACATCTCAGCAACAGCAGGACGAGATTTTGTGGTCGCAGCTGAATATGAAGGTGGAGCTGCTTGGCACGACGCTATAGGCCCAGGGGATGCAGCAGGACTAGTGTCCATGTTAACAGGATCCTTGAGGAGCGCTGACGAAGTCGAGCTGATCGGTGGCATCACAGCAGGAGGGTAGCGAGAAGAAGCATCATCGGAAGGCAGCTGAACTCCGCCGGAAGGGGAAGACGGCGTAGTGAAGCCAGGCATCGAAGAAGAAGAATGAGTACCATCGGAAGTGAGGTCGGGAAACTTGTCCTCACCTCCGGAAGTTGCCATCTTTAATGGCGGCGCCCAGACAGGGCCAACCGGCCAGATCAAAACGTAAACAAACAAAGAAACAACACAAAATAAGCACTCACCAGCTCGGGAAGTAAACCAAAACGAAGCCCCTGACCTTTAACTGAAGGCTGGGACAAAAGGAACCACTCAAAACACGAAAACACTCACCAACGAAGTCAAATTACGAGAGCTCGAAATTGGCAGTAGTTCAAACAATCTTTATTGGTCGAAAAACAGTACAGATTCATACACGCTGTTAAAACATGAGATATAACTTGAGAACAAACATGAATAATTACAAATGCCGGAGCAGGACCCCCATCCGGAAATAAACCAGAAAGTTAAAACGGATGAGAAATTATCACAGTGTGTACAATGGTACAGTCCCTCCAATATATATCCGAACAAAGGGTGGGCAGTCAGTCGTCCCAGCAAGCAATCAGTCAAACGCAACATCCCCATTTTGTTCGTCGTCTTGCGACCGCAGACAATCCCTCCAGACAGGCAACCTACCACCTAGAAAAGGTCTCCAGAACAGGCAACCCACCTCTAGAAAAGGCCTCCAGAACAGGCAACCCGGCAATAGAAGACAGGTTTTTCGAGGAGGCCGGCACTAGATTATTTCGCGGAGATGGTTCATCTGCCAGTCTAAATATAGCAGACAACACTAGCGGCGACCCTACCAAGATGGCTCCAGTGGAGATATCACTATATTATTTCGCGGAGTTGGTTCGTCTGCCAGTCTAAATATAGCAGACAACACTAGCGGCGACCCCACCAAGATGGCTCCAGTGGAGATATCACTAGATTATTTCGCGGAGTTGGTTCGTCTGCCAGTCTAAATATAGCAGACAACACTAGCAGACAACACTAGCATTGACCCCACCAAGATGATCCCCGGACAGACATCACTAGATTATTTCACAGAGATGGTTCGTCTGCTTCTAAACAGTCTAAATAAAGCAGACGCTTTTTAAATAAAGCAGACGCTTTTTTAAATAAAGCAGACGACCTTAGCAGACAACACTAGCATTGACCCCACCAAGATGATTCCCGGACAGATATCACTAGATTATTTCACAGAGATGGTTCGTCTGCTTCTTAGCAGACGAAATAAAGCAGACGACCTTAGCAGACAACACTATCATTGACGCCACCAAGATGATTCCCGGACAGATATCACTAGATTATTTCACAGAGATGGTTCGTCTGCTAAGAAACAGACTAAATAAAGCAGACGACCCTAGAAGACAACACTAAGATGGCTCCAGTGGAGATATCACTTTTCGCGGAGATGGTTCGTCTGCTTCTAAACAGTCTAAATAAAGCAGACGACCCGACCCTACCAAGATGGCTCAAGGACAGATATCACTTTTCGCGGAGATGGTTCGTCTGCTTCTAAACAGTCTAAATAAAACAGACAACACTAGCATTGACCCCACCAAGATGGCTCAAGGACATATATCACTAGATTATTTCGCGGAGATGGTTCGTCTGCTTCTAAACAGTCTAAATAAAGCAGCCGACCTTAGCAGACAACACTAAGATGGCTCCAGTGGAGATATCACTTTTCGCGGAGAGTCTGCTTCTAAACAGTCTAAATAAAGCTGACGACCCGACCCCACCAAGATGATTCCAGGACACTAGATTATTTCACGGAGATAATTCGTCTGCTTCTAAACAGTCTAAATAAAGCAGACGACCCCACCCACATTGGAGGCGCGACAGTCACCATCCAGACGTGCCCTTTGACGTCCGGTCCCTTCCCTTTGGTTCCTTTGACGTGCCCTTTGACGTCCGGTCCCTTTGGCCCCTTTGACACCTTATCATTCCTTTGGACACGGACACGGTTAATTCGGAACGCGCCGAGAGAGGGCGCCGAGGGAGGGCGAGCATATAAAAGCATCTTGTCGCTGTCGTCTTGCCGTTGTCTGCCATGAGTCTGCTTAGCTGTCCCGGTGCATCTCCGAAGTCCCCACCCGAGGACTTGCGGGGGAAAATCTCTGAACTGGAGGAAACCGTCCGGAGGTTACAGAAACTCCTCGACGAGAAAAGAAAGCAGAGGACGGCAGAAGCCACCGCATTGGAAGAAGGAGCGGCCCCCGTCGAAGATGGGGAGAACTATGCACCCTACAGGGTCTTCGTCTCTACGTGCCCCCTGCCAGACAACAGATCCCCGGCTATCATGATAATTTAATACCAGAACTTTGAACTGACGTCTGCATTTTGTCCATCTCATCCATGTGTCGTCTGCAGTGTGTTATTTTGTCCATCTCATCCATGTGTCGTCTGCAGTGTCTCATTTTGTCCATCTTATCCATGTTCATCTACGTTCCATCTCATGTTATCCATCTCCTCTATGTATACATGTTTTGTAAATAAAGAAAAAATAATAGGGGAAAAAGCCCATGTGGGTTCTTTCCCCTATTTTTTTAACAGGTTCTCTCACCAAAGGACGACCACGTGACACCGTTTCGTGTATAAAAGAGCAGGCAGACAGCGCAGAGCAGCTATGGAGCGTTCAGACGTTCCCGTTGCCGTGGTGCAGGCGGTGTCCAGCCACCGAGCGCCGGCCGCCAGCCACCGAGCGGCCTCAACAGCAGCGGCTTCCGTTCCGACAGTTCCAGCGGCGACCTCAACAGCAGCTCCAGCGGCGACCTCAACAGCAGCTCCAGCGGGTCCGGCAGCAAGTCCAGCGAGTCCGGCAGCAAGTCTGGTAACCGTTGAAGACGCCATCGATAGGATGAGCTGCAAAGAGGGTGAAACGCGTGCTGAAGGAACTGGCAGCGCAGATTCAAGGGAAAATTGAAACGTGCAAGATAGAAAAGAAGCTGTTGAAAGACGGCTACGTCTCCCCGTGGTGCAATGCTAGTTATGTGGAACGAGAACTCAAATTTCTCAGTGACAAGATTGCGTACCTAGAACGCAAAAAGAAAAGACTGTCGCACTGATCTCACTGTTGCACTTTATGTAACTGCACTTTATGTGTTTTTAATAAACAGTTTATGTATATTGAATGGTTAATAAAGGCACAAAAGGATGGAGAAGAGAGTCCCGCACAGGGCTCTCTCCTCGATTTTTTTTAAACACTCGATCGCACCAAAGGACCCACTATGCAAATAGGACCTTTCGACCAGGGAACGCGATTCTATTCGCGCATAACCATGTTTAGAGCACTCGAAGAGATTGCTGATAAAAGGAGGCAAGTTTTGCGCGAGGCAGCGGAGCACGAAGCGCTAATCGACAACCCCCAACTTAGGGAGATGAGGAGAAAGTTGCTGTTCATGGAGTTGGCGCACCTTTCGACCAGGGAACAGTGTGATGTTGCTGAATCTGGGACGGGATCCATACGTTCTGGAGGAACTGCACGATACGCTGGTCCATCTCCGAGAGCTCCTGCAGTGCATCCTCCACACGCACGAAGTCATTCGTCGATTTTTAAACACCCGCTAACACTTTTTTTAATTATTAGACAACCATTGGTATCAAAGGACGAATGGAAGGTAGGTATCAAAGGAAGGTATCACATTTTATTGTTTCACAAGCGCCATAAACCGGCGCACGGTGGGAATGACGTCGTTGAGCACCCAACACTGAAACGGTTTAGCCAGGACGGACCGAACCACCACCCGATGGTGCTCTCGAACGAACGGCGCGTTATAAAACATTTTCTTCTGGATACTAAGCAGAGGCTTCAACGCCGACGCGACATCCGCCTCGTTGAACCAGAGGCTCAGATCCACGACGCACGAGAACCGCGAAAGCTCAACACGAGCAGCTGTTTGAAGGAGGTGCCACAAAACTGACGATAGCCGGGCAAGACGTCTTTGGTGAACCACTTGCAGAACTCAAGGGCTTTGGTGCAACGCGTTACGTATTTCTGCATGGCCGTCAAACTGATCAAGTGTTGTTCTACGTCCATGTTCCCAAGTTCCGGATAGGTTGCCAACAACTGGCGCACGGTGAGCGCGTCTTCACGCGATGCAATCCTATTAAAACACATGTCCAAATCTTGACGAAAGCACCACAGGTGAAGGGACGGATCCACAATGACACGTATCGATTTTCCTCTAAAGGCTAAAGTGAAAGCTCCGACGCGAAACCGAATCATCGTAACCCTCCAGCCAGACAAGTGAGGATCGTAGTAAAAAAATCAAAGTAAGGATCCGAAATTTTTTTTTTTTTTTTTTACGGATCCTTACTTTGAAATTTTTTTTACTTCGATATGAAGTTTGCTTCGTGGTTGGGTTTGGGTCTTTTGCCACGAACACTCCAAGGAGGTCAATGGCCTCGTTTCCCAGCATTGGATGGTTTACCTTAAAATTTCAAGACCATTCCATCACTTGCATCATAGACCCACTGTATCGCATCTGGTTTCGTGAGCAAGATGTGATAAAGTCCTTGGGTTACAAGAGGAGGCGTGGATTGTCACATCGTAGAAATACGATTTTCTTAGAACAGCTACTCCGGATATTTCCAAGTTTCAAGACACAATTGCCTCGCAGGCACCATAAAAGAATTTGTTTGTTAATAAACGAATCGGGAATGCGTGAATCCATCGGGCGTTCAAAAAAACCAAGTGCTCCCCATTTACGTACTTGGCTGACTGAAAATGTATTACTAAATTATTGTATCTTTTGCGCCAAGCCAGAAGAGACACAAGAAGCGATGCAAGAACCCAGCAACACAGAGGAAGAGACACAAGAAGAGATCAGCTCAGAAGAGATGCAAGAACCCATCAACACAGAGGAAGCGACGCTAGAAGAGACACAAGAACCCAGCAACACAGAGGAAGAGACACAAGAAGAGATCAGCTCAGAAGAGATGCAAGAACCCATCAACACAGAGGAAGCGACGCTAGAAGAGACACAAGAACCCAGCAACACAGAGGAAGAGACACAAGAAGAGATCAGCTCAGAAGAGATGCAAGAGCCCATCAACACAGAGGAAGCGACGCTAGAAGAGACACAAGAACCCAGCAACACAGAGGAAGAGACACAAGAAGAGATCAGCTCAGAAGAGATGCAAGAACCCATCAACACAGAGGAAGCGACGCTAGAAGAGATCAGTTCAGAAGAGACACAAGAACCCAGCAACGCAGAGGAAGCGACGCGAGATGAGATCAGTTCAGAAGAGATGCAAGAACCCAGCAACGCAGAGGAAGCGACGCGAGATGAGATCAGTTCAGATGAGACACAAGAACCCAGCAACGCAGAGGAAGCGACGCGAGATGAGACACAAGAACCCAGCAACACAGAGGAAGAGACACAAGAAGAGATCAGCTCAGAAGAGATGCAAGAACCCACCAACACAGAGGAAGCGACGCTAGAAGAGATCAGTTCAGAAGAGACACAAGAACCCAGCAACGCAGAGGAAGCGACGCGAGATCAGTTCAGAAGAGATGCAAGAACCCAGCAACGCAGAGGAAGCGACGCGAGATGAGATCAGTTCAGATGAGACACAAGAACCCAGCAGCACAGAGGAAGCGATGCAAGAACCCAGCAGCAACCAAGAGGCCATTCCTTTCGTCGGTCAGTCTCTCGTGCTGCCCTTTCGCCACTGCAAGATCTTTTGCACCGTGGACAACGCGGGAACCCTCTGGTTCAGAGAAACGGACGTCGTGTCCGCCTTGAACGAGACCTATCTGCCCGTGCATGGCGTCTACAAGAAGAAACTCTCCGACATTTCCCCGAGGTTCGACCTTTCGCCCGACACGGTGCTGCTGATCGAGGAGCACGGCATTCACCAGATTGCCCTTCATCTGGAGAACGAAGCATTCCAATGCTGGATGATGTACAAAATTGCTCCCGTTGTACGCCAATTTACCGAATATTAAACCTGTTCTAACCCGTGTTTTTAGTAGTCTAACACATGGATCAGAAAAAACTGCACACGTCCTCGGTGAAGGCTGGATCGTTCGCAGGTCAAGAACCGTTTCTATCCTCAACATCCTCCAGAGGTGACGAATGATACACGTTCGACCACTCAATGCATTAGAAAAAGAACTGTACACTATCCCTAGTGACACAAAATATCACCAAGAATAACGCTTTTTATGCAGCTAGGAAGTAGCACACCGTCAATGTACGTTCAAAACCACATACGACACGAGCAGGAAACAAGACCTCCAAGGAAGGACTGACTGACCAACGCTTCAAAATATTTAACAAGACCCACCTATCTATAAAATATTGAACAAGACCCACCTATCTATAAAATATCATACAAGACCTTCGTTAAGCCCAGTTTATCTATAAAATATTTAACAAGACCCTCGTTAAGCCCAGGGGTTGTTACGAATAAAATATTGAACTAGACCGTCGTTAAGCCCAGGGGCTGTTACGTATAAAATATTGAACTAGACCGTCATTAAGCCCCGTTTATCTATAAAAATATAACGAGAGGCATGCTCTATGGAAGGGTGTGACAACAACTCATGGATAACTTTTAGAAAATTTAGATACCGTGACATGTTGATTTTTCAAAACGGGTCACCGTTCGCAGCGTACTATGAACCAGGTGGTCTTTTCTAGCACTTTGGAAACACTCACCCTACTTGCAAGCTTGTACATCCCGAACCGTGCTATGACCATAGGACTGTATAGCGAGCGTTCGAGTGAGTGTACCGTAGCTGCTACCGTCTTACGACATGAAAAACATGTTCAACATCGGTATCTTCTCTGATGGGGTCAGAGCCTTCCACGAATTAACCAAACGCAGAAGGAGATTAACTGCAGAAATCCATGAGACGTTATCACCAAAAGGTCCTAAAAGAGCCCCTCGTTAGCCCCAGCTATCTATAAAATATTTAACAAGACCCTCGTTAAGCCCCGTTTATCTATAAAATATTTAACAAGACCCTCGTTAAGCCCCAGCTATGTATAAAATATTTAACAAGACCCTCGTTAAGCCCCAGCAATCTATAAAATGTTTAACAAGACCCTCGTTAAACCCCATCTATCTATAAAATACTTATCAAGACCCTCGTTAAGCCCCGTTGATCTAGTGATCTAGAAAAAGTATCACTCAAGACCAACGTTAAGCCCCGTTTATCTAGAAAAAAATTGAAGATCCTGCTTACCTGAGAAGTAGTTCTGCAGCGGACCAGCAGCGAGACGAAGTTCCGAGCCACTCCAGCAGCAAGGCCAAGCGGCTCTCCGGACCAGCAGCGGGGCGAGACACGAAGTTCCGAGACACTCCAACAGCAAGACCAAGCTCCAAGCAACTCAGGAAAGGACTACCGACGATCTCTGAAATCTGAGAACTTAAAAGTGATAACTAAAAAAAAAAAAAAAAATTTTTTTTTTACTCTTGACTTTGAGATCTTGAAAGTTGTTGAGTTGTTGCCAGCCCTTCCTAGGATCTCTTGGAGCTCGATCGTCTTCCTATGGCTGTTTAGTCGCTGCGACGGAACGCTCTCCTTCCTGCTTGGGCGTGCGGTGGGGCGGCTCCATGAGTGCTGCAATTGGTAAGTCTATGCGTTTTTTAGAGGAGAGCGCTCGTTAAGCCCCACCTATCTATAAAATATCACTCAAATCGTTAGCCCCAGGTATGTATAAAATATGCAACATGACAGTCGTTAAGCCCAGGTAAAAAGGTTATTACGTATAAAATATTTAACAAGACCCTCGTTAGCCCCAGGTATGTATAAAATATTTAACAAGATCCTCAAGACCCTCGTTAGCCCCAGCTATGTATAAAATATTTAACAAGACCCTCGTTAGCCCCAGGTATGTATAAAATATCATACAAGACCCTCGTTAAGCCCCAGCTATGTATAAAATATTTAACAAGACCCTCGTTAAGCCCCAGTTATGTATAAAATATCATACAAGACCCTCGTTAAGCCCCAGCTATGTATAAAATATTTAACAAGACCCTCGTTAGCCCCAGCTATGTATAAAATATTTAACAAGACCCTCAAGACCCTCGTTAGCCCCAGGTATGTAAAAAATATTTACCAAGACCCTCGTTAGCCCCAGGTATGTATAAAATATTTAACAAGACCCTCGTTAGCCCCAGCTATGTATAAAATATTTAACAAGACCCTCGTTAGCCCCAGATATGTATAAAATATTTAACAAGACCCTCGTTAGCCCCAGCTATGTATAAAATATTTAACAAGACCCTCGTTAAGCCCCAGCTATGTATAAATTATTTAACAAGACCCTCGTTAAGCCCCAGCTATGTATAAAATATCATACAAGACCCTCGTTAAGCCCCAGCTATGTATAAAATATCATACAAGACCCTCGTTAAGCCCCAGCTATCTATAAAATATTTAACAAGACCCACCTATCTATAAAATATTGAACAAGACCGTCGTTAAGCTCAGGGGTTGTTACGTATAAAATATTGAACTAGACCGTCAATAAGCCCCGTTTATCTATAAAAAATATAACGAGAGGCATGCTCTATGGAAGGGTGTGATAGCAACTCATGGATAACTTTTAGAAAATTTAGATACCGGGACATGTTGATTTTTTCAAAACGGGTCATCGTTCGCAGCGTACTATGAACCAGGTGGTCTTTTCTAGCACTTTGGAAACACTCACCCTACTTGCAAGCTTGTACATCCCGAACCGTGCTATGACCATAGGACTGTATAGCGAGCGTTCGAGTGAGTGTACCGTAGCTGCTACCGTCTTACGACATGAAAAAATTGTTCAACATCGGTATCTTCTCTGATGAGGTCAGAGCCTTCCACGAATTAACCAAACGCAGAAGGAGATTAACTGCAGAAATCCATGAGACGTTATCACCAAAATGTCCTAAGAGAGCCCCTCGTTTAGCCCCAGTAAATAGAAAAATATCATACAAGACCCTCGTTAAACCCCAGCTATGTATAAAATATTTAACAAGACCCTCGTTAAGCCCCAGCAATCTATAAAATATTTAACAAGGCCCTCGTTAAACCCCATCTATCTATAAAATACTTATCAAGACCCTCGTTAAGCCCCGTTGATCTAGAAAAAATTGAAGACCCTGCTTACCTAAGCCGTAGTTCTTCAGCGACACGAAGTTCCGAGACACTCCAACAGCAAGGCCAAACTCCTTCAGGGAAGGATCAGCGACTCTCCGGACCAGCAGCGGGGCGAGACGAAGTTCCGAGACACTCCAGCAGCAAGACCAAGCTCCAAGAAACTCCAGGGAAGGACTGACGAGAACCTCCAAAAACTCAAAGTCAAGAGTAAAAAAAAAAAAAATTTTTTTTTTTTTTTTGGAAAAATAGTACTTAAGGAATTGTTCTCGCAGGGGCGGTGCGGTGGGTTACAGTAGTTGTTGGGTGTCCTCAGTCGGAGGTTCGTCTCCTGCTCCTGCAGTGCCGCCTCCGGCGGCCTGCGTCCGCAGGAGACGAACCTCCGATTGACGAGGACTAAGTTACTAGTGTGTCTTTATTTCTGCTAGTTTAATATTTTATATATATGTGTGGGCTTAACGAGGGTCTAAATAAATATTTTATATATGTGTGTGGGCTTAACGAGGGTCTAGATCAATATTTTATATATGTGTGTGGGCTTAACGAGGGTCTAGAGCAATATTTTTATATGTGTGTGGGCTTAACAGGGTCTAGTTTAATATTTTATGCATAGGTAGGGCTTAACAAGGGTCTAGTTTAATATTTTATACATAGGCGGGGCTTAACGAGGGTCTAAATCAATATTTTATACATGTGTGGGGGCTTAACGAGGGTCTAGATCAATATTTTACACATGTGTGGGGCTTACCGAGTGTCTAGATCAATGTTTTATACATAGGTGGGGCTTACCGAGGGTCTAGATTAATATTTTATACATAGGTGGGGCTTAACGAGGGTCTAGATCAATATTTTATACATAGGTGGGGCTTACCGAGGGTCTAGATCAATATTTTATACATAGGTGGGGCTTACCGAGGGTCTAGATCAATATTTTATACAAGATCCTGAATTTTATACACAGGACGTAAACAGTGCACATGCCAAATTGACCAGAATATCGTACACCATGCTCAGGTTAGACTCCCATGCATCAAATATGCAATGTTTGGGGTTTGCAACTTACTTTACTTATATAGCCAATCGGCATCTTCCTACCAGCAACCAATCAGATCTCACCGTGTGTAGCCACCGGTATAATAGATTGCTTCGCCTTTGAAAGGGATAGATAACGATGTACAATGGCAGCACGCTGATGGTAAGAAGTGTACGAGTGCGTTGATTTCCAGAATCCCACCGTACGGTGAAGACGTGGGAGTAAAGCATCCCACGAAGCAGCTGCTGCCGTAAACGGATGCCCAATGTAAGTACCAAGGATTTTCTGAGACGAAGAGGACCACACCGCACCCCATGGGGCATCAGTACGGCCCACCCATGATCCACACCATAAGCCGGTGCTTTTTGCAGCATTAAAAGTAGCACCAGATAAGTCCGCATAGGATTGATAAACTTGATATAAAACATCAAAGATGTGGTCGTAACGCAAGCAGAACGTAGCATCATCGGCATACGCAGTATATACAGAGCAGTGATGCCTAGTGCTAGCGACTGTAGGTGGCATATCAGAGAGAAGGGATCGTTTCGCTGCAAGAAGAAAAGGCTCAAAGGCCAAGGCAAAGAGTTGTCCCGAAAGGGGACAACCCTGCCGGATCCCACGTTGGAAAGGCACAGCCGCCGTCAAAAAGAAGGCCGTCCGAACGTGAAGACGGGCACCCTGTAGAGACTGAGAAGGATAGAAACCAAAGAAGGAGGGAAACCAAAAGAAGCAAGAACAGTACAGAGATAATCGCGAGAAACGTTATCAAAGGCAGATTTTTGATCGATATTAAGGAGTGCCAAAGGTTCAGAAAATTTACGAGCAAGGAAGGTAAGCAGAATTAGAAAAGTGGTATTAGTATGAATGGACCGACCTGGCACAGTGTATGACTGGTCGGGAGAAACAAGAAATGGAAGGACAGTATTTAGTCTGCGAGAAAGTAATTCAGTGTAGAATTTATAATCTAAGTTGAGAATTGAAATGGGGCGCCAATTCGTCAAGTCCAAAAGGTCTCCCTTTTTAGGCAGGAGAGTAATATGGGCTACAGTGAAGTCTGGCGGTAACGCAGAAGAAGAAAGAGCACAAGAGAAACATGCGGAGAGAAAGGGTAGTAAGGACGGAAAGAAAGCACGGTAAAAGGAAAGTGGAAGACCGTCAGGTCCTGGAGAAGCATGCGGGTTAAGAGACGCGAACGCCTCTCGGAGTTCAGAAGGGGAAAAATCCGATTGTAAGAAAGAGCAAAGGTGAGCTGGGACCTGAGGGAGATTAGAAAGAAGCGAGGAAGAAGAAAGATCAGTAGTCTGCGGTACCGCTCGGTACTTGTCCACAAAGGCATTCCGAACATGGGAACACACGACGGATTGATCATCGGTAACGGTACCATCAGCGAGGCGGAGATGTCGTATGGAGGATGAGGATCGCTTCTTAGACTCCATTTTAGCAAAGTATTCATACGACTGCGCAGACAAGGAGATATGACGCCAGAGCATCCGCCGGACAGCTTGCCGTGCCAATGGTTTAAGAAGTGCAGATAGATCACTTTGATACACGGTGTACTGAGGGTCTGCTGGAGTCAGAATTGACAGATGACCTCGGAGATTGGCAATCTTCTGGGAACGTTCGGTGCAAACAGTAAAGGAGTAATTGCGAACAAAGAACTGCAGATCACTCTTAACCTTCAACCAAAGATGCAGAACACTCGGTGTGGAGTCTAAAAGACAACGCCTATCGGCCAGAAATTGGTTGACTGCAGCACAAAATCCAGAGTACGTGAGAAGCTCATCATCAAAAGTCCACGTGCGACGTGTACAAGAAGGTGTAGAAGTCTCACAGACAGTGAGACATACTGCACAGTGGTCGGATGAAACCGTACGAAGGTGCACCACGTCTGTAATGGACGGAGTCATCGTCGTCGAGACATACACACGATCAAGGCGTGCCAATGGAGAGCCAAGTGCTCCGGACCATGCCACGTGTAGGAAATGTCAGTTGGTCGTAATTGCCGAAAAGCGTCAACAAGCTGAAAGTCATGAATGAGTGGTGAAAGCAAAGATGTGAGATTACGACGGTAATCTCACATCTATCGAGGGAAGGCTCGAGAATACAGTTGAAATCCCTACCCAGGATAACAAAATCCTGAGCGGGGAGAGCAGCAAGGGCATCTCGAAGACAATCACAAAAGGTTGTCACCAGAGATTCGTTCTGCGGGAAGTGCGCGTTAAGCACATGATAGGTAACATTATCAATAGTAAACGAAAAACATTGTAGGCGACCCGGAGAAATAGATTGAACTGCATAAGACGAGAAGCGATGCAACAGACGGTGATGGACACCAACTGCTACACCGCCCCGTCTCTTAATACGATAGTCATGGAAAAAGGTATATGGTCATGTACGCCATAAATGGTATGAGGTATGTGCATCGCAGTTAGTCTCCTGTAGTAGTAGAAGATCTGCCTGGGCAGAAACCAAATCCTCGTACACAAGAGAGTTAACCTCCGGGGTAGCAAAACCCCTACAATTAAACGTCGTGGTCTGGAATAGTCAAATCCGCTGTCGGCTGATGTATTGTGGAAGTAACAGTCTTAAACTTCTCTACTTGGCGGAGAATCGTTCCAACAAGTTCGCCATAATCACCAGAAGCTTCGTCCACACTCTGAATAGCTGCTGCCACATGGGTGAGCTGTTGAAGAACAGACGGTATGAGCGCACCCGCTTCAAGAACAAAAGCTTTTATTGCAGGCCTTTTCACATCAAAGCAGAGCAAATTATAAATTTGCTTATGAGATAAAGGTTGCTCTAATATTTTGTAATGCCGCAGCTGTTATGCAAAATCATCAAAGGGAGGAACACCCGAGGACACCTCAATGTCCATAGACATTTCATAATCTTTGAACGCAGCTGGAGAAGTACGCTTCCTACTTGAAGCACGAGGAGAGTGACCAGGAGGCTTTCCGCGTTTAGCCTTCGCGCCGCGACCGCGGGAAGCCAGTTGCTTCTCATTTCGAGATCTGGAGTCTGCCGCAGATCCATCACTGGGAGCAGGGTCACCAGTACTACAAGAGGTATCCTCTGAATTTGCGATTGAAGCCTCAGCATCCAAAACACCGCTGGCACCATCTGAATGTCCAGGAACATCCGGAGTGCGGAAAGGTGCAGTCGATGGAAGATCAGGGTAGTGAGCAACAGTGACAGGTGGTGGTTGGGGTACTGCCGACTCAGCATCCAACGTTGTGGAAGATGCTGCAGAAGGACGTGCAGAGACAGTTGCTTCTGCGTTCCGAGAAGGAGGTAAACGATCCAGAGTAGTAAGCGGTCGAGAGGAGACGTATCTACACTCTGTCTGATTATGTCCAAATTCCTTGCACTTCCCACAGTGAAATTGAGTAAGCACGTCAATACGTCTCACATGATCACCACATTTAACATTGTACTGAGTGGGACAGGCTTCAATGGAATCTTGTGTAGGAAATACAATCCGTGCAACTCGTCGAGCTCCCTGGATAGAACGGCTGACCGCTCGGCCATCCGGCTCAGCGGGCGCTGCGGAATGGGTGTGTATCGGGCCGACAACACGACCAAACTAGAAGCAACAACATATAACATGGAATCTGACACTTCTGGTGGCACTGGATAGAATGATACACTCATAGGACGATGTGCAACGGGATCAGGGTACAAATGCTGATCTCGAATAGCGAGACCCTTCAAAATAACGTCGTGAGCATATTCAGCTTTTGTAAAATAAACAATTACAATAGTAGGACGACGCGCCATAAATTGAATACAATCAGATGGAAACATACCTTTTAGGGTGTCTTCATACACATAAAGAGGTGTATTCGGCAAGGCGACAAAACAAACTCCTCGATCCAGGATTGTAGTGAAGGCTTGTCCTTCTGGAGAAGCTACTGGTATGTCCAATTGGAAAGAGTTCCCAACACGGTGAAGGTGAGATTTCAAACTAGGTGCATCAGTGTACATCTCAGCAACAGCAGGACGAGATTTTGTGGTCGCAGCTGAATATGAAGGTGGAGCTGCTTGGCACGACGCTATAGGCCCAGGGGATGCAGCAGGACTAGTGTCCATGTTAACAGGATCCTTGAGGAGCGCTGACGAAGTCGAGCTGATCGGTGGCATCACAGCAGGAGGGTAGCGAGAAGAAGCATCATCGGAAGGCAGCTGAACTCCGCCGGAAGGGGAAGACGGCGTAGTGAAGCCAGGCATCGAAGAAGAAGAACGAGTACCATCGGAAGTGAGGTCGGGAAACTTGTCCTCACCTCCGGAAGTTGCCATCTTTAATGGCGGCGCCCAGACAGGGCCAATCGGCCCGGTCAAAACGTAAACAAACGAAGAAACAACACAAAATAAGCACTCACCAGCTCGGGAAGTAAACCAAAACGAAGCCCCTGACCTTTAACTAAAGGCTGGGACAAAAGGAACCACTCAAAACACGAAAACACTCACTCACAAAGTCAAATTACGAGAGCTCAAAATTGGCAGTAGTTGCATAGATGATGCTTTTTCCCAGTAGGAAGGAATATATGCTTTAACTATGAAGGAATATGTGTTTTAAGTATGAAGGAATATATGGACATTACATCATGTTCAAAATTTAATAATTATTTATAGAACAACGTTTTTGGGTTTGAGTATAGGACTGTTAAAATATTTTTTACACCCTCTCTTGCTCATTTCAATTTTTTTTTATTCCATGTTCAAAAAATCAAACCTCGAAACACATGTTCGACACCCAAATAGTCACATTTGGGGCCTAAGGATTGTTTGCAATTGAGATTTTTGAACATGGGATACTGAAAATATCGAAAACTGTGTGTTTCGAGACATCAGCAGTGGTCGAAGTGGCACAGTCGAGCTACTGCCGGTATGATGTTGACCATAGATTCACATAGTCTAAATAGAAGGTTTCGAAAGAAATAGATACCATTCCACATTTTTGTTTGTATTAAAAAATTAATGTATATAATAAACAAAATTAGTGATAAAAAAATCTTCATTGGAGGGTTACAATTCAAATGGAATTAGTTTTATCAGAACAATTTCAAATGGAATCAGTTTTATCCGTTAAAAATGTCAGTTGCTGATTTTTGTGTTAAAATATGTGCTTTCATCATAATTTCTTCACGTAGTTTGTGACGGGTTACACCCGTCACAAACTACTTATTACATACCGGGTGGGTAAATAACATACCAGGATGGTAATTACATACCGGGAGGGTAAATAACATACCAGGATGGTAGTTACATACCGGGATGGGAATAATATTTTGTTAACTACCGGAATGCCATACCGGCCCACTTCGAACACTAGACATCAGAATTCTAAATTGTGTCTGGGAGCACTAGAAATGCAAATAGTTCCTTGACGATCACCCCTATGAAAGTGACATGCTGTTCTTTCCCTGTGCAAAGATGAACTTTATTTATTCCCTTACATTTTTTTAATTGGCTGAAAAACACCAGTTGGAAACTATTTTCTCCTATGGATTTAAATTTTTAATCATTTTTTGAATAAGATTGCCCAAAACATGATGAAAAGTCTCCAAGGCTCTCTGTGTAAACATCTTTTGTACGCTCTAGCTCTTTTGGAAAAAATATATAAATTATTACCCTACTTTTTTTTTAATTTGGTGAAACACACCAGTTGGAAACTAATATGAATTATGGATTCAAAAATTTTTTTAATCATATTTTGAATTAAATCGGTAGAAACGTGGCAAAAAACATGCGGAAACTTTCTCCGCTTCTCTGGACAGTGTATCAACAACGTTCGTTGAACATTTCAGGGCCGCCCCGGTGGCGCAGTGGTCTAAGCGATGGCCTCTGATCATTCATCCGAACGGGATCCGGGTTCGAATCACGGTGAGGCATGGATGTTGTGTTTGTCTTACGGCACTGGCTCTCTCCCTTCCCTGGAACCAGTGACCCTAAATTAGGGACGGGCGACTGCTTATAGCCCATTGAGTTGCTCACGGTGGTCGTTAAACCTCCGATCAAAAAAAAAAAAAAAAAAAACAGCAGGGTGAAGTGAATTTTGAGTTGTATAACATCCAGAACAATTTCAAATGGAAGATGTGTTCACTTCAAAGTGTCACACAATTCTCATTTTATTCAATCACAGCTGGGTGAAGTGAATTTTGTGTTGTAACACAACCAGAACAATTTGAAATGGAAGATGTGTTCAGTGCCGTCTTAACACTTTTAGGGGCCCTGGGCCGTCATATTTTTGGGGCCACTGATCTTATATTTTCAGTATCCCATATACAGAACCAGTGGCAGTTCTTGGCCGGGAGTTGAGCCCCCCCCAAATATAACCGTTTTTTGCGGAATTATATATTAATTTTGATTAATTATAGGCACATGCAGGAATTCCCCCCCCCCCCCAATTTTTTTGTCTAGAACCGCCACTGTACAGAACATATACAACATATGGTATTATTACAATGTAGGAGGGTTTTTTTTCACATATGGCATTATTACATTATATATAACATGTGGATATATATAAAATGTATGAGAATTATTATACACACCGCCATGTTATCCTTATGAGAAGAAACATTCAACACCCAGTAACTTTTTAAATACCACTTGAATAAAAAATATTACACGACAGAAGTTGTATAACTCAATGAAGTTTGGGAAATGCATTCAAATTTTGTTGCTCAGCAAATTACAAGAAAATAAGTGCTGAAAGATATAATGTTTTTTCCCCATTCAACAAAAAATTCAAAGAAAGTTAAATTAAAACAAAAGAAAGAAAGAAATCAACCAGTGCTGCTTCCAGACAATATGACGCACCGGACAGAAATGCCGATATGGGGCCCTCGTCATTGTTATTTGTTTGAACAGCGACGATTAAAATAATTTATGTATAAGTAGCATATGTGGGCAAACCCCAGTGATAAACATTCGTGCACTTCTTCGTGTGGACAACACAAATGACTTCTTAAAAGGAAAAAATGCGATTTGTGTGTCGTCCTCATGGCTCAAGCCTCACCCACACTCGGGATCTGGAGGTCGGTCGGCTTTCTGTGTTTCTGATTTTGTCACAAAAGATCCACCCTAACACCTAACTTTCCTCCTGGTAAGTTAGGTGTTAGGGTGGGTCTTTTGTGATGATTTAAAAAAAAGGCAAAAGAACTTCCACCTTTCTGTATTGGTGCTTCTCCTTTTCTTTAAATTAAAAAAAACTGCTGGTGAGTAGTCAAAGAGTTTGACTTTTTGTAAACCCATAAGACTCTTGGGGCGTTGGGGACCTCAGTTCAGGTGTGGGCCCTGGGCACCGACCCCGTTGGCTCACCCCTTAAGACAGCCATGGAAATGTTCATGTCAAAGTGTCACACAATCATCATTTTATTCGATCACAGCTGAGTGAAATTAATTTTTCGTATTTTCACCCATTCAGTTTGTTGTGGTTGTGATAAACACAGCTATTCTGTGCTTACTTGCAGCATAAAATCGTTGAATACAATGTACCAATGGGTCACAACCACGGTGTCACAACTTGGCGAAGTGAATTTTGTCAAATGTTGCTACATAATCGTTGCATACAAGGTGTACGATCGAAAATAACTCAGCACATTCTGCGATTGGCTATCGAGAGAAACATCCTACAATCTCATCGGTAAAAGTTACACTCATGGGGATCGACGTATTCCGTGCTGAGTGGGTCAAAACCTCCTTTGATTACAGAACAGTTTGTTGACATTCACTTCATATTAAAGCTAGTATTTGACTAAATCATAATTGCAAGAAGAAAAACAAAGATTGTTTACCACTGTTTCAGTTTCTATCCTGTGCTGTGTTCTCCTGTTTGATCTTTTACAAGACAATTTGAAAAAATGTTTACATAATCATCTTTTCTTAACTAAAAAAAAAATAAATAAAACCGGTTCACACATGTCTGTAGTCAAAGAAAAAAATAAGGTAAGAAAAGGATTTTTGTATGCATGTATCAGTTAGAGAGAGTGATGTATTAATTGTTCATTTGCTTCATAAGAACATACAGTGTTTAATGAGGCATAGAAGTGCTTGGTAAGAAAATTAGATGAGATAAAGTGCTGTGTTAATCTTTCAATTTATACGTAGTAATAGCTTTTAAAATTATTTTATTGAGTATGAATACAGCATCTATTAATAATAAAGAGCTCTGCATGTCTGAGGAAAGGCATTGAAAGTTTTGTAAACATGATATCTGTAGAACCCTTTTTTTGTTTTATGCGATATTCATTTTTCATGAGACACATGTGGTAAAAATATTTTTCAATAAAACAACTTGATAAAGCAAATCAGGTGTTTTTAACGACCACCGTGAGCAACTCAATGGGCTAAAAGCAGTCGCCCGTCCCTAAATTAGGGTCACTGGTTCCAGGGAAGGGAGAGAGCCAGTGCCGTAAGACAAACACAACATCCCTGCCTCACCGGGATTCGAACCCCTTTCGGACGAATGATCAGAGGCCATAGCTTAGACCACTGCGCCGCGGGGTCGGCAAATCAGGTGATTAAGAGTAATATGAAGGAACGATAATGCGGTATATTTAAATTCGCATTGTTGCAACTTCACGTATCAGGTGAGCGGCGTATTTTCTATTTCATAGGTGATTTTCATCGAAATTGAGAACTTGCAAATTAAATTTTGAGCTAGAAATTTGTTGGTTCGCATTCGCACCCTAATATTCCTTCTGCGCTATTTGTACGATATATTATGCGTTGGGATCAAACACTGTATGCAGAGTTGCAGAATGTAGACGTACGCACGAACGATGTACGCTGATAGTTTCCAAATTATTAGCAGATTTTGCTGATAATTTTTGCTTGAAGATTTAAAAAATAAAATAAAAATGTTTTCATCTATAGCAATTAAAACACTTATTCGAGGCTTTACTCAGATTAATATACTTAATTCCAGTGGCGGGTCGTGGCAACTGAAACAGGTGGGGCCAGTAGCTGAAGTCCAACAATGAAATAAAAAAATGTCATTATTAGGCCAACAATTCAGACCCCCCCGAGGATTCCTTTACTCTGCCTCTGTTTACCCCCTTGACTCACAATAATGCCCAAATCAGGTAGGAACGTGTCAACTATTGTATTGCACACGAAAAAAATTTCCTCAGAATAGAATGCATAACTATTCACAGAAAAATGTTAAAACTCCTTAAATAAAATTTTTACCTTAAAACATATGAGCATTAATTTATGTTAGTTGTGCTTTGTGTTTCTTCAGATTGTTCAACTGAGGAATAATAATCACAGGATTCACAGGATAAAAAAATGTAGTGAAAAAATAATAACTCCAAATATATGCAGGGAGGGAATGTTTCATGAATTTCGTCCCATATAGAATGAGTACCATACTACCATTTACATTATTTGAAAGGTTTAACCTTTTTTTTTTTTTTTGAAGAACTTGTGAAACCTAAAAGCATATATGTACTCATGTGCAAATTATACTTACGGGTTTTCTCATTTATTTATTTATTTTTAACATAGAAAATCATCATTAGTTCTTCAAAACGCTTTGTAAACTTCATACTCTTGGAAACTTAAATTCTTGGGCTGATAAGCACCGAGTTTTTAAGTGAAGCTTTTCGACTCAAATTCTTGGGCTGATGAGCACTGTGTTTTTTTAAGTGAAGCTCAAACTAAAAATTCTTGGGGTGATAAGCACTGAGTTTTTTAAATTAAGCTTTTCTTCCAGATTTAAAGCAAAGAACGGAGATATTAACAAAATATCCACTCCATTCAATGTACACGACAAGCAAAAAAGTCACGACACAAAGGAACAACACATCTCTGAGAGAGACACACACAGAAAAAAAACAACTAACTGAACTTTTCTACGGCATTTGAAAATCTTCCGCCACCCTTGAGCTTGTTGGCTTGGTCGGGGTAAGCTTCTCTGTCAACCCACGGCGTTAAGGAAATGAATACTCTCCCGGCCAATCAAATTAGCGCGGGGCCAGATAGATCTGGCCCTACAGATTTTTCCACACGCGGTTAAGACAGTGTTGTATGTAGGTCTTCATACTGAATGAGACGGGGAGGAAATCGTCTCCTCTTTGCTTGCGCAGTGATGTTACTGGGGCCTGTTGGAGCTGGCCCCAATAACCTCACACTCTGAACGTGATCTCTTTCCTTAGGGAATAGATTTTCGTTTTGAAGGAAACTTTTCCCTTAGGTAATGGTTTTTGAAGGGAAAGGTTTATCACCCTGTAGTTAAGAGAGAGAATAAGAATCAGGGCAAAAAAAACGTTTCTAGAAATAGAAATTTTCAGGTGGGGCCCGGCCCATCTGGCCCCTAATGACGAACCGCCCCTGATTAATTCTATTTTAACTTGAAGAACTTTCACTTATTTTCTACATCTTCAGAGTTTTGTTTTTACTGACGTTTCTGGCCTCTAGATTTTATCAAGACCTGTTTGTTCTCAATGTACGGGAACTGTATCAAAACTTCCAATTACAGAAAGAAGTTAAATTTCATTACCAGGTTCCTCTTGCAGTTGCCAGATTTATTAAATTAAAATATTTTCCTTTTGTATTTTGTAAGTCTACTATTTTTTAATTAAGTTGTTTAAAATGCAATTTATAATTTTTGAAAGTTCATTAGTGGAACTGTTTTTCTGGGTATAAAATCTTTCTTTAATTAGTCTTGCTTTTATAAGGTTCGTAGTCCAATATTTTAATATTTTGCCATAAAGGTCCATTTCACACACATTTTTGCACATTCAATTGTAATGTACTTATTTTGTCCTCATTAAAATCTGTTCTGTTTCAATGGTTGTGTACGCAGATATATTTTATTTTTATACAACTCTGACTGTATGTACCTTTCCAATATTTCTCACCAAATCCTCGCGGTAACAGATGACGCTATAATCTTAATTGCTGCTCGTTGCCTCCGAAGAGCTAGTTTGCCAGTCTATTCTCCTCCAATGTCTTTTTTTTTTTTTTGGTTGGAGGTTTAACGACCACCGTGAGCAACTCAATGGGCTATAAGCAGTCGCCCGTCCCTAATTTAGGGTCACTGGTTCCAGGGAAGGGAGAGAGCCAGTGCCGTAAGACAAACACACAACATCCATGCCTGACCGGGATTCGAACCCGGACCCCTTACGGACGAATGATCAGAGGCCAGCGCCTTAGACCACTGCGCCACCGGGGCGGCCCAATGTCTTCTTTGGTAATAACTGATGGATGGGGAACATTGAAACTTAGTATTTAGAATCTCACATGAAAATATTTGTTTTTGCTTCCGAGTCGCAATTTTTAAATGGATGAAATCCATGTGCTTGCAATAAATTTCGGTATTATTCCACCTTATTCAAGCGTAAAATTTTCATTCCGTGCATTTTTGAAAAACACACAAAAAAAAAAAAATTAAATTTGCACACTGTGAAAGCACTCATGACCCATCTTTTTTATGCTATTCTATCGCTTTCCAACCATGGTTGAAAAAGTGTTTTTGCTCTGGATCTTTCTGTCTGTAAGATAACTTACGTAAAAAATAGCTCGCGTTCCGCCGAATTTTACTATTTGTAAAATAGGACCGGGTTTAGTTCTTTTTACATGATGCATAATAACCAACGCTCGACGACCAACCGTATAAAGCGAAAAGTCATTCAAGAGTTTTTCTTCGTTATTTTAGCTCAGGTTTTCAACTATACCAAATTCTGCGGCCTTTATTTCGAATATTTTTTTTCATTGGGGGTTTAACGACCACCGTGAGCAACTCAATGGGCTATAAACAGTCGCCTGTCCCTAATTTAGGGTCACTGGTTCCAGGGGGAGACCCAGTGCCGTAAGACAAACACAACATCCGTGCCTCACCGGGAATCGAACCCGGACCCCTTTCGGACGAATGATCAGAGGCCATCGCTTAGACCACTGCGCCACAGGGGCGGCATTTCGAATACTGAAGAGCTCACTCAGGATCAACTAG
Source organism: Macrothele yani (assembly GCA_039090855.1). Lineage (NCBI taxonomy): Eukaryota > Metazoa > Arthropoda > Arachnida > Araneae > Macrothelidae > Macrothele > Macrothele yani. The sequence goes on along the minus strand of CM077025.1, from coordinate 77,513,093 downwards.
TGTGCAAATAGAAAAGAGGCAGGGGTATGGCAATAAGATGCGACGGCTTGGGTTTTGAAACATTATGATTACATTATGACCACCCCCAACCTACAGAAATGAGCGCGCCTCGAGACCGAACGGTGCCGCAGGTGAAGTTCACCGAGCAGTATATATACAATCCAAGGACCATCTTTGGATTAGTAGAGGGTTCAGAGTCAGAATGGGAAAAGCTGCCGATTTATCGGAGTTTGATAAAGGACAAATTGTGATGGCATGTCGTCTCGGAACTACGATCTCGGAAACGCGCGGCTTGTGAGTGGTTCACATGCCGCTGTAGTGAGTATGTATCAAAAGTGGTGCACAGAGAGCCAAACGACATAACCGTCGTCCAGCCGTGTGTCGTCCGCAGCTCATTGATGCCAGAGGGGAACAGAGACTGTCGCGCATTGGTCACAGCGTATCGCAGGGCCACAGTGCAACAGATCACCCGTAGCTTCAACATTGGTGATCAGGGCAATGTGTCACAGTACATAATTCATCTCAGCCTTCTGCCTGCGTAGCCGAAGACCAATCCGGGTCTCCAAGCTCACTGCACGTCATCGCCAACAGCGAATGAATTGGGCCCAAGATCATCGAGATTGGACAGTGGATGATTGGAAGAATGTGGCTTTGTCTCACGAATCAGGATTTCTGGTGCATCATGCTGACTCCCGAGCGCGGATATGCCAATTGCCAACGGAGGCAATGGCACCTGAATGCACTGTTGGGCGGAAATAGGCCAGTGGCGGCGGTGTTATGCTGTGGGCGATGTTTTGTTGTGATACTTCAGGCCCCGTTATCCCAATAGCACAATCTCTAACGTCCTAACCGCTGTCATGTATCTTAACATCGTTGCGAACCATGCTCACTCATTCATGTCAATTGTGTTCCCTGCTGATAAAGGCCATTACCAACAGGATAATGTGCCATGCCACACTACCAAAATCGTCAGGAAGTGGATCAAGGAACATGCTGGTGACTTTCTGTTAAAACCCTGGCCTCCAAATTCGCCTGACATGATCCCCACCGAACATTTGTGGTTCGACGTGAAAAGTGGTTCGCGCTAAATTATCACCATTCCGAATTGTACGGGAGCTAGAGGACTTGCTGGTTACATCCCACGTGAGTTACATTATGGTACCAGATACCCCAGGATACCTATCGCCACTTCATCGAATCGATGCCTCGCAGAGTGGTCGCTGTTGTGCGTGCTAAAGGGGGTCCTACAGCTTATTAGGCAGGTAGTCATAATGTAATGGCTCATCGTTGTAAAGTTACCGCAACTTCGTATTTTCTTAATTAATGTAATTCTTTATAAAAAAAATTTTAAATCTACGATTCAATAAAAGAATTTCAGGGTTTATAAATTGCAGGTCAACAAATTCTCTGCGGGCATGTGCAAACAAAGAAACCTGTCCTGGAGGTGGGGGGAGGTTAATACCTAAAATACAGAGGGTTAGTCGAAAGTTTTACAATATTTGCATAAACGCATGTGCTGCGGCGTGTATATCATGTATTTAAACTAGTTGAAGTCGCTCACTGCACTCAGTCGAAAGGGATATAAAGTGGTAGTCGTTGCTATTAACAGCATTGCATGTAATCGTTCTGTCTGTGGTTCGGACGACTAAAAGATGAACAGCCATGACCGGCTAATGAGGGAACTTTTGATTTACGAGTTTGAACTGGGCCTTAACGCTGCTCAATCAACATGAAACATTTGTCATGCAAAAGGGGAAGGTTCTGTGCACCACAGTACTAATAATTCAGTACTAATTGTTACACTTTACTGCATGTAACAGTGCACGTTGTGATTAAAATGTTTGCCCTAGTTTTATACCAATACAAAGTATTACAAAACATTTACGTCAAAGTTAATCATATCATGCAAATGTCATTCTTTTAGAGAACTAAAGTCAGCCTCTTTGAAGTGCATCGCGATCACACAGGCAAAGCATGTAATCACCGTGTAACAGCGTCTAAAGACCTTTTCTAATTTATATCTAAATACAGAACATAAGTAAGCGAGTAAAAAGTATTTAGAATTGTGGCACAAAAAGAGCAAAGTTAACTTAAACTATTTACTCTTGAATATATATAAAAAAAAAAAACACTTGAGATAATAAGACAATGTTTAGCACGTGTAAAAGCCTTTCGTTCTGATGCTTTTACATGTAAAAAAATGTAACAAGTTTCTATTTCTTTTGTTCCCGCGAAGAACACCTTTTACCTCATACTCTGAAGAATGCGTACTTATGTGCAAATAAGTGTTATATATATAATAAAACGTCTTATCCTCATTGATATAAAAATTTCATTTATTCAACTGATATTTAATTCATTCACACTCTTTTGTCGTTTTACATGCATAGGTCATAGGAACTACTGCTTTGGCTGTGAAAAAGGGGCCTCAAGTCGCTTAATTCCTAAAACTTCATAATTCTTTCACTTTAATTCATAAAAAACTGAGTGACGGAAAAGCAACAGCTGCTTTTCCTTCACTCAGTTTTCATTAATTAAAGTGAAAATGATTTCTTGAAGATTTTACTCATCTACTGGGGAAAACTTTTTTTTTAATACTTCATTTAAATCTGCCGTCAAAAATTTCTGGCTATTTCTTTAACCAGTTTCATGTGAAGTTTCAGCAAAATTTTTGAAAAATCCTTCTGCTGAGGTTAGAGGCCATCTTAGCCGTGAGCCCTCCGCAACGCGGGGGCTATCAATACGCCAGTGTCCACACTTCAAGGACAAAAGTTCCCGTTCCCGCCTTGTAATCTTCCTTTCACAGCCAACGTCTCCCTTTCAGTTCGCCTAGCACTGCCTGAGGCAGTTTCAGAGTAATCCTCAATCCGCTGTTCAAGTCTGGCTCCCAAGTGCAATCACGAGACAAATGGAATCCACCTGTAACGGGAGTATGTTTCCCAGTGGCGGCTCGTGGTGTAAAATGCTGGTGAGGCGAACGGTCTTGATGTAAATCAGTAAAACATATGTTATTGAAAAATACATAAATTCGTATAACGTTATATGAACATATATATATCAGTGGCGTAGCCGGGGGGGTCGTGGTTCGCACCCCCCTAAGTAGGCGAGACAGTTAGCTTTTTCTAAGTACGTTTTATAGATAATTTCCCTATTTAAGTTCATTGATTTTTACATAACTTACAATGTAATATTAAATAAATTACATTGATACATAATATCAATGTAATTTCTTGATAATAGAAGAGAAAGTAAAGCAAAGCGGCCAATGAAGTTGCTTTATTAAATTTTTATAAAAACAACTATAATTTATTGCATTTTCTTCATTTTATTAAATTAGCTTCGTTTTGTATTAATGTTCAAGATGTGCGTACGTACCAATAGAAAAATATTTGTCGAAGCGCCCCCCCCCCAATTGTTACATGTACTTATACACAGTTATACAGCAGAAGTGCAGAACTCCCCCCTCAAAAAGTTTCATGTCAAAGGCAGTATCACCCATCGGATATCTTTGAAGTCCTGGGTTCGAGTCGGCTGAATCATTAAAATCCACTGAGATTCGGAAGTCTCGTTAAGCCATTGGTCTCGGGAAGGCGCCTTGTTATAAACAGCTGTAAACCCCATCCCTTAGGGCTTCAGCCCATGCCATTTAGCCCTTATATACAAATATTATTCAACAGTAATGGAATAAAATTATAGAAATATATGAAACACGGCGTGGGGAGTCCTTCTTCACGAAAAAATCCAAAAATTTTAGAGGGAAAATGTGCATATACCACTATATATATATATGTGTGTGTGTGTAATATACGCTACCTTTGCAACAATATTTTTATGAAAACAATTATTCGATAATTTTACAACAAAGAAAGAAATATTTCACCTGTATTCTTTTATGTAATACACTTGAGCGAAAATACGCAATTTGTGCGGTTTCTTTAGCTAGTCAATGCGTCACTCACATCCCAACGCCAGTCGGAGATCCACTTCTTAAAAAATTCAAAGTAAATCATTTGAATAGAAATGGTTTTCTCACGAAATGTTTCTTGAGCTTGAATAAAAGTCACAGTTCGATTGGCATATTAGTGAAGGTGCATTTAGCACGGGTCACAAACTGAAGTCCAGGCTCGTGATAACTATGTACAGGAGAAGTCAAGTTAAGGAAGCACATTTCTATATAAAAAAAGTATTAGGTAATTTAAACCTGGAATTAAAAACAGAGGAATACGATATTAATTTGCTTTGGTCTCGAACAGAATGCTTTCAGTTTATGTTTTATAAATAAGTTCAATTCTGCGATCCTTTTTGGCTGCAAATTTGTCTATGATCAGATCATAAAATGGTTGAGTGGACATTAGATGGTTCAGCAATTCTTTCTCCTTTCTCAATTGAAATTTTAGCGAGTGAAGACAAACGATCTTGTGCTGTTGTATTACGGAGGTAAGTCTTAATTCTCTTCAAACAAGAAAAACTCCTTTCAGCAGAAGAACTTGTTGATGCCAGTGTCAATACAAGAGAAAATAATTTGTAGGCTTCTGGCAACACATCTTTCAGCTCGTTTTCTTTCATTGTTTTCAAGGTTTTCTGAACACTGAGTTCCCTGAAGTTGTGATCATTATATAAAAAATCTAATTTGTTTTTTAGTCGTTGTGTGTCTGTAAAAATGTTTGGATAAATTTTTTTGAGAGTGTTAAGGGCACTGGATGGAAATGACTCTGAATAACTATGGTATTTTGAGCTGTCAACTAGCTGCAGAAACTCGAGCTTTCCCATATCTTCAAATCTGGTATTTATTTGGACTATTATGCTGTCAACGATTTCGTAAAACCAAATTTTGTAATAGTTTTCCACTTCTTCAGTCAAATGTTTCTTTTGGCGACATTTAGGACCTCCACTCAAACTAATTGCTTCACTGAAATGTTTCAAGTAAGTGGTTACATTCCTTTTCTTATTTATTCGTTCGCAACATTGTTTAATTTGTCTTTGGCAATAACTGATATCTAAAGTCTTTTTTTGTAAAACATCAAACAGTACATCCGTAATTCCAAAAATGTCATCAAAAATCAGTGATAAAAAAGCAAATTCAAAATTAGTGAAATTTTTCAAATATCCTATGGCTCCGTTGATTGATTCTGCCGTTGATTCCGGGTCATTCATTATGTTTTCAAACACATTCTTTAGTTTGCCCCATTCGCTTACAATTAAACGCAAAATTTGCGAACGTGATGCCCAACGTGTTTCCGCTATTTGAGGAATCCGTTTCCCAACAACTGAATCTGCTACGTGGGTTCTCTTGGCAGATTTATGAAAACACGAGGGCATGCTGGATACAGTTGCGAAATATATGCGACATTTTACAATACTTTTGTACCCCTGTTGTAGGACAAGGTTAAGGCGGTAGGCGAAACAGTGGGTAAACAAAGCTTGCTGGGCTTCTAGCTTGACTCTTTTCTGCAGACCGCTCAACTCTCCAGCCATAACGCTTGCACCATCATAACACTGGCCTACTAACTTTGATTTAAAATCAAACTCCTCCAAAACCTATGCTAGCAGATCATACAGTGCCACAGCAGTCCTGTCAGTGCTGATATCATAAAAACCAAGGAAGCGCTCAACTACTTCACAATTTGAGTCCAATATGTATCTGACAATTATTGAACACTGTGATTTTTGAGTAATATCAGTTGTATCGTCAACTTGCACTGAAAAAAATTTTTGACTCATTAATTTCGCTTTTAACACATTCGTTTATATATTCATGAATACACTCCAGTAAATCATTCTGTATCGTTTTAGATTGTCCAGAAAATAAGCTTCGTATTTCTTCAAAAATGTGCTTTTAATTCTGGGGTGCTCCTACGAAGTAACAAATGGAACATCTCCTTGAAATTACCTTTATTTAATGAGGAAATAGATTCATCATGTCCTCGAAAAGGCAGCTCTGTTTGCTTAGAACGACAACTAAATCGATTATATGTTCCATAAAAAGCCTATTTAGTCTGACCTCTTCATTAAACTTAGCTTTATGAAGAGCACCATTTTCTTTGAGCATATCAGAAATAGTGTTTATATTTTTTTCCATTCGTTTCAGACCTACGTGATTAGTTATATGCTCTTTAGAGCTTTCGTGCAATTTTGCACTACGAGAAAAGTTTTTCAGATCAAAATAACCCGTTGTATTCCACACATTTTTCTTATTGCTCAAAAGTAAACATGGCCAGCAAAGAGAGTTTGCTTGTAATAGCTACCAGAAAGCCAGGGGAAAATCTCGTACCATGATTTATTGAAAGACCTAAAAAACGATTTGCCGCACTTCTTATCTTTAGATATTGAACTTATTATAGGTGTCGGTCTTCCAGATATGAGAACATCCCTTTTATCATAATCTTTCCAGTGTTTAAAAGGAATTTCTTCCAGAACACAAATCACGTCGTTTGTTGGGCCATTCATATTTTCCAACCAAAATCAAAATATGCTGTTTAGTAACAATAACAAAATAAAAGAAGAAAAACTCAACATTACTACGAACTAGCCAACACCCGCAGAAGAGAGGATTGAAAACACACTACAAAAAGTTAGACTCAAATACACTCTGACGAATAGTTAAAGCTACGTAGAAATTATCCTACTCCAAAGCATATAGAGGCGAACGGCGTCATCGCCTGTAAAACCCCTTTTTACCAAGGTCATCTGCTCATTATCCCGCGCCCATTGGATACACAATCCTTGGGTTCTCCAATAACAGCAGAGATGCGATTCTAGTTTAAGCGAAATGGAGGGTCGCCTCAGAAATTTCCTTTCTCTTACTGGAAGTCCGGCACCTCCTTAGGTAGACCGTGGGGGTGGGGGGTTCACTCTGTAGGGCTCTTCTCTGATCCCCAGTTCCCAAAACCGGCTTCTCATCGAGACGACTCAGCCGGTCGCCTCTAAGCGCTTAAAACACGCAGCTGCTTTGCAAAAATAATGATTCATTCCTCTTCTTGAAAGCCTTTTTTTAAATTAATTCATGAATCACAATGTAAATTTCAGTGTTTCATTTATCCTGCAAAGTTCTTATATCTTTGTTACTGACCGAAGTTTTTTTTTTTTCACTTCTCATTCTGCGGAATTTCAGGTGAGGCGGCGCCTCACTTGCCTCATCTGACGGGCCGCCACTGATGTTTCCTGACTTATTTCGGAATTAGAAAATCAGCAGTGCCTATAGTTCTGTCGCCATTTTCAGCTAAATTATTGTCGGAACATATAATGTAAGTGACTAAAATCATTGCAAACATTCCAGACTATCACATAGATAGATTCAAATTTTATTCCATTTCGAAAATTAATTGAATTATTAAAAAAGATGCGACATAACTGCATTTTTCAGCTCACATGTATATGTAACGCCATCTATTTACAAGCTTCAACACCATGAAACGAAAAGTTATTGATTTTTGATATAATTACGGTTAAATTTTAGCCAAAGACCTTGGAGAGGCAAGTACCTCGCTGCTTCCGGCAGAATTTGATAACCGCATGTTCCGCCATTAGCGAGGACAGAAAGCGTTTGACGTGCATTGGCCCATTGCGCGCGTGTTTCAAATCGTGCTCTGTATAGTTATAAATAATACTAACTATAGTCAAGTACTGTGTGAGTTATGGTGTAAGAGCATAGCTAAATCATCGACGAAATTCTGAGGAACGGATATCATGTCAGAAGTAGGTGAAATTAAGTGTTTTTCTCATTGTTGTTCATAATGTTTTTAGTTGTTTACATTACTTTTATATAGCAGTTTTCTGAATGGTTAGAAAGTCGGTTGTAATATAATAACTTTCTGAGGGCATTGTAGAAACATTGCTTTATTAAAAAAAAAAAAAGAAATTGCTCGTCAGATTTATTTCACGTCTCACGAATAGTGAGAACTTCTCAACTACAGTAGGTAGGAAGGGAAATGCAAAATTAAGCAGACATTTATCACTCATATTCATGTGAAGTTTTCATGTAATTGACTTATTTCCGTGTAGTAGCACATGAAATTTGACTTGCCGACCACAGCAGATGTGGATCAGTGAAGAATATAACGGAGTCTGTTACTGCTGATTAGTTTGTTTTTTTCTAGCTTGTAGCCCAGCTTGGGATTGCTACTATGGTAATCCTATCTTCATAGTTTGTCAGAATCGACTCAAAAGAAATATGCTTTTTTTTTCAGGAAGATTTTATTAAGTTTCCAAAATACACTTTAGGCTTTCCTACGCTGATAATCATAAAACTTCACATGCAAAAGTGTACAGTGCCGTAGGTATGTTATAATCAAGGGAAGGCTGGAAAATTTGTAGGTACTTTCATAAATTAACTTTTGACTTATATTATGGACTAAAATATTGTATTACATTTCATATTATAGCAATATATATATTGAAAAATTGATAAGCACATCAAAAATATGAACACATCAGAATATGCATATACAGGGTCTTTATAATTAAAGTTCCACTTTGAAATGGCCATAAAAGGAAAACTACTGGACAAAATGTTACCAAACTTGGTAATAGTTAACAGGAGGTCATGGGATTTTATTTTCCGCAAAACAAAAAAATTAGTTCCAAAACTCACCACCAGCGTGGAATGCCGCTGTATGCAATATTGGGAAACGAAAGAAGACATAACGACATCAGTTGCTAATGTGTGTAATCGTGTCGAACACGAAACAGTGTGCGGTGTTATGCAAATTCGCAAAGCCTCGTCAACGGCTGACGGCAGGGAATGCAAATTAGAAGTACGCAAATGCGCTGTACACGTCATTGGATTTTCCACCCTAAAAGGGAGCCTCCCCGTCGGAGCTGTCATTGTTACGAGTCGACGATGTCGGAAACCATGCAAGATCGTGCTTTTCTCGTGAAGTGTTATTATGAATGCGATAGCAATGCGCGGCGTGCTTTGCAGAAGTATCGTACCGTCAGACAACTACGCCGAGGCCCAATGACACCGCAGGGTTTGAGGAAACTGATGGCAAAGTTTGAAGCCACAGGTTTGTTATCTGTTGCACCTGGGCGGGAACGAAAGACTGTTGCTGTGGAAACCGAGGAGGCTGTTGCATTAGCAGTAGAGGAAGCAACTATGGAAAGCACACACGGGACTTGCAGCGTAAGTGCTGTTGCACGTCGCATGGACTTACCATTGACTACGGTGTACAAAATCGTTCGTAAAGTGCTGCTGCACTACCCATACAAAATCAAACGGGTTCAACAACTGGAACAGAACGATCTTCCAGTAAGAGAATCTTTCGCGTTGGAATTCCTTGCATGGATGGCGGTGGATGAACGGTGGCCATGGAACATTTTGTAGACGGATGAGGCCCATTTTTACCTCAATGGGGATGTGAACACCCATAATAGCAGGATTTGGGCCAAACAAATCCCTCATGCTATCCACCCAGTTCCATTGCATTCTCCGAAAGTCACCGTTTGGTGTGGTATGACACCTCGTGTCATAATTGGACCGTTCTTCTTTGAAGAGCAATCGCCAGCTGGGCCCGTGACTACCACTGTGACTGCTGTTCGCTTAGAGTCGGTGTTACGACGTTTCGTGATACCGGAACTTCAGGAACGTGGCATTTTAGACACCACGATTTTTATGCAGGACGGGGCTCCAGCGCACATTGGTACATGTGTGAAACAGTTACTTCAGCAACATTTCACGGATGACAGGATTATCAGTCGCCCCTTCCTCATGGCTTGGCCACCCCGGTCACCAGATCTCAACCGCTGTGACTTCTGGCTATGGGGTTGCCTCAAAGCCACTGTTTATGGTGATAACATCCAGAATTTGGCGCAATTGAAAACTGCCATACACCGACATGTCCGTAACATTTCTCCTGATGTGCTACGTGCTACTGTTGAGAACGCAGTACTGCGATTTCACTTGCTTTCTGAAAATGTTGGCCGCCACATTGAACATGAGTTGTAACACGTGTTCGACACAATTACACACATTTGCAACTGATGTCGTCATGTCTTCTTTCGTTTCCCAATATTGCATACAGCGGCATTCCACGCTGGTGGTGAGTTTTGGAACTAATTTTTTTGTTTTGCGGAAAATAAAATCCCCATGACCTCCTGTTAACTATTATCAAGTTTGGTAACATTTCGTCCAGTAGTTTTCCTTTTATGGCCATTTCAAAGTGGAACTTTAATTATAAAGACCCTGTATATTCCGAGCAAACCTCCCAAATTGGTACCTCCTCTTTTGATGTCCTTAATGTCCCAAAAGTAGCCGCCCCAGTGGCGCAGTGGTCTAAGCAATGGCTTCTTATCATTCGACCAACAGAGGGGTCTGGGTTTGAATCCTGGTAAGGAATGAATGTTGTGTTTGTCTTACGGCCGCCCTGGTGGCTCAGTGATCTAAGCGATGGCTTCTGATCATTCGCCCAACGGAGGGGTTTAGGTTCGAATCCCGGTAAGGCATGGTTATTTATGTTTGTATTTCGTGGGTTTATTCGCTGAGTTCCTTGCTCACCTATGTACATTGCTGACGTTGACACACAAAATGTCTCTACTGTATAAATCTGTCAACCAAGTCAATAAATAATTATATTGAACCTCCAATAAAAAAAATGTCACCAAAGTAGAGTACCCTTGAGAGGTTTATATGTATATTAAGAAAATGTTTATACACTATCTACAAACAAGTAATTGGACACCTGTGATAGCAAAGGAAAACAAAGTTTATTCACTGTCAGTAGTTGGTGGAGCCTCCACGAGCGGCGATTACAGCTGCGACCTCCGGGGCATATTCTCAACCAGGCGTTGTACGACGGGTAGCGATATTTTCTTCCACTCGGCTTGGAGAAGACAGGTCAGTTTCTTCACCGATTTCGGATGGTGGGGCACCCCTTAAGTCGACGCTCCAACTCGTCCCAGAGGTGCTCGACAGGGTTAAGATCCGGGCTCTGCGCATGCCAGTCCATTCGATTCACCTCATTGTCACCATACCAAGCCATGGTGGACCTCGCAACATGACAGGTGGTATTGTCATCCTGAAAGTAACATGGGTCCACCCCGTAAAACTGCCACAACATAGGAAGCGTATGGTCATCCAAAATGGTGCAGTAGGTCTCGGCGTTGAGTCTACCAGGAATTGCGACCAAGGGTGCCGTGCCATACCAGGAGAAACACCCCATAGTATAATTCCACAACCGCCTAACTTCACAGTTGGAACAATACATTCCTGCAGGAGGTGTTCTCCAGGCAGACGCCAAACCCAGACCCTGCCATCCGAACGGTAGATGGTAAACCTTGATTCGTCGCACCAGAGAACTTGTTTCCACTGTTCAACGGTCCACTGTTGACGTTTTTTGCACCACGTTAGCCGAGCAGCGCTATTGGACTTGGTGATCAAAGGCTTGTAGGCGGCAGCACGTCCATGATAACCGAGCAGATGGGCTTCCTTACGGATGGTATTCATCGAAAAGAACACTCCCGGATGCCTGTTGAAACTCCTCGCGGATGTGGCTCATCGATTTGGTGCGGTTCTTCCGAATTTCTCTGGCCAGCACCCGTCCGTCTCTAACTCCCAGTTTTGTGGGTCTGCCGGGTCGAGGCACATTCCGACAGTCACCTCTCATCTTCCACTTGCCAATCACGTATGCCACTGTCGATTTTGGGTACTTCAACTCGCTAGATATGTCACGTATGGATCGTCCATTTCTGTGATACCCGACGATTACACCTTTTTCGAAATCAGAGAGCTCAGAACTGCGTGGCATCTTGCATGCGACTGGTTGCGTTGTTGTTTCCCACACGATATTTAACGGCGGCGGCAGTGACGTGTATCAGGACCGCAGGTATCGTCGATTGCAGGGGTGTCCAATTACTGGTTGTTAGATAGTGTAGTTGATTTGGTCGAAATTGGACTAAAGTATCCTTTATATAATGCAAAACTACTGTTCATTTTGTTTAGGCTATGCCAGGTGTTGTCAAACTTTTTTCGTCCCACGGCTCCCTTCACTCTATATAAGTTTGAGACGGCTCCCAAATGTACAGGAATATATAAACCATGTTATAAATTCATATATTCACGTTTTCATAGATAATTTTACATTTATTGATAAAAAATATGTGAAAAGCTTACCATTAAATATTTGAAATTAAATATTAACTTAAATATTATTACTAATTATTATTAAACGAAATGGGAAGGTAGTCGTAAAATGTTTAAATGAAAACCATGTTTTATACAAAAAACACATCTTAAACTTAATCAACTTACATTTCTGTATTAAATCAAGCAGTGTCAGTGGAATAATCTTGTTTTTTCTTCATTAGATGCTCAAATCTCGGAACAAGTTTGGATGAGATGTCAATAAATTGTTCTTGTTCTGCAGTTGAGAACGTTAAGGGAGGATCAGCGCTGAAAGGATCTTTGACCCAATTGTGTTGTCGAACATCTTCTCGAAAGCACTTCTTAAAATGATCAATGATTTGCGACAAATGATCCAGAAACATCAATTTCTAGGCTCCATTCAATTTTAAATCATTTTCATTTTAAAATGTGTGCAATGTCGGAAAGTAGTCATTCAGAACTTCTTTTTCCATATTTTCCTTCCACAGGTCTAATTTTCTTTCGAAGACAGAAATTGTGTCCACTAGCAGCAAAATGTGGATCTCATTACCTTGCAGGGACATATTTAATGAATTTAGCTTTTCAATATATCACTCAGATACGACAGCTTCGAAAGAAATACACTGTCTTCAAACTTCTTGGAATATTTCTGGTCAAGAACATAAGAATAAAGTTCCCTCCTAAGTTCAAATACTCTTGACAAGACATTTCCGCATGACAGACAGCGAGATTTGCAGTAGTAAAGTAGAGAACTGTGCTCAGCCCCCATATCTGCACACATTTGTTCAAAGAATCTGGACTTAAGTAGTCGAGTTTTAATGAAGTTTACAATTCGATTTCTGACTGTGGAACAGGGCTGATGTTCTTAGGAGCAAGAACCTCCCTGTGGATGATGCGATGTGTTCACATGGGGGGAAGAGCTTTTTTTGAGCGCCTTCAGTCCCCCGTAAATACCTGCCATGGAACTGGCTCCATCTGTGCACACGCCTACATATTTTTCTTAGTTTACACTAATTCTGACATAAAATAATCTATTATCTGAAACATGTCTACTGCTTTCGTGTGAGATATCATACTTCTGCAGAATAGATCTTCGTGAAATTTATTATCATTATCTACAGATCTCACATAACAAATCAATGAGCATCGTTGTGGCTGTCAGTGGCTTCATACAACTGAATGGAAAATCCTTAAATTAACTGGTCATTAATATCGTCAGCTATATCGAGAATTCGACGACTAACCGTATTATCTGATAATAGGGCACTTAGTAGTTGCTTGACAGCATATTCTCCTACCATAATGGAAACCATGTCCTGTGTCCTTAGCAGCTGGTAAAATGAGGCTTTCAGTAATAGGGTGTGGTTTCTTGGTCTATGCTATTCGATAAGCAACTTTGTAGGATGAAAGAAGAGCCTTTGTCGGGATTGTAGCTTGTTTAGTGAAAGTTGCCTTTTGCTCAGCCATTCCTTTGAACTTAGAAGGCCGCCCCGGTGGCGCAGTGGTCTAAGGCGCTGGCCTCTGATCATTCGTCCGTAAGGGGTCCGGGTTCGAATCCCGGTCAGGCATGGATGTTGTGTTTGTCTTACGGCACTGGCTCTCTCCCTTCCCTGGAACCAGTGACCCTAAATTAGGGACGGGCGACTGCTTATAGCCCATTGAGTTGCTCACGGTGATCGTTAAACCTCCAATCAAAAAAAAAACTTAGAAGAAAAATACTCACGTGGTTTGTTTATCAAGCTTTCATGAACGGTTTCCAAACGGCATTTCATTTTGTCAGGGAGCGTCATTTCCGCGGCTAGTATTTTAAAACAGATAACACAATGTGGACGTTAGGGTGGAGCGAAAAACACTTTTTTTATATTTGAAACGTCACCATGTGCAATAGTTGTGATTTTATTACTGAAATGACCCCCCGAAATATGTATGACATTATTCAATATCTTAGGCTTCCCCAAGAACCTTGAAGTTTGAAAGTTATAGGAAAAAATGCTTTAAAAATACCTGCTTTCTTCATTTTGTAAATATACAAAAGTACTGTGTCACCATGCTATTTAATATGATCTTTGAGTGTATAAACACGGGTAAAAATTCAGCAGACGTGATTTAATTTCTTAGGCTTCCTGAAAGAGCTCAAAGTTTGTCATATTTCTCTGAAAATGGCATGGTAAGTTATGTAAATATGATAGACACCAACCTGACCTAGTATCATAACTTAAGGAATGAGTTTATTTCACTTGCAAATCATATTTTTTTCAAAACTGGACATCAGCTTCCTATCCAAAATTTTTGTTCTGATGAACCCATCTCTTGCAAGAAAGCCGCACATATGAGGAGAAGAATCTGTTACAATTTTAACCATCTTCTCTACTGCCTGAGAATGGCAGGGTATTTTTGTAAATTCGTGGCAAGAACTTAGATATTTATCCGACTGTAGTAATTCCAGAAACCCATCGTCTTTCCATTTCCGTGTGATGGGAAGCTTAGCCGCAATACACTCTTGCCAGTCGATTAGGTTGATGTAATTATTGCTCTAGAAATTCAGCTTAGGAATCGAAATCTTTCTAATGGTAGTTGTTTGTTCGGAAGATTTCCTGGCATTCATCATGCGTCGAACAGCAAGCTCACGGACATACCTTCTGTCGTCATACAACAGTGCAGCGAGCAATTTTTCTGCATGACGAAAATACGTTTCATCTTGGGCGACTCTTTTTACAGTATCCTTTAAATTATCTGAAAGATATTGAAACCGAGATATAAAAAGCTGCAAATTCGTTGGACCATCTTTACAGGTACCATTACATTTGATCATAAACCACAATGTATAACGAAGTGAATTTCTCCGTCATTTTTATCCGCGCCGGGGTTCGAACCCGGGTCCCCTCATTCCGGAATAAGTTGCTCTACCAGTTGAGCTACGCGGACATTTTATTCTGATTCCTATCTGCCTTTATGTCGTGTGCGTCCTTCTGGCAGGTACGTCACATCTCCTGGTACGTTACAAATGGTACATATACTTTTCTTTACGAAGGTGGCTAATGAGACAAGTTGTGGTGTTGGATCACTAGTTCAACATACAAACGTAGAATGCGATTTGCGAGGGCCAGCCAACGGGAATGTGTAAGTGTTCCAGGATCCCGATTTACCAGATGTTGCGGGCAATCACCTGCAGAGACTGTCTTACAAATTTTCCACAAATAAGGTTGATCCGAACTAAGACCTCCAAAGTTAATGTCGGACTGAAACGAAAATTCAGTTTTCTCGAAATTAACGATAGGAAGGTTTACCCACGTCTTCAGGTGCTTTCCAATCTATCCACTAAATCCTTTAGGACCTGATGTTTTCTTGTAGAGTGCTTCAGTGAGGTGGCGTAAATGCAGTTCATTAAACTGAAGCTTACATATAATCCAGTGCACAGGAGAATTGAGCTTCTCTTCAAGACGCCCATTTATACCTGCATTTGTGCCGGTAGTAATCACTTCCCCGTGACTTCCAATAAAGACTGACTCTAAGTCAAAGGTCCAATAAGCTGAACATACCGTCGGAAATGTCCTTTGCACTCTTGCTCTTCGTTGTAAAATGTCCCAAATAGACCAAACCCGGTTCTTTAACAAGTGTAATCTGCTCCTCCCATTCTTTTCTCTTATGCCACTTGCCATCATCTGTCTGTGTATTCGTAAATGTTTCATCTCTTCTTCCGTCCAAAAATAAAGCTACAATCTTGCGACCAGTTGAGCTTACCTCATCTTGAATAGTTTGCCTGGTCTTTTTTCCTTTCTCGTCGTATTTTATGCCGGTCAATAACTGGTGCATTCATTCTTTTGACTGAACCTGTTTACTTACATCATGAAGCAACGCAAACGCAAGATAAGCTGCCGCTTGTTCGCAGATGCCTCGCCTATCGCTCTTTCTAGAAAATGCAGACAGTGTCGTTAGACGCCTAGGGTTTGAAGAGTGACGTGGAGTGAAATCATAATCTTTCTCCGAGGCCAACAAATGACTGATACCTAGCTCGTCTGGTTTTGCCGCAGAATTATTATTTTTATCATCTTCTGAAGTATCATTTTCAACTCTCAGAGCCGATTTCTGTGATGCAGTTTACTGTAATTTCCTACGGACATGCTCTTCCTTATCACTCTTTCGAGCTGATCTTTTCTCCAGCATACTGGTGGTTTTTGCGTCAAGCCCATTTACTATCATTCCTCTTTTTGTTCTCAGGTCCATTAGAAAGTCTCGCTCTTTCACGGGTGCCTTTTTTGCAGAGCTGCATTTGCAAGTTCTAAAACAATTGCACTTGCACGAACATATGTCAAAGATATGTTGCGAATCTGAACGAAATTGTTCAACCATCTTCCAGTAGGTTTCATCCATTCTTGGAGCGTGTTTTTTCAGCTTCTGGATTTCAGTGTTGTATGCTGTAGTACCGTAGTACGCTTTACAACTGATTTGTGGAGCGATGTCGGAAGTTACTTTCTTCCATATACTCAACACTTTGTCCGCGACAATACTTGTTATTTCTTCTGCAGCAGGCTCATAATTTGCACCTTCCTGCCTAAGAGTATTCCTCACAAGGCAGTAATGGCGCATTACATCTTCGTACGTAGGCAACACATTTTCATGCATCTTCTTATAACTCCCGAGGATAGGACAATTAGCTTTATTTCTTGTTTCAGCCATCTTAAGTAGTTGAACGACAAAACGAAAATGCCGGTACGCTCCAAACAACGTCACTAGGAGTGAAAGTAACTTTTGCATCACTATGAGGTAGCACCCGCCAACACTCTCCCAAAAGGATCTGCGCTACTGTGATGAGGTGACTCAGAGAGTTCACAAAGAGAGCCGCGCTGACAGGGAAAGGGTGGGGTGAGGTGAAGAAAGTAACAAAAACAAAAGAGACGCAAGGCCACAAGCAATGCGTCTGAAAATCAATACGAGGTTTCCAGAATATATAAGAGGGGGATTGTTAATGTTAAGCCCAAATTGGTACCGGTAAGGCTGCTATCGAACTTGATGCTTACGCAACTTTAATGCCATTTTTGGCAAAAAATTACATACTTTAAGGGATCTGGGGAAGCCTACGAAATTAACTTATGTCTGCTGAATTTTTACCCGTGTTTATACAATCAAAGGTGATGGATACTAAATGACATGGTGACACAATATTTTTTTACATTTACAAAATGTAGAAAGCAGGTGTTTTTAAAGAATTTTTCCCCTATAACTTTCAAACTTCAAGGTTCTTGGGGAAGCCTAAGATATCGAATCATGTCATCTATATTTCGGGGGTCATTTCAGTAATAAAATCGCAACTATTGCACATGGTGACGTTTCTAATTAAAGAAAAAAAAGTATTTTTTCCTCCACCCTAGTGGACGTTCTTCCTTTCCCACAGCAGTACATGTGAGCCCGAAATCTAGGTAACTTTCGCTATATTTCCGATATTTTCGCTTCTTGACTTCTTTTAAATTGTTTGTCATTTCCGAAACGTTACATTTTTAACTAGCATTTAAAAACTTATCCATCTTGTCTGTTCTTAAAACGTAAAGGACATATACGAAAAATACGGAAAGCTCACAAATCACTACACATCTGTTATCACGAACAATAAGCACTAGAATGAGTCCGGTCTTCAAGCGGCGTTGCAACAAAAGGGTACCTTCTCTGCAAAGTTAACTGAGTCATCAGAAACCAATGAAATCACTTTTGCCTACGTTGTTTTGATCCTTAGAAGAGGTCAAGTGATACCAGTGGGACACGAGGACGCATCACTAGAATGTTTTCTTTTCTATTTGAAGGGAGAGGGTGTTTTTAAGCATGGCTACCATTATTGTGTGGCTACCATTATTTCCCCATTTCCGACCTTTTCAGCGAATTCCAACTGCGCGATGGCGACTCTCTTGACCAAAACCCGCGACGCCTCAAGGAGCCGCGAAGCACAGTTTGAAAAGCCCCGGGCTAGGCAATTTTAAAATAGAAAACACCTGGACTAAATGATTTTATGAATCCCAAAGGAACATCATTCAAGGACAACTGAAGGAAAATTACTGATAATTTTTTATCTTATAATAGTTATTAACTACTAACTGAAAGCTGTATTAACGATAAATTCTACAGAATGCAATTTATTCAACGGAGAAATGTGTTTTCATGCAGATACAGGGGTCTGCAAATAGCATACGTATCTAATAATGTCATGTTTTGCACTAGGTTTCTGATTTTGAAACATAGATTTTCCTTCGTTCATGCTATGACTATGTTTAATTGTGGCAATTGCATGTAATGGTTTTTTATTATGTACTGTGATACTTTTGAAAATATTTGACTTGCTTTTCAAATTCTGGGTACTTTCTATTGATGTTTGTCATTTTAATATCGACATAATATTCATCCTAAACTTTTCCAGTAGATCTCTCCGAATGCAAAGCGTTTCAAAAATGAGTGCACATAGTAAATACAGGGAATGGACTGGCATACTGTGTATGATTTCAAAAGTTTTTAAATACAGAAATTGATCTACCAATTGTTGTATCTTAAACAAGCTTCTGTGTGGGCATGTTTTTTAATCAGCTGATTTACAGGCTTTCTTCTCAGTGAGATTGATATATAGTGCTATACAACCATTTCTCACACCTTTTTTCTCCTTTGGTATCCAGTCAAGTAATTCACTCGTCCAACGCAAAGTACTCGCTTTGGTCCAACGTTTGTCAGTTTTTATGTCATACTAAATTATTTTGGCCCCCACCCTCAAATATGGCATATGCTAAATATTATTACATTCAAAGAGTCTTTCCTAGGGGAGGCTCCAAACTTCCCCAGGTGGCCTCCAAACTACTGCCCTGAAAGTGCATCACATTTCACCTTAATGTTTTTCAGAGGCTAAAAAGAAAGTCATTGTATATATATTGTATTTGTGCTAATGAGATGACTGAGAAAGAACAGATTTACAATTTTTTTAACATGCACAGAAAACAACAGAAATTACTACACCATGGGTTTTTTAACACAGGTTACTTGCTAAACTGTGGTTCACAGGACCTGATTTCTATGAGCTATAATTTTTTATGCTAGAAGAAAAAAAAACACTTATGATATGTTAACCAAACTCTCCTTTGCCATTCTGGTAGCCAAGTGGTATGTTGCTTGTACCTCTAACTATTCTCTTATATCACATGTATTTGTATTCCATGTTCAAAAAATCAAACCTCGAAACACATGTTCGACATCCAAATAATCACATTTGGGGCCTAAGGATAGTTTGCAATTGATGTTTTCGAACATGGGATACTGAAAATGTCAAATACTGTGTTTCGAGACATCAGAATTTTTAAATTCTACATGGAAGCACTAGAAATGCAAATACAGTTTCTCGACAGTCACCCCTGTGAAAAGTGACATGCTGTTCCTCCTCTGTGGAAAAATGAAATTTATTTATTCCCTTACATTTTTTTTAATTTGCTGAAAAACACCAGTTGGAAACTATTTTTTCCTATGGATCTAAATTTCTAATCATATTTTTTAATAAGATTGCTCAAAACATGATGGAAAGCTTCTAAGGCTCTCTGCGTAATCATCTTTTGTACGCTCCAGCTTTTTTGGAAAGATTACATAAATTATTATCCTACTTTTTTTAATTTGGTGAAACACACTAGTTGGAAACTAATATGAATTATGGATTCAAAAATTTTAATCATATTTTGAATTAAATTGCCAGAAACGTGGCAAAAAAACGTGGACACTTTCTCCGCTTCTCTCGACAGTGTATCAACAACGTTCTCCACTCGGAAGCTAAAAATAACAGCATTTGTGACACCTGAAAGCTAATTCTTATGTGACGTGCAAGATTCTTTGGTTTAATAACCCAGTATGTCAGGTTTGTAATCCCATGTGACATGGTTATCAAGTAAAGCTAAGCCCCTGCACAATATCAGGGTATCAATGTGTTCACAGAACAATTTCAAATTGAAGGTGTGCTCATGTCAAAGTGCCAGGTGGTCAAGTAATTCTCATTTCATTCGACCACAGCTGGGTGAAGTGAATTTTCTGCATTTTCACCCATTCAGTTTGTTGTGGTTGTGATAAACACAGCTATTCTGTGCTTGCTTAATTACAGCATACAATCGTTGAATACAAGGCGCCAATGGGTAGCAGCTTGGCGAAGTGAAATTTGTCAAATGTTGCTACACAGTTACTGCATACGAGGTGTACGATTGAAAATAAATCAGCACATTCTCAGATTAGCTCTCGAGATAAGCCTAAAATCTCATCGGTAAAAGTTACACTCATGGGGATCGACGTGTTGAGTGGGTCAAAACATCACTTGATTACCGAACAGTTTGTTGACAATCACTTCATATTAAAGCTAGCGTTTGACTAAATCATAACTGTAAGAAGAAAAACAAAGCTTGTTTACCACTATTTCAGTGCCTATCTGTGCTATGTTCTCCTTTTTGATCTTTTACAAGATAATTCGAAAAAATGTTTTTATAGTCTTTTCTTAGAGAAAAAACAAAAAAACAGTTCACACAGGTCTGTAGTCAAAGAAAAAAATAAGGTAAGAAAATGATTTTCGTATGCATGCATCAGTTAGAGGAAGTGATGTATTAATTGTTTTCCCTTTTTTTAAATGAGAAATAGAAGTGTTTGGTTAGAAACTTAGATGAGATAAAGTGCCGTGCTATTCTTTCAAATTATATGTAGGAATAGCTTTTAAAGTTAGTTTACTGAGTATGAATACGGCACTGCAATTAATAATAGATATAAAGAGCTATTCATGTCTAAGGAAAAGCCGTGATAGTTTTGTAAACATGATATCTGTAGACCCCTTTTTTATTTTATGCGATATTAATTTTTCATTGGGTAAAAATACTTTTCAATAAAACAATTTGAGGAACAAAATCGGGTTATTAAGGTTAATATGAAGGAATGATAATGCGATATATTTAAATTCGCATTGCTGCAACTTTACGTATCAGCTGTTCGTTGTATATGGCGGCGTATTTTTTATTTCACATGTGATTTTCGTCAAAATTGAGAACTTGCTAATTAAAGTTTGATCTAAATAATTGTTCGTTCGCGTATGCACCCACATATTCCTTCTGAGCTATTTATACGATATATTATGCGTTGAATCAAACACTGTACGTACCTTTCCAACAGCTATATATTTGACACCAAGTACTCGTGGTTACAGACGGCGCTGCTGTCTCAATTGCTGCTCGTTGCCTCCGAAGGGCTAGCATTCATTTGCCAGTCTATTCTCTCCAATCTCTTTGGTTTTAGAAAATTTTAAGTATACTAGACTATAATTCAAAGTCACTTTTATAGATGTTCAAATTTTCATCTTTGGAAACGCATTAATTGAGAAGCAAATGGCTACAGAAATTTGCCCATTGGAAATACAAAGCAAAGATTTTAGGTGGATCTGCCTTAATATATTAACTTAGATATGGTGTACTTAGAGATCCTTGCACCACCACGAAGTAAACAAACATACTGTCAACAGCACCCCTGTTCGGAAACGTCGATCTAAATTCATCGACCAATGAGGTGACAGAACCTTCCCTAGTCACTAAGTCACCACCCCTGTGTAAGATCTACAGCGTGGGATCGGGTGCTACGGATTTACCGAGGAGGTTAGAAGTCTTGGGATTTACGCACATACGGGTCGTGCTGGTACGGATTGTAATTTCCAGGTTCACCGCTAGGTGTGAAAATGAAGTTTGTGAAAATTAAGGGATGGGCAATACAAAGAGGTTATATTACTGGAGACACCACTCCTATCCACGCAACATTGACCGCCATAAGTCACCGTCTGTGCTGCAAATGACGTCATGAGCAGGCACGACGCAGCCGCAGAAGAGAAGCTGCTTGGAAACCAATGGAGCAAAAGCTTCTAAGCGTATAAACAGATAAAATGAGTAATTCAATAATCTTTATCAATGATACACAAGCTTACTGTTTCATCAACGGTAACATTTATTTCATTTTTGCCTGCTTATGAAGTCACACCACAGATTAGCGGTGACCTATGGCGGCAGAGCCAGTGGTGTCTCCAGTAATATAACCTCCTTGGGGCAATATTGACTATTGTATCGATATTTCTGTACCATATGATACAAAAACTTCTGTATCGATGCATTCGATATATCGAAACCCTTCGTATCGATATATCCGATACTTTCCCGATATTTACTTTTTCATTTAATTAATGGAGTCAATTCATACTACATATGCACGAAAGCAATCAAAATAACTGGAGTTCACTTATGTGTACTATTACTGGTTTAATATTGGTAATCGAATATCTTCACCGTGTTTACTTTCCCATACTGGAGAAGTACTGTGGTATATTAGCACTCCAGTATTCGTACACTGTATTGCATAATATATTTGAAATGGTATACAGGCACTGCTCAGCTAATGATGCTTCTCATTCACACCAAACAAGACAGTTTCATTATTTAGCAAAATTTTCAGTTGTTTGCAGGTGGTGTGGGAAAAGAATATCTAAATAAGCTGTTAACTTTCATGAATAACAAGCTCGTGCGTTCATGTGCTATACCACCTGAAATAACTAGTTGATACCATATGTTTAAAGTTGTTGCACAGTGAGCTGCTAGTGAATAAGCGTGCCCAACTAAAAACAGAAAAAATAGTTCTGTACCCCTGATTTCAGGATCAGCTGTAAAATTTAACAAAAGATGGCACAGGTCCTGCGGTCTAGCTTGTGTCAAAATAAATTGGTCCGCAGGCTCTGTAATGGGTGTTTAGTGTTCGGAAGACTATATGACATACAGAAGTGTTACCAATACTTTAAACTGAACTCTAAAAGACTGTGATTTCAGTTTGCTTTTATATTCTTTCCTTTTTTATAAATGAGAAAATGTAACTGGTTTTTCGGACCACAGTTAGAGGAATTGTAGTGGTCCGCTGGAAATTTCAGTGGTTTCGGTGCAGCTGTCCACTACTGAGTTCCAACACAAAGGTTGATGGGAAATTTCGGAATCTGAAACAAAGCAGCTGCACAGGGAGGCGTATTTCACAAGTGAATGTTCGGAATTGCGATTAAGGCCAAGGCGGCCACTCGCAATCTCCAAAGTTGCTTTATAGCAACTTTGGAGATTGCGAGTAGGCGGGGCCTATGAGGAGATTCACATGATGGAGACATGTAGGATTTGCTCCACTTGCCATTTTAATGTTCGGGTGTTTTCTTTGCGACAATGGTTACCTTCAGTTGTTTTACCCGTACGGTTTGAATGCGACAGAAGGTAAATAGAGAGTGTACTTTGTTGGAAGGGGAGATCAAACAAATCTTTATTATCGAAAAATGATATATATACAGGTCCGCCGCATTCGGCGATAAAATAACAAGGAAAAACGTGAGATGAGACATGTGACACTATTTACAAATGAATGGGGCCTCGCCAGCCAAGTAATTATAAACATTAATGTTAAAATCACAGACAAATTCAAACATAGTTCACAAGGTTCGCATAAATAGACAAAGGTCAAGGACCGGTGATTCGTGTGCAGTAAACAACCGAAATAATGCAGAAAGACAAAAAGAATGCAAACAATATGCAGAACATTCTAAAATTATAAACACAATGCAAAGAACAGGGTCACTGTACACAAATAAGAAAACAGTGGATAGAGCATGTTGCACATTTTACACAAGTTATAAATAAAAATACAGTCTGCGAACACTACGTAAAACAGGTTTCGGACAGATCACTGGACACACTTACGTTAATCCATGACCGATAAAGTACGTACATGATGAAGAAATACACACTCTGTATACTAAAAGGAAAGAGATATCAAATCACAGTGCAAACGAAACTTAAATACAATGCAAAACAAAGTCACAGTACACATTAATGAAAGATTTACCATCTAGCGGCATGGCAGATCACAAAACTTAAAGGAGAACAGCAGGTGCTCTCCACCTACTATGCGAAACAATAAAATAATATGAAATCATGTAATATACGTACACATACAGGGGCGGTGCTTCCTAGAACACACGAAAAAGGAATGGTAATGGTAGTACTGGAAATTTAAGGTTGAAATTTTAGTAGTATACTTTCACACTGCACAGTAAAGGCGAAAAACAGAGAGATACCAATGAAAAGAGACGGTAAATGCCCATACAAAAATGCAGAACAATTGCAAGTACAAAAAAAAAATTAGGTCACCCGAACACCAAAATCGGGGGGGGGGGGGCGAATTATGCTTTATATATATTATTAAAGTCAAGAATTTTAAAAAATCGCCGTCGCTTGCCCTAAACAAAGCTTTTCCATGACTTCCGCTGCACATGCAGCACTTTGAAGTGTGGCAACTGATGAATCTGCCCTTCTTGATTTCATTTTTTTATAAGAGGTACCGACACCAAGTAAATTTTCTGGGTCAAGCTGTTCTGGTGTTTTTTAAAACCCGAATCCTTTTCAAGTGTTTTTTTTTTCAATTGTTGTAACCTCACTGAGCGAAAGTGACCTCATGTTTTTCTACGTCCGATGGAAACATTCTACACTGAAAACAAAAGGCGGAATCTCTCTTTATACTATATGCAAGCCATGGGAACATGTTATACTAATATGTCTGGAAGCTTCTTTGTTCTTTACCGTATTTTTTTGTGGGAACTGTTTTAATATATATTCTGTTTGGGTTGATCCAAAAGTGAAGTTGCTACATCAAGCTCTCCAAGTTCAACGTTTTTGTCTTGCGACCATGTGGTCCTTCCAGTGTTTTATTTTCACAAACATTGCGTTCATAAAAAATTTCCATTGAATCACTACAAGCACTTAAAGAATCCTCGTTGATTCCTAATGATTCACCACACGCTGTTGATGAAGTTGAAGCCGTCTGATAACCATTATCCGCTTTGTAGGCACTATCGCAAGTACTATATAGGGGGTACTATTGCACACCCCAAAATCACATAAAAACCTCAAAATCAGGCATTTTTGATTTTTCAGACCTCAATAATCACGAACATTTTAAGGCTTTTTATGATCAAAAACACCATATTTTCATTAAAAATCATTGATTTTTGAGCATAAAATAGTCAAAAACATCAGGTTTTTGAAAATTGAAGTTTTTACTCTGTTTTTCATAAAAACAGACATCATAAAAACACGCATTTTTGATGATATTTGAAGACTTTTTGAACAATTGCAATCATTTTGAACTTTGAATAGCTTTGATTTTAAAAGAGCTAAAATGAAAGTTTTAATATTGAAAATCAATTGAAAAGTTGTAAAACAAACTATTTTGAATTAGTACTTTGCAAAGTCCTTTTAGATTGTTTAAAAATGCATTAAAAAAGGGGTACCCAAAATGGATACCCCTTATAGGAAGATAAGAAATTGTTGAAGATTAAAAAATATTTAAATTTTATGACATATCTTTGCAAGTAAATACACAACAAGTTTTTTATAGTTTTCATTTATACAGTAAAATCATCAGAGAATTTTCTGTTGATAACAATATCACACCAGTTAATTTTATCTTTATAATTCATAATGAAATCTTCTGTTAATTCTTGGTTTCTTGTAACTTCTTTCCAGTCAATAAAATCACTAAGAAAATCTATAATTTCTTCACTTAAGTTTTGTTTTATTGGAATTATTGACATGTCTAAGAGTCGAAAGTTTTCTTTTATAAAATCATTACTTAATTTTTGATACATAGAAATTCTTCTCATATCTAATTTACCAATATTCATTAATACAAAACTCTCAGAAAGTGTTTGATATTGAGAAATCAAAGACCAGTTTAGTTTATCGTCATTGTTATTCATAAAATATTCAGAAAGAATCTGATATTGAGAAATTTTATCCCAGTTCACTTTATCATGAAATTCTGAAATAAAATCTTCAGGTAATTTTTGATATTCTGTTATTAAATCACAATTTACTGCATCTTTTACACTTCTAATTATATCTTCTGAGAGTTCATTATCTTTAGAAAATGAATGCCAATTAATATTGCTCCTAATTAGCCTATCCATTTATATAGAATGTATTTTATAAATATGTTTTTTCAATTTCTAAGTAAGGTTTAAAACCGTTTAATTCTAAATAAGACATGATTTGTATGCTTAATTCATCCTTCTTTTTTCCTGATGCAAAGAGTATTAAAGGTTTATCTGTGTATGCATCACCATTAAATAATATATTCTCCCCAAGTGTAATTAAAACTTCTGATTTCCCATTAGTATAATTAAGACGTAAATAAAATGCAATTTTCATATCCATATTTTCACCCAGTTTCATATTTCTGTCAAGGAGATTGCAACTAAATTTCATAAAAACGACTGCTTCCCAGTAACGCATAGCATCAAGACTATTATATGCTTTTTTATCTTCTTAAATTGTTGCATAAAATTTTTGATTATCCACATAATTTTTTTAACAGCGTCATACGTATCCTGAAGAGATGGAATATTCACTAGTTTTTTATTTTGAACATCAAACGTTTCATCTTTAAAAACTAAAACATTATTTTCTAAATACCTCTTATTCACTACATTCTTATCTGCTGTAGGATCAGCAACATTTCCTATTCTTTTACCTTTTGCACTAATTACATTCCCATCTTGAATATGTAAATATTTTTGATCCAAATTACTTAATTCACCTTTAAGTACAGCTTCTAAATCTCTTATTCTTACAGCAGTTTCTTGAACAAAATCTGAAAAACTATCATTAACATTCTTTCCTATTTCATTTTTAACTTCCAGATTATTCTCTCTTATTTGTTTTAAAACATATTCTCTTGTAGTAACATCATGTTCATCTATAGGTTCTTTACAATTTTTTATTTTTTTCTTCCACATCATAATTACCATCATCTGTTAATTTAAATCCATTTCCAGGAGGTCCAGGTGGTCCAGTTCCAAATTCTTCATAAAATGAACCAAAGGGTACCAATTCATTTATTTAATCTAAAGTTTTTAAAGTTTTAAATTCCTTATTAGCCATATTAAGTAATCCTCTTTTTCTTTCATTCACGATGAAATAAAATCTATATGGTTTACCTGGATTTGATCCTAATCTCCAGTTAAATTCTAGTCTTAAATTCGAAATATTAGTATACTCTGGATGATTACATAAATTAAAATAAAAGATTGGATGCAATCTCGCATAATTTACATAACTTATAAGACATCCACTTTCAGTGTTATGAGTATTTAATCCAGCTGCTAATAATTCAGAATAACATCTATTATAATCTAACTGCCCATCTTTAAAATTCGTTTTATAAATTTCTTCTGGAAATTTTTTATTATTACATAATATCCAGCATTCAATGAGATCTAAATTATCAAAAATCATATTATTCTGATTCTGATTGTTTTCTTTTTCTACATACTGTGGAATGACAAGAACACTTAGCACCTCATTAGATGTAGTTCTTATATGGCATGCACCACTTGATGTTGTTTGCTGATTACTTTTCTCAATTGAAGCAGAACACTAAGTAATTTCAATAGGTGTAGAATTCAAAGCTATACTTTTAAATTCAGCCTCAATGGATGGGTACAACTCTACATAAGGTAACCATAATTGAAAATCAGATATAATAACTTTATAATTAGGATTTGCAACATATGTGTATAACATATCATTATGACTATTTCTTTGAAAATCAAATGTAACTTTTATATCAGAAATTAATCTTCTAAAATCGTTGAAAAAACCCAAACAGTTATCTTAAAGGAATCCAAAATTTTATTATATTGCTGTTTTTTGTTAAAAGCCATCCCTGTCTAAATCCTTTATTATAAGAGGCATTTTCTTTTAATTTGATATCTGATCCTTTCTTTACATCTTTATAAAGATCATCTATTACTAATTTATCTTTATCAGCTGATTCTGATGTATCAACATAATACATCATATTTGTAGTAGGGATGGGTAGTAATAATAGTACCTGTTATTCTGTAACTGTTATTGCAGAATAGCAATCAGTGCTTGTTATTCGCCTGAAAGAATACATATTACTTTGAATAACAGGGGAGCCATGTATGCTACCGTTTCACTGAGTGTCGCCGCGGAAGTGTTGCCGCCGACCTTTTAATGATAGCTGATATAGCCGAACCTGTTCTTATTAGCTGCTACCCCTGCCCGAGACCCGCTGTTATCAATCACAGTTAAACCTGATGATAATTTGCAGTTTTCTTCATTATTCCTAGCTGGTTCCTTGAGAGTTTAGGGGGTAATTTCGTAAGTGTTGCTTTCTGATTTTCAGCTCTTGATAAAATGGAAATAAAATCTTCTTAAATTGGGACGTATTTTAAAGTGAGCAATGCTGACACGAACAAAGCGACATGTGATATATGCAATCAGACTTTGTCCTGTAAATCGTCAATTACGAACTTAAAAAAACATATTCAAAGTAAACATGCTTTATTGAATTTGAAACCATAAAAAAAAAGAATGTTTTTTACAACCTGATCCAGTAAAGTAAACATGCTTTATTGAATTTGAAACCAAAAAAAAAAAAAAAAGAATATTTTTTTTTACAACCTGATCCAGTTACTTTACTTAAAGCTTTATTCATAACAAAACTAGCAGCACCAGTACCAAGAGCTGCTAAGATGGGGATCAAAAATGGTAAAATACCTCCGTTTTTCTTTAATTGTGTCTTACTTATAGTTATTCATTTACCATTTTTAATTTGATTAATTTGAGTTTTTGTTAAATACATATCATGATTAGCACTTTTAGTTTTATCAATTTGCAATGTAATTTCTTCACAATGTAATTTCTTCTTAACTGCTGATTTTAATTTATTTTTCTGACCTTCACTCAAATAAATTCTTGATACAATATAATTACTCATTTATTAAGATAGAAACTTTGAATAATATTGTTTTACTTGCTCATTAGTCATTTTACCCTCTTTCAATAATATATCTAGTATTTGAACTATTTGGTTATATACTTTCTTATTTTTAGTTCCCTTACATATTTTATCTGTTAATTTATCTAAAATATTAAGACCCTCACCCATATAGTAATTCCCCATTTTGAGAGCTTCTAATGCTGTAATATATTTTCGCACTTTAGCCATTTTATAATCGAAACGATCAATTTTTTTCTGTATTTTTTTCTTTTTTCTTCATCTTTAGCATTATTAAGTGCTTTTACTTGAGGACCTTTTAGACGTCCGATTTCACTGTTTCTTTCATTTGCTAGATTTATTATTTCCTCAATCTCTTCATCAGATTTATTAACTAATTCTGAAGGTAAATCAAATCCCAACTTTTTTTTAATAAGTGATATATTTAAGTTTTTGTTTAAGTTAATTTTATGAATTCCTGCTTTTCTCTCATACATTTCTTTAGCATCTGAAATAGGTTCTTCAGTATCTGGTTCTTCTAAGGCAGGAATTTTTGAAGATTATCCAATTGGTTGAAATGAAAGTTCTTCAATTGCATCTTGAATAGCTTTTAAATTTTCTTTTCTACATACATCTTGATGTACTAATTTCTCAACTATAGGTTTATGAAATTTTGTGATTGCCTCTTCATATCCTAAATCTTCTAATTGCTTTTCCTTATTTCGTTTTCTTAGTTCAGCATTTACTTTTGCTAATTTTAATAAATCTTGTATCATTTTACTCATTTATTTAACTGAAAATTTGCTTCCAAGCAAATTATTTTACTTATATAAATGGAAGATTTTGAACAACTTGAAGAATATTTATCTTTTGCCGAAATGGCATTAGATCTAGCTGAATATTATTTATCTCAAGGAATACCAGCTGAAGATTTATTATTTGAAGTTGAAATGTTTATTGAAGATGCTGAATTTCTATTAAATAAATATGATTAAGCAGAAAGCTTGCAGCATTAAACTAAAAGATTATTCAGAACCAGAAGAATTTATAGATCCAAATCAAAATCCAATATTACCAATTCATCCTTTTGAACTTTTTATAACATGATCTTCAGGATGTGGAAAAATAAATTTACTATTAAATTTAATATATGATCATTTAAATTTTGATGCATTATTCATATGTGCAAAAGATAATAACGAACCTAAATACTCTAAATTACAAGAAAATTACTCAATGTTTGATGATATAGAAGAGGAAGATATTTTAAAAATAAAGGAAAGAATAAAAATAAGTTATTAAAATTATTTAAAAAGTTTAAGAAAGAAACATTATTTAGTTCAGACATAAATGAATTTATTACTGTAGATGACTTAGATCCTTCATTAAAAAATCTAGTTATTTTTGATGACTGTGTAAAAGAAAAAGATCAAAACGAAATTGAAAATTTTTTTGTAAGAGGTAGGAAGAAAAATGCATCCATTATTTATTTATCACAGACCTATTATTCGACACCTATTGATATAAGAAGAAACTGTGATTACTTTATATTTTTTAAACTTCAGCACAGAGAAATTAAACAAATTATTAGGGAAATTGATGGTGATTTTAATATAGATCCTTATCAAAACGGTATTAAAAAACCTTATGATTTCTTCATGTTAGATTTGAAAAATCCTCGTATGAGATACAGACGTAACTTTGATCCTATATAAATTGAAGAATATTTAGAAAAGAAAATGTATGTATACAGAAAAAGTTTTAATTACTATAATAAAATTAGTATATCACTATCAGTAGGCAAATTTATATTCAGTGCTTCAGGTTTATCAGCTTTTGCATTTATTCCTTTAGCAGCACTTTCTTTAGGAGCAGGAGTCATTGAAGTTGTTGATAAAACTCTAAATATTTCAGAAAGAAAAGAAGAATATAAACAAGCTTACAAATTTTATAAACAGATATTAAATTTAATATACGCTAATTCAATTTCAGAACAAGATGCTTACATTAGAGAAGAAGATTTTATAAAAAATATTAAGTATTTTCCTTTAGAAAAATATGTAAAACAAACACAGCTAAATGGTTATAGATATGTGGTTAAAAATAGATTTACAGATAAATAAATGGTGCGCAAACAGAATATTCATATATACAAAGAAATTAATGGTACTGGTTATATAATAACAGGAGGTGATAAAGTAGGATGGTTACAAGATAAATTAAATCCACCTGAAATGCATATACCTGGGTACCAGTATTGTGGTCCATTTACAAAATTAGAAAAAAGATTAAAAAGAGATGATCCAGGAATTAACAGAGTTGATAAAGCTTGTAAAACTAAAGATACTAAACAGAGACATATTGCTGATCAAGAACTCTTAAACTATTTAGATTCAATTGAAAATACTACAAGTGGATTTTATCCATTAGGAGAGAAACAAGCTAGAGCTGTTATAAAACCAATTATAAAAGCAAAGAAAACATTTGGTTTAGGAATTTCATCTTATATAAATATGTATCGCTTAAAGTGCAAACAGAAAACTGAAACTAAAGACATTCAAAAAACAGTAGCTAAAAATGGAAGACCCATGGCAAAAGGAAAATGTGCAGTCTGTAGATCTAAAAAGAGTGTTTTTTTAAAGACGTCGTGAAAGACCTTAAAAATATTTATTATACACCAGAAACTGGTTATTGTGGTATTAATGAATTACAAAGAAAAACTAAATTACCCAGGAAAGATATAGAAGAGTTTTTACATCAACAAGATGTATATACTAAACATAAACCACTTATTCATAGATTTGAAAGAAGAAGAATTTATGTTTCTCATGTCAATGACCAATTTCAAGCTGACCTTATAGATATGCAAGAATTTAAATCCTTTAATAATGACACAAATTATATTTTATCAGTGATTGATATATTCAGTAAATATGCTTGGACAATTCCGATTAAAAGAAAAACAGGTGAAGAGGTAACTAGAGCATTTAAAAAATATTTAAAGAAAGAAAACCAGAAAAACTTCAAACAGATAAAGGTACAGAGTTTATAAATAAGCAAACTCAAAACTTATTCAAGGATGAAAATATTCACTGGTTGACAACTGAAAATATTGAGATAAAATGTGCTGTTATTGAAAGATTCAATAGAACTTTAAAGACTAAAATGTGGAAGTATTTCACAGCAAATAATACTAGAAAGTGGATAAATGTACTAGATAAATTAATTAAGAATTATAATAATTCTTATCATAGATCCATTAAAATGACACCTATAGAAGCAAGTAAGGAAGAAACTGAATCAAAAGTTTATAATAATTTGTATAAAGAAAAAGAGAAAAGTAAACCAAAATATCAAAAAGGAGATAAAATAAGAATTTCAAAATATAAAAGAGAATTTAAGAAAGGTTATCTTCCAACATTTACAGAAGAAATATTTATAATTTCAGATATATTGAACACAGATCCTCCGACATATAAAATAAAAGATTTAAATAATGAAGAAATTACAGGAACATTTTATGAAAAAGAACTGGTTAAATATGATAAGAAAGATGAGGTTTATAAGATTGAAAAAATTGTTAGAAAGAAAGGAAATAAATACTTAGTTAAATAGTTGGGATATCCCGATGAATTTAACAGTTGGGTTGAAGCTGTAATTTGAATTTTTTTGCAAAACGCCCCTTCGGAGGAGGGTCTATGCTTTATTTTTTTATTTTTTGTACCTGGCCAGCCAGGTACTTATGAGGCGCTAACTCTCAGACCCTCCACCACACACAACTTTTCAGATTACGCACGCTCTACCACGAACCCAAACTTTTTTTTAAATCAAAGTGGAACAGGGAGCCAACCACGTCAGGATCGAACCAAAGACCTTTTTGCATGCAAACTTAACACGGTACTACTCGGCCACTCTTGGCCGATGAATTCTTGCTTGAAACATCTATTTACATTGAAGCCAGAGAAAACTGGCAGTGATCCAAGGCTGTTAGGTAACCAAGAAGTGTTCGCCTTTGAGGATTCTGGCAGCTGTTCAAGTCTGCCTGAAAGAGGTTATGTAAACATTTTAGCTCGAAGCTTATCAGTGTTATGTAATGACTGCATCTCAGCAAGAAAGAGACTTAATTGCTTGTGCTGACATCTGGATGTGAAAGAAAAAACTGTAAAAGAATAACTAAGTTCTAAAAGGTTTTTAATAAAATGATATCTAATAAATGGAAAATTTTAATGATATTGAAGAAGCTAATTACTTTTCTTATTCATCTTCAGAAGAAGAACAAATTGAAATTCCTGAAAATTTTAAAAAAGTAATGAAACAAATAAAAAGAATGAAATATGACGAAGAGGAAGACTGTTATTATGTAGATTATAATAAATATTTAAAAAGTAGATATGTTAGTAGAATAAGATATTTTAATCAGTTTAAAAGAAAAAATAACCTTAAATTTAATAAAGAAGCAGAAGATTTATTTTTTAAATTATTGGATTTTATGTACTATGAGAAAAATTTAAAATATGCATATTTTATTTAAAAAATTTGTGACTATTATAATATATCAAATGATATTAAAATTAATATAAATCCAAAAAATGAAAAGATCTGGGAAGACTTTAAAGCAGCAAGATTTTCAGAAAAGTATTTATAAATTTGTTTCCTAATAAATGGAGAACAAAATATGCAAAACTTGTAAACAAACAAAACCTATAGATACATTTCCCATTCAACGTCTTAAAGGTTACGTTTACAGACAACACTATTGCAAGACTTGTGATTCTAATAGAAAGTACCAAAAGAGAATTTGTGACTGTGGAAAAGAATACACTGTAACTCATTATCAAAGATATTTAAGAAGTAATTATCATAATAAGCATGTGCAACCTGTTTTTTAAAATCCCTTTATAAATTTACATCCTAATAAATGGAGTTAAAAAATCTGAAGCCTGTTATTGTGCAGCATCCTAAAAGTGCTCTAAATGTTATAAGTGTTCAGAAACTTAGAAATGTTTTAAAAAGATTGAATATCAGAAAACGAAATGTAAAAAAGATGATTTAATTAAATCGTTGATAAATTATATTAGAAAGACAGGTGATTATAAGTCTGTTTTAGTAGATATTTTTAGATTAGATGTATCAAATTATTTAGGTAGAAAGAGAAAAATATTTATTAATCATCCAGAGAGAAGAAATAGAATTAAAAAATTATTTGATTCTTTTAATTTAAAATTCAAAGATAACGAACTGAAACCAAGAAAAGAAAAGAAAATTAAAACAGCTGTAAATCTTGAAAAATTATTTAAACCTGATTATGAAATTATTGAAACAAAAGGGAAATATATTAAAAAATATATGGTACATAGAAAGAATTATAGAGTAGCTGGTGTAAATATTAAACCTGAACAATATTTCAATATTTTACTAGATATATTTAGAAAAGCATTTGGTAAAATTCAAGGTAAAGTAGATATAATCGTATATAATCCTAAACTGAATAAGCCATTTCATGAAAAAATGATGTACACTAAGGATGCCTATGAGCTATATATTTATAAATTATCTGATCAAATTGAATATAAGGAATTAGAAATAACTGATTGTATATTTGATTTTAATGTAATTGAATTACCTTCAGGAGGTAAACATATAAATATAATTAATGATGAAACAATAGAAAATAAAAGAAGTATCTCTCAGATAAAAAATGATGATAATATATGTTTAGCTAGATCAATTGTAACTGCTCTATCTATTCAAAATCCTGATAAATTGAATCATAATGAATTATCAAAAAATGATATTAGATACATCAAAATGGGTAGAGTTTTACAAAAATCATTAGCTGTAAAATTACATGAACTATGCAATATTTCATTAGAAATATGTTGCTTAGAAGAGGTTAAAATATTTGAAGAATTCTTAGATATTCAGATAAATATATTTTGCAGAGAGAATTTTAATGAACGTATATATAGTGGTAAATATAAATCAACATGTATTTACATATTGAAAAATAGAAATCATTTCGATGTAATCACTTCTGTTAAAGGATTTTTAGGAAAAGAGAATTACTGTGATTATTGTCAAATAAGCTATAAAAGATCAGATCAACACAGATGTCCTCTCAAATGTGATAGATGTTTTAAAACAGATAGTAACTGTAATGGTGAAGAGATATTTTGTAAAAATGTAATCGATTATTTAAAGGTGAGGAGTGTTTTGATAACCACAAAAGAAAAAATAAGAAAGGTGTTAGTGTATGTAAATGTCTATGGAAATGTTTAAAATGTAAAAGAATTATTAATCGATATGCGAGAAACCCCAAAGATCATGTACGTGGTGAAAAGAGATGTAAAAATTGTTGGAAATATGTATTAAATGATCATAAATGCTATATGAAACGTAAAGATGCTAAAGGTGGTAAATGTGAAACTGATTGCCCTAATTTAACAAGAAATCGAAAAGATTGTAGATATGAATATACTGAGAAATATATATTCTTTGATGTCAAAACTAAACAAGAAACAGGAACTCGTGAAGTTAATCTAGTTGTATGTCAAATGTATGATGGTAGTGAAAAGATATTTGAAAATGAAAATGATTTTTGTAATTGGTTATTTCAACAAAAACATTTTGGATATACTGTACTAGCTCATTATGGTAAAGGCTTTGATTTTCAATTCTAAGCTAAATACTGTTTTAAAAACAAAATAGAAGTGTTTACTATATATAATGGAAATAAACTCAATTATATGCAGGCAACTGGATATAATATAAGATTCATAAATTCAATCAATTTTACTATGATTTCATTAAGAGATTTTCCAAACACATTTGGATTAGAAGAGATGGCAAAAGGTTATTTTCTTTATTATTTTAATAAAGAATGTAATCGAAATTATATAGGTAAATATCCTGAAAAACATTACTATGGATGTGATTCTATGAAATCTAAAGAGAAAAATCAATTCTTAAAATGGTATGAAACTGTTAAAAACGAAACGTTTGATTTTAAAAAAGAATTTGTTAAATACTGCAGATCAGATGTAGATATTTTAAGAAGAGGATGCTTAGAATTGAGAAGATTATTCTTAGAAATCGCAAATATCGATCCATTTAAATATGTAACTTTAGCAGGTGTATGCATGAGTATTTATAGCGATAAATTCTTTAAAAAAGGCACAATTGCCCTAGATGATGATACAATTCAAAAAGACAAATATAGTAAAAAATCCATTGCTTGGTTAGATTATCTGTCTAAAAAGAATAAGATCAATATTCAACATACATTAAATGGTGGAGAGAAAAAAGTAAAATTAGGGAAGGAAACTTATAAAGTAGACGGATTTTATGAGAATACAGTGTTTCAATTTCATGGATGTCACTGGCATGGATGTAATAAATGTTATAGAAAATCAACTATAAATGAACAGAATCAGATATGTATGAAAGACTTATATAAAAGAACTAAAAGGGTTCAAAAGAATATTTTAAAAGCTGGATATGAGTCAATTGTTATATGGGAATGTGATTTTAATACTGTAATAATAAAGAAATTAAAATATATATAAAAAATGAATGGAATAGAGATTCCGTAGAACCTTTAAATCCTAGAGATGCATTTTATGGTGGTAGGTGTGAGCCTACTAAATTGAAATATGAATTTAAAAATAATGAAAAAGGTAGATATATTGATGTATGTTCACTATATCCAACTGTAAATTACTTTGATAATTATCCAATTGGTCATCCTGTTAAGATATTTAATCCTGAAAAATTTGATAAAGAATGGTATGGTTTCATCAAATGTACGGTCTTACCACCTAGAAATTTATATCATCCAGTGTTGCCAATTAAAGATGAAAAATTGATGTTTGCTCTATGTAAATTATGTTCTAAAATTATTAAATGTAATCACTTTAAAACTGTTGTAGATAAAAAGAAATGTAAAGAATGCTTTGAAATTAGAAATAAGGAGTGTAATCAAAAAAGAGATGAAAGATGTTTCACTGGTACATGGACTAGAGATGAAATGAATTTAGCAATTAAAAAAAGATATAAAATTTTAACAATATATGAGGTTTGGAATTTTGAAAATAAAACTGATGAACTATTTAGAGATTACGTTAAAATGTTTTTGAAAATCAAATTAGAAACAGATAATAAATGGTCTGAAAACTTTAAAAGTGAAAAAGAATATAAGAAGACAGTTTACAAGAAATTAGATATAAAATTAGAAAAAATAGAAAAAAATCCAGGAATTAGATTTATAAGTAAGATATGTTTGAACTCATTATGGGGTAAGTTTGGACAGAGAAAAAATATGAAACAGACTAAATACGTAATGGATTTAGATGAATTTTATAAAATTATATTAAATGATAATCTCAAAGAATTAAATATGATATTTATGAATGATGACTGTGTAGAAATGACTTATAAAATGAAAGATGAATATGATAAAAATAACTTTAATACTAACGTTTATATAGCAGCTTTCACCACTAGTTCTGCTAGAATTAGATTATATTAAATGCTTGATAAATTACGTGAAAAAGTGATTTATAAAGACACAGATAGTGTTGTGTATATAGATGATGGAACTAATAAAATCAAAACAGGATGCATGTTAGGAGAATGGACAGATGAATTGGGAGATGATAAATATGTGAAATCCTGGATAGCTGGTGCACCAAAAGACTATGGATATATATTAAATGATGGAACTGTAAAAGGTAAAGTTAAAGGATTTAAAATGAGCTATGAGAATGAAAATATTTTGAATTTAAATGATAGAATGAAAGTTATTACAGGTGAAACAGATTACTTAGAAATATCAAATAATCAGTTTAAGATACAAAAAGATAGAAATATAGCTCTAGATACACTGAACAAGAAATACATGTTTGGATTTGATAAAAGAAGAATTCTGGATGATTTGAATACTGTATCTTTTGGATATGTATTTAAAAAAATGGTTAAATATAAATAATGAATGACGTAATTGTGATCATAAATGTTCAAGGATTTGTCCTCCCAAATCGTAAGATAGCAAGAGAGATAAGTTGCGTACACTCAAAACAGAATATTGGTGAAACAATATCAGTGTTCACACCTGACTGCAAATTAGATGAACAAGAATTGAATATCATACGTAAGTGTGTTCTAGATGTGCGTGGACTGAGATTTAAAAGATATACAAATGGCAAAGAACTATGGATTAATAATTGTGAGGTAAAGAACTATATTAAAAACCTGTACGATATTTATGGTGGTACATTTGCATATAAAGGAGGAGTAATGGAAAAAGAGATGCTTGAAGATATTCCATCTGTTGATTTAGATATACCTAAATGTCTAAGAGTTTTAGGCCCCGGATGCTCTATGTATAGATGTATGCATTATAAGAATTATATTTCAAAAAATGAAAACTTAGAAATGGATTTAATGGGTGACCTTAGAGCTCTATACTGTTCTTCAGATACAAAATATAGTAACGAAATATCTCAAATCGCTCATTTTTGTGATGACTTGATTCATATGTATAGAGATAATTACAACTTTTCAGATATTCTAACTGTAGTTTATAAATATTTAAAAAAGATAAAAAGAATAATTGATAAAAAAGAAAAAAACGAGGAAATTAAAAATAAAGGATTAGAAATTTTAAATGAGTTTGTAAGTTATTGTAATTTGCAGTTCTCATCACATGTATTCAAAAGCCTTTAAAAAAATAAAATCTTATAAATGGATGAGTTCAACAGCATCAGATTATTTACAGAAACACAGAAATTAAAAGATTTAAATCCTGGAGATTATAAATTGATGTCACTGAAAAAAATCCAAACGAAATTCGGAGATACAACTATTGCAAAAATAGAAGTCAATGATGAAGAAAAAGAATATTATCTTAGAAAATGTCACGGAAAACTATCTGACAGTGCAATTAAAAAAATTAATAAAGGTAATTATGTATTCAGATTCAGAGGTAAAATTGATGATCCATATTATGATTATGAATCAGTAAAAGCTTAAATATTTATAAAAACGAATTCTATTAAAATGAAAGTTCACTTCGATTCTAATGCTGTTGTCATATATGTAGGAAATGAAAATCGAAAAGGTATATATGGGAAACATATGCAGTTGATCGAGAGAGGTTCAAAAGAAGAATTACTGAAACAGAAAATAAAATAGGACATATCTTTAAAGAGAAACATAGAAATGAAGTGTTACATAACAAAACCTCATATTATTGAATTCGTTTAAATCTTTTTAATATTTTTATCTTCCTTCAATTTTTAATTAAATCTTGAATTTTTTTAATCTTTCTATATTTTTTATCTTCCTATAAGGGGTATCCATTTTGGGTACCCCTTTTTTAATGCATTTTTTAAACAACCTGAAAGGACTTTGCAAAGTACTATTTCAAAATAGTTTGTTTTACAACTTTTCAATTGATTTTCAATATTAAAACTTTCATTTTAGCTCTTTTAAAATCAAAGCTATTCAAAGTTCAAAATGATTGCAATTGTTCAAAAAAGTATTCAGATATCATCAAAAATGCGTGTTTTTATGATGTCTGTTTTCATGAAAAACAGAGTAAAAACTTCAATTTTCAAAAATCTGATGTTTTTGACTATTTTATGCTCAAAAATCAATGATTTTTAATGAAAGTATGGTGTTTTTGATCATAAAAAGCCTTAAAATGTTCGTGATTATTGAGGTCTGAAAAATCAAAAAATGCCTGATTTTGAGGTTTTTATGTGATTTTGGGGTGTGCCATAGTACCCCCTATATACTACTATCGCATAATTTACTTTTCTTCTGATTAACACTTGTTCAAAAAAATCATTGATTGATCGTTTTCGGACATGTTATTTCAAATTTGGTTTGCGAAAAAATACCTCACTTTTATGTATCACGCACAATACGTGCAAAAGAATAAATCAAGCAGGAAAAATTAAATTTTCCACCAGAACGAGAACGAAAACGAGTGCAACTACTAACTAGCCAAGAGAAATTTCGCTCACTGTCTTGTGGTAACTGACGCCGATCACTGTCTGCTGTTTTCGACGATCGTGATAACGCCCACTAATTGTCATAGATTGCGAGGGCGCCAGGACGGTGATGAGATTGGCAGTGTGATGCTTATTCAACTTTTTAATCCACTGTCATGAGCCGCGCCATCGGATTGACCATGTTCATTGAACTTCCCGCCGGTCTTCAACATCTGTGTGCCAAAGTGGAAGCCCAACATGCAAGTAAGGTTTCCCGTCTGAGTCATGGATCGTGGTTGGAGGAACATAATTGCATAATGCTACCCTTCTCCCATTACCACAGAAGAAAATGCAGCTCCGAAAGTAAAGTGTACTACATTTTCTTCATTTATCCAAAAAATTCTGGGAGGCGGGAGGAGGGGGGGGGTTGCTCACCGAAATTTTGGGAGGGCTCGCACCCCCGGTGTCGCTGTCCCTGGCCGCCATGTACTCCATATTCTAACCGGTTCGAACGTACCAGTAGAAAATAGAATTTCACAAGAGACCGTCTCGATCTTGCATCAGAAAGCGAACTTGCACAGGAACACCAATATAATAAAGACATATGTACTGGGTATTTACAGGCAGAGTAGTACAAAAGCGGGATTACACGCGGAGTAAGTACAAGAGACACGTCTGCCAATCAGGCAGTCATAGTGTAAAACACATATGAACACAGGGCAGAACTCTAGGTGATTCACAAAATGGCATGATCAAACACAAGGGATACATCCAAGAAAAAAAGTACTCAATTTAAAGGGTAAGGGCCCTACCTCAGTAGGGAAGATACCACATGACATTATAGCAAAACATTTGGCGATGAACACCAGGCGAACTCACAATGTCATTAAAGACATTGTCGAGGGAAATCCACCAAAGAAAACGACCCGGCAATTCACACTAGATAAATTTTAGAATCAGAGACACGAAACCACCCGACATCCTGAGCCCAGGATGACCGGAAAGATGCAAGAGAGCGCGAGCTGGTTGCTGCAGAGTATTCAAGGTTGAGACGAGTCCAGGATGGCGAAGCCCCCTCCCCCCCGGAAATATCCTCCAATTGCCCCCCCCGGAGACTTTTTAAGTCACCTTGCAAAATGTTCATTAAAACACTCTACAAGCTACAATGAAAAAGAAAGTTTAATTTCTTTTCCTGCGAACATTTTTCGAATAACATTTTTAAATATTTTTTCATGTGTGATAATTTGTTTTGCTCAAAAAATAGATTAAAAGATAAACTTTTTGTTTTTCAACATATAAAACTGGTGTTAGGAAGCTGACAGCAACCAGGTCAGGGAACAGATTTTAACTATGCATCTTTGTTTCCCCGTAATGTTCCATCGAAACGACAGTTAAGAAATCCTTCCCCTCATCCCCCAGCAGGAAGCAAGCATCGCCAGCTGAGCATTAACGTATTGATCATTAACTCGGCTGTCCCCCCACTCTTCACAGCTAAATGGTTTTATTCCTTCGCACACATGTAGGATGTGAAAATAAGTAGACACGAGACCTCTTGTTAGAAACCTCGTTAAGCGAAGCCACTTATCAGCATTCAACATCAGTTTCCCTTTGGGGACATTTTTGCATCTCAGTAGTCCTGGCGTCTATTTCCGAGTTTCACTCCCCCACCCCCACTTTCGAGGCTCAAGGATGTTACAATTACAGGGATTATTTTAGACTTTCAGTTAGCGCATCAGCAGTAATCATGTCACGTTTGCACTCAGGCAGGGCTTTAAAAGAGAGAAGGGCTGGCTCATCGCTTTGAGAAACTTACACGTGAACAAATTATCAGGAAAAACCAAAATGTTGATGCAAAAAAGAAGAGAGATGAGGACAACTACAGAAGATGTGACTTCCAAAGTGGAATACATAGAGCTATGCAAGACAGTACGAAAAAGTATCACTGAAGACGTAAGGAAATTCAACTGTGAACTAGTGAGGAAAGCAATTGAAAACAACCAAAGCCTAAAGATAGCAAAGGGACATCTCAGTAAGGGAAGAAAACAGATTATGGCACTGAGAAAAGAAGATGGTTCTGTAACAAGAAATAGAGGCGAAAGTTTGACAAGAGTGAAAGATTTCTACTCCAAATTATATGAAAGGGATGATGCATGTACTACAGACATCATGGAAGGTACCAGTATCATAGTTCTTCCAGTCCTCCCAGCAGAAGTTCCACATGCAATCAAGAACATGAAGCGGGGAAAAGCTCCAGGAGAAGATGGAATTACTGTAGACATCATACAAGAAGCAAGTGGAGAAATCGAAACAGTACTCGTCCAAATTTTCAGTCGATGCCTTAATGAAGGGAAGATTCCTGAGGATTGGAACAACGCTGCAATGATCCTGCTACATAAAAAAGGTGACATTGAGGATCTCAGGAACTACAGACCTATCAGCCTCCTACCAGTGGTTTATAAAATCTTCACTAAAGTTCTTTCACACCGCTTGAAGGTAACACTGGACATGGCTCAACCGAGAGAACAAGCTGGATTCAGGAGTGGCTACAGCACAATAGATCATATCCACGTACTGAGAGAACTAATTGAAAGAGCGAGGGAATATGAACTTCCATTGTGCATGGCTTTT
Source organism: Macrothele yani (assembly GCA_039090855.1). Lineage (NCBI taxonomy): Eukaryota > Metazoa > Arthropoda > Arachnida > Araneae > Macrothelidae > Macrothele > Macrothele yani. The sequence continues at coordinate 77,470,523 of CM077025.1, read as the reverse complement.
ATCGATTATGAAAAAGCCTTTGATTCGGTGAAACCATCAGTAGTTACAATGGCTCTGAAATCCTGCGGTATTGAAGATGCATACATTAATATTATTAATAACATCTATGAAAATGCAAGTGCAAGGATTCGGCTGTTTGAAAATACAACACACATAAAAATTGGAAAGGGAGTGAGACAAGGTGACACCATATCTCCGAAGCTTTTTAATGCCACACTGGAAAATGTCTTTCAATCACTGAACTGGGAAAACAAAGGGATAAAGATTAATGGAGATTATCTAACCCACCTTCGTTTTGCTGATGACATAGTCATTTTTGCAACTACCCCATCGGAGCTACAGAGCATGATCCAGGAACTTGCTGACAAGAGTAAAGAAGTGGGATTAAAAATTAACTTTCAGAAGGCAAAAGTGGTGTTCAATGCTTTTACACAAAATGAAGATTTATCGATTGATGGAGAAAAGCTGGAGATAACAGACACGTACGTTTATCTTGGACAGCAGATATCAAGTGAGGGTTACATTGATGAAGAAATTAATCGGCGTACAAAACTTTCCTGGAGAGCTTTTGGAAGAAACAGCATAATTTTTGAGAGCAATATGCCATTATGTCTTAAAAGAAAAGTGTTTGATCAATGCATCCTTCCAGTGCTTACGTATGGAGCAGAGACGTGAACCTTAACTAAATGAGACGTACAAAGGCTGCAGACAACTCAAAGTAGCATGGAGAGGTGCATGCTTGGTGTAACCAGGAGAGATAAGAAGAGGAACTCGTGGATCCGAAAAATGACAAGAGTGGAAGACATCATGATCAGAGTTAAATCCCTGAAATGGCAATGGGCTGGACATACTTCCAGAAGGACAGACCATCGATGGACAGCCGAAATTTTAGATTGGATTCCAAGGGACAGGAAAAGACCCAAAAGAAGACTACATGGGAGATGGGTGGATGAAATTCGAAAGTATGCGGGAGTGACATGGAGAAGACTGGCACAAGACAGACCGTTGTGGAGGAAACTAGGGGAGACCTTCGTCCAGCAGTGAATTGATAATGGTTGACAATGATGATGATGATGATGATGATGATACTATAATACATAGAGAGAGAGAGAGAGAGAGAGATACAAATAGATCACGCGAATGCTTAGGAGTGTATGTATCTATTGTATGCGTGTACATAAATAGTTTACCTAGTCAATCAGATTGGATTAAATTACTGTCTTCAGGTGGACTTACCGTAATAGTTTACCTATTCAATCCGAATGGATTAAATTACTGTCTTCAGGTAGACTTACCCTACCGTCCTGCTCATAAATTAATACGGTACAAAAATGTAAAAAACATTTTTATCCATTCCCGGCAACACTTTTCGAAAAGGAATAAAGGAATCTGCGAACTTGTCAGCGAACTGGAAAACCATTACCCTGAAGTAAACAAAGGTGCAATTCGCTTATTTTGTAGATTGCGAACGTTTATCAGAATTCGCTCTTTAAACAGAAATGCAGGGAAGAAAACCTATACCTGATTTTTAGGGAACAAAGGATGCTTTCCAAATCAAGGTGCAAATTTAGGTAAAAGTTTTTCACTTTTGGTTCAGAAGGAGTTTACATGTAAAATATTTACGATTTGTAAAATGGCACAATGTGTCCCGATCTGCATAATTAACCCTCAAGTAAACAAATATATTCAAAATATTGTAAACAAAATTTCTGGGGTATTGGGTTTAATTACGAGAATTTCAAATAAGTTAACAATGAAAACATTAGAAATGTTGTAATACAGTCTGATTTATCCATGTTTGACTTATTGTTTATTAGTATGGGGCAAACTACTAAGACTAATTTATATAAATTAAAATCATTACAAAATAGGATGGTCAGAATTTTAAATAATTGTGGGGGAATTAACTTGAATTTCGGGGTAGGGATAAATTCGTATGGATTTTTAGATATTGAGAAATTATGGAAATTTAGATTATTAGGATCCATGTATAAAAGAATAAGAGAGAATAGGTATCAACATTTAATTCAACTGAACACTGTAGGTCACGACTATTAAACAAGAGATAGAAATGCATTTCTGTTACCAATGCCTAACACTTTAACCCAAAAAAGATTTATTGATTACCAGGGATCGATGTTATGGAGTAACTTACCTTGTCAATTAACACATATTTATAATTATAATTGTTTTCGAAAGCAACTAAAAAATATTTGCTAACAAATTAAAGTATTAAATTCTATGGTAACATTTATTAATCAGACCAGATATGAATAAATTTTATATGTGCAGGACGTTTGGTGCTGTCAAAGTATTTTTCATAAGTTTGAAGCAGAGCTTTAAAACAGTGCTCAGGAAAAATTCTAGAATGAGATTCAAAGCAGTGTACATCGATCAGCTGAAGAAATTTTAATTTCTCAATGTCAGAAAACCGGCATTTTAACTGAGTTGTAACATTGTCTATTACCTCATAATACAGTCTTCTGTATTGCACGGTGGCTGGAATATCATTGCTTCCTTTAAATCTTTTATTTGGAGAACCAACCTCACTGCACACGTTATGATAGAGATCATCAAACTGTCTCTGATCTCGAAAGTACAACAATTTTTCACATAAGCCAGTAATTCGTTTGTTACAGAATGTAACATCGGAACTATTTGATTGGAGTACAGAGAAAGTAACCTCAGTTAAATCAAATATTTTTTTATATGTGAAGAGAAGAAAAACGAAATTAAAGTCTTGGAACCACCGTTTTAGTCCTGCTGCTTTGTGAATTGTCTCATCATTATAGTTGGAATCATCCTCAATTTTTTCAAATACTTCAATTGGTCAGCTATGGTAGACACTGAACGAGATTTGAAGTTCCACCTCGTCTGAGATACTCGAGGTGGTCTGGGTCCACCAACAGATTTTAGTAAATGAGCACGCTTTGTCGATTTGGAAAAGAATGCACAAATTGCATTTAAATTTGCAAAAAAAATACGTGAATCCTTCAACACTGACGCTGCTCTGCTCAAAACTAAGTTCAGCCTGTGTGCGTAGCAGTGAACAAATAATGCTTGAGGGGCATCACACTTCACTTTTGCTTGCAATCCATTCAGCTCTGATGCCATCACTGCTGCGCCATCATATGTCTGTGCAACTAGTTTTTCTTTGTAGCTAAATCTTTCCAGCTCACGATCCAGTAATTCTTTAAGCGAAGTAGCACACCGATCAGAACTTACGTCAAAAAATCCCAAAAATCTTTCTACTGGACTCCATCCTTCACGAATCGAACTATAATTGATACTTGTGCATGGGAGCTAATGTCTGTCGCTTCATCAATCTGCCAAGAAAAAAACTGGGCATTTTCAATATCTGCATTGATTTCATTCCTAATTATATGAGCAACTGATTCGATTAAATCATTCTGTATTGTTTTTGAAGTTCCTGAAAATGTTGTACTATTCTCCATAAACACTTTTAATGTTTCGTCACTCTTGGAGAGTAAATCAATCATCTCGAGGTAATTTCCCTTATTTTCAGAGACTTCGCTCTCATCGTGTCCACGAAATGGGAGCTCTTGCCGCGCCAGTAGTGTTGTAATATCAATCAACTTCTTCATTACATCACGATTCTCTTTTACTTTTTCATTATGACGTAAGTCACTTGTTCTCTTCGCTTCGTTGAGAGAGTAGTCTATCCTTGTTTTGCCCAGCAACTCTAATTTAACAACTGCCAGAATGCGATCTTTACACTTTTTGTGCCGGTACAAAGCACGTGGTAAATTTTTCAAATAATTGAAGCCTTTCTCTTGCCAGACTTCATTGCCACTCACACGAAACAGCAAACATGGCCAACAATCTAGTTTGTTCGTTGATTCACTACCAGTTAGCCATTGTTCTTTTCTGTACCAGTCAATATTAAAACCTCTGTTTGAAGTTCTGCCCTTTGAAGTCATCTTTTTCATTTCAGGTGTAGGCTTGCCATCAGTTTTAATTTGATTCTTTTCTTCAAAATCTCTTCTACTGAAAGGCTTTTCCAGTAAGCTATCCACCATATTAGAAATGTTTGAAACAGAGGCCATGGTCTGATAAACAACTCTTCATAAAACATAAATAAAATTAGTTACACAAACATTAATGTGAAAGAAAAGCAACTAGGAAGAAGACGCTATGTAATGACGCTCGAAGCTGTCAGAATGAGGAGTTAACACAGCGGAGCTGCTGCCTACGAAACAGCTGTTCTCATGAGGCAAAATAACATCTGCCTCACAGGACGTTCACAGTGCGCGTGCGCTCTTTGTTTTGGCAGTTCCACCGCCTACCTTCGTATCTACTGATTCAGTGGTAGTAAACAGGTTTGGCGCAAAATGTACGGGAGGCAGTTTTCTTCCTGCCTCAAGGACGAATATCGCAAGCTGAGAACAATTCACAACTACGCGCTACCGATTGTTTTCGAAAAGCGGCAATTTAAAAAACTGAATGAACGCATAGACATTTAATTCAAAAGAGTTAACTAGCATAAACGTTTGCTCTCCTATACGCAAAAGTACTGAATGAACAAAACGAATAATGAAAACTAAGAGTCTTAAAATTCTGAGGAGGCACTGCCTCCCTTGCCTCCTCCCAAAAGCCGCCACTGTTTTCCCTAATACTATATGTTATAAAATTAATTTTGAAATGTGACATAGTCAAATGAAACCCCATAACGAAATATATGAAATGAAATGCAAGCTGATTTTTGTTAGTTCGAAGCTCCAAAATATAAACTTACTTAATTAAAAAATTGTGGTCTTAGAACGAAACAAAATTTATATTAGAGAATACAATTAGAAACGTTTTTGGAGATATATCTTCTGCAATGTGATTACAGAATTGTAGAAAACAGAAAACTTAAATTCTATGATCAGCGCTTTATAATGGCATAAATTGTCCCTAGATATATATATATATATTTAATAGGTGACACACAGAAAACAAGGCACTAGAAAAAAACAAGTATTATCATTTGTACAACTGCATTTTGATTTTTATTACCGGCAAAACACAGTGTTCGGAAATTTTTTCCAATGCTGTGTTTTATAAATAATCAACTGTTAATTAGTCGCTGAGCCTTTTGCGTAATACACAATGATGTGTCTATATGCCCAATACTGTAATGTTAAAAACATATGTTTAAAGTTTAAATAATATTTTTTTTTAACTAGAGTGATGATAGTTTAATTTATTTTCATTCCCTTTACTGTAGTGCTTTACAGTTATGTAGCTTTTCCTTGACTTTCAAACTGATTATTTCGGATTTCCCGTGGAGCAGTGGCTTCTGAGAACCCTACTACTAATCCGCTGCTGCAGCATGACTACGTCATCATCTCCAGCTCGCGTCTTCAGGGGAGCTGGCTCTAAGGAGCAGCCCTTCTCTTCTATAGCCCTGACATTTAGGTGCAACAGGGAGCAACCGTTTCTCTTGACCACAATTCAGTCCTTCTTTCCCCAAAGAGAGCAGCTGTGGACAAACGGGGATCTTTTCATTCGGACTTAGACACTCCTTTCCCCCAACTCACACACACACACACACACTGGCACAGCCGGCAATAGCAGATTAGCAGTAAAATACAGTGTCTCTTTCTTGGAGTCGAACGATGAACACGAGGAAGCGATAAATTTCCGGTGTCACATTGCACAGGAAAGGAAGCCACTGTTAGGATAGGATAAAGCGAAATTCTACACTTTATATCCACCTTTTTACATGTTAGCTAAGACACACCCATCGGGGGTGCGCGTAGTATAAGTTTAATGAATAGCTTTTCACGCGATTACATTGGTCGATATTCAGTGTATTGGGTGGAGTCTGAAGCAGAGATTATTTGGGGGGGATGAACAGTCACCACTCACCAGTCAGTAGTACGCTTTGAGGAACGAAAGGAAAAGGAAGGTAAATAGGAGAAAACAAAAAAATCATGTTTTCGCAACTTGACAGAAACTTTGCGGTTTGTTTATATAAAGGATACGATGTCTGCCAAAAGGAAAATTTCGTAGTCATCTATCACATCTTTTATTAAAATTCAGAGAACAGATGATGCCAAGGGTGAAGAAGTGGAAAATATTCCAGTAGAAACCAAGGAATCTACATCAATGTTAACTGAAATTTCAGCTGATGACATTAACATAGCTTTGCCTGGTATTAGTAAAGTAAAAGAAAGACGTTTCTGCAATAAGGCTTGGGAGAAGAAATACACATGGATGTATGAAGACAAAAGCAGAGATGGCGCGTTTTGTAAACTTTGCGAAAAATTCATGAAGGGTGATGTAAATGTTTTGCAAAAAAATGGTGGAGTATTCATAACGGTACCATTTGCATCATATAAAAAAGCGTTAGGGAAAGATGGTAAACTGGAGAAACATCAACATTCGTCAGCCCACATCGCCAGTGCAGAAATGGAAAAACTAAGATTAAATGCTTTGAAAAATCCTGTGAACAACCAAATACTGTGTCAAAGTGAAGAGCTAAAGAAAGAGAACAGAGCAGCTCTTAGTCGAGGCCTGTATTTTTTGATAAAACAAGAAATGGCCCACACAACTAAATATGAGCCTTTAATTAATAACCTGCTTGTAAAAGTTAATCAGGATCTCGCAGACAGAAGGCAGCACAAAGTGAACGATCTACGTACTGCACAAAAAATACAGCTTCAGTTATTGCATTGTATTGGCGAAGTCCTTCGCTCCGAAATAGAAAAAATATCGAATAAAAATTTTTCTCTCATGGCAGACGAAAGTACTTCTCAAAAAAATGAAATGCAACTCAGTATTTGTGTAAGACACGTTGAGAACAATTATCCCGTGGAAACATTTTTTTCTTTGATTAAAATACCAAACGGTTTGTCTGAAACTATAGCTAATGCTATTGATTATGAAATTAGAAAAGCAAAATTAAATTACAACGATCTTGTTGCTTTTGGCTTTGATGGAGCATCAAATTTTTCAGGTAATACAGCGGTTGTTCGAAAAAAATTATCTGAGAAAGCTGGCAGGGATATACCTTATATTCCCTGCAGAGCTTATATTTTGTCATTAGCTATTGCTTGTTGCCGCAACAAAAATCCTAAAGTTAAAAGATTTTTTCACACATTAGAGGACATATACAAGCTTTTCAGCCAATCCTCAAAGAAATAAAATATCCGCCATGAAATCCAAACAGTGATCAACGATCCTATACTGAAAGTCCCTGAATGTATAGAATTGCGGTGGTTGAGCCACTACAGAATCGTAAATGCAGTGAAAAGGAGTTTCTCGACAATCATGCTCGCTTGTGAAAATATAGATAAAGAAGGAGTAGATCTTGCAGCTGGAGGAATATTACTGGAGATGAGAAATAACAGTTTTTTTATTATCCTAATCGTTATGGATGAAGTACTGAATGCTGTATCCAATTTGAGTAGGGAACTGCAAAAAGTGGATGTGCCCTTTTCATCTTTAATTCTGCTGATAGAATCCACCAAAGGACATTTAAAAGACATACCAAGTGCATGTGATGATGAAACGAGCCAGCTTTGAAAAAATATCTCCGACTTGATGAAGAAATCTTCAGAACTGTGTGGAAAATTGTGTTTAACCGAAGAAGAAAACCCCAAGCAAACCTTTAGACACATGCAGCAATACATATTATCCATCAACGATGAAATTTCGAATAGATTTAATGGCAAAGCCATTAACATAATGAAAGGTGCGTCACATTTTGAAAATTTTGAAAACTTTCTAAATATTTCCGAAAAACAAGAACAAAGTTTATGTAAATATTTTCCAGGGATTGATGCAGAATCAGCTATGGCTGATATAAAGTCATTTACTTTTTTCGTTAAGTCAATGATGAAAAGCAAAAGTTCAGGATACGGTGCTAAAGATTCGTCTATTGCGATACTTTTTTCAGCAAACGTAGGCTATAGTAGTTTAACAAGTCTTTGTGAGGCCTTACTGTGCATACCTGTTTCTACGGCAAGTGTAGAATGGACATTTAGTACAATGAATAGAATTTTGACAAAGCTGAGAGCCAGATTAAATGAAGAAAGTTTGCAACATTGTATGATTGTTAGCATCGAAGGCAAGGAAGATCCCGATGAAGAATTTTTGGAAGAAGTAATAACTTTGTATGTGACTAGGAAACCGAGAAGAATTCGTCTTGTGTAGCACGCTAATTGCAAAGAATTACGCAGAGCGCTGCGAACAATGTTGCAAATTGCAATACTTGTAAAACTTCATTCAGTGTAACCGATATACAAACATTCAGTGTCCAACAGACTGTAGACGAACTTCGTGTTACAAGTGATACTCATATGGAAGTAGACATTCGTCATACATAACACGATATGCAACTTGCTCATTAACCACCTTTGACGAAATGATGAAGATCACTTCTACATTTAATCAAATTAAAAACGGTATTTACAAGTTAAAACAAATGATAGATTAAAACACTAGATCTTTCGATCACACTAGTGATCTTCATCAGGTAACTCACCTAATGACATCAAGGTACGTCGACACGCAATATATAGGGATTTTTGATGACCCAAACAATGGGTAAAGCGCATGCTCACGAAAGTTGTTGTGAACACAGAGAGAGAGAGAGAGACATAGAGAGACAGGTAACAGTACTGCAAACGAAGAAAGTAAAAATGATGCTACACAAGTATTAATAATTCAGCTGTAATGATTATTTCCGCAATGTTCAAGTAGAGCAGTCCATGTTCGTGGGAGGAAAGAAGGTACATCGTCATTACAGCAAATACCTCTATAATGGTGAATATATAAGCTTTCTGCAAAAAGGGTCATGCTTTTCGTGCTGTGTGTAATGAGGATTTTGCATTCATCCCATAACGGTCTATGTGTGCCGCTAGCTACCAATCGGGCTAGGGCAGTCGAATGTGAGCCTGTTCTGACATCGCGTGAGTGTTCAAGCAAACGGGTAAATTACGTAGGGTGGAGCCTATGTACACTTGATCTATTTCACTGGGGTTTAACGCTCTCAGGGGAATAAGGTAGACTCCGTACCTGTGTTTGGTTTCAACGGGATCCCTGTCACGTTTAATTAGAGTGTACAAACTGCGTGTTTGTAATCCAAACTTTATATTAAACTTGGCACATGCATGTTTTAGAACGCTGGTGCAGCCTGGAAAATAGCTCATGGAGCCTACGTACCTGGCAAGGGCGCGGGTTTTTTCTAATGCGGTAAACGCAAGTCGTCGATGCCTGCGGAGAATGGTGTGTACCAGGTCTTTCGGGTATCCGAACTCACTAGCAATGACAAAAATTCGTTGAAGTTCAATGCGCCGAAGGCGTACAGATGACGAATGTGTAAATGCCCGTCGTACGAGGTAGAGCAGGGAAGCCAGCTTAACATATAAAGGCTGCGCTGAGTTGTATGGGGCTATAATAGGGTGGGATGTGGGTTTACGGTATACTGAGTATTTTAAAGTGAAATTTTGGGGGTCCCGCTCTATGAGCAAGTCTAAGAACGGGAGTTTTAAGTTATTTTCCAATTCCAAAGTAAGGTTTATGGAGCGATATTTGGAGTTTAACAAACTGAGAAAATGCAGCAGGTCGGAATGCGGATATGGCCAAAAGACAAGAACGTCATCCACATAGCGGGTGTAGAGGAGGGGTTTCAGCGTACATACGCCAAGTACCTCATTCTCCAGGGTTTGCATGACAGCCTCGGCGAGAATCGCTGAGAGGGGTGAGCCCATAGTGGCGCCTTCTTTCTGCTGGAAATAAACATCGTTGAATTTAAAATAAGACCGGGATGCAACGAGCTTTAAAGCTGAAAGGACAGCCACTATTTCCAAAGGTGGGAGAGGTGGATTATGAGTATATAATTTTTGACAAATGATGTTGTGTGCCTCTTGAAGGGGAATACTGGGGTATAGCGCCACAACATCCAAGGATGCCATTATAAACGGCTTGCCTTGCGAACTGAAGGATTTTATAAGATTAATAGCTTGTAGAGGGCTGTTAATTGAAAACTGAGAATGATTTAGGATGGGGGAGAGAAATTTTGCAAGGGCTTTTTCAAGTGGGCGGATAGGAGACGCATACGAAGAAACTAAGGGGCGGAGGGGGTGATTTTGTTTATGGAGCTTGATCTTCCCGAAGATTTCGGGTACTCTGGGGCCCTTAGGAGGGTTCATACTATCGGAAATTTCTTTAGGTAAGTGGCCATGATTCTTCAACTTTGCGACAGACGCAACGGTTGTTGCGACAGGATCAAATCTTAAAATTTTATGTGGAATTGCTTGAATAGTTTCTTGCATCTTTAAGTGGTATGCATCACGGTCCAAGATTACAATCTTATTCGATTTATCGTCGGATATGATAGCCAAGTTAGTGTTTTTTGTAATTCACGTAGTTGACGCCTCTCTTCTTTGTAGGCTTGACTTTGATTCAATGTCGTGGTAGCGCCTTGGTGTGAATCTCGTTGACTCGGGGCGGACCCGTGCCGAAATGATTGAACAAATTTAGTTCTTGCGTCGTCCTGGTGTTCTGCAGGCAATGCCCGGATGATACTTTCAGCTTGTGGCACAAGTTGAAAAAGATTCGGTCTAGTATTCGGATAGCAAAATTTAAACCCCCGCTCCAGAGCGTTCTCCTGAACATCAGAGAGTTCGGTAGAGCTTAAGTTAACATACATTCTGGGCTCATGTCCGTTTGGTTGATTCGATCTTTCAAAACGAATGGGTCGAGATTGGATTTCCGAAGCAACCAAGCCACGGAGCTTAGTCATATGACGGTTGTCCTGTGATTCAGTTTCACTCTTTATAATAGCATGCAAAATAATCAGCGAGTGAATAACAGTAATAGGATGGTATGTTCTTGTGAATTGTCCATGCAAAAATACCTATATATTGCGTGTCGACGTACCTTGATGTCATTAGGTGAGTTACCTGATGAAGATCACTAGTGTGATCGAAAGATCTAGTGTTTTAATCTATCATTTGTTTTAACTTGTAAATACCGTTTTTAATTTGATTAAATGTAGAAGTGATCTTCATCATTTCGTCAAAGGTGGTTAATGAGCAAGTTGCATATCGTGTTATGTATGACGAATGTATACTTCCATATGAGTATCACTTGTAACACGAAGTTCGTCTACAGTCTGTTGGACCCTGAGGATATATGGTACTGTGACTTTAACTTAGTCTCTTTCCAGTATACTTACATTGCTCTCACTATGGTATGATGGGTACGGCAGCGACATTTTTTAAATTACGACGATAGGAACCGAGATGACTCACCTTGCCTTTTTGAATAACTGCAAACAGCTACATGTTACACCTAAGTTTTTAACACTGACAAGATTCGCTATTTCCAAGCAAGACCTATGTGTATTGAGGCTGTCAGAGACCAAGAGACTAAATACCGCAATTCGTTTGAAACGAACCTACATAGATTACCTTGCACGTAGGGCTTACTCACTACATGGACAATTCACAAGAACATACCATCCTATTACTGTTGATCACTCGCTGATTATTTTGCATGCTATTATAAAGAGTGAAACTGAATCACAGCACAACCGTCATATGACTAAGCTCCGTGGCTTGGTTGCTTCGGAAATCCAATCTCGACCCATTCGTTTTGAAAGATCGAATCAACCAAACGGACATGAGCCCAGAATGTATGTTAACTTAAGCTCTACCGAACTCTCTGATGTTCAGAAGAACGCTCTGGAGCGGGGGTTTAAATTTTGCTATCCGAATACTAGACCGAATCTTTTTCAACTTGTGCCACAAGCTGAAAGTATCATCCGGGCATTGCCTGCAGAACACCAGGACGACGCAAGAACTAAATTTGTTCAATCATTTCGGCACGGGTCCGCCCCGAGTCAACGAGATTCACACCAAGGCGCTACCACGACATTGAATCAAAGTCAAGCCTACAAAGAAGAGAGGCGTCAACTACGTGAATTACAAAAAAACACTAACTTGGCTATCATATCCGACGATAAATCGAATAAGATTGTAATCTTGGACCGTGACGCATACCACTTAAAGATGCAAGAAACTATTCAAGCAATTCCACATAAAATTTTAAGATTTGATCCTGTCGCAACAACCGTTGCGTCTGTCGCAAAGTTGAAGAATCATGGCCACTTACCTAAAGAAATTTCCGATAGTATGAACCCTCCTAAGGGCCCCAGAGTACCCGAAATCTTCGGGAAGATCAAGCTCCATAAACAAAATCACCCCCTCCGCCCCTTAGTTTCTTCGTATGCGTCTCCTATCCGCCCACTTGAAAAAGCCCTTGCAAAATTTCTCTCCCCCATCCTAAATCATTCTCAGTTTTCAATTAACAGCCCTCTACAAGCTATTAATCTTATAAAATCTTTCAGTTCGCAAGGCAAGCCGTTTATAATGGCATCCTTGGATGTTGTGGCGCTATACCCCAGTATTCCCCTTCTAGAGGCACACAACATCATTTGTCAAAAATTATATACTCATAATCCACCTCTCCCACCTTTGGAAATAGAGGCTGTCCTTTCAGCTTTAAAGCTCGTTGCATTCAGGTCTTATTTTAGATTCAACGATGTTATTTTCCAGCAGAAAGAAGGCGCCACTATGGGCTCACCCCTCTCAGCGATTCTCGCCGAGGCTGTCATGCAAACCCTGGAGAATGAGGTACTTGGCGTATGTACGCTGAAACCCCTCCTCTACACCCGCTATGTGGATGACGTTCTTGTCTTTTGGCCACATCCGCATTCCGACCTGCTGCATTTTCTCAGTTTGTTAAACTCCAAATATCGCTCCATAAACCTTACTTTGGAATTGGAAAATAACTTAAAACTCCCGTTCTTAGACTTGCTCATAGAGCGGGACCCCAAAATTTCACTTTAAAATACTCAGTGTACCGTAAACCCACATCCCACCCTATTATAGCCCCATACAACTCAGCGCAGCCTTTATATGTCAAGCTGGCTTCCCTGCGCTACCTGGTACGACGGGCATTTACACATTCGTCATCTGTACGCCTTCGGCGCATTGAACTTCAACGAATTTTTGTCATTGCTAGTGAGTTCGGGTACCCGAAAGACCTGGTACACACCATTCTCCGCAGGCATCGACGACTTGCGTTTACCGCATTAGAAAAAACCCGCGCCCTTGCCAGGTACGTAGGCTCCATGAGCTATTTTCCAGGCTGCACCAGCGTTCTAAAACATGCATGTGCCAAGTTTAATATAAAGTTTGGTTTACAAACACGCAGTTTGTACACTCTAATTAAACGTGACAGGGATCCCGTTGAAACCAAACACAGGCACGGAGTCTACCTTATTCCCCTGAGAGCGTTAAACCCCAGTGAAATAGATCAAGTGTACATAGGCTCCACCCTACGTAATTTACCCGTTTGCTTGAACACTCACGCGATGTCAGAGTAGGCTCACATTCGACTGCCCTAGCCCGATTGGTAGCTAGCGGCACACATAGACCGTTATGGGATGAATGCAAAATCCTCATTACACACAGCACGAAAAGCATGACCCTTTTTGCAGAAAGCTTATATATTCACCATTATAGAGGTATTTGCTGTAATGACGATGTACCTTCTTTCCTCCCACGAACATGGACTGCTCTACTTGAACATTGCGGAAATAATCATTACAGCTGAATTATTAATACTTGTGTAGCATCATTTTTACTTTCTTCGTTTGCAGTACTGTTACCTGTCTCTCTATGTCTCTCTCTCTCTCTGTGTTCACAACAACTTTCGTGAGCATGCGCTTTACCCATTGTTTGGATCATCAAAAATCCCTATATATTGCGTGTCGACGTACCTTGATGTCATTAGGTGAGTTACCTGACGAAGATCACTAGTGTGATCGAAAGATCTAGTGTTTTAATCTATCATTTGTTTTAACTTGTAAATACCGTTTTTAATTTGATTAAATGTAGAAGTGATCTTCATCATTTCTTCAAAGGTGGTTAATGAGCAAGTTGCATATCGTGTTATGTATGACGAATGTCTACTTCCATATGAGCAAACATTCAGTGTTATAGCAGTGTTAGTGAACTTTATGGATTACCTTGACAGTAACTATGCCGTCGTATCCGTGAAGTAAGTAATAAACCATTATTTTAATCTAACCTACTCCGAAGTCCAAGCTAGCGCTGCCGCCCCGGTGGCGCAGTGGTCTAAGCAATGGCCTCTGATCATTCGTCCGAACGGGGTCCGGGTTCGAATCCTGGTGAGGCATGGATGTTGTGTTTGTCTTACGGCACTGGCTCTCTCCCTTCCCTGGAACCAGTGACCCTAAATTAGGGACGGGCGACTGCTTATAGCCCATTGAGTTGCTAACGGTGGTCGTTAAACCTCCAATCAAAAAAAAAAAGCTAGCGCTACTTCCATTCTATAATTTTAATTTCACGTTTGCATTTTAAATTATAACTTTGTTCTAGCACACTCGTGTGATTTAAAACTGAAATGTATCGTATTTTGTGTAAATGTAATTTAGACAATATAATAGGCAAATCTGTACGCTACAGCTGTATTCTAGGTAGAGGTTCTGTTGATGAAAATTAAAGTAGTTTTTCTAGCAAATCTGCTATTTCAAGTTAACATTTTAACTTACTTTCTTTTTATGTCGTTTTATTAGCAATGTACGATGGGTCTGCAATCGAAATATGCAATTAATTATACTATTTTTGTATGTTTTACTCTGCCTTTTTGCTGTTTTTCGGCAATAATTCAAGCATGGAAGTGTTTTACACCATGACACTAATTTTAGCTCATGTTGATGTTTTAGTTTAGTCAAAAATGTGAATGTTTATTTTGCCATTGTTAGGGTAATGATGAAATCGAAGATGGTAATCGGAAAAGTCCCCCACATTGAAAAAGTTCCCCATAGGAAAACTCCCCCACAGGAAAAGTTCCACCTTTTTCAGTCAGGGACCGTGCACAAATTTTAGTTTACACAAAATATCGAATGTGGGGGAGACTTCCGGGGTTACCATTTCCACTTTCACGCTGTTTAAAACAAGATGCAGCCGTACAACGAGCACAAATGTGTGGGAGAAATTTCCGGGGTCGTCATTTCAACTTTTACCGTGGGTTTATAGTAAAAATCAGTCTTACAGTTTTCTAGACAGGTAGTGGGAAATTGCCGGGGTCGTCATTTCGACTTTTACTCAGTTTATAGTAAATAACGGTCTTACAAGTAGCCGGAAGGGGTGGGGAAATTTCCAGGGTCGGCATTTTTTACTCCATCTTGCTCATGTTCATAACATTTACGTAACATTTCAAATAATCAATATTGCGATATTACTCAGGCAGAAAATATTATTACGTCTAACGTCTAGACCCTTCTAAAAGCTTTCATTCCGTCATTCCCATATTCCTAAAATTTATGTAACAAGTAATGTCAATAATATTGAGCTTTTACTTATGCACTATACATTAACAGGCCGTAGGCTTTATGCCTTTTCAACACTTTTTTTCTTCGTCTATGTGATATTCGTAAAGTTTACAAAAAAGTCAAGTTAATAGCTTTGCTCGTTTAATTAGGCATTCAATATTAATTACTAGGTCCTTTTGACAGTTTTTATTCTACTGATGTCATATTCATAACGTTTATGCATGAACTGCAGTTAATCGTATTGCACTTTTACTTAAGCACTAATTATTAATTCATTGGCTGTAGACCTAAGGCCCAGTAATTAATATTGAATGCCTAAATAAAAGCGCAAAGCTATTAACTTGACTTTTCTGTAAACTTCACGACGAATATCGCATATGCGAAGAAAAGTGTTGAAAACCCCTAGGCCTACGGTCTATTAGTCAATGTATAGTGCATAAGTAGAAGCGAAATATTATTGACATTACTTGTTCTGTAAATTTTAGGAATATGGGAATGACGGAATGAAAATTTTTAGAAGGGCCTAGACGTTAGGCCGAATAATATTTTATTTCTGAGTAATATCGCAATATTAAAAATTTGAGATTTTACGTAAACGTTATGAACATGAGCACGATGGAATAAAAAATGCCGACTACGGAAATTTCCCCCACATATTCGTGCTACTTGTACGGCTGCCTCTCGTTTTAAACAGGTGAAAATGGAAATGGTGACCCTGGAAATCTCCCCCACATTCGATATTTTTTGTAAACTACAATTTGCGCACGGTCCCTGACTGAAAAATATCGGGATCTTTCCTTACGGGGGGGGGTCCTATGGGGAACTTTTCCAATGTGGGGTACTTTTCTTGAGGGGGATAATTTTCCTGTGGGGGACTTTTCCGTCCATCATCAAAGTTCACTTTTTTGAAATGTCTAATTCATCGAAACCTGTGAAAATTCGAATTATGGTGAATAATACTCTTAGTCTTTACATATTGACGCAGAAATATAAAATAAACCTAATTAAATATGTAGTATAAAGAAGTTGCACATTTTCAGCTGCAGCTCCACCTTTGATTGTCACAGAACAAACAGCCTTAAGAGCGAATATTGATTTTTTCCCCCGCTAGTTACCATTACTGGTTTACCGGATGCTCCAATTAACATTACTGGATTAACGGTCGATGAAATTCTCTTCTTTATTGTGCTTGTTATTTTTTTCGTGATTTGTGAAACCCGATGTGATTTAGGAAGTGGACGTTCTATATTCAATATACTTTTTTTCACTGTTTCTATACAACTGTCAGAGTCATCCTCCTTCATGTATAATATACTAGCTGTGCCCACGGCTTCAATCGCGTGGAAGATATCACTGAAAAACAGGGCTATGAACCACGTGTAATCGTATCCATCCATAAGAACTGTAGTTGAATTTCATAGCACCCAGCAACCTATGGAGAAAATGGGCCGAAAGATTAAATGGTCGGCAGTTAGTTTTTCATGTAAAGTAAAATTGTAATTAATTTTTACATAAATTTAAATACATAATTTTTATTTTACTTTTTGAAAATAATTCATAATGCCTCTGTATATACAACATTCTTTGTCTTGTTTCCAGCCGTTATCAAAATAAATTGATTGTCTGAACTGCCGATTCTCGATAAGCAGACGTATAACTGTCCGTGCAAGAAACTTTCTTGACGCAAATACAATACCACAGCGATGGCCTCTGATCATTCGTCCGAACGGGGTCTGGGTTCGAATCCCGGTCAGGCATGGATGTTGTGTTTGTCTTACGGCACTGGCTCTCTCCCTTCCCTAGAACCAGTGACCCTAAATTAGGGACGGGCGACTACTTATAGCCCATTGAGTTGCTCATGGTGGTCGTTGGACCTCCAATCAAAAAAAAAAAAAAAAAAAAAAAAAAAAAACAATACCACATGTTTGTAAGTTTGGCCTTTTGATTTATTGATCGTTTTAGCGAAGGATAGTTTAATAGGAAATTGTAATCTTTTGAACGTGAAAGGCAAGTCCGTCGGAATCATCGGGATCCTGAGTATATGTGCCATTTATCCAGCTGCTGGCCCATTTAGTATAATGGCTTCAATAATATTATTATGCTGCGCTTTGACCTGTAATCTTGTGCCATTGCACGGGTTTAGATGATTCAGGCTTCGTAATATTATAGGAATGCCAACTTTCAATTTAAGACAATGCGGTGGAAGTCCTGAGGGATTTAAAGAATTTAAAAATTCATGTGGTTAATGCACTGTATCTTCCAAGTTCAGGGCAGTATCGATCGATGTGTAAATTCTGTATTCGTCGGGCAGTTTTTGCAAAATAGCATCGTTTATTTCATCAACGGATGCAAATTTCTTGCATTAGGATAAGTTTTGTCTACTAATTCATTAATAGATCTTACAATGCTTCCCAGTTCATTAAGTACTGGAATCAAACTGTTCTGTTTAGCTACTTTGCCATCACCGACACGTAGTAACAGAGTAGAAAATTGGATATCTCCACCTCCTAAACGAGCTCTCATATTTGTTCGTAAATGAAGCGTTTCAATATTATTCCACATTGGCAAGGATTTTAAACACGCCTTAACAATGTCTGCTCGTGTTCCTTTCACAATTACTGGCAAAGTTAAAGAATAAAAAAATAAACGAAATAGCCTATGTCTACGGGAAAGAAGTAAGCTTCCCAACAGTGAAAGAATTATCCAAATCGGTTCAGTAGTTTTTGAGATTAGTAAAAAAAAAAAATCCGTACATTATCGTGAAGTACTTTCTTTGACGTTGGGTGTGATAAGGGCTGTATGTAAACAAAGTGGAACGATACACGGGAAGTCGGGAACTATACTTGAAAGCGTTCTGATTCGGCAGTACAGCCTAAAATAATAAAAAATAAACGAAGTAGCCTATGGCCACCGGAAATTAATAAGCTTCCCAACGGTGAAAAAATTATCCAAAACGGTTCAGCAGTTTTCGAGATTACCTCAAATAAACATACAAAGTTTCTTTCTTTATATAGGTTATATCATCATCATTGTCAACTGCTGGATGAAGGTCTCCCCAAGTCTCTTCTACAATTGTATGTCTTGAGCCTTCTCCTCCATGACACCCCAACATACTTTCGAATTTCATCCATCCATTTCCCATGCGGTCTTCTTCTGAGTCTTTTCCTGTCCCTCGGAATCCAATCTAAAATTTCGGTTATATATACACTGACGAAAAAAAACCCCCAACACCAAGAAGGGGTTGTGTAAGATAAACGACAGTTGGTAGGCGGTGAGAGTACATCTGTAAGATGACGTCTATGCAAATTTCGCGCTCGGCGCATACGTGTGGCGCTAGTAGCGCCCCTCGGAACATGCAAAGCAGGTTTGCTGTAAATACGCGCTGTAACGTTCGTGAGCGTTAGTTATCGTTGAGATTCGACGTAGGGTGTTGATGTTAGTCAAGAATTCCTTTAAGAAGACGAAGAAGCCATTTTCAACAGCTCACGGAGTTTGAACGAGGTCGTGTAATAGGGCTACGAGAAGGTGGATTTTCTTTCCGCAATATTGCAGAACGACTTGGCAGCAATGTAGCCACTGTGCATGATTGTTGGCAGCGGTGGTTAAGGGAAGGTACTGCCTCAAGAAGACCGGGTTCCGGCCGGCCACGTGGCACTACTGAGAGGGAAGACCGCCGTGTACGGCGTATGGCCGTGGCGCATCGTACCGCGTCTGCGGCAGCAATTCGAGTTACAGTTGCCACCACAGTGACACAACGAACTGTTACAAATCGGTTACTTGAAGGACAGCTCCGAGCCAGACGCCCTGTAGCGTGCATTCCACTTACCCCATACCACTGCCGTTTGCGACGTCAGTGGTGTCAAGCTAGATCTCATTGGAGGACGGAGTGGAGATCTGTTGTGTTTTCTGATGAAAGTCGGTTCTGCCTGGGTGCCAGTGATGGCCGTGTGTTGGTTAGAAGGAGGCCAGGTGAGCGCCTGCAACCAACCTGTCTGCGGACGAGACACACTGGACCTACACCTGGAGTTATGGTCTGGGGAGGAATTTCCTATGACAGCAGGAGCACTCTCGTGGTTATCCCACGAACCCTGACGGCACAGTTGTACGTCGGTCTGGTGATTCAACCTGTTGTGCTGCCATTCATGAACAGCATTCCAGGGGGTGTTTTCCAACAGGATAACGCTCGCCCGCATACCGCTGTTGTAACCCAACTTACTCTACAGAGTGTCGACATGTTGCCGTGGCCTGCTAGATCACCAGATCTGTAACCAATCGAGCACGTATGGGACATCATTGGACGACAACTCCAGCGTCACCCCAACCAGCATTAACCGTCCATGTAGTGACCTGTTGCAGTGCAACAGGCATGGAACTCCATCCCACAAACTGACATCCAGCACCTGTACGATACAATGCATGAACGTTTGCGTGCTTGCATTCAACATTCTGGCGGTTACACCGGTTATTAATGTACCAGCATTTCACATTTAAAATGGCTCTTCTCGCGCTTACAATAAGCTGTGATCTTGAAAATTTAATCGATTAAATATGTTACCTATACAAATGTATTGCCGCCATTTCATTCCTCTACAACTATTTTTTCGTGGTGTTGGGATTTTTTTCCGTCAGTGTATATAAGTTTCTTCCACAACTGACTGTCTTGAGCCACTCTCCTCCATGTTACTCCGGCATGCTTTCGAATTTCATCCATCACCCGCGTGGTCTTCTTCTGGGTCTTTTTCTGTCCCTCGAAATCCAGTCTAAAATTTCACTTGTCCATCTGTGGTCCGTTCTTCTGGCAACATGTCCAGCTTATTGCCATTTCAGGGATTTTACTCTCATGATGATGTCTTCCACTCTTGTCATTTTCGTTATTCACGAGTTCGTCTTCTTAACTTTCCTGGTTACACCAAGTATGCATCTCTACAGGCTTCTTTCAATTGAATGCAGCTTTTGCATGTCTTTTTCAGTTAAAGTCAAAGTCTCTGCTCCATACGTAAGAACTGGAAGGATGCACTGATTAAAATTTTTTCTTTTAAGACATAAAGGCATATTGCTTTTGAAAATTATACCGTTTCTTCCAAAAGCTCTCAAGCCAAGTTTTATACGCCGATTATATACACTGAAGAACAATTGAATTAGAGATACCTGTCTAGTATTGTGCAGCACCACTTTTCGCCCTGATGACGGCGGCGATTCGTCTCGGCATGGACTCGACAAGACACCGGAAACGTTGGGAAGCCATACTGATCCACAACCCCTGAACAAGCTCCCACAGTTCACGAAGATTTGATGGAGGGGGGTCAGAGCCTCAAACATCTCTCTCGATGGCATCCCAGATGTGCTCGATGGGATTGAGGTCAGGTGACCTAGCTGGCCAAGGAAGCGAGGTCACGTCGGTGGAGTGTTCATCCAACCATTCGGATACAATTCGGGAGCTGCATTGTCTTGTCGCAGGATGAGGTCCCCAGTGGGATGTTGAAGACGCACAAATGGGAGCAAATTGTCGTCGAGGATATCCCGGTAACGTTGACCTGTGAGGGAAGATGTTACACGTACCAGGGGTCCCATTTCAGTCCACGTAAACAGTCCCCAGACGAGAATGCCACCCCACCAGCTTGAAAAGCACCCTGCTAGCAAGAAGGATCCATCGCTTCATGTGGTTTGCGCCGTACTCGTATCCTGCTATCCACATGTACCAACGTGAATCTCGACTCATCAGTCCAGGCAACATTTTCCCACATGTCTAGGGTCCAGTGGCGATGTTCCCTCGCCCATGTTAATCTTTGCACCCTGTGATGTGCGGTCAGCAGCGGTACCCTCGTGGGACAATGGCTTCTGTATCCCATAGCGAGGAGATGGTTCTGGAAGGTGTGGCTGCTTACACGTTTTTGTGCACCAGCGTTAAATTCCCGAGTAATTTCTTGCATTGTGGCCCGTCTATTCGTTGTTACAATGCGAGCTGGCCGACGATGACCCCGCTCATTCACACGCTGTTGTCCACGGCAATTGGCCCTTGCAAGGATGGTTTTACTGTATTCGATGTACTCACGGTGCACCCGTGACACAATGGCTCGTGAAAATCCTAGTGCCTGCACTACTTTCGAAATGTAGTGACCCATTCGTTGGGCCCTGACAATTTGCCCACGATCAAATGCGCTTAGATCCTTCGTCTTACCCATACTGGGTCCGAATCTTACAGATTGTCGTCGATCACTCCTTATATTGTCGGATCGTTGCATACGTCATGTCGTTTCCGTTTACAGGGCCGCCCACAGCGCCACATTTTCATAACGCCAGCTGTCTCTAATTCAATTGCTCTTCAGTGTATATATAAAATTTCGGTTGTATATAATAGTTCTCTGTTTTTAGTTTCTCCGGGTCAATAATTCCAACTTTCAGTATTAAGATGATTTCAGTTATATATATATATATATATGCGCGCGCGCGCATGTGTTTGTGTGTGCTACAGAATCCAGTCTAAAATTTCGGTTGTCCATCGGTAGTCCGTTCTTCTGACATGTATCATCATCATCATCATTGTCAACCATTATCAATCAACTGCTGGACAAAGGTCTCCCCAAGTTTCCTCCACAACGGTCTGTCTTGTGCCAGTCTCCTCCATGTCACTCCCGCATACTTTCGAATTTCATCCACCCATCTTCCATGTGGTCTTCTTCTGGGTCTTTTCCTGTCCCTTGGAATCCAATCTAAAATTTCGGCTGTCCATCGATGGTCTGTTCTTCTGGCAGTATGTCCAGCCCATTGCCATTTCAGGGATTTAACTCTGATCATGATGTCTTCCACTCTTGTCATTTTTCGGATCCACGTGTTCCTCTTCTTATCTCTCCTGGTTACACCAAGCATGCATCTCTCCATGCTGCTTTGAGTTGTCTGCAGCCTTTGTATGTCTCTTTTAGCTAAGGTCCACGTCTCTGCACCATACGTAAGCACTGGAAGGATGCATTGATCAAACACTTTTCTTTTAAGACATAATGGCATATTGCTCTTGAAAATTATGCTGTTTCTTCCAAAAGCTCTCCAGGCAAGTTTTGTACGCCGATTAATTTCTTCATCAATGTGACCCTCACTTGATATCTGCTGTCCAAGATAAACGTACGTGTCTGTTATCTCCAGCTTTTCTCCACCAATCGATAAATCTTCATTTCTTGTAAAAGCATTGTACATCACTTTTGTCTTCTGAAAGTTCATTTTTAATCCCACTTCTTTACTCTTGTCAGCAAGTTCCTGGATCATACTCTGTAGCTCTGATGGGGTAGTTGCAAAAATGACTATGTCATCAGCAAAACGAAGGTGGGTTAGATAATCTCCATTAATCTGTATCACTTTGTTTTCCCAGTTCAGTGATTGAAAGACATTTTCCAATGTGGCATTAAAGAGCTTCGGAGATATGGTGTCACCTTGTCTCACTCCTTTTCCAATTTTTATGTGTGTTGTATTTTCAAACAGCCGAATCTTTGCACTTGCATTTTCATAGATGTTATTAATAATATTAATGTATGCATCTTCAATACCGCCGGATTTCAGAGCCATTGCAACTGCTGATGGTTTCACCGAATCAAAGGCTTTTTCATAATCGATAAAAGCCATGCACAATGGAAGTTCATATTCCCTCGCTCTTTCAATTAGTTCTCTCAGTACGTGGATATATTTTTTTTATTGGAGGTTTAACGACCACCGTGAGCAACTCAATGGGCTATAAGCAGTCGCCCGTCCCTAATTTAGGGTCATTGGTTCCAGGGAAGGGAGAGAGCCAGTGCCTTAAGACAAACACAACATCCATGCCTCACCGGGATTCGAACCCGGACCCCTTTCGGACGAATGATCAGAGGCCATCGCTTAGACCACTGCGCCACCGGGGCGGCGTACGTGGATATGATCTATTGTGCTGTAGCCACTCCTGAATCCAGCTTGTTCTCTCGGTGGAGCCATGTCCAGTGTCACCTTCAAGCGGTGTGAAAGAACTTTAGTGAAGATTTTATAAACCACTGGTAGGAGGCTGATAGGTCTGTAGTTCCTGAGATCCTCAATGTCACCTTTTTTATGTAGCAAGATCATTGTAGCGTTGTTCCAATCCTCAGGAATTTTCCCTTCATTAAGGCATCGAGTGAAAATTTGGGCGAGTACTGTTTCGATTTCTCCACTTGCTTCTTGTATGATGTCTACAGTAATTCCATCTTCTCCTGGAGCTTTTCCCCGCTTCATGTTCTTGATTGCATGTGCAACTTCTGCTGGAAGGACTGGAAGAACTCTGGTACTGGTACCTTTCATGATGTCTGGAGTACATGTATCATCATTTTCATATAATTTAGAGTAGAAATCTTTCACTCTTGTCAAAATTTCGCCTCTATTTCTTGTTACAGAACCATCTTCTTTTCTCAGTGCCATAATCTGTTTTTTCCTCTTACTGAGATGTCCCTTTGCTATCTTTAGGCTTTGGTTGTTTTCAATTGCTTTCCTTACTAGTTCACAGTTGAATTTCCTTACGTCTTCAGTGATACTTTTTCGTACTGTCTTGCATAGCTCTATATATTCCACTTTGGAAGTCACATCTTTAGTTGTCCTCATCACTCTTCTTTTTTGCATCAACATTTTGGTTTTTCCTGATAATTTGTTCACATGCAATTTGTTCTTAGACCCAGCTAATTTTGTTGCTGTTTCCATAAGAGCTTTGGTTACTTTTCTGTTAACTTCCGAAATATCCACTTCTTCCGATGTTAGGCCTTCTAAAGCAGAGAATCTGTTATTCAGTTCCAATTTGAAGGTATTATGGTGTTTTTTAAGGTCGGTTATGTCAATACATTTTGTTTGTCTTGTGAGCTTGCTACGTTCGAGTTTAGTGTTGAGGTGCATCTTACATCTCACCAATCTATGGTCACTGCCTGTGTTGAACTTGTTTAGCACACTGCAGTCTTCTATGACGATTTTTTTGTTACACATAATAAAATCAATTTCACTTGTCGTCCCATTTGGATGTCTCCATGTCCATTTCCTGTGTGGCTTTTTCTTGAAAAAGGAGTTCAAGATGAAAAACCCTTCTGCCTCTGCAAACTCTACGAGAGTATTTCCACGCTGGTTTCTGTTGCCGTGACCGAATTTACCTACCGAAGTTTCATTCTGTTGCCGTTGCCCTATTTTTGCATTGAAATCTCCCATAATTATCTTCAAGTGCTGCTTACCTTTATTATTTAGATGACGAATTTCCTCATAAAATTCTTCAATTTCTTCTTCAGCATGACTTGTGGTGGGTGCATAAGTTTGAATAATCTGAGCCTGGTATCTTCTCGAGAGTTGGATAACGAGTCGTGCAGCTCTGTCAGAGGAACTTTCAACTTCTACAACTTTATCCTTCAGTTTCTTGTTTATTATAAATCCAACACCACTAGTTCTGCCAGTATCTGTCCCACGATAGTAGAAGAGATGTCCACTTTTCAGTTCAATGAGATCTTCTCCTTTTCTCCTTACCTCACTTAGCCCGACGATGTCCCACTTGATCCTTTGTAGTTCCTCTTCCAATTCAAGAAGCCTTGAATCAGAAGATAGGGAGCGTCCGTTATACGTCGCCAAGGTCAGCATCAGATGGCAGCCTAGTCCGGTCCCCCGGGGATTCTTAGCACCCTCTGCCTTCATGTCGCACTGGCCGCTGCCTTGGCCAGGTACATTCCAGCTGCCGGAGACTGAGGGCCAAGATTTAAGTTGTGGAGTCATTTTGGAGGGGTTTGGCCATAACTCACCACGCTGGCCAAGCGGGTTGGTGAGTGTGGGATAGCATTTCCTCTAATCCCGATGGTATAGTTATACCGCTATTGGCGGTCGTCAGAGCCCCTTTAGTGGGAGCAGGATGTACCACGAGAAGGCGGGGTTGACATTTGTCAAGGAGAGGCTGTGATGTTACGCATCACCTGACCTTACATCCCTCTGACATGTATATATATATATATATATATATATATATATATATATACAAAAAAAATAAAAATTCAATTCTTTGGAGTTTGCCCCCTCTAAGATTTCACCCCCCGGCGAAAAAGTTCTGAAAGAAACCCTGACCGCATCGTTTCTCCGGCGACCAAGATACTTGATGTATTAGCAGTGGTACGGTGGTAAAGATGATAGAGGTATATCACGTGCTTAACAAGAACGAACAAAAAGGCACAGACATCAGGTACTCGAGACGGTGGGTGATTTGCCAGAAGGGTCCATGAGTACGCAATAAAGGGCAAACTGCGGGAGGAGATGATATCAGCAAGACGGAATGCAGAATGTAGTATTGAGAGCGAAATGGGACAATGGCAGTACATGTGGACTGCATTACCAACAGAGTCACAAAAAGAGCAAAGAGGTGAAGAGATTAAAGTCATTCGGGAAAGAGTGAAAGGGACAGGAAGCCGGCGGTGAAAGAAGCGCCAGTGGATGTTACGCTCTAACGGTGAGGAGAGAGGAGAAAGAGACGCTGACCAGATGGCCATGGAAAGAGAGGAAGGAACGTCTGGTATAGGATGGGGAAGGGCAAAAGGTTCACGGAGAGAAAAGTAAAGAGAGGCGACTGAGACTGAATGAATTGGGGGCTAAAGTGCCCCGAAGAGTGAGAAAAAAGGGCAAAGAAAGGCTGGGACCAGAAACAGCAAGAAGACTATCAGCGGAGACAAAGTAGGGAGGAACGGAGAAGGGCATATTCATCCACGATAGAGGGGTTAGGATCAGAAAAGTTGGATGAGAGGGGTTTCCAGGAAAGGTCTGGAGTTACAATAGAACGGACGGTTAAGAAACCTGAACGGAACCAGTGAGGGAGAAAAAAATAAGGCAGGTGAGGGGGATGAATAAGTGACGAAAAGAAGAGTGGTTCATCAAGGAGATCTTGAGTGTTAGAAGGAGGTGCTCGGGAGAGGGGGAGAGAGCGAAAGAACGCTAAAGCTTTGGGAATGAGAGGAGGAAAGTTAGCTGAAGGAAGAGAAAAGGAAAAAAATCAGGAAGGAAAAGGATAGATTGTGAGCTGAGAGAATGACTCTGAGAGTGGCACAAAGAGAAGGAGAAGGGGTAATTAGTAGACGGAGAAAGGTGGTGATACGGTGAGCTCGATAATAAAGGTGGACATCAGGGAGCCGAATGCCACCAAGAGCAGCTGAGAGATGAAGAGTTGTGGCCGCTATCCAATGTTTGGAAGGCCATATTACGGAGGTGAAGATGCTGTTGATGTTGTTGAGACGGGCAGAAGAAAAGACTGCAGAAATCCAAGGAAACAGGCATTGGATAACAGATAACGTTGAGTGATGTCGGCTTGTTGATGATAAGACGTGAAGGTATGGGTTGAACGCCAGAAGGCTGCAGTACGCTGTAGTCGAGGAAGGAGCTAATCCCATGTGGCAGAACTGACAGTAAACGGGTGACCGGTGTAGGCCCCCAGAATCTTCTGGGTCGAGGAAGACCAAACTGCACCCCATGGAGTATCAGTTCGGCCTGCCCATGACCCACACCATAATCCAGTGCTTTTGGCCAAATTGAGCGATGCGCCTGAAAGAGCAGCATAATTCTGGTAAACAGTCAACAGACTTCCAAACTGATCATTTCTCCGGAGGCAAAACGTGGCATCGTCTGCATAAGCTGAATAAACTAGTTGGTGATGACGTGTACTTGCTACCGGCGGAGGCAATGATGCAAGAAGAGACGGACGAACAGCTAGCAGGAAAGGCTCAAAAGCAAGGGCAAAGAGCTGTCCCGAAAGGGGACAACCCAGTCGAATCCTACGTTGAAAAGGAATGGGTACCGTTAAAAAGGAGACCTTCCGGACATGAAAATGGGCGCCCCGATGGCCAAGAAGGTGAGTGACGAAAGGGGAGGGAAAGCAAAAACGAAGGAGAACCGCGACGAGATAGTCATGAGAAATGTTATCAAAAGCTGATTTTTTGTCTACGTTAAGGAGAGCAAGAGGTCCAGAAAGTTTGCGAGCAAGAAAGGTAAGATTCGAGAGAACGGAAATATTAGTAGAGATAGACCGACCAGGCACAGTGTATGATTGGTCGGGTGAGATGACAAAAGAAAGAACAGAGTTCAAGCGGCGAGAGAGAATTTCGGTAAAGAATTTATAATCGAGGTTAAGAATTGAGATGGGCCACATATTTGTCAGGTCCAGGAGGTCTCCCCTTTTCGACAGGAGGATGACATGAGCTGTATTGAATTCAGGCAGAAGCGCAGAAGAGGAAAGGCCACAGGGAAAACAGGCAGACAGAAATGGTAGGAGCGAAGGAAGAAAAGCACGATAGAAGGAAAAAGGTAAACCATCGGGTCCCGGAGAGGCATGAGGATTGAGGGAGGCGAACGCCTCCTTAAGTTCATGAAGAGTGAGATCAGCTACGAGAAAAACACAAAGATGAGTTGAGACCTGAGGGAAAGAAGAAAGTAAATGGGTAGAAGAGGGGATAGCGTTCTGCGCAACCGCACAGAATTTCTCTGTGAAGAATCTACGAACGTGTGAGCAAATCAAAGATTGGTTTGAAATGACTGAACCATCAGCTAGGCAAAGATGTCGGAGTGAAGATGACACTCGGCGAGTTGATTCCAGACGTGCAACACGTCATAGGACTTCGCCGACGGGGAAATATGGAGCATACGTGTGCGACAAACAGCTTGCTGGGCGAGCGGCAGAAGGTGTGCATCCAGCTCTGCTTGATAAACAGAATATAACGGATCCGTCAGTGGTAAAGAAGCGAGGATTTGACGAAGATTAGCGATAGCCATCGCGCGGTCATTGGAGGCCGCAAAAGATAACTGCCGGACCAAAAGCTGGAGGTCATTCTTGATGGTAAGCCACAAGCGAAGAGGGCTAGGCGCAGTAGCAATGAGATGGCGCCTCTCTGCCAGAAACTGCTTGACTGCAGTACAGAAGGCTGGATCTGACAGAATGGAGTCATCGAACGTCCAAGTTCTCCGGAAGCTGGGTGGCTCAGGTGAGACACTGATAGTAAGAAGGACCACACAATGATCCGAATAAACAGTCGGAAGATGTTGAGCCTCCGTTACGGTAGGAAGTAATGGACGAGAAACATAGATGCGGTGAAGACGCGCCGCTGCAGCACTCATCGCAGGTGGGCTGTGCCAGGTAAAAGAAACAGTGGGGAGATATAGCTGACGAAATGAGTCCACCAGCTGATGATCTTGGATGAGTTGTGCCAGTTGTGTGACAAGTTGTTGACGGTACTCGTCACTTGTAGAGCGGCGCTCCAGTAAAGGTTGCAGGGTGCAGTTGAAGTCACCTGCAAGGACATAAGAGTTCCGTGGAGGGGATAGCCGTCAACGCAGCACAGAGACAAAGAAAAAGGGGATCAAAGAGCATATTATCTACAGGCACATACATATTGAATACGCGAGAAGTGACTGAATCAGTACAAAATGTAAGACGTTGAAGTAAATCTGGATGAAGGTTTACTACATTGAAATATGACAATCGACTGAGGAAGCGGCGATGTACTTCGACGGCAATGCCACCGGGCACCGAGAAACGAAAAGCGTGATGGAAGGAAAACGGCCAATTACGCCACCGGTGGAATGGCGTATTGGTAGAGCAATTCGTCTCTTGCAACAGGAGAATATCAGTGGACGCAGCCGCGAGATCCTCGTACGCACGACAGTTCACAAGGGGGATGCCAAAACCCCTGCAATTGTAGGTGGCTAACTTGAAAGCGCCAAGTCAGTTTTTGTGAGACAACTTTTAGACGCTGCCGTACGGAGCTTCCCAATCTTCTGGGTAATAAGCGAACTAATGCTGCTCAGTCGGTAAGGAAAAATTTTCAAAAATCTCTGCCAAATCCTGCAACTGCTGTAGAGCTGCCGGAAAAGAAGGACCGTGATTTGAACAAAATTCTAGTAGGGACGGGTTTTCGTTGGGCCAAGCAAGAAGTCATACAGTTGCTCATAAGACACAGGACTCGCAGAAAACTCGATACTTGAAAGGTTAGCCGAGAACTCTTCGAAACTTAACTGAATGGTAGAGGCTCTTGAAGGTATCATATTCTTGCAGATTAAGAGGCGGAAAGCGAGGCCGCGAAGAAATACGGCTAGGGGCCCGACCTCGCTTGCTTGCAGCACGAGGGGCCAGTGGCGCTTGCCTCTTATCAGCCCGTGCACGTGGATGATCGACTGATCCATCGCTGAGAGCTTGATCGACTGCACTTTGGTACGCACCATCGGTATCGGCATTTGAGATCTCTGTTTAAGAAATTGCACCGCCATCACCCGAAGCTTCGGGATCAGCAGGAGCTGGAAATGATGAATGTGTAGACAGCAACGGGTAATGGGTATCTGTAATAGATGGTGGAAGCGTACTATGGGGAGCTTAACGCTGGCGTTGAAGAGGTTCAGTCGAAAGATTAGAAAGTGTGGCCGACCCGGAGGTCTGCTGTGGAGCTGCACTTACTGCTGATTGCGATGGCTCAGAATATGACCATTGGGACACATTTTATAGAAATGTCCCAGGGCTTTACATTTGCTATAGTGGTGCTCAGTGAGCAGATAAATCTTACGACTCGGTTCACCACAACGAATTGTGAGCTGCGTAGGCATTTGGTTCATCTGCTCCGTGGACGAGAATATTACTCGTCCCATCCGGCGAGCACCTCGAATTAAACTGTCTGTTGGATCTTTCGGTGCCGCCGAATATGTCTGGATCTATCCGACAACTCGGCCTGATGACGCTAGAACCACGTACAGCATGGTATCTGTTTCCTCCGGGGGCACCGGGTAAAAGAAGACACGAAACGGGTGTTGAGCCACAGGATCTGGTGTAAGATGTTGGCCACGAACTGTGAGGCCTGAGTGTAGAAATGATTGGGCATACTTAGCATCGGTAAAATACACGACAACGGTACCAGCACGACGAAACATGTGAGAAATGACTTCAGCGGGAAACTTAGCGTTCAGTGCTGAGGCATAGATCTTTAACTGAGTATTTGGGAGAGCTTGAAAGCACACTCCTTTTGCTAGAATAGATTCAAAGTTGATCCCGGCAGGAGATTTCTCTGGAATATTGAGCGTTAGAGAGTTCACGCTTCAGATATGGTTTCAGGGCTGCGCCATCTCCATACCGCTCTTCAGGAGTAAGACGAGGAGCCGAGGATGCTGCTGCTGCTGAGTAGGAAGTGAATGATGACTTTGGGTCAGGGGGTAGAAGAGGATCGTCACAAACAGAAACATCCATGGCGTCATCTTCATTTACAGATATCGTAGAAGTAGGAGATGTTGGGGAAGGCCACCCTTTACCATCTGGAGGGCCGCTGGATGAGCTAGTAGGAAGAGTCATCGCACAACCGCCAGCATGGGAAGACGTAGAGGCAGCGCCCCGAACAGAAGAAGACGTATAAAGGCCACCGGAAGTGAGGGCAGGGCTCTAGCATCACCCACAATAGCTTTACAGGCCCGCGCACCGAATGCTGGAAGCTGGGTGACGTAGGGGAGAGTAGTCTGGTCATCCGTGGTGGGTGGTCGAGCGTGCATGAGCTTGCTCACTCTGTGTAAGCGTGACTGTCGATGTGCGTAGCTGTCGTTGTCAAATTGTCAGCTAAGTTTATTTTCATAAAGGAATATTTTTAGGAAAAACAGCACCAGAAGTAAATTCAATATGCCATTTAGATGCAGCGTACCCCACTGTCGCGGTAATTATGATGATGGACCACGAGTGTCTTCAAATTGCCTACAAATGGGGAGGTTCTCAGAAAATGGGTTACCGCAATTAAGGTGAAAATTTTCAAGTTACCAAGAACTCTAGGGTAAGTGGAAATCTTTTGTTAACCTTTTTTAAACTACTCATAAAATAAAAATTTTGAACAAGAAAATTTAAATTTGGTTAATTTTATAATCTAATGCATCTCACAGCGGGAAGTCAGAGCACTGAAAAGAGTTTTTAAAAATGAAATTTATGTTTGTAATGGAAAGAATAGATTACTTGGGTTGTTAAGTAACCCATAACATGTTTTTGCCAATGTATCAAATATATTCAAAGTAAAATATGTATATTTAGGAAGGGATTTTAAACTTTATTATGGACACAGAATAATAAGGGTTGCATGTTTTTTTATATCAAGGGTAATATGTTGATACATTCGTACTTAGTTATTTAAGTGTCTTAAGCGGTGCCAGACTAAACTTTTTTGGGGTCCATTTCTGGGAACAAGTGCTTGTAAAATACTTATGTCCTATACCCTATACGAAATATATGTATGTCATGTACACATCTAACATGTCTATGTCCTTTATATAAATGTTAAGGCCTTGTTGCCATGTAAAATACATCTTTTGTGTTTGCAGACATGGAGAGTTGCATTGAATTATCATTTTTAGTATTTATTACTAAAGGAACACAAACACTGAATCAAGTATAGACAGCAAAAATTAGATATGAATGCACAAAAACAGAAGTTCACACATAGTTCAATAGTAAGTTTGCCTTTAAAATGTCTGTTTAAAGATTTTGAAGTATTTTTCTACAAACCAACATATTGAAGAACTCTCGTGTGAGCAGTGTGTATGCTCTATCTGTGGTAGGGTGGGAATTTATCAGAACCATTCAACTTCTTAAAAATTAGGTGAAATATATCAGTACACAGGTATTGGTTCAGTATTACTTGCTTAACTGCCAATGTTTCCTGTAAAATTATAAAAAAATGAGAGAAATATTACCCAACTTACAACTCGAGACATGTCAGGTAAACTACCAATGCTGTTAATAGCAGCAGCAAAATCTGTTTGTTTTATTTATAAAATGAGTACCCCAAAAAGTGTCTTTCAGTGTACACACAATTTTGTAGAAAGTTTTGCAAAACATGTCAGTCACTGATGCTAGGCATTAATTACATTAGAACTGCTAAGTAAGCTAAGAAAACCCCCTCAAAAATATCTTTAAGTGTACTTCTGTGTAGGAAATAAACATTGCTAGTATACCCCAAAAGTGCCCCAAAATCTCTTCAAGTGTCAACATATCTTACAAAAATTTTATTCTAAAGAAACGCAAACATTGGATCAAGTATAGACAACAAAAATTAGAAATGAATGCACAAAAACAAAAGTTCACACATAGTTCAGGAGTTAAAGTTTGTCTTTAAACTGTCTTCTTTCTTGCTTTAAGGTTCGTAAAGGTGTGCGCATCGTTGAACGATAACTGCTTAGCAATATCTTGGTCTAATGACATGATAGCAAGACCATTAAGCCTTCGTTGAAGCATAGTCGATTGTAAGTTATATTTTACCAAGGCCATTTTCGAAATAGAATACTCTGCTTGTCAGTTGGTTATTGATATTATCAAATATATTTTTAATGCATTGAATACATTTGGGAAACCATCAATCAAATTGTCATATACACTGTACTGACAAGTCACCAGACATCTTGAAGGGAAACACAACATAGCATTTATTGACATACATTAGTACGGTGTAGGTCCACCTGCATGCACTGACCCTTCGAGACATGCTTTTGACAAGGTTTAGGAACACAACGATAGGTATGTGCTTCCATTCAGTACATAATGCTGCCCCTAACTGTTGTTTCGTAGTAAGCCTTGGTTCCAAACTTCTTATGCGGCGCTCTAATTCATCCCATAGGTGCTCTATGAGATTAACATCAGGAATCTGTGCTGGCCGGTCCACACACGGTACGGAATTATCGTCAAACCACGCAGTAACAGTCCTTGCTTTATTGCCACAGAGTTGGTAGGACATAATTGACCAGAATATCGTTGTAGACTTGCTGGTTAACAGGTTTCTACATGAGAACCAATGGGCTGGGACCATACCACGAAAAACACCCCACACACGAGTACATTGCCAGCTCCAAACTTGACCGTAGGAACAGTACACTGTGGTAAATAGCCTTCCCCAGGCTGCTGTCATACCCACACACACCCATCAGACTGATGGATCATGTATCTTAATTTATTAGTCCACAGGAACCTGTTTCCATTGATCTACGGTCCGCGATAAACGTTCTTTGCGCCATTCTAAACGACGAAAGCATTCTGAGTGAAGATGAAAGGCTTATGAGCAACCACACGACTACGGTAACCAATGGAATAAAGTTCTCTGCGAATAGTACATGTACATACCGAGGTTCCAGCATTTTTACTCACCTGTACACTGAGGTCTTTCAGGCACGTTATGTGTCTTGCACTTATTCAGTACATCCAAAACAGTTGACTTGGGTATGTTTAAACACCTCTCGGTTTCTCTTATAGACAACTCACTAATATTTCCCCCAACAATCTTTCCTTTTTCGAAGTCAGTTCTCTCCTGCCGTGACATTTTCACTCAACCTCACAGTGCAATATGATCGCGGTCAGCTGCAGGCTTGTTTTTATGGCGTTTGCAGCTGTACCGCACATCTTAACAACGCAGCGGATACGTTCATTTGCTTTTGAAGGGGTGTCCTGTGACTTTTGTCAATATAGTGTATATATATATATATATATTTTACTTCTTTTCCCCTTCCTTTTTTTGTGTGTGTTTTGTGCAGTGGCTACATTCACACTTTTGATAAAGTCGTAGAACTGTGAAATTTCACTATGTAAAAATTCATCCAAATTCTCATTGAAAAAATCTAAACAGTTATTTAGAGAAATTTGGTCAATCGCATTAGAAGTTTGGCCGTTAACTAATTGAAACCGAGACTGACAGTTTTTATAAGCTAACAAGCGTTTGTTAAATTTGCTATGCAACTGATCAATAATCACATTAAGCAACTAATCAATAATCACATTTTCTACTTAAAATTTTTCCATCCTTGAAAATAGTGTCAATATGGTTATTGCCATCTGCATATTTTTTATTGATCGTGATTCGACAAAACTTCCCAGAGATTTTTCACTTAATGTTTTAACTATTTCTTCATATTTTTCAAAATTTATATCTTTCATTGGCAATGAAATGCAGTGTTAGAATTAGAAGTAAATCTTCTATAGGCTTAAGGAGCTGACCACTCGAATTTTCAAATCACTGGTCCGCCAAAATGCTCACTGGTCTTGGCAAAAAAAATATATGTATATATATATTTGCAGTATATGTAGAAAATAATGTATCATTTGCATTGTAGTAGTATATCGCAAATTTAAAATGGAATGTGTGTGTGTGTACGTAATTATGAAAATAGTACTAATAAATAAAACACAAAACATGCTATGCCGTGGTAGAAAAAAAAACAAAAAAAAACTGACCAGTATATAGCAAAAGTTGGTAGTTCACTCATTTTTACTGGTCCAGGAATGGCACAAATACTAATACATTTTGTATGCACATGGTGCTAGTATCCAGAACGATACCTTGATTATAAGGGCACTGATATGAAGCACTATGCAACATACCGAAAGCCACATTCATGGAATTCCTTGCTTCAGTGTGAAAGGCAATTCCATGTAGACAGAAATACAATTCAGCAAAGTCAGAGCATAAATAAGTGGCGAAGCGTGACTTTGTAAGTAAGGGAAGGAATTCAGTTAATATGCGATAAATAGATGTCAAAAGTGATATGAATGAAAACTTATAATAATTAAAATCAGCAAGCGACCCGTAGTTTATTTGCTACATTGACAACAGAGTAAAGAAAATGCAAACCTTCTCAATTTTTCCGATGAAAATAATAAGAAAAATGCTTTCAAGTAACACATTCTACCTTTCCTGCACTGACTGATCAAATTCTTATACTGTCCAAGTTTCTTGGTCCATGTCATTCGTCTACGCCATAGACTGCTTAATCTCTTCAATTCAGGGAATCGTGTTCGCCACCGAAAAACTCCTTCACGAAAAGTCATATACCCTTTTCAAGTGAAGTACTGTGCACAAATTGCATTTTACCCGAATTTTCTAATGTGGAGAACTTTTCCAGTTGCCAATGTCTTCAAGTAACGTTTTCATTTTTGCTTGATACCATGCTCGTTGCCTACTGATTTGCTCATAACGTACAAACAAGATGATTTTCCAAAGCTGAAGCAATGGAAAAAGGACGTTTTGTAATTGAAACGCATTCCAAGTTTATGACAATTTGCACGCATTGTATCCATTTTCAGAGCCCATAACGTTGAATTTGGCAAATAACTTGCAACTGAAAAGGTGCTACAGTAATCAGTTTTACCTAACTTATCAAACTCAAGAAGAACTTTTGCTGTAACTGAAATGGTAGCATAAATTAAATCTTACTAAATTTCTACTTTGAGAAATCCTACGGGAAATTCATAAACTGGTAATGAAATTTAAAATGGGCAAAATTTAATGAATATTTATTCCTATCATTCGCAAAAATAACTTTTGAAAAATCTGTGAAAACCAAATTCTTCAGACATTAGCGCTTCTAGCAGGAAATTAATGAACTAATTGGAAAATCTAAATGTTTGAGAAGGAACAGTTAAGATTAATCAGAGAAGCACAAAAATAATTTTTCCCTCTAAGTTGAACAGTTTCTTCATAATATGTAGAACTTTGACAACCTTTAGAAGTAAATTCATGAAGTAACATCATCATCAACCATTATCAATCCGCTGCTGGATGAAGGTCTCCCCAAGTTTCTTCCACAATTGTCTGTCTTGGGCCTTTCTCCTCCATGTCACTCCAGCATACTTTCGAATTTCATCCTTCCACCTCCCATGGGGTCTTCTTATGGGTCTTTTCCTGTCCCTTGGAATCCAGTCTAAGATTTTGGTTGTCCATTGGTGGTCCGTTCTTCGGGCAACATGTCCAACCCATTGCCATTTCAGTGATTTCACTCTGGTCATGATGTCGTCCACTCCTGTCATTTTCCTTATCCACAAGTTCCTCTTCTTATTTTTCCTGGTTACACTGAGCCTGCATATCTCCATGCCTCTTTGAGTTGACTGCAGTCTTTGTATGTCTTTTTTAGTTAAGGTCCATGTCTCTGCTCTATACGTAAGCACTGGCAGGATGCATTGATTAAACACTTTTCTTTTGAGACATAATGGCATACTGCTCTTAAAAATTGTACTGTTTCTTCCAAAAGCTCTCCATCCAAGTTTTATACGCCGATTAATTTCTTCATCAATGTGTCCCTCACTCGATATCTGTTGCCCAAGGTAAATGTAGGAATCGGTTGTCTCAAGCTTTTCTCCATCAATCGATAAATCTTCGTTTCTTGTAAAAGCATTGTACATCACTTTTGTCTTCTGAAAGTTCATTTTTAATCCCACTTCTTTACTCTTGTCAGCAAGTTCTTGGATCATACTCTGCAACTCTGAAGGGGTAGTTGAAAAGATGACTACGTCATCCGCAAAATGAAGGTGAGTTAAGCAATCTCCATTAAACTTTATCCCTTTGTTTTCGCAGTTCAATGATTGAAAGACATTTTGGAATGTGGCGTTAAAGAGCTTGGGAGATATGGTATGGGGCATTTAAAGTGACAATTTTAATATCCTTTGATTTCCTATTAACCGCAACAATATTTTTTGAAAAGTCTCTAAAAACGAAAAGTTCCATGTGCACGGACAAAGTGATTACATTAGCAGTGTTTCTTACAAAACGTCTAATAATAGGAAGTAGAATGGCAGTTCAAAAAGCATCGAAACCTTTTTCATGACTTTACTTTTTTTTTACTGTTGTTAATCTGACGGATGAAAATTTCTGATGCGATAAGAAGGGGAAGGGGGGTGCTGAATCTTTTAGCGCCTAGGGCCCCAAAAGATCTAAAGTCGCCTCTGGGCATACCGTGTCTTTGGTGTTACTGAGGTTCAGCTGGATGTATTACCTGCGTTGCTTCCAACGAGTGACTTACGTACGAGACATTTGTTCTTGTTTTCGTAAAAATTCAAATATGAATTTGCTTTCTTAAAGATAAAAAGATACTGAAAAAAATGCTTGCTGCATTATGTTGGTGTGATATTTTTATTTTACTTTAATGGTACATATTTTTAACTCACGCAAAAGAAAGCGCATGAGCCAAAGAAAGGGAAGCATTTTCCATTGATGCTTTGCCACTGGCGTAAATGGTTCTTCAATCTCCAGTAAAGAAACAGTATAAAAGACCCATCCATACTCTGCGGTCACCACTTGGGCGAAAAAGTGGCCTGTCTCAATCCAAATATTTTGAGTTGGACCTCGGTTTCCTGCAATTCAAAATTTTCAGAAAACTGAAGTATGGTTTGCAATTCTGATATTCAGTTTTTCAGTAGAATGTCTGAATTTCAAAAGTCTGAAAATTGCCATAGCGCAACCTGGATTCTTTGAAATCTGTGGTTTAAATCTTTATGGAATTACAACTTTCAAAACAAACTGAAAAAAAAAGCTTACTGGTCCTCTGGGTCAGTAACATAAAATTTCCCGTGTTCTGATGGAATTTTTACTAGCCTATGGCCAACGAACCACTGGGTAATTCGAATGCTGAAATGGTATAGTGACTGAAGAAGGTTACACTCAGTTAACAAATCTAGTGAAAGCTTTTGTAATTTAATACTAACTTATGATGGCTCAACCAGTAGCAAGATAGGAGTTTCGTGAAGAAAATAGTTTAAAATGGCAGCAATAAGCTTTTTCAGTAGTTGGTGAATACATAAGCCAAATCCTTTTAGCTGAATCCCCGTTTCGAATTTGTCAAATAAATTTGTCTGGTAAATACGTATTTTGAGATTTAAACTCTTGTTAAATCTCAAAATACCTATTTATCAGACAATTTTATTTAGATTCAGGGTACTTTAACGAACGGTTTTGGTAATAAACAAACACAATCACAGTGTGTTGGCATTAAAAAAATTGAAAAAAAGAAAAGTGTGTACTGGTTTGTAAATAATGAATGTGATATGGTAATTTTAAATAATAGCTGTTGTTATAATGTTACAAATATAAATGTGATATAACTTTTGCTGTTGTTGTAGTTTTTATTTTGTTTGAAGAATGTTTTCTAACATTTAGTTACTTTTAATCTTAGGTATGTGAGCTACATTTCTGTGAGACTGACATTGTTAGAGAGTCTTCTTCCTATGACGAGAAATGTGGGAAATTAATAACAGCTCCGTTGGAACACCCAAAATTAAGGGATGGTGCTGTTCCATCCCAGTTTCCAGGATGTCCGGATTACATGTCCAAAGCGGGCACATCTAGGGAAGGTCCTGATAAAAAAAGAGCCAGAATTGAAATGGAAACTTTTGAGTGAGCAGTTCAAGAAAGCATTGAAAGTAAAGCATTGTATGATAAGAAAAAGGCATGCAGCAATTTATGTGAACTTAAAAAGCATTTACAATCAACAAAAATTTCTAATATTTGGAATGCCATCATGGATAAACCAGATCAACTAATTTTTCGGGACTTAAAGTCTTCACCTGGCCCTTCTGGGTTAAAATCAGTATGTGTAAATAATGAATTGGATATAATGGTATATGTAGGAAGTTCACCAAAAAAGCACTTGGGTAAGTCAAAAGTGATTTTAAGCTATTCAAATAATTAAAGTCCTAATCAAAATATGAAGTTTATGGTGATGCCAATGTAAAGTACAGAAGTGAGACTTCATATTCCATTTATCATACTTCATGTCATCTAGAGTTTCATATCTTCGATATTAATTTAAAAAAAATGCACAACTCAATTAGCATAATTGTACCAGAAATTTTTGCCTTCATTCAAGTACTTGTTCATAAACTTTAATTTTAGAACATGAATGTGGTGAGGAAAACATAGTTTGTTTAACGTCTGTCATGGTCATTTAGTTAAAAATTAAGTGCTGTGGGTAGCAAAATATTGACACTGAATCTTTTATTCACTAAAATATGTCAAATTTCACATAATGACTGCAAATAATTTGCTTCCTGTAAAGCATATGTTCAAGTTTATCAGCAGCACTGTTAAATTTTGCTGATGCAGCGTTCAAATTACCCAGTGGTCCGCTGGTCGTTGTCCAGTAAAACTTCCGTCGGACCACTAGACTATTGATTTTGCTGGCCTGGATGGCTAGTAAGGTTTTTTTCTAATTTGTCACAAGTTAAAAAATGAATGTGTTTCTTTTACCTTGCTGTATGATTTTCTTTTTAGGCTGCAAACTAATGATAGGTTTAAAAACAAATATTGGATATAATTCCATTGAAATGATACATTGTTTACCACATATATTGTAAATGTCTTCAATTATTTTTTCTTACGGACCAGTGGCTTGCAAACTCTAGTGGTCCAGTGGACCAGTAGAAGATTTATTTCTGATTCTAACACTGCCGATGATATGTACACAAGCTGTTGTAGTAATAAGATTCACTTTAGTAAGAGCTTTGGTGCTAAAGAATTTGCACGAACCACTATTTTTCAAAGTACTCACAAGTTATGAATCTTGAAACATCTCCCATTTGATACTCAACATATTGGCAGAAGAATCCAGCATATTTTAGGTCACCACAAAAAAATTCATGGTGACAAAAAATATACTGTATGTGGAGTGGCATATCAGATGAAGTCTGATTAAATTTATCCAAGACAGTGCTCTTTTTCGAAATTATTCCTACAGCAGAATTTTGTAAAAAATATCAAAATGAGACCAAAATCTTGAAAATATAAAATTCAACATGCCAGAAGTAAGTGACATAAGTTAAATTCGTATTTTTAAATTTATCTTTGCACGGTTGTTCTCATCAGGTTCTCAGGTTCAATGTTCAAATCTTTGTTGATGAGAACAACCGTGCAAAGATTTGAACATCGACCACTTACAACCGAGAGGTATGTGAAAGATTTTTCCTTGAATTACATTCGATTACCGAGATATATGCTCGCAGTGAATACTAATAACTTCCAACTGAGCAATTGCATTTCACACAAAGGAAATATAACATGTAAAAAGTTAGAACAGTTAAACCACCATTAAATGGTTTAAACTGAAAAAGAATAACGTATAAAAAATATGTTTTTAAACCTCGATACATCGTGAAATACGAGCGTATTAAACAATCCTGTTAAATTTTTCCTGTTACATTTGTTAATTATGAATTTTAAAATCTTTTGTATTGCGTATGGAGGTATTTAAAAGGAATCACAGAAAGAGAAATTTCTACTTTTGCCTTTGTGTTTTGAAATCTATTTGTTTTACTCTATATCTCTTGATATCTCATGTATATACAGCCTGAAATTTTTTCTAATAAAGTTATTTCCACAAATTTGTTCATTCTGGTTTGCATTGTTTTTATTGCTTAAGTGTCAAAACGGTTATCATACTCAGGAGATTAAGGAAGACGACTAGATATATGTTTTAAATTGTTCAATCGTTTTAATTAGTAAGAGTAATTTCACACTTTGCATAGTGAAAGCAGCTGGCTAAAGCAAAGTCAGTAGTTTTCCAAAAGATAATCATATTCTTTTCAAATATATCAGAAATCTATATATATCAGGGCTTGAAAAATACGGGAAAAGTTACATGCCCACATGCCCAGTTGGGCATGTAACTTTTAGGTGTTTATTTACTAGCTGGGCAAGAAATTATTTACTTTTCCAGGTAGTAAAAGCTGGATGCGCAGGAAAATTGATCTTTTAAGATAACAAACCAGAACCCTAATTTTTTTTAAAGTTAAAAATATGAACTGTTTTAACATCTTTGCACTTCCGTTTTAAGGGTCTGTATTACAAATGTTCAATGCACAAAAGTGTGTATATCAATATTTAAGACGCTGATGCTAAAATTGGTATGAAATGGTACGATGATGAAACTGGTGTTTCGGAAATTTAGTGATTCTGCCATGTTCTTTTTGTAAAGTTTTCTCCCTTTGTCACTAAACATGAGAGGCCAGGTACATCAGAGGCATGCATCCTGTTGTTGATTATAAACAAAATTTGGAGCAAAACTAGGTTTCCGATTTCTGGGCGTAGAGTATAACATAATTAAAGATGTGATATTGCTCTTTCCTTGGTACTTCATAACAATAATACAACTTCCATTAGTTAACAATGACATGAAGCACGACATGCGATGACTGTCTTTTTTTTCTTGTGTAGTAGGAAATTTTATTACAAACGTTTTTACTTTAAAATTTAGCTGCCATACACAAGCGATTAGATTTTTATTTACCTGCCCAGGCGAATGATTTACAATCCCTAGGCATCTCGGGCATGCTATTTTTAAGCCCTGGATATTGTTATTTTTAAGAGAAAAAAATATACCTGGATCGGCATGAATCCACATATTGTGAAAACTATGTTCTAAACAAAAAAGGATTTTAAAATACAAGTAGAAATATATACTCGCTTGGGGGGGGGCAGGGCATTTGCTTAAAATGAGAGATCAACTTTTTATTCATTTATCTAGATTTATCTGTCTCCAGACTTCCTGCACTGTGTCTTCACAAGCTACAGCTACAATAATAACTGGAACTAATATATCTCATATTATCCGATAACTACTGGATAAGTGTGCTTCCAAACGTGGGGGTGGGTGTCAATCTTTGTATGGGGATAAACTTCTCCAATCCTTCATAGAATTTATTTTGAAACCAAAATCATAAAAAAAGGAAAAAAAATCTTTTTCAATAGCTTTAGTAGTGACAAAACATTTGTGCAACATTTTATACCATTGCTTTTTATAGTTTCTGAGAAAATGGTACATCAAGTTAATCAATTTATAATGAGACATGTACATCTTTTAAAATATATTCTATTGTACCAAAACAATCGCTTAGATTTATTCAGTACAATAACTGCATGTGCATTTGTCAGGTTCTCAAAAAATATAATAATTATCTGGAAAAATACTTTAAGATATTATTGGAACAAATTTCAGATTTTCTTAGAAATGTGTCTTTGAAATTCTTCAAGGAACAGCTAACGGACACATAATTAAATTGTGTTTGTGATACACAAAGAACTACACAACCATAATTATTTGTACATTGGCAGTTTTCCTGAATACTTCTTGAAAATCTAATTTCAGGAAATTTCTGCCAATAAGTTACTTGTATTTTTCCAGATAAAAAGAAATGCTTATATTGTGGATCCAAATAGTTTTTCTTAATGCTACTAATATACTTAATACAGATGTGTTGAACTTTGACAAGGTTACTTTTTTGAAATAGTGCTCTGGAAGACAAAAATTATAAACTTTATATTTGCTTATCAAAATGAAGTTGTCCAAACACGTAACTAGATGGTACTAAAATTAGAAAAACTTGTTATGTCATTATTGTACATTTAATAATGTAGCAATTGCATAATTTTCTTGAAATCTTAATTTATTTGATGCAATCATTGGATCAAGCAGCAATTCACTGAATATACATTAAAAAGTGTTTTATTGAGCCTTTGGTAATAATTAAAAGACATAGAAAAAAATTCAGTTTTTCTTGACCTTTTTTATATATTAGGGATCACGGATTGCACATAAATTGCTAGTTACTATCTGATGTGAAAATACATTTTCACTGAAGGAATTATTTCCTTACTAAATTTTTCATAGTCATAAGTTTGCAATGAATGAAAAATCAGAAAACCGGCATTTTAACTGAGTTGTAACATTGTCCATTACCTCATAATACAGTCTTCTGTATTGCACGGTGGCTGGAATATCATTGCTTCCTTTAAATCTTTTATTTGGAGAACCAACCTCACTGCACACGTTATGATAGAGATCATCAAACTGTCTCTGATCTCGAAAGTACAACAATTTTTCACATAAGCCAGTAATTCGTTTGTTACAGAATGTGACATCGGAACTATTTGACTGCAGTACAGAGAAAGTAACCTCAGTTAAATCAAATATTTTTTATATGAGAAGAGAAGAAAAACGAAATTAAAATCTTGGAGCCACCCTTTTAGTCCTGCTGCTGTCATCCTCAATTTTTTCAAATACTTCAATTAGCAGACACCTGTGGTCAGCTATAGTAGACACTGAACGAGATTTGAAGTTCCACCTGGTCTGAGATACACGAGGTGGTCTGGGTCCACCAACAAATGAACACGCTTTGTCGATTTGGAAAAGAATACACAAATTGCATTTAAATTTAAAAAAAGAAAAACGTGATTCCTTCAACACTGACGCTGCTCTGTTCAAAACTAAGTGCAGCCTGTGTGCGCAGCAATGAACAAATAATGCTTGGGGGCATCACACTTCGCTTTTGCTTGCAATCCATTCAGTTCTGATGCAATCACTGCTGCGCCATCATATGTCTGTGCAACTAGTTTTTCTTTGTAGCTACATCTTTCCAGCTCACGATCCAGTAATTCTTTAAACGAAGTAGCACACAGACCAGAACTTACGTCAAAAAATCCCAAAAATCTTTCTACTGGTACTCCATCTTTCACGAATCGAACTACACTCCTGGCCACCCAAAATGCAGCACCAAGAAAGAAGCATCCGATTGGCCTGAATTTCGCAGCATGCGTCGCCAGCGAGAGGACATGCAAACGATTAACATTGCAGGGCATATGCAAATCATGAGCGCCCGGCACGCCACCGAGAAGCACTATAAGAAGGGTGCACAGAAGGCGGGGTGCAAGTAGTGGACGTGTGTTGTGCTGCCGGACCTGTGCGTGGGAAGCTTCCTGATGTCTCGTCGCAGAATACGGCAGTTATTCCAGCACGTTTCGGAGTTCGACAGAGAACGAATAGTGGCTTATCGCGACAGCAGTTTATCGTACCAAGACATCGGCACCCGCGTGGGACGACATCCAGCCACAGTGAGCCGAGTATGGATTCGGTGGGTGCAGGAGGGACGGACGGACAGACGTGAGCAATTGCCTCAGCCGCGGCACACCACCGAATGAGAGGACCGGCATGTTGGGAGCCGGGCATTGACGGCTCGCACCGCCACATCACGAACGTTAGCGCAGGAATTAGGGTGTGTTGCGCAACAACCTGTGTCAGCACGTACCGTTCGACGTCGTCTGCAGGAGCGGGGACTTGTTGCACGGCGCCCATTGCTCCGATTACCATTGACGTTACACCACCAGCGAGTGCGGCGGCAGTGGGCCATTGAACGCCGCACCTGGACTACGGAACGGCACGACATTGTCTTCTCCGAAGAATCCTGCTTCTGCCTGCATCACCACGATGGTCGGATCCGCGTGTGGCGGCACCGCGGGGAGAGACTGTATGACGTCTGCATTATGCATCGCCATATCGGTTCGTCGCCTGGCTTTATAGTTTGGGTCACAATTGGATATGACACCCGCATCCCTCTGGTACGCATCGCCGGTACACTCAACAGCCACCGCTACATCTCCGACGTTTTGGAGCCTGTCGTCCTCCCTTACTTGCAGGTCCTGCCAGCGGCCACGCTTCAACAGGACAATGCGCGCCCGCACGTGGCACGCATCTTGCAACAATTCTTCACGACCCATCAGGTGTCACTGCTCCCGTGTCCCGCCTGTTCTCCCGA
The DNA here is from genome assembly GCA_039090855.1 of Macrothele yani. Lineage (NCBI taxonomy): Eukaryota > Metazoa > Arthropoda > Arachnida > Araneae > Macrothelidae > Macrothele > Macrothele yani. The sequence continues at coordinate 77,425,812 of CM077025.1, read as the reverse complement.
TATGTCGCTTATCGAACACGTCTAGTCGCTGATCGGCAACCGAGTGTCCGGGCAAGCACCACCCGCTGCTGAACTGTGGCAACGTCTGGAAGCAGCCTGGACCGACATAACCCAAGCCCACATCCAAAGCCTCTTTCGTTCGATGCCGCGGCGTGTAGCGGCCGTTATTGCCAGCCATGGAGGCCACATGGACTTATTGATGTCTGCGTGTTCCGCAAGTCGCACGGGCCTGTAAGCTCAACAGTGGCGGCTTTTCAGGTGAAGTAGGTGACGTGCCTCTTCACCTATTTTACTCAAAATAAAGTTTTATTCAGTATTTTTTTATAATATATTCTTTTTTGCCTTTATTCAGTTCCAAAATACTCAAAATTTTGAATAGATATTAATTTACATGGCGCGCTCCATACAAAAAACAAATCCTTATACGCAAAACAGTGCAAGTGAAGAGCCGAAATGAGAATGCTTGGAAGTCTGCAGTTTTCCGCCGAGTTGTCATGGAAACCGTGATGTCACCTTCCCCAATCCGCTCGCTCAAGTGAAGTGTTTCAGCTTCAGGTGCCTTACCTCTTCATCTTTCAGTTTTTGAGCGTAAAGTCGTGAGATATCACGGTGTAGCGGGCGGACTAGCAGGGTACCTTGCAATCTGCTAGGGCTTTTTCCTTGCGGTGCTGTGTTACAATATTTTCCGAAAGGAATTTGTTCTTTCGTGCTTTGTGATTATTTGTTGAAAGCTTTAACTGATGTTTTAGGTTTGTGTACAATTTAACTGATAGTGATAGTTTTTAATATGCATCCTGTGGACGACATTGTTTGCAATTTATTGCAAACTCAATTTAATCTGTGGAAAGATGAAGATAAAAGAGACATTTTGCTTCAAGGACGACCGACGGATTCACTGACAATTTTTGCCAAGAACAAAATCAAGAAGTATAACGAAGTAAATTTCTCCGTCATTTTTGGTCTACGCCGGGATTCGAACCCGAGGCCGCTTATTCCGGAACAAGTCGCTCTACCAACTGAGCTACGCAGACATTTGTTCTGATTCCTATCTGCCTTTATGTCGTATGCGTCCTGCTGGCAGGTACGTCACATCTCCCCCTCCGAAAGAGGGCCGGGGGCATGGCCCACGGGTCAGCCGAGACCATGAATCGTTGCAGGCAGCCATCCACTGTAGAACGTGCACTTGAGAACTCCCAGTCAATCTGGTGTGTGGAATGCAACATCACACATTTTTATTTTTCGAAGCGCTGAAGAAGGGATTCTCTGATTTTTCCTATCTCGCGGTGTGGAAATAACATCACACCATTGCGAGATTTTGAACGGTCGGGTCATCTGGATAGTTCGGGCGCCATTATAACGAAGTAAATTTCTCCGTCATTTTTGGTCTACGCCGGGATTCGAACCCGAGGCCGCTTATTCCGGAACAAGTCGCTCTACCAACTAAGCTACGCAGACATTTGTTCTGATTCCTATCTGCCTTTATGTCGTGTGCGTCCTGCTGGCAGGTACGTCACAGAAGAGCGGTAAATCTAACAATATTAATGTTAAAAATTGTTGGTTTACTGAATATAAATGGATTTGCAACACTTCTTTAATATTTTTTGGCCCTGCGTACTTTTTAGTAATAAAATTTTGGCGTGGAATAAAGACGGATTTTCAGATTTATTAAGCGTAACACGGTCATTTCAAAAACATCGTGATTCTAGCGAACACCTGAAATGCGGATTAAAGTTAAGGAATTTTGAAAAAATTCAAAACACCATTGCCGATACCCTGATAAAGAATGCTAAGCTTTTGAAAACTCATTTTAACGAAAACGTTCGTTTAAATAGACTTTTCCTGCAGACAGTGATTGATGCAGTATTAGTCTATACTGTATTTGAGCAAACAAGAACCAAGAACTAGCATTCCATGGCCATGACGAAAACATGGGCTCGATAAATCGTAGAAATTTCATTGAATTACTTTCATTCTTGATATAAAGAAGTTCTTTAGAAATTGAAAAACAATAGGAAAGGATAAAAAGCTATTCAAAATGAATTAATTGAATGTATTTCTGAATATATAAACGATCACGTCAAGAATTAAATAATTTTTGATTGTTGATTCAGAAGTTGTATTGGTTGAGGGATTTTTGGGTTTCCACGATGTGAATGAAGATAGAACGTCAGGAGCTTTATACAGAATGCTAGATAATATTTTTGAACAGTCTGATTACCAACACAAATAAATAGGACAATGTTACGATGGGGCAAGTATAATGTCTTGACACTTAAATGGGCTACAGAAAAAAAAGTCAAGGATAAAGCTTCTCAAGCTGTTTTTGTTCATTGCTTAATTCATCGCTTGAATCTTATATTACACCAGAGTTTTTCTAAAATTTCTAAGTGTCGAATACTTTTTGCAAGCCTCAGTGGAATTGCTTCGCTTGTTCACCATTCTGCGAAGCGGTCTTATACACTTATATCAACAACCGAAAGACGCAGACCAACCATAACAGAAACTCAATTATCCTCCACTTCGAAATTAGTAAGTGTAGTTATTGAAGATTGGGATAAATTGAAGGAAGTGTTCGGATTTCTGTCGAATAGCGAATAATCAGACAAAAAATCAATTCATCTTGTCAAGGTGTTTTTGAATGATATGAACACTTTCGAATTTACATTTTTGGCTCCACCAATCTATTATTCGAACTTTTGAATAAAAATAAATAAACATAAACTGCGTAACTCAAATTAAAAAAAAAACCGTGAAATTTTGAGCCATAAAAGGAACGATGAATTATTTGAAACACAGTTTGGAAAAGCTAGCAAAATCACAGAAATAAGCACGGGAATATGCTGTGCTTACACAGGAAACAATTTTTCAAAATTATAAACAATTGTATTTTAAAATTTTGGACCACATTCGTATGGAAATAGATATAAGATTTCAAGACTGTAAGGAATTTCAATTTGTCTGACTTGCTGACACAATCAAATTCGAATAATTTAATGCATGCTTTCCCTCTCGCGCTCTTGAAAATCTACATTTTTACGGAAACATATTTACTAAACACCAGCGCCTTAAAAATGAATTGAGTCTTGTATATGCCGATGAAAAATTAAGGAATATATTGACTCCAGAACTCCTTCGAGTGTTTCACGGAGACAAAGACATTTTTACAGAAGATTATAAATTGGTTTTCCTCAGTTTAACAATTCCATCTACAAGTGTGCCAGTGGAAAGAAGTTTTCATAAAAGAATATAAACTTCCTCAAAAAACATTAGTTCCCAAGATAGACTTACTTCTTTGGCAAATGTTTCAATTCAGGAAGAAATTTTATTGATGCTCACGAAGAAACAACGATCTGATGACGACATAATCGACAAATTTGCAGCTTTAAAAGGAAGAAAAATTGATTTAATGTCCAAAAAAATGTAAGTCCTGATTAAGAGATTTTCATTGTAGACAGTAGATATCTTTTCATACTGCTCTTGTACCTCTTCACCTATTTTTCCAACCACGAGCCGCCACTGAAGCTCAATTGTTTCATCTTTGTATCTGCTGTTATGTGTCCAGTAAATCTGGCTTTGCTATCTCGTGTCCTTCCTGGTGTTGCATTTTGGGTGGCCAGCAGTGTATACACTGGCGGAAAGTGAAAAAAGAACACCGAGAAGGAGACGTCTGATACCAACGAATTTTATACAGCATAATAACGGAATTCAGAGTAATCAAAACATTATGGCAAAATACAGCTCTATTTGCTGGTAAACTGAAAAATAACATTTCCATGTAACATGGTCAGTAAAAGGTTGAATCGCCATGAACTGCGTCACACTGTGCAATTCTGGCATGGAGTCTGTCATACAGATGTTGGATGTAAGTTTGGGGTATTGAGTTCCAAGCATCCTCAACCTGGACGCGTAAATCGGGGATGGTCGTGGCTGGCCGTGGAGACCGGATAAGTCGTTGTCCCATAAAATCCCACACGTACTCAATGGGGGACAAATCCGGTGAACGTGCAGGCCATGGAAGTTGTCTCACACCCTGAAGTGCATGTTGCGTTGCACGTGCCGTGTGTGGGCGTGCGTTATCTTGCTGGAAAACACCACGGTGGACCGACCTTACAAATGGCACAACAACGGGCTGAATGATGTTGTTGATGTAGGAGGTGCTGTTTAACGTATCCGGTACAAACACTAGTTGTGTACGGGAGCGATAGCTGATCGCTCCCCACACGAGGAGACCAGGTGTAGGCCCTGTGTGTCGCTGGCGGATGCAAGAAGGGCGGAGACGCTCCCCTGTGCGTCTGCGAACACGCATACGGCAATCGGAGGCTCCCAAACAGAATCTGCTTTCATCGCTGAATACGACAGATCGCCATTGCGTTCTCCAGTGCAGACGTTGGCGACACCACTGCAGCCGTTCCTGACGGTGAGCTGGAGTCAGAGGTACATATGCCAGAGGCACACGTGCACGTAGTCCTGCATCCAGTAGACGGTTGCGGATTGTTCGCACAGTCACCTCAGGTGCAACGGCAGCTCGGATTTGCGTCGCCGTGGATGTTCTGCTTGACAACGCCGCTCTTCTTATGCGTCGATCGGTCCGCTCTTCAGTCCGTCTGTGACTCCCGGTTCCACGTCTTCTCGTGTGGGAATGTTCCTCGGACCATCTAAGCCACAATCGTACCACCACCGATACTTCCCGTCCAATTCGCTCCGCAATACGACGATACGACCACCCGGCTTTGCGGAGTCCGACTAGATGACCTCGCTCAAAGTCCGATAACTGCTGAAATCGTACACGTCTTCCATGTCCAGGCATTGCAGCTTCTTCAGGGTCTTCGCACGTGTCCGTACGTCGACGACTGATTACATTCACTTCGCCGTACTCCTTAAATACCACCGACGATAATTTGCATATTACGCCGTGCTGTGGCGCAAGCGCTCACCGGTTGGTCCCGAAATTAACATCACACCTACATAAACTCGACCCCATTAACATATGTAAATTTCATGATCGTCCGCCAATTCTTTCTTGGTGTTCTTTTTCCACTTTCCGCCAGTGTAATTGATACTTGTGCATGGGCGCTAATGTCTGTCACTTCATCAATCTGCCAAGAAAAATTTAGGGATTTTCAATATCTGCATTGAATTCATTCCTAATTATATGAACAACTGATTCGATTAAATCATTCTGTATTGTTTTTGAAGTTCTTTTTTTTTTTTTTTTTTTTTTTTTTTTTTTTTTTTTTTTTTTTTGATTGGAGGTTTAACGACCACCGTGAGCAACTCAATGGGCTATAAGCAGTCGCCCGTCCCTAATTTAGGGTCACTGGTTCCAGGGAAGGGAGAGAGCCAGTGCCGTAAGACAAAACCCAACATCCATGCCTGACCGGGATTCGAACCCGGGCCCCTTACGGACGAATGATCAGAGGCCAACGCCTTAGACCACTGCGCCACCGAGGCGGCGTTTTTGAAGTTCCTGATAATGTTCTATAATTCTCTATAAACACTCTCAATGTTTCGTCACTCTTGGAGAGTAAATCAATCATCTCGCGGTAATTTCCCTAAGTTTCAGAGACTTCGGTCTCATCGCGTTCACGAAATGGGAGCTCTTGCTGGGCCAGTAGTGTTGTAATATCAATCAACTTCTTCATTACATCACGATTCTTTTTTACTTTTTCATTATGACGATGATGAAAAAGTATTGAATCTCTTCGCTTCCTTAAGAGAGTAGTCTATCCTTGTTTTGCCTAGCAACTCTAATTTAACAACTGCCAGAATGTGATCTTTACACTTTTTGTGCCTGTACAAAGCACGTGGTAAATTTTTCAAATAATTGAAGCCTTTCTCTTGCCAGACTTCATTGCCACTCACAGGAAACAGCTAACATGGCCAACAATATAGTTTTTTCCTTGATTCACTACCAGTTAGCCATTGTTCTTTTTTGTTTTCTGTACCAGTCGATATTAAAACCTCTGTGTGAAATTTTGCCCTTTGAAGTAATCTTTTTCATTTCAGGTGTAGGCTTACCTTCATTTTTAATTTGATTCTTTTCTTCAAAATCTCTTCTACTGAAAGGCTTTTCCAGTAAGCTATCCACCATATTAGAAATGTTTGAAACAGAGGCCATGGTCTGATAAACAACTCTTCAGAAAACATAAATAAAATTAGTTACACAAACATTAGTGTGAAAGAAAAGCAACTAGGAAGAAGACGCTATGTAATGACACTCGAAGCTGTCAGAATGAGGAGTTAACACAGTGGAGCTGCCTACAGGGAAACAGCTGTTCCCATGCGGCAAGATAACATCTGCCTCACAGGAATTCTACGCTGCACATGTGCTCCTTGTGTTCGCAGTTCCACCGTCTAACTTCCTATCTACTGATTCAGTGGGAGTAAATAGGTTGGGCGCAAAATGTACGAGAGGCATTTCGCTTCCTTCCTCAAGGTCGGATATCGCAAACTGAGGACAATTCGCAACTACGCGCTACCTATTGTTTTCGAAAAGCGTCAATTTAAAAAAACTGAATGAACGCATAGACGACATTTAATTCAAAAGTGTTAGCTAGCATAAACGTTTGTTCTCTTGTAGCCAAAAGTACTGAATGAACAAAACGAATAATTCTAACTAAGACTCTTAAAATTCTGAGGAGGTACTGCCTCCTTGCCTCCTCCCAAAAGCCGCCACTGATATAGATATCAGTAGCGGCTTTTATATATATATTTGCATGTTTTTGTGTACGGACGGAAGAGGAATGGTTCTTTTTGTTGTTTTGTGGGTAACTTTTTACAAACATTTTACAAATCTCAGCACCCATTTGATTTTATAACTGTGAATGTTTATTTCTTTTTCGACTGGTTTAATGGACATCTTCAAGCTAATTTAATTGCTAAGTTTGTTTAAAACAATTTGAATAATGCTCCTAGAGCGTATTTCTTTTGAGATTTCTGGAAACCTGATTTTTGATATTTTCCAGAAGAGGAAAATATAAAAATCATCGTCAGTTGACTTTACATTTCGACAAATTTACTTCAACCTGAAAGGTTCTAGATATACACCATCATACGATAAATCAAATGAAAGCCCATAACAAAAAAAAAAATAAAAATAAAAAATAACTTTCAAGTTAGACTCATGTTATGTATGTAACCATGATGCAACAATGACACACACAATAGCAACTAGGGCTTCTCTGAATCTAGGAGAGGTGCCAGCTAGTTCTGTGTGACATTGGCGGAAATACCCCAACTCACCGGGTAACAATTTTTTCGCAGATCAAGTATTTTGAGCTCTGCTGATAAATTTTTCGAAAAATCGGCTCACCTTACTTGACCTTGGTCGGGCCATTCTGGTGAGAAAACTGGAAAATAGAAATCAGTTTCAAGAACAAGAAGAAATAAAATGCCACGTCGTTGTCTTTGGCAAACCTGAACAAGAACAAGTTGGCACCAAAATTTGTTTCGTTCTCTTTCGAAAGTTCAAGTTTGCCGCCCCGGTGGCGCAGTGGTCTAAGGGATGGCCTCTGATCATTCGTCCGATAGGGGTCCGGGTTCGAATCCCAGTGAGGCATGGATGTTGTGTTTGTCCTACGGCTCTCTCCCTTCCCTGGAACCAGGGACCCCAAATTAGGGACAGCGAGTGCTTATAGCCCATTCAGTTGCTCACGGTGGTCGTTAAACCTCCAATAAAAAAAAAATAAAATAAAATAAAAAGTTCAAGTTTGACGATATATCATTACGGATTAGCGATATGTAAGATATATCGGAAATCTTTGTATGGAAACATTGTATCGCAATATTGAATGTCTCATATCGATACATCGAATCCTTGCCTAGTGAATGTGAAAATCATTTGGAAGTTGGAATTTGGCAGTTCTTGGTATGAATAATATTATTTAGCATTTTACATAATACTTTTTGTGTCATTGAGTTTATCAAGGGCATGTTAATTAATGTCAGGAGTTGTTTCTTTTCTTTTTTTTTTCTTAAAGATAATGCTCATACTGCGAAATTCTGGCACGTTCATTTGCACGTGGAGTTATGGTGTTCCACCTGTTATTTACATATATGTTCAGAGCGGGGAACATGCAAATAACAGGTGGAACAATATTGGAGGGGTTTTGCAGTACTTAAATAAAGAGAGGGTAGAGAGATCCATATACTTGTGTAAGTAGTATAGTATAGCATGCAAGTCAGCATTTGAAAACTGAGTATTAAATAGAATTTCATGTGCAAGTAAAATGTGACAGATAGAAATTTTAAAATATGTATAACGTTCGGTGAAAATTAATTTTACCGCCCCGGTGGCGCAGTGGTCTAAGGCGTTGGCCTCTGATCATTCGTCCGAAGGGGTCCGGGTTCCTATCCCGGTGAGGCATGGATGTTGTGTTTGTCTTATGGCACTGGCTCTCTCCCTTCCCTGGAACCAGTGACCCTAAATTAGGGACGGGCGAATGCTTATAGCCCATTGAGTTGCTCACGGTGGTCGTTAAACTTCTAATCAAAAAAAAAAAAAAAAAGAAAAAGAAAATTAATTTTCAAATTCAGAAACCCTCCTCGAAAAGTCTGGCTAAGGCCCTGTGTATATTTATTCATTTACTTATTGTTATTTTTGTGGGAACATAAAAATAGGTTATTTATGCTGGGAACAGAGATGTAACCTTTACTACTAGGTTGAATAAATATTATAAAAAAGGGCGGCGCTAAATACCGGACAATAGAACAAAACAGTGCCCTGGGTCTGCGAAGATATCAACTGCCGAACAGCTTTTGTCCATGAACGGGGGTGGGCAGATTAAGGCCTTAATGTGCCCCTAGACTAAGACATTTCAATAGGGCCCCTGAGAATTTATGATGGGGGGGATAATTATGAAGTCCATTAAAACACGAATTTGTAGTAATATGTTTGTAATAATACGTAGTGCATTCTTCAAACTAATAAATGATGTGCAGAGTTTTCATAATATGTCACTGTACTTTTCTCTGTTCTCCTAAGAACCTGAATTAAAAGCTTAAGATTACTAGATTTTGACATGAATTTTCTAACGATTTAGCATTTTCTTCACTTTTTTTTTCTTTTGTTAAATGTGATGTGACACCACAGGTGACTTCGACTGACTATTAACGGTTCCAAGGGCAAATTAGGTGTGGTTGGATGGTAATGAAAAAGCTGAAACTCTGTCACCCACTGTACACAGCGACATGATCACTGCCTTGAAGTCTGTTCATCTTCCAGCCACTGCTACAGCAGTAATACAAGATTGCATACAAAATAAAGAATTCCTGAAATTTGAAAACAATGACTCTTAACTGCAAATAAAAATGAAAGACGATTAATAATAGCAAAACTGGATTGTATTGAAACAAGAAAGATGACACCGAATTTTCGGGTGTAATAAGCACATCTTTTGAATCTGTTCTGATGCAAATTAAATTTATCAAAGCTATTCAAAGTCAATGGAACCGGTATGGAAAACAAAAGTATCTGATAGAAGAAAGAAGTTTTTCAGTCGGGTTTTTAATCCTTCAGATATTGCTGTAAACGGAATCGTGAGCTTACACCCTCTGGTTGCAGACTTGTGCATTAAGAAAAACATGAATTTATATGAGAAACATTTCGCACCAGAAACATTCTCCAACACAGAGAATTTTTCAATATTCAAGAAACGCATACAGCGTATTAAATCCGTTTATTTCTTATGGTGTAGTAATCACAGAGATTCGCCAAGCTTTCTTGAATATTCATATTGTGGTGTATTAAAAATAAAGAATTTTTCAAATCGGACTCGTAGAAACAGAGATATCGACAGAAATAAGATGTGACTTTACGTCCCCTGGTGAGAAAACCATGCAGTATTTTATGAAGAAAGTATTCTCAAAAGTTTTTCCACATGAGCGGTATCGATCCAAGAAAAAAAAAATTTAGTCGAGTTTTCAGGAGCCCAGATTTTGCTACAAATACATCAGAAGCAGAAATTAACACTTATGCCCCCTGGTGGCCAAACCATTTTTTACCAAACATTAGAAATTATGTGAAAAATACTTTCCATCAGGTCTTGTATGCGATACAGGAAGAATTTTTCAAATCAGATATTTAGGAGCAGAAAACACAATTTACCTTTGTGCCCCTAGCAGAAAGTCTATGATTTACTTGAAAATTTTGAATTTATAGGGAAAACATTTCGCATTGGAAACACTATCCAACAAAGAAGGAATTTTTAAAATCGGACTCTTAGAAGTAGAGATATTGACAAAAATAAGATATACATCTACGTCCCCTGGCGTAGAAACCATGCATTATTTCAAGAAGAAAATGTTCCTTAAAAGGCTTGTCAACATGAGTAGTATCGGTCAACAAACTACTTTTTTTTCAATCGAGATTTTAGAAGATCATATTTTGCTGCAAATACATCAGAAGTGGAAATTAAGACTTACACCACCTGGTGGCCAAACCATTTTTTACAAAAATTTTAAATTACGTGCAAAGGATTTCGCATCAGGAGCTGTATCTGGTGCAGAAAGAATTTTTCAAATCGGAGATTTAGAAGCAGAGATATAGGAGCAAATCAATTTACCTTTACGCCCCTAGCAAAAAGTCTATGAAGTACTTGAAAATTTTGAAATTATATGAAAAGCATGCCACACCGAAAACACTATCCAACAAAGAAGGAATTTTTAAAATCGGACTCTTAGAAGTAGAGATATTTACAAAAATAAGATATACATCTACGCCCCCTGGCGTGGAAACCATGCATTATTTGAAGAAGAACATGTTTCTAAAAGGTTTGTCGACACGAGTAGTATCGGTCTACAAACGGCGTTTTTTTTTCAATTGAGAATTTAGAAGCTCATATTTTGCTGCAAATACATCGGAAGCGGAAATTAAGGTTTACACCCCCTGGTGGCCAAACCATTTTTTATTTACAAAAATTAGAAATTATGTGCGAACGATTTCCCACCAGGAGCTGTATCCAGTGCAGAAATAATTTTTCAAATCGGAGATTTAGAAGCAGAGATATAGGATATGGGGTGGTGGTGTGTGTGTGTGTGTGTGTGTGTGTGTGTGTGTGTGTGGGTGGGGGGGGGGTTTGGGTGGTGGTGGTGGTGGTGGGGGGTGTAATTTACCTTTACGCACCCTAGCGGAAAGTCTGAATTACTTGAAAATTTTGAAATTATATGAAAAACATGTCACACTGAAGACACTATCCAACAACGAAGGAATTTTTTGAATCGGACTCCTAGAAGTAGAGATATTGACAAAAATAAGATATACATCTACGCTGCCTGATGGAGAAACCGGAATATTTTAAGAAGAAAATATTCCGAAATGGTTTATTGATGTGAGTGGCATCAGTCCATGAAAGAAGTTTTTCAATCTATATTTTAGAAGCTCAGATTTTATGGCAAATACATCAGAAGTAAAAATTAACACTTACGCCCCCTGGTGGCCAAAGTATTCTTTACCAAAAATTTGAAATTATATGCAAAAGATTTTCCACCAGGATGTGTATCCGCTGAAGGAAAAAATTTTCAAATCGGAGTTTTAGAAGAGTTATAGAGGGAAAATGTAATTTACTTTTATGCCCCCTAGCGGAAAATCTATGCGTAATTTGAAAAAGTAACTATCTAAAATACTCTTCGACATAAATGGAATCGAAAGATAAAAAGAAGCTTTTCAATCGGATGTTTAGAAGCAAATATGTGGAATAAAACATATTTTTGAATTCGACATCATTTGCATTTATGCCTTCTAGCGGCGAAATTGTACATCGTAAAAGAACCCCAACTAAATAGAGAATCATCATTCGTTAAAGATCCAGACTCACGGTCGCCAGGTCGCCACCGGCAATAAACTTCATTGTTGCGGCGACTAAAAATGTTTGATTAAATCGCCAATTCTGGCGACCTGTATGGGAAAAACATTTATTTTATTTATCTTGTATTGTTCGGAATTTTTTTTTTTAACTTGTACGGAACTCGCACGTTTTTAAAATTTTTTGCTCCAAATGGAAATCGCACGAAATGGCACAAAATTTGAGTTGTACGGAAGTCGGCCATCACCTTTATCGTTCTGCTATCCTGCTTGAACAGCAGAAAAGAAAAAAAAAGTTTATAAAAAAGGCGAGGGCGTCTGTTTTTGATCACAAAGAATGCGCCAAGGCTGATGGGTCATCGTAGGGGAACGAGGTTTGCAAGGTTGCGGTGGGGATGAAAGCGGAGGTGGACAGCTCGACTGTATGCGTCGGAAAAGTCCAACTGGGAGAAAATTTTATTAAAAGAAAATTCTCCAATGTTTTAAATAACTGAATGCAAATTTTACAGTAACCAAGACACGTCAAAATAAACTCCCATGTGAAATTTCGTTAAAATCCAATCAAAACTTGAGAAGTTAGGCATTTTCTTTTTATTATTTTTAATGAATGTTCGCTGAAAGCCTGCATAGTCCATAGGAAAATTCTAAAATCCGGAATCGGCATGGTCCGGATTTTCGAGGTTGTACTGTAATATTTCCATACCTGCAAACTACTACAGAATGTCCGTAGTTTCTACGGATTTAGTTGGCTGACTACGGAGCTCGCTGTCGAAACTACGGATTCTACGAATTTTCATTTTTTTTAAAAATATTATTGTTTTATGATATGCATGAAATTGTTAAGCAGACTCGCGGAATTCCGCGTTTTTTTTGTCATCATTTAGATCGTTCTCAGGATCAGTGTAAAACTGAAGACATTTTGCGGGTGGGTGCGGGGAGTCCATCTGGAGACTACTTTGTGTCTCAAAACTTTCGAAAACTGTAGTTGAATGGAGTGAAAAAGTTACAGTAATCGTAATTTTTTCTGCCGATGTTGCCTTAGTGTAAAGTTTTATTGTTAAATATGATTTTATTGCATAAAAGAAAGTATTTCAGCTTGAAACTGTAGGCAACAATGTGCGAAAACGGAGGTTAGACGCCGCAACAATTTCCCCGTAATCTCAGGCATCAGATTCTTCCGCGAAATCGAGGAATTCCGCCTTTTTCGTTATTATTTTGGTCATTCGCGAGATCAATGAACCAGTGAACACAATTGGGTGGGGCGGGTGACGGGGATGTTCGTTGGAGGACGGAATTCCATCTTTACGAAAATTTCGAAAATGGAAGATCGACAGAGTTCAGATTTTTTCCGCAATCGTAATTCCTTTTTTCTCCCAATGATGCCTCTGCCCTGTATTATTGTTAAGTATTATTTAACTGCATAAATATTTGTATTTCAGCTTGAAAATAACGGGAAACTTTCCAAAACCGGAAGTCGGATGGTGCAAAGATTTCTCCTGTAAGTGCACTGCCCTCCCTGCGCAATGTTCCCACTCTCTTGCATTGTTTTATTACTTCAGTTTCAACTTTTAAGAATACTATAACTGAAATATGCAAAATAAAACATACTGATATTATACTAAGCAATTTTATAAAAATAATTTAGTATGAAATGTACAATTTTATTTTATTTTCATATTTGGCCACCAAGCTTTTTTTTTATGACCACTAACAATTTTGGTCTTGGTGGCCAATGTCTACTAGCAAAATTTGTAAGTCCGAATCTTTATCGTTCGCATACTTCAAGCTTCCCAATGCAAAACGAATTTTTCAAATCAGACAAATAATTGCAGAGATATCGTGGGCACAGAAGAACTGACGGACGGACAAACCGGTAACATAAGCACGATCTTTTTTTGCAAAAGACGTACTAAAAATGAAGAAACAGTATGTAATAATAATGATCCGAATATTTTGCCCAGACCATGGAGAGAATTTATAAAAGTTGAATGCATAGAGTCATAAAAGAAAATGAGTTAAAGTTTACTCATTTGTATAATAGATGCTGCCGTGCCCTTTTTGTTCATGCTTTGCTACCCTGAGAACATGAACTCATTTACTTCAGTCTTCTGTCAGACAGTGACAGACACCAATTTCTTGCTGAGGATGTCTGAGCACATGAATGAAAGTTCTTCATGTTGAAATATTGGGAGCAACTAGTACTTGGCCTTACCCTTATTTCATCTTTTAATTCATGGTAATATTTTTAAAGTACTTGGAATTAATTCATAATGTAATTTATAAAGTTAAGTTATATAATTGTGTAGTGTGCTAGGTGACCACGTGGTCTTTGAAATATATATATAGTGTAAATATTTGCACAAAGTTAGGTGTGTTGTATAAATAATTTTAGCATGAATGAAAATTGAATAACTTTTTAATGTTCTTAAACACTTTTGAAATTTTAAAATGTGTTAAATAAGGGATGGGTAGTGACCTGAGTCAAAGTCACTTTTAAAATACACTGGTGTGAAAAGATTAACGACGAAGAGGAGAAATTAGCATAACAGCAGAACAAGCAGACAGAATGGGCCGAAAAACTACTCAGGAGATAGACTAGGGTCCGGTATGGTAGAGCATGCGCATATATGCAGCATGACATAGGGGGAGTGTCGAAGGGTATAAAGCACACGGGCGGTGTGTGCTCAGCAATTCGGTGAAAGCTATTGCACGGTGTACATCGGTTTGAATGACGTCGAGTTGCTGCCACCGTATGATATGGCCAACAGGTAATCCAGTAGATGACATCTGGATGACTTTACCCGAGGTCGCGTCATTGGGAAGTTGGAAGAAGGTCGAAGTGTGACTAGTGTGGCCGAGGAGTTCGGGATCGCTCACAGCATCGTTTCCCGAGCTTGGAGAGCATTTCAAACAACAGGAACAGCTGTCTGAGAGTTTAGCAGTGGATGTCCATGAGCAACCATGGCGGCGGACGACCGGTATATTCTCCGAGAAGAGACAGACGGCAGACAGCGGGAGAAATCGCAAGGCACATGCAACAGACAACTGGACGTCCATTATATCGTTTTACCGTGGCCAGGAGGCTGCACAAAGGTAGTCTATTTGCACGACGACCAGTACGGTGTGTGCGATTAACGCCTGCTCATCGCAGACGGCGGTTTCTGTGGTGCCAGGAACACAAGAACTGGAGACATCAGCAATGGAGTCGAGTTCTCTTTACGGATGAGAGCCGATTTAGTCTGACGAGCGATTCTGGACGTATACACATCTGGAGAGAGCAGGGAACACGCAATCACACCTCCAACATCATCGAAAGGGACCGGTTTGGAGGTGGTGGAGTTCTCGTTTGGGGCGGTGTCCTGCTTGGTTGCCGTACTGACCACATCTTCCAAGGAGGTTCAGTCACTGGTGTCCGCTATTGTACCGAGGTTCTCCTGCCTCATATGCATCTGTTTAGAGGTGCTGTGGGTCCTGAGTTTCTCTTCATGGACGACAATGCTACACCTCATCCTACAGTGGCTGTCGCAGAGCTGTTGGAGAGTGAAGATATTCAACGCATGGATTTGCCCGCAAGGTCCCCGGATCTAAATCCAATCGAACACGTGTGGGACCTTCTCGGGAGACGCTTGGCAGCTGTCACCAGCCGCCAGCAACGATTCCGCAGCTGCGATTAGCGCTACAAGAGGAATGGGCGGCGATGCCTCAACAGCTCCTTGACAACCTCATCCTCAGCATGGGCAGACATTGTAAATCCTGCAACACAGTCAGGGGTGATCATATCTTCTACTAAAGACTGGATTTTTCTTGGCAGTCGCCTGTCACATGGACGTTTCTGTCTTTTGTCCAGTTGTGCCCGAAGCTACCTTTTCAATAAAGTGCCTTTGTATCCTTTGGATTCCTTGTTTGGACTGTTTTGCTCACTTGTCCCATATTCTTACACCTTGGGGATCTTATGGTATAATTTGAGTCAATGTGAAGCACTTCTGCATGACATTACATTAGAAAAACCCGTCTCGTCCTTAATTTTTGCACGTCAGTGTATGAGCAGTTAAAAGTGCATGTCAGGATATGCGATATGCCTAGGGCTTACAGAAGGTAAGATAAGGTACTGTCTATTAGGGTGCAGGAAAAAAAAATGTAATTTTTAATTTCAAAATCCAATAGTGCGCAAAAGTTGTGTTTTATGATAACTAAGAAACATGCAAAGTTTTAGAATTTTTAAAATATAACTTGAGGGTCCACTATTGCTTTGAAATTTTGGAAAAATGCAAAAAAAAAAAAAAAAAATAATAGAGCAATTTAACATAATTTATTAGGCATACTGGAAGTTCTGTCATACCTGCCAGGTTTTACGATTTACCCTTAAAATTTATGGAAACGTGACTTGTTTTACGGGCAAAATGTTAATTTTACGGATTTGGTGATTTCCTTAGATTTATTTTCCTTTTTCTGATGATTTTGCATCCGCTATTAAAACATTTTTTTCATTTAACTTAATCCGTTCAAAGTAAAGCGCTGATGTAAGTTGCGAATAACTTTTCAGTTATTATAATAAGCTTATTCGTAATGTGTTTTTAACCTTGGCTCTCTCTCTCTCTCTCACACACACACACACACAAAAAATGCATTGTTCATCCCCCGGGTCACAACTTCTCAGTAGGCTAAAGTGGGGTGTGACTTGCATGGGAGCACGTGTCTTTACTACTACAAGTTCGAAATGTGATCTCAGAACATAGTTATCATAGAAAAAAAATTCAAACAGATTTTAAATCTGTGTAATATTTAAACCTAGATGGATACCCAACATGATGAAATTAAGCAAAAGCTATTAGTTTTGTGAAATAAAAAATTCATTGGGGCACGGTTTTGTAACTTCTTCTCTGGTAATAAATTTGACTTAACAAAAGAATGCTACTATAAGAGGAAGTTAAGGAAAAAAAGTAAGTGCAATGTTCATTTGAGCCAGTGCTTCTCCAGCAATGATTTATTTTGCTAGTCCGTTAGTAAGTTTGCATGCTTTCCAACCATGTTCATCTCTCGATAACGTGCATAAAAATGTCTTGGCTTGATTCAACCAAATTAGTATGTCGCAGTACTATTTCTTCCTCTGCAAATTACATCTCTTTAAACTGTTACTGTTTTACTTGCATTTTTTTCAAGTGTCATTAAATTTAGTATTAGTGATTCGCTATGAGCAGCAATATAAGGAGGGGGGGAGGGTACTATAAAACTTTCCGTGATGCGTATTCTGCTGAGTTTCCTGTGTATTGCAAAATCTTCAAAAAATGAAAAATATGCATTTTGCTCTGTGTGTCGATGTAATTTCAGCGTTTTGCATGGTGAAAGGAATGATATTACTAATCATATAGCGCCAAGCATAAATCTAATGTTGACTGTGTGGAAAAAAAAATACGAAATTAACTTCCTTTGTCAAAAGTTATAATGAACTGGATGCGATTCGTGCAAAGTGTTTATTCACTTTGTTTTTAGTTGAGCATAATTTACCAATTAGTGTCACTCATTTATTTCATTTGACTGTAACAGTATCATCGTCCGTCTCTCCGTAAAATAATAATCCTTGCATGAAAATAGTTCGTTTTTGAAAACATTTTAATTTTGTTCTGTGACGGCATGGGATACGATCCTATTGGATTTGGGGGTCAAAGGGTGGAACATCCTTCCCTTGAGATGCAAACCTCCATAAAAAATTTTTTTTATCTCTTTATAGATCATAATGATAGCATGGTAATGAGAAATTATGTATAGATTCTATTTTAATCGAAGTAAACGTGCCGATAAATTCAAACATCTGTAGTCATATCAATTAAAAGTTGATACTTGTTTAGGTAACATTGTTTAATCGATATGTTCAGTACATTTATCAATATGCGCGACAAGTAATTTCATTGAATATATCGATTATTTTTTTTACGGGTTTCGGTTTCTGAAAGTTGACAGGTATGTTCTGTACTAAAATACGATAATAAGCAAAAGTTGTCATATATAGTAGCTAAGAGATGTAGAATATATTGACATTACAGGAATATATTTGTCAAAGTTTAAAGAGAAAAACTAAAAATTTGCTATATTCAAATTGCTTTTATTAAACTGAGAAATCGTGATTGTAACATTCAAATGTGAAAATCTAAATGAACGTTTTCAATCTGTCAGTGATGACTCCCCAAGCAGGAAGTACAAGGTCATGTGTGTCATGTGAAAAAATGCGTGACAGATGTGACCTTGCCACTCAGCAGCTGCACCCACCGCACATAATAATGTGTTTTTCATGACTGACTCTGTAGTGCAACGCATTTGTAGCGTATTAGTGGTTTTCAGTTATTTTATGTGCAAATGTGCATTATGTTCTTTTATTTTATGTGCAAATGTGCTTATATTATTTCAAAATGTATATTTATTTTATATTATTTCAAAATTTTTAAATAATATAAGAATTGGAAATGAAGTAAAAGGCTTTGTGAGAAGAAGTTTATAACCAACAGTCTGTCACTGAGAAATGTGTGCCTGTTGGTTCAGCTGCGTGATAAGTACTTGGGTCACATCTCTCTTGCCCAAGGTTTGGCAGTGGTATTAAAAATGTTATTGCAAACCAGCTTTCCCAAAACAACATTAATACCAGTAGATTATATTATTTGCAGTTGGTTGCGATGGCACCGTGGTGAGCACTGGTTGTGAAGGTGGTGTAATCAAGCTACTGCAAAGAGATCTTGGTAAGCCTCTCCAATGGTTAATTCATATTTTTTCACACCAATGAGCTGCTGCTAAGACACCTAATAGAATATTCAGATGAACCTACCCTTGGTCCACAAGATTTTAGCTGTCGATTGGAAAAAGACTAAAAAACTGCGAATAGAACAATTACCTACTGTTCAGATTGCTCCAATCCAGTCGGAGATCCCAGAAATTTCTTCTGAAAACTTTGGAAATGATCAAAATTACCTGCTTAAAATACACTATATTGACAAAAGTCAGTGGACACCTAGAAGAGAAGCACAACATGGCATTTATTGACATGTACATTAGTACGGTGTCGGTCCACCTTTGGCCTTACTGTATGCACTGACTCTTCGAGACATGCTTTCGACAAGGTTTTGGAACACAGCAATAGGCATGCGCTTCCATTCAGTACATAATGCTGCCGCTAACTGTTGCTTAGTTGTAGGCCTTGGTACCAAACTTCTGATGTGGCGCTCTAATTCATCCCATAGGTGCTCTATGGGATTAAGATCAGGGCTCTGTGCTGGCCACTCCACACACGATACGAAATTATCGTCAAACCACGCCATAACAGTCCTTGCTTTACGGCTCAGTGCATTATCCTGCTGGTTCCAACAAGTCTCGGTTCAATAGTATTGCCACAGAGTTGGTAGGGCATAGCTGTCCAGAATATCGAGGTAGACGTGCTGGTTAACAGGTTTGTCCACGATAACCAATGAGTCGTGACAATACCACAAAAAACACTCCACATACAAGTACACTGCCAGCTCCAAACTTGACCGTAGGAACAGTGTACACTGTGGTAAATAGTGTTCCCCCAGCTGCCACCACACCCACAACGGCCACCAGACTGATGGATTCTGTATCTGGATTCATCTGTCCATAAGACCAATTTCCATTAATCTACGGTCCATAATAAATGCTCTTTACACTATGTTAAATGACAAGTAGCATGCCGAGTGGAGATGAAAGGCTTACGAGCAGCCGCATGACCATGGTAACCCATGTAATGAAGTTCTCTGTGAATGGTAAGTGTACATACTGAGGTTCCAGCATTTTAACTCACTTGTTCACTGAGGTCTTGTGCAGTACGTCGTTGATTAGCTGTAACGACTCTCCTGGGGCTTTGACGTCCTCTATCAATGATTTTCTTTGGTCTGCCGGTACGTTTTGCTACTTCAGGCATGCCATGTGTCTTCCATGTATTCAGTACATCCAAAACAGTTGACTTGGGTATGTTTAAACGCCTCTTGGTTTCTCTTATGGACAACTCACTAATATAACACTCAACAATATTTCCTTTCTCAAAGTCAGTTTTCTCCCGCCTTGACATTTTCACTCAACCTCACAGTGCGATATGATCGTGGTCAGCTGCAGGCTTGTATTTATACCGTTTGCAGCTGTACTGCAGATCTTAACAATGCAGTGGATCCGTTCATTTGCTTTTGAAGGGGTGTCCGGTGACTTTTGTCAGTATAATGTATGTCAAGCCGTTTCTGTGGGTCACTTCCCCGAACACTTAGCTTTAATACATCCTGGAAAGATATCTTGCGCAAGGTGGTTGACAACTGCTAATTGCCTTTTGCGTTTATACGTCGCCAAACCCAATCCTTCAACTAGCCTTATTAGGTACATTAGCCCAGGGGTGCAGAAAATGTTCAGCGCCCAATATTTCCCCAGAACACATTTTACTTTTGTCTGAAATTTCCCCTAAAACTGTAGCGGATTTTCATACAAGTTTAAGCGATTATTAGAGCATATGTCGATGATCAAGAACTATCCTTAAAGCCTATTACTTAAAAATGTGAAAAAAACAACAACTAATATTTATTCCAATGAATAACTAGCTTTTTTTTCACGAAAAGAAATTGTCCTTTTTTTTTTTTTTTTTTTTTTTTTTTTTTAGCGCACGAGAGATTTAGTACTCCAAGTGAATCTCTCCCCTCTAGCAGGTGGGAGTTTTAGGCGAGACAGGAATAGGCGAATCAAGATTTCCTTCCTCGCCTAAAATGGTGGAACCCATTAACTTTCGACGTAGAAAGAATAGAAGAAACAAGAATTGGCGAATCAAGAAGTAACCCGGGGCAGAAAGGCTGAAAAATAAACAGCTAAAAAATTCTGTAATTAACTATAATTTATTTCATTCTAGCATTCCAGGCATCTGATTGTGCCAGATAATTTTACAGAATGAAATTTAAATTCGACTTAAAGCCTTTGAAAAATTCATGGTTCATTCGCTTTAAAATGTCCGGAACTCCCAATATTTTTTAAATCGGTGCCTATGACACATTCGCTGCCATTATTATTATTATTATTATGATTTTCTATTGGAGATTTAATGATCACCTAGAGCACCACAGTGGGCTATAAAGAGTCGCCCGTCTCTAATTTAGAGCCACTGGTTCCAGGGAAGAGTGAGAGCCAGTGCCACGAGACAAACGTAACAGCCATGCGTCATCAGGATTCAAACCCGGACGAATGATCAGAAGCCATTGCTTAGACCACTGTGCCGCCGGTGCGGCCCATTAGTTTCGGAAATGTTTATTAGCGTGACTAGTGGTTGCGTCGTATTTGTTACTCATGCCACGCTGTCTCCGCCTTCGCATTAGTAAAGTCGTTTAGGCTCGGTGAATCGTCTGCAAGCAGCAGTTCGCAGTACGTCACAGCCCTCATAACCTCTTGTATTCATCGTTATTAGACCACTGTGTCGCCAGTGAGGCCCATTAGTTTCGGAAACGTTTATTAGCGTGACTTGTGGTTGCGTCGTATTTGTTACTCATGCCACGCTGTCTCCGCCTTCGCATTAGTAAAGTCGTTTAGGCTCGGTGAATCGTTTGCAAGCAGCAGTTCGCAGTACGTCACAGCCAGGGCGCGATTTCACCGATTAGCAACTAGCAAATAGCTAGTGAAAAATCAAATTTGCTAGTGAAAAAAAATCGCAGTAGCAAATTTTGCTAGTAAGGTAATTTCTTTATTTAAAGTAACCAAAAAATAATTATTAATCCACGAAGTTTACATAAGTTTCTATTATCACTTGTTAAAACAGCGACGATCAGCGATTCTCTTTCGCCAATTTCCTTTCGACACTTAATACCCATCCTCCCCATATCTTTCATCCCTTCCAAACTGTCGTAGAAGCGCATTGAAACTCCTCTCATTGGTCTATTACAGAAACTGAACGTGACGTCGGCAATGGTTGCTGTGGCAACCCAGAGCTCTGGGATGGATCGGTTGTTTGACCACCTGCTCTGCCACCCTCCCTTCTTTTGCCCCACGAACTTTGTTCTCAACTCCTGTCGTACCCTAAGCCAAGCGATCGCCTTTATTGCGTGGCATAGATAGACGCTTTTTACGAAACGTGTTCGTGAAGGGGGTAAACAGTTAAGGAAGAAACTTTTGCTTCGTCTGACTTTGGTTTTGGAAATTTTCCTTGTATTTTCAAGCTGAAATACAAATATTTATCCAGTAAAATGTTAATGAGCAATAATACTTGACAGAGGCAACATCGAAAAAAATTATGGTTACGGAAAACATCCGAATTCCGTCGACCTTTCGTTTTCTAGTTTCGTAAAGACGGAATTCCAATAATAACGAAAAAAGCCGGAATTCCTTGAATTCGCGGAAGAATCTCATGCCTGAAGATTACAGAAAAATTTTGCAGCAGCCAACTTCCGTTTTTGCAAATTGTTCTCCACAGTTTCAAGCTAAAATGCAAACATTTATGCAATAAAATGATATTTAACAAGAAAAGCGGACACAAAGACAACATTGGGAGAACAATTTGCGATTACGGCAAAATTTTCTTACTCCATTTCACTACTGTGTTCGAAAGTTTTGAAGCACGAAATTTTGTCTCCAGATGGAAGACGACCCCCCCCCCTCCCAAATATCGATCTTCAGAATGATCTAACTGATGACAAAAATAAATAAATAAATAAAGCGGTATTCCGCGAATCCCTGTAAGAATCTCGTGTATATCATAAAAATAATAGCAAAAGAAAAATTTGAAACAAAATAAAAATTTGTAGAATCCGTAGTTTTGATTGTGAGTTCCGTAGTCAGACAACTAATTCCGCAGAAACTACGGCATTGTGTGGTAGTTGGCTGATATGAAGTGTGTAGAAGTTTAGCAGAAATTTGTGCGATACTTCCACTTAGTACTGCATGTTGTGAGGTGGGATTCAGTTTTTTAAAAAGAATACAAGGGGATTGGAGGAACAATTTGTCTGTTGAAACTTTAAATGCTCTGATGACAATTGAAATACTGTAGAAGGGCCACAAGAAGAGATTTTTAATCCACGGTCAGCAGTTATAAAGTGGTATGATGACAAAGTCAGACACCCTGAGCGTAAACCATATGGGAAGAAATCTGAATTAGAATGTCAGTGAAATATATTCATGTGGTATGAGAATTTGTTAGAAATTAATAATAAAGATAGTCACTAAACTTATCTAAGATTCTATTCATTATTCAAAAAGGTAAGTCAAAATATTTATACACATATTTAAATTTCTGTGTAACTTTATTAGAAAATAAGTTACGATGTGATTTAGTTTTACTTGCTAGTCATGCAAATGTTTTGCTAGCAAACTATTTGGTCACTAGCAAAGTTTGCTAGTGAGCAAAAAAGATGAAATCTTGCCCTGGTCACAGCCCTCATAACCTCTTGTATTCATCGTTATTAGACCACTGTGTCGCCAGTGAGGCCCATTAGTTTCGGAAATGCTTATTAGTGTGACTAGTGGTTGCGTCGTATTTGTTACTCATGCCACGCTGTCTCCGCCTTCGCATTAGTAAAGTCATTTAGGCTCGGTGAATCGTTTGCAAGCAGCAGTTTGCAGTACGTCACAGCCCTCATAACCTCTTGTATTCATCGTTATTAGACCACTGTGTCGCCAGTGAGGCCCATTAGTTTCGGAAACGTTTATTAGCGTGACTAGTGGTTGCGTCGTATTTGTTACTCATGCCACGCTGTCTCCGCCTTCGCATTAGTAAAGTCGTTTAGGCTCGGTGAATCGTTTGCAAGCAGCAGTTTTCAGCATGTCACAGCCAGGGTGGGAAATTAGCGGTTGCCAGGAGCAAAATGCAACCATAATTTTACGTTTTGCAACCAGTATTTTAAACCTGGGAACCAATTCGCGACTGCATACATTTTTGATTTTTCTTTTTTAACATGCGTACGTAGTAATTTTCAATTGCAGTATTTGTTTCTTTTTTAAAAAGTTCCCAGTGGTGTGTGGTTAAAAGTATATTGGGGTAGGGAGAAATAAGTTTAACCTCGCTGCTAGCATGTGCTGAACTAGGGAGTGTACGTAAAAGTCCCGTGAGGAATGCAGGTGCTTGCTACTGTGACCTTCGATGGCACTACAGGGGGTGGGGAAGGGGAGCAAGCCTTAAGAAAGGGATGGGGGGAAATCGGCTTCAGAGGTAGAGTGTGGGGGGAGGAGAGGGGGACAAGAAGAGCAGCCGCTAAGGGGGAGTATCAGCATGGGAGATGGGGTGTTTGGCATTTCCTGCCATTCTAACTAAACAGCCTGTCAAAAAAAAAAAAATATATCTATGTGAATTTTCCCACGTAACTGGTAGAATTTTTTACAAACACCATAAATCATTGATACGAAAAGCCCCTCCAAACTGCTCCTAAATTGGTTAAATACTTTTAAAACTAGGCATGGAAATTTTTATTAAGAATTTGTTGTGCATAAAAGTGCCGTATTTTCCCGCACATAATCCGCGGATTATCTGTTCCTAAAAGTTTAAATTCTAGACACTGCCGATTATACGACGATGCGGATAATACAGAGCTTTCTTTTCCCCCGTAAACTTCAAAATGAAGCTTTAAGAATGCCACATGTTCGACGATAATATGCAGTGTCACTCCATCAACATATCTCCGCTTGCCCCTTGGCTTTAGCAAAAATGTCTGTGTGTATGTGTGTAGACATTTCCTCTCTGGGAAGGGATTGCTGCTTTGTAAAAGTTAAGAGGAGGAAACATTGCCTTCAGCAAAGCGTGTTGACCTGGAATAGCGGAGTGCGGTTTCCATTCCATAAAACATTGAGACGCGTCGCTCTGACCCGTGATATCACCTCCCCCTACACACACTCTTCCCGAATTTCCAACCCACTCCCACTTGTTTATTTTCCTTTACTTTGAAGAGAATGCCTCTGGCACTTCAGCTCCAAGACTGGAGAAGAACTTCGACACCATTACAAATTATTTACGATCTGAAAACCAGTGTTTCAGTTGTTGATGTAATTTTAAACATTACTCTGGAGTTACAGCGCGATTGCCACAGAAATTAAAAATAGATATCATAACCGTTTGAAAGTTGCGGGGTATCGTAACTAACTTTTAAATTTTCAAAAAATTTCACGATTTTATAAGTTTTTAAAATGGAAAGAAAGTATATTTATGCAGTAAAACCTCGAAAATCCGGCATCGACGGGACCGGACGAGTGCCAGATTTATGAAAATTCCGGATTTCTGAAGCCATCCAAAAATTGCGTAACAGGAGCTACGTAAAGCACGTACTTACACACAACAGGTCACTAACAAAATTTTGTGTTTTGTCTTATGGCACTGGCTCTCTTCCTTCCCTGGAACCAGTGGAGCTAAATTAGGGACGGGCGAGTGCTTATAGCCCATTAAGTTGCTCACGGTGGTTGTTAAACCTTCAATTAAAAAAAAAAAATTGCGCGCCTATGTCTTATAAATATGGAGGGGTCGCGCTGCCGATCGCATTCTTTGCAATTTTCAAAAAAGAAATCGTTTTGGCGATTAGGAAAAAAGTGTTGGTGAAAATATTGACGATTACTTTTTTGTACTATATATTGTAAAACTCTGTTGTGGATTACATATCTGTTTTTTTAAACTTTTACTATGAATTTTGTCTGCGGATTATACACAGACGTTTTTTCTATCACGCTGAATTTTGCCGTCTGCGAATTATATGCTTAAAAATATGGTACTTAATAAAAATTTTCGTGGGTAATTAAGAAAGTATTTTACCGATTCACATGGAATTTTCAGGGTGGGCTTCTATTATCTACTTTTCCTGTGTATAAAAATTTCAGCCAGTTTTATTAAGAATTCGTGAAGATAGCTTTCCGATTTTTTATCTAGTTCCATAGTTGAACAAGGTGGAGAATGTGCTACCGCCGGAGCCGGTTCCTTGCTGGGCTAACTGGGGAGCCCAGCAAGGAACGGCTCCTAGAATTTCAGCTATGGGAGCCATTTTGCTCCTAGGATATTTTTCTAATTTCCCACCCTGGTCACAGCCCTCATAACCTCTTGTATTCATAACTGCACATTTTTCAAAATGATTACCTTGAAGTAAATTTCTCCTATTTTTCACGTTATATTCGTTGTTAATAAGTCAATTTTTTGTTTGATTATCACTATTATTATTTTACCACCGGGCAAAATTTTCCCCAGAGCTGCCTTAGTTTCCCCCGAACCTTGTTCGCACGTTCAGACATATTCTGCACCCCTGCATTAGCTGACCGCATTCTCAAGGTCTATGGCCCAATTTTGTTTGAGAAAAAGTTAAATCCATCATGTAAGGATGGTGGCATACCATTAAACTTTCAAGATACCACCTGTGGCATACCATTAAACTTTCAAGATACCTTAGTGAAGAACTTTGAGCTTGTGATTAATCCTGTAATACAGAGAAAGGCTTTCTTCAGCAACCCTGAAAACATTCTTTTTGCCCTGTTATCAGGTGATCACAAATAAATTTAAGAGTTGTGCATTCATATAATCTGGAGAGCCCAAGAAAGACATATAAGCCAGGATTCAAGGGATTTCACGGTTTCCAAAATAAATTTCCAAGCCCTGGACTACATTGACCTGATCAATTGGCACAGTCCGTATTTAGAAGCTACTACACTACCACTCTTGTCCGCAGTCACCAACAATGAGTTGAATGAAGGAGCTTAGAAGTGCAATGCCAAAACAAATTACTGTTCTTCAAACTACCATGTCATTCTCAGGCGATGGAAAGATGTGTAAAAATGGTTACTGAGGTGTCGGCTACAGTCTGCGGAGAGCACTCTAGAGATGGGTTTATTCGTGCTCGGTTGGAGTCACATAGAATGGTTCCGTGTTTCAACACGAAAAGAGAATTCTGAAGTAACTGTCATATGTTGTAAATGTATGAGTGTTACTGTAAGTTGTAATCTTTAAATTCATGTAAGTTTTTACATTTGTAAATTGTAATATTTAAATTCATTAAGGATTTCTCTTTTGAAATTTGTATGTCACAATCACTATTTCTCTGTTTTATGAGAGTAATTTCAATGTAGTGAATTTTAAGTTTTTCTTTAAACTTGGACACAAGAGTGGACCTTCAAAATATATCCCTGTAAGTCTATATTTTCTACATTTCTTAGCTACTATGTATGACAACTTCTGCTTATTATTGCATTTTAGTACAGAACTTTCAGTATGCCTAATAAATTATGTTAAATTACTCTATTTTTCACATTTTTCCAAGATTTCAATGCAATAGTGGACCCTCAAGATATATTTTAAAAATTTGTACAAAAATCTAGCGGATAATGCTTACCTTGGCATTCCTTTCTAGTGACGGGAACATTTCACGCACATGTTTTCCGGTCTTTGTTGATGTTATTGTCCTAAAGTCCGTTGTATGCGATGACTGGCTTTACTTCTCACACTTTTCACTGGGTATACTCATTGGATCTTTGCCTTAGGATTCAAACACATCAATTTTTACCGTTCTTTATACTCGAAATTTTCGCCCGTACTCTGGGCATCTTCAGGAGCATGGCGACTTTACCACCGATGTTCGTGGTTAACTTCGCGCTAATGGAGTCCGATACTCCTTGTTGCCATTCGTCGGATATACTTTCCTGGATATATTTCGTTATCAAGCCCGGCTGGCGCCATCTATGTTTCATTAAAACACTTTTTTTTTTTAATTTTCTTCTCCTATTCTGGTTTTCTTGTCTTTTTTGTCGGTTTTTCTTTTGTTGTTGTTTTTCTTGTCTTATTAGTTCTTTCCACAGGCCCGATAATGTGCTAGGGTCATTCTGATTACATACCTTTGCTTTATTTTTGTAGATTAATATTGCTTCTTCCCTCCTCATTTGCCTTTCCGATTTTTTATTCTTTTTTAGCATTTTAATTTCATCGAATTTTGGGAATGTCTGGTTTTCCATGCAGAATTGCACTAAAGCAGTTTTGGCTTCTTTTTTTGCCAGCTAGATATGTGTTGTTTAAGTCTTTTTTTAATCTGTTTTTCGTACTTCTAATGTACGATATTGGGGGTATGTGTGCAATTGGAATTTCGTAGGTTCCTGATTCTTCTAGCATTTTTTCCTCTGTTTTTTTGTTGACAGTCATACTTTTCACGGTGTGCACTGAGCTTCCTAGTTGTAAGTCATATTTAGCACAGTGCCTATTGATTTCTTTACTCACTCCTTCCAAGTATGGGAAAGCTCCAATGTATTTCAATTTTTTATTCCTCATCTTCCTTTGGTTGTGCACTTCTTGGCCTTCTTTACTCTGAGTCATATGCTTTTTACTCTCATGTATCCATTTATTAATTAGCTTGCTCGGGTACCCATACTCTTGTGATATTTTCGAGATAAACTCTAGCTCTTGATTTTTTAGCCTGTCATTAGATGTGTGTACGCTCGCCGTATCGAGTTTATTATGCTGTTTTTTTTTATGTATCACTGGATGGTGCGACGAGTATGGTATCACTTACAGGTGTGTAAGTTGCTTTTCTGAACACAGAGTATTCAAAACTATTTTTGTTTTTCTTGAGTTGAATGTCCAGGAAGGATAGGCGATTATCCTCTTCAAACTCAATAGTTAGCTCTATGGTGTTACAGATTTTGCTAAACTGCTGTGCTGGATCCTGTAGCTCGGCTTTTTAAGTTTTGACATTATAATAATGTCGTCTACGTATCGAGCATAAAATATTGGTTTTTCAGGTAAATTTTGAATAATTTCTTTTTCGAGGTATGCCATAATCACTTCTGCGTATAATGCCGATAATGGGGATCCCATAGGGCCACCTTGCGTTTGTTTAAATATATTTCCTTCAAAA
Organism: Macrothele yani; assembly: GCA_039090855.1. Taxonomy (NCBI): domain Eukaryota; kingdom Metazoa; phylum Arthropoda; class Arachnida; order Araneae; family Macrothelidae; genus Macrothele; species Macrothele yani. Next base: position 77,397,192 of record CM077025.1, on the reverse strand, counting down.
TGGAAGATGTTGTTTTCCTTGATGAAATATAAGGTATTCTTTAGCTCTTTCAGTTGTGACAAGTTTAGTTCTTTGTTGATGCTTAGTTGTTGCATAATCAATTCGATGGCTAGCTTGACAGGAGTGTTTGGGTATAACGCCTAAACGTCCATGGAGGCCATAGTTATTTGCTCTAGGTCTTGATTAATTAATTTGATTTTTTCTATAAACTCATAGCTATTTAATGTATACTGATTCCTCATGAATATTGGGGATAGATAGTTGTATATCTTTTTTTCTAGGTTGATGAGTGGTGAGTTTTTTTCGATAGAATCAGTCTTAAAGGTGTGTTTTCTTTATGCGTTTTAATTTTTGAGAATATTTTTGGCATCCCTGCTCCCATTGGAGGGTTTGCATTTTTTATTTCAGTTGGTAACGTGCTGTGGTTCCTTATATTAGCCAGGAAGGTAAGTTGTTTGTCGGTGGGATCTTTGTTGATGCTATCGCACTGTAGCTCTGAGATGGCCGTCCGCATTTTATCATTATATTCCAAAGTGTCCATAATAACAATTAGCCCTGTTTTGTCCGCTTCGCAGAATTTGATCGTGGGGTCTTTGCAAAGATTTACTAGTTGTTTTCTGTCATACTTCAATTTATTAATCTTGCAGTTTTTTTTGTGCTTAGCGTTATACTCTTTAAGCATGATTCTGAATAGCTTAAACCTTAGATCGGTAGCATGCTCTGGATTTTTGTACAAGTTACTTTGAAATACAGCACGTAAACGAGAATAGTAGAATAATTAGAGCTAAAGAATAGTCAGAATTAGAACTACTAATTGGTATTTTAAAAATTCTAAAACTTTGCATGTTTCTTAGTTATCATAAAAGACAACTTTTGCACACTATTGGATTTTGAAATTAAAAATTTCATTTTTTTCATTGCACCCTACTGTCTATATATCTAATATATTTAACAGTGGTGTATGATGGCTATTGTCTACACTTATAGGTGAGCCAGAAGTGCAGTGTCATCCTTTGTCTTGTGCATGTTCTATCAGTGACAAATATGGAGATTTGGATGGCCACATTATGTTGATGTTCAAACATGTCGGGGAATGCCAATGTTATCTGGATGTGCTGTATTTGGTAAATGTTAAGGAGTTTGACACACTTGTTATATGCAATTTCCTAGCATGAGAATTGTTTTATTTATTATCACAGTTGATGCTTTATTTGCATATGAGATTTCACCTTTTTTGTTGCAATTTTTAAATTCACATCTGTTTCTTATAAAGCCAACATCCAGTTTGTTTACATTTGCATGACTAACGAAACTACCACATGGTGTATTACACTTACAGTTACTAGGGGTGTTCAAATGAAAAGGTACGAAACGTCATAAGAACGTAACCGTTAACATATTTTGCCTATGCTGCTATGGGAGAACGTAGCGACACATCTAGGGATGCGATTGGAGTCACCGGCGTGGATCGGAGCATGAGCGGGCGCCCGCATGCGCAGGAGAGAGCAGAGGCTCTTATAAAGAGCGCCGTCCAATTGACGCGGCAGTGCGTGTGAGGACAGGATGGCGTTCACATTGCAAAATTCAACAATTGAGGAGCAGCGAGGCGTTATCCGATTTCTGACAGTGGAAGGTGTTAAACCGGCCGCTATTCATCGCCAGATGGTGACCGTATATGGGGAAGACTGTGTGTCCGACAAGTCAGTGAGAAAATAAAGTGCCCGTTTTCGTGCAGGCCGTGAGAGTTTGGTTGATGACCTGAGACCAGGCCAGGCAAACATAGTCATCACGGCCGATCTCATCGACAAGGTGGACGACCTAGTGAGAGGTGATCGGCGTGTCACATTGCAAATGTTGGCGGTGAAGGTGGATGTCAGGGTTGGAACAGTGTGGACAATTGTTCATGACAGGTTGCGTTATCGGAAGGTGTGCGCGCAGTGGGTTCCGAAGCAGCTCACCGACCAGCAAAAGGAACTGCGTATGGGGCTAGCACTTCAACATCTGTTTCGGTATCATGAAGCCCCCGCTTTCCTGGAGCGGATCGTCACAGGTGATGAGAGCTGGTGCCATCACTACGAGCCAGAGACAAAGCGGGACAGCATGCAGTGGAAGCATGCATCGTCACCTCCCTAAAAAGTTCAAAGCCGTGGCGTCAGCAGGCAAGGTGTTGCTCACCGTCTTTTTCGATGTCCAAGGTCCACTACTTGTTGAATTCCTCCAGCACAGACGAACCATTAACTCCGATGTGTACTGTGAGACACTCCGAAGCCTACGCAGGTCCATCAAGAACAAAAGACTGGGGCTGCTCACGGAGGGTGTGGTTCTGCTCCATGATAATGCGCGTCCACACGTCTCGAGGGTCACACACGCGAAACTGGCCAAGTTCCAGTGGGAGCAGCTTGACCATCCGCCCTACAGCCCGGACATGTCGCCCTGCGATTTCCATATGTTTGATCCCCTGAAAAAACATCTGAAAGGGAAGCGCTTCCACTCGGACGACGAACTCAAGGACGCTGTACAGGACTGGGTCTCGTCACGGCCACAGGAATTCTGGGAACAAGGAATCCTTCGGCTCGTTAATCAATGGGATCGTTGTGCTATGGCCTATGGTATATACTTTGAATAAAGTCTTCATTTATACCCACAGTATCGTTTCGTACCTTTTCATTTGAACACTCCTTGTATTTATAGCTGTGCATCCTGCTCGAGGAGGGGGAGGGAGTGCAACTTGATGTAATTTGAGAAGCTCACAAAACTATCATGTAGTTAGAGCTCTTTTCAGGGGCGGTTCGTCACTAGGGGCCAGAGGGGCTGGGCCACACCTAAAAGTTTTAATTGATTTTGGTTAGTAAAATAACCAAAAATAAAATATGTGGTATTATATAATAGAATAATAGCTATATACTATATTCACTACTGTTTCACACGTTATATACGTTCTGTGCGTTGTGTGCACATTTGCAGCAAAATCATGATTTTGCTGCAAATGTGCACACAACGAACAGAACGTATATAACGTGTGAAACAGTAGTGAATATAGTATATAGCTATTCATCATCATCATTGTCAACCATTATCAATCCACTGCTGGACGAAGGTCTCCCCAAGTTTCCTCCACAACGGTCTGTCTTGTGCCAGTCTCCTCCATGTCACCCCTGCATACTTTCGAATTTCATCCACCCATCTCCCATGTGGTCTTCTTCTGGGTCTTTTCCTGTCCCTTGGAATCCAATCTAAAATTTCAGCTGTCCATCGATGATCTGTCCTTCTGGCAGTATGTCCAGCCCATTGCCATTTCAGGGATTTAACTCTGATCATGATGTCTTCCACTCTTGTCATTTTTCGGATCCACGAGTTCCTCTTCTTATCTCTCCTGGTTACACCAAGCATGCACCTCTCCATGCTTTTTTGAGTTGTCTGCAGCCTTTGTATGTCTCTTTTAGTTAAGGTCCACGTCTCCGCACCATACGTAAGCACTGGAAGGATGCATTGATCAAACACTTTCCTTTTAAGACATAATGGCATATTGCTCTTGAAAATTATGCTGTTTCTTCCAAAAGCTCTCCAGGCAAGTTTTGTACGCCGATTAATTTCTTCATCAATGTGACCCTCACTTGATATCTGCTGTCCAAGATAAACGTACGTGTCTGTTATCTCCAGCTTTTCTCCATCAATCGATAAATCTTCATTTCTTGTAAAGCATTGAACATCACTTTTGTCTTCTGAAAGTTCATTTTTAATCCCACTTCTTTACTCTTGTCAGCAAGTTCCTGGATCATACTCTGCAGCTCTGATGGGGTAGTTGCAAAAATGACTACGTCATCAGCAAAACGAAAGTGGGTTAGATAATCTCCATTAATCTTTATCCCCTTGTTTTCCCAGCTCAGTGACTGAAAAACACCCTCCAATGTGGCATTAAAGAGCTTCGGAGATATGGTGTCACCTTGTCTCACTCCCTTTCCAATTTTTACGTGTGTTGTATTTTCAAACAGCCTAATCTTTGCACTTGCATTTTCATAGATGTTATTAATAATATTAATGTATGCATCTTCAATACCGCAGGTTTTCAGAGCCATTGTAACTGCTGATGGTTTCACCGAATCAAAGGCTTTTTCATAATCGATAAAAGCCATGCACAATGGAAGTTCATATTCCCTCGCTCTTTCAATTAGTTCTCTCAGCACGTGGATATGATCTATTGTGCTGTAGCCGCTCCTGAATCCAGCTTGTTCTCTCGGTTGAGCCATGTCCAGTGTTACCTTCAAGCGGTGTGAAAGAACTTTAGTGAAGATTTTATAAACTACTGATAGGAGGCTGATAGGTCTGTAGTTTCCGAGATCCTCAATGTCACCTTTCTTATGTAGCAGGATCATTGTAGCGGTGTTCCAATCCTCAGGAATCTTTCCTTCATTAAGGCATCGAGTGAAAATTTGGGCGAGTACTGTTTCGGTTTCTCCACTTGCTTCTTGTATGATGTCTACAGTAATTCCATCTTCTCCTGGAGCTTTTCCTCGCTTCATGTTCTTGATTGCATGTGCAACTTCTGCTGAAGGACTGGAGGAACTCTGGTACTGGTATCTTTCATGATGTCTGGAGTGCATATATCATCCCTTTCATATAATTTGGAGTAGAAATCTTTCACTCTTGTCAAAATTTCGCCTCTATTTCTTGTTACAGAACCATCTTCTTTTCTCAGTGCCATAATCTGTTTTCTTCCTTACTGAGATGTCCCTTTGCTATCTTTAGGCTTTGGTTGTTTTCAATTGCCTTCCTCACTAGTTCACAGTTGAATTTCCTTACGTCTTCAGTGATACTTTTTCTTACTGTCTTGCATAGCTCTATATATTCCACTTTGGAAGTCACATCTTCTTTAGTTGTCCTCATCTCTCTTCTTTTTTGCATCAACATTTTGGTTTTTCCTGATAATTTGTTCACATGCAACTTGTTCTTAGACCCAGCTAATTTTGTTGCTGTTTCCATAAGAGCTTTGGTTACTTTTCTGTTAACTTCAGAGATGTCCACTTCTTCCGATGTTAGGCCTTCTAAAGCAGAGAACCTGTTCTTCAGTTCTAACTTGAAGGTATTATGGTGTTTTAAGGTTGGTTATGTCAATAGATTTTGTTTGTCCTATGAGCTTGCCACGTTCAAGTTTAGTGTTGAGGTGCATCTTACATCTCACCAATCTATGGTCACTACCTGTGTTGAACTTGTTTAGCACACTGCAGTCTTCTATGACCGAATTTTTTGTTACACATAATAAAATCAATTTCACTTGTCGTCCCATTTGGATGTCTCCATGTCCATTTCCTGTGTGGCTTTTTCTTGAAGAAGGAGTTCAAGATGAAAAACCCTTCTGCCTCTGCAAACTCAACGAGAGTATTTCCACGCTGGTTTCTGTTGCCATGACCCGAATTTACCTACCGAAGTTTCATTCTGTTGCCGTTGCCCTATTTTTGCATTGAAATCTCCCATAATTATTTTCAAGTGCTGCTTACCTTTATTATTTAGATGACAAATTTCCTCATAAAATTCTTCAATTTCTTCTTCAGGATGACTTGTGGTGGGTGCATAAGTTTGAATAATCTGAGCCTGGTATCTTTTCGAGAGTTGGATAACAAGTCGTGCAGCTCTGTCAGAGGAACTTTCAACTTCTACAACTTTATCCTTCAGTTTCTTGTTTATTATAAATCCAACACCACTAGTTCTGCCAGTATCTGTCCCACGATAGTAGAAGAGATGTCCACTTTTCAGTTCGATGAGATCTTCTCCTTTTCTCCTTACCTCACTTAGCCCCACGATGTCCCACTTGATCCTTTGTAGTTCCTCTTCCAATTCAAGAAGCCTTGAATCAGAAGATAGGGAGCGTCCATTGTAAGTAGCCAAGGTCAGCATCAGATGGCAGCCTAGTCCGGTCCTCCGAGTTCTTAGCACCCTCTGCCTTCATGTCGCACTGGCCGCTGCCTTGGCCAGGTACATTCCAGCTGCCGGAGACTGAGGGCCAAGATTTAAGTTGTGGAATCATTTTGGAGGGGTTTGGCCATAACTCACCACGCTGGCCAAGCGGGTTGGTGAGTGTGGGATAACATTTCCTCTGATCCCGATGGTATAGTTATACCGCTATGGGCGGTCGTCAGAGCCCCTTTAGTGGGAACAGGATGCACCACGAGAAGGCGGGGTTGACATTTGTCAAGGAGAGGCTGTGATGTTACGCATCACCTGACCTTACACCCCTATAGCTATTATTCTATCCTAAAAGTTTTTGTTTCTAGAAATAATTTTTTTTGCCCTAAATCTTATTCTCTCTCTTAACTGCATGGTGATAAACCTTTCCCTTCAAAAACCATTCCCCAAGGAAAAAAGTTCCCTTTAAAAATGCAAAACTATTCCCTGAGAAAAGAGATCACGTTCAGAGTTTGAGGTTATTGGGGCCAGCTCCAACAGGCCCCAGTAACATCACTACACAAATGAAGAGGAGACAACGATTTCTTCCCATCTCATTCAGTATGATCACCTACATTAACATACAACACTGCCTTAACCGCTTGTGCAAAAAAGCTGGAGATCCCCGAGCTAATTTGATTGGCTGGGAGAGTATCCATTTCCTTAATGCCGTGTGTTGACAGAGAAACTTACCTCAACCAAGCTCAAGGGTGGCAGGAGGGTTTCAAATGTTGTTGCAAAGTTCAGTTAGTTGTTTTTTCTGTGTGTGTCTCTCTCAATGATGTGTTGTTCCTTTGTGTCGTGACTTTTTTGCTTGTCGTGTACAACAAATAGAGTGGATATTTTGTTAAAATCTCTGTTCTCTGCTTTAAATCTGGAAGAAAAGCTTCACTTAAAAAAACTCTGTGCTTATCAGCCCATGAATTTCCAGGTAAGCCAGAAAAACGGAACAAAACTTTGAACATTTTCGGTTCTGTGGTTTGAAAAAAGGCTTGGCTAACTGCTAGCGATGAAAACAAATCGTTATTTTGTTTTTATTGTTTGCTATTTGGTGGAGAACCACTGTGTACCAAAATTGGCTGCAAAAATATGAAACATTTGTCCGAAAGGATTAAAAAGTATGAATGCAGCACAGTGCATATTAATAATGCTTTAAAATTCAAAACTTTTGGTAATGTCAATATTATGTCACAATTAGATGATGGTTATCGCTCTGCGGTTAGAAAGCACAACGAACTAGTTGATAAAAATAGACATGTTCTAACACACATTATAGACTGCATGCAATTTTGCGGTGTACTCAAATTGCCCGTACGTGGACACGATGAAACACAATCTTCACATAACAAAGGAGTGTTTTTGTATATGATCTCATATATAGCTAGTTTGGGCAGTGTCTTACAAGACCATCTGGGCAAATCTAAAGTTGCAAAATATACATAAAAAATAATTCAAAATTAAATTTTGGATTGCATGTATCAGGTGTACCTGGATGAAGTTAAAAGCGAAATTGAAAAGGCCAATTGCACACCCGTGTAAGCGGACAAATCGACCGACATATCCTGCCATTCACAATTTGTTATCATATTACGATATATGATTAACAGCCGTGTCGTGGAAAGATTTTTATCGTTTGTTGAAATCGAAAACAAACAGCAGACGGTCTTGCATCTGTACTCAAGATGAGTTGGAAAAGTTTGGTTTACAAAACAAACTTGTTGCTCAGACATATGGGGCAGCTGTGATGAATGGATCTCGTGGCGGTGTGCAAATACGCATGAAAGAGCATTTTCCGCACGTTCAGTATGTGCACTGTTATGCTCATCAGTTGAATTTAGTATTAAAGGTGTGCTCAACAATCAAAAGGGTAAAAATATTTTTTGCAAATATCAGTGGAATCGGCTCTTTTTTCACAGTATCACCTAAACGTACTGGTTTATTGCGAGATATTTGTTGAAAACGAGTACCTATAGTTTCAGAAACAAGATGGAATTTTCAATCTAGGATCATAAATTGTGTTTCAGAAAACAAAAGTGAACTCTTGGAGTGCTTCGACAGAATTCAAAACGAAAGTGGTTGGGTTGACAAGAGTATATGTCAATCAACTGGATTTGTGAAGTTGTTACAAGATGAAGAATTCCTTTTCTTATTGTCTTTCTTTTTCCACATATTCCAACATGTTGATATTTTGTACAATATACTACAGTCCAGAAAATCAACCAGTGTTGATTGTAATCAAGCTCTAAAGAAGTTTGAATCAGCTGTAAATTATGTTTGGCAAAGTACAAAATACAACCATCATAATGGAAGTGATGAATGTCAACCTTTGCGAAAAAGAGCTAAAGTTGACTGCAGTATAGTAGAAAATGATGCGAAAGAAGCATGCGACATCGTCAATCAAATGAGGTACAGGTTTGAAAAATCTGTCTTATTTCACTCATTCACTGTTGTAGATCCAAAGTAATTCTAGAATCATAAGCAGCATTTTCCGTCACACCATGTACAAATTTATTAGCAACTATATAAGTAATGCTGAATAAAGAAAAACTTGAAAATGAATTATCAGTGTACTTTATGCTAACGAAACCTTCGACAGCATACCGAACGTAAGTGTGTTAATGTCATTTCTCCATTTTAATGAACTTTTAGATACATTTTCTGAAGTCTAAATTATTAGAAATAGTTTTAGGGACACCAGTAACTACCGCTGGAGCAGAACGTTGTTTCAGCACCTTGAATCGCATAAAAACATTTTTAAGAAACACTATGACACAAGAACGGCTAAACACACTCGCTGTTTTCTCTGTATATAAAGATTCTATTCAAGAAATTCCACTTTTTAATCAAAAAGTCATAGAAAAATTTGCCACTTTCAAACATAGAAGAGGAAAATATCTGTACAAAAAATTATGACTCTTCTTCATAATATTTCCATTTATTGCATTTTAATACTATGGTACAGAGTGAAAAATTCAATTGATTTCTCTTTCATATTGTTTGAAGTTTACAAAGCACTTTGCAGAACTAATTTCAGTTTTAACTAAGATGATTTTCTGTGTTATAAATAAATAAATAAATAAATAAATGAGAAAACCTGTAAGTATAATTTGCACATGAGTACATATATGTTTTAGGCTTTATAAGTTCTTTAAAAAAAAGGTTAAACCTGTCAAATAATGCAAATGGTAGTATGGTACTCATTCTATATGGGATGAAATTCATGAAACATTCCCTCCCTGCATATAGTTAGAGTTATTATTTTTTTCACTATACTCTTTTATCCTGTGAATGTGATTATTCCTCAGTTGAGAAATCTTAAGAAACACAAAGCACAAAGTAATGCTGATATGTTTTAAGCTAAAAATTTTATTTTAAGAGTTTTAACATTTTTCTGTTAATAGATATGCATTCTATTGTGAGGAAATTTTTTCCGTGTTCAATACAATAGTTGACACATTCGTGCTTGATTTGGGCATCATTGTGAATCAAGGGGGTAAACAGAGGCAGAGTAAAGAAATCTTGGGGGTGGGGTCTAAATGGTTGGTCTAATAATGACAGTTTTTTTTATTTCATTGTTTGACTTCGGCTACTGGCCCAATCTGTTTCAGTTGCCACAAGCTGCCACTGGCTCTTTGATTGATTTTACCTCATTCTGTTGTTTATTATTTCATTGATAGCCATGTTAGGCTTGGCTAGTCATAATGCCTTTTGTAGAAAAAGTGGTTAGTGCCTCAGTTTGTGATCTTATATTAATGCCATTGTAGCGCAGATGCAGCTATGAATTGAAAACTGTCACATATGATAGCTGATGATTTCAGTAATCATACAAGTGTGAACAAGCTGGATGTCGGCTTTCCTGCTGAGTACCTCATGAACTCTGCATATGTATAATTAACAACAACAACAACAACAAAAAAAAAGCAAAGGTATGTGAAATATTATTTTTATTGTCTGAAATGGAATAAAACCATTGACTAACATCAGAAAGATTTCTTATGCTAAAATAATTGAGTAAAACAAGTGCATCCAACTTATAAATGATTACTGCTGTAATGCTTACACCAGGCCACCCTTGTTATGAAAATGATAGCTGTGAGTTTTAGTATGTCAGCAACATAGCAGCAAATTGTTTATTTCCTAATTGCTTATGAGATGTGATAGATATATTTGTCTATTGGTCCTGATTACTTTTTTAGTCTATGATGCTGAAATTTTTTGTTTTTTAAAAACTGTCCTGACCCATTCATGAATGAACCCTGCATTATATACAGTGTAATGTGAATGAGGTATAATTGTATACTTCAGTTCATGTGTTTAACATGTATATACTGATTTTAATCCATGTAGAGTAAAACAATTTTTTTGTTATGCCTTAAATTACATAATTGCGTAGTTGGAGACAGAAAGCAGTGTTCATAGGGCATAGTAGCTGCTAGGATTAACTAGCAGCTGCTGAGTTAATTCTGGGATCTGTATATAATATAAAAACATGTTCTTTCACCTTTTCATATGATTTGAGGATTATTTCCAATAAATTTATAGAAAAGAACAAATTGAAATAATTTTTTAATGCAGTTACAGCTGTTGACTTATCTTGCAGGGAAAGAACTACATTAGAAAGAACAATGGAGTACCTACCTCAAGAAATGTGCACTGGAACAGTTGGAAAAATGTAAAATATGTGTTATATATTCAATTTTTTTTTTTGCTATAAGTATGAACCATTATATACTGATTATTTATACTTTATTTGTATTAATGAAGATGTCGTGCATATACAATACACTGAAAAGCATACACCGTCTTTGCACGACATATTTAATTTAAAAAATGACAGATATTTACATATTTAAAAGATTAAAAAACCCATTAGTACTTTCGGGTCGACAATCGACCTGTAAGTACGAATGGGTTTTTTAATCTTTTAAATATGTAAATATCTGTCATTTTTTAAATTAAATATGTCGTGCAAAGACAGTGTATGCTTTTCAATGTACTTTATTTGGGATTTTGGATTGCCACTACTTTTCTTTGTGGAACTTCTTAGATTTCTGGCATATTTACAATTTCCTGTTGCGCACAACACTACATCATCTGCTATCCAGGCAGTTGTGGGTGACTCTTGCTACTCAATGTTGCAATGGCTACAAAGTGTGGATAAAATCTGATTATATGCTCATCTTACTGTGCAGTATTAGCCATGACGTAGTTATTGAAGATGTTCTGATCTTCCTCCCATTAACCATTTAACAGTATAATTTGAAGGCAAAACATTGTCTTGGTTTCCCTTTTAAACACTGCTGTGATTCTGTGTTGTGAACTAATAAGTTCATTGATGCTGCAGTGCATTGTCAATTGGCAGTTACATTATTAGTTACATTATGAAATCTTTACCAAGCAGAGAACATTAAAAAAAAAGTTTGTTGTATACATAAGCTTTTTATTTCCATCACCAGATTGCAAATGCCTCTGGACCATAGATTTACCAGACTAAGATTGCTTGAGAGTAATGACGTTAGAACTACTGAAACGTGTTCTGCACTAAAAAAAAAAGAAAGAAAAAGTTTTCTGTATGATGGTAATCAAATTTGGCCAGCATGACATTTCATGAATTATGAATTAGCTTCCCTGCATAGTACCAGAAAATATATTACTCTGTTTGCATTATTTTTTACAGTGTTTACTGGCCTGTCCAAGAATGGCAAATGACTTCTCTAAGGCTGGTGCCATATATCTTGCATCTTTCTTTAACAAATTAGGTATAAATTAGTTCCCATTACGTTGTGAAATTTAACAAAAATCTTTATTGGGAAAATCGCTCCTTTTCCCGACCTGGCTGTTCCGGTTGTCCTTGAGACTCTACGTCATAAGAGCTATCACTATCTCCCGGGTTTTTTTTTCTAACTCCTGGGATGAACCCCAATATGACTTCTCTTCTCCGAGAGCCTTGTACCTATCTATGCCTGCAGCCTATACTTTGGGAACACGACGTCCACCACGTGACCCTCACCTTCGCTGGTCAAGAAGCAAGTACCCATTCATTCTCCTGGTCTCGGCCGACCACTGCTTTGGCTGTTCGCCCTGGAGTTAATCGCCAACAACTGCATGTGTGAACTGACCCCAACCATATGGTCCATATGCCACGTGGTCTACCAGAAAGATCAATCCTCAAAAATTGTTCTTGGAAAGCAGTTGGAAGTGGAAATTCATTACTTAGTTTATACCTGCCAACTCTTCCAGATTTTGCGGAAGTTTTCTGATTTTTGTACAGTCTTCCGGTTTTCCAGCCGGAAGAACTTTTCCTCCAGATTTTAAAATTTTCTGTATTTTTTGCTAAAAATATCCCTATAATAAAATATATAACAGAGATGGGAATTCTGCGCCATTGTGCCCCAGAACCGTCGTCATCGTCGGGACTTCGTCATAGTAAATTATCTGTGCACACCATGCCGCTTTATGCTGAATAAGATCATGTAGTGGGAAGAAAGATTGAGGGACTCCAAGTACTGCAGATTTTACCTAGTTACTAAGGAAATCGTCGGTCCTCTTCGGACGACAGAAAACATAGAGTGTGCTTTAAAATGGTTGATCTGCTACGGACGATGGAAAACATTGAATATGCTATGATAATTGTCGGTCTTCTACGGATGACAGAAAACAGAGTATGTTATGGAAATCAAAAATCTCAGTGAAATAATGTTATTAAACATCTGTGTAAAGTTTATTTTCATGTTTTCAAGAATCCTAACACAATTCATTAATGGGTTCTAAAGACCACCATGAGCTACTCCCAGTCTGTGTAGTTACTTATTACATTTACTGCAGGATTCCTATTGGTGTTTGCTTGAGGAAAACGAGATGAAGAAAAAATGTTAGCTCCACTTAGTGTTCTCAACTTTAGAAGCAGGTCTGTGTCCTTGACAATGTTAAATAAAGCAGAAGAGAACAACAGTATAGCTTTGAAAAGAAAAAAAAAAAATGTGGACGTTGAAAGTGGCCAGGTACTTCTTAAAGAATCAAAAACAAAAATTGTCTAATATCCTGGTGGCATGTATTGAAGAAAAAAAAAAAAAAAAAAAGACAAGGAGCAGCAAGAAAAAAAGTGAAATTCTGTGTAGATACCCAAAAGGATAGAATTTTCTTGCTGACTTGTATGAATGGAATGTTTCAAAGTCTCTTAAATTATACATAATTGACTTCTTTATTAATCTTTCCCTTGTTTTGTTAAAGTGCGTATAAAAATTCATGTCTAACTATTGCAAAACAAGATGTACAGTTTTAGCTCTATGTGGACATTTCATATTTTATAACAAACTAATGTCAGAAAAATCTTCCTGATTATTATGCAATCTTTGGGATTTTTTTTGGCAGTCTTCTGGTTTTTCATTAAATTTAGTTGGCCGCTATGTTAGTATTCTCCCTAGAGCCTTTTTACTGGACAGCCCGCCCAGCTGATTTTCTCTGCCGCCCAGTCAAATTTACTTTAATTAAAGTTTTTACAATGCACACAATAGTAAGAGTGGAAAACTTATTCCCACACACTCCATAAATATTGATGAAACTGGCTGAAAAAAATGTGTCGAATATCATTTATCAGTAAGTACTCTTTTTTTTTTTATCATTTATGCACAGTTTTCTAATGTTGTTTATCATGTGTTACATTAATGCTTACACACGGCTAAAGATGTTTAATAAGGATAATAATGTTAAGCAAAACAACATCCTTTTGTTTTTTCAATTGGGGAAGGGGTCATTAAAAGTACCATCCAGCTAAAAATTTTTACCACCCAGCTGTAAAAAAATCTAGGAAGAACACAGCATACTACATCAATAACACAAGTATAAACACCTCTGGCGGCAGGCTTCCTGTCCCAACAACTGCTGGAAGTGACCTTCCCACCATTAATCCAAGGTTACAGTGGGTTTCGACAATGCTAAGAAGCCTTAGATGCTGATGAGTTTCTCGCTCATTGTTCATGCGATTAACATGGTAATCTTCTGAAAGACTTTAGGCTCCTCCTCTTTTTCTACAAAGAATAGAAAATATGACATGTTCATTACCATTGTCTGAGAATGTCCATTAATTATTTATATTTTGTCCATTCTTATGTTTTGTTAATTAAATAGTTACTTAATTTGTGGTAATTTGTGGTGACCCTTACAACTTCTGAATTTCTATTTTTATAGAAGTACTGGGTTGTTGCCAAAAGTCACACAGTATAGTATTATTTCAAATGTATCAGAAAGAAAATGGCCAGGTTATTGCAAAAATGTAGGCATAAGAAGTCAGAATTAAAAAGAAAAATACATTACTCACCAAGACAAAAGTATGTGTGTTTGCCCAGTTATGAGCTAAAAGTGTAATTCCCCATCTGTGTTCATTGCTGTTGTCATCAACACGAGCAGCCTTAAAAGTTTTTGATCTTTGGAAGGTATTTGCACACTTGCCAAATTTTACGGTTACTCGTAAAATTTACAGATTTATGGAAATTCTACTTGTTTTATACTTATTTTATGGAACAACATATTTTACAATTTTTGTCCACCCCCTCTCATCTAGGTATCACTTAAAATAGACTGTTGGATCAAAAGTATCTGGACACTTGCCTATCCCCAAACTCCCTGTAATAGGAAAGGAATTAATATTAATTTGGTCCACCCTTTGCTTTTATCACTGCCTCCACTCTTCTGAGAAGGCACTAGATTTTGGTACTTTGCTGTAGAAATTGCCTTCCATTCTTTCCCAAGAGTATAATACGTTAGGTCGTTCACCGATGTTGAGCAGTTCATCCTGGCTCACATTCTGCATTCCAATTTATCCCAAAGGTGTTCCATGCGGTTGAAATTGAGCCTTTGTGCAGGTCAGTCAAGTTTTTCCACACCCATCTCATCAAACCATTCCTGCACAGACCTTGCTTTCTGAACAGGGACATTGTCTTGTTAGTAAAAGAAACGGCTGTCACTGAACTCTTGCCGTAATGTTGGGAGCACAGAATTGTCGAGAATGTCATTATAGGTTGCAGCATTAAGATTCCCAGGAACTGGAACTTGAGGTTCTTAGAGCATGATGCCTCCACCAAACTTCACAGTTGGCACAACACAGTCTGGTATGGGGTTTTTACCCAGTGTTCTCCATTGGAAAAACGTAATTCATCACTCTAGAGAACTTATTTCCACTGCTCCGGAATATAGTGATGTCAAGCTTTACTCCACTCCAAATGGTGTTTGATGCTGATTTTGCTGATGCTAGACTTGTGTGTAGGTGCTTGGCCATGGAAACCCGTAATTTAAAAGCAAAATAACTGGAAGTTGCAGTAGTTATACCAATCCATGTTTTAGTTATGTTGCAGCTCTTTTGATTGACATTGAATAAATCTTAACATCTTAGTTATCTTAGTGTGCTGCTCTTGAGGTAGTGTGGCACAGAATTGATTGCTGTTCCACAAAATAGTACTAAAAAAACTATCAAAAATAGCATCTGTGGTTCTCACTTCAGGCAGCACATGCTTGAAATTGAAAGTAAAAGAAAAAAAGTGTATTTGTTCTATTTTCCAGCATATGCATTCCATAGTCGTTCATTTATTTACTTATAACTCCTTTCCCTCAATGAAAGACCTTTTTTAAGAAATGGATACGTAATATTTCTCAATTTCCTTTTGTTCAGGTGCATTTTATAGCATAAATTTTTTCACCTGAAAATAATGCCAGAAATTTATACTATGAAACTGTGTTTGGAAGTCACAATTAATAATCACAAACATTGCTAAGAACAATTATTGCTTGCAAATAAACAATAAAAGAAAGAAAATCTACGATTTTCAGTATCATCTTGCATTTTTTGGTAGCTCATTAAATTGATGAAAATAACTTGGAGGTATGATACATGGATTTACCTAAAAATAACTTAAAAAATATACAGAATGTTCAGTTATATAGTAATAGATATTCCTGTGTTATTTGCCAAACCTCTTAGATCAGTGGTAATGTATTACAAAATTTTAGCATGCAGTGCTTATGCTGGTGTGTAGCTCTTACAAATTGGTTTCTTAAATTGCCATATTTTTCAGACACAGCTCTTACACCAATGTAGCTATTAGCCTGAAAATGACAGCATTTGCTATATTGTTAGGAAGAACGACAAAGTGCTGCAGTCAATGGCAAATTATTTTTTAATAGAAAAAATGAATCTTGATGTTACTGAAATTGTGGTACTTCAGTGTGGCACTTTGCATTCTTTTTTTTTTCACAGACCTGCAGCAAGGTACATATTTTATATTAACCTCACATTGTAAGTCCACCTTCAGATTTTCATCTGTTTTTTTCTTTTTTAGCATGTCTTATGTAAAAGAAAGTACGTCTTTGATCTATAACTTTGATCTAATGAAATTTATAGTGGAAGAATGGGATTTTTAAACCCTTTTCATTCCAAAGGTACATAACATCAATATTCTATGCCAAATAATCATGTTGCTATCATTTTGAAATCATATTTTTCTTTTTTTAGCACGTCTTATGTAAAAAACAGTATGTGCTTATAGTATCATTTTGTCCGTTCCATCTGTAGACCATATCTCTGTTACTATTAGTCTGATTTGAAAAATTCTTTTTGTATTGGGAAGCCTGAAATGTGAGAACAATGATCCTTGCTTTCTGGTCTTTTTCCAGTGCATGACTTTGCAGCTAGAAAGTGTAAATGCAGGTGCTGCTAAATTCAAAATGCATTGTATTCTATATCATTGCTTATAAATATCTGAATTCTTTCTCCCTTGTGGTATCATTTACAATGAAGACTATTTTACACAGTTTTTTTTTTTTTTTTTTGCTAAACTAGTAACAGGTAACTTGCAATTTCTCTGATATCTGCATTTCTAAAATCCAATAGGGGAAATCCCTCTTGCTTTGGATAGTTCCTGGTGAGAAATATTCTGCATATAATTTCAAATTTTGGGGTAAAGGCTTTTCTCCCTAGGGGGCATAATTGTATATTTGTTTTCAATGTATTTGCTGTTATATCTGCAGTTGTGAAGATTAGATTGGAAAATTTTCTTTGTGGTCAGATATTACTTACAATGGAAAACCTTTTGCTCATATTTTGTGCTTAAAATAATGTACAGTTTTTCTACCATGTGGTGAACATATATATCTTATTTTTCTTGTTATCTGTTCTAACAGCCTGTTTTAAAAAATTCTCTCTATGTCGAACATCATTTCTGGTGTGGCATGTTTTGCAAATTTTAAAATTTTCTTAATGTACAGGTTTGCCGGTGGAGAGCATAAATTCCTGTTTCTGTTTGCAGCATATTTGCACATTATAGATTAAAAATGGTAATATTTTCAAGTGGCCATTGGCCAGTGGATGGTCAAAATCTAGTGGCCACTTATTGCTATTTCATGTTGTATACATATTTTATCACTGCACTGTGTACCTTTCATATATTTAGACTTAGGTAAATTTAAGCTTAGTAGCTAAAATGGCCCACAGTCCATTGCCCAGTGTAATTAAATGCATAATCTTAAATGTTATATTTTTCTCTTCAACAAAACATCAACCAGATTTTCAAGACAAACAATTTTTATTGAAAAAAAAAATTAATCATTTTTATTTGGCCGCTCTCACTATGTTCTTGAATAAAATTTCTCCACCATAAATTGATAGCAGTAGATGAATCAAAATTTTCAAGCAATGCTTTGGCTTACTTTATTTGTTGCTTATTTTCTAAAGTCACTTTTTGCATGAGCATTGCTTTGTCATCAAGAATATTGCCCATGATGCCTGATAAAATGGTCAGCAATATTTCAACAATTTGTGTTATGACTTTCATGCACTTTTAAAGATTTCTTGTTTTCAGTTTCTCTAGCAGTTTCTGGGTTGTTTTTGATAACCCAAAATGTTCAGACATTATTTTCAAAGTTGCTTCCATTTTGCTAAATTTTTCTGTTCATTCCGTTTATTTTTGGTTAGGTTCTTACTGGTGTCAAAATAAAAATAGACTGTATAGCTTTCAAAACTGAATTTCATATCTCATGGCAGAATCATTTTGTGGTACTGTGTGGTTGCCAGTACTGAATCATAGCCATACATCTACCATAGCTCAGAGTGGGAGAAAATGAGATACCAACCCGGTCACCTTGTTTTTACACACCTGCAATGATTCCCAGCCACTGGACAGAAAAAAAAAAAGTTACCAGTAATTTTCTGTGTTCTACTTTTTAAAGTAGCTTGCTACTGCTATACAAACTACATTATCAAAAAAATAGCTTGCTACAACTACAACTACTTTTTCTGTAAAGCAGCTAGCTATAATACTTTTTTTTGAAAAGTAGTGATTTTCGCTACTTTTCAGCAACTTTTTTTTATCTTTAGGTTTAAATTAAAGGTACAAACTCTAACAGTGATACTTATATATGTACATTCTTACATATGGCCCTGAAAGCAAAATACCAAGGCAAATTACATGAATAATGTTTGAATTTGCCGATTAGCCATAGTCACCATATGTAACACATTTTAATATATTAATACAGAAACCGTAGATTTCTGAGGACCAAAATACAAAAAAAAAAAAAATACTGATAGAAAGGTGTATCTTTTGGACATTATGTATTCAGTTATTCATCGTTCCTTTGGGAGGAGGGGTTTAATGACAAACATGAGCAACCCCAAGGGCTATAAATAGTTGCCCTTACCTAATTTGGGGTCATTGGTTTTTGTGAGGGAAGTGAACCAGTGCTGTAAAGCTAACAAACGACTCGTGCCTCATGCGGGATGGAACTGGGCATGTCTCGGACGAATTGTCAGAAATCAGCACGTGTTCACCAGAGCAGTTTATCCATCATCTGGCTTTTATGGTTTTCTATACATGCACATGCACTCTTGTCTACAGCACCGCCCAGGTGGCCTAGTGCTCTGAACTGCGGACTTAGTAGCATTCGTCCAAGAAACGCCAGGGCGCGTGTCCCGAATGACGAATGGATTGGTGATGCGTTTGTTTGATATCACTGGCTCTCACACCTCCCTGAAACAAGTGGCTCTGTATAGAAAAAGGCGACTGCAAGTAGCCCTTAGGTTTGCTCATGGTGGTTGTTAAATTCCGAAACAAAAAGGTAACACATTTTTTCAATGGATTTTAAGAAGGGTGTTGTACTTCAGAGTCTAATGCATATTAGATGCATATTTCTGAACAAAATGAAAAGATAATCATTTCTTTCTCTTCCTGTGAAGCCGTATAATAAAGTATCACTACGCAGTGATGTTTTATTAAACAGCTTGTTGGTGGAAGATTAATTTTTTTCCACATTTATTGGTAGGGAATATTTACCTCCATATTTCCACAAATATGTATCTGGTTATGGTAAAACACTTTTGTTATGTGATATTTTTTAGTAGTAAATACACTACTGTTTGTGAAAATTGCAGCACCATGAAAGACTTCTGGTATTACCTTGTAACTTGTAGGAAATGTACAATATGTTGGGACATGCAAATGATTAAAATGTCAGTGAAAATGCGCATGCGGGTTTGGAGCAGAGCCCTCTGAACTGCGCAATCTTGAGTACAAGTATAAAGAGCTGGCTCAAACGAGATGTTTCGGACATTAATTTGAACTGGTATTTCTTGTGTCCCACTGTCCCCCGTCCTCGAAGAAGTTCACACTATGAACATCTGATGAACTTTGAGCAAGGAAGGATTGTTGGGAAGAGAGAAGCTGGATTTTCCTACCACAAAATTGCCACTTGTACAGGACAAAACGCCAGTACAGTGATGTGAATGTGGCATCAGTGGACAGATGAGCCTCGGACGCACAGAAATCCAAGAAATGCACAGCAAAATCACACAACTGCAAGGGATGACAGACACAGCTGCCGCATGATAGTGACCAATCGCACAATGACATCCACAATGTTAGTGCAGCAGTGTAGCACTCTCAGAGGTCAGATTTTGTCCTCCAGTACAGTTTGACAGTGTCTGTTTAACAGAGGACTGGTCACTAGTAGTCCGTTGCTGTGCATTCCTTTGACCCTCAACCACATACGTCTCAGACTGCAGTGGGCTCTCGAATATAGACATTGGCACGCTGATTGGCAATAGGTCGTGTTCTCCGACAAGTCACGATTCAACTTAATGCACCATGATGGTCACGTTTGTGTTGTAAGACGTCATGGTGAACAGCATCTTGCAGGGTGCATTTTGCAGTGTCATGGTTAGGGGCGCCATTGGGTTTCATTCACGATCTCTCCTGATGCAAATTGAAGGAACGTTCAACAGCCAGTGATTCATCAGAAATGTTTTATAGGCAGAGATGATAGCATTCCTTCAGAGTTGTCCTAGCACTATATTCCAGTGGGACAAAGCTCGGCCACATGTGGTGTGAAATCTCCAAGACCTGTTCCATGCACAGCAGATACCGCTTCTTCTCTGGCTTACACGTTCGGCGGATATTAGTCCGATTGAATTTGAAAAGTTCTCACATTTCGAGCTTCCAATGTAAAAAAATGAATGATGACCCTTGCTTTCAGAGATTTTTCCGATGCATAACTTCGCCGCTAGATGGTGCAAATGCTGATGTTATCGAATTCAAAAAATGTTTTATTCCATATAATTGCTTCTAAATATCTGATTGAAAAATTCTTTATTCCATTCGATACCATTTATAACAAAGACTTGGATATATTTTTTTCAAGTGATACGTAGTTTTCCTGCTAGGGGCTTGAAGTTAAATCGCGATTTCCCAGACATCTCTGCTTTTAAAAGTCCGATTTGCAAATTTCTTTTTACGAATAATTTCTTTTTTTCTTTTTTAAAGCTCATGGAGGAAAACGTTCTGCATATAATTTCTAATTTTTGGTAAAGAACAGCTTTGCCACTAGGTGGCATAAGGGTTTATTTCTGGTTCTGATGTATTTGTGCAGCAATATCTGCGCTTCTGAAAACTTTTTTTGGTCAGATATCGTGCACCACGGAAAACCAATTTTGAGAATACCTCCTACTTAAAACAGTGCCAGGGGCGTAGTTATATATATATCATCATCATCATCATTGTCAACCATTATCAATCCACTGCTGGACGAAGGTCTCCCCAAGTTTCCTCCACAACGGTCTGTCTTGTGCCAGTCTCCTCCACGTCACTCCCGCATATTTACGAATTTCATCCACCCATCTCATATGTGGTCTTTTTCTGGGTCTTTTCCTGTCCCTTGGAATCCAATCTAAAATTTCGGCTGTCCATCTATGGTCTGTCCTTCTGGCAGTATGTCCAGCCCATTGCCATTTCAGGGATTTAACTCTGATCATGATGTCTTCCACTCTCGTCATTTTTCGGATCCACGAGTTCCTCTTCTTATCTCTCCTGGTTATACCAAGCATGCACCTCTCCATGCTACTTTGAGTTGTCTGCAGCCTTTGTATGTCTCTTTTAGTTAAGGTCCACGTCTCTGCACCATACATAAGCACTGGAAGGATGCATTGATCAAACACTTTTCTTTTAAGACATAATGGCATATTGCTCTTGAAAATTATGCTGTTTCTTCCAAAAGCTCTCCAGGCAAGTTTTGCACGCCGATTAATTTCTTCATCAATGTGACCCTCACTTGATATCTGCTGTCCAAGATAAACATACGTATCTGTTATCTCCAGTTTTTCTCCATCAATCGATAAATCTTCATTTCTTGTAAAAGCATTGAACATCACTTTTGTCTTCTGAAAGTTCACTTTTAATCCCACTTCTTTACTCTTGTCAGCAAGTTCCTGGATCATACTCTGCAGCTCTGATGGGGTAGTTGCAAAAATGACTACGTCATCAGCAAAACGAAGGTGGGTTAGATAATCTCCATTAATCTTTATCCCTTTGTTTTCCCAGCTCAGCGACTGAAAAACACCCTCCAATGTGGCATTAAAGAGCTTCGGAGATATGGTGTCACCTTGTCTCACTCCCTTTCCAATTTTTATGTGTGTTGTATTTTCAAACAGCCGAATCTTTGCACTTGCATTTTCATAGATGTTATTAATAATATTAATGTATGCATCTTCAATACCGCAGGATTTCAGAGCCGTGGTAACTGCTGATGGTTTCACCGAATCAAAGGCTTTTTCATAATCGATAAAAGCCATGCACAATGGAAGTTCATATTCCCTCGCTCTTTCAATTAGTTCTCTCAGTACATGGATATGATCTATTGTGCTGTAGCCACTCCTGAATCCAGCTTGTTCTCTCGGTTGAGCCATGTCCAGTGTTACCTTCAAGCGGTGTGAAAGAACTTTAGTGAAGATTTTATAAACCACTGATAGGAGGCTGATAGGTCTGTAGTTCCTGAGATCCTCAATGTCACCTTTTTTATGTAGCAGGATCATTGTAGCATTGTTCCAATCCTCAGGAATCTTCCCTTCATTAAGGCATCGAGTGAAAATTTGGGCGAGTACTGTTCCAATTTCTCCACTTGCTTCTTGTATGATGTCTATAGTAATTCCATCTTCTCCTGGAGCTTTCCCCCGCTTCATGTTCTTGATTGCATGAGCAACTTCTGCTGGGAGGACTGAAAGAACTCTGGTACCTTTCATAATGTCTGGAGTACATGTATCATCCCTTTCATATAATTTGGAGTAGAAATCTTTCACTCTTGTCAAAATTTCGCCTCTATTTCTTGTTATAGAACCATCTTCTTTTCTCAGAGCCATAATCTGTTTTCTTCCCTTACTGAGATGTCCCTTTGCTATCTTTAGGCTTTGGTTGTTTTCAATTGCTTTCCTCACTAGCTCACAGTTGAATTTCCTTATGTCTTCAGTGATACTTTTTCGTGCTGTCTTGCATAGCTCTATATATTCCACTTTGGAAGTCACATCTTCTTTAGTTGTCCTCATCTCTCTTCTTTTTTGCATCAACATTTTCGTTTTTCCTGATAATTTATTTACATGCAACTTGTTCTTAGACCCAGCTAATTTTGTTGCTGTTTCCATAAGAGCTTTGGTTACTTTTCTGTTAACTTCTGAAATATCCACTTCTTCCGATGTTAGGCCTTCTAAAGCAGAGAATCTGTTCTTCAGTTCCAACTTGAAAGTATTATGGTGTTTTTTAAGGTTGGTTATGTCAATAGATTTTGTTTGTCTTATGAGCTTGCCACGTTCCAGTTTAGTGTTGAGGTGCATCTTACATCTCACCAATCTATGGTCACTACCTGTGTTGAACTTGTTTAGCACACTGCAGTCTTCGATGACGAATTTTTTGTTACACATAATAAAATCAATTTCACTTGTCGTCCCAATTGGATGTCTCCATGTCCATTTCCTGTGTGGCTTTTTCTTGAAAAAGGAATTCAAGATGAAAAATCCTTCTGCCTCTGCAAACTCAACGAGAGTATTTCCACGCTGGTTTCTGTTGCCGTGACCGAATTTACCTACTGAAGTTTCATTCTGTTGTCGGTGCCCTATTTTTGCATTGAAATCTCCCATAATTATCTTCAAGTGCTGTTTACCTTTATTATTTAGATGACGAATTTCCTCATAAAATTCTTCAATTTCTTCTTCAGGATGACTTGTGGTGGGTGCATAAGTTTGAATAATCTGAGCCTGGTATCTTCTCGATAGTTGGATAACGAGTCGTGCAGCTCTGTCAGAGGAACTTTCAACTTCTACCACTTTATCCTTCAGTTTCTTGTTTATTATAAATCCAACACCACTAGTTCTGCCAGTATCTGTCCCATGATAATAGAAGAGATGTCCACTTTTCAGTTCAATGAGATCTTCTCCTTTTCTCCTTACCTCACTCAGCCCGACGATGTCCCACTTGATCCTTTGTAGTTCCTCTTCCAATTCAAGAAGCCTTGAATCAGAAGATAGGGAGCGTCCGTTGTAGGTAGCCAAGGTCAGCATCAAATGGCAGCCTAGTCCGGTCCTCCGGGGATTCTTAGCACCCTCTGCCTTCATGTCGCACTGGCCGCTGCCTTGGCCAGGTACATTCCAGCTGCCGGAGACTGAGGGCCAAGATTTAAGTTGTAGAGTCATTTTGGAGGTGTTTGGCCATAACTCACCACGCTGGCCAAGCGGGTTGGTGAGTGTGGGATAGCATTTCCTCTGATCCCGATGGTATAGTTATACCGCTATTTGCGGTCGTCAGAGCCCCTTTAGTGGGAACAGGATGCACCACGAGAAGGCGGGGTTGACATTTGTCAAGGAGAGGCTGTGATGTTACGCATCACCTGACCTTACATCCCTATATATCATCATCATCATCATTGTCAACCATTATCAATCCACTGCTGGACGAAGGTCTCCCCAAGTTTCCTCCACAACGGTCTGTCTTGTGCCAGTCTCCTCCATGTCACTCCCGCATATTTACGAATTTCATCCACCCATCTCCCATGTGGTCTTTTTCTGGGTCTTTTCCTGTCCCTTGGAATCCAATCTAAAATTTCGGCTGTCCATCTATGGTCTGTCCTTCTGGCAGTATGTCCAGCCCATTGCCATTTCAGGGATTTAACTCTGATCATGATGTCTTCCACTCTCGTCATTTTTCGGATCCACGAGTTCCTCTTCTTATCTCTCCTGGTTATACCAAGCATGCACCTCTCCATGCTACTTTGAGTTGTCTGCAGCTTTTGTATGTCTCTTTTAGTTAAGGTCCACGTCTCTGCACCATACATAAGCACTGGAAGGATGCATTGATCAAACACTTTTCTTTTAAGACATAATGGCATATTGCTCTTGAAAATTATGCTGTTTCTTCCAAAAGCTCTCCAGGCAAGTTTTGTACGCCGATTAATTTCTTCATCAATGTGACCCTCACTTGATATCTGCTGTCCAAGATAAACATACGTATCTGTTATCTCCAGTTTTTCTCCATCAATCGATAAATCTTCATTTCTTGTAAAAGCATTGAACATCACTTTTGTCTTCTGAAAGTTCATTTTTAATCCCACTTCTTTACTCTTGTCAGCAAGTTCCTGGATCATACTCTGCAGCTCTGATGGGGTAGTTGCAAAAATGACTACGTCATCAGCAAAACGAAGGTGGGTTAGATAATCTCCATTAATCTTTATCCCTTTGTTTTCCCAGTTCAGTGATTGAAAGACATTTTCCAATGTGGCATTAAAGAGCTTCGGAGATATGGTGTCACCTTGTCTCACTCCCTTTCCAATTTTTATGTGTGTTGTATTTTCAAACAGCCGAATCTTTGCACTTGCATTTTCATAGATGTTATTAATAATATTAATGTATGCATCTTCAATACCGCAGGATTTCAGAGCCGTGGTAACTGCTGATGGTTTCACCGAATCAAAGGCTTTTTCATAATCGATAAAAGCCATGCACAATGGAAGTTCATATTCCCTCGCAATTCAATCAGTTCTCTCAGTACGTGGATATGATCTATTGTGCTGTAGCCACTCCTGAATCCAGCTTGTTCTCTCGGTTGAGCCATGTCCAGTGTTACCTTCAAGCGGTGTGAAAGAACTTTAGTGAAGATTTTATAAACCACTGATAGGAGGCTGATAGGTCTGTAGTTCCTAAGATCCTCAATGTCACCTTTTTTATGTAGCAGGATCATTGTAGCATTGTTCCAATCCTCAGGAATCTTCCCTTCATTAAGGCATCGAGTGAAAATTTGGGCGAGTACTGTTTCAATTTCTCCACTTGCTTCTTGTATGATGTCTATAGTAATTCCATCTTCTCCTGGAGCTTTCCCTCGCTTCATGTTCTTGATTGCATGAGCAACTTCTGCTGAGAGGACTGGAAGAACTCTGGTACCTTTCATGATGTCTGGAGTACATGTATCATCCCTTTCATATAATTTGGAGTAGAAATCTTTCACTCTTGTCAAAATTTCGCCTCTATTTCTTGTTATAGAACCATCTTCTTTTCTCAGAGCCATAATCTGTTTTCTTCCCTTACTGAGATGTCCCTTTGCTATCTTAAGGCTTTGGTTGTTTTCAATTGCTTTCCTCACTAGCTCACAGTTGAATTTCCTTACGTCTTCAGTGATACTTTTTCGTGTTGTCTTGCATAGCTCTATATATTCCACTTTGGAAGTCACATCTACTTTAGTTGTCCTCATTTCTCTTCTTTTTTGCATCAACATTTTGGATAATATAGGGATGAAACGTAAGTTCACGTTTCATCCCTATATATATATATATATATATATATATATCTTATTTTTCTGCTAGGGAGTAGATATATATCCTAATTTTGACCATATCTCTGCTTCTAAGAGTCCGATTTGAAAACTTCTTTTATTGTTGAAGAGCGTTTCTGGTGCGAAATGTTTTGCATATAATTTCAAATTTTTTGAAACTACAAATGTGCAACTATAGGGCGTAAGTTCACGTTTCTGTTTACAGCATATTTGCAGCCATACCTGTGCATCTAATAACCCGACTGAAAAAATTCTTTCTCGATCAGACACTACTTAATATGAAAGCATTTTGCGCTCATTTCTTGCTCAAAATTACGCACGGTTTCCCGTTAGGAGGGCAAATGTTAAGTTTGTTTTTCTTCAAATCTCTGCTTCAAAATATCTGATTTAAAAATTTCTTTTAAAGCTGTATACCATTTACCTTACGGAAGGAACACTTTGCTTGTACTTGTGCAGTGATTTTGTAGTTCACAGTTCTGTCACTAGGTGGTGTTTGTGTGCTTCTGTTTGTTACTGTATATCCACTTCTAAGAATTCTATTGAAACATTTTTCTTCTCTAATTGTGGGGAACATTATCCTCTTTAAATAATGTCCAGATCTCCTTTTAGACTGCATAAATGTAAATACATTTTTCTCGCCGTCTCTGCTTCCAGGAGAGACATTTGAAAAATTCTTTTTCCTTAGCATAATATTTGCTATGAAGAAAACTTTTCGCATATTGTCAACTTTTCCATTATGCAAAATTATTCGATTAGGCGGAGTAGATTTATATTATGTTTCCCTCTATGTTTCTTTTTCTAACTGTTCCATTTGAAAATCCCTTTCTCTCTGATATCTTCCTTTTGCTATGAGAAACTTTTTGTGCATAATTTGTCAATTTTCGTAACATACTTTTCATCTGCTAGTAGGAGTAAGTAGCTGTTCCTATTTCGGGATGTTTTATCAATTGTTGAAATTCGGTTGATTTTTTTCTTACCAGTTTCATTCACTTTAAATTACTCTGAAAATTTTTATTCGTGTCTGAAAGGAATGAAATAACATGCTTGTTGCAACCAAAACTTTGATGTCATTTTTCATTTTTTTCTTATATTTTTTCGACTGCTGAAAATATATACACTACTGTTTGTAAAAATTGCAACACCAAGAGAATTGCACTATTCCAATGAAATTCATATCACAGATTCCTCATGTTACAGGAGATAACTATTACATTTCTAGAGCTATGCAACATTTTTTGCATCAGAACTCAGTATCGTGTGAAGCTACATCGAGCAAAAATAACAGCCTCTACTTGGTGTGGCATTGAATGGAAGATACTTTTGATTACTTTTGATTTCAACCCGTTCTATGCGTGACCAGAGTTCCATTTGTGGTACCTGCAGAAGGTGCTTGGTGGGCCAGTCGCTTAGGAAAGGGCTGTTTTCCACCATATGTGAGTTGGTTGATTTGAAAATGCATTTCCTAATGAACAGGAGTGTTTTAAAAAATGCAAATAAATTCTTTAGCAATGAAAAAATAATTTGGCCGACCACCAGTCCGTGCGGACAGGCAAATTTTGAGCATGGCAACTGAAGTAACTTTTTCTGCTGACCACTTTGTTTTCTCCAGTTGCCATGTATGTAGCGAGTGGTGAACGCTAATTTTAAACTTTACTGCACATCTACAAGCCTGACTGAAAAAATCCTTTTTTATTAGATACCACTAAAAGAAAAATGTCTTATGCGTGTTTCCTAATATGTAATTTTTCTGCTAGGGGCTACAAATGTTTAAGCTGTTTTTCTTGATATCTCTACTTCCAAAAGACATTTAAAATTTTTTCCCAATACCAGATACCATTCACTTTCTGGGACATTATGCATGTGCTCCTGCATTTTTGTATTTCAAGTTTCTGGCACTAGGTGGAGTTATTATATATTCTGTTTTCAACTGTATTTCCGCTTCTAAAATTACTATTGAAAAATTTCATTTATTTCTGTATGTCATTTGCTACAGTAAGAATTGGGAACATTATCCTCTTTAAATAAAGCAGTTTTCTGGCAGGGGACATAAATATAGAAACTTTTTTCTCTTTGTTACTGCATCCAGAAGACACATTAAAAAAATTGTTTTTCCTTAGCATAACTGCTGCTATAAAGAATATTTTTTGCATATTTTCTACATTTGTATTTGAAAGAGTATTCGATTCTAAAAATTATTTTTTGGTAAGAAACTCTTCATTATGAAGAGTATATTGTGCCAATTTTTTGCCTTAAGTAACATACAGCTTTCCCATTAAGGGGGTCATAAAGTCATATCATATTTTTCTGTATATCTCTTCTTTTAAATGTTTGATTTGGAAATCTGTTTTGCTTCTGACATCCTTTGTTATGAGGAACTGTTTGTGTCTAATTTGCTAATTTTTGTAACACCCTTCTCTGCCATTAGTGGAAGTAAGTATCTTGAATAATCTCGCTCACATTACACAGTTGTTCCATAGTTAGTGTATTCTCTTCGTTTGTTAAATTTTTAAATTTTTTAAAAATCTGCTTTGAAATATTTGTTTTTCATTTCAGAAAGAATTCAAAAGATGTGCTTTTTACAACTAAAAATTTAGTGCCGTCTCTTATCTGTTCTTTTGTTTTTGATACCTGAAAAATTGTATAAAATTATTATTTTGCATTCTTGCATTTGTCAAGATATTTTATGTTAGTTTTTACTGATGATATTTGCCATATGTGACTAGTAGAGAATGTATTGAGTGTTGCATGTATCCCTGTAGCCTAAAATTAGTTGCGGTGGTGAGAACTTATGTGGAATGAACATGACTGAGATTTTCATTGAATCATGAGATCTTTCTCTCTTTATAGTTTATGTTGCCAGTGTGGAATAGCCATTGATCCCAATCCTGCAAATATGTGTATTGGTTGTTTGAGAACACAAGTGGATATTACAGAAAATATTCCAAAGCAAATTGTAGTTTATTATTGCAAAGGATGTGGAAGGTAAGTTTTGTAACCATTCTTTTTTTTTTTTTTTTTATATTTTAATTTTTCTGGAAGATTTCACGAGCATACTATTCGTTATAAATTCCATATGTAAGGCTTTCTTGATAACCATAATTTTACAAACATATTTCAAGACAGTACAGGAAGTTGAATTACATTTTGTGACCTGTATCTGTGCTGAAATTAAGACTTTTCTTACAGTTATGCTAATTGATTAATATATGTAATATTATAAAGAGAGAATGTAGCCAAGCAGAACTTGCGGTTGCTGATATAGTACAAGATACAGCTAGATACTTAACTAATCAATTAAACAAAACTTCAATCCTAGACAAAGCAGCAGTATACGAGCTGCCTATCACAACACAAACAGCGAACAAGAGCATATATAGGCATTACAAAACAAGGGATTAAGACCAGAATGGCTGAACATTTAAAAGACTGGAACCTAGGGTGAAAGAGAAAGGCATTCATACAGTCTTGCTGGGATCATGGATCTGCACCTAAATGGGAAGACAATTAAGATCATATGTGGCCATCAAAGCCACAGACAGATTTTGATTGCAAAGGCATTAACCATTGAACAAACTAAAAATTATAACTGCAATAACAGTACGCCTTACGGACTATCATATGCGTGGGAGCATCTCATCCATCAGAATAAATGCTATAGACAACAATGCAGAACATCATCCATCAGAATAAATGCTATAGACAACAATGCAGAACAAAAAGAGTGATCAAAGCAGAAGCAATTACTGTGACGTCAGGAGAACTGCGCAAATTCAGAGACATGATGACAGCACAGATGAGGAAGTGGCAAAAAGCCAGATGATGATCCAATACAGAGCATGCGGCAACAGCTCAAACGAAACTGCGCAGACTCAGAGACACAGTGCCAGCAACACGAACGACGACATGGCAAAGAGCCAGAAGAAGGTCGGCTGCAGTGCGAGCAACAACAACGGTTGGGCAGGACCGAAAACTGATTCAAGAGCTACCGATGATGACCCATATATGTGGGAATGAAATGCATCTAGCTGATACAGTAATCATGCAACTTTTGATGTGATTTTTATAATATGCCTCATGTGCAAAAATATTTTAATTTTCTTGTGCTGTTATACTACACTTGCTCATTTTCAACATATGCTCATCTGTATGAAGTACCTCGACATGCATCTCAATATGTTTTTTCATTCCTTTTTTGTGGAAGTTTCATGTTTTATCAACAGCGATATGAAGTTTTAGCACCTCTGTCTATGTTTCATTGGTATATATACATGGTGAGCCTCTTGTTTCCCACCAGTGTTGACGCTAATTTTGAACTCTTTTCACTCCTGCATCACCGTTTTTTCTTTTAATATATCTGCTATCTTTTATACCAAAAATTGGACCTTTTGCTTTATTCTTCGAGTGACCTCGTACGATATTTACCGTACGTGTTTCCTTTTTTGAAACCTTAGCCCATTTATACATAATATGACAAGCTAAATTTCAATGGTCAGTCAACTGCAATGTTCAACATTATATTAAAGACAAAAAAAGCAGCACCAAATGAAGACCAACCGCCAAACTACGGTAAGTGCAAATGCCTTTTTTTGACTCAACTATTACGTAATATATCAAGGTATGGAATTTGCAAATGAGAGGTATGGCCACATTATCTAACGTTTAACACGCATAACAGAAAAATTAGTGATGAAAAAACCAAAAGTTGGTTGTTTCACTACATTTATATCAGGAAAATACAGTTTGACAGTTACATTGAACTGTTACATTGAACTAAATTTTTTTATGCCTATAATCATATCCAGGTGTCAAAGTGGTAGTAATTGGATTTATTTCCTTTAATTTTTTTTCTGATTAATCATGTCAATAAATATAGAAATTGTGGGAAACATTAACAGACTTCAAACGTATGAGTACGTTTTCGGTAATGTAATATCCAATGTATCGCAATTATTGATTAACTGGTATGGAACTCGTGTTACTATTTAGCGATCGTAATTTGTCCGCTCTGTTTTGTGTGCTTCTGTTTCTCCTTATCAGTACCAATGCAGTTAATGTCCGCATATTGACAAGTTACTTCAGCTGTCTCTTGAATTAGAGTTCCTTTCTTTTTTTGTTTTTTGTTTAACGTATTACGCCATAATCACAATGCACAAAGATGCTGAAAAACTAGGCAGCAACTTTCAAATCGCAAGAGAATAAAGAGATCTGAGAAAATACACTACAGAGCTTTTCCACTTACACTGAGCTAAAGCCGCTGATTGCCAGAGGTCATAAATTAGGATCTGAGGGAGTAGTTCAAGGTCTGGAGCCATTCTGTCTAAAGAAAAGAAAAAACAACAACAACAAAACAACTAGAAGCAAGTGTGTCGGACATAGCACGGATAAAAAAAGTAAATCATCTCTAAGGAAAATAAACAATTCTACTTCTGTGGTGAACAGAAAGTGTTATACCATAATGGCAAATAAATTAAGAAACGCAGGGGCGACACCAGCTGCTCAGAGCTGGGTGGGCCTTTGGGGGAAAGGCTAAACCTGATGGGAGAGGAGGCACACATTTTTGAAGTGTTTGGCAGAAATTTTGGAGAAAAATTCAGTTTATATGCATTTTACCCGACGCTGATAACGTTATCCCTAATAATAATAAAAAAAAGTTTTCAAGTGAATACTGTATGTAGTATTTATTCATTGTATGTAGTATGGGAACCATGGATACGAATCTCCATGACAAGTTACTATTTCTTTGCAATTTTAGCTTACTTAGGTCTTTTTTTTTTCTTTTCTTTTATGAGGCTATTCATGAATTATAGTTTGCAACCTGACAAGGAATATCTCTCTCTTATCGTTTTAAACTATAATTACAAAAATGGTGTGTGTCTGCTGCTCTCTTAGAAATTCACTCAGAGGGCCCCCATTTTCCTCCCATAAGTACAAAAACTAATAGCCATGTGGAATGCAGATTTTTTATTTTTTTTATTTAGAGGCTACAATTCATAAACTTCCATAAGCCGAAAGTTTAAATCTGACTGGTTTACATCGGTGACATGAACATATTAAGTATTGACCTTTTCTTGGGTCAAATTTAGTTGCCACTCTACAGAAAAAGTATCATCTTACTTTCACAGAAAATATTCGGAAGAGATTTTGCGTGCACGTATAAAATCCTAACACTTTTTTGTCAACATCATTTCTTATCCTTCTGTGAATGGCAAGTTTCTACTTAATGATATCTTTACGAGGAGCAATAAATTTGGGGGATGTTGATCAGACAAAGCATGAAAAAGGTCTGGAGTGTCGGGTCATATGCAGTAACCCTCCACAAACATCTAAAAATGAGATGCTTCATTTCATCGCTGGCATGGCAAATCTGAAAACAAAGCACAACTGAACTTTTTATCCATTTATATGTGCTCACCAGAATAATAAAAAAAAGCTGATTAAAAAATACAAGATGATGCCCAAAATTAGCCAAAGAATTTTTTTCTACAATCACAGAGTGTCGAAAGGGCAGAAGAAATGTCCTAAAATCATTGGTTTTTCATCTTGAAAGCATTGGCAGTAACCCCCCCCCCCTCCCTCCCAAATAACTTTGGTTTTGCAATCAAGAAATGATGATGACACAAAATGCGGGAACATCTCACAAACACTGTAAAACCTTTAGATGTTAAATTTTATGATAATTGCCAAATTCGTTATTGGGGAGGGGGGGGATGTGTTCCATGGAAGCTCAATTTCCTATTGTCTGATTTGATCAAATATAATCAAAATCAGACATGGAAGTTGATCACAGCATTGTGAGACATCAAAATATAAACATAGTTCATAAACTAATCATGCTTTTTTAAAATAAAGAATTCCTTTCCTTTAAAACATGAGTTTAACAATACATGCGTCCGTGCGACATGTGTGCTTCTTGCTTGCGGGAGGAATGCCATTCTTCTTACGGAACCACGTCTTCACACAGCCGTGGCCACGACACAGCGTGCTTCACCGACTGCGCTTTCACTGTAGCAATGCACTGGCCATGCACCACATTTAAAAATTATTTTCTCGGTGCTCAGGCAAAACCCCAAGGGTTTTTTTCCTTCATTTGATAGATTAAACCTTTCTTTGCAAAGAATGATAACTGCAGCTTTCTAAGTACTGTACTATATTGCCTTTTTAAGCATTGAAGAAAGGCTGTCTGATTGCTCATAATCAAAAACTAAAGCAGATAGAAACTCGTGCATTGCACCAATGGATTCCTTGGTAAAAATTAAGAAAGAATGATGATTTTTGTATTTGTTTTTATTCTAAATAATGAATATATTTTAATTCATATGCAGAACATGTCCGCCAAGCACCAAAATTTAAAAAATAATAATATCTTCTAATCTATTGGAAATAAAAAGTTGAAACTTTCAGGGTTTTTATAAGTTAGGAGTAGTTACCCATTAAAAAAAGTCATAAGAATCGGAGATGTGTTGGTGGAAAATTAATTCAAAATCTGACGATTTCATGTATGAAGTGGTAAGACGATTGATATTTTCTTATCATGTAAAAAATAACCATGCTGGGACTTCAATTTTGCTCAATATCTTAAGAGAATATATTTGGATACTGAATGGAAAAACTGTGAGAGAAGTTGTGTCGAACGGCAGTATTTACAAGAGACACACTGAAAAAAATCTAGACGCCACTACAGCTCCGCTTCCCAAAGATCGTACTCATGATGAGGCAGTATTTGAAATTACAGGAGTAGACTTAGCTGACCCATTGTATTTAAAGGGACAACAGAAAGCTTGGGTTTGTCTCTTTACCTGTGCTGTCTACAGAGCCACTCACCTTGAACTTGTTTCTGCAATTTCAACCGATGCCTTTTTGTCAGCTTTACGTAGATTTGTGGCGACATGAGAAAGATGTTCAGTCATCTACTGTGATAACGGAAACAACTTCGTTGGAGCTGCCAATTTACTACAAGGCCTGGAATGGAATCACAAAATCGAACATGGAGCAGTTAATTGCAGTCAGCCGCCCCGGTGGCGCAGTGGTCTAAACGATGGCCTCTGATCATTCGTCCGTAAGGGGTCCGGGTTCGAATCCCGGTGAGGCATGGATGTTGTGTTTGTCTTACGGCACTGGCTCTCTCCCTTCCCTGGAACCAGTGACCCTAAATTAGGGACGGGCGACTGCTTATAGCCCATTGAGTTGCTCACGGTAGTCGTTAAACCTTCAATCAAAAAAAAAAAAAAAAAAAAAAAAAAATTGCAGTCAATGGAAATTTAACCGTCCTACCACCTCCGGGTGGGGTATTTGGTTTGAGAGGTTAATAAGAGTAATGAAGGATTTTACTAAAGAGAGTTTTAGGTCAGGTATGTTTGTCATATGAGTTGATGAAACCTGTGTTATGTGATTGTGATTCTCAACCTCTCACTTATATTTCAGAGAGAAATCCGATCTTACTCCTCTAACACCATCAGTGTTCATGCAAGACATCAAGGAGTCTGATGTTCCTGACTGTGATGCCGTAGATCATAACAGGCTTAACAAATGGATAAAGTACACGACTAACTCTTCAAAGATATTTTAGGAAGAGATTAAGGTCAGAATATTTGGGTTCACTAATTCAAAGACCCAAGTTAAAAAGGAGGTTAACTGTAGCTGTAGGAGACATTGTTCTCATTGGAAGTGACAACAATAAACGTTTCAATTGGCCACTTGGATGAGGGATTGAAACTTTCTGTGGGAAAGGAGGAATCGTCAGGCTGGTGAAATTCCGGATTGCTCATGGAGAATTGGTCTGACCTATTCAACGTCTCTATCCATTGGAAATTGCAATTACTATAGCTGATGAAATCCAACATCAGGTACTAAAAGGTCATCCATCAGGTTTTAAAGTGCAAAGGTCATGGGAGGTAAGTTCTGTTGAATCTGTGAACAAAACTCAAAAACCAAATTTGGACGAACTGTTCAAGGTGCCTGAAAAACTGAACTTGCGTTCTGATTAGTTGAATTGTGCATTCCCCCAACTGAAGGTGGGAATATGTAAAGAAATGACTGTTTACAGTCATTTCTTTACATATTCCACTAAGTGGCGCTGATGTTAATCTCTGTGATTTTATTGTAATGTTTGTTAATCTATGGCAACAAATTTCTGTTGACTTTCTGACTTTTCTTTTGGTTTCGGAAGTTGTTGTGAGTTGAAGTGAGTTGGAGTGTTCTGTGTATGAATCGATGTAAACAGTTTTCATGTAGATGTGAAATAAAATGTGTCTTAAGTGCAACAGTTATCATTTAATAAAGGTTCTTTTTGAGATATGATATGCAGTCGGATTGTCTACAGTATTTTTGAGTTTCAGGTATTCCGATTAGATACTGGAGTTTTATTTCGGAATTCAAAACCTGGTCGATAGGCTGGATCAGAGAAATTGTGTTTGGGAGTAAAAACAACACGCAAATGTTAAAGTCAATTTTCCAGTGGCAGAAATGGCCCGGCACAGAGGTGGGCGATGCAGATTACTTTGACTGTTGCAGATTGCTTTTTGAAAGTTTCAAAAGTTTATATTATTTATTTCATATATTAAAAAAAAAACCGAAATTTTCTTCACTTTGCTCAACTCACCACAAGAGCAGAAACAGTACAACACGGCGACGTCCGTCTTAGATTTTTGGAAAGATGTGCAGACTGTTTTTTTTTTTTCTATTTTTTACCATTCATTGTTTCTAGCCTTCCTCTCAATTTTACAGCAAAGGAAGTGAAATTTTGGCACGATTTTAAGGTTTTATCCTGCTTCCACCAGATGTGAAGTTATATCAACAGATCACGTAGGCAATTATTTTATTTTATTTTAATTTTCTTTCTTCCTTCCTTATTTTACAAACAGATAACTTTGAGTTGACGAGACATATTGCTTTCATTCAATAATAAAACTAGATTGACGTCCAAATTGCTCTCTCTCTCTCTCTCTCTCTCTCTCTCTCTCTCTCTCTCTCTCTCTCTCTCTCTCTCTCTCTCTCTCTCTCTCTCTCTCTCTCTCTCTCTCTCTCTCTCAGATGACTTCATCTCAGTTAGATTTATAAAGCTTCTTCCTTTCCTTTTTTTTTTTTTTTTCAAAAATCGCATTTTTACACATTTTTTATTGTCACTCCTGCATTTTCACAGGCGTATTATGCTACATTCCAGGAGCTGATGGTCGCAAATTTTGCAATTTTGGCTTCTAGGTAGCTTTGTTTCTGGTAGAATAAAGAGGTGTGTGTGCGTTTTTTCAAGAGCCATATTTTTTTTTTGCGTTTGCAAAAGTCATGTATGCTGGCGTAGAGCTTGTGTACGAGTGAATGGTGTTTTATCAAAATGGTTTTCTTTTGGTGCAGGAGTTGGACAAGGTTGTGTAATGTCACCATGGCTCTTTAATATATTTATGGATGCATGCATGCGTGATGCCAAAATAGATAATGCTGGTTTATGTCTTGGTGACATCCTTGTGTGCAGATTGCTGTATGCTGATGACACTGTCCTATTGGCAGAGTGCAAAAGTGAGTTGCAGAGTATGTTGTCCTGGATGTACGAAGTTTCGGATGTACGAAGTTTGCATGAAATTCAAACTGAGTATAAATAAGGGAAAAACCAAGGTTATGGTTTTTGAGAGAGGAATTGGTAGTACTGAATGTAATGTATGTCTAAATTGCACAGTGATTGACCAGGTGAATGAGTTTGTGTATTTAGGAAGCATGTTTGACAGAGAGAACAAATTGGATAGTGAAATTAGTAGGCAAGTGAATTCATTGAAAGTCATGGCTGCTTTGGGAGGTTTTCACAGGAATGATAGGTTCTCAAGAGAGTCCTGCATGGCTGTGTATGAAAGTGTGATTATTCCTACTCTGATGTATGACAGTGAAACCTGAGTACTACAGAAGAAACATAGGAGTCATTTGTGTGCTGGAGAAATGCATTA
The DNA here is from genome assembly GCA_039090855.1 of Macrothele yani. NCBI lineage: Eukaryota > Metazoa > Arthropoda > Arachnida > Araneae > Macrothelidae > Macrothele > Macrothele yani. Next base: position 77,360,201 of record CM077025.1, on the reverse strand, counting down.
CTTACAGGGGGGGGGAAGACATATTCTGATTGTGTGAAGAATGAAGATGTGTTGTAGTTGTGTAATGTGAAGCAAAATGTTGTTAGCAAGGTGGAGACTAATATAAATATGCTTTTGTGGTTTGGCCATGTTGAAAGAATGAGTGATGAGATGCTTACTAAGAAAATCTTTTTAGCCAAAGTGGCAGGAAGGCCAAGGAAGTCATGGAAGGATCAGATCCAGAAGTGTCTGCATGAGAAAAAAGATTATGAGTATGAAGTATAGAAGATCTTGTGTACAGCGTGTGATGGATGTGAGTGAAGCCCGAGTTGTTTGTCAAGATCGCTGTAAATAGAGAAGTTTGATATACAGCAACAGTAAGTAAAAATTACCTGGTAGTTTGTATTTCTTTGTGGTGCTAACTTCTGAATCTCAGAGAACAGCTTAGTGATATGTATGCAACATTTTATTCTCTGTTTCTGTGGCATTCTGCAAGTTGAAGGGCGCAGGGTTTTTTTAAATCACATTTCTACCTTCTAAAATCATATATTTACTGTCTCTTGTTGCATTTCCACAGCTGTATTACGCAGCATTCCAGTAGCTGATGGTCAGAATTTTTTTCTTTTCTATTTACTTTCAGATAATTTCATTTCAGATTGATAAGGGAAAGTTTTTTTTTTTTTTTTTTTTTGCTTTACAAGAACTCTTGCCTTATTTCTTCTCACTAATTTTTTATACTTTTTTGGGGTTTTATTATATCAATGAAAATGCTCACACCTCATTTTAACAAATTCACAAAATTGTTCTCAAAAACTGCAGCCAATTTACAAAAGATATTGCAAACAATATATCATCATTGTCAACCATTATCAATCCACTGCTGGACGAAGGTCTCCCCAAGTTTCCTCCACAACGGTCTGTCTTGTGCCAGTCTCCTCCATGTCACTCCCGCATACTTTCGAATTTCATCCACCCATCTTCCATGTGGTCTTCTTCTGGGTCTTTTCCTGTCCCTTGGAATCCAATCTAAAATTTCGGCTGTCCATCGATGGTCTGTTCTTCTGGCAGTATGTCCAGCCCATTGCCATTTCAGGGATTTAACTCTGATCATGATGTCTTCCACTCTTGTCATTTTTCGGATCCACGTGTTCCTCTTCTTATCTCTCCTGGTTACACCAAGCATGCACCTCTCCATGCTTCTTTGAGTTGTCTGCAGCCTTTGTATGTCTCTTTTAGTTAAGGTCCACGTCTCTGCCCCATACGTAAGCACTGGAAGGATGCATTGATCAAACACTTTTCTTTTAAGACATAATGGCATATTGCTCTTGAAAATTATGCTGTTTCTTCCAAAAGCTCTCCAGGCAAGTTTTGTACGCCGATTAATTTCTTCATCAATGTGACCCTCACTTGATATCTGCTGTCCAAGATAAACGTATGTGTCTGTTATCTCCAGCTTTTCTCCATCAATCGATAAATCTTCATTTCTTGTAAAAGCATTGAACATCACTTTTGTCTTCTGAAAGTTCATTTTTAATCCCACTTCTTTACTCTTGTCAGCAAGTTCCTGGATCATACTCTGCAGCTCAGATGGGGTAGTTGCAAAAATGACTACGTCATCAGCAAAACGAAGGTGGGTTAGATAATCTCCATTAATCTTTATCCCCTTGTTTTCCCAGCTCAGCGACTGAAAAACACCCTCCAATGTGGCATTAAAGAGCTTCGGAGATATGGTGTCACCTTGTCTCACTCCCTTTCCAATTTTTACGTGTGTTGTATTTTCAAACAGCCTAATCTTTGCACTTGCATTTTCATAGATGTTATTAATAATATTAATGTATGCATCTTCAATACCGCAGGTTTTCAGAGCCATTGTAACTGCTGATGGTTTCACCGAATCAAAGGCTTTTTCATAATCGATAAAGCCATGCACAATGGAAGTTCATATTCCCTTGCTCTTTCAATTAGTTCTCTCAGCACGTGGATATGATCTATTGTGCTGTAGCCACTCCTGAATCCAGCTTGTTCTCTCGGTTGAGCCATGTCCAGTGTTACCTTCAAGCGGTGTGAAAGAACTTTAGTGAAGATTTTATAAACTACTGATAGGAGGCTGATAGGTCTGTAGTTTCCAAGATCCTCAATGTCACCTTTCTTATGTAGCAGGATCATTGTAGCGGTGTTCCAATCCTCAGGAATCTTTCCTTCATTAAGGCATCGAGTGAAAATTTGGGCGAGTACTGTTTCGATTTCTCCACTTGCTTCTTGTATGATGTCTACAGTAATTCCATCTTCTCCTGGAGCTTTTCCTCGCTTCATGTTCTTGATTGCATGTGCAACTTCTGCTGGAAGGACTGGAGGAACTCTGGTACTGGTATCTTTCATGATGTCTGGAGTGCATATATCATCCCTTTCATATAATTTGGAGTAGAAATCTTTCACTCTTGTCAAAATTTCGCCTCTATTTCTTGTTACAGAACCATCTTCTTTTCTCAGTGCCATAACCTGTTTTCTTCCCCTTACTGAGATGTCCCTTTGCTATCTTTAGGCTTTGGTTGTTTTCAATTTCTTTCCTCATTAGTTCACAGTTGAATTTTCGTACGTCTTCAGTGATACTTTTCTTACTGTCTTGCATAGCTCTATATATTCCACTTTGGAAGTCACATCTTCTTTAGTTGTCCTCATCTCTCTTCTTTTTTGCATCAACATTTTCGTTTTTTCCTGATAATTTGTTTACATGCAACTTGTTCTTAGACCCAGCTAATTTTGTTGCTGTTTCCATAAGAGCTTTGGTTACTTTTCTGTTAACTTCAGAGATGTCCACTTCTTCCGATGTTAGGCCTTCTAAAGCAGAGAACCTGTTCTTCAGTTCCAACTTGAAGGTATTATGGTGTTTTTTAAGGTTGGTTATGTCAATAGATTTTGTTTGTCTTATGAGCTTGCCACGTTCAAGTTTAGTGTTGAGGTGCATCTTACATCTCACCAATCTATGGTCACTACCTGTGTTGAACTTGTTTATATATAATTGCTATCATTTCCCATTTCCAAATTGCTATCATTTCCACACTTGACATGATAATTAACCCTTACATGTCCGAATCATCAGCTGATGATGCGTCCAATACAACAGAATTGCTGCAAAAAATAATAAGAGCACAATGTGTATCAGGTGGAACATTCTTTAAAGAATGGAGCTGAAAGTTTATTCGATTAACTAAATGCAAAATAAAAAAAAATTTATTTTACAAATTTCAAACTATTTACTATTGTTCATACTTCCTGATTATTATTTTTAAAAATTCAAAAGCATTTGAGGAGTGATGTTTAAATTCTGAATAAAATAAAATTTTTCTTTTTCTTATCAGGGAAAAGCTAGTTTGATTATTGTGACTGAATACTAATTTGTACAGTTATCAAAATCACAAATTTGCTCATTTTCTAAAATTTTGTTTTGTCGCATGCAGAATGATAAATTTTGTAGAAAAATTAATATTGAGGCTTTTCTTTATCTTTCAGACAGTTTTTAGCTTTGCTTTTTCTGCATTGCAGACTCCTGAAAATGATTCTGCTTCAGGGGTCAATTTATCCAAGTGTTTATGCTGGCCAGCAGCATTGAGGATTGGTAGCATTTTAAAAATAAGGTTAGATTTCTGAAAATATTTCTCAGTTTAACTGCAAAATAAGTCTTGAACCAATCCTCAGAGAGTTGGCCAGTTGTCCAAGCATTTTTATTTGCTTTCCAATGCATGGGTAGCATGCTCTTGTTTAGATCTTTCAGTGCACTGGGATTTTGAGAGTTGTAGACTAGTAGCGGCTTCATTTTACAGCCACCTGCTGTGTTAGTTGCTTTATATTCAGGGACTTTCTCTTCTTTGCTGATGCAACTTCTCTGGGTGGCATGCATTTCTAAATTTAGTTAGGTTCTCTTCCATTAATTTACATAACCTTCAGTTGTCAGAGAACTTGTGACATTTAGAATTGATAAAAACCAAAAAGAGGAAAACGGGGTGCAAAAAAATATGTTTATAAGTAATATAATATCCATAGCACACAACTGCAGTGATCCACTCTGCATAGTACCTACTGTGGGACTAAATGATTCTTCTTGTATACCACACCTCTCACATGTCCCATCAAGGTCATACACATTGTGGCGAGAAAGCATCCAGCCACTCTGCTCCACCATGCAGAATCTTATATAACAGCAAAATTTTTTTGCTAATAACAAGCCACTAGGAGAATTTCTCTCTTACATGTTAGTGAAATGACATGCCAAACTCACATAAATCAAGGACTTACTGTACTCATCTGATCTTACTAATGATTTCTTGTTTTAATCCGATAAGAACTGCTTCTCAATTTATGGATGTATTCCGAGAAAGTTTTGTGAGCAAAATGCGTTCTAATGAATAAATTAAAACGAAAATTTTTATATATCTGTCCTCTATCATACTCAACCCTTTCCCAGTCACTGTGCTTATGCTATGTGATTGTGTGTGTAACATTTTTGCATAGATTACAATTGAAGTAACATGTAGTTATATAATTATGCATTGAACATCAGGGAATTTAATCTGGGGGTTTAGGATGCATCCTGTAGTTCCATAATATTAAACAGTTACTCACAAATGCTAATTTCATTAACACAGAATTCACAAATAAGTCTGGTTGTTCAGATAAGGGATATTTGGTGTTTGTGCGTACAAATAAAGGATCTTAATCAATACTTACAACATAACTTACTGTCATTTGGATTGGCAGTAAATTATACTTCTATGTATCTGTTTTAATGGTGTGATGGTGACCAATTTAGTAAAATGACCATGGTCTACAAATTGCTTTTTTATTGTTTTGAGTGGGAAATATATCTTATGTACATATCTTAAATTTAGGTACCTGCAACCACCTTCACAATGGATTGAATGTGCTTTAGAATCCAAAGAACTTCTTACATTTTGCTTGAAGAAACTTAAGGGTCTGAACCAGGTGTGTTGTCATGGAGTTTACTTACTACTGAAAATCATACTTTGTCAAGGTTTTATGTGTTTTTTTGTGCTTAAGAATTTTTTTGCTTGTGCAATGTATTATACAGGGTGTTTGCAAAAGTTGTAGCTCACTTTGATAACTCAAAAATAAATTGGAGCTGGAAAACAGAGTTAACAGGTATCAATAAGAGATGTGGGCGTGACAATTTTAGTGAATAAAAAGAACAAATTGTGAGTTATCAGTGTTCATTGATTTAAATCATAAATAAAAATCATTGATTTAAATCACAAATAGAAATCTTCAAGTCTGCATTATGTATTTAAAGTCCATTATAAAAATTAAAATTGCACAGTGTGTTCAAATTTTCAATTTTTATTTTGAAAATAGTAATCTGAGGTGCTATTTTTAAAACAGAAATCTAATAAAATGCTAAATTTAGGTAATAAATTTAGCACTGTTATTAGTTAAACAAAATGTACTTTATACTGAAACTAAACAACAGAATATTATTATTAACCATGAAAGTTAAAATACCTTTTGTTGTAAATGTGTTTTTTTTTCCACAAAGAGTTTTTCTTTGTGCCAGTTCTTAATGGTGAGCATGATGGCATAAACTAATTTTAAAACCTCAAAAGTGAGATTTGTCCCTTTCCAATGAGAGTATTAAGTCCCAGGCTTCCAGGACCACTAATTGCCTTTCATGGAGGTTAGAAGTTGGGTTTTGCCAGTGGCAAAGGAATCTGACTTTTGACATTCACCAGTGTTACCTTTCTTGTACATGAACTCAGCTGAAGGATTATCTCAATGGGTGGTAGTAGAGGATGATAAAGAACAGGTAGCCAGCAACAGTGGTATGTAAATTGCAAACTAAAATCAGACCGCCATTAAAACTATATGTAAATTGTGAACCAAGGCCCATGACCGCTATATGTAAATCTTGAACTGACTTCTCTGAACATCTCCTGGAATTACCTAAGCTAACTCATCTGTTTTGATTGCTTTGCTTTAGATATATCTTTTGTTGTTCGGCAAGTTTTACGATGGAAGTGACGCTCTTGTTCTCTGAAAAAGGAAAAGATTTGTTAATCGTAGATGCCTACACTTACGGCAAAATAAAGATATTTTCGTGAATACAATGAATTTAAGTACAAATGTACATATACTAAATATGGAACATCACAGAGAAAATTAACATGGCCCCTACACAAGGATGACAAACTAGTTTAGTTGTTTTCATGAACACACCGCTTTAAATTGTTTTACATTGTTTTAATCATTATTTTTTCATACTGGTTTATTTTTTGATATCGTCAGAATGGGTGCAGAAAAGTTGGTTCGCAATTTACACATCGGGTCTAGAAAAGTTGGTTTGCAATTTACATATAGGGGTCTTGGCTCTTAGTTCACAATTTACATATAGGGGTTGAGAGTGGTCCGATTTTAGTTCGCAATTTACACACTCCAACAGGAACTTATGCCAGTTTTGTAAATACCATTTTCAGTTAAGAGTCCTGTAGTAACTGTATTGTGTGGTTAAGGTTTCAGTGCTTAGCACATTTTAGGACAAGTGTTGAAGAGGGCTGGATGTAAAAAAAGATGTAATTTAGAACTACCTATATTAAAACTGTGGTAAAGGTTCACACGCTAAGTGAAAACTGTGTGAAAAAGAGATCCATGGACTTGTATCTTTCTTCTGTGAGCTCTGACAGTATGTGGAGAAATTCATTTAAAGGGGAAGATAATGCCCTTTTACTTACTATATGTTTCTTGTTAGTCTTTGTAAAGTGGAAATTACTTAATTACTTTTGGATATAGGTAGGTCCTTGTCTCACTGAAATCACTCTGAAAAGTTAGATAGATAGACAGAGAGAGAGATAGAGAGAGAGAGAGAGCATTTAGTCTTGTGTCATAATTACCACCACTAACATACTAAGGAAGAGTTTCTTTATTGAGTATCAATGGTGTTGGTGCATACATAGTGTATCTTCATGACTTTAGTTGTTTAATATTGATTCCTACTTACTGAGAACTGATTTATATTCTAGAAATAATGTTGTATAAAAAGAGCTGTGGTATTAGTATTAATAAATAAATTGTACATACCCACACATATGCTATTAGGGTAGGCCGTTCAAATAGGTAACATTTTTTTTTAAAATTTAAATCTGGAGGGGGGGGGGGAGTTGCCTCTTACCTTCAAATAAATGCCCATAATTTTTTTTTATTTTTTTAGATTTTTTATTCAGTCTTGAGTCCTCTACCAGGCTTTGTATTTTAGTGTTTTCAGCCTGAAACCTAGTCTTTCCAAGAAAAAGTTAAATGTCTAAAGATTTACATTTATTTCAGTAATTATTAAAAATTATATTATAAAAACTTAACTGATAATAAGAAAATGCATTTTCAGTATACAATTTTTTTTTAACCCTTGAAAGAAAAAATTCAAATATTGTGAAATTTTGCAGATTTTCTTTCAAATCAACAATGAATGAAACATGTTGATAAAACAAACATTAAAAAAATAAATATCAATTGAATTGCATTTTTAAACAATAAAAAATAAATACATAACAACTAAACATAGAAAGGTTAATGATAATTATTCAGCCAATTTATACTGGTTTTTATGATCAAAATTTGGCATAATTTGTGGGGATTGGATTTAAGCACGGATTAAGCCATCACGTGCTTCTGGTCCAATGGCAGATATTGATGCCTCTGACACCAAGTTCACTCACCTTTCCACAGCCTGTGTGTGACAAGGGTATCAAAGAAACTCTAAAGAAGAAGTAACTTGAGATTTATAAGGGATTCAATGTCTTCATTTGTAGCGTTAGTCAAAATAGGTGGAGATACAAAATGACACTCTTTCCAGTTAATCAGATCGATGTAGTCAATAGCTTCAAATTAATGTTTAGAATTTTGAATGTTCTTTCTGTGTTAGTCATTTTCTGTCTAGCCCTCAGAATCCTCCTTAGTCCCAGCTAAGGAATGGGGCGGTGGTCATCGCTGATCATTGCAAGGAGCATATTCTCAGGGTAAATAAAGTATGTATTCCTTTGAAAAATTAGATTAATTACAGCTTTCAATTCATCACTTAAATAACAAGTTGCCTTTATCGTCTTGAAAACATGCAAAACTACGTCTTTGCAGGAAGGATGACACTTTATCATGAACCACATTGGGGCATAAACTCTAAAAATAAATTCTAAAATAATTTTTAAGTTTGCTGACGTGTTCTACGATGCTACATGAGATGTAGCATCGTAGAACACGTTTTACAGTTGTTGGCCAAGGAGCATGAGATAGCGTTCCAGGTTGAAGATCAGCTAAATTCGTAGAGCATTTTCCTAAAGAAATAGCCTTGTAAATGTCCTACAAATATTTTTGATCTGAACTTAATCCTGTAGGCCGACTTTTGGTTAACCACAAGAAATAGTCATAAAGTTTGCAACTGGAAGCTTTTCACATTTATCTGATGATTTCCCGATTGTTCCCGAATATTCTTTTGGACCTGTTGTAACTCCATCTAAATATTTAAATAAGTGTCTCGGAAGCAATTCATTGGCATGCAGTTGGCATATGAACCATTGGAGTGAACAATTTAATTCCATTCTATAACTCCGTTTCTGCTTCCAGTATTGAAACCCGTGCCATCACAACATATTGCCACCAGGTGCCTGGACTTAACTTTCTTTCGCTGAAAAAAATTCAGAATACTTTCAGCAGTATTTTTTTATTTTTAGCTGTACCTGAAGGTGGTGTAATGTGCCCTATATAAGATGAACCTGGCTTTTCTATAAGGGAAATGGCCACAGATGGCCTGGCGGTCAGTGTTCATACTGCTACGGAGAAACCTCGGGTTCGATCCCAGGCAGGTACGAACGCTCGAACCACTAAATATCCATCGTGCGTCAGATGGGCATGTTAAGCTGTTGGAACCCGTGTACCGGTTATAAATAAGGGCGTCTTCCTCCCCTTTTCTACCTCATTTCCGTATCACTTTCCTATCGGGCACTCCAGCCCAAATCTTCTGGCTTCCTATTTCTAAGGGTTGTTTAAGACCTGGGGTCAGAGACTCCCTTCATGATCTCATCTGATCTATAAGAGAAATATGGTGCGCACATCTTTCAAGGTCAAGTTATTGCTGCACTTTGGGCACACTTGATAATTGGTAGAACGCCTAGACCAGTATGATTCCTCCATTGCGATGTAGTTCACACTTTCTCCTATTAACAGAGTTAATAAAAGATACATTTCAGACATAAAACACTAAAATAATGGTTGAACTGTATTGATACAGCGTAGGTATATTTGTGCAATTAATATGTATAACAAAATTATATTCATCATCATCATCATCATTGTCAACCATTATCAATCCACTGCTGGACGAAGGTCTCCCCAAGTTTCCTCCACAACGGTCTGTCTTGTGCCAGTCTCCTCCATGTCACCCCTGCATACTTTCGAATTTCATCCACCCATCTCCAATGTGGTCTTCTTCTGGGTCTTTTCCTGTCCCTTGGAATCCAATCTAAAATTTCGGCTGTCCATCGATGATCTGTCCTTCTGGCAGTATGTCCAGCCCATTGCCATTTCAGGGATTTAACTCTGATCATGATGTCTTCCACTCTTGTCATTTTTCGGATCCACGAGTTCCTCTTCTTATCTCTCCTGGTTACACGAAGCATGCACCTCTCCATGCTTCTTTGAGTTGTCTGCAGTCTTTGTATATCTCTTTTAGTTAAGGTCTACGTCTCTGCACCATACGTAAGCACTGGAAGGATGCATTGATCAAACACTTTTCTTTTAAGACATAATGGCATATTGCTCTTGAAAATTATGCTGTTTCTTCCAAAAGCTCTCCAGGCAAGTTTTGTACGCCGATTAATTTCTTCATCAATGTGACCCTCACTTGATATCTGCTGTCCAAGATAAACGTACGTGTCTGTTATCTCCAGCTTTTCTCCATCAATCAATAAATCTTCATTTCTTGTAAAAGCATTGAACATCACTTTTGCCTTCTGAAAGTTCATTTTTAATCCCACTTCTTTACTCTTGTCAGCAAGTTCCTGGATCATACTCTGTAGCTCTGATGGGGTAGTTGCAAAAATGACTACGTCATCAGCAAAATGAAGGTGGGTTAGATAATCTCCATTAATCTTTATCCCTTTGTTTTCCCAGCTCAGCGACTGAAAAACACCCTCCCATGTGGCATTAAAGAGCTTCGGAGATATGGTGTCACCTTGTCTCACTCCCTTTCCAATTTTTATGTGTGTTGTATTTTCAAACAGCCGAATCTTTGCACTTGCATTTTCATAGATGTTATTAATAATATTAATGTATGCATCTTCAATACCGCAGGTTTTCAGAGCCATTGTAACTGCTGATGGTTTCACCGAATCAAAGGCTTTTTCATAATCGATAAAAGCCATGCACAGTGGAAGTTCATATTCCCTCGCTCTTTCAATTAGTTCTCTCAGTACGTGGATATGATCTATTGTGCTGTAGCCACTCCTGAATCCAGCTTGCTCTCTCGGTTGAGCCATGTCCAGTGTTACCTTCAAGCGGTGTGAAAGAACTTTAGTGAAGATTTTATAAACTACTGATAGGAGGCTGATAGGTCTGTAGTTTCCGAGATCCTCAATGTCACCTTTCTTATGTAGCAGGATCATTGTAGCGGTGTTCCAATCCTCAGGAATCCTTCCTTCATTAAGGCATCGAGTGAAAATTTGGGCGAGTACTGTTTCAATTTCTCCACTTGCTTCTTGTATGATGTCTACAGTAATTCCATCTTCTCCTGGAGCTTTTCCCCGCTTCATGTTCTTGATTGCATGTGCAACTTCTGCTGGAAGGACTGGAGGAACTCTGGTACTGGTATCTTTCATGATGTCTGGAGTGCATGTATCATCCCTTTCATATAATTTGGAGTAGAAATCTTTCACTCTTGTCAAAATTTCTGCCTCTATTTCTTGATACAGAACCATCTTCTTTTCTCAGTGCCATAATCTGCTTTTCTTCCCTTACTGAGATGTCCCTTTGCTATCTTTAGGCTTTGGTTGTTTTCAATTGCTTTCCTCACTAGTTCACAGTTGAATTTTCTTACGTCTTCAGTGATACTTTTTCTTACTGTCTTGCATAGCTCTATATATTCCACTTTGGAAGTCACATCTTCTTTAGTTGTCCTCATCTCTCTTCTTTTTTGCATCAACATTTTCGTTTTTCCTGATAATTTGTTTACATGCAACTTGTTCTTAGACCCAGCTAATTTTGTTGCTGTTTCCATAAGAGCTTTGGTTACTTTCCTGTTAACTTCAGAGATGTCCACTTCTTCCGATGTTAGGCCTTCTAAAGCAGAGAACCTGTTCTTCAGTTCCAACTTGAAGGTATTATGGTGTTTTTTAAGGTTGGTTATGTCAATAGATTTTGTTTGTCTTATGAGCTTGCCACGTTCAAGTTTGGTGTTGAGGTGCATCTTACATCTCACCAATCTATGGTCACTACCTGTGTTGAACTTGTTTAGCACACTGCAGTCTTCTATGATGAATTTTTTGTTACACATAATAAAATCAATTTCACTTGTCGTCCCATTTGGATGTCTCCATGTCCATTTCCTGTGTGGCTTTTTCTTGAAGAAGGAGTTCAAGATAAAAAACCCTTCTGCCTCTGCAAACTCAATGAGAGTATTTCCACGCTGGTTTCTGTTGCCGTGACCGAATTTACCTACTGAAGTTTCATTCTGTTGCCGTTGCCCTATTTTTACATTGAAATCTCCCATAATTATTTTCAAGTTAGACAGTATTTATTTGTTTCTGGCTCCCTTTTTATTATGTATTTTTCTTGTTTCATTATTCTTGTTTTTCATTTTTGTTGCTGCTTTAATATAGTTTTTAAAGTTACAAAAAAAAAAAAAAAAAAAAAATGGGAAAGAAAGAAAAAGGAAAATCCTTAGACAATTCCAAGATGTCTACCCTGAGAAGTGGGGCATTTTGGAAGTTTCCCCATGTCTACCTATTTTTAGTTTTAGTTCCTTAAGATTTCATTTTATTGTAACACCAGTTTTGCAAGACTCGAAATTGGTGTTGTTAGTTACTAAAAAATTCACATTCTCATCACAGGATCATACTGCATCTGTATCCCACTGAAAATGTTTCACATATTTTTGACTCACTAAACCTGTTGTGCAAGACATGTGAGAAATCGTAGCGTATAACAAGCATCCCTTTTGTTAAAAGTCTTATACTTAGTACATAATAGTATTTCAAGATATTTTGCTATATTCTAGCCCATATCATTTTTTTCTCTTACAAAAAAATTTTATGGTGGGAAAATTTTTCATTCGGGAACCTGGAAAATGCAAAGAATAGTGTGGCCATGTATTTACTGAAATTGAATGGAAAAAGGCTTTAAAGTAGTATTTCTGTAAGTTCCAGTACAGTGTCAAATGCAAATATATTGTCATGCCTTCTGGTAGAAAAATTCTACATCTGGAAAACCAGGAGGAATGATTCTAACATCTGTGGCAGTTAGAGACAGCATATGTTAAAATAATTTTTCAGATCTCATCTGTGGAAGCTGAGGCATTGCAGAATGTAGGATCTAAATTTGCACCACCTGATTTGAAAATTATGAATCAGAAAATCTTGTAAATGCATGAAAAACTGTAGTCTGGAACAAAAATAATTTTTAGATGTGATTTTTTTGACACACAAGATATAGTTTAAATGGAAATAAATACAAGTGAACTCTTCAGCCAATGAACAATATATATATCTTTTCTTTTGAGTAAAGCCAATAAATTTAAATTTCTAATCATAATAGTAAAAATAATGGTTTCATGTGTAGAATATAATTTTACAGGGTTGCTTTGTTGTGTGATACATAACCTGTTTTTAGAGTTGCATTGCATTGTTCACTAAGCCCTTAGTGATTCTTTCCCATATTTATTTATTCATTCAGATATAGTTTTATAGACATTATGAGGACAGTGCTGATTATAAGGCATTTTGTTATGTAAAATTGTGTAATCTCAAAATCTGGTTCAACAGAAAGAGTGAGGGGGCAAATTGCATTAAACAGATCAGTTGTTCTGCGACAGTCTAGTTGTTCAGGTTTGTACAACAGTAATAGTTTCCTAGTTTTAAAGCATGTATGTTAAATGATTCAAGTGGTTTAACATGATATCTGAAAGCTTTTGACTTTGATATAGCTTTTTTTTCTTTTCTCAGGTTCATTTGGTAGATGCAGCATTTGTGTGGACAGAACCTCATTCAAAACGTATCAAGCTTCGCCTCACTGTTCAGAAAGAGGTTATGGGTGGTGCAATTTTGCAACAAGTATTTATAGTAGAGTATGTGGTCCACACTCAGATGTGCTCTGACTGTCATAAAATAGAATGCAAGAACTTTTGGAGGGCTATGGTTCAAGTTCGTCAAAGGGTTTGTGTGATTTTTGTGGTTTTGATGCAAGTTTTCATATTTTTGTCAAGTGTTCAGAGTGGGTTTTCAAAAAGTGAGAGTCATTCATCTCCTTGTAAGAGTTACTGAATTTTTAAAAGTTGCATCTTGCTGTGCTTTCCCTAAGATTGACACATGATGAAGTACACAATCATTATTATATGCCATCCAAAAGTTACACATCAGTAGAGATGGAACATCTTTTATTTGCATGTGCGTGTTCAGTGTTGTTCTCTTCAATGTGCATGTAACATGAGTGTTACAAAACGAGTAAGGGTCGTATGTTGTGACTCCCCATGACCTCTTAGGTATAAGATTGACTTATTGTAACTGAGACAAAAATTTCATGCTACATTTATCTGAGAGAAAATGCAGAAATCTAAAATTATAGCAACTTCATGAATATTTTCAAACATGGGAATGTATAAAATTACTGAAAAAATGGAAATTAAAATTACCAAAATATGTAAAATTGCATTGTGCAATTTGAAATTTAAATCCAGTTTCTACACAATCAATATCCAATTACGCATTATGCAAATATTCTCAAATGTGTCACGATACTTATTCACAGAATTAAGATAACATTTCAGTACTTGAAATTTTTCCATACAGATCATTTTAACCAATCAACAAACTCAAGAATATGCACAATATACAACACTATGAGTAACACCATATTCATTCAAAACCTTCCACGACCGAGTAAATAGGACACTTTTGTGGAAGGTTTTGAATGAATATGGTGTTACTGGGAATCTACTTAATAGTGTAAAAGCCATGTATGCTGCCAGTAGAGCTCGTGTACGAGTGAATGACATTTTATCAAAATGGTTTTCTCTTGATTGCAGGAGTCAGACAAGGCTGTCTAATGTCACCATGACTGTTTAATATATTTATGGATGCGTGCATGCGTGATGCCAAAATAGATAATACAGGTTTATGTCTTGGTGATATCTGCATTGTAGATTGCTGTATGCTGATGACACTGTCCTGCTGGCAGAGAGCAAAAGTGAGTTTCAGAGTATGTTGCCCGGGATGTACGAAGTTTGCATGAAATTCAAACTGAGTATAAATAAGAGAAAAACTAAAGTTATGGTTTTTGAAAGAGGAACTGGTAGTACTGGGTGTAATAGGCCCCTATTAGTCTAAATGGCACAGTAATTGACCAGGTGAATGAGTTTGTGTATTTAGGAAGCATGTTTGACAGAGAGAACAAATTGGATGGTGAAATTAGTAGGTGAGTGAATTCTTCATTGAGAGTCATAGCGGCTTTGGCAGGTGTTCACAAGAATGATGGGTTCTCAAGAGAGTCCCACATAGCTGTGTATGAGAGTGTAATTATTCCTACTCTGATGTATGGCAGTCAAACCTGAGTACTACAGAAGAAACATAGGAGTTGTTTGTGTGCTGGAGAAATGTGTTACTTATGGGGGGGGGGTGGCATGACACGTTCTGATTGTGTGAGGAATGAAGATGTGTTGCAGTTGTGTAATGTGAAGCAAAATGTTATTAGCAAGGCAGAGACTAATATACTTCGGTGATTTGGCCATGTTGAAAGGGTGAGTGATGAGATGCTTACTAAGAAAATCTTTTAGCCCAAGTGGCTGGAAGGAAAGGCAGCAGAAGGCCAAAGAAGTCATGGGAGGATCAGATTCAGGAGTGTCAGCATGAGAAAAAGATTATGAAGTATAAGAAGGTCTTGTGTACGGCGTGTGATAGAGGTCAGTGAAGCCTGAGTTGTATGTCAAGATCGCTCTAAATGGAGAAGTTTGATACAGCAACAGTAAGTAAAAATTATCTGGTATTTTTTATTTCATTGTGGAGCTAACCTCTGAATCTCAGAGAACAGCGTAGTGATATGTATATGTAATATGTATGCTTTCTTATGCTGGGATAAGTCTCTTAAAGAAGCAGCAATTAAGAAAGAAAAATTCTGAATTTTATACTAACTTTCAATAATTTCAGATTGAATTCCAGCAAATTTAGGTTTGACCAGGATATCAAAATGGGTAGTTAATGCCTTTAATATATATATATATATATATACACACACACACTATCTACCAACAAGTAATTGGACACCTCTGCAATCGACGATATCTGCGGTCCTGATACACGTCACGGCCGCCACCGTTAAATATCGTGTGGGGAAACAACAATGCAACCAGTCGCATGCAAGATGCCACTCAGTGCGGAGCTCTCTGATTTCGAGAAAGGTGTAATCGTCGGGTATCACAGAAATGGCCGATCTATACGTGACATATCCAGCGAGTTGAAGTACCCAAAATCGACAGTGGCCTACGTGATTGGCCAGTGGAAGATGAGAGGTGACTGTCGGAATGTGCCCCGACCCGGCAGACCCACAAAACTGGGAGTTAGAGGCCGCCGGGTGCTGGCCAGAGAAATTCGGAAGAACCGCACCAAATCAATGGGCCACATCCCCGAGGAGTTTCAACAGGCATCCGGGAGTGTTCTTTCGATGAATACCATCCGTAAGGAAGCCCATCTGCTCGGTTATCACGGACGTGCTGCCACCCACAAGCCTTTGATCACCAAGTCCAATAGCGCTGCTCGGCTAATGTGGTGCAAAGAACGTCGACAGTGGACTGTTGAACAGTGGAAACAGGTTCTCTGGAGCGACGAATCAAGGTTCACCCTCTACCACTCGAATGGCAGGGTCTGGGTTTGGCATCTGCCTGGAGAACGCCTCCTGCCGAAATATATTGTGCCAACTGTGAAGTTCCGCGGCGGTGGAATTATGCTATGGGGGTGTTTCTCCTGGTATGGCACGGGACCCTTGGTTGCAATTCCTAGTAGACTCAACGCCAAGACCTACTACACCATTTTGGATGACCATGTGCTTTCCTACGTTGTGGCAGTTTTACTGGGTGGACCCATGTTACTTTCAGGATGGCAATGCCACCTGTCATGTTGCGAGGTCCACCATGGCTTGGTATGGTGACAATGGAGTTAATCGAATGGACTGGCCTGCGCAGAGCCCGGACCTTAACCCTATCGAGCACCTCTGGGACGAGTTGGAGCGTCGACTTAAGGGGTGCCCCCACCGTCTGAAATCAGTGAAGGAACTGATCTGTCTTCTCCAAGCTGAGTGGAAGAAAATACCGCTAGCCGTCGTACAACGCCCGGTTGAGAGTATGCCCCGAAGGGTCGTAGCTGTAATCGCCGCTCAGGGAGGCTCCACCAACTATTGAAGGTGAATAAACTTTGTTTCCCTTTGCTATCACAGGTATCCAATTACTTGTTGGTAGATAGTATATATATATATATATATATATATATATATATATATATGGAATGTAAGGTCAGGTGATGCGTAACATCACAGCCTCTCCTTGACAAATGTCAACCCCGCCTTCTCGTGGTGCATCCTGTTCCCACTAAAGGGGCTCTGACGACCGCCAATAGCGGTATAACTATACCATCGGGATTAGAGGAAATTCTATCCCACACTCACCAACCCGCTTGGCCAGCGTGGTGAGTTATGGCCAAACCCCTCCAAAATGACTCCACAACTTAAATCTTGGCCCTCAGTCTCCGGCAGCTGGAATGTACCTGGCCAAGGCAGCGACATGAAGGCAGAGGGTGCTAAGAATCCCCGGAGGACCGGACTAGGCTGCCATCTGATGCTGACCTTGGCAACGTACAATGGATGCTCCCTATCTTCTGATTCAAGGCTTCTTGAATTGGAAGAGGAACTACAAAGGATCAAGTGGGACATCGTGGGGCTAAGTGAGGTAAGGAGAAAAGGAGAAGATCTCATCGAACTGAAAAGTGGACATCTCTTCTACTATCGTGGGACAGATACTGGCAGAACTAGTGGTGTTGGATTTATAATAAACAAGAAACTGAAGGATAAAGTGGTAGAAGTTGAAAGTTCCTCTGACAGAGCTGCACGACTCGTTATCCAACTATCGAGAAGATACAAGGCTCAGATTATTCAAACTTATGCACCCACCACAAGTCATCCTGAAGAAGAAATTGAAGAATTTTATGAGGAAATTTGTCATCTAAATAATAAAGGTAAGCAGCACTTGAAAATAATTATGGGAGATTTCAATGCAAAAATAGGGCAACGGCAACAGAATGAAACTTCAGTAGGTAAATTCGGTCACGGCAACAGAAACCAGCGTGGAAATACTCTCGTTGAGTTTGCAGAGGCAGAAGGGTTTTTCATCTTGAACTCCTTCTTCAAGAAAAAGCCACACAGGAAATGGACATGGAGACATCCAAATGGGACGACAAGTGAAATTGATTTTATTATGTGTAACAAAAAATTCGTCATAGAAGACTGCAGTGTGCTAAACAAGTTCAACACAGGTAGTGACCTTAGATTGGTGAGATGTAAGATGCACCTCAACACTAAACTTGAACGTGGCAAGCTCATAAGACAAACAAAATCTATTGACATAACCAACCTTAAAAAACACCATAATACCTTCAAGTTGGAACTGAAGAACAGGTTCTCTGCTTTAGAAGGCCTAACATCGGAAGAAGTGGACATCTCTGAAGTTAACAGAAAAGTAACTAAAGCTCTTTTGGAAACAGCAACAAAATTAGCTGGGTCTAAGAACAAGTTGCATGTAAATAAATTATCAGGAAAAACGAAAATGTTGATGCAAAAAAGAAGAGAGATGAGGACAACTAAAGAAGATGTGACTTCCAAAGTGGAATATATAGAGCTATGCAAGACAGTACGAAAAAGTATCACTGAAGACGTAAGAAAATTCAACTGTGAACTAGTGAGGAAAGCAATTGAAAACAACCAAAGCCTAAAGATAGCAAAGGGACATCTCAGTAAGGGAAGAAAACAGATTATGGCACTGAGAAAAGAAGATGGTTCTGTAACAAGAAATAGAGGCGAAATTTTGACAAGAGTGAAAGATTTCTACTCCAAATTAGATGAAAGGGATGATACATGCACTCCAGACATCATGAAAGATACCAGTACCAGAGTTCCTCCAGTCCTTCCAGCAGAAGTTGCACATGCAATCAAGAACATGAAACGGGGAAAAGCTCCAGGAGAAGATGGAATTACTGTAGACATCATACAAGAAGCAAGTGGAGAAATCGAAACAGTACTCGCCCAAATTTTCACTGGATGCCTTAATGAAGGAAAGATTCCTGAGGATTGGAACACCGCTACAATGATCCTGCTACATAAGAAAGGTGACATTGAGGATCTCGGAAACTACAGACCTATCAGCCTCCTATCAGTAGTTTATAAAATCTTCACTAAAGTTCTTTCACACCGCTTGAAGGTAACACTGGACATGGCTCAACCGAGAGAACAAGCTGGATTCAGGAGTGGCTACAGCACAATAGATCATATCCATATGCTGAGAGAACTAATTGAAAGAGCGAGGGAATATGAACTACCATTGTGCATGGCTTTTATCGATTATGAAAAAGCCTTTGATTCGGTGAAACCATCAGCAGTTACAATGGCTCTGAAAACCTGCGGTATTGAAGATGCATACATTAATATTATTAATAACATCTATGAAAATGCAAGTGCAAAGATTCGGCTGTTTGAAAATACAACACACATAAAAATTGGAAAGGGAGTGAGACAAGGTGACACCATATCTCCGAAGCTCTTTAATGCCACATTGGAGGGTGTTTTTCAGTCACTGAGCTGGGAAAACAAGGGGATAAAGATTAATGGAGATTATCTAACCCACCTTCGTTTTGCTGATGACGTAGTCATTTTTGCAACTAGCCCATCAGAGCTGCAGAGTATGATCCAGGAACTTGCTGACAAGAGTAAAGAAGTGGGATTAAAAATGAACTTTCAGAAGACAAAAGTGATGTTCAATGCTTTTACAAGAAATGAAGATTTATCGATTGATGGAGAAATGCTGGAGATAACAGACACGTACGTTTATCTTGGACAGCAGATATCAAGTGAGGGTCACATTGATGAAGAAATTAATCGGCGTACAAAACTTGCCTGGAGAGCTTTTGGAAGAAACAGCATAATTTTCAAGAGCAATATGCCATTATGTCTTAAAAGAAAAGTGTTTGATCAATGCATCCTTCCAGTGCTTACGTATGGTGCAGAGACGTGGACCTTAACTAAAAGAGACATACAAAGGCTGCAGACAACTCAAAGAAGCATGGAGAGGTGCATGCTTGGTGTAACCAGGAGAGATAAGAAGAGGAACTCTTTTATCCGAAAAATGACAAGAGTGGAAGACATCATGATCAGAGTTAAATCCCTGAAATGGCAATGGGCTGGACATACTGCCAGAAGGACAGATCATCGATGGACAGCCGAAATTTTAGATTGGATTCCAAGGGACAGGAAAAGACCCAGAAGAAGACCACATGGGAGATGGGTGGATGAAATTCGAAAGTATGCAGGGGTGACATGGAGGAGACTGGCACAAGACAGACCGTTGTGGAGGAATCTTGGGGAGACCTTCGTCCAGCAGTGGATTGATAATGGTTGACAATGATGATGATGATGATATATATATATATATATACAGACAGTCATACCAGAATAATATGATATATATACAGTCATATCAGAATGATATGACCACCCCAGAATCACAGTCTACCCGCCCAGGCATGCCACAGAGTTGACATGACAAGGTCAACCACACGGAGATATAAGCAGCTGGCCAGGAAAGATGAGCCATAGTACATAACGTGAGCATAATATAAAATAAAATCTTCGTAGTTCTAATTCCGATATCATCAGAAAACTACTGTCCTTTAAACGTGCATACGTTCATCATATTAGATATTTCAGCTAGATAATGCTTACCTTTGCATTTCTATATTGCTTGACTTTACATTTCCTGCACGCGGTCCAGTTGTTGCTGATGTTATCGTTCCAATCGTCCGTTTCAGGTATAGCTGTCCTTGGCGCTATTCTCGTTTAATGCAGGTTTGTTTCACTAAACTTCGTTTAGGTTCCATTGATACCAACTTTTACCGTTTTCTTTGCTCGAAATTTTCGCCCAAAACTTTGGGCATCTTCAGGAGCGTGGCGATTTTGCACCTTTGCTTGTGGGTGCCTTCTCGCTTACTGGGGTTTACTAATCCCCATTGCCATTCTTCGTTCATCTCGGATACGCGGTTTGATCGTTTCTACCCTGTCGATATCTATGTTTCCTCTTTTGATGTATATATATATATATTTAATATGCTATCTTGTTTGTTTTCCTTTACTTCCTTCTATCCTTGTCTTTCCTCCTTTTCTGGCAACCTCTTCCCGAAGTTCGACGAACTAAAATTGCTAAAAAGAAATCAAAAATCGGAAAAACGATTGAGGATGGAAGAAGCAATTTTGATGTATAAAAATAAAAATAGAGTATGTAACCAGTACAACCCAAGCACATTGTCTAACCTATGGAAAGAACTTATTAGACAAGAAAAAGAGCAAAAAAAAAAAAAAAAAAAAAAAAAACAGAAAAGGAGAAAAGACAAGGATAAAAGGAAGTAAAGGAAAACAAACAAGATAGCGTATTAAAAAAAAATGTCCAAAGAGGAAACATAGATGGCGACAGGGTAGAAATGATCATACCGCGTATCCGAGATGAACGAAGAATGGCAACGGGGATTAGCAAACCCCAGTAAGTGAGAAGGCACCCACAAGCAAAGGTGCAAAATCGCCACGCTCCTGAAGATGCCCAAAGATTTGGGCGAAAAATTTCGAGCAAAGAAAACGGTAAAAGTTGGTATTAACAGAACCTAATCGAAGTTTAGTGAAACAAACCTGCATTAAACGAGAATAGCGCCAAGGACAGCTATACCTGAAACGGATGATTGGAACGATAACATCAGCGACAACCGGACCACGTGCAGGAAATGTAAAGTCAAGCAAGATAGAAATGCAAAGGTAAGCATTATCTAGCTGAAATATCTAATATGGTGAGCATAATAGACAGAGGTAGTGATTTGATGGATGTTCAAAAAGGAATGATCATTGTTTACCGCGCCAAGGGTGGAAGCATCTCAAAAACAGCCGACTTCATGGGCTGTTCGCAAGGTGTTGTAGTAAGGATGTACCAAGAATGGATATACCTTGCACCTCGTGACACAATCGATGCATAACTGCGCAGCAACTGACCACACAAATGACCTCTGGGGCACCCAGGTATGTGTCCCTAATAACAGTAGAGTGAACCCTGTTATTCATGGGTCTCTGAAGTTGACGCTGCGTCAAGACGCCCATATTAACCTAGGTCCATCGGTAATGACCAGCCTGCAGTTCGCATGGAACTACTGTCACATGGACATTGGAAGAGTGGAAAAAGGTTGCCTTTTCTAACAAATCAAAGTTTCTACTCCACAGAAGTGATGGGCGGCAGTGGATACGGCATCAGACACATGAGAACCAGCACCTGGACACGCTTGTCGGTCAAGTATAGACCGACAGTGGCAGTGTGCATGTCAGGGGTGTTTTCCTGGTATGACCTGGAACCACTGGCACCACTGGATGGGTCCCTGAATGCCAGTGGCTACCTGTCCAGTTTTGCTGACAACATGCATCCCTTCATGTTGGAAGCTTACCATGGTGGTGATGGTGTCTACCAACAGAACAATGTGCCCTGCCACATTGCTAAGGGGCTGCATGACTGGTTTCAGGGACACAACAGCGATGTCTCTGTTCTCCCCTGGCCGGCAAAATCTCCTGTCCTCAATCCCATATAGCACTTGTAGGACTATTTGGATCGACAGGTTCTACGTGCCAATCTACACCCACAGCATCTCCTAGTCCTCAGTGCTCTGCTGCAGTCCGAATGGGCCCGTGTGCCTCGGGCAACCTTCCAGGCCCTTATTATAAGTCTATGCCATGTTGTCTCGCCACTGTCATCTGGGCCAAGGGCGATTATTCTCATTATTAGGTAGGTGGTCATATTATTCTGATATTGCTGTGTATTTATTGTGAAAGTTATATTGCCAAATGATTTTTCCATTTCATTTGTTTGACCACTATTATCTATTTAAGTGGTGAAATTTCTCAACAACTTTCACCAGAGGATAATGAATAATATTTATGGGAATTTATAAGATTTATTGAAAAACGTAAGTTCCATTTTATGTCAAAATATGTTAAAGATGAGAAAAAAAGTTAACAAATATGTTAAAGATAAAAAGAAACAATTTTTTTCTGCAGAAAGGTAGGTGTAATAGTGTTATATCATTGTGAGCAAATTTACTTCATTTCACAGTGATTAAAATTATTTACTTTACTTTCCGACTTTTATACAAAACCCAGTTAAGTTACTTATGTAAATAAGATGTCAGCATCATGGGCAGCACTATTGAATTTTGAAGACGTCCACCAAACTTTCAGGTTAACTGTATAGGATTTTATGCAAACCCAAAGTCTGATACTATCATAATCTATTAATACTTCAACCAAACTTGGAAAAATTTCAGATTATCAAAAAGATAAAAAGGCTTTTGAAGTAGAATTTCAATTAATTGTGTCCAAGTGCAATTTTATGTATTCAGGTCATGTGAACAAACAACAAGTTCATATAATCAAGTACATAGCACAGCTGGTACCAATAAAAATTAAGAATCATATGTATATATTTATGTAGTTGCACATTTAACTGCAATTTTAGTGTGAAATTAACTTTTTTACGGGTCTTATAGAGGTTATTATTCAAAAAAGTTGGTCAAATTTTCGAACTAAAGCCTAGTTCGTCATCAAGACTACGTCACTGGAGTAATTGCTGTTACTCAGTTGGAAGAGTCCAACCGCCCTGATGACGAACTAGGCTTTAGTTCGAAAAATTGACCACCAACTTTTTGAATAATAACCTCTATAAAGACCCGTAAAAAAGTTAATTTCACAGTACAATATGAATAGAGGTGCCATAAATTTATTTACAACTGCAATTTTAGTTCCATGTGCCAGGTCCATATCTGGGCATGGCGAGTCCAGTGTTGGACATCTTAACAGATGATCTGTGGACAGTGCTCCCACTGCAACTACATTTGTCTGAGGCAGCAGAGAAGCCCCACTATAGTCCATTACTTTTAAATCAGTGGCTCAAGTTCACCTGCTCCCTCCCTTCCCTTGCTCGTAACCATGATAGTGTCTGCCACGATCGAGATACTGAACTTGTTTTTCCCCACTTCACTTTAGGAAAGGGAACTGGTTTTTATATCAGACCAAACGGGGGTTTGCTTGTACTCAAGCTTATCTTAAGCTAAAATGGAGAAAGTGAGTTTGCCGTCTTGAGTCCCCTTCGCGGTAGATGCTACCATGGTTACAGGCAAGAGTAGGGTGGGAGCGGGTGAACTTAAACTGCTGATTTAAAAGTATTGGACTATAAATTATGCTATCTG
Source organism: Macrothele yani (assembly GCA_039090855.1). Classification (NCBI taxonomy): domain Eukaryota; kingdom Metazoa; phylum Arthropoda; class Arachnida; order Araneae; family Macrothelidae; genus Macrothele; species Macrothele yani. The sequence goes on along the minus strand of CM077025.1, from coordinate 77,336,445 downwards.
CTTCTGCTACTCCTTGTGCACAAATGATTAAGAGATTTCCAGATTGGCCAGCCCCTTGAGGCTATTGGTGGTAGTTTTTATGGTGGTTTGATTCTCATTCTTATAGTACTGTCATAAAATTTAGAGGTCTCTCCATATTGTAACTCTTGCATCTGCATTTCTGTTTGTGTGATGGTGTTAAAGAGTCTCAAGCTTTTAGGTAGCAGCATATGTTCATACAGAAGAGCCATAGCAGAAGCATCTTTGTTGAAGCCCCTGGGAAGTGTACCTTGTGTGTTTACCAGTTCTACTACTCACCAACTGTGGCTGCTGTCCTAAGAATGAAAAGGACAGATGCAAATCCATCACCAAGTTTGGCATGTACGACCTGATTTCTGACAGGACTGTATCAACAAACAGAACTGTGAAGGCCAGGGCTGTAACTAGGGCGGGGCTGTCAGTGCTTACACACCAGGCACAAGCACAAGGCCTCATGGAGTGCAAAAGATGAAATCATACTGTGATTTTTTTTCTTTTTCTCTTACTATGTCTGGGGGGGGGTATATGGTTAACTAGGGAAAGGTTTTAATGGGATATCCAATGCACAGTTTTGAGATTAAATACCTTTGTAAACTACTGCATAACTTTTATAAATTATGTACTCTGAATTGCTACATTCCAAACATGATGCAGTACAGTATGTATGTGTATAAATAATAACAGGGATCGCATTTCTCCTAAAATTCCTAATATTTTGTGACCCTCCTTAAATTCCTAAAATTATAACTAAAATTTGCTATTCTTCCTAAAATTTTCGTAAGCTTATTTTTTAAAAATACAACCGTTATTAACGCCAATAAATTTACCATTACGGTAAGGTTAAAAGACCTGTTATTGTAGAAACACAGCCTATATGCTGTGCTGCTGAAGGGAGGGAAAATGACTCCATCGAGATGTGCTTGCTTCGGGGCGGGCGCTCCACTTTTGTGCCTTCGGACAGTTTTCGAGAGTAACAAGAGATCTAAGGGAAAAGGGGAGGGGTAATTTTCACCCCTGGTTTGCGCTTTGCAGACGAACTCAGTGGCATGCAGAAGATCGTACTTTATTTTTGGACATGCCTCGTGGAACCTCCTCTTTCTGCTGATGTTTTGTTATTGTAAACCGCAGGTGGGTGGAAGCAAAGAGGAAACATGTGGTCTCCTTCTGTAACCTCCGGTAATGACGATGGGATGGTAGCTGAGTGTTATCGTGGCAGGCAGTGGAGCACGTGATCATTAACCTTCCATCGTGTGTCGGCGACAGCGACCTTCGATACGCAATATATCTCGGCTCCGACTCGCTTTGACTGAACTTGCGTGAGATGCGTATGATAGTTTCTGCTTTTGCGTCTTTTATGGTGTTCTGTGCTGTGTGCAGGTTCAGTTCTCTAGTGGTGACTTGCTTTTTTTTCTATCTTCTGACGTCCTCGCAGCCAAACTTCAGGAAGTTGTCGGGTTTTGCAATATTGGAACGTGTTTTTGTACTTCCCTTTCATTTTCTGGTTAGTAATACAAGTGTTTAAGATGCCTAAATCCAAAACGAAATTTCAAGATGCGTGGCTCGCCAAAGAATTGGACGGAGTGAAGTTGAAAGAATGGTGTTCTGCAACTGAAACAATATTTTCTGCTAAGTGTATATTGTGTTCAGAAATTTTCAACATTTCTAATAGTGGCTTTTCACAAGTAAAAGCACATCATAAAGGAAAAAAACATTTGCAGAAATTTCAAAGTAAATTTCAAAATAAGTCCATCCTGAAAGCCTTTGGAGGACGGGATCTTCAGCCCAAAACAAATATTAGTGAAGTACTGAGTCATGATTTACAGTTGGCTAAAGTCGAAGCATTATGGGCCATGAAAGTTGCTAAGGACAATATGTCTTTTGTTTCATGCACTGAAACAGTTGATATATATCAAATACGTGGAGATAATGTAAATGGACGATGTCATCACTCTTTCCACGTTATTTCTTAAACAACGCATAGCAACTGAAAAATTGTATTCCGGCACTGCTGGGAGTGGCATGCAGAAGATCGTACTTTATTTTTGGACATGCCTCGTGGAACAATTTTTCAGTCGCTATGCGTTGTTTAAGAAATAACGTGGAAAGAGTGATGACATCGTCCATTTACATTATCTCCACGTATTTGATATATATTAACCATTTCTATCGCCCTTTGAATTTATCAGCTACAATTAAAATAGCTGTTGCGTTAAATGCCACCAGATGACGACATCTCAGTTGCTGAGACCATCAATACGTATTCGTGTAGTCAGATGCTGACTGATAAACCGCGCATGGCGCTGAGAATTGTTGGCGCTGTAGCGTAAATTCGAACGCACTCGACTAGTTATCGAGAGTTCTGGGGTCCCAGCAGTGCCGAAATACAATTTTTCAGTCGCTATGCGTTGTTTAAGAAATAACGTGGAAAGAGTGATGACATCGTCCATTTATTTGAAACAGTTGAACTTTTCACAGAAATGTTTCCTGATTCTGCTATTGCAGCCAAAATGCAACTTAAAGAAAAAAGTTGCTTATGTGATATCACATGGATTGTCAAAATATTTTGAAGAGGATTTGAAAAAAGACATTGCATCTAGTAGCCCAGGAAAGGTTACTATAGCATTTGATGAAACTACAAATGCACAAGTGAAACAGCAGTTGGATGTGTATCTCAGGTACTGGTCTTCAGAAATAAATTCAGTTTCTTGCCGATACCTAACAAGCGTTTTTCTGGGTCATGCAACAGCAGATATTTTGCTAAAAGAAATTCTTGATGTGTTATCATCCTTCAATATTTCGTTGAACAGAATTATTTGTGTATCCATGGACAGCCCAAATGTAAATAAGTGCTTTTTACGCAAATTCAATGAAGTTGTAAAACAAGAAACAGGCCAGAAATCTTTGGAACTAGGTTTTTGCAACCTGCGTGTTGTTAGTAATGCATTTAAAAAATTTTTGACAAGCTTAAATATAGATTTTGACGAATTTGCTACTGATATGCATTACTTTTTAAAGAGTAGTGCTGCAAGACGAGAGGATTATAAATCTGTCAAGGATATAACATTGGTCACAGCCAAATTTCTTTTGCGTCATGTCAGCAACAGATGGTTAACCGTTGGTTCTGTAGCCCAGAGGCTCTTGGATCAATGGCTAAATATTACAGAATATTTTTTAAACTTCTTGCCATCTCAAAAAATATTTGAAAAACAACTATGCAATTCAGCAAGGTATAAAAGAATTCACTGTTTCCTGAAAAATGAGCTAACTCCTTGCTATTTAGCATTAATTTCATTTTCACACCAAAATTTTGAAAAGTTTTCATTATGTTATCAGAGTGAAGAACCAAAAATACACCACTTATATTCTGATTTAAATACTTTAATGAGGAATGTTATGGCTCAGTTTATCCAAGATGACGTTATAGCAGGGAAATTTGGAGAAGACCTAAAGAATGTAGATTTTGAAAACAAAAATTCATGGAAAAAACTAGGGGAGTTAGAAGTTGGTATGAAGACAAAAAATCTCCTCAGGAATGTTAAGGAGACCAGGCAGAAATTATTTATCTTAGATGTAAGATCATCACTAATTGCAACCACAAAATATTTAAAGTCAAATTTGCCATTCTGCAATCAAAAGCTAATAAGAGACATAGAAGTTTTAAAGGTAAAAGAACCAAAGAAAGAGTCAACTCAACTTTCAGTCACTGAAGGACTTTCGGAAATAACCAGAATTTCAAGTGTTTTGCATCTTTCTGAGGAACAAATTGATAGAGTAAGAGAAGAGTGGAAACTTTTAAATTCTGATAAGCCAACTCTAGGTGAACTAGTGAAATTTTCAGATTAAGGGCATATTCCAGTGCGGATTGATCATTACTGGCATAATATATTTAGTATTAAAGACTCTAGCGGAAAAGAAAAATACTCAAATCTTGCTAAACTCATCAAGTCAATTTTAGTTTTACCTCATGGTAATGCTGATGCAGAAAGGGGATTTTCGGTTAACACTGCTCTGTTAAGGAAGGACAAGGCTAACTTAAAATACTCAACTATAACATCATTGAGAATAGTTAAAGGGGCCATTAAACACTATGGATGTGTAAGTAAAGTTCCCATAACAAGAAATTTGTTAAATAGTGTTCGTGATTCACATAAATTTTATAAAGAGTATGTTGATAAGCTGAAGGAAGAAGAATCAAAAAAGGTAAAAGAAAGAAAGCAGAAAGAGAAGGAAAATAAGGAAAAGCAGCTAGAGAAAAAAAGAAAAGCTGAGTTTGATGACAAAATAAAAGAAAATGATGCAGAAATAAATAGGCTTACAAAAGATAAAGAAGCCTCCCTAGCAGTAATTCAAGAGGGAACAGAAATAATGAGAAAAGCTGTAGAAAAACAAAATACTGTTGAAATAGCAGTTGCCTCTAACTTGATCATACAAGGTTCAGCTGAAATAAAGAAAACTGAAAAGAAATTAGTTGTGGTGGAAGCAGAAAAAGATAGGCTTATCAGGAAAAGGTTGAAACTAATATGAAAAAAGTAATTCAGTTAACAATTGTACATAGTTCTTGGTTTTTAATTACCTTTTTAGGATATTATAATTTAATGTGAAACCTGAAAACTTTACTGTGAACATCGTGAATTGCTTCTGGTTCAACAGCATATTAATGTTCAAAGTGAAACTTGAATGTGGTAAATATACTTGAATATGATAATAACACGTGAAAAGATAAGAACTGAACATTAGAAGTAAATCATACTTAAACTTTAGACATTAGAGGTTATGCAAAAAATTTGGGTGTGAACTTCGACCATATATATTAATGGACTGCGCATTGGCAATAGCTGCATCAAAGCCGCCATGGCTCCAACATTGGGCACGTCATCATCAGACTCCAAATTTTGTGTAAAAATGCTGTTATGATTACTAATTTACGCTGCAGAACTTCAGTGTTTTCGGTGTATTATGTGAATGCGCCTCATATATAATGAAAACTCTTCAGGTAAGTTTACTTATGAGCTATATACATGCATGATCGGGTTGTTTACATTTCGTGATTTATAATGTGATGAACATTTGCGAAGAATTTGGAACATGCATTCCATTTTTTTTTCTTAAGTTACTATATTTTTATATCAATAGCTGCAAGTTTCTGGTTAAGTAATTGAACTTTATTGACTTGGGTATTTAATTTGTTTCTTACCCATGAAAAATCATAGAACTTCCTTTACTATATCACTCAGAGCAACCATAAGCACAGCAGGCGTAACCCATCTTTATGACTGATGTCATGTGATTTTATGTTGGAGCCAGAAATTTTGATGTCATGCGCAGTCTATCAGTATATATGGTTGAAGGGTGTGAAGCAAACTCTTTACAATGTATACGAAGTTGTTTTACTAGATGTATACAAATATACACCTAGTTTTTATTGAAATACACTCCTAAAATTTTCCTAAAATTTTTCCAAAAATTCCTAAAATTCCTACCTAAAATTTTCCAGAAGTATGCTATGATCCCTGTAATAAAAAATACTACAGTATATGTAGTACAGTTACACATTTGAAAGGTACCTATAGTGGTAATAAAACAATTCATTTGAAAAACGAATATACTGTCGTCTGCTCAAGTTTATCAGACTTTTCTTTCACCACAATTTTTTCTAAGTTTTCTTTCTTCTCACAGAATAGTTTTTTTCTAAGTTTTCTTTCTTCTCACAGAATAGTATTGAATGAATATGGTGTTACTGGGAATCTACTTAATAGTGTAAAAGCCATGTATGCTGGAAGTAGAGCTTGTGTACGAGTGAATGGTGTTTTATCAAAATGGTTTTCCATTGGTGCAGGAGTTAGACAAGGTTGTGTAATGTCACCATGGCTGTTTAATATATTTATGGACGCATGCATGCTCTAGGCCAAAATAGATAATAGTGGTTTATGTCTTGGTGATATCCGTGTGTGCAGATTGCTGTATGCTGATGACACTGTCCTGTTGGCAGAGAGCAAAAGTGAGTTGCAGAGTATGTTGACTCAGATGCACGAAGTTTGCATGAAATTCAAACTGAGTGTAAATAAGGGAAAAACCAAAGTTATGGTGTTTGAGAGAGGAATGGGTAGCACTGAATGCAATGTAAGTATAAATGGCACTGTGATTGACCAGGTGAGTGAGTTTGTGTATTTAGGAAGCATGTTTGACAGAGAGAACAAGTTGGATGGTGAAATCAGTAGGCAAGTGAATTCTTCTTTGAAAGTCATAGCTGCTCTGGGAGGTTTTCACAGGAATGATGGGTTCTCTAGAGAGTCCCCGCATGGCTGTGTATGAAACAGTAATTGTTCCTACTCTGATGTATGGCATTGAAACCTGGGTACTGCAGAAGAAACATAGGAGTCGTTTGTGTGCTGGAGAAATGCGTTACTTACGTGGGGTTTGTGGTAAGACACGATCTGATTGTGTGAGGAATGAAGATGTATTGCAGTTGTGTGATGTAAAGCAAAATGTTGTTAGCAAGGTGGAGACCAATATGCTTCGGTGGTTTGGCCATGTTGAAAGAATGAGTGATGAAATGCTTACTAAAAAAATCTTTTCAGCCCAAGTGGCAGGAAGGAAAGGCAGAGGAAGGCCAAGGAAGACATGGGTGGATCAGATTCAGGAGTGTCTGCATGAGAAAAAGATTATGAGTATGAAGTATAAAAGATCTTGTGTATGGCATGTAATGGATGTCAGTGAAGCACGAGTTGTGTATGTCAAGATCGCTGTAAATGGCGAAGTTTGATACGACAACAATAAGTAAAAATATCTGGAAGTTTGTATTTCTTTTTGAAGCTAACCTCTGAATCTCAGAGAACAGCTTAGTGATATGTATGTATGTATGTATGTATGTATGTATGTATGTATGTATGTATGTATGTATGTATGTATGTATCACGTGACTATGCAGCAGGCAACGTTGGCTCTCTTTAAAAAATAAATGCAGTATGTTTGTATAAATGCATCGTCGTGTCTGAGTTTGCATCAGCATATATAGGTACAAAAAAGTTCAACTGTTTGTAACTCAATATTAAGCTTTCCAATATCCACAGCCTCCGATGCATTTATATTTTTATTGAATTCTACAGAGCATTCAATCAATGAGAGTCTGACAGGATTTTTGTTAGGTTAGTCCCATTTTTTGCCTAGCTGACAGTTTTTGATCTCAGTGAATATGAGAGCATGTGTGTCCAGTAGAATCAGATTCAAATCAGATTAGAGGATTTTAAAAAGGGAGTGGTCTTACCTCAGGTCTTAAACAACCCATAGAAGTAGGAAGCTAGGATATTTGGGCTAGAGTGCCCAACAGGAAAGTCACACGGAAGTGAGTTATAAAGGAGGAGGAAGATGTCCTTGTTTATAACCGGGGGTCCAGTGCCCCCGGCCCAATGGTTTAACGTGCCAATCTGACGCACGGCATATATTTAGTGGTTTGAGCATTCGTACCTACCTGAGATAGAACCTGAGACTTACGTAGCAGTCATGAACGTTGACCACTAAGCCATCCGTGGCCCAGATTTAGATTCACTTCACCTCCAGTGCTTTGTACCAAAATTTGAGCCGTCCATTCACCTATAATACAGGGTGTCCCACTCGCTACCGAGCCCAGCATTTCTTTAATAATATTAAAACCAATGAAGATATTGCAATGAAATTTGAAGTGGACTTACTTCATTTCGTGCGAAATGCGATGACATCACAACATGTGCTGAAAATAGTCACCATTTGCGTCCAGACAGCACTGAAACCGCTGCACCATATTGTAGAAAGTCTTTGCTAGTATGTCCGCAGGCACTACCTGAATTTCTTTGGTGGTGTTTGCTTTCAAGGTTTCTATGGTTTGCGGTTTCTTTTGGTAAATTCTCCCTTTTAGATATCCCCCATAATAGTAATCAGAAGGTGTTAGATCGGGTGAGTGCGGTAGCCATAGACCCTTCGAACATGGTCACCGAAAAAGGACTGAATTTTAGCCATACTGGTGTGTGATGTGTGTGATGTCGCTCCATCATGCTGGTAATATCCAATGGAGAATTCTCCGTTGTCCAATTGATTTACAAAGGTGTTGTTGAAGATTTCCGTATATGCAGCTGTTGTGATGGTTGTATCGAAGAAGATGGGACCAATTATGCGATGCTGGGTCATTCCACATCAAACACCAATTTTCTGTGAATGAATTTTCTGTGAACCACCAATTTTCTGTGAATTCTTGTATCAGGGGATTTCCACTGGCCCAAATACCGTAATTTTGGGAATTAATGTATCCAGACAGGTGAAACCACGCCTTGTCCAAGAACCATTTGTAGTCCAGAATGCCCAGATTTTCCTGAAGAAATGTCTGAAACCATCAACAGTATATCACTCATTTCACGTGGTCAGGCTCTTTCATTTCGTGGACCACGGAGATACGGTACACATGAAGCTTCGCTTTTTCACAGCACGTTGACAAGTGCTTTTGGACAAACCTGTTTCCTATGATATTCGGCAAAGTGACTTTCTGGGAGACGCAAGTAGTCGGCCCTTTACATTCTGGATTGTTTCCTTGTACATTTGTGGACCTACAGCATGGTCGTCTAATAAAATCCCCTTGGTTTCCAATTTCTTCGACAATGCCCAAATGGTGGACTTGCTTGGCGGATGTCTGCAAGCAAACCTGTCCAGGAATTGCTGTTGACAAGACTTTATCGATTCAGTTTTCCAATAAGTGTGAACAATAAACACTCGCTCTTTATACCGATGCATTTTCACACATGGGAACAGCCACAAGCACGAGCACTCACTATCAACAACCATATTGTGTAGACACTAGACATGCTCAGCGAAATGGCATAACAAAGCAGTAGAGGGACTCGTCCGGCTGGCTGGCAGACTGCTCCTCAGTGGCGCCACACTTAGGAATGTGTCTGCCACTAAGGTGCACTCTGGCTGGCTGGTGGACAGCTCTGGGTTCAATGCTGTTTGGATGCAAATGGTGACCACTCCAGCACATGTTGTGATGTCATCACATTTCACACGAAATGAGATGAATCCACTTCAAATTTCGTTGCAATATCTTCATTGGTGTTAATATTATTAAAGAAATGCAAGGTTCAGTAGCAAGGCGGGACACCTTGTACAAGGTGATCCATTTAAACCAGTATCCTGAAAAAACCTTACATTTTTGCAAGGGATCGCGCCATGAACTTCTTTTTTCAATAGAAGCAGTAACTCCTGGAGAATGAAAACCGCCACCGTGAAGAAGATTGTTAACCGTAACTGTAACTCAGCTCGTGATTTGTTTGTTGTTGCGTTGTCATTCACTTGCGTGCTTTCGAAAACATGCAGTACTCTGTTCCAGAGCGTGCTTTTTTAGTGAAATCATATTGGGTAACCAATTCTGTCATCAAAATGCAACGAGCATTTCGAAGAGAGTTTGGAGTTCGAAAAGTGCCAAGCAAGTCAACAGTTCTGTCGATGGCAAAAAAACTGGAGCAAACCAGTTCTCTTCTCAGCGGTAGCGGTAGACATCACCCTCCGATGCCCCAAATGCGTGTGGACGATGTTCAGCAACATTTACTTCAATCTCCGACGAAATCGTTGCGCAGATTAAGCCAACAGACAGGATATTCATACAGATCTTGTCAAAGGGCAGCAAAAAAGCGAATATACCATTTAAAGTGCACGTAATCCATCAGCTGTAGGAACCGGACAAGGGAAAGAGAGTAAGTTACTGTAAATGGTTTCAAAATTTTCTTAATTTGCGATCTGATATTCTCTCCATCACATGATTTACGGATGAAGCCTGGTTTCATCTGTCAGGCTACGTCAATTCGCAAAACAGCAGATACTGGGCTGTCGAAAACCCACACATTATGTGTGAAACACCGATGCATTCACAAAAGGTTGGTGTATGGTGTGCGGTTTTGTCTATGAAAATTATTGGCCCCATTTTTTTCTCTGAGACTGTCAACACTAACGTTTATTGCCGCATATTTAATGAATTTGTGGAACAACTTGATGACATTGAATTGACAGAGGGCTACTTTCAGCACGATGGCGCTACGTGTCACACATTGAAAGTCTCAATGGAACTCATAACCAGCTTCTTTGATGACAGATTAATTTCAAAAAACATATGGCCTCCCCGATCTCCAGACTTAACTTCCCCTGACTTTTTTTTATGGGGCTACTTAAAGGATAGAGTTTACAAAACCCATCCAGAAACATTGGATGCATTGCGTGAAACAATCACGACTGAAATTGGCAATGTTACTGCTTGTACTCTACCTGAGACATCACTGAATATGGTGCAGCGTGTTCAATTGTGTTTACAAGAAAATGGAGGACAATTCCAACATTTGCTTTGATAAAATGATTCTCCAATACCACATGTATAATTCTCAACTTACTGTATGATTTTGTTGTTATTTATAAAAAAGTTATAAGTAAATCACATGGTACTGGTTTAAATGGATCACCCTGTATTATATTGTTGGTATAAATTTCAGTCATTTTGAAAACTTACAAGATCCTCCTCCTCCTCTTCAAATAATAATAATGAAATCTGGGTAATTAACTTATCCTTTAACTAGATCTGTTAAGAAAAAAAAAAAGATTTTAGATGCAGAAACTCTTGAGTATGGGGAAAGATCTTAAATATTAATATTAAAATGGCAGAAAACAGAGAGAAGAGAGAAATTTCTTGTAAGTGGTTTTGTACAGAGCATTTTTCTGCTGATTGACAACTAGCCTTCTATTTCCATCTGTTAAATAAAAAAAAAAAAAAATCACCTTTCTATCTTGTGTGCTTTACCTATTTTTTTATTCTTCACACTTATATTTGACTCACTATTCTCACTAATAGTTCAAATCACTGCTGTTTTAATATAAAACAGAAAAACATTTTTGAAAAGTACCAAAATAAGATAATTTTTTGAAATTTATTTTTATTTTCAGTACCATGCTACTATAATGAGAAATTTTACATATAAAAAAAATGCCAAACAAATCCTTCAAATTCTTTTTATGTCGCTGTTGCAAATTGAAAAATTAGTTTTACTGTTTATGTTCCACTTTTTAAATATAATTATATTAAGTGAAATATTTTGAAATTAAAAGATTGTGTCTCTGAAAGTAATAATTTTTCTCCCCAGGCTGATCGCAGAAAGAATTACTGAAAATCCTCTGAAGCTTTCCTTCAGTTTTAATTGATGCATAACTACAATTCAAACTGCTTAAATTCATCGTTCGCAAGACAAAATATAAAAACTGCCATGGCATTCACATACCTTTTTTAGGTTTAGTGCCATTGTTAGAACCCTTTTAGCAGGTAATCAGTGAGAAAGGATTAGTATCAACATCCCCTTAAATGAGCAGTTTGAATAACAAAGCAAAGGGGGAATGTAAAGTGTACTGTTGTCCAGAGTTTGAGGTCACTTGTTTGAGCTCTGTAGGGACCAGACTGCGTACCCCAAATTAATGTGTTCCAGCCGTTCTTGGCCAAGAAAATGTACCCTGAATTATTTCTTTGGAGCAGATATCAGCCCACTTTGCATAACCCAAGTTATTTCATTCAAGCCAGTTAAAGGGTTAATTAAAACAGTTAATAAAAGTGGGTAATGTTTGTAACCTTCCCCATAGATAATCACATCCAGTATAAAAAAAAAAAAAAGTTTTAATTAGCAGAGATACAGTTCCAAACAGGATTACACACTTATGCCATTTAGTGGCAGAACTGTACATTATGAAAAATCCAATAATATATGTAAAATGTTCCTCACAGAGAATGGTATCTGATGTGAAAACTTTTCAAATCATATAGAACGGATGTTGAGAGAAACAGAATACTCATTTAAGCCTTCTAGCTGAAAAACTGAGCATTAATTGGAACAGGAAATTTTTTTCAGTCAGATTTTTAGTTGTGTAGATGCGGTTGCAAATGTACTGTAAACAGAAATATGATCTTATGCCCCACAGGGGCAAAATTGTTTATGAAAAGTTAGAAACTATATGCAGAATATTCTGTACCAGAAATGCTATCTGAAGCAAAAATAATTTTTCAAATTGATCTTTTTGAAGTGGAGATACTGAAAAAACTATGGTACACATTTACACCTCCCAGCAGGAAAACTGCATTAGGGTCATTCCATGTCAAATCAACACAGAACTCAACTTTGACATCTCCAATTTTAATGAAAATTGGTGAGAAGGTAGTTCTTATGTAGTAAAGTAAAAATAAATTTTTTTTTAAACATCTTTTTTTTTTTGGAATTTTCCTCCGGATTGTTTTGAAAATAAAAAAAGGTCAAAATTTTGAATTTCTGTGCATTTTTTGAAAATTTGCAACCATTCAACTTTTAATATTTTGAGATAAAAGTGTGTTATCCAGTCGATTCTGGTGTCAATAGAAAGCTTATTAAAGAAGCTTTAACATAATAAAATTTGCATAATAAAATTTCCCTTCCAATTTAAAAAAAAAAATTAAATTTAAATTTTTCAGAAAGTGACATTTTTATTTTTTTTAATTATGTTGAACATCTTGATATCTTTGTCATGTCATAAAAGTTTGGGAGTGGCAATCTAAAAATTTCTAAAGTTACAAAGAAATTTAGTTTTCAATAAGTTTCAGAAAGTATCGCATCTATTCCTACCTGTATTTTTTATTAATTACAATGCATGGATTAAAGTTTATTATGTAACATTTGGGTGGATGTTCAATGTTTACCAATGTAAGATACCTTTTTAATGCCGATTTCTTGATAATGGTTAAATAAGGTTTCTTATTATTGCTTTATTTACAGTAAAAGAACCTCTGCTTTAGGCAATGTGCTGGTGGTCTTTCTTTCTAAAAGCCAATCAGATTTGTCCTTAGTATAAAGTTTCAGTTCAGATTTAAATATTAGAAACTTAGAGCTGCTCAGGGGCATATTTAGAGCCCCTGCCCCCCAAAAAGTGTGTAAATTTTTTTAAATGTTACTTACATTAGAAAAAATGCCTTTTCTTTTTATTTTCCATTAACTTGTTTGTTCTGTGAATATTCTAGTTGGATAATGCTTACTTAGGCATTCCGTTTCTAGCGATGATTCACTTTTCTCGCACATTTTCGGGTCTTCGTTGAAATTATTGTCCTATTGTCCATTGTATGTGCAGCAACCATTCACATCAAACACGCTGCTTACTTTGGGTAGAGTCAGTAAATCTTAACTTTAGGATTCAACAACATAAATTCTTTACCGTTATTAATGCTCTAAATTTTTCGCCCAGTCTTTAGGCAACCTCAGGAGCGTGACGACTTTTCCACTGATGTTCATGATTTATTTCTCGTCAATGGAGCCCGATACCCCACGTTGCCATTCGTCGGATACGCTGTATTAGATACTTTCTTGATCAAGCCTACTAATTCTACTTTTTTTTAATATTATTATAATCCCCCCCTTCAAATGGTCGTTGATGTCTTTCCGTTTTCTTCTTTTCATTTCCTATCCCTGTTCCCTTGTCTTTCTTGTCGGTTTTTCTTTTGTTCTTTTTTTTTGTCTTATTCTCTTTCCAAAGGCTAGATAATGTATTAGGGTCATTCTGGTTACACACCCTTGTTTTATTTTTATAAATTAGGATAGATTCCTTCATTCTCATTTGTCTCTCTGATTTTTTATTCCTTTTTAGCATTTTAATTTCTTTGAATTTTGGGAATGTTTGGTTGTCAATACAGAATTGCACTAATGCGGTTTTTGCTTCTTTTTTTTTTTTTGCCAGTTAGATACTGTATGTGTTGTTTTAGCCTTTTTTTTAAACCTGTTTTTAGTACTCCCTATGTACGATATTGGGGGTATGTGTGCAATGGGAATTTTGTAAGACCCTGATTCCTCTAATATTTTGCTCTCAGTTTTTTGGTTAATAGTCAGGTTTTTCAGGGTGTTCACTGAACTTCCTATTTGTAAGTCAAATTTAGCACATTGCCTATTAATTTCTTTACTGACACCTTCCAAGTAAGGGAATGCACCTATATATTTTAATTTATTTTTTCTCACATTTCTTTGATTGTAAACTTCTTGGTCTTCATTTCTCTTGTGTTTGATGTGAATGGTTGTTGCACATACAACAGACAATAGGACAATAACTTCAACGAAGACCTGAAAACGTGCAAGAAAAGTGAATCATCGCTAGAAACCGGATGCCTAGGTAAGCATTATCCAACTAGAATATTTCCAAGTTTTTGAAATAATGCACGTAAAAATGAATAGTAGCCTTTTCCGATCAATTTCTAAGTCGGAATATGAACTGCTAATATGAATTGTTTGTTCGGGTGGGTTTCTAAAACTTCCATTTTTTGTGTTTCTCCAATTTGAAGGAAGCATAGATATTTGTAAGGCAAAATATCCTACTCTGAAAATTGGATTTTCAAGTTTTGTGAATTAAAGCCTAAAAATATTAATTGTGCTCTTGCTAGTGCAAGTAACACTCACTTCATCAGTGTGTACTATTCACCAAAATGTCAGATTAATACTAATTGGATACAAAATGGAAAAGTTATCTTCCAGGAGTGATGCCGGACAAAAATTCAAATATATAAAGACAGCGTAGTGAATACGATTTGTGAATCACTTTCACCAGCTTGTTATTTCGGTGAATACAAAAACTTTCCGAGAACTAGAAAATAATTTTGATGATTTGTTCAATTCTAATAGGCAGTGAATATCCACAAATTGTACAACACCTGCATTAACAAAAACCATTGATGACTTTGTAATTATGTTTTTTTTTCTGAAAATAATATTGTTCATCTAAGACATTCATTTATAGCTAAAAATAGCAGGCTGCTTTCATAATGAACTAAAAGCAAATTTGCAAGCTGATGAATGTTTGGTAATCTGAGTTTTCTAGGAATTTCTGTTGCACGATTCTGCTCATGGATTTCATTGTAATAATTTTCAATCCACAATTCACCCATTTGTTGCACATTGCAAAAAATTGGGGAAAACTGAATGCACAAATTATGGCAGTCATAATTTTGGAGAGTTTGCAACACAGTGCAGTAGCAGTTCATCTTTTTCAGCATTGCTTGCACATCTCAAAAAAGTTAAAAAAAAGACAAACATTTTTTATTATTCAGATGGATCAGCAGCACAATATAAGAACAGAAAATAATTTGATCAATTTTTGCTAAAATGAATAGATTTTGGAACAGTTGCTCAGCAGCACTTTTATGCAACACCCCATGGTAATAGTGCTTGTGATGGTGTTGGTGGTGATTTTGAGTCTTGCAGCTAAAGCAAGTTACAAAGGCCATATAATAATGCAGATTATGACACCCTGACAATTAACTGACTGGGCAATCAAAAGCATGCCATCCTGTGATTTTGAATACCTCATTGAAAGTCAGTAGAAGCTGAAAAAAAGCTATTAAAGCCACATTTTGAGACATCAAGAACAATACCAAACACTCGCAAACTTCACTGTTTTATCCCAGTGGACAAAAAAATACAAGTTTCTACAGTCACCAAAATAGAATATGTTACTTCTGATAAATGCAAGATAGTACTTGCAGATATATCACTTGTCTTTGTGATGTGTATCTGTGCAGAACACTTGTGGAATTGCTGCGTCTTGAATATCTTTGAAGGCATGGATGAAGTAAAAATTTTGTTTCATTATCTTCATGGCCCTTCTTCATATACGCTTGTATATTTCTTCAACGAAGATATTTTAAACTTGCCAAGATCTGATATATTGCAAAAAGTGGATAAAGACAGCAGCTGGATGAATTTATAAAATCTAACAAGTTACTGAAAAAACTCAGAAACATTTCCAATGCAAGAAATTTTAATTCTGCCAGCATAATTAAAATGACAGAGAAAGCTTATGCTGATTATGACATTTACACCAGAATGCAATTGTTTTCCATTTTGATGTGAGCAGTCTCAACTGCTAAATAATGTAAAACATAGCACATAAATTTTTTGTGTGTGATGCACTTGAAGCAAACTTTGCTCTTTATTTTACATAAATGTAGTTTTCTTCAATAGTTACAATAAAATTGTCATTGCTGAACAAGATGATTAGTTTTTAAGATTTTAAAATTAGAATCAGTACCAAGTTCAAATGGATTATGTCAACTCTTTTCAGCAAATAATGTGTACCTTGTTTAAAGCTGAACTGCTAAGATATTAATATGGAAGCTTTTTTATTTTATATTATATGTAACATTTTTTAATATTACATAAAATTTATAAACAATAGTAACCCATCACCAAACATAGTGCATATGTCTGAGTTCCTTTTTATGCCGCTGGTTGGCTAGATTATAAAGATCAAACAGAGGTCGATTGATCAGTGGAACATGCACATTTTAGTCATATGGTAAGTTTACCAAGTGCATAATTTTAACAATTCTGTGTAACTTTGGATGCCCTTCAATTGCCACCCTCAAATTTGTAACATGTTATCACCATGTTATGTAATATCACATATTATTAAAAAAAAAAACACTTTTTGAGAAATTCAAAGTCAAATTTTAAATTGTGTGAACTTGAAATTAAAATGTTAAAATTTTGCTTTAAGTAATATATCATTTTAAAGCTAGTACAAAGAGGTTTTAAAAGAAGTAAACTTCATCACTCTGTGATAAAAAAATAATTGAGTTATGAATACTTTTATGACATTCAAAATACATGAAATTTGTCAAATTTCTTGAAATTTATGACCTCCTATCTCAGGAAACTTAAAAGGTATTGAGCTAAAAATTGGCACATATTCATTTCTTGTGTATGTCAACATATCTACAAAGTTTCATAAAAATCTAAAGGGGTCAGGTTGAAAATGCTATTTTTCTGTGTTGAAGTGACATGGAATGAACCATTATTTTGAGCAGAAAATATGCATAAAATGTTTTCTGTTGTTAGTGGTATTTGACCAAAATTAATTTTTCTGTTGGGTTTGTAGAACGTAGGTGTACATCTGTAAGTACATTGCAAACAAAAATATGCATTTGCATCTCATGCAAGTGCATGGCAAAATGCATCTATGGAAAATTATAGAAATTGCATGCAAAAAAAGTACTATCCAATGCAGAAAGAATTTCTCAAATCAAACTTTCAAAAGCAGAGATGGGCAAGAAAGAGTAAAAGTGTGCGTTTTGTGGATCTTTATGCTGCACATCTATTTGTCAAGTTGCAAAACGTTGAGCTTTTCTTTTGCTCTGAAACTATTTGTGTGCTGCAGTAACTAGACCAAGGCCAAAGTGTATTTGACTTCATGAGCATAATTATCTATCCATACGGATGAATTCAATATTGAGGAGGCTGGAAACAAATGTGCCGCCCCGGTGGCGCAGTGGTCTAAGGCGCTGGCCTCTGATCATTCGTCCGTAAGGAGTCCGGGTTCGAATCCCGGTCAGGCATGGATGTTGTGTTTGTCTTACGGCACTGGCTCTCTCCCTTCCCTGGAACCAGTGACCCTAAATTAGGGACTGGCGACTGCTTATAGCCCATTGAGTTGCTCACGGTGGTCGTTAAACCTCCAACCAAAAAAAAAAGAAAAAAAGAGAAACAAATGTAGCGTGCTGCATAAAGTTTGTCATGGAAATATCATGGGAGTGTGTCGCAGATAGTTTTAACTGGTCAAAAAAATGTTGAGGTGTGCATTAGTGTGTGTGCGCCAAACACTGGGATAGCCCTCATAGCAAATAAGGGCTTGAGTTCAGGGAAGAACATGAGGAAACTGAATTCCTGCTTAATCTGCATTAAATGGAAGTTTAAATAACTGCTTTTTTCGAGCTTCAGAAGTCTCAACAAATGGGATTTCAACAATCCCATGGATTGGTCATTACAGCAAGAATGGTTTTAAGTGATTAACTACTGTATTACAGTGATTTGGTTGATTTTCAAGGGTTGTGATGATATATGATAAAAGGCAAATCAGCCTGAAAGTTATGAAACTAGGAAGGTCATGAAAAATAAGGAAAAAAATTAATGTGTGTAATTCAATGTGTAATTAGTCTTTTTTCAAAGTAATAAATAAGGCCTTCCAAGAATTTTATTAACCTCGCTGCTTTTTACAGCTTTTGATATTGGAGAACACTTTTTTAAAAACAAACTCCCATTCCTCTTTTGAGTCTGCATGAGAAGGCTTTATGCATGGCTTAGTTGAATAAAATTGCCACACTGATGGAAAATTTAATGTATTCATCTGGCCTAAAGCTTATTAAATTTGTAGACTCAGTTTCTCATTACTTTTCATTCAGTAATCACTTAATGATGTCTCCCATTTTCCATTTAATGGATTTGCAAAACTTGGTCATTTGTGTTAATTTTATTTTGGAAACACTTTAAAAATTTGTTTTAGTGTATGTCCTATGAATCATTCACACATCTATAAAGAGATCTGTGAGACTTCCCTTTTTATGAATAACAACACATACATGTGTCTTTTTCAGTTCTCCATGTAATAACGTATGTCTTTTGTACAGAATTAAAGGCAAAGCCTAAGAAATACATAACACAGTAATAAAAATGTTTCCCCCTTAAAAAAGATGGAGCTGCTTAAAAATTCAGTAGTAGTTTATCTCCCATTGTATTAAGTAGCTGAGGCTTGATGCCAATCCATAGAGTGGCATAATTTTCTTTGCTAGCAATAAAAGCCACATGGCTTTAAAATATACATTTTCTTTTCCTTTTTTTTTAGGTGGAACATAAGAAGACTTTCTTCTATCTGGAACAGCTGATATTAAAACACAGAGCACATGCCAACTGCCTCAACATTAAAACTTGTCGTGGTATGTTATAAAATCATATTTTCAATATCATATATCATTGAAAGGGAAGACTGAATTGACTCGTTTGTTTACATTTTCATGAGTTCTTGGGTGACAGGGATATTTTTACCTACTTAGAAACTATTGCTCTAACCCAAGTAAAATTTTTTTGTTAGCTGTAATTTGCCTGCTTCTGAAACAGAAATTACTTTACAGAATTGGTCTAAAATTTGAAAATTAGTTTTAATTAGTACTGTGTGAGCTAAACCAAAAAATGAGAAAGCACTTTTCTTGCTAAATTCCATGTACAAACATGTTTACCTGTAAAAACTAACATCCTAAATTAGTTTTGTATGTGATTGTAGTCCTTTGATTAGCACCAGTTTTTAAAACACATATTTCTGCATTAGTTTCTAGATATGCACACAGTAGACATGACTAAATTGTTAAAATAGCAACCCCCCCCCCCCAAACAAACAAACTGGGAATTTTGTTAAATTGGAAATTTATTGTAAAATATTAAAATCATGTACAAAAATCTAGCGGATAATGCTTACCTTGGCATTCCTTTCTAGCGACGGGAACATTTCACGCACGTGTTTTCCGATCTTTGTTGATGTTATTGTCCGAAAGTCCGTTGTATGCGATGACTGGCTTTACTTTTCACACTTTTCGCTGGGTATACTCATTGGATCTTTGCCTTAGGATTCAAACATCAATTTTTACCGTTCTTTATACTCGAAATTTTCGCCCATACTCTGGGCATCTTCAGGAGCGTGGCGACTTTACCACCGATGTTCGTGGTTAACTTCGCGCTAATGGAGTCCGATACTCCTTGTTGCCATTCGTCGGAAAAACTTTCCTGGATATATTTCGTTATCAAGCCTGGCTGGCGCCCTCTATGTTTCGTTAAGAACACTCCCCCCCCCCCCCCGAATTTTTTTTTTTTTAAATTTTTTTTTAATTTCCTTCTCCTATCTTGGTTTTCTTGTCTTTTTTTGCCTGTTTTTCTTTTGTTGTTTTTCTTGTCTTATTAGTTCTTTCCACAGGCCCGATAATGTGCTAGGGTCGTTCTGGTTACATACCCTTGCTTTATTTTTGTAGATTAATATTGCTTCTTCCCTCCTCATTTGCCTTTCCGATTTTTTATTCTTTTTTAGCATTTTAATTTCATCGAACTTTGGGAATGTCCGGTTTTCCAAGCAGAATTGCACTAAAGCAGTTTTGGCTTCTTTTTTTGCCAGTTAGATATGTGTTGTTTAAGTTTTTTTTTTAATCTGTTTTTCGTACTTCCAATGTACGATATTGGGGGTATGTGTGCTATTGGAATTTCGTAGGTTCCTGATTCTTCTAGCATTTTTTCCTCTGTTTTTTTGTTGACCGTCATACTTTTCACGGTGTGCACTGAGCTTCCTAGTTGTAAGTCATATTTAGCACAGTGCCTATTGATTTCTTTACTCACTCCTTCCAGGTATGGGAAAGCTCCAATGTATTTCAATTTTTTATTTCTCATCTTCCTTTGGTTGTGCACTTCTTGGCCTTCTTTATTCTGAGTCATATGCTTTTTACTCTCATGTATCCATTTATTAATTAGCTTGCTCGGGTACCCATACTCTTGTGATATTTTCGAGATGGATCAGCAGCACAATAATTTCTTTTTCGAGGCATACCTCGAAAAAGAAATTATTCAAAATTTACCTGAAAAACCAATACTTTATGCTCGATATGTAGATGACATTATTATAATGTCTAAACTTAACAAAGCCGAGCTACAAGATCTAGCACAGCAGTTTAGCAAAATCTGTAACACCATATAGAGCTAACTATTGAGTTTGAAGAGGATAATTGCCTATCCTTCCTGGACATTCAACTAAAGAAAAACAAAAATAGTTTTGAATACTCTGTGTTCAGAAAAGCAACTTACATACCTGTACTGATACCATACTCGTCGCACCATCCAGTGATACATAAAAAAAACAGCATAGTAAACTTGATATGGCGAGCGTACGCACACACATCTAACAACAGGCTAAAAAATCAAGAGCTAGAGTTCATCTCGAAAATATCACAAGAGTATGGGTACCCGAGCAAGCTAATTAATAAATGGATACATGAGAGTAAAAAGCATATGACTCAGAGTAAAGAAGGCCAAGAAGTGCACAACCAAAGGAAGATGAGAAATAAAAAATTGAAATACATTGGAGCTTTCCCATACCTGGAAGGAGTGAGTAAAGAAATCAATAGGCACTGTGCTAAATATGACTTACAACTAGGAAGCTCAGTGCACACCGTGAAAAGTATGACGGTCAACAAAAAAACAGAGGAAAAAATGCTAGAAGAATCAGGAACCTACGAAATTCCAATAGCACACATACCCCCAATATCGTACATTGGAAGTACGAAAAACAGATTAAAAAAAGACTTAAACAACACATATCTAACTGGCAAAAAAAAGAAGCCAAAACTGCTTTAGTGCAATTCTGCTTGGAAAACCGGACATTCCCAAAGTTCGATGAAATTAAAATGCTAAAAAAGAATAAAAAATCGGAAAGGCAAATGAGGAGGGAAGAAGCAATATTAATGTACAAAAATAAAGCAAGGGTATGTAACCAGAACGACCCTAGCACATTATCGGGCCTGTGGAAAGAACTAATAAGACAAGAAAAACAACAACAAAAGAAAAACAGGCAAAAAAAGACAAGAAAACCAAGATAGGAGAAGGAAATTAAAAAAAAAATTAAAAAAAAAATTCGGGGGGGGGGGGGGGAGTGTTCTTAACGAAACATAGAGGGCGCCAGCCAGGCTTGATAACGAAATATATCCAGGAAAGTTTTTCCGACGAATGGCAACAAGGAGTATCGGACTCCATTAGCGCGAAGTTAACCACGAACATCGGTGGTAAAGTCGCCACGCTCCTGAAGATGCCCAGGTATGGGCGAAAATTTCGAGTATAAAGAACGGTAAAAATTGATGTTTGAATCCTAAGGCAAAGATCCAATGAGTATACCGAGCGAAAAGTGTGAGAAGTAAAGCCAGTCATCGCATACAACGGACTTTCGGACAATAACATCAACAAAGACCGGAAAACACGTGCGTGAAATGTTCCCGTCGCTAGAAAGGAATGCCAAGGTAAGCATTATCCGCTTGATTTTTGTACAAGTTACTTTGAAATATCGCACGTAAAAGAGAATAGTACAATAATTAGAGCTATATAATAGTCAGAATTAGAACTACTAAGTGGAATTGATATTAAAATCAATTTATTTTATATACTATACCCATCTACAGACCTGTGAACAGCTGAACATCACTGCAGGTGGGCTGTAAATAGGTGAGGTACCTACCTACCTGCTGTATAGTGTACCTGTGACTGTGATGATCAGTGAAGATGACATCTTGACTGAGTTTGATTGTGGACTGATAGTGCGAGGAAGGTAAGCTGTTCCATGGAACACTTGGGATTTCCCTGTGTCACTGCTGCACACATGTACCTAGATATAAAACAACAACAACAACAAAAAACAAGCAGTGTAAACTGGCTGTTGATATTTGAAATGAGTGCTGTCTCTGCTGTATCATGTTGGAACAAAGAGCCACAGTGGAGAGGGTAATGTTGACATTCAACAACAGGTTACCTATGAAGGTTTGTCCAAAGACCATTTGATTCATTGTAATTTTCTGGGGCATGATTACATGAGCCACTGTGACCATCTGCTTCTGTTTGTGACCACTGACCATCTACACCCATGTGCGGTTACCCATTTCCCATTCCAGGAAGCCTTCTTTTAACCAGACAATGCCCCATCTCATTGGTCGCCTTTGGCAAAAGACTAATGACCAGAATGTTCCACCAGCATTTCATTGAGTTTGCAGTCCTTGAATGGTCCTCTTACTCTCCAGATTTCAATCCAATTTAGCATCTGTGACGAAGTGAAGCCATGCATTTGAACCTGAAACCCACCTTTAGCAACTCTTAGTGCTTTATTGAATCTTGGGCTGCAATACTACCGAAGCATTTCCAGCTCCTAGTAGAGTGCATGCCACAATATATTGTTTTTGTTGTGAAGGTGAAAGGCTGGCCACACATTATTAGGTGTGTGTGTGTGTGTGTGTGTGTGTGTGTGTGTGTGTGTGATAACAAACTGTCCTTTCAATATCTGTGGCTTGTTAACATTATACAAATTAATGAATATTCATAGAATCATGATACTCTCTGTATCTTTTCCCTTAAGAGCGCGGGGCATCTTCAGTGTCACATTGTGTTTCCTGATACATCTTAACTTATGTTGTTCAACCTTGATGTCACTAGCATCCTCCAACTTTCTTCTGTTGTGCCCAGCACTCTGTATGCAGACAATACTGGAAACCACACAATTTAAATATGAAATGAAATAGTAAATCTTTACAAATTTCAGTATGGTGAACACAAAAATGACAATAAAATCTGTCGATTGACTCTTGTTCAGGAGAGACTCAGCCCACAGCATATTGCATCATATTCCATCAGTCCATCATACACACCACTCTGAGCTATTGAATCCTTGTCTGATTCAGTGTAGTTGAGTCATGACATCACTGACATAAGATGATGCAATTATCAGTATAAACTGAAGTCTCCTAGGGTGAGCAAATGTTTGTGCTACTTCCTGGACTACACTCCCATTTACTCCTGTGTCATATACACACAAATGATTCCTGCTGTGTAAATACAGCAGTAGTGATGCCTCGTAACTGTGTTAATATTCAAATAACTTTTGTTGCATTTGCAGGGATGTGACATTTGCAAGCATGAAAAAGGCCATATCACTCAGATAGTGTAAAAAGGCATATCAGTTTTATTTAGGATGCAAGATCAGGGACCAGGACAAAGCATGAGCCTGATGCATTTGCTGCAGTACGTTTGCTAAAAAACTTCCAAAGTGGCTGAAAGGCAATAAAGTGTCGATGCCATTTGCTGTTCCTATGGTTTGGAGGAGCCAAGCAATCATGCAAATGACTGCTACTTCTGCAGGGTACTATCTGTTTCAGGAGGCATTATTAGGATAAAGAAGTGGACAATAGTCAATAGTCACCCGAATATAGCATCTGCTATCCAACCAGTTCTGCATAGCGAAGGACTTTCTGTTCTTGAACCTCAGAATTTCCCATCAATTCAGAGGATGATGAGGATAGAGGTGAACTGATGCTGGGTTCTCTTGAACCTTCAGCGTCTAATGATGATCCACATGTTGGCCACGGTGCATAATCTGTGCCACTCATTCACACACAAGAACTGAATCATCTTATTGATGATCTGGGGCTGTCCATGGCCGAAGCAGAGTTACTGGGATCAAGACTTCTACAATGAAATCTTCTCAAGGAAAATGTCTGAGTGACTTCATTTCACACTCATCATGAGCAGTTTGCACCTTACTTTCAAAAGGAAGATGATCTTGTGTTCTGCTGTGATGTAGATGGCCTGACGAATGCCCTTTGAATCAAACATGACTCGCACAAATGACGACTATTCATAGACTCTTTGAAATCGAGTTTCAAGGCGGTTTTGCTGCATAATGGAAACCAGCTTCCATCTGTTCCTGTCGGATACACTGTCTACATGAAAGAAACCTACGAAAACTTAAAACAGCTGTTAGACTGTCTTCAATACAATAAGTACGGCTGGTATCTCTGTGGTGACTTAAAGGTAGTGTCTGTGTTGATGGGTCTGCAGCTGGGATATACAAAGTATTGCTGTTTTTTGTGTGAATCGAACAGCTGAGTAAGGAATTTGCACTATGTGAAGAAAGACTGGCCTGTAAGGAAATCTTTGAAGATCAGAGAGAAGAATGTGCAACACCCATCACTGGCAGAAACACACAAAATTCTGCTACTGCCCCTACACATCAAACTCGGTCTGGTAAAAATCTTCGTAAAAGCCATTGACTGGATTGGATTAGCCTTCAGGTACATGGCTGACAAATCCCCTTAAATCAGCAAAGTGAAAATTAAAGAAGTTTTTGTGGGTCCTCAGATCTGAGAGCTCTTCATTGACAAGATGTTCGACAACCTGGCACAGGATGATGAGGAAAAAGCTTTGGACATGTCTTCGTAACCGTTCCGGTTTAACGTTTTGTTTACATCTTTTTCTTTTGTTCAAAGTTAGAGTTGTTTTTGACAACTTATGACAACTTCATGTTGCATTGTCAAGAGTTCGATGGTTTGATGATGTCACAGTTAAAGTAGTCCATGGGCCAAAACAAGGAAAACTGCTCCTAGATTCCAAAAAAATATTTACAAAAAATATTGTGTACAAAGATATTTTTCAACGTCATTAATAAACGCTTGAATAGCAATAAGTGATTTCTAGAACCCGTTGTATTCTTATCTCAATAGGCTTTACAGCTAGATTATAATATCTAACAACTTTTTTTAAAAACTAAATGCTCGTGGTTTTCCTGTAATCTGTGATAGTCAAAAATCATAAGGAATTTTGCAGCATAGTTTAGGGGGAAATGCTGTGCTGCCCAAAATCTACTGTTTTTTTCATGATGGTAATAACATTGCAGACCTGGAGAACCTAATGGAGTAGTTGCATTGCCATGGTGACCCGGGGGTCAATTGACGCAGCTGTTACTGATGTCACAACGTGTATCATTCAGGCAGCAGATCTCTCTATCCCAAAAACATCAACGACGCTCCCAAGACGTCCGAAGCCTTGGTGGAACCCGGATTGCGCAGCGGCTAGGAGAGTTCAACATAAGGCCTGGTGTACTTTTCGGCGTTATCCGACCGATGCTAATCTTGTTAAATTCAAAAGAGCAAAATCTTACGCTCGGTTGGTGCGTCGACGAAGCAAGAGGGAGTCTTGGATGAAGTACGTTTCATCTATCAATTCACGTGCCAGTTCAAAAACTGTTTGGGAAAAAATTCGTAAGATCCGGGGAAACTATAGTTCCCGCCAAATTTCAATTCTTGAGAATAACGGCTGCACGTATGCTGAAGTTGGGGAGATTGTGGATTGCTTGGGCGAAGTGTTTGCCTCAGTTTCTAGTTCTCAGGCGTATCTCCCGTCCTTTCAGAGGATTTACGCCAGAAAATCTCCTTTGCGTCTTTTTATAACACTGAGTATAACTCCCCTTCAGCATGGTTGAACTACGGGTGGCTCTGCATCGGTCCGGTGCAACATCTGTCGGTCCCGACGGCATCCACTATGACATGATCCGTCATCTCTCGCAGTCGTCTCTCGAGAATCTGTTAGTGCTTTTCAACCGCATTTGGTTGGAGCACAGTTTCCCGGACTCTTGGCGAAGAGCTTTTGTTCTACCTTTTCCCAAGCCTGGCAAAGACCCCAAGTCTCCCTCTAGTTATCGGCCAATTGCCCTCACTAGCTGTCTGTGCAAAATCCTTGAACGAATGGTTAATTCCGGGCTAATTGATTTTCTAGAAGAACATCAAATACTGTCTCCATCACAAAGGGGCTTCCGCCGTCATCGTTCAGCTCCTGACCATCTCCTGCTCCTTGAGACGTCTGTTCGTGAGGCGTTCGTACGTAGGCAGCACCTGGTGTCTGTATTTTTTGACATAGAAAAAGCTTACGATAGAGCGTGGAGTCACAGTATCCTCCGTGACCTCCACAAAAATGGGTTGCGTGGAAACCTCCCAACATTCATTGCCAGCTTCCTTCGTAACCGCGTGTTCCAGGTGCGCCTGGGTACGACGCTCTCTGCCTTTTTCCATCAAGAACAAGGTGTCCCTCAAGGCAGCATTCTTTCGGTGACTCTGTTCATCCTCCGCATAAACTGTCTGCTCAAAAATCTTCCTCCAGCGGTTTCGGCTACCATTTATGTTGACGACCTTCACATCTTCTGTTCGTCATCCAGCATGCATTTCGTTGAAAGGCAGCTGCAATCTGCAATTACCCAGATTGTTAAAGCGGCTAACAATAATGGGTTTGTTCTTTCTCCCGACAAGACAGCCTGTGTCCATTTCTGCCGGAGGCGTGGCCTCCATCCTGATCCAGAGCTCTATTTGGACCGTGCAGCCATTCCAGTTTTGCCGGAAACCAAGTTCCTTGGTTTGACCGTTGACCGTGCTCTCACCTTTCGCTCGCACGTTCGACGGCTAAGGACTTCCTGTCTGAGAGCCTTGTCAATCCTTAAGATCCTTGCCTCAGTCTCCTGGGGTGCAGACAGGACTTCCTTGTTCCATATTTACCATTCTCTCATTCTGTCTAAGCTGGATTATGGCTGTATGGTGTATGGCTCTGCGCGTCCTTCCGTTCTCCGGCCGTTGGATACCATCCACCATCAAGCGCTGCGTCTTTGTACGGGAGCATTTCGCACGTCACCCATTCCCAGCCTTTATGCCGACGCGAACGAACTGTCGCTTCATTTACGCCGTCTGCAGCTGTCTCTTCGGTTTTACCTGAAACTTAAATCTCTCGGACCATCCTTTACACGATGCAGTTTTTCATCCCCAGCATGCTCGTTTGTTCGAGATTCGTCCCTCGTGCATTCAAACTTTCGGTCTTCGTATGGCGGCCGTAGCTTGTGATGCAGGGCTCGACTTATCACTCGTTGGAGAGACCAGGGGCTTTGAGGATCCCCCATGGCACCCCCTTGGTGTCTTGGTTGATACCAGCTTTACATCTTTTGACAAGTCCTCAACCCCTGCGTCAGTGTACCAGCAGCTCTTCGCTGTACACCGTTACGTCAATGCAGACTTTATTCCTGTTTTCACCGATGGATCTAAGGCGGCTGGTGTTGTTGGATCCGCCGCCGTCTGCATTGACAAAGTTTCTGTTGCCCGCATTCCTACTGAGGCCACGGTGTTTTCGGCGGAGATGCATGCTGTGTATCTTACACTTGTTCACGTGCAGTCGAGCTCTCATCAGCGTGCTATTGTGTACACTGATTCGTTGAGTGTTGTGCAATCATTGTCATCTTTGGATTTCACTGGCCACCCACTTCTTTTTACCGTTCGGAGACTTCTTCGTTCTTTGCTCGAGGCTGATGTCCAGATTCGGTTCTGCTGGATTCCTGGGCATGTTGGGATCCCAGGGAACGAGTATGCTGATGCTGCTGCTAGATCTGCCTCTTCTTTGGTCGTCACACCCTTGCCACTGTTTCACCGTGATTTTCGCTTTCTTGTTCACGATCATATCAGACGAACGTGGCGGGGTCTATGGGACCAACAGGTGGAGAATAAACTGCACTGTGTTAAACCTATCCTTGGAGTCTGGAAATCATCGTGTCGCCGGAACCGTAGGGAAGAAGTTGTTGTTCTTGTGCGTCTCCGCATTGGGCATTGTCACTTCACGCATAGCTATTTGCTGTGTGGCGACACTGCCCCGGTGTGTGAGACATGCGACTGTTTACTCATCGTCTCTCATGTTTTGTGCAGTTGTGTTCGTTTTCGTAATCATTGGTTTCACTATTTTCAGTCTCATCTGCTGGACGAAGGCGCAACTACGCTTCAAAAACTTTTGGGCAACCACTGCGACACTTTCGCAGTATTTTCCTTTTTAAAACAGATTAACATTTTAAAACTTATTTAAAAAAAAAAAGGTTATAATAATTATAATAGTAAATTAATAAATTTATATATAAACCTAATTAACTAACTTGTCTTCACAGCTTTCATCATCCTCTTTTCTAACTTTTACCAAGCCTGTCTGCTCTTAGTCATTTTCCACGCTTTTAAAAATCTTTAGCTGATAGTTCTGTATCTGGCACTCTTTGGCCAAGCCTGGCCCTTGCGCCACTAAAATCAATTAACTAACTAACTAACTAACAATGCCAGCAGATCTTTGTGGGATAGTGCCAGCAGTGAATTAGGTCTCTTAGGGTGGGACCTCAGCTATCATTCTCATAATGTCTACTCTATGTCAGAACTGACACCTATTTCCATGAAGCAGTCTGCAATTTTTTCACAATCTTTTGCCCACCCGGAACCAGATGATTATTATATTATTTCTTGGTTCTGCCCTGCTCAGTGGAAACAGTATTGAGCTAAATGGGATGTTTTCATATCATTTGCTGTTGCAAATCTTTGCAAAGAAAAGCTCTTGGCTCATTGGAAACCACAGATTTTTTTCCATTCTCAGGTATTTTCTGTAGAATGTATTTTATTCACACAAGATTTTTTTGCATTTTGATGTCTGCATATGAATATATGAAGCAGCACATTAATGATCTAGAAAGCAGTATATCAGAGACAGAAAATATTGCCAAGTACTAAGAGATTAAGCAAGATTGTGTGAACACCACACATATATATATACTGATTTGAGATGATGTATTATTTCTTGTAAATGTTTGATAATCACATGTGTACTTGCATGGCAATTACATATTATTATCCAAATAGTTTTACAACAGTTCATTTTTATTTGAATTACCAACCTTTTTCTTTTGATGATATTTTTTGTAGAGTGTGTTCTATTCACCACAACTTACTTTCAGTGACTGTTTTGTTAAGTAACAATATGTAATTCTGTGGTAATCATAAATAAATTTTGCTGTTTACTGCATGCATAGGACAAACAATTATTTCAATTTGCACAACACAAAAAAGATTAATTTTTTTACATCTCATGATATTTAAAAATTAACATTTTATGTGTACTGAATCTACTGCACTACAGAATTCAGTGGATTATAGCTCAATAAGCAGCTCAGGAGCATGTAAAAGAGAAGGAAAATAGGGAGGGATTTTAAATGTGTGTATTAGGCCTAAATTTTTCAGTTTGAACATTTGTAATTTGAATTAAGAATTTGTAAACTGAAGTAAAATATTTTTGACATATAAAAAGGAAGATTTAAAAAGTGAGCTGCAGCTTTCTTAATTTCTGTAGGTAAAAAATTTCCAGATTTTTTGCTGAAATCCTTGTAGAAAATAATCATATTGTGATTTTCTTTAATTTATTTTTGATTTTGTTGATAGAGGGCATAGACTTCTATTTTGCAAAGAAAGATGATGCAAGAAAATTAGTTGACTTCTTTTCTACAGTAGTCCCTTGCAGGTGAGCATTATTTCAGCATATTTTCAGATAGCTTTATTTTTTTTTTCTGTAATGAATTTAATGCTACTATGTTTTGCTATACAAAATGCAAGTGGAATGTGATAACATGTTAGATTAATCCACAGTATGTTGAACACCTTTGCTTGGTTCGTAGCACAGCCACCGAGAAAGAGGAGGTCTGGGTGTGCTCTCCATAGAAGCCTCTGGCGTCACGCTACTGGCCCGGCGTAATTCTCTGTGCAGGACTCCAATAGCGATAGATTGCAGAGACTCAGCATGTCATGATTTTTTAATCATTGAGGTTTTTTTTTTCTTCCATTCCTCAGATTGTTTTCACCAAATAACAGAACACTCTTGAATTTTCTTCTGACTTAGTATAACTTTTTACGTATTACCGTAAAATATAATCAGAGTAGTCTTAGAATTTCAGTATTACAGTGAAAAATTGCATCACAAACGTAACATCACTTCAAATGCTTCACATATTCTTTTTACTAAAAAAAATGAAAAATAAATTTATTATGAAGTCATAGCTCCCATTTTTTAGATCTGAATATCAATTTGCAAATTCTGTATTTTTTTCAGCCAATAAGTTTGGTATCAGCAATGAACGATCACGGGAGAACATTTTAAAAGACTCGGTCACGTTTTTAACTCTTATTTTTTTTTATTTATATTTGAACTGATTGTAATGAAAACTAATTTCTCTCTCCTTTTATTTATTTTACCCTGCCCAGCATTTGTTTTCTTGTCCTTTCATCAGGTATCTTACTTTTCCTCCACAAGATGAATATAAAACAAGAAATGTTCACTGTTGTTTATTTTAGCATTATGCCTACTCATTTCTTGGGCACTTCAACAATATCAGTTTGCTAAAATGCTTTTTTCCAAATGCTTAACAGAATTAGTTAACCAAGCTCATGATATTTTCTACAGGAAGATGGCATTTTATGAATCATAAGTGGGGGAAAATAAAGTTACCCTCAAAGAGAGGATAGTCTAGAGAAAATGGAATGTTTGGTAAATCTGATTACAAAGCACATTATTCATTTTTGCATCAAAATAAATGTGGCTTAATAACTAAAAATGTCTACCATTCATTTATTACATTTTTTTCTGCCAAATGCTTTAATTTAAAATTGAGCTACGGTGCATATCAAAGCAGATTAAAGTTGAACTGACCTCTGCTGTTTTGTTTACAAGGTGAAGTTTTAATTGGGAAATATGGGTTGTAATGTTTTACAATGTGTGTATGTAGCTTTTGAGAACACTACATAAAGCTTATTTCCCTTATTCACTCGTGTGAGTGAACAGAGTCACCGAAATAAAGTTCATGAAAGGTTTACTTACAGTTCCCTTTGTACTCAGTCGCACTTCACTAAATCATAGTTCCAATAATCACATTTGGCACTTAGTCGAATTAACTTGAATTAGTGAACACAGTAGTAGTTTTAAAAGACTAACACAAAGTATATATAAAAACCACAAATCAACAGGAGCTGTCTGCACGAAAGAGCACAATTTACAGATTTAAACAGCCTCCACGACTACCACTAACGCACCGCACTTTTTCACTGCCTGCTCCAATATCATATATCTCGTTTTTATCGAGTCCAAATGCACATCATGCACTCTGACCTCAAACTGCTGCCAACATACATTTAGTGAGAAAGAAAATTATAACATTAAGGTTCAAATGCACTGAGAGAATGAACTAAAATTTACATAAGAAAGAAATTAAACATGAAAGTTAAATTAGAGTATACGTCATATCATAATTGTGTATTTTAAACTTCACAGGTTTTTCAGTGGAATTTTGGCTGCTTATAATGAGGTAAAATTGAAGAAAATAATTTCTATCAACTGCTAGCATGCTTTTTTTTTTTTTTAGGAACTTATTCGTCTAAGCCAAATACCTAACATTACAAAGGAGATGGCAGAAATCAGATGACTGAAAGCAAATTGGACCTTTCAAGGAGTATTGTGATAGATTCACTTTAAAATGAAACTCTGGTAAACTGCATGGGCAAATGTCCTCCCCTCCATATGAGACATTGTGCCTTGCCCCCCCCCCGGGCAGTCCTTTATCGCATCATAGGTTAAACATATGTCGTACAGAATTGGGTCATGTAAAGAAAGTCTATTTTTGAAAATAGTGTGGAAGACCGAAAGACAAATACATGTCATATATCATACATCATATTTCTTTCCCTTAACAATTCATGCCAAACCACTGGTTAATCAATAAGGTTAATTACCAGACATTAATTTCTATGGGAAGGAACATCTTGTCTTACTGACAAGTAAGCAAAATTCTTTGTGCTTTCTTCCACACTATTTCTTAAAATCGACTTTGTTTCTAACATGTTTTAATTGTATACAGCAATCCAACATATTGAAGATGTGACTGTTATATGAGTCACATACAAGCAAATTAATTTATTTTTTGTTCTGTTTTTTGTTTACTGGTGTACGACATGAAAAAAATACCTATTGTTACACTATTGTATTTCTGTGGCATGTAAACAAACACTACAGTAATAAGAAATACGCAATACATTAATAAAGAATGACTGAAGGTAGATAGATGTGAAGTCGTGTTTATTATATTAAAGAAAATTGAAAAACACAGAAGACTTTTACTGTCTTGGGTCTTGATCACCTGTAAACATTCGCATTTTGGAATGTTTACAGGTGATAAAGACCCAAGCTGGTGTTGTAAGTTTGTGTTTTTCAATTTTCTTTAATGCAATAAGGATGGTTATACTCTACAATAAATGGGAACACAAAATAAAAAAAATAATAGTAAAGAAAAACACGAGTTTGTCGTTAATGTATGATGCCAGTTTTGTTCATTTAGTACAGTGAAACCTCCATTAATGGACACCTCCGAACAGGGGTAAGTTTTAGTTGGTACCGAACAGCTTCCATAGGATTAACATTAACGATAACCTCCGAACAACAAAACCTCTTAACAGCAGTCAACGAACACCCAAGTCAGCCCTGAAGGACATCTAATGGATACCCTGTCCCTTGTAATTTACATGGTTTGCTCGATACTTTAGCAAGAGGGATAAGACAGGGACAAAGAATATTTATTGATAAAGGCATAATGGGTTGGATTATGGTTGGTACCGAGGTATGCATAAGTGAACAGAAAGGAGTTAGAAGTTTAGCTCTACGTGAGGTGAGCTGCAGCTTCCCATGCGTGTTTCAAATGCCCACAGGAGCTGCGGGGGTGGTTAGTAGGGCGTGGAATTTTGCCTGTTGGCAATGATGCTTCTTGGCTTGGTCCCTGTGGGCTCTATTCCTGCTTTACAGTGCTCAGCTAGATTGCTGTGCAGTTACACTTTACTATCTAACATTTTTCTTTCCTATAGCAAACCGTAACCTTAATCTCCTAGCTTGCTATTTGAAAAGGCTGTTTGACACCAGACATCAGGCATTGTTTTCTTAAAATCCTCTACACCATGAATTATTTATTTAATTATTATATTCAGTTTTATTGAACAGTCAGCATTTGTAAAAAGTACTGCAATGTTTTCTTTATTGCACATAAGCTCTCTATATTTATTCTGCTTTTGTACAAACGCAATGGCATAGCAATATTAACTTACGCCTAACCTCCTAACAACTGGTACTTTTTCCTGGCCCAAGCAGTGACCATTATTCAGAGGTTTCACTGTATTTATAATGGTGCAACAAAAGCGTAACATTGTTATTTGTAGCAACACAAGGAGATTATAGTTTTTATTTTATTATTGTTCATCTGGTTTTTTAGGGACATAGCAATTATGAGTGTATTTGTGACACCAAATTTCAGAATCTGTCACCCAGCCTAGACTGGGGTGGATAGTGTGTATGGGTCAACATATGAAATAATACTTGATATGCAAATAAGTCTGCTGTGAAACACGAAACTCAGAGTTTTGAAAGGCCATTATTTATTTACAACTTTCCAGAAAACCAATTTGAATTAAATGCACGTAATAGATAATTAATTATTGACTTTTTCCTGTAGATTTTGCAAAGGGGGCATCGTCTTATGTATTGGGTTTTCGAGAAACAAACAGATCAGTGCAAGAAACTTGATTTTGGCCGTGTGTAAAACAAAACATTTACACCACTACTAGGTTCAGATTTATTTACAATGCTTCGAAACATTCTGCAATGCAGCTGTAGATATCTACTGAGCATAACAGTTAAAATTATACCAGTACAGGCACTGTCTTATCCGCTATGGTCTTATCATCAGCCATTATGGTATAAAAGGAACTGGCAACGTCACCCCTCTGTCACATAAAAATATGAAGCAAAAAAAAATTGCACCTGTTACAATAAGCAAAAGTCATTAAGTCCAGTTATCACAGTAAATTATTTGTCATAGGTGCAAAATTGCACCTGTGACAATAATTTACTGTGATAACTGGACTTAACATGGAAACTTAATGCAAACATAATCACGGTATGGGATACCATTTCCAAATGCAACAGGAGGCAGCCTTTAAAACCAAATTAGGAAAAAAAGAAATAAAAAAAAATAGCACTTCTATGGTATTTTTTTCTCTTTCCTTCCACCCAATTCAGTAGCAACATGGCTTAGCTCCAGCAGTCTGGACAGAGTTCCACTTATTGATGTTTTTTATTTTGCATTCTGTAAGTAATTTCTGTAGGTATAACAACCACTTGACTGTCATTTCCCATTCTGTGTAATGAAAAATTGTATGTTATATATGCATACATAACTAATAAATCTGCCACATTATTTAATTTGTGACTACTAAGCTTGTGGTGTTAAGCTAGAAAAATAACAACATTTCGCACAATAAAATGATTATTGTACATCGACTATAGTTTTGCAGAGCGTTTGGCTCGGCTTCCTCAGGACGAATGGAGCGTAAACATTCAAATCATTGTGACATCATCAGAATTCTTACGGTCACGGGTTTTGGTGAGTTGTTTCCACGCACTTGGAAGAAATGGAGTCGACGTCATGTCGTTGACAAGCTGTGGCGAGTTCCAGTATATGTGGAAAGCTTCTAATACATTAAGCTTGATAGTCGAGTCCGGTTTATCAATAAGCGTAGCTTTTCCAAACAAAAATGTATGGCTATTTTCGTGACAATGTTGAGCTATAGACGACGACTTCAGTTCATAGTTCCGTACATAGATCTTGTGTTCCTTCACACGGAAACTTAAAGCCCTGTGGGTCTGTCCTATATATGAAAGACCACATTCACAAGGTATCTGATAAATTCCCCAGGAGTTTGTCTTTGACGTAGTTTTTTGATCCGTAAAAATTCATCTTGTTTATGGGTTTGAAAATAACTTTAAAATTAAAACTTTTAAGGATTTTTGAAATTCCGAAGCAAATCTGAGGATCAAATGGGGTAACTGCCATGCCTAAAGACCTCCCAATACAAAAGAATCGGCCACCTAATTTTATCACTTTCCAATAATTTGGAGGGATGAAAAGGATTATTTCAGCCTTTACATTTCTTCTGAGGAGCTACAAAGGTGAAAAGTTATAAAACATGAACATCTGTAGCAAGGATGTAGATTTGGGGGGATTTGCCCCCAATTGTAAAGAAATCATTAAAACTGATCGATTTTTTATGATTTTTTTATCAATTTTCTGTAATATGTGATGGACATGAATTTTATTTGGAGGGGTGAAAAGGATTATTTATTTTAGCTGTAAAGAATAATATATAAAAAGTAAAATACAAATGTAAAGTATAATAAATAAGTAGTATTAAAAGAAATCTGTCTTGTTGCACGATGATATTTATTCAGCTAAAAAATGAAATCTATATACAGTTTAAAAACACATGAGCACTTTCGGTGTCACATTGACACCTTCATCAGATGTAATTTCACCATGTGGCTACATGCTGGTCTTAAGTACGTGGAGTAGATGCATCATGGGAAAGGTAATGTCAATGTCACATGATATACCAGATAACAAGATAATAAAAAAAAGGCATAGTTAGCCAATGATCACTTAACAGAAGCAATTGCTATTGTGCTGTCCTTCCCAACAAGATTGCTCCAAGGTTCAGGTAAAACATAAGGATAATAGTCATTACAGCAACGTGTATTATAAGCAGAAATATAGAGGCTTTCTGCAAATAACAAGGAATAAACAGAGTTAGGTGTGTTTATGATTTTAGCGTTGTCCCAGTCTGGGATATAATTTCCAGCACTTATGGTTCTTGCAAAAGAGGTGCTTTGGTGATTCATTTTTAGATCATATCTGTGTTCATTTAATCTCAAATCCAAATTTCTTTTGGTAGAACCCACATAATGATTGTTTAGTTCACCAGAGTGTCTACCATAATAAATAAGTAAGATAAGTACCTTCATTTGGTGCTTGCTTTCCTTTTGTGCCCTGAGGTAGAAGTTTCACGTACCAAACACCAGCAATACTCAGCTAACATGCTCGTATTCCACTTCCCTGAAAATCTCCTCTCGATCTTATTGATGTCTTGATGGAATAGTTCCCCGTGTTCATCGGAAACTGCTTCTAAATTTTCAGGGAAGAAGTCCAGGTGTGAGTGCAGGAAACGCACTTTAAGAGACATGTTACACCCCATGGCCTTGTACGCTGACAGCAATTCCTCGACATGAGCGGCATAATCATCACTTTTGTTGTTACCCAAAAAGTTCTTACACACGTTTTGGAATGCAAGCCAAGCTCTTTTTTCTTTTCGATTCAGGTGTTCAATAAACGTCGAATCTTTGAAAAGTTGTCTAATCTGGGGGCCCACTAAAACTCCTTCCTTGATTTTAGTCTCACTAAGACGAGGAAATTTATTTTTCAAAAATTGAAATGCGTCACCTGTCTTGTCCATTGCTTTCACAAACTGTTTGATCAATCCCAGTTTGATGTGCAAAGGCGGCAAGTAAATATTTTCCTTCGGGACCAGAGGATCATGAACGACATTTTTCTGACCGGGAGTAAAATTTTCTCGCAGAGGCCAGTTCCGTACGATGTAATGTTTGTCTCGTGCTCGGCTGTCCCATTCGCATAGGAAGCAGCAGTATTTTGTGAAGCCTGATTGCAGGCCCGCGAGTACAGTAACAACTTTTAAGTCAGCGCAAAGTTTCCAATTATAATCATGATAACAGATTTTATCAAGGATTCGGCTGATGTTTTCGTACGTCTCCTTCATATCCACAGAGTATGCAACCGGGACTGATGGTAACTCATTCCCATTGGCCAACAGGACAACTTTCAAGCTTGTCTTTGATGAGTTTATAAACAGTCGCCATTTGTCTGGGTCACATGTCATCTTCAGTTCTATCATCAATGCATTTGAATTAGGGCAGAACACTAAGCCTTCATCTTCTGAAAAAAGTAATTGCAGGGTTGACTGTCTGGTCCTGTAAGAAGAGATTTTTACCCCCTTTTCTAAGAGATTCCACTGCTGAAGTCCAGATCCAAGAAGTTGAGATTTAGTCTTAGGTAACTCCAAATCCCTGACAAGATCATTCAATTCTGACTGAGTAACGAGGTGAGGTTTTCGATGAGCTGAATCAGCAGAACACTCTTCATCATCGGTGGACGTATCATGTGATGGACCAAGCTGTGGCTCAAAGTATGTCGCATCCATTTCTGGCTCTAGAGTATAGGTTTTTGGGGGCACTGGGATTGGCAATGATTCGTTGTGAGGAACTGGTCTTAGAGCTGAAGGGATATTAGGATACTGAATTGTATGCTTACTTTTGTTGCTAGATAACCCGACGGTGGAAGTCATACAAAAGTAACAATCTGTGAGATGACAGCGAGGTTCGCGCCAAACCATGGGCACAGCAAATGGCATTGATTTACAGGTACCTTTGAGCCATTTTGTCAAGCTACTGTAACAAGTAGTGCAGTAAACTGTGGGAGCCCAATTCTTGTCCTGATCGCCAACTTTGCAATCAAAGTAAAATTTATAAGCAGTTTTAAGAAGCGGAGAAAGGGGTTTTCATTGCGCTTTAAAAGTCAATTCCCCGCAAACATAGCAGAATCTATCGGGATGATTTATACACTCGCGTGGCATAATTAAACAGTAAATAAATGCTCTATATTAATCACAAATTACACTCGCGTACTGTAATTCACTTGGAAAAGGCCAGTGTAAACAAATTTCTACCGTTTGACACAATTTAAACAACTTGGAAACACAGAATCCCCGCCTAGAACACCGACAAGTAGACTCAACGATCGCTACAGATCAACTGAGGGAAGATAATGCTTACAGTGCAGGATTATTGTGATAAGAGCGATGCAAGTTTGACCTTGTCAAAGTCCGTGCGTAATTCCCGTGAGATATTGAGAGAGCCAGCGTGGTAGAGTGAATGTTCCGAACTGTTGCTATATATTTTTATTATTTGCGTTTTTTTTGGGGGAGGATGAGAGGGGCTGGAAGCTGGAATATGTAGCAAATAAGTGAAAAAATTGCCAAAAAATGGAAAAATCAATCATTTGTAATGATTTCTTTACAATTTGGGGGGGGGGGGATCCCCCACATCTCCCTCCTTGATACAGATGTTCATGTTTTATAACTTTTCACCTCTGTAGCCCCTCAGAAGAAATGTAAAGGCTGAAATAATCCTTTTCATCCCTCCAAATTATCGGAAAGTGGTAAAATTAGGTGGGTGGTTCCCCTGAAAAAGGGTGGGTGATGGGGGAAAACGGGGGTCATATTCAGATTCAGGAGGTCGTTTTACATAAGAATCAGCAGGAATGGTGTCAGTGCCGATTTTCAGGCCAACCAGTGCTATCAAGAGCTTAATGTATTAGAAGCTTTCCACATATACCGGAACTCGCCATGGCTTGTCAAGGACATGACGTTGACTCCATTTCTGTCAAGCGCGTGGAAACAACTCACCAAAACCCATGACCGTAAGAATTCTGATGATGTCACAATGATTTGAATGTTTATGCTCCATTCGTCCTGAGGAAGCCGAGCCAAACGCTCTGCGAAACTATAGTCAATGTATAATAAACATTTTATTGTGCGAAACGTTGTTATTATTATTCTATTTGCCACATTACCATACCCCCCCCCCCCCAAAAAAAAAATGTAAAGGGCACTACATCCCACTCCTTCCTATTTTTGTCTCTGCGACCTCTTAAAACAAAGTGACAAGACTATTAATTACTGGTAAGACATAATCACCCTACTAAGCAGGCAAAATCAAGCTGCTCATAAAGGACAAATATTTACACAACTTCCAGACAACTGTTGCACCATAAACTTTCCAGGTTAACTCTGGATCGAGTGACAGATTATGACTATGTTAACTATGATATTAATGTAATACCTTAAGATACAATGGAATGCCTGATATGTATTGACAAATGCATGTGATAAAAGATGTAAACACGATCTCCAAATTCTACAATATTCCCAAATTTGAACTAAGAGCCAAAATTTTATGGAGTTAAGGAACATGGTTTAGCTTACTGGAACGTAGTGGTTACTATACATTATGAAAGAAATACGGGATTACACCATATAATACAAATTTTGAAGATGACAATCCGATTTTTGGTGTACATGTGACAAGGATGGTAAGCCAGATAATATCCGAAAACTTGAAAATTTCATCGTCCTAGAGCGGGACTCGAATCCGCGTCTCCCAGATAGCACCCGGGTATGCTAACCACTACACCACCCAGAACGACCAAGTCTCAAGTTTCCGATTAATTTGAATATAACCATCACAGGATTTGCTAGTCGAAGCTACCGGCATTCATGTTTAGCGAATCTGGAGGTTAAGAATCCTATCCCGTGATTGCCCGGAGGAGCAGATAAATTTAGGTTACTATACAGTCATAAATTGCAAGAAACTGCACCAAATTGCATGCTGAAAAATCACCATAGCTTTCATACGGGTCAAAAATTTATGTTTTGCCACACAGCACTTGGTAATTTGTTTCATGCACTTTGAAATGTAACCTGATATAATTGTTTAATTGAATATCACTTATACACATCTAAAGAAAGCAGTGCAATTCATTACAAGAAACCTTTCATTTCCTGCAGATACTCAAAAAATACTTTCTGAAAAGAAGCTTTAAACAGAAAAAATTGAATGGATAAAGTAGGATGTTTTATCACTCTTGATTAAAAATCACATCTGTTTTTTCATTTCTGTATAGTATCCAACATGAACAAGACTAAATTAGGAACGCACATTTGTCTTTACTCGGATAATAATTACATCATGCACAAATTACACATTAAAAATGTAATTTTTCAAATAGTTATTAAGAAATATTGTACATATATCACTAATTACAACAACGACAATATCACTAATCACAACAACAACAACAACAAAAAAGAAAAACTTACCCAATAAACTTTGCTCTCTGGGAAAAACAATCCACTCCAGTAAGGAAGTAAAGTCACCGTCTATGACAGTTTATTAATTAACACTGCCAATGTACATACCGAATAGATAAAAAAAATGTCGCTGTTGAACTCATTCGTGAACCATCCCCGAATCCCTGCCAGCACCTTATTTTTGATCCATAGATTGGGGCTAGGAGTTCCCCATGGTACCATTGCACAAGTACCATAATTTTTGGGCTAAGAGCCGCAGCTCTTACGTTAATAAAAGTGAAATTTTTCGGGTGTGCGGCCCTTATGACGACTTTGTTTTTGATAAGACTGTTTCTTCCCTCCTTTTTTTTTTTTTTTTTTCTTCATGCAGGTGCTTAGTATATTTTTTCAAACAACGTCTTCTTTTTTTCACAAACTCTACTGTGATCGTCCCCCCCCCTTCTACTCATACATTAGAAACAAGTCTATTTAAACGATAACTCTGCTGTCCTGATGTTGGTTTAGGAGGGAAAGTGGGGGAGGATTGACTCAAATGCCCTTTGCGTGGGGTATGGAATGGGGACATAAGCACACAGACCAGTAGGGTGACGTCGGAGGCTTCTGTGGAGAGCGCGCCCAGAGTATCTCTTTCGTTGGCTGCAGCATACATCATGCAGGAAGGTGCGATGCAACCAAGGGAAGGAATGTTGACTTTCACTGATGGGCAATTCCCTGAACAAAAGCTTAAGAACATGAACAATGCAAAAGCCTGCCCCAGGATGATTCCATTAGCAGAGACCTATTCCGAACAATATTGGCAACACGGAAAGACAAATTCTGTTCACTCTTCTTGGTTAATCTGGAATGCAATACAGGTGTTTCTTGGCTCTGCGCTCCTGAGTTTTGCTTTGATTTAATTTTTTTTTTTTTTTTATTGACTGACGATAGTGGAAGTTGAAGGCTTTGGCTGGAAATGCTTTCTCACCAATAAGTGCTGTAGCATTATCATCTGATGTTAACAATGGGTAATAAATTTAATACTTAGCTGAAGATAAAATCTTCACTAACGCAAAAGAAAAAAAAAGGAGGGAGAGCTTTCCCATTCATATAAAAGTGGAACTCAACTTGAAGGCTCAGTGCGCAGTAAATGAAAGTAGGTCAAACCACTTGAAAGAGAAAAAGCGAGACAGTGGAGTCACCGCTGTTTCGAAGTGTTGGCAGCGAGATCCGCGAACACGTGCGAGGCAGCTGGTAAAAGGAAGCGTAAAGCAACTTCATTCCGACAAAAACATCTGTAGATGAGAAAGAAAAAGTATTACAAGCGATAATTTATGAGTTAATTACTTCTAAGATGGATTCTATTGCGGTGAATAGAGAACCATCCTGTAGCAGACATCCACATTGAATGGAATTTAGACAATTGTACAGTTTTACGAACAATGCAATATTCTAACGGGAGTCTTAAGGTTAACTGTGATTTATATTGATTACATAAATGGTTTTGAGCATTTAATAAAGGCAAACAGACACTGAGTTGTAGAATTAGCCTTTGAAGTATACATATAATCACGTTTGGCGTGAGTTAATTCATGAAAATAAGGAAGATAATTTAATTTTCTGAGCAGCACCACGACTTCACAGGTGCGGCCTTTATGCTTGGTGTGGCCTTAACGGCAACTTTTGCTTCCAAGATCACAAAATTTCTCACCTGCGACCCTTACGCCAATGCGGCTCTTAGTCTGAAAATTAAGCAGGTGGTCGTAGTGAGCGATGGGTTTCTTCCTCGGGGCATTCTGTGGTAACAATGGCACACACAACAGCAACTAGGGCTTCTGTGAATTTTGGAGAGGTGCAAGCTAGTTCTGTGTGACATTGGCGAAAAGACCCCAACTCACTGGGTTTTGTTCCAGAATCCTTAGGTTGAATGACCAACTGGAACCCTCAGCTGTGGGCTAAACCCCCACACTGATGTACTTACCTGATTAAAAAGACAAAAAGAAATATTAAGAGTGACTCAAGTATGGGATATGGTGGACCTACCACACTTGAGA
Organism: Macrothele yani; assembly: GCA_039090855.1. Lineage (NCBI taxonomy): Eukaryota > Metazoa > Arthropoda > Arachnida > Araneae > Macrothelidae > Macrothele > Macrothele yani. The sequence continues at coordinate 77,294,310 of CM077025.1, read as the reverse complement.
AGGACGGTCCACTACGGAATCGACCTGACCTTTCTAAATGGCGTATGAGAAAGAGATCTCGGCTGAGTGAATGTAAGATTGGTGTATGGAATACTAGAGGTATAAATGGCAAGATGAGTGAGGTGATTGAGCAGATCAATAAGTATAGACCGGATGTGCTGTGTGTAAGTGAAACCAAAAAGAAGGAAATTGGGGTAGAAGAAGTGAATGGCACGGTGAGTGTGTGGTCTGGAGTATTGGATAATATGAGAGGACAGGCTGGTGTAGGGGTGATTTTAAGTGAAAAGATGAAGAACAACTTGATTCGCTATAGTTGCGTAAGTGAGAGAATTCTCTGGATTCGTTTGAAAGTGAAACTTCAGAGAATTGTAATTGTTGTAGTGTATGCTCCTTGTGAGAAGGAAGATTTCTGGAATGAGCTAAAAGCTGTTTTGAGCCAGTTTGGTGCTAAAGAAAAAGTTATAATAGCAGGGGATTTCAATGCTAGAGTAGGTGTGCAGAATGCAATTTCTGACAATGTTCTGGGTAAGTTTAATGATCCTTGTGTGAATGATAATGGTGAAAGATTAATTGAACTCTGCATTGAGAATGGTTTGTGTGTATCTGATACATTTTTCAACCACAAGTATATCTACACATATATTTGGGAAAATTGTACTCTTGGTCAAAAGAGTGTGATAGATTTTGTTGTCTACGATCAGCATTTGAAACACTTAGTTGTTGACACCCGTGCGATGAGAGGTGCGAATGTTGGTTCTGATCATTACTTGGTAGTGTCACGAGTGACTCTTAATGTTGGTTGGAGGAAAAGTACTGGGAAGAGACCCAGGATAGAAAGAATAAAGGTTGATAGGCTCCTTGAAGATCATCAGCGGTATTTTGACTTACTCAGAGAACGACTGAAGGATCTGAAGTCTGGTGAGAGGGATGTAGAAAAGAAGTGGGAATGTTTTAAGAACTGTGTTGTCACTGCTGCTAAAGAGGTCTGTGGCACCACAATAGTGGGTAACAATAGAGGTGAAGCTCGGTGGAATAGTGAGATTGAAGAGGCAGTAAAGAGAAAGAAGGAAGCCTATTTGGGGATGTTGCAAGGTAGAGTCTCTGTGGATGAAAATCGCTGTAAGAAGCGTGAAGCTGCTAAGCTGGTTCGCCACAGTAAGGCAAAAGATAGGAAGGAGAAAGTGGAAAGGCATGAACTGGCTTTTTGAAAAGATAGAAAGTCCTTCTGGAAGTACATGAGACTCAGGAAAAATAGGGGAAACACAGTTGTAAGTTGTGTGAAGAATGAGATTGGGGAAATGATATGGGAGCCCAATGAGTTAAGTGACAGATGGGGTGAATACTTCTGTGAGTTATTAGATCAGGAAAGCAAAGATGATTCTGAGACAGATGCAGATTATGTCACAATGAGGGATGAAAGCACAGGAGTGATCTCAAGAGAAGAAGTGTGTAAAACTCTAAAATCTCTTCAGAATGGTAAGGCTCCAGGAGTTGATGGCATAACTGCCGAGATGTTGAAATATGGTGGTGACTCTATAATTGACTGGTTAACTGAAATTTGCCAGTTGTGCTGGAAGTTAGGAATGGTCCCTCGGGATTGGAAGGATGCTATCATTGTTCCCTTGTATAAGGGAAAAGGTGATCAGACTGAATGCAAGAACTATCGTGGTATTAGCCTACTGAGTGTGCCAGGGAAAGTGTTTGGTAAGGTTGTTATTGAAAAAGTACGGGGTCTTACATCATTGAAAGTGTGGGATGTTCAGAGTGGTTTTATGCCTGGTAAAGGCTGCACTAACCAGATTTTTGCATTACGCACAATGATTGAAAAGTATCTGGCTGTTGGGAAGAAAGTTTTTACTGCCTTCATAGATTTAGAGAAACTTACGACAGAGTGAATAGGACACTTTTGTGGAAGGTATTGAATGAATATGGTGTTACTGGGAATCTACTTACTAGTGTAAAAGCCATGTATGCTGGTAGTAGAGCTTGTGTACGAGTGAATGGCGTTTTATCAAAATGGTTTTCCATTGGTGCAGGAGTTAGACAAGGTTGTGTAATGTCACCATGGCTGTTTAATATATTTATGGATGCATGCATGCGTGATGCCAAAATAGATAATAGTGGTTTATGTCTTGGTGATATCCGTGTGTGCAGATTGCTGTATGCTGATGACACTGTCCTGTTGGCAGAGAGCAAAAGTGAGTTGCAGAGTATATTGACTCAGATGCACGAAGTTTGCATGAAATTCAAACTGAGTATAAATAAGGGAAAAACCAAAGTTTTATGGTGTTTGAGAGAGTTCCGGGTAGCACTGAATGTAATGTAAGTATAAATAACACTGTGATTGACCAGGTGAGTGAGTTTGTGTATTTAGGAAGCATGTATGACAAAGAGAACAAGTTGGATGTTTGACAGAGAGAACAAGTTGGTGAAATCAGTAGGCGAGTGAATTCTTCTTTGAAAGTCATAGCTGCTCTGGGAGGTTCTCACAGGAATGATGGTTTCTCTAGAGAGTCCCGCATGGCTGTGTTTGAAAGTGTAATTGTTCCTACTCTGATGTATGGTAGTGAAACCTGGGTACTGCAGAAGAAACATAGGAGTCGTTTGTGTGCTGGAGAAATGCGTTACTTGCGTGGGGTTTGTGGCAAGACACGATATGATTGTGTGAGAAATGAAGATGTATTGCAGTTGTGTGATGTGAAGCAAAATGTTGTTAGCATGGTGGAGACCAATATGCTTCGGTGGTTTGGCCATGTTGAAAGAATGGGTGATGAAATGCTTACGAAGAAAATCTTTTCAGCCCAAGTGGCAGGAAGGAAAGGCAGAGGAAGGCCAAGGAAGACATGGGTGAATCAGATTCAGGAGTGTCTGCATGAGAAAAAGATTGTGAGTATGAAGTAGAAAAGATCTTGTGTACGGCGTGTAATGGATATTAGTGAAGCACGAGTTGTATGTCAAGATCGCTGTAAATGGAGAAGTTTGATACGACAACAATAAGTAAAAATATCTGGAAGTTTGTATTTCTTTTTGGAGCTAACCTCTGAATCTCAGAGAACAGCTTAGTGATATGTATGTATGTATGTATTAAAATAACACACAAAAAGTTTCATTATGTTTTATTTACTGACGGTTTAACTATCGCTGTGAGCTACTCAGTGGGCAGTCACCTGTCCCTGATTTAGGGCCCCTGGATCCAGGGAAGGGAGAGAACCAGTGTCGTAAGACAAATACAACATCCACGCCTCACCGGAATTTGAACCCAGACCCTTCTCGGGCAAATGGTTGTAAGCCAGTGCTTAGACCACTGCGCCACCGGGGCTGCATTTCTTCATTAAATTTGTCTACTTTTGTTTGCAGTGTTTACTTGACCATGTGTACTTACACATGTCCTGATAGAGAGTGTATGACCACATTTAATTAATGATGATTTCCTTTTCATACATTAGTTCTAGCTGTCTATACTGTATTGATAATATAGTATTGCTGTTATTTATACTGGATAGCACATGGTTCTATTTTTTTTTTTTTTTTAGTCTCGGTTATTTCGAATACATTTCATTATATGAACTGTATTAAATATAAAAAATAGTGACTAGGAAGAATGCAAAGAATGAGTGTACTTGGCTGTAGAATGCTATTCGGGGTAAACAGTTCAAATGCTTTTCTGTTTACTACATTACTATCTGACACTAATGCTATGATTTTAAATCCAAGTTTTTCTAAAATAGATATGAGAGGTGATATTATTGCCTTCAACTGATCATGTGTTAAGTGGCACAATTGCTACAATATCCTTATATTTTGATTAAATTGATGACACCACAAAAACTCTTGTGCAGTTTTTGCTGTTTTGGTTGAGTCAAAAGTACTAGGATCGTAAATCTCACCACCTTTAAATGACATTTGTGGCTGAATATAAACTTCATCCATAACTAAACATACCAACAGCTCATGTTGCTGTAAGTGCTTAAGTCTGCTTTCCAAATATCCAATGCCACTATCCAGAACAGAAGTTTGCAACTGAAAATTACAAATACATTTTCGCAAGTTTCAAGGATGAGGCAAGTAAAGCAAATCACATTTTAATAATGTATTGTAAGATGAAGGGGAATAAATAAACAAAATAAACATGCAGCCAGCACCATAGTTTGGATAGAGTAGTGCCGACAGTTTTTTGCCAGTCATGATAATGATATTTGTTCAACAATAAATTTTATGTTATCTGACTCTTCGTAACAAGATAAAGACATTAAAATATTTAGAACAAAATTTAACTTGCTCGTAGCTTCATCAATCATTTCTCTTTGGCTGACAAACTGCAAAAGTTCTTCGAGTTGATTTAATGATATTAAGATTACAGTTTAAGTTTGGAAATGAGCTCTGGACAACTTAATTTTATTAATAAAGATGTCAAAAAAGTAAGATGACTTTTATTATAATACATCCAGACACATTAAGATATTCGTTTTCATTGTTCATAAAGCAAATATCCAATTTCACATCATTTTTAATTATGTTAGTTATTCTGCAAATGATCTTTAGCTTTCAGAAACTCCACTATGTCATTGAGCGATGTGATTTTATTTTTTCGTACATAGTGGTGGTAATCCAAAAAAACTTTTTTTTTTATAGCTTTCTGCATATTTTCCTGTTCTACATCATCTACATCAACAATGTGTTTAACTGTTGATACATGTGTACTCAAATACTTGGATGTATTTTGAAAAATAGTGGGTATGGATGGCATCATCTTTCAGTTTGCCTTTCTCAAGGAAATTCTTTAAGAGTATCGTTGTATTCTGTCAGCTTTTACAACTCAGCTTTCTTCAAAATGTTTAATGCATATAACAGGATTCTTTATTTTTGATAAATCGGTTGGAATTCTTCGTAGTCAGCACTTCCACTGCTCTTCTTTTCTAGGTAATGAAAATGTGGTTGTATGGTCATTTTTTTCATCATAATTACTCTGGCAGCCAAATACACTATATCTTCATGGCATGTTGGCTACTGATACCTGTTTATTAACCAGTTAATAACCAGGAACTGTACTCAGATTGCAAAAAAATATATCACTACTAGTCATACGCAACAAGATAAAAGTTTACCACTTTGTTGCAAATAGAAATCAATGTCATCGAGCACCACAAACATGTACTGCAAGTCACTCAGCAAGTTTAGCTTTTTGTTGCTTTGTAAGTGTTCATATCTCTGCACCATAGGAGAGTACCAGCATGATATATGGATCAAATGGTTAAATGCTTTTCTTATAAAGTTTAAAGGAATATTTCCTTTCACATACATGTGTGCAGCACTGCCACTGATGCATCGTAGCACATAAATTACCCAAATTAAAAAAAAAAAAAAAAAAAAAAAAAAAAAAAGGACCCATAATTACAAATTCTGTGTCCTTTGGAACCCACATTTTATTTTGGATTTTTTAACATGCCATTTGGCAAAAGTCAAATTTGTGAGAACTAGGGAAAGAACGAAAACAGCCAGCAGTGCACAATCCTTCAAGATTATGTAAATATACAAATGTCCTAATTAATTTATTAAACCTTTCAGCTCTTTTAATCAATATTGGATCAGTTGAAATTTAAAATTTGAAAAACAAACAAACTTACATTTAATGAGAGCACTGTGAATGATTATACTCTACCGAAAGTTGTACGTCTACTTCAGTGATTGTTTCGTTAAAAGTAAAAAAAAAAAAACTGTTCAAGAGTAGTCATCACACAGTTCCTGTGTTTTGAAAAATAAAAACCGCTCTGATCTTCTGAGCTGACTTTACATGCATTATAAATATTTAACGGGAATTATTGAGGATAAATTTATTAGGTACATTACCTCTTAAATTTTCGATCTAAACACTAGATCTTCGTCAGGAGTTCTTGCTTCCTTCTACTTCCACAGGTCTGGTGACCAAGCCTGATGGATTTTCCATCCAGCATGGTCATTGATGTTGCCACCTTGCGTCTTGTAAATTTCCAGGGATTCCTCTAATACCTAATAAATTTTTCCTCGATAATTCCCGTTAAATATTTATAATACTGAAAGTAATAAGAGGAAGCCATGAAGTCATTAATTACTAGAATTAAAATGCATTGCCTTTGCAGTGATGGAAAGTTTGCGCCGAACTGCGCCAATTTCATTATCTTGCGCCAAACTGCTACAAATTACGAAAAAATTTAATATTTGTGCCCAACTGTGCCAAAACGGCAATCCACAGCAAAAGTTGTCGAGCGAAAAAACTGTTTTCACGGCAAAACATGTTGTTTTAAACGTCAAATCGAATGGCGCTTTTTTAAGGTCTACGCGTAATTTGGTGAAAATGTCGCTTAATCAACACGTACCGTACCGCCAATCCCAAAATTTCGGAATGTTTTTCACCTACTTTCTAGTTCGTTTTTTGGCAAAAATGACGAAAAAACAACAATTTTCGCAATGTAGGAAATTAAATTGTTTTTGCTTATGGAGGAGGAGTTTTGTTGTAATCACGTGGTATGTAGGAGAAATGATGCTGTACGTTATGCAATCCTGATGAAGATTGTTTACTGATAGTTTGGCGGTCTTTCGGAGTGCTGTGCAATTGATATTGTTTATATGTTGTTCCCTGCTCTTTGGGATAGCGCAGTTATTTCATTCCTGGCGAGGTGCGCGATTACGTAAATACAGCGTAAGGTCAGTCATCAGCTATTTCGTTGACGCGGAGGACGACTAAAAATGGCTCTCCCGTGGCAGGATACAATGGTTCTGTTTCTAAAGGATTCATAGGTATTCAGAGATTCCAACTTTTACGGATTTTCACTCCATCTTACGGTTTTACGGAAGTCACCCGAAAAAACTACGAAAAAGCCCTCACAAGATCCCTGCACACAATTTCTATTTTTTCACTGTCTTTTGGCCGAAAAAACGCAGTTTACAGATAGCCCCTTATGTGCCTTCGTTGTTCTGACTTCCCCCGCCAATGGAGGCGGAGCTTGCCACGTGATTCCCCATACAGCCATTTGAGAATACCCTGCAAAAGTAGAGAGGGAACTCAGCTCAGTGCCTTTGCCAACTCTTTACATTGATTGTATGTGGCTTTGTGCTTGTGAAAATTTCGGTACAAACGTTTTAACCCTTTCCACTCGACTGTCGGGTGATACCCGGCATTACGAAATCGCCGAATAGGTCACCCGCCACTCCGATGACGCCTCTATAGCTCGCATGTCGGTGGTCGCGAGACATTTCTTTTTCATCGAATAGGTCGGGTGTCTTACTTGTACCAATGGGGGGGGGGGGGTACTAAATTGACCCAGCACTGCGACCTAAGGTCTATTGTGCATCCCCAGCCCTAATCTCGGAAGAGACCAGATGCACGAGCAAAAGCAAGAATGCTCTTGATTGATACTAAAGAGAGATCACTTGGTCTCAAGTTGTGAGTACCAAAGTGTTCAAGCCTGAGTGCTGCAAAAAAGTCGGTCACAAAGAAAATGCAAGGAAGTCTCCTCTTCCAGATGGCATCCTCTACAAAGTGGATCCTCTCTCACCCCAATCAAATTAAGGTGCCTGTTAAGACGACAGTGTCCTGTAAGTAGACCAACAATCAGTCCAATTTCCTTTTTTGGCAGTTTAAGGAGTTCCTTAGCCCTATGAGGCAAGGGTCCTTGATTAAGTTCCTTTGCTTGCCTCTGACCCCCGGTAGCATGCCAGAGGTCAAGCTGCTTAGTCCTCAGCAGCCTTTCAGTTAGTCCTCTGGCCACACCAGAGGCGAGCCCTAATGCAGGCTCTGGACCATAAAAGGCCTGCTTTGCCCCCTCTTTAGCAAGAAGGTCAGCTTTCTCATTACCTTCAATACCCCTATGTCCTGGAACCCAGAACAGTTGCACTTTGTTCCAGTTTGCCAGTTCAGTTAGGGTCTGGAGGCAGTTCCAAACAATTTTGGATGAAGTGCGGCACTGATAAAGTGCCAGTATAGCCGCCTGGCTGTCTGAACAAATTTGGATACGCACATTGTGATACCCTTTGATCAGACATTCTGAGGCGCATGCTAGAATAGCATACACCTCAGCTTGGAACACGGTAGCATGCCTTCCAAGGCTTTGGCATAAACCATAACCTCTGGATAGGCAATATTCCCCTGCTCCAACTCCTACGTTTGTTCTGGAGCCATCAGTAAACCAAACAGTTTCATTTCTGCACCCAGGGACAAAGGACATTTCCCATTCACTGCGACTGGGAAAGTTCACACTGAATGCTTTATCAAAATGATATTTTACTAGCATATTGTCCTTTCCCATTTGAAAGATGGGCTCCTTACAAAAATACTCCTGAATAGGCTTGGTATGGCTGCCAACCCACAACGAGGGTCTCCACATGCCATTGCAGCATAATCTATATGCCCCCATAATGGCCTCACCCTCAATATGAAGGTGAAGTGGCAGAATATCAAGAAACAACTCCAATGCAGCTGTTGGAGTAGTTCTCATTGCTCCTGATATACCTATGCAGGCCAGCCTTTGTAACTTGTTAAGTTCAGCTTGCACCGTGCAGAGGTTAACTCTGCGCCGCCACACCGTTGAGCCATAAGTGACCATAGTATATATCCAGTGCAAGATCCTCGAGTTGAGGCCCCAGGATTTGCCAATAGCACCTCTACATAACCAGGACACTTTCTTGGCTCTGGCAAAACAGTAATCCAGGTGCTGTTTCCAGGTTAAGCCTCCATCCAAAATGACTCCCAGGTACTTAACTTGTGTACTGAGAGGAACTGTTTTCCCAAAGAGAGCAATATCTCCAATGTCTCCAAGATTCCTCTTTCTAGTGAAAGGCACAAGGGTGGTTTTGTCAGGGTTTACTGATAGACCAACCTTCCTGCACCAATCCTCAATAAGTCCCAGTGTTCTTTGCATTACGCTCGAGACTGTTTTAGGGAATTTTCCCTTGACTATTATGGCCACGTCATCTGCATAGCCAAAACAGTCGCAACCAGACCCCTCCAGGATCCCCAGCAGTTCATCCACCACCAGGCACCACAACAGGGGAGAGCAACTCCTCCCTGAGGGCAACAGCGGCAGGTGGAGACCGACAGTCTCCCCGAGAAGCGAGGCCATGACCGTTCTGCTTGTGAGCATAGCCTTAATCCATTGACAACAGGTTCTATCAACACCATGTCTTTCCACAGCCCCCACAATGGTCTCCGTAGAGACCCTGTCAAAGGCACCTTCAATATCAAGGAGAGTGGCTAATGCCACCTCCTTAAATTCTAGTGCCTTCTCCAGGCAACAAACAAACAATGCCATGGAGAGCTGCTTCTGTTGATTTGGCTTGTTGATAGGCAAACTGAAATTTTGAGAGGGGTTTAGGAAGTAAAACCACCTCTCTAATATGCTTATCCACCATCCTCTCAAGAGCCTTGAGAAAGAAAGATGTTAGACTAATAGGTCTAAAGGCCTTTGCCTCCTGGTAATTTGACTTACCTGGCTTGGGAATAAATATTACTCTAGCCTGTCTCCAAGCACTTGGTATATAACCAAGAGCAAGGCAGGCCCGATAAATTTTGCACAGGAGTGGAGTAATTATCTCCAGTCCTTGCTGCATCAAGATGGGAACAATTCCATCGCAGCCAGGTGATTTAAATGGTTCAGAAGAATTAATGGACCACTTAATCCTAGAATAATTGACCACCTCCCTGGCAACCCTCCAGTCCTCCTTTTTTGTACGATGGTGCTCAAGGCCAGCTGTGCGTACACCAGTGGGGTCAATTATACTTGAATCTGGAAAGTGTACACCTAGCATTTCTGTTAGTGTTTCTTTACCAGTTTTTGTGAAGCTCAACCAATTTGATGGTGTTCAGGCAATTTGCATTGTCCTTAGCCATGATTTTCATAAATCTGGCAGTACTGGGAGTATCTGAAATACTTTGACAGAAGAAATCTCTCCAAGAGGCTCTTTTTGCCTCTCTAATTGCTTTGTTGTACTGTGTGAGGGTAGTCTTATATACCGTCCACTCACCAGTACGTTTGGCTTTATTAAAAAGCCTTCTGGTTTTGCCTCTAAGACTGCTAAGCTGTTTATTCCACCAAGGAACTTGCCTTGGTAAGCTAGCAGTCTTGGCCTGACAGTTTTGGTGGTAAGATTCGAGAATAGACCGTTGCAACTGGTCAACGGCTAACTCGAGATCTAACACCGAGCATATGTTAAATTGCATGCCTCCAATATGTGCCTCCAGATCTTCCCTGAAGCTAATCCAATTGGTCCTTCTGGGATTTCTGACTTGCACCAGCTGTTGTCTTACTTACATCGGCAACTGAAAAGCTAATATATCTATGATCAGACAATGAAGGTTCACTAGATACATGCCATTTAATAATGCGGTCAAGCATGTTAGCATTACAGAGGGTGAGGTCAGTGACTTCACTTCTATTAGAAACAATAAAAGTGGTCTGATTGCCTTGATTAAGAATATAAAGTTTAGTACTTACCAAATATTCCGAAAGGTTGTCCCCTCGTCTGTTGCAGTCACTGCTCCCCCACATGATATGGTGAGCATTGGCATCACAGCAGATGATGAGGCGTCTTCCACCTGTCTCACAGAAGTGGACAATGTCTCTTACCTCCTGAGAAGGAGGTGGTTCAGGTTCATCAAATGGTAAGTATGCAGAGACGGCAAACAGCTCTTCTCTGCCACTATCAGATGACCTAAAAAGTTTAATCACGGTTGTATCACCTGTGGTAAACTCAGTAAGTGGCATAGCATGATGTCTTTTGCTCACCAGTATACAGGTCCTTGGTCTCCTACTTGATGCCCCGCACGGGGATAACTGGTTTTCCAGTTATTTGGGGAGTGGCGCCCCACGGCCCAAGCTGACCTTGTGACAAAACATCTTGCTTTTTCGTATTGCACGATTATGTTACCGAAGGGACAGCTGTTCATCCAGCTCCTGGGGGATGGCGTCCCCACGGCCCGAGCCGACATGTACTATATGTGATGATTTTCACATTTTTTATGTTTTTTGTTTTTTTCACTTGACATGTTCCCGCCTCAGTTGTAGGTTGCTGAGGTTGTGATTATGTGCCGGCTCTGGATTTTAGTTTCTCTTTTTCTTTCCCGTCTTCTCCATTTTATGTTCCCTTCTTTGGTTTTCCGAGCTGGTTAGCTAGACCTGCCTGCACGTTTGCCGTGCGCGGTGACCCGTAAGGTGGAAAAGGGGAGGCTGAGGTTTCTGGAGGCCAGGGTGTTGTTGTCGCCAGTTGCCAACACTCCTCTTTGCCCCCTGCTTCACCCTAAACGGGCGGCTAGGAATTAACCCACTCCTAGTCAATGAGGTCTGTGGTCGAATGGAGCCCAGGCCTCTAACGGCTTGCCGTTTTGCACGACAGGGTGAGTCTGGGGATAGGGTGGGCATGCCAAAGGGGTGTTCTCCAGGCATGGGAAAGTCTGGGTGCACGCCGAGCGCATGTCTGCCCTATCAACTTGCTATATCCGCTTCCTATCCCTAGAGCCGTGTCCTGCGTCCACTTGGGCTTGTGGACCTCCGGTTCTCCCTTGTTGGGCTTGATTGTGGGTGGGGAAGTCGGCGGACAAACTTAAAAATATTTTCGTGGCTCTCAATTCTGTTTCCCACGAACCAACAACCAAAAGAGGTATGGAGGAAGGTTTAGCTCCTTCCGCCAAAAAGTATGTGCCTGATTCTTGTAATGCTCTTTTTTTTTTTGTGTGCACTCATTGGACCCTTCAAAGCCTTTGAGTGCCAAAAGTCCATTTTGGATTAACAAAGCACTTCAATCTATAGCAAGCTCTCCTAAGAGCGTAAGGAAACTTCAGTCTGGAGATCTTCTGGTAGAATGTCTCCTGTGGCCTACAGTTCTACACTTCTAAACACTACCACGCTGCTTGAGACTCCAGTCAAAATAACACCTCATGGATACCTAAATTCATCTCGAGGTGTTGTCTCCTCTCAGGACCTCGTTGACTGTACTGAGGAAGAACTACTTGAAGAACTGAGGAGTCAACACGTTACGGGTGTGCGACATATTCTCTTCAGGTGGAATGGGCAGTCCGTCCCATCCCGTAACATCATTTTAACATTCGACAGTCCTTCCTTGCTTACGTCCATCAAGGCAAGGTATCTTCACCTAGAAGTATGCCCGTACATTCCTAACCCTTTGAGATGTTTTAGGTGTCAGTCGTATGGCCATTATCAGCAGTCGTGCAGGAGCAATCCTAGGTGTGGACGCTGTGGTGCCACAGAACATCTTTTGCCAGAATGTGTGGCCGAGGCCGAGTTTTGTGTGAACTGCAAGGGTTCACACGCAGCATCAGCCAAAGATTGTCCCAAGTGGAAGGAGAAGAAAGAAATCCAAAGGCTGAAATCAGTTGAGAATATTTCCTATCCTGAGGCCAGAAGAAGAGTAGTTCCTGTTTCTTCTGATCGGCGATCTTATGCATCCGTGGTGGTTGCCAAATCTGCAGTTGCCATTCAAACCGACATTCAGATCCCTACTAAATGTCCCTACAAGCTCGACGATATTATCGCAGCTGGGCTGGAGGCACTCCAGTCTCGAGCTAGGGGTCTGAAAGCGGTACCCACCACTTCGCCAAAGCATAGTCACCCTACCACCAGCAAGGGAACTCATCCAGCTCCTGGGGGATGGCGAAGCCCAAGATAAGAAAAGCATTTCTTCTCCTCCAAAATCTCCGTGTCTGGCGCTCTTTGGCCACACTTGGCCCTTGCGCCAATAAAACCCATCAACCAACCAACCAACCTCCAAAATCTCAGCAAACGACTCAACGGAAAGCGCCTCCCGTTAAGACACTTGGGACAAAGCATGCTCCCATCTTGGCCCCTGGTCACACGCCTCCAGATCTGGGGGAACCCCCATCAGAGGTGATGGAGCCTGACTCTCACTATTAATCTCACTATTAACCATGGCTTCAATCATTCAGTGGAACTGTCGAGGTTTTCGGACGAGTTTTGATGACGTGAAACATCTGCTTTCGTTGTACTCTCCGGTGTGCCTTTGTCTACAGGAGACGAAACTTAAACCATCAGACCTGCTTTCAGTTCGAGGCTACAGTGCGTATCGGACAGATAATGCATCGGGAGACATCGCCTGTGAGTGAGTCGCTATTCTTGTCCCTCACAGTGTTCCGGTGTCTTCCGTTGCAATATCCACAACTATGCAGGCCGTGGCGGTTCGTATATCTGTGCCCGTGTCTCTTACTGTCTGCAGTGTCTATCTGCCGCCGGACGAGAACGTAAGCATCTCTGTTCTGGAGAGATTGGTTGATCAGCTGCCTTCACCCTTTCTTTTACTGGGTGACTTCAATGCTCATCATCATTTGTGGGGTAGTGTCAGCATCAGCACGAGAGGTCGTCACATAGAGTCTCTTCTGTCCTCGGCCTCTTTGTGCCTTTTTAACACCGGTGCTGACACGTACTTCCATGAGCCGGCAAGATCCTTCAGTGCGATCGATTTGACCTTGGGATCACCATCGATTATTGCTGATTGGTCGTGGATGGTGTGTAATGACCTCCACGGGAGCGACCATTTTCCAATTGTCCTCTCGCATCATGCGAACATGCCATCTTCTGCCTCCCGCCCTCCTCGATGGAGGATGGAACGTGCAAGATGGGAGGTCTTCACATCGTCAGCAGTAATATCTTCTGCAATGGTGACCCAAGAGTCAATCGACGCAGCTGTTCTTGAAGTCACAAATTGCATTCTTCAGGCAGCTGATCTTTCTATACCAAAAATATCTACGACACTCTCCAGAAGTCCGAAGCCTTGGTGGACCCCTGAATGCGCAGTGGCTAGGAGAGCTCAACATAAGGCCTGGTCTACGTTTCGGCATTATCCAACCGATGCTAATCTCGTTGCATTCAAATGAGCAAAATCCTATGCTCGGTTGGTGCGTCGACGTAGCAAGAGGGAGTCTTGGATCCAGTATGTTTCATCTGTCACTTCACGTGCCAGTTCAAAAAGTGTGTGGGACAAGATTCGTAAGATCTGGGGTAACTACAGCTCTTACCAGATCTCCATTCTCAAGAGTAACGGCTGCACATATGCTGAAGTTGGGGAGATTGCTGATTGTTTGGGGGAGGCGTTTGCCTCCGTGTCGAGTGACCTGGCATATCCTTCCTCCTTTCTGAGGATTAAATCCACTGCGGAACGCCAGAAAGTGTCCTTTGCGCCTTTTAATGACACAAGTAATAACTCCCCTTCAGCATGGTTGAACTCAGGGTGGCGCTGCATCGGTCCGGCGCTACATCTGTCAGTCCCGATGGCATCCACTATGACATGCTCCGTCATCTCTCGCAGTCGTCTCTCGAGAATCTTTTAATCCTGTATAATCGCATTTGGTTGGAGCACAGTTTCCCGGAATCTTGGCGAAAAGCTTTTGTTCTGCCTTTTCCCAAACCTGGCAAGGATCCCAAGTCTCCCTCTAGTTATCGTCCAATTGCTCTCACTAGCTGTCTGTGTAAAGTTCTTGAATGCATGGTTAATTCCCGGTTAGTTCATTTTTTAGAATATCATCAAGTACTTTCACCATCACAAAGCGATTTTCGCCGTCATCGTTCACCTCACGATCTTCTCCTGCACCTTGAGACATCTGTGCAGGAGGCGTTCGTGCATAGGCAGCACCTGGTTTCTGTATTTTTTGACATTGAGAAAGCCTATGATCGAGCATGGCGGCATGGTGTTATCCATGACCTCCATGCATGCGGGTTGCGAGGAAATCTTCTGACTTTCATCGTTAATTTTCTTCGCAATCGGGTGTTCCAGGTGCGCCTAGGTACGACGCTATTGGCACCGTTCCATCAAGAACAAGGTGTTCCTCAAGGTTGCATTTTATCTGTCACATTGTTCATTCTTCGCATTAATTGTCTTTTCACAAATCTTCCTCCTGCGGTTTCGGCTACTGTTTATGTTGATGACTTGCACATTTTCTGCTCGTCATCTAGCATGCATTTTATTGAAAGGCAGTTGCAGTCTGCGATTAACCAGATCTTTAAAGCAGCGAATAGCAATGGTTTCGTTCTTTCTCCCGACAAGACAGCGTGTGTCCATTTCTGCCGGAGGCGTGGCCTCCATCCTGACCCAGAGCTGTATTTAAACCGTGCAGCCATACCAGTTTTGCCCGAGACCAAGTTTCTTAGATTGACCGTTGACCGTGCGCTTACATTCCGTGGGCACGTTCAGTGGCTAAAGACTTCCTGTCTGCGGGCTCTATCTATTGTTAAGATCCTTTCGAGAGTCTCGTGGTTGCACAGTCTTTAATTCACATTTAGCATTCCTTAATACGGTCGAAACTGGATTATGGTTGTATCTTGTATGGCTCTGCTCGTCGTTCCGTTCTCCGGCCTTTGAATACTATTCACCATCAAGCGCTGTGTCTTTGTACGGGAGCATTTCGAACATCTCTGATTCCCTTATATTCAGCCACAGCTCTTCGCTGAGCACACAGCTCTTCGCTGAGCATATTTATATTCAGCCACAGCTCTTCGCTGAGCACTGTGCCCTAAATTCTGACTACACTCCTATTTTTACTGATGGCTCCAAGATGCATGGAGTCGTTGGATCCGTGGCTGTCTGTGTTGATGAAGTTTCAGTAGCACTGATCCCAGCTGAGGCCACGGTGTTTTCGGCGGAGATGCATGCTTTGTATCTCGCCCTTCTCCATGTTCAGTCAAGTTCTCATCATCGTGCTATCATCTATACGGATTCCTTAGGTGTCTTGCAGTCCTTGTCATCTGCAGATTGCCGTGACCATCCTTTTCTCTTAGATGTGAGACAGTTGCTTCGTCGGTTGCTCGAGGCCGGTTTTCAGGTTCACTTTTGCTGGATTCCTGGGCATGTTGGAATCTCGGGTAACGAGTGTGCTGATGCGGCTGCTAGATCTGCTTCCTCTTTGGTCGTCACACCCTTGCCACTGTTTCACCGGGATTTTCACTTTATCGTTCACTACCATATCAAGTGAACGTGGCAGGGTCTTTGGGACCAAGAGGTGGAAAATAAACTGCATCGTATTAAACCTAATCTTGGAATCTGGAAATCATCATTTCGTCGGAACCGTAGGGAAAAAGTGGTGCTTGCGCGTCTCCGCATTGGGCATTGTCGTTTCACTCACCGCTTTTTGCTGTGTGGCGACACTGCACCGATGTGTGAGATGTGCAACTGTCGTCTCACTGTCCTTCATGTTTTGTGTACTTGTGTTCGTTTTTGTGATCACCGTTTTCGTCATTTTCACTCTCATCTGTTGGACGAAGGAGCAGCTACGCTGCAATTTCTTATTGGTGAAGCCTGCGACGTGAAAGCAGTGTTTTCGTTTTTACAAGAAATTGCCTTTTTTAACCTCATCTAGGTTTTAACTTGTTCACTCTCATCTTTCGTTTTTACCACATCAGCCTGTTTTTAACCTTGTGTACGTTTTTTATTAATTATGTTTTGTTTTGATGTCTTTTGTTTGGCGCTCTTTGGCCAACCATGGCCCTTGCGCCATTAAAATCGATCGATCAACCAACCAACCAACCAACCAACCAACCTCCTACTTGATGTATTATAGAAGACGGTAAAGCCTGCTCCTTGTAAGCCCAGGATCTTCCCATTATGTATCCATGGCTCTTGAATGAAAGCCAGATCAACATCCTCCGCAGCCAGTCTGCAGCACAAAGCAGCAGATGCAGACTGACTATGGTGAAGATTGATCTGGATACATTTCATGCAGTTCTCCATTGTGAGATAGGCATGGAGACTAAGTGGTAGAAAGATCAGCCTGGTCAGAATCCACCCAGTGGGTGCTGGAAGCCAGCTCCACACCTTCATGGACACCATCCAGGCCCATCACATCCACCTCCTCAGTCCCCCCCCCCCCAGCCACAACTGGACCTGAGTCCTACCCTGCTTCCAGACCATGGCCAGGGGAAGACAATGCAGTTGTTTCTGGCTCCACAACTGCAGAATGAGGCTCTTCCATTTCTGTGTCCTCCTTTGGAGTGCTAGGGCCCTGAGGGTCATGTAGTACTTTAAGTTGACCCTCATCGACCCCAGTGTAGGTAGCGAACCCGGCTTCAGCAATGGCTTTAGCCGATTCCCTGTCTACCTGGAAAATCTACCTGACGGCCTTAGGATCTTGTGCCCGTTCCAACAACCTCCAGTGGTTTGTGTGCAAACTGCTGTTGTAGGCACACAACCTCCTGCAGAGGACGTTTGGATCCTTGGTCCAAATATCCCTTGTCCTAAAGGCAACCTTGATCAGATTTGGCCCTCATCAACTTGAGCCCAGTGCCCCTCAAAACCTTATCATTTTTTTCAAAGGCTGATGTTAGCCATTGCCCTGTTCCCTTGTTCTCACAAAGAGAAACAAGGGCTCCAGAGTTCAGGGAAAAGCTCTTGATGCGTGGTAGAGGCTCTCCTACTTAAAAACCATCCACCCACCTCAAAAGCTCCTCCTGAATATTCCCAACCTCACTGTCATCAAGCCACTCGTTCGGGAAGTTTTCCTTCACGATGGCCATCCTAACAGTGGAGACAGCCTCACCATAAGTGCTGGGACGAGACTCGTCCCTACTCCTTTGGTCGGCTTCCTCACATCTGGAGAAGGGGTAGAGAGAACAGATCTCTGCCTCTTGCCTTTCTTGTCCACCACCGGTGGAGAAGTATCTACAGATGTGGGTCCCACTGAACTCGACTCCTTGTCAGTTTGACCCTTCATCTGCCTTGCTAACTTCCTCCTGATGTTGCTCTTAGCAGTCTTGCTAAGTCGCAACCCTTCCTTGCTGCTACCAGCCTTAATAGCAATCACAGACTCTTTTGGCAACCCGGTATTACCTGCTGCCTCCAGATGTCTTGTTTGCTTTTGCGAAACAACTTCCCCCGCCTTAGCCTGAGAGGTGTTCCCAGAGCAACTGGGCCTCACCACAGGATCAACAGATCCCAGCCTTGGCTGGGAAGATGCTGCTTTTTTAGGTTGGGTACTGACTAAGTCAGACCCTAACCCAGGGTTTGTTGTGTCCAAAAAAGTTTCCATATTTGGTCCCACAAAACTGGAGGAAAATAAAAAGTCACCACCCGGTAATCCTCCTATCCCGGGTGGAAGGCTAATTACGACAAGGTTTCGCCTGGTGCCCTGAAGGGATTGTTAACGATACTGATATTTTACTACCTCAGTATCATTCAGCCCTCAGCACGATACCTCACACCTTGGCTTAGGTAGACCAGAGTCTTAGTTAGCCAGCATGTTTCGGACGCTCCAAAATGAGGAGCTACTGTGAATCACAGCACCTAATCCACCTGTTTCCACCACCCCACGACGAGGACGTTGAGGTTGGTTTTCTGGGGGCTAGGTCAGGTGTCACTCGCCATGCCGATGACGCCCCTATAGCTCGCATGTCGGGGCTCGCGAGACGTTTCTTTTTCACCGGATAAAGAAAAAAAAACGTCAGCTACGTGTCGGGTGTCATCCGCCATGTCGATGACTCCTCTATGGCTCGCACGTCGGTGCTCGCGAGGAATTTCGTTTTCACCGAATAGCTCACGTGTTGGGTGTTATCCGCGACGCCTATGATGCCTCTATAGCTCGGATGTCGGCGCTCGCGAGGAATTTCTTTTTCGCCGAATAGGTCGGGTGTCATCCACCACGTCTATGACGCCTGTATAGCTCGTTTGTCGAGGCTTGCGAGATATTTCTTTTTCGCCAAATATGTCGGGTGTCACCCTCCATGCCAATTATGCCTCTATATCTCGCATGTTGGCGCTCGCAAGACATTTCTTTTTCGCCGAATAGCTTGCGTGTCGGGTGTCATCCGCCACGTTCATTACGCCTCTATAGCTCGTGGGTCAGGACTTGAGAGACATTTCTATTTCGCCGAATATCGCACGTGTCGGGTGGCACCCTCCATGCCGATGACGCCTCTATAGCTCGCATGTCGGTGCTCGCGAGACATTATTTTTCGTTCAATACGTCGGGTGTCACTCGCCACGCCAATGACGCCCCTATAGCTCGCATGTCAGGGCTCGCGAGACGTTTCTTTTTCACCGGATAAAAAAACGTCATCTGCGTGTCGGGTGTCACCCGCCATGCCGATGATGCCTCTATGGCTCGCATGTCGGCGCTCGCGAGGAATTTCGTTTTCACCGAATAGCTTGCGTGTCGGGTGTTATCCGCGACGCTTATGATGCCTCTATAGCTCGGATGTCGGCGCTGGTGAGGAATTTCTTTTTCGCCGAACAGGTTGGGTGTCATCCACCACATCTAAGACGCCTCTGTAGCTCGTATGTCGAGGCTTGCGAGACATTTCTTTTTCGCCGAATATCTCGGCTGTCGGGTGTCACCCTCCAAGCCAATGATGCTTCTATATCTCGCATGTTGGCGCTCGCGAGACATTTCTTTTTTGCCGAATAGCTTGCGTGACGGGTGTCATTCGCCACACTCATTACGTCTATAGCTCGTGGGTCGGGGCGTGCGAGACATTTCTTTTCGCCGAATATCGCACGTGTGGGTGGCACCCTCCATGCCGATGACGTCACTATAGCTCGCGGGACACTTCTTTTTGCCGAATAGGTCGGGTGTCCCTCGCCACGCCGATGACGCCCCTATAGCTCGCATTCACCGGATAAAGAAAAAGAAACGTTATCTGCGTGTCGGGTGTCACCCACCATGCCGATGACACCCCTATGGCTCACATGTCGGCGCTCGCGAGGAATTTCTTTTCGCCGAACAGGTTGGGTGTCCTCTGCCACGTCTATGACGCCTCTATAGCTCGTATGTCGGGGCTTGCGAGACATTTCTTTTTCACCTGATATATCTCGCGTGTCGGGTGTTACCCTCCATGCCAATGATGGCTCTATATCTCGCATGTAGGTGCTCGCGAGTCATTTCTTTTTCGCCGAATAGCTTGCGTGTCGGGTGTCATCCTCTGTCCTCATTACGCCTCTATAGCTCGTGGGTCGGGGCTAGCAAGACATTTCTTTTTCGCCGAATTTCACACTTTTCGGGTGGCAGCCTCCATGCCGATGACGCCTCTATAGCTAGCATGTCGACGCTCACGAGACATTTCTTTTTTGCCGAATAGGTCAGGTGTCAGCAGCCGCGCTGATGATCTATAGCTCGTATGTCGGGGCTGGCGAGCTAAAGCCGAGCTTTCACTGCTAAGTTGTGGCTTCTACTGCAGAAAAGAAAAAAAAAAAATGTGAGTTCTGTGTGAGTGTGGGTGAAAAGTTATTTGAGTGGAAAGGGTTTATTTAGATTAAAAAGAAACTAAACGAAACGTAGCAGTGAAACAGCTATGACAACAAAAAGAACGAAGTCAGATAAAACTTATCATCAAGTGTATCACAGTATGTATAGTAAAGAATGGCCTTTTTATGAAGCATCTGAAGTTTTGCTGAATCACATTTTATAAGCCATGTGGCTGCAATTTTAGCCTGTCGCAAGGCGGCCGTGATAATTGTAGGCGTCATGCGGAGAGCAAGAAGCACAAAGATCATGCCAAAAGATTAAATGGAGATGTGAGTAAAATTAATGTAACCAAAAAACTTCTGACAGCTTATAAAGAATCCTGAAAAAAATATCAAGAGCAGATTAGTGCTGGAAAAATGCATCAAAACAAGCAAAAAAAGAGAAGGAATTGAATGTTCTCAAGGTGATTTGAAATGGGAAGAAGCTGAACATTTGCAGCAGTTGGATTCTCTCATAAAATGTTAATGCTGAGATGAACATTGAATGTGGCATAGAAAAAAAACACATGAGTGAAATATAAAGTGGGCAGATACTATTAAAAGAAGCAAAACAAAACATTGTTAACTATCTTTAAAAAATGAGAAAAAAATAGAAGTGAGCAATTAAATATTGAGAAAAGCAGCAAAAAATTAAACATTTTTTGTATAATAAATGATTAAAAATAGAATCCTGCTATGGTTACAAATTTTTGATCTATTTGAAAACTAAAATGTTTGCACATGTGTGTGTGTGTATTTCAATGCAAGATGTTTTAAATTTGAGTAGGGTGCATATTTTTCCAAAACATTGTTTGCTTGAGAGTTTGTCCTATCTACTGATATTTTACCTGCTCTAAAAATGTTTTTTTACACCAAAAATGTATTTTATCTGCTCCAAAAACACATTTTGCTGCTCCAAAAATGTCTTTTACCTGCTCCAAAAATGTATTTTACTTGCTCCAAAAATGAATTTTACCTGCTCCAAAAATGCATTTTGCTGCTCCAAAAATGGTTTTGCAACTTTCCATCACTGCCTTTGTGTAGTTCCATTTTGATAAAATTTTGTTGAAATGATAACATTTATTTCTGTCCGTACTTGATTTTTTTATAAATATTGCTTTCAAAAAGCATAAATTAAAGTGTTGAACAATGTACATTACATTTATTTTTGATTTGCTTATGTAAGTATAAATATTCATTGTCTTTTTATTCTTTTGATTTTTAAAAGGACCCAGAATATCTCACAAAGTACCCACTTTTTAAAAATCTGTGGGTCCTTAGGATCCAGCTTGATAACAAATGCAATGGTAGCTCTGGTGTGTGTGTGTGTACGCACACACACATGCTTGTTTGAGAGAGAGAGAGTAGTAGTTTTGAAAAGTAGTAGTAGTACTGAAGAGTAGTAGTAGTAGAGAGTAGTAGCAGTAATGAAGTAGTAGTAGAGAGTAGTAGCAGTAATGAAGTAGTAGTAGAGAGTAGTAGCAGTAATGAAGTAGTAGTAGAGAGTAGTAGCAGCAATGAAGTAGTAGTAGTAGTAATGAAGTAGTAGTAGTACTTGTTTGAGAGAGAGAGAGAGAGAGTGAGAGTGAGAGTAATAAAGTAGTGATAAGTAGCGTGTAATGATAGTCTTAGGAGCAGAGAGGTTTTATGTTTGTAGTATGTGAAATCATGATACTGAAATTTATGTTTTTATCTATTCATTTGTTTACTTGCAGAAATCAAAGCTTAAGCCATGTAGTCCAGTTTAAATAGATTAGCAAACTGAAATAGTTCTTTTGGCAATACAATTTTTAATTCTCTGAGTTAATTCTATGTGACTTTCAAGAAGTTAATGTACACTAATTTCTTTGTAATTAAACACTGTTCCTGTCAGGTTAAAAGCCTGATTCGTCTCCTCCTCTCTCTTCTTCTCTGTCTAATGCAATCCTCTTTACCTTTCTTTCCTTTCCATTGAGATACAATATGATTTTGTTGTGTCTAGAATCTGACACTGACAGCTTTACTTAGTATGCAGTTAGTAAAAATTTATTTTTTATTGCTATTCATTGCACAGCTATGTTCAGGTTTCATAATATTTTTCATTTTGCTTTTATAGGTACCAAACATCTCAGCAGTTAATTACTCACGATACTCACAACAATACTTACACATACAAGTATACCTTTTGTGTTGAAATTGTTCCAATCTGCAAGGTATGGACATTTATTTATTATATTTAGATCACATTAAAATATTTACTTCTTTCAAAATAAATGTTAGTGAATTAAATTGCAGGACCTTGCTTAGTCTGCTTGTATTGTAAACCAATCAAAACTAATTTCTCTCAATTAGCTTTTCATCCCTCTTCAGTAATCCTAAGATGACATATGTGAGGGGATATTTTATCCCATCTGATTGTGATGAAATATCATCAAACATTTGTGCTGACAAGAAATAATTTTCATATATGAATTTGTGAGTTAAAACGTAAATTTAAAAAAAATTCTGATACCTCTAATAATGTTGTTAGCTACCAGGACTAATTTGACGTTTCTGTTACATTCATTCAGTCAATCATTATTATCTTGTGTTTCTGTTCCAGTATAAACATCAAGGGATGTTTTGAGATACAGAAACTATACACACACAAACACTAAAAAAATATGTGGAACTGAAATGTGCTGATCAATTCACCTATATGATAAGTTATTCTAATGTGCTATATTACTTTATTTTATTTTTTTTTGTTTTCATGGGAATTATGTTCAGTTATGGAAATTACACTAAAAAAATGGAACTTATCTCAAAATCTTTTAGATTTTCACACATTTTGTTTTACTGCTTGTTTTAAACTTCTGCTCATTCTCTCTTATAAAATATCAGATAAAATATTTTTATGGAAGTTGTTTTTTGATACTTCTATTTCATGTTGCTTTATGATGCAACTTTAAAAAGTTTATCCATCAAAAAGACAATTTTAAAATATTTCTGAAAATTATCCTCTGACAATAAAACACATAATCATCATGAAAAATACCAATTTGAATTTATCAAGTACTATGCAAATCCTAAAAATTTTAATTCAGAATTAAAAATTAAGTTAAAATACCTAAAATCCAAGACTCCTGCGCGTTTTCATCCAAGGAAAAGCATCTAACACCCTGCTTTTTTCTCACGTAAACATTTTTGGCAACTTGTGTTACCATCATCAGATGTCCAACCATTGTCTTCTACAAGAAGAGAGAGAACTCCAGACATTTAATCAAAAAAAAGTCCAAGTTGTTCTTTTACAAGGTGAAAAGACCTTGTAGAAGACAATAATTGGGCATCTGATAACAAGACTTGCAGATAACTGTTAATGTAGGAGAAAAACAGGGTATTTGGTACTTTTTCTTGAATGAAAACCTGCAGTGGTGTATTTTAAGTATTTTGACTTAATTTTTAATTCTGAATTAAATTTTAGGGTTTGGGATAGTACATTATGCGGACAAAAGTGATTGGACACTGTAAGTAAATAGAAAATCAGTAGTGTATTTGAAGAATTCTTAAAATCGTCATATCACGCGTAAGTTACGTTGAAAATTATAAGCGGGACATTTCGGTAGCGACTTCTACCTTCATCAGCCATGGAATGAGACACATGGTAAAAGCGTCGGTTGTTGCCAGATTTCAAAATTCGTTTTCCAAATAATAGGGATGTTGGTGCGTTAGTATTGCAGGTGTTAGAGGTAAGGTAGATTTCAAAGTTTTCGTGGTACCTGAGGGCATGCCGATTGCTGAACAGGGCGATCCGCTTAACATTTTGCCAATCGGGGAACACAGACGTATCGCTGATGGATAAAATTGAAAGGGAGGTGGAAGGGCTGTCTTTCTTAACATCAGCGATATGTTCCATCAATTGTCGGTTTATGCTGTGGTAAGTACTACCAATATAGTGGGTAACGCCTGTGGAAGTGTTGATAGGGATAGAGTAGACACCTTGTAACTCTAGGGGTTTATTGGGATCTCTGTCATTAAGGATGAGGTTGAGAAGATGTGGAGGTGGTTTGGCTGCAATCCTGTAGCCAAAAGACTTGAAAATAGAGCAAACTTTATGAGTGAAGGACAGGCTAAAGGGCAAAGTGCCAAGAAACTGATGGGTGGTGGAAGGTTCAGTCAGTAAACAAGATATATTCTGTGATTCAAACCTCTTGATTAGTCTATGTACTAAAATAGGTGGAAAGCCATGCAATTTGCCAATGTTGATGATGTTCTGATATTCTTCTTGAAGAGCAGAATGGCTGTTGTAAATAAGGTTGGCTCAGTGAATGTACAACTTTAGAGCAGACAATTTGTGTTTTTCAAAGGTGCAAGAATGGTAAGGGATGATAATTTGGGTGGCAGAAGGTTTCCTGTAAACAGAGAGGCCAAGTGAGAAGTCTGGGTTGATGTTGATATCCAGAAAACTGATGTTGTTGTAGACCTGTTCTTGAGAAGAAAATTGTATATGCAGGAATTTTGAAGTTATAGAGGACACGAGTTCAAACAGAGAGTGTTTCTGGTGTGGCCAAATAATGAAGATGTCGTCCACATACCTTAACCAAATGGTGGGTTTTAAGAGGAATGGGGCAACAATTAATGTTTCGATATTCTGCAAATAAATTTCAGCAAGTAAGGCGGAAAGAGGAGAGCCCATAGGTATGCCTTGTTTTTGTTGGTAATAGATACCATTGTATACAAAACAGGAATACTTTTCTAATGAATCAAAACAGTCATAAATATCTTTGATCAGTTCTCCAGGAAGTTCTTGGTGCTCCATTAGTTTTTTGACCATGAGCATGTAGGCATCAAAGAAAGGAACAGAACTAAATAATGATTCCACGTCAAAGGTGTACAGGAAATCTTGAGGATTGATGGAAGAAGGGAGTTTCTTTATAAAGTCCTTGGTCGATACAACAGAATAAGGATGATTTCTTGTCAGAACTTTGCAACATTTGACCAATTGCCTTTCAAAATTGACTGCAGGAGAAAAGTTGTTTTCAATTAATGGCCCAATAGGATGTCCAACTTTTATGTAGCTGATCTGTAAAAACAACCTGGGAGTATGAAATAAGCTGTATTTACATTAGTAGTGAGTAGGTTCTCCATTTGCAGAGATTACAGGAGCCACCTGTCAAGGTAAACTGTCCACAAATCCATGGAGTACGTAAAAAAAAAAAGCGGGATGTTCCTCCATTCTGCCTTGAGTGCATCGACCAACTCTGTCAGTGAAAGAAGGTCATGTCAGTCTAAACAACATGACCTTCGTTCACTGACAGAGTACCATCATTCAAATTCATCCATAGATGTTCTTCTTTCACTGACAAGACTCATCGTTCAAGTTCATCCCATAGGTGTTCAATGGGATTAAGATCCAGGCTCTGAGCAGGCCAGTTCATCTGTGAGACCTGATTTTCCTCACACCACTCCATTGTAGCCCTGGAAACATGACAAGTGGCATTGTCATCCTGGAAGAAACAATCGTCAAGTCCCTAGAATAGCCACAACGTTGAGAGCATTGAGTTATCCAGGATATTTCTATACAGCGTAGAGTGCATGCTGCCATGAATAACAACCAGTGGACCCACACTGTACCAGCTGAAACACCCGATACCCATAATGTACATCCAACATGAATAATGTGAAGCGGGATGAGAATATTATTATAATAATAATATAATAATAAATAATATTATTGTTATCATTATTCCCATTGGGTGGAATTCATTCAATGGGAATAATGAGTATGCTTCAGCAGATTTAGTAGCAGAAGCAGACGTTCTCCGGGTAATTGCCAAACCCAGACATATCCATCCAATGGGAATAATGTGAAGTGGGATTCGTTGCTCTATAGCACCTGCCACTATTGCTCGAATGTCAAATTTTTGTGCTGTTGATACCATCGTAGCCGCGTGGCTTTATTGGTCTTTGTGACAAGAGCTTTATGGGCAGCTGCTTGGCCATGATACCCGAATGCATGGGCCTCTCTTCAAAGTGTCTTGGTTGAGACCATAACATCTGTGGCTATCTGGTACTCGTGCTATGGCGTGTGTTAATCAGGACCTGGTTTACCAGATATTTCTTTGCAGCAGTCTTCAGTCCCTGGGTTTCAGTTTTGTTGGTCTTCCAAGGCAAGGTGAATTCCTGCAATGTCCTATCTCCTTCCACTTGTTGATGACAAAGACTGCAGTTGATTTAGCGACCTATCTAACATCAGTAATGCTTATGCTCGTACCTCCAATTGAGCAGCCTATTATAATGCCCTTTTCGAACTCGGAGAGCTTTCTCCTGCTAGCCATTTTATCAGCGATTGATGTGAGTGTACTTCCGTTGCCGTTTTTATGCCTTGTTGATCATGTGTCTGCTGCGGAGCACACCATTGCGCCTGTGTGGGGATGTCCAATCACTTTTGTCCACATAGTGTAAAGATCCAGACTCACGGTCACCAGGTCGCCACTGGCGATAAACTTCATCGTCGTGGCGACTAAAAAGTTTGATTAAACTGCCAATTCTGGTGACCTGTACCAGTATGGAAAAAATGTACTTGTAGTGTACTGGAAAAGAATTATTTATTTAATTTGTGCTGTACGGAAAAAAAAGTTTTAACTTGTATGGAACTCTCATATTTTTGAAAAATATTACTCCGAATGTACAGAAATCGCGCGAAATGGCACAATATATGAGTTGAGTTGTACGCAAGCTATTCTGCTTAAACAGCAGAAAAGAAAAAAGGCGAGGGCGTCGCGTTTGTTTTGATCACAAAGAATGCGCCAAGGATGATGGGTCATCGTGGAAGAACGAGGTTCGCAAGGTTGAAGGGAAGATGAAAGCTTCAGGGAAGTCGTACTGGGAGAAATTTTTATAAAAAATAAAAAAAAATTCTCCTGTATTTTAAATAACCGAATACAAATTTTACAGTAACCAAGACACATCAAAATAAACACCCATGTGAAATTTCATCAAAATCCGAGTAAAACTTTAGAAGTTAGGCATTTCTTTTTATTTTTTTATGGATGTTCGCTGAAAGCCTGCATAGTCCATACTCTCTCTCGCTGCCGTCTCCCATGTAAAATTTAGCGTGCACCTGCGGGCTTTTGAGCATCGCAGAGCGGCCGGCTAAAAAGAAACAACTTATTTTACGAATGAATCCTGACCTAGTTTTCCATCTGCTTTCCGTGTTCACCTAAAAAAAAATATATATATATATATAAATTCTCTGTAATCCAGAAATTTTAAAAATCCGGAATCGGCGAAGTCCAGACGATTCCGGATTTTCGAGGTTGTACTGTAATAGTATTTTCCCATACCTGCCAAATACTAACTGAATGCCCATGGCTGTCGAAACTACAGATTCTAGGAATTTTCATTTTGCTCAATTTTTTAAAATTTTGCTATGGTTTTATGATATACATGAGATTCTAGTCCGTAAGGGGTCCGGGTTCGTATTCCTGGTGAGGTAGGGATTTTGTTGTTTCTCTTACGGCACTGACTCTCTTCCTTCCCTGGAAACAGTGACCCTACATTAGGCACGGGCGACTGCTTATAGCCCATTGAGTTACTCACAGTGGTCAAACCTCCAATAAAAAAATACATGAGATTCTTAAGCGATTCGTGGAATTCCGCATTTTTTTATCATCATTTTGATTGTTCTCAGGATCAGAGTAAAATAAATTGCAGACAATTGGGGGGGGGGGGGGGGGGGGCGTTTTGCTTCCGGAGACAGTATTTTCGTGTATCAAAGCTTTCGAAAACGGAGTAAAAACATTACCGTAATCGTTATTTTTTCCTCCCAGTGTTGCCTTTGTGTCCAGTTTTCTTGTTAAATATGATTTTATTGCAGAAATGTTTGTATTTCGGCTTGAAACTGTAGGCAACACTTTGCGAAAACGGAAGTTGTACGCCACAAAAATTTCCCCGTAATCTTCAGGCATCAGGTTCGTCCATGAAATCGAGGAATTCCACCTTTTTTGTTATTATTTTAGTCATTTGCGAGATCAATGTACAAGTGAACATAATTTTTTTGGGGAGGGGGGGGATGTTTGTCGGAGGATGGAATTCCATCTTTATGAAAATTTTGAAAACGGATGTTCGACATGGTTCAGATTTGTTCTGCAATCGTAATTCCTTTTTTCTCACGATGTTGCCTCTGCCCAGTATTATTGTTAAATAACATTTTACTGCATAAATATTTGTCTTTCAGCTTGAAAATAGCGGGAAAATTTTCAAAACCGGAAGTAGGACTGTGCAAAGATTTCTCCCATAATAACCCCCACCCCCTCCGCGATGTCCCCACTCTTCTGCATTGTTAAATATCCTCCGTCCCATAAGTTTTTGCATTTAAGTTTGATAAGGGAGGGGAAATTCACAAAAATGGTAGTGACAGAGTTGAAAAATTTGTAAAAATTGATGCATGGTGTTCAAAAGTATTGATATTCTCAAAGTTACACCATTTATCTAAAATAGTTAAAGCTTTGATATCACGCACTCATGGTCCTCAGGCTGAAAGTTCTTTCAGCATGATGGATGAAGTTATTGTTATCAGAGGGCATAAAAAAGAAAGGAAAGAAAAGCATCAATGAAGAAATAGGGAGAGAAAGATATCAGCAGAAAGAAAAATTAGGCAATGGATGCTGTGCAGCTGCAGAGCCAACAAAAGGCAAACTGACAGTAGTCCGTATTCTTGCTGTATGTTTTGATTTTTCACCCTGTTAAAATGTTCAGCGTTTTTTTCCTTCTTTGGTTTCATCTTGACATAAACTACAATTTTAGAGGCAGTATGATCATATGGTAGGTAGAGGTTCATGCACTGTGGGTTCACTTGCTTGCATTTCCTGTCTGTCAAGCGTTGTGGGATTTAGAACGCATCTGACGGATTTTTACTGGTGGAAGTTTTGAACTTATTTCGCAATGTTACCTATAGTGCTCTCGCCAGTGGAATCAACTTTGTGTTTCGCACGTGTTAGTTTCATTAGTGTCCTTGTTTGTTGTGGTGCATATTTTTTTCACAAAGAGATGCACAGTTTCGTAAAAAAAAAAAAAAAAAAAAAAAGTATGTATGCCGCACAATAATACTGTTTACCACTGACAAGGCTCTTGTCAATGTTGGCAGGTATGGTATTCCTGTGCTTAAGTACTTTTTTTTTTTACGCCAGTTCTGATGTTTACGAGATCGGCGATTTTTCTTTTTCATGTGTTAGATTGCTTTTTTTCACCTTACCGTCAGCAGATGATTTAGTTCAAGTTTTGTAGTGTTGTTTCTGTAATACTGTTCATCAAGTTCAAATACAGTTTATGTGGCTTTTAAAAATACTATTGTCTGCAGATGGGAAAACTCAGGGAATTTACTTTGGCAAAATGAGTGGCAACCCCAAATAACCAATAATTGGGATATTTTTCCTGATTTATATCTATGACTTATCATGGTCAGCAAACAGCAGACTTTTTTTTTTTCATATTATCTGCCTTCCAAAGTACTTTTTACTGTAATCAGTGTGCTTTTAATAGTACCTCAAGAAAAACATTCCCCTTCGTAATTTCCATGAAAGATAGTTTCTATGTTAGAACATAATGCCAATGTTCACTTTTTTAACATTCTTCACATTTTTCAAACTTTTTTTTTAAATGTGTAACAGATTCATGTTAAAATACATAGTTTTTACCAAAATACTTAGTTGTGGTAAAAATAATTGAATCTGATAGTTTCTTAGACGTGGTTAAAAACTCCTAAATCACAAAACAGGCAGTAGCACAGTAAAAAAAAAACAAACAAAAAAAACATGAATGAAACACTTAAAATTTCTGACATGATCATTTGTGGGAATTCCAATTTCTAGCTCAATTTTCTTAAATCAACTTTTGGTTATATATATATATATATATATATCCATTCAGAGGATCAACAGATTTTTTGACATAATTTCATGTGTTGCTGAATATTCCAGAAAGCTTGAAAAAACTGATATGGACATTAGTAGTGTTTTGTGCTATGTTACTGAACTAGAGTTGGCTGTTTTAAAATCTGCAGATGAAGGTCAAATTCGTCCATTTTTAAGGAATCTTTGTCTCAAAATGATGACATGCCATCAGCATTTCAAGATCACCAAATCAGCACGGCATGTGAACCTATATATTCATCATCTGCAGAAGATGAATATATAGGACTAAGTTCTACAGAAAACAGCATTGATTTATTAAAAAAGAGTTGCACAAAAACTTGACAAAAAGATTTAATAATGTCCAAACATCTGTTTTCTGCAAATATGTGTCTGCTCTTTAAATGAGGTGCTATTTCCCAAATCTTCTGAAGGCCTAAACAATCATGGTGATAATGCAATAACTGAAATATGCAAAGTTTTAAAGTTTAACCCTGATCATGCTTTGGAATAGTGGCTTCAACTGAAGAAGATTTTCGTTAGTGTGAATCCTAACAGAATTTCAAGTATTTCAATTGCTTTGTTACACAAATTAGAGAATTCAGATAATCTAAAGCCTTTCAAAATCATGAGAGATTTAGTAACTGCGTTTAACGGTACTGCCATTGAATGCTCATGTGGAATGTCTTTAGTCATCAGTTATAAACACATTAGGTGAAAGATGCCAAATGAAGAAGAACAGACTTGAAAGTTGCATTAGGATCAAAACATCAGGAATAAAAATGAGTAATTTTGACCCTGAAGATGCGATAAAACTATGGTGGGAGGATAGCCTGAAATCTTGTTGACCAAACTATAAAGATTAATTTATGTATTTTATTACTTCAGTTTCAACTTTTAAGCATACTATAATTGAAATATGCAAAATAAAACATACTGATATTATAGTAAGCAATTTTATAAAAATAATAGTATGAAATATACAATTTGAGTTTGGCCACTGATTTTTTTTTTTTTTTTTTTATGGCCAAAACAGTTTTGGTCTTGGTGGCCAATGTCTACTGGCAAAATTTTTAAGTCTGGATCTTTAACATAGTGTGTATGATGTATTCAAATTGGTGTTCTTTGTGATGACCATATGGTTATTGTTGGGAGATAATTTTCATTAGTATTTAGAAAATTGTCTTTTTAACTGCTAACCCTTTTATAGTTACATTATAAAGTGACATAAAATAGAGGTACATCTTAAAAATGACTTTCATAAAATTTTTTTATCTGATTTTATATGAGAGAATAAGCAGAAGTTTAAAATGCGCAGTAAAACAAAATGGGTGAAAAATCTACAAGATTTTGAGGTAAGTTCAATTTTTTTGGTGCATTATTGATTTAATATAATTTTTTTCCAAAACAACTTAAAAATGTTTACACATAAACATTCATAAACAAATAAGTATATTGTTTGTAAAGAACTCATGTCAGTTGCAAAATTTCCTGCCTCTAATATATTACTTCTCCATTCACTAATGGCTGATCTCACACCTTTTTGTCCAGCTGTTGGTCTACAGCTTGGTTGCTCAGAATTTGATCCTTATGTGGCAGTCTAATTTTTGATTCGTGCAAACCAAAACCATCTGAGTATGTTCTTACTAACCTTTTTTTTTTTTTTTTCTGAAATACTCAGCTTAGTTCTAATGTCTGTATTATGGTTTCTGTGTTGCCATTGAATTAACTTTGCATTCCTCTTACACTAATAAGAGTTAATGCTCTCATCTCTGCAGCCCTTAATTGCCTACAGAGACTGTCCTTTTGCACTCAACTCTCATTAGAGACACTAGGTCTCTAAATAGTGAATTGTGTACAAGTTTAATTCTCTACCTAGCCTCTTTCTCTGTAAAAATGTTTCTATTTAGCCAATAAATGTTAATTTCTCCTGAAGACAGTGTACATTCCTATCCTACTTCAGAGTTAATATCAAGCCAAATGCTTGAATAAACCTTTCAAGAAAGTACTAGTTAAACATCTCAATAGTTATTACAAATCTTTAGTTGTACTTTTCTCTTTTATATGGTCAATGGCAAAAACCAGACCATTTTGCCATACTGTATTTCTGTATGAGTAAAAAAAGGCCCATATCAGTTGACTGTGCTCAAGTGTGGTTTAATTGATCTTAACCTGCAGCTATATCATATTTCAGGAACAAGATAACATTTCTTACTTCACATTCATGAAGTAAGAAATGTAAGGTCCTCCTAAGGTCCTTCAATTCTGGTCATAATTAACATCTCTGTCATCACCTGTCTTAGATTTTCTTTCATCTGGTCTTCAAAATATTCATTGCATCTGGTCAGTGTTTCATCTTCTGTATAAGAGCCTGCCCATTTCTTTGTCAAGTGGACCTTTGGTACGAGGCTTTCTGCTCTTTTTGGTATCTTTAATGAGACTCCAAATCACTTTCTAAACAAACTAAGCATTTTCCAGAAAAATTTCCAAATCTACAGATACTTTCTATTTTGCACCCAGAACATATGTATTTTCACTTTTGACAAGCCCTTCGGTAATACTCCTCATTAGTTGGTGACAAAGGGCCAGCGTGCTGTGTAAAAGCATGCTTTCTTTTCCTGGAAAACTTGGCTCACTTTTGCTGTTCACCAATGACACCTGGATTTTCTGTACATACCTAATGCTACATCAGATGCTTTCTCTTTAACATGAGTAACTTATCTTTTCATGTCAAGGCTTTGATTTTTGTATAACCATCAGTAATTTACATCTGGAAATCTGACTTCACTACTTCATTATTGAGACTGTCACCTGTGATTCATCTTAATATCTATGTTGTTTCCTAACAACTAGACAATTAACTTTTTCTGAATATGCAAGAAAGAAAGAAAGTAAACTAAAAGCAAAATAATGAAACTAGATTTAAATGTAAGTGATACCAAAAGTAGTACTAACAAGTTAGTAAAATCATGCAATGCATTATGATACGCTTTCCAACATACCAGAAATCATTACTCAAGTTATGAGAATAATGGCTGTGGAATAAATCTTGTTCCTGTGTCCTGACCTTTGATCCCATTTCGATGATATTCAACAGAACCGGTTCAGTATACCTCCGAAATAACATGATAAAGTTTTGTCGTAATCAAAGCATTTTTACGTAAGTAATGATGCATAAGGGCTATGGAATAGATCCCGCTCCTGTGTCCTAACCTTTGACCCCATTTCGTCCATTTTCAATAGAATTCGTTCCCAGGCAGCCCCCTGCAACATACTAACATTTTATTTAAATCGAAGCATTTTTACATAAGTAATGGCGATGGAAGTGATTCCGCTCCTATGTCCTGACCTTTGACCCCATTTTGCCTATTTTCAATAGGGTTTGTCGCCAAATGGTCCCCTACCACATACTATAATTTCATCGAAATCGAACCTTTTTACGTTAGTTATGGCGCATAAGAGCAATGGATCCCGCTCCTATGTACTGACCTTTGACCCCATTTCGTTCAATTTAAATAGGGTTCCTTCCCAGGTGATCCTCTACCAGATACTAAAATTTCATCGAAATCGAACGATTGTTATGCGAGTTATCGTGCGGATGGACATACGCACTCAAC
Organism: Macrothele yani; assembly: GCA_039090855.1. Taxonomy (NCBI): domain Eukaryota; kingdom Metazoa; phylum Arthropoda; class Arachnida; order Araneae; family Macrothelidae; genus Macrothele; species Macrothele yani. The sequence continues at coordinate 77,260,619 of CM077025.1, read as the reverse complement.
ACGTGATGTAATGAGGCAGATGGGAATGGCGACCATCTGCTCGCCGCAAGAGAGTGACGTCATAAAACTTTAATAGGATCCACAAACAACGCGTGACGTAATGAGACAGATGGCGTGACCGCGCGCCAACATTCTCAAACGTGAGATTGTGATGTCATAAGATTTCTAAGCATTGGTAACATTAATGGAACGACGCCATGCCAATAAAAACGTTATAATTCGGGGTGGGTATTTAACCCACTAAACGAATTCTCCTAAAGTCGAGATCAAGCTAAATCGATTTCTAGTACCAGAAACCTAGGTTAACGACTTTCATCAAAATTCTTAGAGCCGTTTTCAAAATAAAATGTACATACATACATACATACAAGAATTGCTACTTTAAGGCGGACGTCAAGTAATTTTGCTTCCTATACTTCCAATGGAAAAACTTCTGTACACATTTTCTTCACAAATAATGCATTCCCAAGGATAAAAATTTGAACATCCATTAAAATAGCTTCATTTCATAACTTGGAATACTTAATATTTTCTAAACCATAACCGTAATTATACAATCCAACATTTATTTGTCCACTGACGTCATCAAAGCACAGGTCGCGCCATCTTTTTTCTGGTTTCAACACCACCAAAGGAAACGTTATTGTTTTTTAAATATAATTATGCTTATGTTTTACAAAATGTTAAGTATTCCAAGTTATAATATGAAGTTCTTTTAATCGATGTTCAAATTTCCATCCTTGGGAACACACTAATTGTGAAGGAAATGTGTTAAAAAGGTTTTCCATTGGAAATATAGGAAGCAAAATTACTTGACGTCCACCATAATAGTGTGGGATAAGGGCGATGGAATGGATCCCGATCCTATGTCCTGACCTTTGACTCCATTTGTCCCATTTTCAATAGGGTTACTCTCCAGGTGGTCCCCTACCATATACTGAAATTTCATTGAAATCGAACCATATTTACGCAAGTTATGACGCATAAGGACAATTGAATGAATTCCGCTCTTATGTCATGACCTTTGACCCCACTTCACCCATTTTCAATAGGGTTAGTCCCCTGGCGGTCCCCTACCACATACTAAAATTTCATCGAAATCGAACCATTTTTACGTGAGTTATTGTGCCGACAGACGGACGAACAGACGGACGGAAAAAGCTGGAGCATATACGCTTCTTCAACCTACGGTTGGAAAGCGTAAAAAATGCCTTCTAATTCTTTCAAAGGCTCAAGTTCAAAGCACATTTTATTAGATTTTATTCTTGATTATGTATTACTGTTTATTGAGTACCCATATTGGAAAACAAAATGCACTGGACTTATATAGAAGCTAAGAAAGAAATATTTCTCACAAATGCAAGGAAAATTCACAAGTACATTATTATCATCAGATTGTAGTATTAAATTACTTGTAGTGCTCTATGTAACATTTCCTCAGTAAATGTGAAAAATACATCACCGTGGATTAGGATTCGAACCTGCATCTCCCAATTTCTATTCAAGCAAGCTACTGTTATTCCACTCAGGACAATGAAGTTCCAAGGTAGTTAAATCTTCATTGTCCTGTGTGGTGTAATGTTAGCATGCTTACCCTCGAATGGCAGTTGGAAGTTGTGGGTTCAATTAGAAGCTTCCTGAAGAGATGTTATGTCATGAACTACAACTAATTACATCACATACATATTACTAATCTGTACTTTGATATTCAGAGGTTAGTTCTTCTCAGAAAGAACTCACTGTTGCTGTATCAGACATCTCCATTTACAGCGATCCCGGCACACAGCTCGAGCTTCATTGACATCCAACACATGCCACACAAAAGACCTTTTGTATTTCATACTCATTATCTTTATCTTATGCAGACAATCCTGAATCTGGTACTCCCATGATTTCCTTGGCCTTCCTCTACCTTCCTTTTCTGCCACTTGGGCTGAATACATTCTCTCAGTAAGCATCTCATCACTCATTCTTTCAACATGGCCAAACCACCTAAGAATATTAGTTTTCCACCTTACTAACAACATTTTGCCTCACATTACACATCTGCAACACATCTGCATTTCTCACATAATCAGAACAAGTCTTGCCACAGAACACATTTCTCCAGCACACAAACGACTCCTATGTTTCTTCTGGAGAGCCCAGGTTTCACTGTCATACATCAGAGTAGGAACAATAATACTTTCATATACAGCCACTTAGGATATTCTTGAGAACCCATAATTCCTGTGAAAACCTCCTAAAGTAGCTATGACTTTCAATGAAGAGTTCATTCGCCTACTAATTTCGCCATCTAATTTGTTCTCTCTGTCAAACATGCTTCCGAAATATACAAACTTGTTTACCTGATCAATAACAGTGCCATTTAGACTTATCCTGCATTCAGTACTAACAGTTCCTTGCTCAAAAACCATAACTTTGGTTTTTCCGTTATTTATATACAATTTTGTAATTCATATGAACTTCTTACATCAGGGCCAGCATACTCTACAGCTTGCTTTCACTCTCTGCCAACAGGACTGTGTCGTCAGCATACAGCCATCTACACACATGGACATTACCAAGCCATACACCAGTATTGTCCATTTTGGCATCGTGCATGCATGCATCCAAAAATGTATTAAACAGCCATGGTGACATTACAGAGCTGTTTGTGTTCCGGGTCTAACCCGGATTTCCGGGTTTGGGCGATCTTTCATGCCCTGAATTCCGGATGTTTAGCTTTGAAGACATTTTTAAGACTGTTAAATTTTGAGTTCTAATAAGAGACAAAGCAAAAAAAAAAAAAAAAAATGATTCATGGCAAAAGTATTTACTAAAAAAAATTGCTTTTCACCAATGAATTAATGTGATAATAATATTGTCTTCCTCGCCGATGCAGCTGACTCGAGTTTGACACACGAAGCCGGCAGTTCGTGCTGTGGTTGTCCGTTGTTCTGTGGGAAGGGCATGCACGCAAATTCTCAGTCATTTCGTCGGAGCTTCTGCTCCTCGATGCAAAAACAGGTTTTCGCTCTGATGAGCAGAGATCGCGATAACGCATCTACACGCGTATTTCACGCCTTAAAAACGCCGAATACGCTTTAATATTAAGAAATGCGTAATTTTATGCATTGTTTTTTCATATGCAATTTCCTTTTATAATCGGTGATTACACCGGAATTTTGTCATAAAAATGACCATTTTTTTTATCAAGAAATTGTATGTTAACTTTTATGTCACAATTTATGAAAAAAATCATGATTTGGTTCCCATTGCCGAGCTAGTCAGCTAGGGATCGGCTTTTGGCAATCATTTGGAAGAACCTTCAGGGCAGAGCGGCTCAACCGATGGGCATGCGCATTGGTTATAAGTAACGATTCAGCCGCGTCGGGATTGAGAGGCTAGTGTATCGGTGCAGCATGGTGCAGTTAAGCGTTGGCGTGGAGGAAGTGAAAAGCGACATGTTTTGAAGTTCGTTTAATTGCCATTTCAGGGCTGGATGGTGGGTTACCAGCGGAAACAAAGCTGTTAAGTGGAGTCTCTCGCCTTACGAAATTTTAAGAAAAAATGTATATAAATATAAAATCTTGGGTCCGTTTTTGGATCGCTCGCAAAATTCGCGCGTTAAAAACGTATCCTTTGTAAAAATACACGATTTAGAAACGGATCGTTCAGAGTTCCGAAAATTGCAATCTAATACATCGGGAACATAATCAGTTTATGGACTCGTGAATCGGCTTTCATGCGTAGCCATATGAGCAGTTCATTTTGCATATCGCAGACTGTTACGAATCAGGCATGAGATTGTTCTTCGGATTCGCGGAATTCCACATTTCAGTTATACTTGGGAGCTATGAAAAAAACAAACAAACTGAAGGCAATGTTTTATTTTCTGAGGATTAGGGGAGGGGGCTCGTTTTCCGCCTGGGGGCTGGTATTCCGTTTTTCAGAACTTCCGAAAATGAAAGCAAAACGGAGTGAAAATTTTTTCCGCGATCAAATTTTTTTTTCTTGCGAAGTTTCCTCTGTCCAGTATTGTTATTAAATATCAATTTATTGCATAAACGTTTGCATTTCAGCTTGAAAGTGTAGACAATAATTTCCGATAACGGAAGTTCGACGGAGCAAAGATGTCCTTGTAAACTTCAGGCACGAGTTTCTTTCGCGGATTCGAAGAGTAACTCTGACTTTGTTGTCATCAAAACTGAAGATAATGGCTGGGGACAGAATTTCATCTTTCAAAACTTTCGAAATTGGAAGTTAGACGAACTGCAGATTTAATCTGTAATCGTAATTTTTTTCCCTCGCAATATTCCCTGTTATTGTAAATACAATTTTGTTTGATAACTGATTGTGTTTCAGCTTGAAAACGGAGGAAAAATTTCCGAAAACGGAAAACGGACTGAGCGAAGATTTTTTTGTAATCATAATTTTTTTTCGCGATGTTTCCACTGTCCTGAATTATTGTTAAATGTTATTTTCCCTCTATAAATAGTTGCAAAGGGAGGAACTGGACATTCCTCATATCAGAAGAATGGTTGAATCAACCAAGTCCCAATTATGTGAACTGTAAACATCTCATACATAGTATTCAAGATTTTTTTTTTTTCAGAGCTGGAGGAAAACATGCTGCAAAATAATAAATTAGCTGATCTTTGTAATACTAAACTTGCACATCCCAATGTCCAATGAAGGTTTATTTTATCTTTTGTGATTGAGATAGACTGAAGATTTCCTTCCTCCACAATATAACTTGTTTTGAAGTTTGAGTGTGTAGAAACTGAATCTGTGAAGCAACACACACACAAGTTTTGGTACAGTCTTTCAAAAGCAAAACAAAATTTTTTGCAGCCTCATAGATAAAAAAAGACAAGTATGTAAGATTTTGATAAATTACGATTTACTTATTTTATATAAAAGAAATTCAATTAAATGCTAATTCATGCTGACATATTTATATATAGATATAATTATTTGTTTTTATGTTAAATATTATTTAGCTAAAAATTTAATGTGGTAATTGTTCGTTCTCTAAAATTACTCCTTTGGAAAGAAAAATACTCCTTCAAAAAATGTGAAGGAGTATTTTTACTCTTTTGAAAAATCCTAGCACGATCTCTGCTGATGAGTGATGTGGGATTGGAACTTGGAGATGGCGGGGGAGGGAGCGAGTTAAAGCAAATAAAGTACATCACTCACGTGTCTGCACCTACACGCGGGAGCAGCCTGCCTCATTGTATTAGTAAGTCAGTGACTGAGAGGAGGTGTCTTTGTTTCCCTGATGAAACATTTGTGGTTTTTTGTTTAGGCAAAAGTGATGGGGTTTTTTTTTGTGTGTGTGATGTATGAATGTTTTTAGGAATTTGAAAGTTTACACGGTTTAAGTTAAGTTCGTCATCAACGATGAAATTTTTTAACCAAAACTGACAATCTCAAGACATTAGAGGCTTCAGTCAAAAATAAATTGCGGTGGGATTGGCTAGAAAAAAAGACACCCAAAAGGAGAAAGCTGGGATATGGTGTCGGAAAATTGATACAGCTGGGTCATGTTTCTGCATATATAAATGGAGTACGTGCTACAGTTCTGCCTCCAAAACCTGTTGAAGCAATTATAACAGCTACTTGTAATAGTAAAGGTTCTTCTCCTCTTCGGTACACAAACAAGACACTGCAAATGAAGGATGTTGGAAATGTAAGCGTCAGCCTGATAGCGTCTCCGCTAAAAAACAAATGAAGATAACACACTTTTTTAAGAACTAGTGTTATTTTATTAGTAAATATAACTTTAGATTAACACCACACCAGACTGATGGTTTTTTTTTTTTTTATTAATAAATGGAACTTAGATCAACATCCAATTTGCTAAATATACTGTTATTTTATTAGTAAATAGAACTTTAGGTCAATACCACCTGACTAAAATTTCAACAACTAAATTTCTGTTAAAAAAAGATCAATATCCTATGGAAAAGAGGAGTTGTCCTTCTAGTAACATAAAAATTTCACTGCAGATTTTCTTTTATTTATTTGCCAAATGGGTAAATTTGCAATTGGAAAGAAAGGCAAAACTTTTTTAAAAGGTATGTTATGTGTGTAATTGGTTTATTTTATACAAATGCAAAATTTTTATTAACGTTCTTAGTGTGGTATATGTTAAAGACAATATCATGTAGTTATCGAAATCAAAGTTACTTAAATTTCACTGAAGCAATTTATTTTTTTAGCAACAAATTAATACTGCAAGCTCAACCCCAAAATATTTTACTGTTGTGAGCAAAAGGTATAGGTAGGTAGTAAGCAATCCCCAAAGTGAAACCATTTTATCTTTCGAAGTATCGGTAACAGCTTTGCTGATAAGTATAATAATTAGAGATACTAGTAGTAACGGAAATACTTTTGTTGTGCTGGGGGGGGGTTACCCTCACATGTTCATTTATGTCTCGAGTTTATGCATTGGCACTGTTGGGAGACGCCGATGATTTCAGCGTTTCGTGCCTTGCCTTGCAAACACCTCTGTATTACACAACCCTGTCTGATTCATGCTCCAATAAAAAACCATTTTCATACAACACCATTTACTCCTACACATGCTCTACTGCCAGCATACTTATCTTTCCCACTATTGAGTAGATTCCGAGTCATCGTATTTATTCAGTACCTTACACAGAAGAGTCCTATTTACTCAATCATAAGCTTTCTCTAAATCTATGAAGGCAGCAAAAACTTTCTTACCAACAGACAGCTACTTTTCAATCATCAAACATATTGCGAAAATTTGGTTAGTGCAGCCCTTACCAGGCATAAAGCCACTCTGCACATCCCACAATTTCTCTGATGTAAGACGCTACACACACACACACACACACACACACACACACTCACACAATTTCAGTTGGCAAAAACCAATCTAAAATGTCCTGTTCTGTGACAGTAGTAAACAAAGTTGAAAGTGGTGCTTCAGGTGCTGCAATCTTCACTCTGCAGGTGAGAGAATTTCTTGTTAATTTTTAATGACCTGAAGATTGCCTGTATTACACCACATGGTTTACACACATGTGCAATATGTTTTTTATAATATTAAAAACAACATACATTTTTGCGCTTTTTAGTTTTCAAACTAAGGATACAAAAGAAATAGTTGCTACTTTTTTTTATGCCTCACAGAAGCATCTGTCAATGTTTGAATGTATATACACTATTGCCCAAAGTTGTGGTACCCCAGCAGAGGCATACTTGATGCAAAGAACATGCAAGTACTGGATATGAAAATGTTGTAGATAGGCATAGCTTTTGAGTAGCTTTACCTATCAGTAATTTCCATGCCCAGATCAAAAGGAAATGGGATGTGGATCAGAAATTGGCAACTGAATGTGAGCAGTTGTCTGATGTCATAATGAATGGGTATCATGAGATGGATGTCTGAGAAGTTAAACTTCCTCAGAAGAACAGTGTGAAATATTGAATGGAAATTGAGTGGAGATGTAAAAGCCCAAGAGACCATATATTTGTGTAGAAGGTGATTTAAGGTTTGTTGCTGCAAATTTTGTCATGCAGCTACTAAAGGAAAGCTTTGGCACCAAGCCAGAAGATCCAAGAGTAAGTACAGATGAATTCCAGTGTCTGAACAATGTTTGGAGTGTTGCTCTCAGTGAAATTTCTGTAGATTAACTGTGCATCTCAAACTCTTAATAATAAGAGTTCATGATCATTGATGGTTAGATTGGCATTTAAACTGGACTCTGGACAACTGCAAATAAGCACTTGAAACAGAATGTGAAAAATTCAATATGCAGGACTGCATTTTCTCAAGTGTAAAGGCTATCATCTTCTCACATCTGTGCACCAGTACTACAATATGAGCATACTATTAGAACAAAGAAATAAATTTAAAAAAAAATGTTTTCTCTCCTGTCAATTGCAAGATTTCCTGTGTTTAGTGTGTTGCTTCCTCAATCACTGTAAGCTAATATCACACCTTCAGTCTACTTTGCTCTAGTTCTACCCATTTACCTGCAGCCTTGTAATACACAATGCTACATCATACGATATGCATAGTGAATTTAACCATTAAGGGATTCATTGGTGTTTTTTATGTGGAAGTTGTTATTATTTGAAGTTGATAAAAATATATTTTTTTACCATTATTCCTGTTTCTCACATTTTATTACAGCATTAGTAGAATGAACACAGTGCTACATCTGGTAGACCAACTTTCATCTCCTGTGCAACAATAATGTGTGGTGCAAAGTGGGATATTACAGGAGATTTTCAAACAGTTTGGAATTTTTTTTTTTTTATTGGAGGTTTAACGACCACTGCGAACAACTCAGTGGGCTATAAGCAGTCGCCCATCCCTACTTTAGGGTCACTGGTTCCAGGGAAGGGAGAGAGTCAGTGTCGTAAGACAAACACAGCATCCATGCCTCACTGGGATACGAACCCGAACCCCTTTCGGACGAATGATCAGAGGCCATCGCTTAGACCACTGTGTCACCGGGGCGGCGGTTTGGAATTTGTTAATTGCTTCTCTTGATATTCTCACGAATGGGAAGAGAAACCTTGATGGCTTGGAGAGTGCTGCACTTCTTGCATCCGTGTACAGATCAGTTGCATTTTACACAAGGGATGCATCCTGAAGATCTTATATAATTCAGGGATAATTTTTCCATAGAAGAAATGTAAAGTAGAAGGCATGTATTCTTCCATAAATTTACAACTAATGTTGTATATTTTGCTTTTAAATATCTTTTGGAGCACCAAAAAGTATAAGTAACATAAATAAAATTAATTTAATGAAAATTTTATTGATTAATGTAATATACTGCATATGAAAAAAATTAAGATGACAAAATGTTGTGCAGTAGATTGCATGCACACACCATACAGCTGTGATATTAGAACTCTGCACACTTCCATTCCCTCAAACAAGAGATCTAAAAATTAATCTTCATTGGGAAATAAAGTTGTCATCATTGTATTCTGATGGCAGTAAAGGAAAAGAGAATGTAATGGGCACCAAGTTATTGATTTTGCAGCAACATTGCCAGCATTTTTTTGCTATCTTTACCCAGTGATATTAATTTTTTTTATGTGAAAGTGTACTTGCTTTAATGCTGCTTTTTATTTTATAGCATTGTCTCTAATACTTTGCAGAGTGCTTTCTCCTATATTAACAGTATGATATATCATTACAGTTGTTTGACTTTCTTAATAGCAATTTTATCGCTTCATCTTCTGTTTCAAAAGTTATTGATTGACAGGTACATTAAAGTATAGCTTGTAAACCTATGCTGCTGCCCAGTAGCCCTAATTTAGGGATGGGCAACTGCTTATTGCCCATCAAGTTGCTCACAGTGGTCATTAACCCCCCCCAACAACAACAAAAAAAAAAGCAAATACACAAACTACTCTAAAGTTACATGAAAAGGAAGTTTTAAAATTGTAAAATTATGAGTACAAAATTAGGATGATTTGGTAGCTAGATCTACCTTTTTCAACCAAGGAATGAAACTGGCACGAGATGTTTACACATGCTAAATCAAATGCATGTAATACAGACTCGCCTTACCAAATTCATATTATTTGGAAATCCATTTTAAATTCTTGCAAACTTGATTCACCTTGTGTTATTTTTGTTTTTTCCATGGCTGATAAAGGTAAAGTAGTAGTAACTGAAGCATTATAATTTTAAAATTTACTTTTTACATAACTCTAGCATTGGTGTGTAAGCAATACTTTAATCTATCCCTCAATTGTTTCTGTGTTATGTGGATTTCTGCCATTCCTTTTCATTATTGATTTTTGAGCACGTTTTTCAACACGTTCACTTTATGGATGCTTGGATGACATTGTAATGCCATAAAAATTTAATGAATAATAGCAATGGATGTTAAAAATAGCACCATAATAGTCACTAAAATAACTCAAAAGTTCCAACATACCAGCTTTGTTGCTGTGTGCTGGTCTCTGACTAGTCATCCTAGCTGGGCCCTAGTTAAAGTCCTGCTTGAGGAGCGGGTGGTTTGTTTTACCTATGGCATTGGCTCTCTCCTTTTCTTCAAACCAGTGGCCCCAAATTAGGGATAAGCAACTGCTGATATAGTTCTTAGAGTTGTTTGTGGTGATCGTTAAATCTTGGGGTGGGGGTGTCCAAAGCACATCCATCGCTGGGGCTCAAAGGTGCATACACAGTTTTCTCTTCAGTCTGTGCACCAGCTTTGAAATTAGAAAATACTTGACAGATTCACTTAATTTTATGGGGATTCACATTATTTCAAATTTTACACATAAAAGCAAAACTTTATTAACATTTTCGTTGTGTGTTATTTCAAATTCAGATATAATAATGTGATCAACCTTTAATTTCACTGGTAGGGTTTCAAGACAGTACTGTGTGGTAATTTGGAGGCTAATTTTCAATTAAACTTGAGAAGTTTGCATAAAGGTTAGAATGTGGTCCAAATGCTGTGATCAGGCCAAAAGCAGGCATGCATCTTACTAAAGTAATATTTTGACATTTGTTTTTCTTTAGTGTTTCAGCAGATTTAGTAGCATGATTTTATGACTTGTGGATTTTGTATTCTTTGGTTTATTTGTCGTTTGTTTTTGTCTTTAGAATGATGTAGTATGCTTGCCAGTCAGCCTTGCCCGTTCACTTGGAAACATTAGTCAGATATGTATTTGCAGCAGAGTTACCAACACAATACACCTAATTGATCCTAACACATTACAGAGTAAGTGATTGGTATTATCAATTTGCTTTGGAAGCTTAATTTTTGGATCATCAAGTACAAATATTGGTTTGCTTTTGCCTCTCTTTGTAGATGTATATTTATGTGATAAAATGTAATTATATTTTTACATGATGTTGAAATAACTTTCTACAAATTTTGGAAAATCATTTTATACTTCTGAACATCTGATGAAACAGTGCAGAGCTTCAGCAGATTCTGTTCAAAATCACTGAAAGTCATAACTTTATGCATTTCTTAATGCATCTCCTGTAGCAGAAATGGTGTGACACAGTGATTCCTTTAACAGATTTTTGAAAAGGAGTACGCCGCCCCGGTGGCGCAGTGGTCTAAGGCGCTGGCCTCTGATCATTCGTCCGTAAGGGGTCCGGGTTCGAATCCCGGTCAGGCATGGATGTTGTGTTTGTCTTACGGCACTGGCTCTCTCCCTTCCCTGGAACCAGTGACCCTAAATTAGGGACGGGCGACTGCTTATAGCCCATTGAGTTGCTCACGGTGGTCGTTAAACCTCAAAAAAAAAAAAAAAAAAAAAGAAAAGAAAAGAAAAGGAGTACAGACTGTTTTTCTCACTTTCTTTAATAAGAAATGAATGGTTACTATGCAACAGATTTTATTCCATTCAAACAAATATAGTGTATATGAGCTTGTCATTTAGGAACAATACAGAGACAGTGGAGGGGAAAAAAACCCAAACAATGTGATTGTGTAGTCTTGTCCATATTGCAAAGTAACATTGATGTTAATGTCTCGCTGTACAACAGCCCAACCTCTCCAAGTAAGGTCAACATCAATATCATCAAAATGCTAAGTGATGTGTTGTTTTGACAAAAATTTGCAGGGTAATCTGGTACCATTTTTTGACTTTCAAAAAGTCATATATAATTTATGTCTACTAAGTTTGTGGTGTTAAGATAGAATAAAGTCATGTCATTTTGAAAAAGGTGCAGTAGGGAATTATTTTACAAAAACGGCATTTGAAGAGCCCACGGACACACTTTTTTTGTGTTATTATTATTTTGCTTGCAAATAACTACATCTAAATTAAATTACTGTTTTCTTTAAATTTTGAATCTAGGCAGTGAAATTTAAGAAAAATTCCTAAGCAAAGCAACTTGTAAGAGTTTCATAGCATTTCGGAAAGTAGATTAACTGGAGGTGGGGGGACAAAAGTCTGAAGGAAAATTTGTTCTGTAGATTGTAAGAATAAATCCATGGAAGGCTTTTAGATGAGACTGTTAAAAGCGTTTTGCATTGAACGAATATCAGAATTGAAGTATTGGTTGTACTTTGTTTATTCTGTACTAAACAAATTTGCCTTATTTGAAACCCTGCTTGGGGAAGTTATTTTAAATTGTATCTTTTCACATATATGATTTTTTGTTAGGTTAACACAGTTCTGTGTAACTGGCAGCCTTGAATGACATTTTGTGGCCTGCAAGTGAAGAATAAACCAGATTTCATTTCTGATTAAAAAGAGATGCAGTTGAATAGGAAATGTTATTTTGCATTATACACCAACAAGCATTATGTGGGTCTTCACTGGGATTATCAAATTCAATGGATAAGTAGTAAAAATAAAATGTCACATTGATTTAACTAGAAATTGCAGTGATGTTGCTTTTCCTAGCTCACTAGCTTTCCCAACTGATACTATAACCTTCCTTTTGCCAACAGTGGAATTTGAACCCACATGTCATTGGGCTGTTCTCCAAATTGAACTACAACATCAGGCTTGTCACTTTCATTCTCTATTTGACTCGTACAGCACATCATCTCTCATTCTTTGAGAAAGACTGGGGCATGAAATTGCTCAGCTGGTTTAGGGTCAACTGATAGTAACACTCACCAGCCATTTCATTACACAAGTATATATTTAATATTTCTGTATGCTGGGCAGAAGTACTATTGAACATTTTGTGTTTCTTTATGAACTCAAACCAAACATATGTCTGTTCAGCAGTTCATTGAATTTTGGCATTGAATGCAGGAACTCCATTTATCAAATAGAATTATGTGAACTTCAAGTCAATGAATTTATTTGAGCTTGATCAGAGACTGGAGAAGAATTGTTTAGCTTTTTTCTCACTGAGAAATGTCGAAACATAAGAAATTTTGGATTAAAAGTTATTTCAAGGTTTGGAAGTACTTGCATATGTGAGAGGGCATTTTCTGGCATGAAATATATCAAGTCTAAAAGCAGGAACAGTATGAATGACTACCCTTGTTTAATCATCCACAGTGCTCTCATTAAATGTAAGTTTTTTTTTTTTTCAAATTTAAAATTTTAACTGTCCTAATGTTAATTAAAAAGGTTTAAAGATTTAATAAATTGAGCAGGACATCTTTATATTTACATCATCTTGCATATATATATATATATTTTTAATGTGGTGCGTCATCTAATTCTTTTAATAACCTTCGCCTGTGGCTCTGCAGATGTTGGACAGCACTGGATTAACATATGATTTAAAAAATTACTTTGCTAAATAACCGGTCTATTTCTGCATGCTAATGTAGAAAATTTTATCTTGTATGTGAAACTCAAAACAACAAACTTTTGATGGAATAGATTGAACTTTTTATATGTGTATAATGTGATACATCAATATCATGGTTCATACTCTCCTTGAAAACTTTGAAAAAAAATCACTTCCAAGTCCTTGAAAAAGTTTGACTTTGTACATACTACTTGAATTTTTTTTTGCTTTTGTTTTTTAAGTAATGATATGGAAGAGCATGTGTGTAAATTAATTGTTTGTGCTAAAAAGTTGTGTAGGAGAATTTCTGTGTAGTTCTGATAAAAACACAAGGTGATCAAATAGTGCAGAACATGCATTCAGAGCAGGAGAGCATGGATAGCACATTAACAGCTGGTACCTTGGCTATGACATCACTGTGGAGTAAAGTGTTGGCCATGGGAGTAAAATAAGTGGAATGATGTATTTGCAAATCGTGATGGGCTTGTGTTGACTGGGGTTAGGGATGCATTCTTGCTAGAGGGTGAATACAAAAATAATGTACCCTTTCAAAATACTCCACAAAATAAAATGATTTCAAAAAACACCAAAAATAGAGGAGCAATTCAAAGTTAATAAAATAAACCAGCAGGGGGTAACAGGCAAATCATTGAAGGTGTGCTCATCCTAGCTAAGTTTAATGGTTTGAACTTGCTAAAATATTTACTTACTGACTGACAGATAGCACATGCTTACGATAATTTGATTTTAAAAAGTACTTGAAATGTGCCTGAATTTATTTTGCTTGGAAGAGTACAAACTTTGGATATACAGGTTGATTCATAAAGAAGTATACAGTTTCAACGCACTATAAAACAAGAACAATGTAAGATATTTTATGTTACCGGTAACATACCTGTAGGGGAATGTTTCAAGTTTTTTTAGAGACAGTCACAGATGTTCTATGTGTGCACCCTTAGTCACACGACACACATTGAGCTGGTAATCCATTTCTGCCCAAACGCGAGGTAAGATATCTGAATCAAGTGCAGTGATAGTGGCTGAGATACACTGTTTCAGCTCCGCTAGATCAACAGGAAGGGCAGAGGCGAATATCTTGACCTTTACGTACCCCCACAGGAAAATGTCACAAGGTGTTAAGTCGGGACCTCTGGGTGGCCATTGGGTCAGTGGCATGTTGTAGTACGCGGCTCGTCCAATCCATCGGTGAGAAAGATATTCATCGAGATAATCTCGCACATCACCTGACCAGTGCGGTGGTGCACCATCCAATTGGAGAATAAAGTTGTCACTGTCGTCCTGCAACTGTGGCATCAACCAAAGACTTAACATATCTACAAAAGAGCCTCCCGTGACAGTTTTTTCGTGAATAAAGGAGGGGCCATACACTTTCTTTTTGGACACAGCACAGAACACATTTACCTTAGGGGAATCTCGCACGTGTTGCCCTGTAAATCTGAGATTCTCCATTTCCCAAAAGTGAACATTGTGCTTGTTTACCTGACCACTCACGTGAAATGTAGCTTCATCGGTGAAAACTTAAGTGAGCACCAAAATCGTCATTTTCAAAACGGTGCTGCATTTCGCCACAAAATTCAAAGCGCTTTGTCTTGTCCAGGTCAGTGAGATTTTGCAACATTTGCACTTTGTATGGAATCATTTTCAGCTTCTTTCTCAAAATTCTCCAGACAGTGGACTGTGAAATCTGCACTGCACGACTCAACCTCCGCATTGATTTTCCCGGGCTTCGTTGAATGGCGGTGCAAACACTATCGACGACTTCTCCGATACATGTGGTCATCCAGGGCTTTTAAGTTCGCACAAACAGCCCGTAGTTTCAAATTTTTATGCCAATCGTAGATAGATTTTCTGGTTTGAGGTTCTTTTCCGAATCGTGATCGAAAATGCCATTGCACAACAGTTACAGATTCTGTTTTGCTCAATTCAAGAACACAAAACGCCTTCTCCACTGCAGACGCTGCCATTTTGACTGACTAGTCACGTGACACACGCACTATTGCCTACGTCACTTCCCCCAGTGGCTAGACACAAACGTTATGAGTACATCTACCTAACGGTTCGCAGTTGTGGTCCGTGTCTTCAACTGTTACTGTTTTACAGCATCTGGAAACTGTATACTTCTTTATGAGTCAGGGTGTATAATTGTTTATGCTTTATGTAAAAATATTCTAAATTAAAAGAACAGCATTTTTGTATAATACATTTGCTCAATCTCAATATGAGAGCAAGAATATACATGGCTCTGTACTACAAATTGTAGTACTCTCATTGGTACCTCAATTTTCTGTTCTACACATTATTTATAAAGTAAATAATATGTAGAACAGAAAATTGCAGCATTACAATTTGCAGCATTTTTGTGTGTGATTTGTGGGTCCAATCTTTTGCTGTCTGACTCTACATTCATTCATGTTTTGAAAATTGCTGAATCTTCCAATTCTTTTTACTATCTGTAATTCAGAGGGGCAAATGAGCACTCGTGAAATGCTATGAAAAAAAATGGGTAACATAAAAAAGAAGTGTGTGTGTGTGTGTGGGGGGGGGGGGGGGTCAATGACCTAGTTTGAAATGCTAAAATGTTATTTTTTTCACAAAATCTACAATTAAAAATTTTCAGTCTTCTGTTATGATATGGATATTTACTAATATTAGTAATTTTAAGTTGTGTTATAGTGGTTTTTCTTACATAGCTAGAATATGCAACTTCAGTTTTCTTGCAGTGCTCTCCCTGTTTGGATTAACTTTCTTTCCTTTAGACTTAACTCCCCTCCCCCATTTGAGTGAAGTTTAATCTCTATTTTTTCTTTTTAAAAATGTAACTTGAAAAACTATGTGGAGCATTATGAACTTTTTGGCAATTCATAAAAAACATTCATCCCACATTAAAAATTCTAATTTAGCTTTAACAGGGGGAGAGTGGAGATACAAGAAGGCTAAGCACCCAGAGCAGGCTGAAACAATTTTTAACTGAAGGACTGAAGAATTTTGTGAAACAACTATTATCATTTTTGCCATTCTGAATTAGTTTATCTTTTACCTTTTATTTCTATAAATTTTGAAGTTTTTTGAGTGTTGATTTTTATTTCCTAGTTTATGAGTGGTCATTTTCTCAAGGGTTGAAAGATTCATGAATTTTCTAAAACTATTCTGGAGTTCCAATGCAAGAATGAATTCAGTATTAAACAGGAAAAAAAGTGGAGTCAAGAAATCAGAGTAAAAGCACTGCTTTTTTACGCTTTCCAACCGTAGGTTGAAGAAGAGTATATGCCCCAGCTTTGTCTGTCCGCATGATAACTCGCGTAAAAATGGTTTGATTTCGATGAAATTTTAGTATGTGGTAGGGGACCACCTGGGGACAAACCCTATTGAAAATGGGTGAAGTAGGGTTAAAGGTCAGGACATAGGAGCAGAATGCATTCCATTGCCCTTATGTGTCATAACGTGCATAAAAATGGTTTGATTTCGATGAAAATTTAGTATGTGGTAGGGAACCACCTGACGACGAACCCTATTGAAAATGGACGAAATGGTGTCAAAGGTCAGGACATAGGATCGGGATCCATTCCATCGCTTTTATCCCATACTATTAAAGGAGCAATTCTTTTATGTATGCAAATTTTATTTTGGAAACGGCTCTAAGGATTTTGATGAAAGTCGTTAACCTACTGTTTTCTGGTACTAGAAATCGATTTAGCTTGATCTCGACTTTAGGAAATTTCGTTTAGTGGGCTAAATAACCATCCCAAATTACCACGTTTTTAGTGGCATGGCGTCGTCCCATTAATGTTACCCATGCTTAGAAATCTTATGATGTCACACTTTCGTGATTGAGATGTTGGTCACACCATCTGTCTCATTACGTCAAGCGTTGTGTGTGGATCCTATTAAAGTTTTATGACGTCACACTCTTTCGAGCAAATGGTCGTGATTCCCATCTGCCTCATTATGTCATGCGTTGTGTGTGTATGTCCGTCCGCACGATAACTCGCATAAAAATCGTTTGCAGGGGTCGGAGTTGCCCTGAAATTCCTGAAGTTCCCGATTTTTATTTTTATGTCCTGAAATGTCCTTATTTTTGTTCTATATCCTGAACATTTGAATGTAATCCTGAAATTTTAAGAATAAACTGTAAACCTGTGTATAGTGATTCATCATCCAGCGTTTATAAGTACCACATAAATAAAAAGAACTGGAACGAGAGTCCTTTGAGTTGCTCACGGTGGTCGTTAAACCTTAAATAAAAAAACAAGAACAAACTAGAGTGACAGAGCTCTTGAGTAACGTCATTTCCAAGAACTGTCAGCAGCAGCTTGCCATGTGAAAGCATTTCTGTTTTTGTGAGATTGCCCATTTGATCCTCGGAACCTTGTTGCGCCATGAACTGGTCTCGGCGCAACAAGGTTCTGAGGATCCAATGGAAGTCACATTATTCTTATTCTGGCACTCAAACCTTGCTTTGCTGTTGCCTTTGCACACCAGTAGCTCGAGCAATACGGCACCGCTTATCTGATGGCTTATCCCGGCACTCAGCAACCTCGCTTTGCTGTCTTTGCGTGAACTTTTGGAGGTCCTCTGCCCTTCCGATTCTTCGTAATAGTAACAATCTTAGTAGAGATGCCAAGTACTATGGATCCTCCGAAATCTCTAACATATGTACTATGAAATATCTATGTACTATAGATTTCTACGGATATCATGTTCAAACTACACGATTTCACGGAGAAGGTGTGAAAAACTACGGATTTTTCCAAAAATCTCTGATATTTCCGGAAAATTTAATTAAAAAAAAAAAGTCTAGCATAGTCAAGTGTAGTGATTTTTGTGGTAACATCACAAAACCGTCGCACTGCAAGCATGTTTGCTCAATGGGAGTTGATATTCTTCGCGTGCAGCTGTTCTTTGCCCAGAGCAAAAGAAAATCTCTCCCTGTCTTTGGCAAACAGCCAAAGAAAACTTCTCACCCACAACAGCAGCAGCTGCATGCATTCGCTTCTTTATCCTTATCATATCATCTTCAGAATTAAATATTGTAATTAATTAATATTGATTCTTCCTAGATTATATTTTATTTAACGTTCTAAAAGTGTTGTGTATTCTTTTAACTTCTATGTCATGAACCTTCAAAAAATGTGTTTTATATTTATGCCTTAATCATGCAATTGTTCTAAACAGCCTTATCTTACTTTTGATGTATATATTTCTATTTGTCAAATGTTTAATGTAATGGTTTTTCTGACGCTTCGAAGCGATGCTCATTGCAAAACACCTGCTTGTTTGTCCCTTTCTTCCTCCTGACTGTGACTAGTGCACATGCGGGCCAGAAGTTGTATATTTTCTCACACTCCTGGCTGTCAGCAGCAAGCGAGCGTTTGTTTGTTACTCTGACAGATTTGCGAAGTGAACTTTTTTCTCTCTCGTAAAAATGTTCTACTAAACAGAGGGGTGTTTTATTTTATCTTGCCAGATTCACAAGAACTTTCTTCCTTAATAGCTTGTTTTAAAGATTGTTTTCTCCAGATCATTCTTTGTTGGGAATCTTTTAATTTCAGTTTTAGTTCTTTTGCTTTTTATTTGATGATTTTATTTTCATTACTCACTTGTGTATTAAGTTGTGACATTTTATTTCCCTGCATCTTAGCAGAAAACTTCTATTGTGTTAATCAAATGTTACATGGTTTTTATTGTAATTTGTTCTATTTGCATTGCCTTTTTATTTTATCCTTTTCTTCAGAATTGATTTATTTATGCAATTTAAAATATCTTTTTGATTAGTTTTTTTCATATCATAAGCATTTAATGCTAATTTTCTATTTATCCACATAATAAAGCTAATTGATTTATTTATGCAATTTAAAATATATTTTTGAGTAGTTTTTTCATATCATAAGCATTTAATGCTAATTTTCTATTTATCTGCATAATGAAGCTATGAAACCTTTCAAAGTTAATTCTGTGTGTCGTTGATCTTTGCTCCTATCGTGTTTGTCGTGTGCGAATTTACTTGCGATAGCGTCGGATAAACGGCCACTTGCCTCTACTAATATTCTCTGATCTAAAAAGCAAAAAAGTTGTCAAAAATTCAAGGAGAGTTATTCGCGAGAATTTCTGTGTCTAAAATCGTCTCTGGTATCCAAAAACCACAGGCTTTGTTCCCTGTGTGCTGTTGATTTTTCAGTTGCACATGGACGAAAAGACGATTGCGGTCGGCATTTTCACTCTAAAAAACGGGAGGAATAACCATAAGTGTGCGGCATCACGCACTTATGGCATAACATATTTATTAATACAGTATAACATATTAAAGGGCAGAGTTGAAATGGTATGTATTTTTTGTGTATTTACCAAGTTTTTTTTCCACAAATAAAGGTAACTTGATCACGCTAGTTACGTTAACTGAAAACTTTTACAAAAAGTTCGTAAGTTGGAAGCTTTCGACCTTATCTTAGGTCTTCATCACGCCAATGGAGGACTAAGATTGTTGCCAGATTCTACATTTGAATTTTTCCTATTTTTGTTGCCAAAACTTAGAATTGATCTCCAGATCAACGGAATGTAGAGAGGAGATTCGGAGTTGCAAGTCATTGAGTTGAAAATAATTTCTATGCTTTCACGGTAACGGAGGGCAAAACGATTGTCAAAAGAAGCAATTCATTTTGCTTCGTTCCAGTGGGGAACTGCAGATGTGTCTTCCATTGTCAAAATAGACAAGGCAGTATTAGGATTGGCTTTCGAAACATCTTTTCTATGTTCTAAAATTCTATGGTTAATGCTCCTGTATGTGCTTCCAATGTATAAGTTATCCCCAGTAGAAGAAGAGATAGGAATGCAGTAAACTCCTGGGAGGTTCAGGCTTTCAACTTTGTCCCTATCCCTTTGTAGAAGTTTCAAGATGTTTGGGGTAGATTTAATGGCAAGATGGTAACCAAAACTTCTAAAAAGAAACTGTAACTTATAAGCATAGGAAGGATGGTAAGGAACAGAACCACAGAATTTCAGGTCTTCTTTCTTGTGAGGAAGGAGGCATTCGATTTTCGAATGGTTTTCATATTTCTTTATGAGGGAGTTGACTGTAACAGCAGGGAAACCATGGGAGAGGGCTATTGTAGAAATTTTGGAGAGTTCTTCTTGAAGAGAGAGTTGGTTGTTGCAAATGATATGAGCCCTGTGGATGTAGGACTTCAATGCTGCAAGCTTGTAGAGATGCAGGGTGCAAGATTTATAGGGAATGATGTTAGTGGCCGCAGAAGGTTTTCGATAGACGGAACGAGTAATGGAGAGATCAGCGTTTCTGCAGATAGATACATCCAGGAAATCAATTTTGTGATTTACTTCCTTAGATATAGTGAGATTAATGGAAGGAAATTTTTCCGTAATGGAGTCGATCAGTATCTGTAGTTCAGACTCGGAATGTGGCCAGCTAATGAAAATGTCGTCTACATATCTTAACCATAGGGAAGGTTGAAAAGGGTGTAGAGGAATGATGGAAACTTCAATATGTTGCATGTAGATTTCAGCAAGCAGAGGGGAAAGAGGTGAGCCCATGGGGAGACCAGATTGTTGCCTATACACAATTTTGTTGAAAACAAAACAACTGTGTTGATGAATAGTGTGGAAACAATCATAAAGATCTTTGATAAGAGGACCGGGGTGTTCAAAATGAAGAATCAATTTCTTCATGAGGAGCATGTAGGAATCAAAATATGGTACAGAGGGAAACAAAGATTCTACATCAAGAGTATACAGATTATCACAAGGAGAAAAGGAATTAGGAAGGTTGTGGATGAAGTTTGAAGTAGAGACAACTGTATGAGGATGGTTGGCTGCCAGGGATTTGCATTTGAGGACCAATCTCTTTTCAAGGTTTACTGCTGGAGAAAAAGAATATTCCACTAAAGGTCTGATGGGGTTACCAGCTTTATGCAGTTTCACTTGCAGGAAGAGCCTGGGAGTTCTAAAGTAAGGAGGGGGTGATATATCACCAAGGAAGGATTGCAGAGTTTCTTTCTTAGCTAATCTGTCAACTGAGTTTTTGAGTGAGTTGGTGGTGTCTGACTGCAAAGGGATGCAGTTAGCAGATGTAAGAAAAGAAAGCACTTTTTGGTTTAGAGTTTCTTTACCAATGATGACTGGGCAACCAACTTTATCTGCTTTGCATACGGCTAGGTCATTTTCCTGAATAAATGACCTGAATTCTTTTAAACAAGAAGAAGAGTACTTGATTGGCACAGAATTTTGCTTGGATAAGATAACAGCAGCATTGGCACGAAGGATAGGCTGCTGAACAGTCTCAGTTCTGTGGATGGCTGATTCTATAACAGAAACAGTTTGTGGAAGATTGATAGGAAGAGCAGGTGAAAATTTTGGGCCTAATGATAAGAATTTATCCAAGCTAGGAGGAATAGTGACAGAAGAAAGATTTACATACTTTGGCTTGTCAGTAGAGGCTGATGACGGAGATGTTGCTTGACTTTTTTGCTTGGAGAGTAGAAAATTGAATTTCTTTGTATGCCATTAAATCTACCCCAAACATCTTGAAACTGAAAAAACCATGAGGAATAACCACTCACCATAAAGATCATGGTAACCTCCAATGGACCACACACTTCCAACACGTCATTCATCATGATGTAACTGGGCTTCCACAGGTTTGCAGACTTCTTGCTTACGCTTCTTATTTTCGGGTGTGAAACATCGTTTTTTTTTTTTTTTTTTTCCTTTGCCTTATAATATGTTACTATAATGCTTGTCAATTCGATAAAAATCACACATACAACTCATTCATACAATTCAAGTAAAAACTATGTACATAAACCTTACATTCACAGGTGATTAAACCTTAGTCAACTCTAATTATGGAACTCCTCCTTCTGTTTCACAACCTCTGCTACTCCCACTGCAATTGTCACACCCATTCAGCCCCGCACATCCAATCCTCTAGTACTTTCGACAGGTCCCTGTCATCTTCAGGAGGCAGGTGTGTCTCATCCGCCCACCACAGCTCAAGTGAGCAGAGCCATCGAGGCCTGGGCTCCAGTCGCTATCTCTGAATCGTTGTGTCTCTGGCGCCATCTATTGTCTCTGCTGCTCTTTTTTCCCTCTTTCTTTTTACGCTGCTGTTCAATTTTTATTAGGGCTTTCCATTGTTCGTTTAGGTTACTTGGCTCATTAATGTTGCATAATCTTGATCTGTTTTTTTCAATTAACACTGATTCTGCAATTCTTAACTGCTTTTCGTTTTTACAGCTCTTAATAATTTTAATATCTTCAAACCTTGGACATTTTTGATTTTCCATACAGTATTGGGTCAATGCTGTCTTAGCCTCTTTTTATTCCAATTATTAATATGCTGGTTCAATCTATACTTTAATTTATTCTTGGTGCTGCCTATATATGACACAGGTGGTTGCTGGTTTATTGGGATTTCATAAATTCCTGCTCTATCTAATTGGCTAATTTTTTCATTTTTAATCACTAAATTTTTTACAGTAAGTACCTGATTTCCTACCTGTATGCCATACTTGCCACAAACTTTATTAATTTCTGCTGAAACATTTTCTATATATGGTATTGCTCCCACATATTTTACAAGTTTTTTATCAGTCTTGACCTTATTGTAACCTTGAGTTACTTCATAAATCCATTTTTTTAATACCTGTTTAGGGTATCCAAAAGCATATGCAATTTTTTCAATATATTCAATTTCTTCCTTTCTATATTGTTCAATTGATGAATGTGTTAAACTTCTTTTAATTAGTGTTTTAACACTATTTCTTTTATGTGTTAATGGATGTGATGACTGAAATGGTATAAGTACTGGGATATATGAAGATTTTCTATGCACTCTGAATTGTAAAGAGTGCATAGAAAATCTTCATATATCCCAGTACTTATACCATTTCAGTCATCACATCCATTAACACATAAAAGAAATAGTATTAAAACACTAATTAAAAGAAGTTTAACACATTCATCAATTGAACAATATAGAAAGGAAGAAATTGAATATATTGAAAAAATTGCATATGCTTTTGGATACCCTAAACAGGTATTAAAAAATGGATTTATGAAGTAACTCAAGGTTACAATAAGGTCAAGACTGATAAAAAACTTGTAAAATATGTGGGAGCAATACCATATATAGAAAATGTTTCAGCAGAAATTAATAAAGTTTGTGGCAAGTATGGCATACAGGTAGGAAATCAGGTACTTACTGTAAAAAATTTAGTGATTAAAAATGAAAAATTAGCCAATTAGATAGAGCAGGAATTTATGAAATCCCAATAAACCAGCAACCACCTGTGTCATATATAGGCAGCACCAAGAATAAATTAAAGTATAGATTGAACCAGCATATTAATAATTGGAATAAAAAGAGGCTAAGACAGCATTGACCCAATACTGTATGGAAAATCAAAAATGTCCAAGGTTTGAAGATATTAAAATTATTAAGAGCTGTAAAAACGAAAGCAGTTAAGAATTGCAGAATCAGTGTTAATTGAAAAAAACAGATCAAGATTATGCAACATTAATGAGCCAAGTAACCTAAACGAACAATGGAAAGCCCTAATAAAAATTGAACAGCAGCGTAAAAAGAAAGAGGGAAAAAGAGCAGCAGGGACAATAGATGGCGCCAGAGACACAACGATTCAGAGATAGCGACTGGAGCCCAGGCCTCGATGGCTCTGCTCACTTGAGCTGTGGTGGGCGGATGAGACACACCTGCCTCCTGAAGATGACAGGGACCTGTCGAAAGTACTAGAGGATTGGATGTGCGGGGCTGAATGGGTGTGACAATTGCAGTGGGAGTAGCAGAGGTTGTGAAACAGAAGGAGGAGTTCCATAATTAGAGTTGACTAAGGTTTAATCACCTGTGAATGTAAGGTTTATGTACATAGTTTTTACTTGAATTGTATGAATGAGTTGTATGTGTGATTTTTATCGAATTGACAAGCATTATAGTAACATATTATAAGGCAAAGGAAAAAAAAAAAAAACGATGTTTCACACCCGAAAATAAGAAGCGTAAGCAAGAAGTCTGTAAACCTGTGGAAGCCCAGTTACATCACGATGAATGACGTGTTGGAAGTGTGTGGTCCATTGGAGGTTACCATGATCTTTATGGTGAGTGGTTATTCCTCATGGTTTTTTCATTTATGAATTGCACGTAAACTATGCGCACTTTGCAAGAGGTTAATACCTTAAAAGTGCAAATATAATAATCTTGAAACTTCTACAAAGGGATAGGGACAAAGTTGAAAGCCTGAACCTCCCAGGAGTTCACTGCATTCCTATCTCTTCTTCTACTGGGGATAACTTATACATTGGAAGCACATACAGGAGCATTAACCATAGAATTTTAGAACATAGAAAAGATGTTTCGAAAGCCAATCCCAATACTGCCTTGTCTATTTTGACAATGGAAGACACATCTGCAGTTCCCCACTGGAACGAAGCAAAACGAATTGCTTCTTTTGACAATCGTTTTGCCCTCCGTTACCGTGAAAACATAGAAATTATTTTCAACTCAATGACTTGCTACTCCGAATCTCCTCTCTACATTCCGTTGATCTGGAGATCAATTCTAAGTTTTGGCAACAAAAATAGGAAAAATTCAAATGTAGAATCTGGCAACAATCTTAGTCCTCCATTGGCGTGATGAAGACCTAAGATAAGGTCGAAAGCTTCCAACTTACGAACTTTTTGTAAAAGTTTTCAGTTAACGTAAACTAGCGTGATCAAGTTACCTTTATTTGTTAATATTGTTACGTGTTTTGCCCATCATCGTCATGTTTTTTTCCATTTTAAGGGTACTTAGGTATGTTGCAAAATTTATCCAAGTATTGTCCTTCATCCAGATTAAAATGTAGCAGTGCACTCTGGGAAATATACATGCTACCCTGCAAATTTTAATGTAAAAACTTGACTTCACTGCGGGAAAACTATGCGCGCCACGCATATGGACTACTGATAACTTCCTTCAGATGTTGGCATCTCTGCATTAGCAAAATTCAATTGTTCTCGGCATTTTGTCGTAAAAAAATTCCGTAATTTTGCTTGGATTTTTGTCCTAATTTGTTGTGCTGAGACACATGTTGACCATTGCCTGCCTTAGGAAGAGGAGACGGGGTTTAAAGCGCTGATGACTTTCGTTTATGTGTAGCTGTGGCTTTTGCTTGTTCCTGCACCCTGAAACCAAAACCATAACCGAAACGACAGAGTTCCAAACAGAGGACGTGCCACCAGGATTTTTTTCTTGGTTGATGTATATGAGTGTTGTCTTTTTTGTACCAAATTTTTTCTGCTGTTTTTGCGGTACCATGTCAAATTTGATAACAAACAGCATATTCCATTATCCATCTTCTTTAAGTTCTTATTGAAATGCCACGGAAAATGAAGTTTTCGTCAGCTTGGTTTGAAAATAACAAAAAAGACCGAAATGGGGACTTAGTTAGTGAAAAATTGGTGCCGTGCTAATTGCTAATGACGATATCTTTTCAGCCACGTCCGTCCTGTGCAACAAGGACTTTAGCATTGCCAATATGGGATTTTTGCAAATGCTTTCACATGCAGATGGGAAGAAACATAAAGCAGCTGCCAGAAGTATGTCTAGACAGCCGTTTTCCAAACATCAAATAATGTTTCGCAGTTAACCAGTAAAAGTGTCCAATCATCAAATAATGTTTTACAGGTAATCAGTAAAAGTGTCCAACACTGGCAACCAACTGCAATAAGTTTTGAAAGCAGAAGCTCTACTAAATACCACTAGCTGTTAAGAGCAATTATTCATTTCAGTCATTTGGTGACTTAGCCGAAGTATATTCTTCTATTTTTGATGATTTCGCCATTGCAAAATGTATGAAGTTGTCCGATAAAAAAATTTGTTTTGCGGTTGAACTTTGGCTTAGCTCCATACTTCAAAGCCGATCTTTTTCATGATATTGGGACTTCTTTTTATACCATTTATTTTGATGAAACAACTACAGTACAGGTAAAGAAGCAATTTGACATTCATATATCATATTGGTCAGAAAGTTGTACAAAAATTGTAACTTCATACAGTGACTCTAAATTCTTGGGACATACAGAAGCCGATAAAATTGTAAAATTGATTCTAGATTTCATATCTTCACATGGGCTAAGTTTAGAAAAGATGTTGCGATGCTCTATGGATGGTCCGAATGTAAACCTGTCTGTTCACAAGAAATTGAATGCTGAATTGAACTTGCAGTCAGTTCCTGACTTGATTGATTTTGGGACCTGCTGTTTGCCTGTGATGCATGGTGCTCTGAAGAAAGGACTAGTAAACTTCACATTGATATTGACACTCTTGCTACTGATATTTATCAGTGGTTCAAAATGTCTGCTTGTCAAAGGGAAGACTATCACAATATACAATTTGAAAACCTAATGGGTTGTGCAGCTAAAAATGTTTTCCTTTGTCATGTTGAGAGCAGGTGGTTAACCCTAGGTCCTGTTTGTGAGAGAATTATTGAACAGTATTTTGCATTAATTGAGTATTTTTGTACATACCTTCCAAAGCAGAAAAATGTGAAACTTGGTTCTAGGTACGATCAGCTACTTTCCCAATTGAAACATCCCCATAATATTATTTACTTGCATTTTGTGCTTTTTTTTTATAGAAATATTTATGCCATACCTCAAGGTTTTACAGAATGAAAAACCCATGATTCACGTGTTGTACAGCAAACTAAATGAACTGGTGCACAGTATAATGTTAAAATTTTTAAAACCGGTTGCAGTTGGCACCAAAGAAGGATCTAAACTTTTAAAAGTTAACTTGCAGAAAAGTGACTATTGGTTGCCTTTGAATAAAATTGTTGGTAGTAGTGCCAGCCATATTCTGGCACAGAACAAAAACATAAATGAGAAGAAAGTGTTACGGAGGATAAGAAGCTGTTTCATTGCTGCAACAGAATATTTGTTAAAAAAAAATTCCACTGAATAACTTTCTTCTGCGAGACATCCAATCTATTCATCCTTTGTTTCAGATGAAGGAAAGCGCAAAAGGTGCTGTGAAACGCCTGAGTCATCATATGTTTAAAGTTACCAAAACTGACAGTGTGTGTGATAAGATAAATACAAAGTGGTCACTGTACATGTATGAGGACATGGCAGTTAATCGTAAAAGTTACAAGGAAGATAATGATATTTGTAAGTATTGGTCAGCAGTGGCTAGCATTAAAGATTCTGCTGGTTTACTAAAATACAGTTCATTTTCAGCCCTGGTGAAGACATGTTTGACATTGTCACATGGAAATGCACCTCCTGAAAGGGGCTTTTTTCCCAGAACAACAGCATTGTCACAAAAGAAAGAGTGCCACTTTCAGAGATATCTATCAGATCATTACGTATCTGCAAAGAAGCGATTCGATTGCACAATAACTCCATACTTTCAATACCCATAACTAAAGGCCTCGTAAATAGTGTAAAGCAGGCTTACGCACAATATGCCTCCTACTTGGAACAGCAGAAAGAAGAGGAAAGGATGCAAAGAAATGCTAAAAGAAAGGCTGAAGAACAAACTATGTAGACTTTGGAAAAGCAAAATAAGCATGTGAGGCTTGATCAGCTGTCCAAACTTAAGACAGAAGAAAATTCCTTAATGAACGACCAGAAAACTGCTCATAAGCTCTTGGCTGAAGCTTCAAAAAAATTGGACAGTGCAATAAAAGAAAACAGCATGAGCAACATAAAAGTTGCCCAAATGATGTTATCAACAGGAAATATAGAACTAGAAAAAACAATCAACAAATTGAAAGAAAAACATAAAGCAATAGTAAAACTTGAAGGCGAAATTTCCAAATGTTAATAAAGGTTTCTAAGTTGTAAGTATCAAAAATTTTTATTTTAGTGAAGCACTCTTACTGTGATTTTATAGAAATAAGGCTGATTGTTAGGACAAAGTTCCAATCACAGCAGGAGCCGTTTCCCATGCTGAAAAAGAAAGTTGTCGTGAAAACAATTTCCTGCTAACAATCAGACCATAATTTAGGTAGTTTTTTGGTGAAAAAAGAACAATTTCTGAATTATCACCAATATTTAATTCAATTTGCCTCCCAGCTCCGACAAAATATGTCCTGAAATTGCCCTGAAATTTTAAGAAAAACTGTGTCCTGAAATATTTTTTTTTCCCGCTCCTACCCCTGCGTTTGATTTTGATGAAATTTTAGTATGTGGTAGGGGAACACCTGGGGAAAAAACCCTATTGAAAATGAATGAAAGGGGGTCAAAGGTCAGGACATAGGAGCGGGATCCATTCTACTGCTGTTATGCGTCATAACCAACGTAAAAAGGTTCGATTTCGATGAAATTTTAGTATGTGGTAGGGGACCACCTGGGGACCAACCCTATTGAAAATGGGCAAAATGGAGTCAAAGGTCAGGACATAGGAGCAGAATCACTTCCATCGCCATTATGCGTCACAATTTATGTAAAGATGCTTCGATTTGGATGAAATGTTAGTATGCTGTAGGGGCCTGCCTGGGGACGAATCCTATTGAAAATGGGTGAAATGGGGTCAAAGGTTAGGACACAGGAGCGGGATCTATTCCATAGCCCTTATGCATCATG
This sequence comes from Macrothele yani, assembly GCA_039090855.1. Classification (NCBI taxonomy): domain Eukaryota; kingdom Metazoa; phylum Arthropoda; class Arachnida; order Araneae; family Macrothelidae; genus Macrothele; species Macrothele yani. The sequence continues at coordinate 77,231,794 of CM077025.1, read as the reverse complement.
ACTTACATAAAAATGCTTCGATTGCGACAAAACTATTTCATGTTATTTCGGAGGTATACTGAACTGGTTCTGTTGAATATAATCAAAATGGGATCAAAGGTCAGGGCACAGGACCGAGATTTATTCCACAGCCATTATTCTCATAACTTGAGTAATAACTTGAGTAATGATTTCTGGTATGTTGGAAAGCGTATCATAATCAATGCATTGCATGAGTTTACTAACTTGTTTAATGTTTGAAGTGGTTTTTAAGGATTGAACAAAATTTGTTTTGTAAAACTGATATGTTTTAATATTAGTTAAAAGCACAACAGATTGTTGACAATCAAAAAGCATTTATAGTGTGGTAAAATCAGCTTATTTACTGACATAAAAAGTATATAGATTTGCCAATTTTCAAAACATGAATGAATTAGGGCCAGACAGTGAAAGCTTAGTGAATCTATATACTTTTTATGCCAGCAAATGAAAGGATTTTACTGTGCCATAAATGTTTTTGATTAGTATGTTTTAAGTTATTGTAAATGCTTTCTTCTGTGTAAAAGTTTGTTTATATTTTTGCAAATTATCTGAACACATTTTCTTCTCTTTAGAAATGAGTTTGTTTGCAGATGTGTGTATCATATATATCACAGGGAAGCAAATAGTCCAGAAGAAATAGTTCTTCATAATTATCTGGAAGGTACAAACAAATATCATTATCAGCATAGGGCGCCATATTTCCACTGTTTCCCATTATTTGCTGATTTTTATGCATAGCTGAAAAAAATTGCTTGTTTTGATCACATTTTTTTTTCTTTGTAGTGGCTGAACTGACAAGCCAGCAATATTGGCGTTCTCCATTTCAAGCCATTGGATCTCCCAAACAACTCACGGAATACATTGTGATGAATGTCGAACACATGCTAGACTCTGAGCGTGTTACATTTTCAGGACAAGGCAATCTTTCTTTGAAAGTGAGGAATATATATATTTTTCACTCTAATTCTGACAAGCACATTGATGTTTAATTTTTCTTGGCTTTCTAACAGTTTTAATGTAATCAGAAATATATTGTTTTACTCCTAACAATATAATGAATGTTTAATACCAGTTTATGGGGAAGTTTTTTTTTTTCCAGACTCTTTTCACCACACAGCTATGTTTTTGAGTTATATATTGAGCTGTGCAAAAGTAATGCCTGTTGCACATTTTAAATTTTAATCACTTAAAAGTTCACATGAGGTATAGGTTGCATACAAGTTGGAAAAGTCCTAGAATTTTAATTTTCACAGGTCTGGAGTACGTGTTTTTCTTTTTAAATATTCTTCAACAACTTGAGAAATTAATTCTTGTTTCTCAAGTTTTAAAAACAACTCTGAAATTTTGAAATGAACAACAACAACAACAAAAAAAAATCCTGGTATGATTTGCTTATAAAGGTACAGAATACAATGAAACCATTTCAACAGAATAGTGATGTGTTGCCTAGCATGCAAAGGTAGCAGAAGCCAACAGCAGCAAAGCAGTGGCAAAGATCACACTTGGGGCTGCACATAACATAGCTAAGGGCAGAATTATATATGGATTTACCAGCAGATTTTAATATTTTAAAGTGGGCTTTGCAACATTGTCAGGTGTTAACAGCTGGAGGTTATGGTGTTTGAACGTGCACAGAATGTATTTGTGAACAGGTTATGCACACAAGTCAGACCAAGATTTGTTCACACGAATGTACTTCTTTAGCCATTTTTCATCTTTATTCTAAAGATGAGCACAGCCTGTGCTTCACTGTCCCGAAATTCCGTGTGGCAACTAGGTGGAAAATTCATACAGGATAGCTGTGGTATGGGCTCTGATTCTCATTTCTTTATTCCAGTCTCAAGCCTACATTAAATGATAACATCGTAAAAGAAAGTCTCCCATGAGTCACATCCGAGAAGAAATTTGATGCATGGCTGTCATCTTTAATATCTTACCTTTCATAAACATTCCTTCAACCCCACCCCCATCCGGACTAGGCTTTAAAATCAGGATCATCTTTGTTTCATGGGATTCTGCTTCATCTAGAGTACTCAGTATCCTCTTTGTTTCATGGGATAATTATCCACTTGGAATTTTCAGTATCTTCTTTGTTTCACAGTGTTCTTTTCTACTTGAGTTCCCAAGGACACCTTGCTACAGAGTGAGGCAGAAATTATGGCTACTTCAGATCTGCACCTCCTCCCATTTTGTTATTTCTGCATGACATTACAGATGCAGTGATGCCAAGTACTACAGATCTTCCATAGTTTCTATGGATATTATGTTCAAACTACGGACTTAAGAAGGTGTGAAAAACTACATATTTTTCCAAAAATCTCGGGTATTTCTGGAAAACACAATTAAAAAAAATGATTTTTCCAAAAAACTATTTGTATATACCGTGTACAGGTCGACCCCTGATATTTATATGAATATCTGCAGTTTTTGTATATCTTGTGTATAAGTCGACCCCCGTTTTTTGTGTAAATATCTGATTTTTTTTTTTATGTCTTGTGTATAAATCGACCTTCCTACCATGTTTTATGTTTAAAGCATAAAACTTTTTTATTCGGTTTAAGAGCGGGAAGTTATGTGGTCATCACTATGCTTTGAGAACACCCAATTATACTCCGGGCACACTTAACCTGGTTACGGATAATTTTTTATCCCATAGTTAAAGGATATGCCGTAAAAAAATAAAATGCTAAGTTCAAAAGTTTTTTTTTTTAACTTAGCATTTTTTCTTCAAGCATAGTCAAAGTAGTGATTTTTGCAGTAATGTCACGAAGCCGTCACACGACAAGCACACGGAAATGTTGCTGCAGATATTGTTCTGTATAATCACGTGACTTTGTTCCTGACTTGCTGTGGGATCGTGTCAACGCACAACATCTGTGTTAACTTTCAGGGAAAACCTTAACCGAGTCCTGAACTAACATAAATTGTTGGAGGTAGACTTTATTCCATGTTTTTTTTTTTTTTTTTTTTTTTGCTTGTTGTTTAGTTGAGAGTTGATTAGTTGTGGTGTGAATTGCTGTAGTTGTGAAGCGTGCTTCAGTGGCTTCCATTTCCAGTGGTGCAAAAAAAAAAAATTAAAAATTTGCAGCAGTACAAGGAATGTTATTTGATGGAATTTCCACGTTTACAGTGGTCGTGTGTTGTAGCATGCACAGTTGTGATTTTTCAATGGCTCATAGTGGACGGGGGGACAATTGCTGGAGGCATGTGATTTTGAAAAAAACAAAAAAAAAATATTTATTGAAAGAGTATTGCCCCCATACAAATTAAAACATTTGTATGGGGTACATTGCTGAAAATGTAGGAGTGTACTCTGAGAAATAGGCATGCTACCCTGCAAATTTTAATGCAGGAACTTTACTTCACAACAGAAAAACTATAGGCACACATATAAACTACTGATGACTTCAAATGTTGGCATCCCTGTAGATGTGCATTCAGGGAAGTAAAATACTACCTTGCTACAGCAAGAGTGCTAAAAACAGTAAGAGTTCTATATAAGAAAGAGCACAACAAATGATACCGGCACTGAAGAAAAGAAAAAAGGAAAGTAAAAGTGCAAAAGAATTCACACAGGTATGAATGCTGTTATCCATATTATAAATGAGGTTAAAGCTGCAGCAAATAAAAGCATACTGAGCAAAAATGGAGTTAAAAGTAAAACTAGTGATTAAAAAAAGCAGCCATGTTTTTCTTCATGTTCATGATGCCACGCTAGGCAAATGAGTAGTTAAGGGTTCCAAAATCGTTATGTATCTAGTTTTGCAGAAAGCTGTCTGCTCCATCATTATTTCCAGGAAAGGCACTGGTTGCTGGAAATATGCATGTTTTGTTTTCCATGAAAAATGAATCGGGCATCAAAATAAATCTGTGATCATTTATGTTTTTACTACTGTTTAAATCTGTGACTACAAGTTCAAGAGTTGGGCTATCCAGTTTTCAACTTTTGATTCTGGAAGCGATGGATGAGATGTAAACTTATTCTTGATTGGAGAAGGCACATTTGAACTATTGTCACAAACAGTTTTCTTGAACGAGTGGAATGTACAAATAAAAAGTTAAATAACCATTTATAAAAAATTGTGAAAGCCTTGTATATGGTTAGTTGTGCTGTAGTGAAAACCAAAAATGATATATTGGATGAACTCCTAGAGGGCGGGATTCATTGAAAACTTATAGGAAGTTCTTGAATTTTTTTGTTGATAAGCTGTACAAATTCTTAAAGTGCAGATTTATTCTGGTAACTGGTATAGGGCATGCAGTTTAGAATGGGGAAAAATAGGTTTTATTTAATGTGAGTCAACTGTGTGAGGCCCTTAAAGAACAATATCTGTGTGCCATTTATGGGGAAATGATGAAACTGTTAGTACATAAAGTGGCAGCCCTGTCATAATGTAAATGCTTTACTAATTATATTTGATTTTGTACTGATAACCTCTTGCATAAATGTTGATCTAACATTCATTCCAGATGCATTGTTGACATTTTGGTGAGGTAATCTTATGAGATACATAGATTTTATATCACAGACAAAAGCCTAGATTAAAAATGGCAATGTAGAACTGCTAGTTGTATTTACAAGCAGAACAGCAAACTATAACACATTTTAGTCATTTCTTTAACCCAACAGAAAGTTGATAGTGTGTCTCCTTTATAAACAATGACAGGACTCATTTTTGTCATACTTTTCCTACTATCCAGTAGGAACAGTCCTACTCTTTTGAGGAAACGACTACTGCCTTTCTAACTTTTTAACCTCCAGAAGAAGAAACCCAAATCTTTTGAAATGTCACGTGCTCTGTTTCCAGTTTGAATATTAGTTTACAGAGGTATGTTTTCTTTGTTTTAAAAATGTAATTGTAATTTATTAAATATATCTACTGTGCATAGAATTTAATAAAGTTGCAGTCACACACTGCTCATGTCCAGAAATTAAGGATCAACAACAGAAGGCTAAATTTCTTACTTGCAAGTCATTGGTTAGTGGTCAAAACATTATGATGTCATCAGAATACTTAAGATCAATCTATATAAGAGTGTTTGGTCGCATGCAGATTATCAGTAATCACGCAACTGCTGTGTACTACTGACTGGTGATAAAAGCTGAAGGGTGAGTAGGAAGAAATTATTTGTTTTGTAGGTGTTGAAGTGTGGATCTGCCTTTCTTTTGTTATGGCGATTTGTAGTACATCTGAAAGAACTCATCTGGATGATTTTACCCGTGGGCAAATTGTTGGTAAATTGGAAGAAGAGCAGACAATGTGAGAGATGTAGTGAAATAGTTCGAAAATACCCAGAATGTAGTGTCGGATTTGGAAACAATTTTCTGAACATGGCATAGCTACCAGAAGGTTCAGTGGTGGTTGACCACACAAACTACTCCATCACAGATGGCCATTACAGGGGTGGTGGAGTAATGGTCTAGTGTGGAATCATGATTAGCCTGCATACAGAGGTCCTAGTGTGGTATGTTTTGTTTTGATTTTCACGCTTAATAAGCATGAATTCATGTTTATTTATGTGTTTACATGCCCCTTTTCATTTTTGTTTACTCCTTATTAAAATATTTTCATCCACATCCTGTTGGAGTAAAAGTATAGTATGAAAATAAAATATAAGTGATCCTTAATTTTTGGACATGAGTGTATATCTTACTGTACACAGAATTTAATAAAATTGCAGTCACACACAAAATAGCTTGAGTCTTAGAATAAGGTTAATGAGGGGGGGCTTTACATGATCCAACGTGTTTTAACTCAGGATGTTGTAGCATTTTATTTTAGGATTTGCTGAAGCTTCATCCTCATCATTTTAAGTTATTTGGGGTAGTAGCTAATGCTTCAGTGACATAGGCATTTTGAGCTGTTCTGCTGTTTTTGCTTGTCTTTGAAATTCAATCACTGTAAATTTTGTGTTTGGATAAGATTTTTAACTGCCATTGAGTGTTGTTCATATGCTTCTGAAACATTCTTTTAAATGCAGTACAGAGAACTGAAGTGTAAACAATATACTGAAACAACATACATCCTTCAATCCTGACTGGTTTAGACTAAAAAACTGCAATAGAAATTTATTGGAGGAGTGGTGTGAAGACAGCAATTCAAATTACCAAGCGTTCTGTCGATTTTGTAGAAAAACTATCCAGTGTGATAATCATGGACTTTGTCAGTTGTTAAATCATACACTGGTGTGCAAACATTAAGGATGAAGAGGAAAAATTAGCATAACAGCAGAACGAGCAGGCAGAACGGACAGAAAGACCACTCAGGAGATAGACTAGGGTCTGGTACGGTTGGGCATGCGCATATATGCAGCATGACGTAGCGGGGGGGGGGGGGTCCGAAAGGTATAAATCACACATGCGGCCCATGCTCAGCAATTCGGTGAAAGCTATTGCACAGTGTACATAGGTTTGAACAATGTCGAGTTGCTGCCACCGTGTGATATGGCCAACAGGCAATCCAGTAGACGACATCTGGATGACTTTACCCGAATTCGCATCTTTGGGAAGTTGGAAGAAGGTCGAAGTGTGACTAGTGTGGCCAAGGAGTTCGGGATCACTCACAGTATTGTTTCACGAGCTTGGAGAGCATTTCAAACGACAGGAACAGCTGTCCAAGAGTTTAGCAGTGGTCGTCCACGAGCACTCACGGCGTCGGATGACCGGAATATTGTCCTACAGGCGAGAAGAGACAGACGGCAGACAGCGGGAGAAATCGCAAGGCACATGCAACTGGACGTCCGTTATCGCGTTTTACCGTGGCCAGGAGGCTGCACAAAGGTGGTCTGTTTGCACGACGACCAGTACAGCGTGTGCCATTAATGCCTTCTCATCGGAGACGGCGGTTTCTGTGGTGCCAGGAACACAAGAACTGGACACATCAGCAATGGGGTCGAGTTCTCTTTACAGATGAGGGCCGATTTACTCTGACGAGTGATTCTGGACGTATACACATCTGGAGAGAGCAGGGAACACGCAATCATACCTCCAACATCATCGAAAGGGACCGGTTTGGTGGTGGCGGCGGAGTTCTCGTTTGGGGAGGTATCATGCTTGGTAGCCGTACTGACCTCCACATCTTCCAAGGAGGTTCAGTCACTGGTGTCCGCTATTGTACCGAGGTTCTCCAGCGTCACGTGCGTCTGTTTAGAGGTTCTGTGGGTCCTGAGTTTTTCTTCATGGATGACAACGCTACACCTCATCGTACAGTGGCTGTCGCAGAGCTGTTGGAGAGTGAAGATATTCAACGCATGGATTGGCCCACAAGGTCCCTGGACCTAAATCCAATCGAACACGTGTGGGACCTTCTCGGGAGACGCTTGGTAGGGCAGCACATCACCAGTTGCCAGCAACGATTCCGCAGCTGCGATTGGCGCTACAAGAGGAATGGGCCGCGATGCCTCAACAGCTCCTTGACAACCTCGTCCTCAGCATGGACAGACGTTGTAAATCCTGCAACGCAGTCGGGGGTGATCATATCCTCTACTAAAGACTGGATTTTTCTTGGCAGCCGCCTGTCACATGGACGTTTGTCTTCTGTCCAGTTGTGCTCGAAGCTACCTTGTCAATAAAGTGCCTTTGTATCCTTTGGATTCCTTGTTTGGACAGTTTTGCTCACTTTTACCATATTCTTACATCTTGGGGATCTTACGGTATGATTTGAGTCAATGTGGAGCGCTTCTGCACGACGTTACATTCGAAAAACCGTCTCATCCTTAATTTTTGCACGCCAGTGTACAAGATCTTGCAGCCACATTGCTCATATTAAAGATATTGTGAAGGGAACTCAGATGACTTTTCAAACATATCATGGGCCATCATCAAGTGGAACCTTGTCTTCAAGTGGTGCATGTGAAACTTCATCACATGTAACAAGAAGTGTGGCTTGTGGTTCTACTCAATCTGAATCACAGTCTTAGACTTGTTCTTCAAAGAAAACAACAAAAGCAGAGCTTTTATGGGCTTTAAAGATTGTGAAGAGCAACTTTTCTTACAATTCTTCTGACGATGTAAATGATTTATTTAGTTCAGTGTTTTTAGATAGTAGAGTAGTGTCTCAGTTTTCTTGCGGACTTTCTAAATCAGTGGTTCTCAAACTGTGGTACGCATACCCCCAGGGCTACTGCACACAGCGTTCAAGGGTACGCCAGCAGCTCTCACAGTCTCTAATGAAATTTGTTCAACAATTCTAAGTATAATCGTTTATTTATTAGAACATTTTTAAATAGTTCTTATTTATTTATTTATTCACGTGTATGAATAAGTAAATAAAAGCACTAATTTCTATTTCTTGTTATACTGTGTTTTGATATGCTACAATTTATAAAAAAAAACAGAAACAAATAATTACAATATTTACTTCACAGGTTGAAAAACAGATAGCAGCATGATGGCAACGTAGGTACTTTTCGCCCAATTTAGGGAGTTTTTAGGTGAAATTTGGAGACTTGTGTAACTGTTACAGGATGGGATGTTTGGATCACTGATGTCAGTTACACGTGTTGAAAATAAAAGTCGCGCGTTTACGTAGTAGAATTTGTATTAAATTTTCGTTGTTTTTGTTTCACAGATGATGGAGCAGTGAAATATTACAACTTAGTTGCACATGTCTTCTTTAATATAACCAGGGTTGCATAACTAACTCTCTTAGTTTTTGGTGATAGCGTTAATCCATTACTCGCACTCACTTAATCAACTCTACTAACTCAGATTTATTCTAAAATTTAATTCTGATCTAAAACAAAACACGTAACTGTGATCTGTTGACGTTTTTCCGATCTCTAAATTAATGGGCCAATATTTTTGGATCGGAAAACACGTCACCAGATCCACGCACTCTCAATGAGAGTGATAATTTTTTGTCATGAGATGATCTCAAATCCCTTTGGCAAGGAGGGAGTTAGAGAAAAAAATAGATTTAAGAGTCAAGAAAAATCAAGTAAATTCTTTTCATTTATTTTAATTTCTTTCTGATTTCTCTGTGAAGTGTTGATCTCTGTGTATGTAGTTAAATTTATGTGAATAGGTCTAAGTAAAATAGCCTTGTGATGTCTGTTTCTAGTTAAGGGATGTGTAACTAGCTGGGAAGTAGATTTAAGGAAGTTTGACATCATGCTATATTGCTGGTTTTTTTGTTGTTCTTTCATGCAATGTTTTTTTCTTCCTTCCATTGCATTTTTTTTAGTGCACTGTTTACTTTCAGGGAAGAGATATTAGTGAAGTTTGTTTTAGTGCAGTATATGATGTAGTGTATATGAATTGATTTGCCTTAGTTTCTTAAGTGTATAGTGCAGTTTATATATGTATAGTGTTAGATGTATCAGTTTAAAATTATCGGCGACGCCACGGCGTTCGGCGTTATTGATCGTCGGGATAACGTAGCGATAAAAAGAAAAATTGTAAGGTTGTAGTTCCGTATTTACCGTCGTTATCGCGATTTCTTTTATTGTATTATTATGTAAGCTTTAATAATGGAAGAGTAATTTGTAAACATGTAGTGTTTGAAGTATTTTATCTTATTGTAGTTGTATCTAATGAGAATAAACGCGTGTTTATGCCATATGTCAGTAGCGTGTATTAAAATCGTCGTTGTGTGTATCGGGCTTAATTTAGTAACCTTTTGTAATTAAAATCTTGCTTAGTATTAATATTTAGTTGGTTTTAGTATGAATCTTACTTGGTATTAACTAGTGATAGTATAAGGCAGCGGCTGTTAGAAAAAGCGGTTCGGCGATCGCTCCGTAACGAAGTGACTTTCGTAAATTAATTGCGCGTGCGCTATCGTCAATGATATTTAATAGTCATTTAGTAAAAGAATAAAATTGTGGCTTAATGCATCAGGGCAAAATAACACATCGTTGCGTTACGCTATTTTTTCGTAATTCCGATCGTCGTACCTGTAGCTAGAGAGAATTCGATTTTTTATGCGTTACGAAGTTAATTGTAACGATGTTCGTCAATGTTAGTTAATTTGTTTAATGAATTTTTGTAAAGGTGGTCTCCAAAAGTCTTTGTTCAGAAAGAAAGAACGAAAATGGCTACAGTTCTGGTGTCGCTTTTCTAAAAGCGATAAATTCGTAGAATGGCATCTGTGAGGACGTTTTCCCAGCTTTACCAGTGCAGAAAGTCCGACTTATTTATGCTCTTGTTTACTTCGAAAAGGCATTTTTCGCTTTGCACAGGAACACTTCGGGATTTGGGTGGAATTCTGCGAAGTTCACCGCAGCGCCCGTTTTCGTGGGTCAAAGGTCAGTCATCCATCGAGGAAGTTTCTGCCTCCTGGCGTTCACGCAGCCAATTGGAAAGTCGGCGCTTTCTCGCACATGCGCGATGCGTAAGGCGAAGAGCATCGTTTTTTTGTACGCTGAGAAGATGCAGAGAGAGAGAGAGTTGAGCTAGAAACCACCAAGCACTAAGAAAGGGGAAGGAAAAAAGAAGCTATGCGGGAGAGACCGCGCTTCTAAATCGGAAATGCCGCCAAATTCCGGGAGGACGAAGGAAAAAGATGTCAGCGTCATGGTAGGACCTTTTAATTTGTTTTTAAATGCCAAAACAGAGGAAGCTACTTGAAAGCCCTTATTCTCACAGAGAATTGTAGCTGGGCTGGATATCTTCCACCCGCCAAGTTCGCCAAGTTCGGGAGTCCCACGGAGACGCCGGAGAAATTGCGGCACAAGCATTGTTACTTAAGTTTGAACCTTCGTCCGAGGAAATCTTCTAATTCCTTTCTTATTGCCCACTTGAAGGGCAGGGAAATATATGTCCACGCAGTTCGGAAGCAAGCAAGGAAACTTGCGTAAATTCACGGCGACGGACAGACTCCGTGACGCCGAACCTCAGCAGTTAACGAAAAAAGAAAAAAAAACCGTAATTCCTCCGCTCAGCTCAAACATTTCTATGCTGTTTAAGTGACAAAGCTTCCTTGAGAAGAGAAGAGAGAGAGAGGAAAGCAAACAAGGAAACAAGAAGGGAAAAAAAAAAAAAAAAACGTCATCAACGGCAAACTTTCTTTCGGCGACCACCTAATTGTTTTTGGTTTTAATGTGAAAAAAAAAAAAAAAATGGTACGATGTTATTTCATAAAAAAAAATATATATATATATATATAGGGGAAGATTTTGTAGAAAGATATTCCTTGTTTTGAAAAGGGAAAGGAAAATTATTAAACAAAGAGGGGAGTAAAGAAATTGAAATTTTTTTTTATTATTTTGAGTGTGTGTAAGGTTTGGCCAGAACCAACAAATGTAGTATAATGTGTTACTGTAAATTAAGAAAAGATTTTTCCAGGTAACTGATCAAAAGCGGTGTGTTGTGAAAAAAAAAAAAAGGGAAAATTTTAAAATGTCACTCTTAACCATCCAAATCTAAATTGTAAAGAGCATTTAGCTCAAAGTTCAACAGTTATTAGATATGCACATGGAGCATTAAGCTCTTAGCACTCTTTGAGTGAATGATCACATTCTTTAAAGATTTTTTGTAAGGCAGGCTGGTAACCAAATTGTGCCACTTACCTCCTTCATCCTCTAAACCACACAGGTGAAAACTACTTGGTTTGCAGACCAGGGTTTCTCAGAGGATTATTTAGGACTGTCAACATACTCTGGACTCTAAAATTCATAGCTAAATTCTTTTTTTATTCGGCCTAGCCACCTAAAGTTTTCTTGTATCAAGTGTTTTTCCAACCTGTGCCTGGGAGCACAAAATAAATTTATAGTTAACCCGGAACATATGCTTAATCAAATTATTTTGTGTCGTATGTGAATTTCTCTTGTCGGTGGTGGTGGAATCACCTTCCACTTACTGGGAGTTTTTTAAGGATCGTACCTGGGGTGTTAGTCGTTGATGAAAAAAAATTCTTAATTGGGGTCCCTAGATTGATCACCGGCCATTTTCTTCTTTTTAAAAATAAAATTGGTAATATTTGCATTTTTTCAGAAGTAAGTTCATCATCGTAATAGAATAATGTCTTAACAACCAAACCACGTCGTATCAACTGTAATACATAAATACACCGTTCACCTCTCCCAACAACAAGTCTTTCTCTTCTGCTCCAACAGGTAGACTGTCGAAACTCCAACAGGTAGACTGGTAGAGCTTTGAAGCCTTTTTTTTTTTTTTTTTTTTTTTTTTTTTAACCCTTTTCTCATATCGGTCAAGATGTATAAGTGGCTAACGAAACAAATCTGGTCTGTTAAGAAGCAAGGACTCTAATCAGAAAGTGAAGTTACCATTGGTGAAGTTGATGATTGTAAAAACGTTAGTGAGGCAACGGAAGCTGGACCTTCTTCAATTAGGATTACTCATCAGAAGAAATCTCAGCCTAAGGTAAGAAAGTATGATTCAAAGTGCTTGTCTTTATGATTTTCTTGAAAATGAGTCAGAACCTACACACGTGTCTATGTGTCATTTGTCTTTAAACCCTTTCCAACAATTCAATGAAGCCATCGTTACTAAAAAGGCATTTTCATATGAAACTGGAAAATAAACCACTTGAGTTTTAAAGTGAAAGGTAGCAAAAATAAAATCTGGTAAACAAAAAAATTGCCACTTTTTCATCTCTGAATATGAAAAGCCTTGAAGCATCATTCAAAACCTGTTTAAGAATAGGAAGGGCTGGAAAACCCCACACTGATGGCGAGTCATATTTACTGCCTGCTCCCAAAGAAAGACATGGTGTCAAGTGTTATTGGTGAAAAATAAGCAAATCAGCTAGATGCTATCTCTCTGTCCAATGACACTGTGTCTCGCAGGATCTCAAGTATGGCAAATGATTTGGAGGAACAACTCATCAGTAAACTGAAGTCAGCAAAATACTTTGCTGTACAGCTGAACGAGAGTACAGATTGCACAAATATTGCTCAGTTGGTAGAATTTGTTAGATATATTGATACTAACCCCGCTGTGGCAGAAGACATTTTGTTCTGCAAGGAGCTCCCAAGTGGACAACAGCACAGGGGATAATTGTCACTCTTAATAGCTTTATGACTCAGCATGGTGTAGACTGGGAGAAGTGTGTCGGAGTTTGCACTGACAGTGCACAAGCTATGATTGGCAAGCATAGTGGTGTGTTTTCCCAAATAAAGAATGTTGCGTCACAGGCAAAATTTGTCCATTGTAGTCTTCACAGGGAGGCTCTAGTAGCCAGGAAATGTCGAAATGGTACGAAAATAGTATTGCAAGGGGCAGTGAAGACCATTGATTTCATAAAATCAAAAGCAGGCAATTCAAGATTTTTTGCAATCTTGCGTGAAGAAATGGGTAGCGAGCGTAAACATCCCCTCTTCCACACTGAGGTAAGGTAGCTTTCCAAAGGAAATTGTCTTGCGCGTTTGTATGAAGTGAGACGAGAAGTTCAAGTTTTCCTCTCTGACAGTAAGTGTGAGCTTCGTGACAGATTTACAGATGAACACTGGTTGTGCAGGCTAGCTTTCTTGGTTGACATCTTCCAGTGGCTGAATGAGCTGAACAAAAGAATGCAAGGTAAATACACAACACCCTTTGTGGTTCATGACAACATAAAATCTTTGAAAAAAAAATATCTTCAATTTGCAGCAACAGAAGTTGTAAATGGACAACTGTCATTCTTTCCTTTCTTAAAAAATTTCATAAAAGAAAATTAACTTCAGCTTTATGGTTCTGTTGTCAACGACGTAAAACAGCATTGTCTGTGTTTGATTGAAGACTTTGACAAATATTTTTCTGAGATTTTAGACAGCCAGTTCTGGATGCGAGACCCTTTTTCTGCAGTGGAAGACTTCACAATACCAGATTTCCTTTCAACGAAAGAAAAGCAAGAAATTATTAGACTGTCCTGCGATGGAACACTCAAATCCAGTTTCAAGAAAACATCTTTGACAGACTTTTGGTTGCAGAGACTGAATGAGTTTCCACATATTGCTGACCGTGCCATCAAGTTTATGATGCATTTCTCCACAACATATCTGTGTGAGAATGGTTTTTCATCCATGGTGTACCTGAAAAATAAGTACCGCAATAGGCTAAATTTGGAGCAGGATCTCCGCTTGAAAGTATCAACTGGACACCCAAACATCAGAAGGCTGTGTGAAGTCATGCAGCCACAACCCTCTTGCTGAAAAACTTTGATGAGGATTCATAATCTCTCAACTCCAGAGTAAGAATTTTGATTAGAAAAATTATTGTCCATTTTTTTTGTTCATTGTTTTTGAATGACTTAGTGAAGATAAGATTTTTCTGCAGACTTTTCTCAATAATTTTTTTTTTTTTTTTACTGATCATAATGATTCTCAATAAGCGATAATATTAAGGTAATAAAAGTAGGATTCTTTAAATAGCTTTGCCACATTTCAAATACTTTTATTACAGATTTTTTTTTTTTCAATAGATTAAAACTGCCTCAATAATTTGCCACGTATTCATAAAAAAATTTAAAACCTGTCATTTGGGCAAATTTTATTGGGGGTACCTTACACTTTTAGTCAGGACCAAGGGGTACAATCTAAAAAAGTTTGAGAACCACTGTTCTAAATGATCTCACCCCATTTCTGAGGCAACAGTTTCCCACTTCCATGAGCTGTTGTTGTTTGATATGAACAAATAAATGTCACCAGTTTGCATCTTATGATGAACTAACAAACAAACAGATAAAAAAACAACAACTAGACCTTAAATCTGATATTGGTCAAATGTGAAAACTGTGTGTGTGCATCATCTGGATTCTTACGTTATGGGGCAAGTAACAGGTAAAAACATTTCAGATAAAATAATGAAATCAATAGATGGTGCTAAACTCCCCCTGAAAAATCCAATAACATTCGGAAGTGATGGGCCAAATGTAAATAAAAGAGTTTTTCGTACAGTTGGTGAAGCAAAGACAAATCAAGACCTCCCCGCACCTCCCCCTGAAAGATCTAATAACATTCAGAAGTGATGGGCCAAATGTCAATAAAACAGTTTTTTGCACAGTTAGTGAAGCAGAGACAAATCAAGACCTCTCCACACTTTTAGATGTAGGGACACATGCTTTGCATGTTGTTCATGGTGGATTTGGTAAAGGAATAGCAGAGTTTGTAGGGGATTTAATGGATTTAGTTATTGATCTACACAATTTTTTAAACTTTCACGTGTAAGAATGGTGGAATACCAAAACGTACAAAGTGAACTTCATGTTTTTCAGTTAAAGTTTTTGAAGCATTTTGAGTGCAAGTGGCTTACATTGGCTCTGGCAATTGAACAAATCAAAAGCCAGTGGACTGTTCTCAAAGAATATTTCATTAAAGAACTCTTCGAAAAAGAGACCAAATAATAATAATAAAAAAAAGCAAGACAATGCAAGATACAGAAGAATTGTGATGTGTTTAAAAACACCACTTTCAATAATTGCATGAATGGACTTCCCTCTAGCTATGAACAAAATGTTTGAGAGGTTTATCAACCTGTTTGTCTGAAGAGCCTCTAATCCATGTTCTTCATGAACATTGGTGTCTTCTCCAGAAGACTATGCTTGGGGACAGTTTGTGTAGCTTTAAGTGATCAAAGACAAACCTATAGATGAATTTAAGTTACTTATGTTTCCATGCACAGAAAAGGAACAAAGTGATGGTGATTTTGAAATTGGTGTAAAAAGAAAAAAAAAAAAAAAACAAGGAAAAAAAAACAAAAAAAAACAAAACATTGAAGTTGGATCTGAAGGTACAAAAAATAATGCTTCATTGCATGCAAAAGTTCTACCACGCACTGTCAGGACATTTTATGTAAAAGTTGCCATTAGGTAATATGATATTAACGGAAAGTAGGTGCCTTAGTTATGAAAATCGGATGTGAAGCTTGGACTGTAGAGTCAATAAAGCTGCTGGCAAGTGCTGTTTCTCTTGTCCCACCTTGCAATGGTGACTTAATTGGAGATGAATGGAGGGCACTTCAGTGCGAAGAAATTCCAGGTGATTGGTATTGCACCAAGATGAACAAGGAGTAGTGGAAAAGAGAATTGATCAGTACTGGGAAAAGATCTTTGCTTTGAAAAATGCTTGTTAATATCTTAAGTATCCTTAGTTGACAAGGCTCGTCAAATCTATCCTTGTGTTACCTCATGGAAATGCTGATGTTGATCGAGTATTCTCATCATCATATCACTAAGCTGTTCTCTGAGATTCATAGGTTAGCTCCACAAAGAAATGCAAGCTACCAGATAATTTTTACTTTCTGGTGCAGTATCAAACTGCTCCATTTACAGCGATCTTGACATACAACTTGGGCTTCACTGACATCCATCACACGCCATGCACAAGTTCTTCTATGCTTCATACTCATAATCTTTTTCCCTGCAGACACTCCTGAATCATATCCTTCCATGACTTCCTTGGCCTTCCTCTGCCTTTCCTTCCTGCCACTTGGGCTAAAAGGATTTTCTTAGTAAGCATCTCATCACTCACTTTTTCCACATGGCCAAACCACCAAAACTTTATAGTCTCCACCTTGCTAACAAAATTTTGCTTCACATTACACAACTGCAACACATCTTCATTCCTCACACAATCAGAATGTGCCCCCCATAAGTAACACATTTCTCCATCGCACAAACAACTACTGTGTTTCTTCTGTGGTACCCAGGTTTCACTGCTATACATCAGAGTAGGAACAATTACACTTTCATACACAGCCGTGCAGGACTCTCTTGAGAACCCATCATTCCTGTGAAAGCCTCTCAAAGCAGTCATGACCTCATTCACCTGGTCAATCACTGTGCCATTTAAACTTTTTTACATTCAGTACTACCAGTTCCTCTCTCTCTTTGGTTTTTCCCTTATTTATACTCAGTTTGAGTTTCATAAATGTTTAAACTGAGTATAATGTTTGAGTATTCTCACAAACATGAAACTATCTTACTGACAATAGGGTCTGTCTCTTTGGTGCATCTATCAGTAGCATACAGCCTACCAAAGATGGTCCTCAATACAACTATCAGTGCCACAAAGTACCATTCACGAAGGACTTCATTAAGAAGGGATGTAGGGCGCCCGCAAATCGTACTTGGCATGACTGGAAGAAGATAAGAGGATTGCAGCTGAATGGGAGAAACAAGAGAAAGAAGATAAAGAGGGTAAAAAAAGTTTCAAGGAAAAAGGAAAGTTTTTGAAAACAAATTGCAGGAAGCTAAAGAGGCAATACAAAAAGAGAAACTGTTAGAAAAGTAAGAAACAAGCTAAAAAAGGTAAATCTTACAAGCATTAGTGGCTGAAGCTAATGAAAGGATTAAGAATGCGATGAAAATTGATGATGGAAAAGGCTTACAAATAGCTCAAACCACTCTTACAAGCTGCATGCAAGAAAGTGGAAGAAAGTGACTTCTTTTGAGAATATAAGACATGAACAAAAGCAAATTCAAAAGAGGAAGACAACAATGTTGTACTACTATTGTGCACATTAGTCAAAGACCCCCCCCCCAAAATAGAAAGACTGATGTTGTTGTTTTTTCTAATAATTTTTTTATGGGTAATGATTCACAGATTATTTTTGAAATCTATTTTGTAGGTGAAAGGCATAATTATTTTAACCTGTATTATCTTTTGATCATCATCATTATTGTAATAATTGTCACTAGTATTTTGTTTCAGTACAGTTATTTTCAAATTTGAACTTGTAATGAAATGACAAAGTAAAATAAATACTGTACTAAAGAGAAAAAAATTAAAGGAGGAAAAAAGATAGGAGGAGGAATGCAAGGAGTTGATGATAGGTGGACATTCCTCCTTTCATCTTTTTTTTTCTCTACTTTTTTAAAATAATTTTTTCCTATTTTTGCTACAAGCCTAATAACACAAAACCACTGCTCTTAAATTGTTTTTTAATTTTTATTTCATCAGTATAAGGTAAGTATATGATGTTTTTAACATGTCCTACGTTTTCATCAAAATGTCCTACTTTTCCTACTTTTTGACACTTAAATGTGCTATGATGCCTGCAATTAACAGTAGTTTGTTCTGCTTCTTTTTATATAAACTGATCAGTTCTTATAAACACTTAACACATTCTGGGATGTGTAATTGACAAAGGAACAGGTGGTTGATGATTTTTATGAATTACTCTGCATGTCATGAATTTAAAAAAAAAAAAAAAAAAGTCGTTCTAGGAGGTTAAAGATGTGAATTTAGATAAAGTTATACATTAAGGATGTAAACAGTACTGAAGTTTGAGAATTCATAATCATGTTTGTTTGTTTTCAAACTTCATCTGACAATGTGAAGTTACAAATAAATGAGGATTGATGACAAGCAGTGAGTTATTTTTTTTTTATTGGGAAGTTTAAAGTGGTGCTGTGAGAGTGATAGGAGGGTTATTAGGGAAATATGTGCAAGACAATAAGAACTGCAGAAATCTGATGTGCACTGCATTCTGCAAGAAGCAAAGCAGATGAACACACATTAAAGTTGTTCAATTATGTTTACAAAAGACACTTTCAACAGAGATGATTCAAATTTGGGGGTAGGAGTAGACCAAGACTATAGGAGAAGCTGAGTACAGCAAATTGATGATGCAAAATTGGCCATTTATTGTAGAGAGCCATGGCAAGGATGGAAGTCTTCCATGCACTAAATGCTGAGAATTTGTAATCTACATTGCTGTTATTATTTTTAAGCTGTGTTACTTCTATGAATTGCAGTAGAATTTGGAGATCTGTTAGATTTATTCATTCAGCATACAGACTAAATATGAGGCGAGTGAGGTTTCACTGTGATTTTTACAGTGAGTTTGGAAAAATGGTCTGTAAAATTTATTGTGCTAATATGTGAATTTCTTGTGGAAGTAATGCTTTGCAATTTTTGTTCTCTTAACAAGGTTGAATATGTAATTTTGGGATGCTATGTGTAGTATATGTTTTTCGACACAGTTTAATGGCAGTTGGTACTGACATACATATGTTGATAATGGAGCAACACAGAACAGAGAATGAATGACATCACTGCATGAGGAGGAAGCATGTGTATGACAGCATGGCAGTCCAAAAGTGATGCAGCAAGTTATGGTGATTTCGAAGGGCTAATAGGGAGTGTGATTACCCTGAACAGTGATACAGCTCACACAATGAGCCCTCGTGCTGTTTACAAGGCTAGGAATGAGAGTTTGGGGCAATAAGTGCCACTCCCCCACCAAGGCGGGTCAGAGTCTCGAGAGAGTTCCGGGAGGGGGCTGCCTGCTTGCAATTTTTCTTCCCACAGCATCCTAGACATGCTCTATTGGGTTAAGGTCTGGAGTTTTTGGGGGCCACTCCATCCTGTGAATATTCACATTCTCCAGGTATTCAACGACTATCTAAGCTCTTTGGGGATGGGCGTTATCATCCATAAAAAAGAACTGGAGGCCAATAGCTTCCCTGAAAAACTGTACACAGTGCTCTAGGATGTCATCTGTGAAGCATGCAGGAGTTGAGGTGCCTCCTGGAAACAGGTGCAGTAGTGTGCATCTATCCAACATATGCCATTCCAAACCAGGAGTCCTCCACCATCATAGTGGTCAATTTCCTAATATTGGAGGGAAGATTTTGGTTTCCTGTGTCTCTCCAAATGTAGAAATATCGAGAATCTGTGTTTAAGTTGTATTGTAACTCGTCATTGAACATAACACAGGACCATTGATCAGAGATCCAGGGGTGATGTTAGTCTCAATTTAGAAGGACCCTTCTGTGCAATGCAGAGAGTGGGATACAGACCACTGGCCTTGCATATTGCATACAGACCTCTTGTGGAGTTTTCTATAAACTGTTTTCCTTGATATCGTGATTCCCGTAGCAGAGGAGAGCTCCTGCAAGAGTTACCTGGCTGTCGACACCCAATGGTGGGTAGCTGTTAGAGGCAAATATGGGTTGCCTTAACTTGTGGTGCATGGGCGTCCTTGTCCTGGTCTTCTGGTAATTGTACCAGTTTCCTGGAACTGTCTTCAGAGCTTGGAGACTTGACAGATTCAGTCACCTTGCTACCTCAGCTTACGATTTCGCTGCTTCCAATCTATCGATTGCTCTCCACCATAAAGAGTTTTCTAAGCAATGATGCAGAGCCATTCTTCTACTAACAGTCCAACTCAAGCTTTAATTGCTGCTCTCCATTCAGAATGTTTATCAAGGTTGTGTACCTGCCAACTTAATGACATGCGGTCGTCATTTGCATATTTCCATAGGAGGTAGCACAACGTTGCTGGGGTGTGTTGATTTAGCGTTTCTCCTTGCAAATGTCTCTGAAAAATCTTTACAATTGATTGGCTTGTTTTGGACATATTCTCATATTTGTCATGTTAATTTTGGACCCCTGTGTGCATGTACAAAGTGCCAAAAGTCATAAGATAGAAGTATGCAAATGTTTGGATAGAAGTATGCAAATGTTTAACTGGCACTATTGTCATATGAAGGCTTTGACGCACGCCACGATTTTTATCAGTTGTGAGGTGTAATCTCGTGAGTCAGGTTGAAAAACCGCCAATAGAATTATGGCAAGCGGATGTGAATTATCGGAGTTTGAATGAGGCATGATAGTGGGAGCCAGACGGATGGGATATTCAATTTCTAAAGTTGTGCAAACATTCAACATTCCTCGATCCACAGTGTCAGGTGTGTACCGAGAATACCTCATAGAAGGCATTAATGAATGACCGTGACCAGCGAAGTCTGACCAGGATTGTCTGTGCTAACAGACGAGCAACACTGGCTCAAATAACATCCACATTTAGTGCAGGGGGTACCAAAGACATATCCATCAGTCAGGGCAGTGTAATTTGGCATCCATGGGGTTTGGGAGCAGAAGACCCACCAGAGTGCCTTTGTTAACACCATGACATCAGACACATTGCCTCACCTGGGCTCGTGAGCACGGTCATTGGACCCTGGAAAACTGGCAACATGTGCCGTGGTCCGATGAGTCGCACTACCAGTTGTAACGAGCTAATGGTAGGGTTCGGGTGTGGCTCATACTCCATGAGGCCACGGATGGACCCAAGCTGTCAACAAGGCACTGTGCACACTGGTGGTGGTTCCATACATGTGTGGGGTGTCTTTATGTGGAATGGTTCAGGTCCTGAGGTCCTCGTAAATACGTTCTTAACTGGTAATTGCTTTGTTGCACTGCTGAGCGACCATTTGCAGCCCTTCATGAACTTCATGAACCAAAACAACGATGGGATTTTCCACGTGCACAATGCACCATGTCATCGGGCCTACATTGTCCAAAATTGGTTTGAGGAGCATTCTGGACAGTTACAACGGATGGTGTGGCCACCACATTTGCCTAACATGAACCCAATACAGCAGTTATGGAATGTGGTGGAAAGGCCCATTCGCACCCAAGATGCTGCACCTACAAATACCAGAGAACCGTGGGTGGCTGTTCAGATGGCATCACTCAATATCTCTCCAAAAGTCTTCCGGCCACTTGTGGTATCGATGCCATGTTGAGTTGCTGCACTTCACCGAGCTAATGGAGGTCCTACACAATACTAGTACGTATCCCATGCCTTTTGGCACTTCAGTGTACACTGAAGTGCCAGAAAAACTGGTACAGATGAGCTTATGCAAAATACATAGCAACATCACCTATGTGCGTACTTGGTTGCGTCCGCCAGTGCGTATATAAAGTGACAGACATCCTTGCCAGCTGTCAGAGCTGTTTTCGGCATGAGAATGACAAACAATAACGATATCAGCAAATTTCAACACAGTGTCATAGTTGGCGCTCGTGAGATGGGCCATAGTATTTCGGAGGTAGAAACAAAGTTCAGATTTTCACAGACGACCATTGCAAGGGCGTACCGTGACTACAAGAATTCCGGCAAAACTTCCAACCTACGACACCAGTGTGGCCGTAAAAAGACATTGGGTGAACGTGACCATCGTCGGCTGTCAATAATCGTTTCACGCAATAGGCATGTAACACTCTCGCAGGTATAATCGGAATTCAATGCTGGAGCCTCAACAAACATCAGCGTCCGGACTGTGCAACGTACCCTTCACGATATGGGCTTTGGGAGTTGACGCCCAACTCGAGTCCCTTTGATGGGTGCACGACACAGAGCTATGTGCCTCGCTTGGGCACTGCAACACCGCCACTGGACACTTGATGACTGGAAACAAGTAGCCTGGTCTGATGAGTTGCGTTTCCAACTGTATCGGGCAGATGGAAGGATTCATGTGTGCCGCAAACCCCATGAAGCCATGGATCCTACCTGTCAACAGGGAACTGTACTGGCTGGTGGGGGGTCCGTTAGTGGGTGTGTTTAGCTGGACTTCACTAGGACCCCTGGTACGTCTACAAACGC
Source organism: Macrothele yani (assembly GCA_039090855.1). Lineage (NCBI taxonomy): Eukaryota > Metazoa > Arthropoda > Arachnida > Araneae > Macrothelidae > Macrothele > Macrothele yani. The sequence goes on along the minus strand of CM077025.1, from coordinate 77,209,497 downwards.
CTGTGACCAGCCAACACTATGTGCACGTCCTTTCTGACGAGGTACACCCGCTCATGTCCTGCATTCATGCTGATGGGTTGGGCCTGTTCCAACAGGACAATGCACCTCCACACAAGTATTCGTATGCCACATTATGGTTAGAGGAGCATTCATCTGAGTTTGGGGTGTTGCTATTCCCACCCAAGTCCCCAGATCTGAACATGATAGAACACATTTGGAATGCCATGCAACACGCTATCGAACACAGGAATCCAAGACCTCAGAATGCACCCGAATTGTGTAATGCTCTGCAGGAAGTATGGTGTGCATTGCCTACAGCATATTTCCAGAAGCTAGTAGAGTCCATGACCCTTCGTATTTCTGCAGTCCTGCACTCCTGTGGGAGACTTACCAAATATTAGACTGATGTACCAGTTTTTCTGGCACTTCAGTGTATATACAGTTTTTATTAGTATCATAAATATTTTGATATTCTGTTTTTGTTAAATGTAATTAGCTTTCAGAATTCAAAGAATTTTGTGGAAAGTATTTCAGTGCAGTGTATTCTAATATTCTTTTTGTAAGAATCATTTTTAGATTTCATATGATGAAATTTCTTCTATTTTTAGCACGTCTTAGCTGATGTATGGGTTGTTAGAGCTTCAGAGTTGGGTTTGAATGATGCTCAGACACACTGTCGCTCACACATGGGGCATTTGTTAAAACCTGGTGATCTAGTTCTTGGGTAAGCATTTCTTTTTAAGTTGAAAAGTGAATGTAAACTCACTTATATACACTGAGTGGTCACTTTATTATCACCACCCCCTCAGTACTTCGTTGGGCCACCTTTTGCCTTTAATACTGTGTCGATTCTTCGTGGCATGGACTCCACGAGATGTTGATAGGTGGTTTGTGGAATCTGAGACCATGCTTGATGAATAGCACTTTCCAGGAGTGTGAGATTGCAGGGTTGTAGATCTAGCTGTCTGATGGCTCATTCAACTTCATCCCACAAATTCTCAATGGGGTTCAGATCTGGAGATTGTGGGGGCCACCTAAGCAAAGTAAACTCACCGGCATGTTCCTGAAACAAATTCTGTACAATATGAGCACTATGGAAGGACGCATTATCTTGTTGAAAGTAGCCATCACCATTGGGAGAAACCAGCCACATGACAGGATGCACTTGGTCCACAACAAAGTTTAGATATGATGTGCCTGTCAGATGTTGATCAACACGAATTAAAGGGCTCAAAGCATGCCAGGAAGACATTCCCCAAAGCATAACGTTGCCTCCACCAGCTTGAAGGGTTGTAGCAATGCATTTGGGGTCCATGCTTTCGTGCTGTTTCCGACAAATTCTCACTCTGCCATCGGCATGGTGCAACTAAAAACGTGATTCATCGGACCACATAATTTGTTTCCAATTATCGACTGTCCAGTCCTTGTGCTCCTGTGCGAACTGGAGACGTTTTCTCTTGTTAACTGCAGACAGCAAAGGTGTTCTAACAGGCCTTCGGCTGATATATCCCATCCAATGCAGTGTACGGCGAACAGTGTGTGCAGTGATCATTCGAGGGGATCCTTGATTAAGATGGTCTGTAATTTGCTGCACTGTTGTCCTTCTGTTGTCTGTTACCAGTCTGGACACTCTCCGTTCCGCCCGAGCAGTCACTAGTCGATAACGACCACACGTTGCACGTAGAGACCCAGTTTTTTGGCTGACAGTCCGGTCTTTAAACACTTTAACAACAGCTGCTGTGGAACATTTCACAAACGCGGCGGTTTCGGTGATACTCGTTCCATGGCTCTTAGCTCTTACAATCATCCCACGTGGAAAGTCCGTCAAATCGCATTTTTTACCCATCTCGTCACCCAAAAATCACTTCTATTACTGTTGCAAGCACTAAGCTTTCCCTTTTTATAATAGCCTCGCCCTCTGGTGGCAACAGCGTGCAGCCATAGCTCCTTTGCTTAAAACTGTCAGGTGGTCATAATAAAGTGGTCACTCAGTGTATAAGCACTGTACATAGTTCCATTTTCAATTTAAAAATGCTTCAGTAATATAGACTCTGGCCCATATACTTAACAATTGATTGAAGACATTTATTTTTGTTACTTACCTCTTGAATGTGTGTGTCACTCACGAGCAACGGAAGGTAGGGGACATGGGGATCCAGACCCCCTAGAATTTCATGGTCCCTCTCATTGGAGAATCTTCCTATGAAATGTTTTAAAAAATTGTGGTTCCCATGTGATTTAAGTTAAATCGAAATGTTAAATCTTTTAACATTTTTTCTTTTGTTTTTGTTTTTTTATGAAGATTTGCTGGAGATTGTCACCACATTTCGCAGCATTCTAGAAAATGCTTCAATTCAAGTACAATTTTGAAAATTAAGTTTGCACAAATAAGTTGAGAAGTTAACTCATTGTTGTGTTCTTCACTTTAAAGAAGATTGTTAAAGAATTCTCAAGTACCCTTCTCAGGTAGCATTGGGCTGGATATATTGCTAGAACTGGCCACCGATGGACGACTGAAATATTAGAATGGATATGAAAGCAGAAGAATACCCAGTAGACCACCTCAGTCAAAAGCATGCTGGAGTGACATGGAAGAGATATGCTCAAGGCAGAAAGTTGTAGAGAGGCCTCCGTCCAGCAGTGGATTGATAACAGTTGATGATGATATGTACCAGTATATACATAAATATCCTACGATTTATTTCCTCTCCCCCCCCTTTTTTTTTATTGTTTTAATTCTCAGAGAAGTTGACCATCCAGCTGTAATTATTGTGTTCTGCCACCCATGGTATCACTGATATTGTTACTGAAATGGTTGCCATTAGAGGATCACTGAAGAATGAGTTTAGCCGTGAAACTATATCATGATGATCAGAGCAGATGTCATCAAAAACACTGAACTACCGAACCATTTTCATGAGTTACAGCACTGTTGTCAAATTTTGTAATTCAAAGCATTGATGGTGTTCCATGGAAGTAGATTGCATCCTCAATTTGTGTAATAAAATTGATGCCTTCAAGAAGAAATTGAATATTTATTGGAAGATAATAACTCTGTAAATTTTATTTATCATAATCGTTATTAGTGAATGCTGGCAAAAACATTTTTTGAAGTTCAGTGACTGCCACTAGCAGGAGGTTTACATAAGGGTATGTTATGCATAAAAACAAAACAAAAAAACCCCCATGATGTTCATTTTTTGTAGCAAAAGAAAAAAATTGGTGGATGTGGTGAATAAAATTTTAAAGTAACAAAATTTACCACCATAAACAAAAAATAATAGTAATAAAATAAATGATTTATTATAGCAATAAATCACAGAAATAATAGGTAAAAGTGAAAAATATTTGAACCAGCTATTCATGTTTGTCATGATTAAAAGAAGCACTATAATGAACAAAAATCCAGATTTACTTCCAACACTTAACATCCCAATTAATGTTTGGTTTACCTAAATGAAACAAACAGTGAGTAGCAGTCATCTAGCATAAACCAAATGCATAAAGAAAACATTAGGATTATAGCAACAAAATTGTTGGAACTCATTCACTTTCCTGCTGCAAGGATATTCCTGCAAGGTACAGTGAATTTTGCATACACAGGGAAGAAAAATATGTCAAAATCAATGTACTCAGACTTATTGAAATGAGTTTCTAAAAATGTATTTATTGAACATCATGAAAAAATTATTGTAGAATACAAAACATTTGAAAGTTTGTACAGAATTTTCATTTTAAGTCATTTTTAATTCTGGCATAGCTTCCTACTGATGGAGTGATGAGTCCAGTGATGATGAAAAATTTCTCTCCAAGCTAAAGGGAGCTTATACAGGATGTTCCAAAATTATCTTTACAACTTTGACCCTCAATAAAAGAGAAACACAATAAGAGAACAAAATTTAGTAGAGCTCTGCATGCACACCGTTGGTTGCACGAATAATGTTGAGACATATTCGCCCACCTGCCATGTTCTCTTGAGCATGTCTTCAGAAATTGTTGTGATGGCCGCTGTGTAATCCTGTGCTTCAGCTCATCCACATCCAGAACCTTTGTGCGGTACACAATATCCTTCACATATAACCCCACATAAAAAAGTCGAGGGGGGGGGTTAAGATCCATTGAACACAGAGTCCAAGGAATTGGACCATCCTGTCAATCCATTGCTCCAGAAAGGTTTCATCAAGCCCAGTGTGAGGGTGCACCGCCCTGCTGGAAGATAATAACCGGTTACAGGCCCTCCAATTGTGGGGTAACAAACTCACTTAGCATGTCCAAATAAACATAGGATGTGACTGTTTTTAGCAAAAAAGAATGGGCTGGTTGTGCAGGAGACCGCACTAGATGTTAACCTTAGGACTGTTCAATCTCGTAGACAGCATGTGTGTTTTTAGACCCCTAAATTCTGTGGTTATGCCAGTTGATAACACCACAGACATGAAATGTTGTCTCATCGCTGCATAAAGCACGTTTCCGGAAGCCTTCCTCATTATCAATCCTGTGGAGCATTAGAGGTCTGCATGGGCCAGGCTGGCCCGCCAAGCCCCAATTTAGAGAACAAAGCAACGGGCCATGCCGGGCCGGGCCAAGTCGACCCATTCTTTTTATTGCAATGGTAAAGGGGGAAAAAAAAAGTAGTGTTTCCCGACTGGTGTGTTTTGCTGGCTTTACTTACTTCCATGACATAGTCCAGGGCGTAATCAGAAAAGCAAGGAGAGGCACTCGGAGTGTTTTTACCATTCTGTTGGTATTAAGATGGTAAAATCACTTTGAGGCTTGTTGGCAACAAAAACTTAAAAGATTCAACCCCGACTGTGTGTGTGTTGTATAGAGTGGGGAACTGGGAGTGTCTGCTGGGGAGTGGGGAGTGTATGTATGTGTGTGTTTGTAAGAGTGGGACGACATAGATTTTTTCTCCTATCCTTGATCTGTATAGGGATTAACTTTTGTAGTGTTACCGGTTACTAATTCGGAGAAAGGGAGATTCTGAACGCTCTTAGTCTTCCCTTTTCTCTCTCTTTAAAGTTTATATTTTTCAATAATTGTTAAAATTCAGTTCATACTTTTAGGCTTACATTACACTAAATATTTCCAATAATATCTCACTTTATTATTTAATTTTCCCATTTTAATGAAATGCAATAGAAAGACAAAATAATACCAAATGGCACATCACGGGCTGGGCCTAAATAAGAGCTGCAATTGGCGGGCCTGGACCAGACTGGGCCTTAAATGCACGAGCTTGTGCTGGGCCGTGCTCACCAAATTAGGCCCGTGCAGACCTCTGTGGAGCAATTTCAACAGCGAAATGGAAACATTTCAGTGTCGGGGTGCAGTGTCTGTGTCAAATGCACTTTGTAGGCAGTCAGGTGCAAGTGCTTGTGTAGCACCCTCTGTATCGTTGTAGGTGGTAATCCCAACTGCCTGGAGGCTGTATGAATGGACTTCGTAGGAAACTTCGTTGAACACGTTCCATATCCTCTTCACTTGTGCTTGGCTGGCCAGCGCCCTTTTTTATGAAACACACTACCAGTTTCTATAAACTTCTTATGCCCCTCTTATATTGAGAGTCTGGATGGTGGATTACATTGTATTTGGTATGGAAATTTCTTTGGACTTGTGTAGCCTATCTGACTTGGCATCTATGAACCATGCCACGCACTGGGCCTTTTCCTGTGAAGTTGCCATCATAAGTTCAGGGTCATACCTGAAAGTAAACAGAAACCTTTTACATACCAAAAAACTTTATGCTTTGCTGTTACATATACAAAAAACAGAACTTTGCTATCTTATTTTGTTTAGGTTTTATTGAGGGCCAAAGTTGTAAAGATAATTTTTGAACACCCTGTATGATTCTTTTACATAAGGTAACAAGACTATTTCTGTTTTTATTATCTTTTTTTTTGAATTGAAAATAAAATGTAATATTATCCGACAACAGGTGTAATATCTGATAACAATTTAGTTTTCATTTGAGTAGTAATCAGATCATTAGTGACAGAAGAGGATATACTGACTTTAAATCCCCCTCAAAGAAAAAAAAATCTTGTCTTTGCAGTACATATTTACATATCTGCAGTTGTTCACATTAAGTGAATCACTGTATGAGATCTGCCCTCCTGGTTGCATTATTTACTTTTTGCTCTTCATCACCTTCCCATTTTTACTCTTTGTGGGTGATATATTTAAGATTTAAAAGCAAAGAAAATCAGAAATTAGGCATTTTCATCAGTTGCTAGATTTAATATTAAACATGGAATTATCATATAGAGAATGTGGTCTTATGATTTTTCTTTATCACTGTGGTAGAATTGGTCCTTTCTTTAGTGTGTTTAGTAACACTCCAAAAGACAGAAGCTGAAACTTTTATCTTAATGCAGTCTTCATACCTCTTTCTTGCCATTTTGGTCCAAACATGGCTGAGATTAAAAAAAAAGTGTTTGTATTTACATTTTTTTTTTCATGTAAAATATTGTGGCTAGGTAAATCAAATTTTCCCAAGATAGGGCAGCTGTGAAATTATTGAGTATTCTTGTTAAATGTCAGTACATTATGGGATGCTTCACACCCAGAAAATATATGAGTTTTTCTTCATTTAAAACTTTAGTGCAGTGCAGAATTTTTTTATTTTTTTGTTTCTTGTATTTCATGCAGGTAGTGGCAGTGTATAGGTTTCATATTTATTCACTCTATGGTGATACTGTGCTATGTTACCACTATGTGTTAAAAGACATATTTGTGGAATGTACTCTTGTAATTTTTTTCAGGCTGGACATAGCCAATTTGAATGCTAACAACACAGAGTTTAACAAAATGAAACAAGATAGACTTCCTGATACAGTAAGTAGATACTTTTCACTGTTATCTGTGTTTTCAACTTGTGTCAGCAATACTTGCAACGCTCTAGATAAGTTTTAATGCTGAGGGATTACATTACTGTGTGCTCAAGTATTGTATGCCATTACAAATTGCACAAATTACATATGTTTAATGGACTTTTCACTATAGTCATTATTTTCCAGCAAATTTTTGACGCAAATGTCAGTTCATTTTCACGCACCTTTTCTTCTTTGAATTGTTATGATGAATAATCCGGACCAGCCCCAACTGATCATTGACAGTAAATATTTTTTACTGAATTTTTTTTTTCAATTTTTAACAGTAGCGTGTAATACAAACGGTTTTTAAAATTGGCCGGTTTCTCCTATCTCTGTCCAATTCTACTTTGTCATAAGTTTTTTCCATTGCTTTTTTTCATCAGTTGCTAGATGTTCTGTCACCCTGGTTTTCATTTGTGTACTAGTTTTGCCTATGTAACAATGTCCCTAACTGCATGCAGTTCGTGCTGTAAACTGTTTCTTGTTGAAGCAAGACTGTTTTGTTTTTATGATAGAAAAATATATTTTTATCAAGTGCATCCTTGCACAAGCCTTATAGGAATATTTTACTAATTTTCACGAATGTGATTGAAAGGTTCCTTGTGATAACTTCTCTGATAAATTTAAATTCTTTTTAAATACTTTTTTTCCCATTATACACTTTTGTAATAAATAAATCTGTATAATTATTTTCTGAAATCCTTTATGCAACTTTTTTTAGTTCTTTTATTGAATCTAGTTTATGAATTGAAAAGGAACATTTGTTTTTGTAAAAGCAGAATAGTAAGATCTGAAGTCTAATTGTTCGTAGATATTCATGTTTATTATTATGATTTACAGCTGAGCAAGAATCATGATCTGTAAAAATTGCCAACAGTTGTGGAATTGTTTAATCTCAATTATTAAAATCAGTCAATTTCTGCATTTCACTGACAATAACTTTACTTACAGAAGCCAAGAATACAGACAAAATATAGGAGCACCAGGGAGATTCTCAGTACCTAAAATTTGTGTTGAATTTAAAAAGTGAAATTTCAAGATTCTTATAAAGAATTAAAACATGTGAAAATGTTTTCTAGTAGATGAAAGTAGTTTATATTTCATCAAGCAATGCAAGTTTCCTGTAATATCTAAAAATGTCTTTCTTATACACTTTCAAGGCTTTTTATGCATGCTTCTTACTTTCATTTTGTACTTTTATCTGCTTTTAATGTGGGCAAGTGTCTGAAATAGCATTTTTTTTAAAATTCATTTCTTGAACAAAATTTTAAAAGTGCTATTACTAACGTGTTTCTGAAAGATAGGCACAATCATCCATATACCCAGTAGAGCAGTTATTTTAAAATTTATAAAAATTTAGTTTTCCACACTTTACAACTTAAATTTTAGGTACAGGGGATTTCCCTGGTGCCTTCTATATTTTGTCTGTATTCTTGGCTTCTGTAAGTAAAGTTATTTTCAGTGAAATAAAGGAATTGGTTGATTTGTTTCATTTCTTGAACTAAATGAATTTTGTTGATTATTTTTTTATTTCCACCATTGTTGGTGTGTCAGTGTATCAAGGCTTGCAGTTTTGAAGTCATGCCGCAAGTTATTTTTTTCGATTTACGCAACTAAATTTTTAGTCATATAGATGGTTTTCTATGGATTTTTTAAGTTTTTTTTTTTTTTGTGTGTGTGTTTTATTTATTAATATTAGGAAAGAGCCAGTTTCTGGTGTGATAATTGTCCACAAAAAATGTGAACTGCCATTAGGAAAATACATTGAAATAAATCAAGACCCAACAGGAAATTTGTAAGTAAAATAAGACAAAAGATCATAGAAACCTTGAGAAAAACAAACAAACAAAGATCTCTGTAGCTGAGCCCATCTTACGGATTTATGATGTCAGATGCTGACTGAAAAAGAAAAACACACATAACACAGTGAATTGTTGGCCACTGTGATGTAAGGTTAACGCGCTCAGCTAGATATTGAGAGATTCGGGGTTCGATTCCCCGATGGCGGCCAAATAATAATTTTTTGGTTGCTGTGCGTTGCTTTACGTGGAAAGAGCGATGGATTTATTTACTCAAAGATCTTCCCACCAGTAGACTCTACCATCCCAGTTGCATTGGTAAATTTTAAAGAAATGGAAAAATGCAGTTTGTCGTTAGGAACCGATACAGCATTTAAGAATTTTATATAGCATATTTTCTCTGGTCTTTGCATCTTGAAAGATCAGTGTCAGAGATTAGACCACGGCTATAAGCCCCCTTTGAGTGGATGGCATGCAGCTGAAATGGTGAAATATGGTGGCTGTCATTGATTTCTTAGCTGAAATTTATCACTTGTTTTTGGGAGTTACTAGAGTTGTGATTATCCCTCAGGATTGGAGAAATGCTATCATTGTACCTTTGTATAAGGAAATAGGTAATCAAACTGAATGTAAGAGCCATCATGGTATAAGCTTGCTGAGTGTTCCAGGGAAAGTGGAAAGATCATTATTGCTAATATGACATGAGATAACATCTGGAAAGTATAGAGCGGTTTTATGTCTGGTGGTAAGAGCTGTGCTAAGCAAAGTTTTGTGCTATGTTTTTTGATTGAAAAGTTTTCTTAAAGACTAATATTTGTGTTTTGTTTTCTTGTAGAAGTTTCTGTCCTTAATGTGACTATCAAGGCCCGTTATCAATGCTTCACTTAAAAATAAACATCATAGGGTTATTTACGTGTACACAGTGAAAAATGTGGTTTAATTATCAGACATTTTGTTTGGCATCATGGTTTAAATTTTCTTTGTTTAAGCAAATGTGTTTTAAGTTATATGTAGGTTTATTGTACATTTCAGTGGGATGGTACTGTGAAAAGAGATTGTTCAGAGTCATTACTATTGCTGTCGCTGTTAACTTATATAGTTGTATTTTCCTGTGGTGACACAACTTAATAGCAGAACATGTAGGAAGTGAGGAAGGCTAATATGCTTTCTATTAATGTCATTGTGGGCACAAATGGGCTGTATTTTCACTGTTTTCCACATCGTCACCTCTTCAGAAAACTTTAAAATTACATCTCCCTGGAGTGAGAATCGAACCTGCATGTCCCAATATCTGTTCAAGCATGCTATCCTTTACCCCCTAAGGACAAAAAAAATCTAAGCAACTGAAGCTAAGCAGATGTTGCTTAGAAACCTGATTACCATTCAAATTTGTGTTGGTCGAGGCAATCTGAGGCTTCCCCGTAAAGTCAACACAACCTTTTCTCACATTCAGATACAGATGTAGGTCTCAAATTCCACTGTCTCAAAGAACATCTTACAGGAAATTGGGAGATGCAGATTTGATTCTCACTCCAGGTGATGTAATTTTCAAGTTTTCTGAAGAGGTAGGTAGCTATATGGGAAAGTGAAAATATGGCACATTTGTGCTGACAATGACATTTGTATTGCCTTCCATGTATATGTGAAGGATTATTTCTTATTCTTTTCCCACTGATATATGTAAGATACATTTCTATTTGTTCAGTTAATCATTGAAATGGCTTCATTGTTTGTTACAATGAAGCCATTTCAATGATTTTCCCATTTGTTGTTATAAGGAGGGTGACTGCTACACTGAAACCCCATGTTTTACCCCATTGCAAAGTAGTAAACTTCAGTATCATCCTTCACAGTTGTTTCTTGTTGTGAAGTATATGATTTCATATATCACTTTTTGACATCCATCCTGAAGTTTTTTTTTACTTGTGTGTTTGCATCTACAGCATTGTTTGTTCCAAAGAACCAAACATTTGAGGTGCATTATATAGTATAGTTTCTTTTTTTGTGTACATGTGATGATTGTGGTTGGCTTCCTTGTGTTGACTTCAATTCTCTTGACTGGCCATGTTTATTCACTTGGCTTAGGCTTTATGTTGGAACATGAATTCCTTGAGCCAAAAATTATGAACAGTAATCCATTCTGGATTACAGTTTGAACATAACATGAGATGGATTACACAAGCTGTCAGATGATATAAAGCTCCTAGGCCAGCCATTACTCTGGTAAGATACCTTCTAGCTGTCATATAGGCAAGAACAGTACGGGGAAAGAATAGTAGGGAATGACTGTGAATATCTTATTTCAACATGCCCTCGGCAGTCTTGATAGAGCTGAGTGTAGTGTTGAAATATTCATGAAAGGCATAAAAATTCAGATTGATCATTGAACAAGATGCAATGGAGAAGTGGTAGATGGGTGTGTTGCTGTCTTAGGGGCTTCCTATCCATCTGGGTTACAGTGTAGTATGCACGGATTCATATGGTATGCCAGAATGCACAGATATACGTTGGACATTGTATACATGGTTCTTGCTTGTCCTGGAAAAGACCTGGAACCATGTTATCCTGGAAATGTCATAAAATTCTGTTACATGTCCTGGAATTTTATCCGTTCCTGCTTTTTTCTAGCTGTGTGATGTTTTGTAGTTGAGGATTTTTCTACTGATATAACTTTTATCTGACAAATTTTCCTCCCTAAATCCTGGCAAAATATGCAGGGCTGTTGGTTTTCTTGTCTGTTAGCAGTACTGAAACTGCATTATTAGCACATCATTTGTTAAAAAAAGATCACACTTACTTATGTTATCCCTTTGTCAGTTCATCCCTCTGTCTGTGGACACAATATCTCTGCAACTATTAGTTTGACTTGAAAAATTCTTTTTGCACTGGAAAGTTTGGAATGTGAGCATAATGATGCATTCTGGTTTTTCCAGTGCACAGCTTTTGTGCTAGATGGCATAAATGCAAATCCTACTGAATTTGAAATACATTTTATTTCATATATTTGCTTCTAAATATCCAATTGAAACAATTCTTTTTGCTTTTCATGCCATTTATATCGAAGACTATTTTAGGTACAGTTTCTTTTTCAAGTAATGTATAGATTTGCCGCTAGAGAGCGTAAAGGTAAATTTAGTTTTTCCTGATATCCCTGTTTCTAAAAGTCATTTTAAAAAATTCTTCCTGCATCGGATACAGCTCCTGATGGAAAATATTTTGCACATAATTTATGATTTTTGATAAAGAATGGTTTGGTTACCAGGGGTGTAGTGTTTATTTCTGCTTGTGATGTATTTGCAGCAAAATCTGATCATCTAGAAATTCAATTGAAAAAATTCTTTCGTGGACTGATGCCACTCACCCCAGAAACCTTTTGAGAAGACCTCCTGCTTAAAATAGTGCATAATTTTTCTGCCAAGGGCCATAGATGTATATCTTATTTTTGTCAATATCTGTGTTTCTAAGAGTCTGATTTGAAAAATTCTTTTTTGATGGAGAGTGTTTTCGATGCAAAATGTTTCTCATGTAATTTCAAATTTTCCTTAACGCACAAGTGTGCTAGTAGAGGGCATAAGTTCACATTTTTGTTTACAGCAATATCTACAGGACTAAAATCGTAATTGAAAAAATTGTGTTTCAGTCAGATACTACTGTACTAACTATTAAAAAACTCCTTGTGCATATTTTCTTCCCAAAATAGTGCACAATTTTGCCGTTAGGGGGCCCAAATTTTTTATTTGTTTTTATCAATATCTCTGCTTCTAAATGTCTGATTCAAAAAATTCTTTTAATACTAAATACCATTTACCTTGTAAAACATTTTAGGTTTGTATTTGAAGAGTTTTGTCGTTCACAGTTCTGTCACGGGATGGTGTTTATGTACTTCTGTTAGCTGTATCTCCACTTCTAAAAACCCTATTGAGAAGTTTATTTTTTTTTACTGTATGCCATTCGCTACAAGAAAAATGGGGAAGCATTATCCTCATTAAATAGTACACATCTTTCCTGCTAGGGGGCAGAAAGGTTAAAACCTTTTTTTTTTTTTTTTGCTATCTCTGTCGCCAGGATACGCATTTGAAAGGTTCTTTTTCCTTAGCTTAGCTTTTACCATGAATAATACTTTTCGCCTATTTTCAACTTTTCCATTATGCAAAAGTCTTCCGCTGGAGGCGTAGAGTTATATCATGTTTCCTTCTATATTTCTTCTTTTAAGTGTTCGATTTGAAAATCTCTTTGTCTCTTATATCTTCCTTCTGCTATGAGAAACATTTTGTGTGCCATTTGTTAAGTTTTGTAACATAACTTTTAGCTGCTGGTGTAAGTGAGTAGTTGTTTCTATTTCTGGATGTTTTATTGATTGTAAAAATTCAGAAAATAGTAACTATACTAGTGATCTGATTTATTGGTGTAGGAATATACAGTATATTCATAAGCATTTCCAAGCTTTCACACATCAACCAAATGGCTTTTTCAAGGAAGTTAGACAGAAATTGATAGTTTCTGTCTAACTTCCTTGAAAAAGCCATCTGGTTGATGTGCAAAAGCTTGGAAATGCTTATGTACAGTAGTGGCCAAAATTGTGGAAACCTTTTGGAAATAGTGTATTTTTGATGTTTGATGGCTCATAACACCACTTTTTTTTGGAGTAATACCATCAAATAAAGGTAACTTGCTCACGCTAGTTACCTTTATTTATTAATATTGTTACGTGTTTTGCCCATCATCGTCATGTTTCAGAGTAATACCATAAAATTATATCAATGGAAAGATAATTTCATCAAGAATGTAATGCAGTAACATTTATGAAGGATTTTGTATTAGAACAGCATTCATAAAGAAGAAAAGTGAGCCGCAGTGGTCTAAGCGATGGCTTCTGATCATTTGTTCGAAAGGGGTCCAGGTTCGAATCCCGGTGAGGCATGGATGTTGTGTTTGTCTTACGGCCCTGGCTCTCTCCCTTCCCTGGAAACAGTGACCCTAAATTAGGGACAGGCGACTCTGCTTATAGCCCATTGAGTTGCTCACAGTGGTCGTTAAACCTTCAATCAAAAAAAAAAAAAAAAAAGAAAAGTGAAACATAGAAAAAATGAGATATACAAAAATTCTCACCATGTCAGTTAATACTTAGTTGGGTAACCTTTAGCATTAATTACGGTCTTACAACGCCTTCCCATGGAGTGAACCAAGTTTTTTAGTTCTGCAGCTATTATAATGTGAAACCAAGATTGAATTATTGCTTCTATTAATTGGGTTTTATTGCTGGGTTGCTTCTGACCAAGTTTCTTTAGTTTGCTCCATAGATTTTCGATGGGCTATTCCCAGGCCATTCCAGCAGTGGAATATGATTATCTTGAAACCACTTTTTGCACACAGCAGCAACATGACATGGAGCTGAATCCTGTTGAAATATAAATGCTTCATTACCTTGGAAAAGATCATGTGCGGAAGGCTTCAGTTTGGGCTCAAGTATTTCATTAATGTATTTTTGGCCATTTATATTCCCATTAATCACGCAAATTCTGCTCACACCTTTTGATGTCATACAACCCCAGATCATAACACTAACTGGATGTTTCATGGTACATGTAATGCAATCAGGATGCAAATCTTCTCTGATTGTTCTCCTTACATATTTTATGCCATCACTACCAAACAGGGAGATTTTGGTCTCGTCATTCCAAATAAAACCGTCCCATTGTTCCTCTGGCCAGTTAACATGGGTTTTAGCCCAGTTTAATCTTTCCAACCTTTGTTTGAGAGATAAAAATATCTTTTTTTTTTTGTGTGTGTGGAATTCTAGCTTTTAGACTAAATTCCTGCCGTCTGCGCCGAACAGTCGTTGCACCCAACTTCACATTGCATTGTGCCATTTCATCTTGTATACACCCAGAGGATTTTCTTCTGTTACCTAGGCACAGTTTCTTAATTCTTCTACCATTAATTGCTGTTGTGCACCTTTTCCTGCCTTTACCAGTCTAGTTTTTTAGTGACTGAGTCTCCTTATAACTCTTCAAAAATTTAGAAATGCCACCTTTGGTTAAGTTTCCACCAATTTTTCTTCTAATTTCTTCATAACTGAAGCCTTGTTCACTTAATAGTGCTATTTTACATCGCTTTCTGTGTGACCAGTCAACTCTTTGCACCATTTCTTTAATTTTATAACATTTTACAAGCTCACTAAATGAAAGAACACACCGACACAGAAACTTGGTAGCAATGACATAACACACAGACAAATGTCCTCCTCTCAGCTCCAATACATGACATCAATAGCTGAATCCTACTGTGACCTGATTGGCTCATTGCCAGAACAAGATGACACTTGATTGGCTCTCTAAACACTCATGCTCAGTGGCTATATTCAAATGAAGGAAAGCTTATTCATATCAACCTAAGGAAGTTGTGCTTCCTTTTTCTGGTTATATGGCTATAACCTTTCATAGAATACAGATAATTGAACAAACTTTGTTGTGTTACATTCTTGATGAAATTATCTTTCCATTGATATATAATTTTATGGTATTACTCCAAACAAAACTTGGTGTTATGAGCCATCAAACCTCAAAAATACACTTTTTCCAAAAGGTTTCTACAATTTTGGCCACTACTGTTTATATATATATATATATTTTCGGCTAGTAGAGTTAAGATTTTTTTCGGCTAGTAGAGTTAGACCTGAAATTTAGAGCCCTGGCTTCATTCATCATGTTTCCAGTGTTTACTTGGCTATCCGTGCACAGCAATATGTAGTGATGCTACTACATAATCTTATTCAGTCAATAAACCATCCAGTCTACATGTTTAAGGCACCATGCTAATCATATTAACTTGTTCCTTTCTTATTCAAGTAGTTTCTAGGTAGCAATATACAGATACTTCAACTTCTTTTGGTTTTTATGGAAGTGGTACTGTTTAGGTGACAGTGGTGCCCTATTGAAATCTACTAAGTAGTTATGAAACATGGAGACATAGCATAGTGTTTGTAAACATGTTGATATTCTCAGTGGATTTCTTAGAAAGCAGATATTTATTTTCTTGTCACACACACATTCAGGGTCAGATGTCTTGTAGTTAACGAATCTGTTGTCCAGCAAATCTGCAAAATGTCAGTTTTTTTTTTTTTTTTTTTTTTTTTTTTCAGCAAAGTCTAGAATTTGTACAGTATTCTAGAGGATAATGCTTACCTTGGCATTCCTTGCTAGCGATGAAACACATTTCATGCACGTTTTTCTGGTCTTTGTTGATGTTATTGTCCTAATGTCCGTTGTATGACTGTCTTACTCTTTCACTCTCTACCTGAGAAACCAATACTACAAACTCTACCTGAAAAACCAATACTATATGCTCGATATGTAGACGACATTATTATAATGTCAAAACTTAACAAAGCCTAGCTACAAGATCTAGCACAGCGTTTTAGCAAAATTTGTAACACCATAGAGCTAACTATAGAGTTTGAAGAGGATAATTGCCTATCCTTCCTGGACATACAACTTAAGAAAAACAAAAATAGCTTTGAATACTCTGTGTTCAGGAAAGAAACTTACATACCTGTACTGATACCATACTCGTCGCACCATCTAGTGATACATAAAAAAAACAGCATAGTAAACTTGATACGAAGAGCGTACACACACACTTCTAACAACAGGCTAAAAAATCAAGAGCTAGAGTTTATCTCAAAAATATCACAAGAGTATGGTTACCCGAGTAAGCTAATTAAAAAATGGATACATGAGAGTAAAAAGCATATGACTAAGAGAAATGAAGGCCAAGAAGTGCACAACCAAAGGGAGATGAGGAATAAAAAATTGAAATACATTGGTGCTTTCCCATACTTGGAAGGAGTTAGTAAAGAAATTAATAGGCAATGTGCTAAATATGACTTACAACTAGGAAGCTCAGTGAACACCTTGAGAAATATGACTGTTAACAAAGAAACAGAGTAAAAAATGCTAGAAGAATCGGGATCCTACGAAATTCCAACTACACACATACCCCCAATATCGTACATTGGAAGTATGAAAAACAGGTTAAAGAAAAAGACTTAAACAATACATATCTAACTGGCAAAGAAAAGAAGCAAAAACTGCTTTAGTGCAATTCTGCATTGAAAACCAGACTTTCCCAAAATTCGATGAAATTAAAATGCTTAAAAGGAATAAAAAATCTGAAAGGCAAATGAGGAGGGAAGAAGCAATCTTAATCTATAAAAATAAAACTAGGGTATCTAACCAGAACGACCCTAGCACATTATCTAGCCTGTGGAAAGAACTAATAAGACAAGAAAAAGAACAACAAAAGAAAAACCGGCAAAAAAGACAAGAAAACCAGGATAGGAAAAGAAAAGAAAAAAAGAGGTATATTGATGAAACATAGATGGCGCTAGCAGGGCTTAATAAAGAAATGTATCCAAGAAAGTATATCCGACGAATGGCAACGAGGAGTATTGGACTCCATTAGCGCGAAGTTAACCACGAACATCGGTGGAAAATGCCCAGAGACTGGGCGAAAATTTCGAGTATAAAGAACACTAAAAGTTGATATGTTTGAATCCTAAAGCGAAGATCCACTAAGTATATCCAGTGAAAAGTGTGTTGAAGTAAAGTTATACATCTCGTACAACGGACATTAGGACAATAACATCAACAAAGACCGGAAAAACGTGCGTGAAATGTGTTTCATTGCCAGCAAGGAATGCCAAGGTAAGCATTATCCTCTAGAATATTGTACAAGTTATTTTGAAATACTGCACGTAAAAGAGAATAGTAGCATGATCAGAGCTATTTAATAGTGTGAATTAGAACTACTAATAGGAATTAAAGTCTAGAATTTTCTTTTTTTTTTTTTATTATTTCGAGCTAAAACTAACTTTTTGTTTTGTGCATTTAAAATATTTCTGAAATATGTGTGTGTTTATATAACAAGCTTTTTAAAATCTATTTTTTTAGGTATTAGTTAAAAAAGTTTATGGCGATAAGAGATTAAGGCAGCGTAAGAGGAAGTGGAAGCTGAAGCATCTCCAGTTGGAGTCACAGTCTGAAATGGAAACGAGCAGTGAAAGGTATGAAATTTACAATCTTGCCCAATCACTTGTTTGGTGCTCTTAATGTCTTAGGAATCAAAAGCAGTGTATTTCGCACATTAATGCTTTCAGCTTGGAAAGTTTCTGCTGGGTCCCATTTCATTTTCATGACTTAAATGCAGTTCTTAGCTCAGCAAGGATCACAACAATCTTCAAAGTACATACATACATACATATCATTAAGCTGTTCTCTGAGATTCAGAGGTTAGCTCCTCACAGAAAAGACCATGTGCCAAGTACACGTTTAACTGATAGAACTAGAATTTACTTACTGTTGGTGTATCAAATGTCTCCATTTACAACGATCTCGGCACACAGTTTGAGCTTCATTAACATCCATCACACGCTGCACACAAGACCTTTTGTACTTCATACTCGTAATCTTTTTCTCAAGCAGACATTCCTGAATCTGGTCCTCCCACACCTTTCTTTCCTGCCACTTAATTATTTGATAAATGAGATAAATGTTTAATTATTTTGATGTAGCCTGAAAAAAAATTACATTTTAACCTCTAAATTTCTGTTTAAAGTATTTCTGCTTGCTATGATGATCAAATCCTTGATTGCTGACTAAAGCCTTTATTTTGTTTGAGCACAGCAAGCAAAGGTAATTTATAATAGAATTTCACACATTGATTGTAAAAAAAGTAACACAACTGGGAACATTTTAACATATTACTAGGAAAATATTTTAAAATTCTACCCTCACCTTTTCTTTGTATCTTTAAAATTTCTTGTTGAAATGTTGAGATACTCAGAAAAGGTTCAATTTCCAAAATGACCATTAACCTTTGCTTATCTTTTGAAAAATGTCAGTTAATTTCCACTGAAATAGCCTATTATTTTTTTGTTTTTCCATAAGTTCTCCTCAAGGGGATAATTGAAGGTGTTGCTATATTATACTGTTTATGAATTCCCAATGTGCTTGACTGATTTAGTAACTATTTTGATTATGCTTCTCATTTAGAAATCAAAGCTCTGTGATATTCCTATTCCATTAAAAATTTTTTCATAAATCTTTGTAATTTTCTCATTGGTAGGGACTATCATGACTTTTTGGAAGATTTAGAAGAGGACCCTGCTTACAGAAAGAATGTAAATATTTATAAAGGTATGTATTAAAGTATTTGTGTAGACTTTTTCATATTTATTCATCTATTTTAATAAATCAGATTATTTCAGGTTGATGATTACATGATCTTATAAGATATAAACAATAGATAAACAATTATGCTCACTCACAGTTCAGAAATAAAGATATCTTCTTTTAAATCACATAAATAGTGTAAACGCTATCATATTTTCAAAGCTGAGAATTCTACTTTGCATACTTTTTATTTATGTGTGCAAATAGTCTGTTAGTGATATCTCTTATTCATGCATGACCTCACCCAAAACTGTGATATTTCAAGTTTTGCACAGTTAATACTTGAAAACTTAAACCACACATCATGCAAAAAACTTCAATGATTTAAATTTGATTTTGCACTGTTTAAGAAAATATGAAAAATATTTGAGGAAAGAGTAACTAGAAATGTATTTGGAAAGAGAAAGGGGAAGGGGATGACTTACTTAACAATAAGAAGTTCACACTGTTAGCATCATTGTAATAATTTTGGTGAATGAAATGTTATTACATTAATGATTAGAGAAAAGACTGTTTTGAGCTTGGCATAATTATTGCAAACAAAATGTCAAGTTATCATCTCAATAGGTGCCTGCTTCTGTAAGTAAAACAAGGTATGTTAAAATAATGTCTCCAGTCACAAAAACTTAAACAAAAAAAAAAAATGCAGACAAAACAACAACAACAACAACAAAAAAAAACCCAACAACAACTAAACTTTTACAAGGGACACATAATTTTATTGTATGCATGCTGTGGCAGTAATTACAGCATTTACCACTAGAGTGCAGAACATATGGGAAACTTCCTGTGCTCTTCATTTACATCTAATTCTTTCCTTATTTATGTTAATCTTTATAAGATTAGTCTATTAAATTATGAATAGCTTTGCCATTCTTTTTATAAAGTATATTTTTTTTTCTGAGTTGCTATGCATGAGCGATTTTCTAATACATGTTTTGAGGCAGTCGTGGCTTCAGTCTTTTTATATATGTGAACAGACTGCAATGCCTAAGCAGGTTAGAGATGGCAGTCTGGATGGAAGAGGCAAGAGAACTTGTCTTAATTTGGTATTTGCATATCAGACACATCTGTTTTTATTTAGATTATATGTCACAGGCCAAAAAAATAGCAAATATCTTAAAGATGCTGTTATTTGTGCTTTAATGTTAGATATAGAAAATGTGAAAGACTTCTTGTGTGTCTGTGGAGAGGGGCCAAATACTTTCCCAGCCCCCTCCCCTCCCCTCCCCTCCCCTCCCCTCCTCTAGGCTGCCACTATTTTCAAGGTTGCTGCTCTGTATAACCATTGTAATCATGGAGAATTTATTGGGAAAAATTGATGGTGGGGATGTAGTTTTCCTACAAGTCCTATATATATATATATATATATATATATATATATATATATATATACTATAAAGATACCTAAGCAAAAAAATACATATATAATTCAGGTTATTTTGCACCCTTCGTTTTAAATTCTAAAATTTTTTCCTTAGTCTTCAGTTTTGCTCTTAAGTATATATATATATATATATATATATATATATATATAATATATATATATATTCTATTAAGAAGATACCTAAGCAAAAAAATACATATATAATTTTGACTCACACCAAGTACAACATAGAAAAGGTTATGTATCTACCTGTGTGAGTAAAAGGAGAAAAGATAAAAAAATATAAAATAAAACAGTTGTTTTATTTTATATTTTTTTATATATTTTTATATTTTTTTATCTTTTCTCCTTTTACTCACACAGGTAGATACATAACCTTTTCTATGTTGTACTTGGTGTGAGTCAAAATTATATATGTATTTTTTTGCTTAGGTATCTTCTTAATAGAATGTGAATTCTGAATTTTCAAAACTGCTGCGTTGCGCGTTTTGATCTTCAGGTTATTTTGCAATCGTTTTAAATTCTAAAGTTTTTCCTTAGTCTTCAGTTTTGCTCTTAAGTATATATATATATATATATACTTAAGAGCAAAACTGAAGACTAAGGAAAAAATTTTAGAATTTAAAACGAAGGGTGCAAAATAACCTGAAAATCAAAACGCGCAACGCAGCAGTTTTGAAAATTCAGAATTCACATTCTATAAAGAAGATACCTAAGCAAAAAAATACATATATAATTTTGACTCACACCTAGTACAACATAGAAAAGGTTATGTATCTACCTGTGTGAGTAAAAGGAGAAAAGATAAAAAAATAAAATAAAACAACTGAATGTAGAAGGTGTCGAGAATACTGAGCCTTGGCTTTATCAAGGACCAGCAAAAACTCTGCATTTTCTCACTTCCACAAAGACCTAGTTGGAAATGGGTTTCTGCAAGGCCATAGATGCAAGTAACATTCCCACCTAAAATAGTTTAAAAAATATATATATGTCATGTCCTCCGTAGAGTAGCATGACCTAGCACTAGTTAACAATTTCGCTTGCATCCATTAACCTTCATGGCCCGACCCATGCTCTTCATCTGTTACTATTAAACAGAGAGAAGAAGATTAAAGAGAACTCAAGCTGTGAGAGTGACATAATAAATAGAAATGATTTTCAGCTATAACGAAATTCCAAGTTCGTTTGAGAGAGAATTTAAACCTGAAAAACAATGCAAAAGAAAACCAAATTTTACATTGCAATTGAAAAAGGAAATGTTAATTTATAACGAACAGATTTTTGAAAGAAAACTTGAGTCTAAAACCCCCTACTCTACAACTTATGACAGCACTAAAACGAGAATAAGTTAAAGATAATAATTAACTAAAGAAAACTTTGTGTAAGTTATATACCTTAAACAGTTAGTTGCAATATGTACAAAGTATTTCAGCAGTGCTTTAAGTGCATAATTAATTAGTTATTAAGAACTTAACTACTTTGAAAAAACAGCGCATAGACAGCGCATAGAAAAGGAACAAGCTTAGCCTTCTTCTGTTCCTAGGTACCCCAAAAGACGCTCAAAGTTACAAAGAAAAGTAAGAGTTAAAACCCGCATAAATGTTAACAGACAAACCAATGCTTAAAAGCTGAAAAGCTAAAAAACGACAGAGAAAAGGTACATAAAGTACAAACATTGAACTTATAAAACCTAGAACCCAAAAACAAGGAAGAGAGCTTACCTCTTGTGTGACAAAAACTTTTCTCCTCACAAGAGGAGAACATGGCTAACCCCTTCCGCCACTCCCTAGATGCTGGGGGCAGTGAGGGTGGGGCTGATGGCCTCCTCATACAGCAAGAAACCAACGCGCGGAGATTTTAACCAGAGAAAAAAATATATAAACTTAAGACTGTGGATCTGTATGATCAGAATGAGCAGAATTAACTCTCCAGAATACATGAGAAATATTATAAAATACACGAGCAGTTTATTTAATAATCTTTGCATGTATTAAATCACCTTAGTGAGCTTCTATAGATTAATCAGAATCTTATTAATTTTAATGTTGGTTTTACTATTTTTAGTATAGCTATCCTAGTGATGAATAACTAGTTTTCTTTTTTATTTGTTTTTATTTTCTTTTATAAACAGATTTTTAAGCTTTTTTTGTGATTTTGTTTATATTATTTAATTTTTTTGTTTTAATAGGACCGTCATATCCATAGCACTAAGGTTCCTTTAGGTAGTTAATAGGCATCCTCTAGCCAACTTCCTTACGGCTTTGATTGGTCAGAATCATATTATTAACTGTGTAGAAAATTAAAGCAGATCTGCCAACCGTACTCTATTATTCAGAATAATTTTTCTTAAAGTTCTTTTGATGAAAGAAGAAGGAATTTCGTTCTCTAGAAAACTTTCTAATAGTATATTAATGTGGTAATTGAAATCCAAATTGTTGCTGCAAATTCTTGAAATTCTTAGGACCTGAGATATTAGTACATTCTCAATTACTTTGGTTGAAATGTTATTATTCCAGTGTAGATATTTAATTACTTTGAAAGGAAAATTAACTCTTTTATCAAAGAGGCTAATAGATGGGTTACCTCTGTTGAGCTTAATGCTTAAGTCTAGGAACTCAAGTTCCTGATTACTGTGGTTGGTTTTACATAAGTTAAGAGAGCTAGGATAGATATTATCAAAATCACTCTCTATAACTTCTGAATTATTGATACACAGCAGATCATCAATATATCTAAAAGTGTAAAGGTAGTTATCTGAGCAGGTGGGGTGATTTTTAATGAATTTATATTCCTTAAAGAACAGGAATAGATTAGCGATATTTGTGGACGTTGATGTTCCCATTGGAATACCGTTCACTTGCTTATAGAGAGTATTATTATATAAGATATGGTTATTTTTTATGCAGCAATTGAGATAAGAGTTCCAAGTTCCTACATCAACAAATTGGTTAAGTTTAAATTCTGCATACAGCTCTTTAAAGGTAGTGATTATATCTGATAGAGGCAGATTAGTATACAGGTTTTCAAAATCATAACTATTAATATCTAGGGGACAAACTTTGAGTATAGTAGAAATTACTTCTGCATTATTATTAATTATCCAAAAATCTCTGTACATCAAGTTAGAACAGTTTCTAATGTGTTTCAAAACCTTCTTTAAGACATCTTCAAAAGCAAGATCTATTTTCTTTTTATGACTCCTTACTCCACTAGCTATGAACCTGAACTTCACAGGATCCTTATGAAACTTAACCGTTGCAAAAAGAAATGGAAATTCAGGCCCATATCTTCTAGTTTGTGGAATTTTAAGTTTCTTGAAGAATGCCTTAAACCGATTTTCTAACTGCTTGGTAGAATAACTTACGGGCTCGTATGTTACTCTATTATTGAGTTCCATAGTTAACAATTCAAAATAGAACTTCTTACAGATAATTGCAAAATTATTGCTAGCTTTATCCGTAGTGGTAAAAATAAATTGGTCTTGTAGTTTGGAGAGTGACCTTTTAGCTTCTCCAGAGAAAAAGAGATTTCTGTCGAAACAAAAGTCCAGACCTGCCAACTCACCGGTGAAGCTATTGATTATATTATATTTCCATTCTGCGAAGGCCTCAATAGGCTGATTGTACGTTAAACTGGTTGTTACGATGTACTTATTTACATCTTGAGTGAAGCTCTCAAGAATCCTTTCTTTGGAAATTGTGAAGGAAGGTCTGAATTTAGAGCCATACTCTAATAAATTCCTAAGCTTTTCATTTTCAACATAACTCAAGTTTCCGGTGATAATATGGTTGTAATTCTTATCATAGTGAACTGTTTCTTTATGTTCATCACAAGAACAAGTAGTAATTACAGGAATGTAGCTCGAAGAGTTAAGTTTGTAGTTTTTAACTATTGACCCTAAGGTCTTAACATATTTAAAACTTACAATAGACTGGTGCCTGTGGATGGGAAAAAAATTGCATTATTGTAGAACAGCTTCCTTACATTGAGATTATCGTAGGCTTTATTTAGGAACCTGATGGTAACAAAATTACTGGAAAATTCTTTAAGAGAAATTTTATCTTTAATATATATATTTCAATTTCTATGTTAATAAGTTTCCTGTTAGTTTCCCTATGTAGTTAGAGTTAAGTTTTGGTGCACTGAACATGTCTTTTCCAAGTTCTTAATTCGGCATTTCTAAGTCACAAAACAGTATTTCTTCAATATAGAATTAAGCTGTGTTTTGATTTTTTCTGTGAACACTTACATTTTAACAGTGAGCCACTTTATCATTATCTTCCTCTTCGTGAGTTTTCTTTGAAATAAAGGTTACTAGCTAGCTGAAAACCATTGATGTTGAAAGTGGTGTTTTGAATATTTTTTTCAATGTATCCATCAATAATTTTCTGGCTCTTGCCTGTTTTTTCATTTACCTTGCCCTCCAAAGTTAATTGAAACATCACCTATCTTTTGTCTGTAAGAATGGGCCAATATTAAACCAGCTTCATCTGCCATATTGTGTTTCGAAGGGGTTGAAATCACAAGTGCAGTTTACCCTTCAAAAAGTATATTTTTCATATGGATGAGGGTGGTGCACACCCATCCAGTTATGTGTCTGATTTCTTTTGTTTGATTGCTATCATAGTATTATCTTCTTTTATAAAGAAAACACCCCAATCATTCAAGTTTGCAGTAGATGCTCATAGGCATTATACACAGTTGAGTCACATTATTGTAAACACCTCCTACTTTTGATGTCAACAAGAGTAGCCAATTAAAGAAGACACGTGTCGGGTATATGAGGTGTGCTGTAGGCATTCTGAAAGCGTGTCACTCGTTGCTGTCATGGATAAAAGGAGTGATTTATCAGATTTGCAAAAAAGGACAATTATTGGCTTTTGGGCCAAGGGTGGCAGTATTTCTGAAACAGCACAGTTTGTGAACTGTTCGCATGCTGCTGTGGTTAAAGTGTATCATGGTTGGAGAAATAGCACCATTGCGAATAAGCAACATGAAAACTGCGGAGCACCACGTGCCATTGATGTGAAAGGTGAACGTCGGCTTCGAAGGCTCACGAGGGCTGAACGACATGCTACAGTGGAGCAACTCACTGGGGCTATCGGAAGTGTGTCTAAAACGACAGTTCAGTGAACCCTGCTGTATATGGGGCTCTGATGCAGATGGATGGTCAATTGCACCTATGCTAACGAAGGTGAATTGGCAGAAAAGCCTTACATTTGTACAGTAGTATCGGAATTGGACCTCTGCTGATTGGCAAAGGATTGCCTTCACCGATGAGTAATGTTTTCATGCTTTCTGCTTCATTGAACGGATGGATGTTGGCGTATAAGGCGAGAAACATAGGAGAACAAACACTCTTCAACCATTGCTGGAAAAACACAAGCTGGTGGGGGCAGCATTATGGTCTGGGGAATGTTTCTGTGGCATTCCGTGGGTCCACTCATACCTGTGGAAGGCACTATAGACCAAATTCGTTACGAGTCCATCCTTGCAGACCACATACACCCATACATGCTGATTGTCTTTCCTGGGGCAGTTGGGATCTTCCAGCACAACAATGCGACATGTCACACAGCTACAAATGCCAGAGAGTGGTTGGAAGAGCATGATGAAGACTTCAAAGTACTTCCCTGACTTCAGGTTTTACATACATACATACATACATACATATCACTAAGCTGTTCTCTGAGATTCAGAGGTTAGCTCCAAACAGAAATACAAACTTCCAGATATTTTTACTTATTGTTGTCGTATCAAACTTCGCCATTTACAGCGATCTTGACATACAACTCGTGCTTCACTGATATCCATTACACGCCGTACACAAGATCTTTTATACTTCATGCAGACACTCCTGAATCTGATCCACCCATGTCTTCCTTGGCCTTCCTCTGCCTTTCCTTCCTGCCACTTGGGCTGAAAATATTTTCTTAGTAAGCATTTCATCACTCATTCTTTCAACATGGCCAAACCACTGAAGCATATTGGTCTCCACCTTGCTAACAACATTTTGCATTACATCACACAACTGCAATACATCTTCATTCCTCACACAATCAGATCGTGTCTTGCCACAAACCCCACGTAAGTAACGCATTTCTCCAGCACACAAACGACTCCTATGTTTCTTCTGCAGTACCCAGGTTTCACTGCCATACATCAGAGTAGGAACAATTACTGTTTCATACACAGCCATGCAGGACTCTCTAGAGAACCCATCATTCCTGTGAAAACCTCCCAGAGCAGCTATGACTTTCAAAGAAGAATTCACTCGCCTACTGATTTCACCATCCAACTTGTTCTCTCTGTCAAACATGCTTCCTAAATACACAAACTCACTCACCTGGTCAATCACAGTGCCATTTATATTTACATTACATTCAGTGCTACCCATTCCTCTCTCAAACACCATAACTTTGGTTTTTCCCTTATTTATACTGAGTTTGAATTTCATGCAAACTTCGTGCATCCGAGTCAACATACTCTGCAACTCACTTTTGCTCTCTGCCAACAGGACAGTGTCATCAGCATACAGCAATCTGCACACACTGTTATCACCAAGACATAAACCACTATTATCTATTTTGGCCCCACGCATGCATGCATCCATAAATATATTAAACAGCCATGGTGACATTACACAACCTTGTCTAACTCCTGCACCAATGGAAAACCATTTTGATAAAACACCATTCACTCGTACACAAGCTCTACTACCAGCATACATGGCTTTTACACTATTAAGTAGATTCCCAGTAACACCATATTCATTCAATACCTTCCTCAAAAGTGTCCTATTCACTCGGTCATAAGCTTTCTCTAAATCTATGAAGGCAGTTAAAACTTTCTTCCCAACAGCCAGATACTTTTCAATCATCGTGCGTAATGCAAAAATCTGGTTTGTGCAGCCTTTACCAGGCATAAAACCACTCTGAACATCCCACACTTTCTCTGATGTAAGACCCCGTACTTTTTCAATAACAACCTTACCAAACACTTTCCCTGGCACACTCAGTAGGCTAATACCACGATAGTTCTTGCATTTAGTCTGATCACCTTTTCCCTTATACAAGGGAACAATGATAGCATCCTTCCAATCCCGAGGGACCATTCCTAACTCCCAGCACAACTGGCAAATTTCAGTTAACCAGTCAATTATAGAGTCACCACCATACTTCAACATCTCTGCTGTTATGCCATCAACTCCTGGAGCCTTACCATTCTGAAGAGATTTTAGAGCTTTACACACTTCTTCTCTTGAGATCTCTCCTGTGCTTTCATCCCTCATTGTGACATCATCTGCATCTGTCTCAGAATCATTTTTGCTCTCCTGATCTAATAACTCACAGAAGTATTCGCCCCATCTGTCACTTAACTCATTGGGCTCCCATATCATTTCCCCAATCTCATTATTCACACAACTTACAACTTTGTTTCCCCTATTTTTCCTGAGTCTTGTGTACTTCCAGAAGGACTTTCTATCTTTCCAAAAAGCCAGTTCATGTCTTTCCACTTTCTCTTTCCTATCTTTTGCCTTACTGTGGCGAACCAGCTTAGCAGCTTCACGCTTCTTACAGCGATATTCATCCACAGAGACTCTACCTTGCAACATCCCCTAATAGGCTTCCTTCTTTTTGTTTACTGCCTCATCAATCTCACTATTCCACCAAGCATCACCTCTATTGTTACCCACTATTGTGGTGCCACAGACCTCTTTAGCAGCAGTAACAACACAGTTCTTAAAACATTCCCACTTCTTTTCTACATCCCTCTCACAAGATTTCAGATCCTTCAGTCGTTCTCTGAGTAAGTCAGAATACCGCTGATGATCTTCAAGGAGCATATCAACCTTTGTTCTTTCTATCCTGTGTCTCTTCCTATTCCTTTTCCTCTTACCAACATTAAGTTTCACTCGTGACACTACCAAGTAATGATCAGAACCAACATCCACACCTCTCATCACGCGGGTGTCAACAACTAAGTGTTTCAAACGCTGATCGTAAACAACAAAATCTATCACACTCTTTTGACCAAGAGTACGACTTTCCCAAGTATATGTGTGTGTATACTTGTGGTTGAAAAATGTATTAGATACACACAAATCATTCTCAATGCAGAGTTCAATTAATCTTTCACCATTATCATTCACACAAGGATCATTAAACTTACCCAGAACACTGTCAGAAATTGCATTCTGCACACCTACTCTAGCATTGAAATCCCCTGCTATTATAACTTTTTCTTTAGCACCAAACTGGCTCAAAACAGCTTTTAGCTCATTCCAGAAATCTTCTTTCTTATCAGAAGGTCCCGAGTCACAAGGAGCATACACTACAACAATTACAATTCTCTGAAGTTTCACTTTCAAACGAATCCAGAGAATTCTCTCACTTATGCAACTATAGTGAATCAAGTTGTTCTTCATCTTTCCACTTAAAATCACACCTACACCAGCCTGTTCTCTCATATTATCCAATACTCCAGACCACACACTCACCATGCCATTCACTTCTTCTACCCCAATTTCCTTCTTTTTGGTTTCACTTACACACAGCACATACAGTCTATACTTATTCATCTCCTCAATCACCTCACTCATCTTGCCATTTATACCTCTAGTATTCCATACACCAATCTTACATTTACTCAGCCGAGATCGCTTTCTCATACGCCATTTAGAAAGTCCAGGTCGATTCCGTGATGGACCGTCCTTCTCAAGTGTGATAGGTCCACCATATCCCACACTTGAGTCATTCTTAATATTTCTTTTTGTCTTTTTAATCAGGTAAGTACATCAGTGTGGGAGATTAGCCCACAGCTGAGGGTTCCAGTTGGTCATTCAACCTAAGGATTCTGGAACAAAACCCAGTGAGTTGGGGTCTTTTCGCCAATGTCACACAGAACTAGCTTTCACCTCTCCAAGATTCACAGAGGCCCTAGTTGCTGTTGTGTGTGCCATTGTTACCACAGAGCGCCCCGAGGAGGCAAACCCATCGCTCACTACGACCGCCCACACTTCAGGTTTTGCTCTTGTTTTATAATGTTTTCTGCATATGAATTTAATTTTTTTGTGTAAAATCTTCTGTTTCAAAGTTAAATTCCTTGACAGTATCTTTGAGTTTGTGAATTTCAGTGTTCAGTTACATTTTATGCTCTTTCTTGTGAGTTAGCTTCAGCTTATACACTGGTGTGCAAAAATTAAGGACGAAGAGGTAAAATTAGCATAACAGCGGAACGAGCAGGCAGAATGGACCGAAAGACCACTCAGGAGATAGACTAGGGTCCGGTACGGTTGGGCATGCGCATATATGCAGCATGACGTAAGGGTGGTGTTGGTGTCGGAACGGTATAAAGCAGACGGGCGGTGTACGCTCAGCAATTCGGTGAAAGATATTGCACAGTGTACATCGGTTTGAACGACGTCAAGTTGCTGCCACCGTGTGATATGGCCAACAGGCAATCCAGTAGATGACATCTGGATGACTTTACCCGAGGTCGCGTCATTGGGAAGTTGGAAGAAGGTCGAAGTGTGACTAGTGTGGCAGAGGAGTTCAGGATCGCTCACAGCATCATTTCACGAGCTTGGAGAGCATTTTAAATGACAGGAACAGCTGTCCGAGAGTTTAGCAGTGATCGTGCACAAGCAGCCACGGCGGCGGACGACCGGTATATTGTCCTACAGGCGAGAACAGACAGACGGCGGAAGAAATCGCAAGGCACATGCAACAGACAACAGGCCGTCTGTTATCGCAAGGCACATGCAACAGACAACAGGCCGTCCGTTATCGCGTTTTACCGTGGCCAGGAGGCTGCACAAAGGTAGTCTATTTGCATGACGACCAGTACGGTGTGTGCCATTAACACCTGCTCATCGGAGACTGCAGTTTCTGTGGTGCCAGGAACACAAGAACTGGACACGTAAGCAATGGGGTCGAGTTCTCTTTAGGATGAGAGTTGATTTAGTCTGACGAGCAATTCTGGAAGTATACACATCTGGAGAGAGAGCAGGAAACACGCAATCACACCTCCAACATCATCAAAAGGGACCGGTTTGGAGGTGGTGGAGTTCTTGTTTAATGCGGTATCATGCTTGGTAGCCGTACTGACCTCCACATCTTCCAAGGAGGTTCAGTGACTGGACCGAGGTTCTCCTGCCTCACGTGCGTCTGTTATACTGAGGTTCTCCTGCCTCACGTGCGTCTGTTATACTGAGGTTCTCCTGCCTCACGTATTGTACCGAGGTTCTCCTGCCTCACGTGCGTCTGTTTAGAGGTGCTGTGGGTCCTGAGTTCCATTTCATGGACGATAACGCTACACCTCATCGTACAGTGGCTGTCGCAGAGCTGTTGGAGAGTGAAGATATTCAATGCATGGATTGGCCCGCAAGGTCCCCGGACCTAAATCCAATCGAACATGTGTGGGACCTTCTCGGGAGACGCTTGGCAGCACGTCACCAGCCGACAGTAACGATTCCGCAGCTGCGATTTGCTCTACAAGAGGAATGGGCCGCAATGCCTCAACAGCTCCCTGACAACCTCATCCTCAGCATGGACAGATGTAGTAAATCCTGCAAGGCAGTCAGGGGTGATCATATCCCCCAGGGTTTAAGCTGGCTCAAAAAATGCTGTAGCAAAAATGCTAAAATGGGGAAAAAAGTTGTAGCAAAATGCTAAAGAAAGTTAGTGGCTTTTGTCACTCAAAAAATTGTAATATCAAATTAATTGTACGCTCCAACAATGCCTTGGACAGCAGTGGAAAACTAATTAGCTTGGAAGATACTAACATTTAAAAGAAAACTGTATTGGGCAGTGTAAGTTTTTTTTTCTAAAATCATGATTAAATAAGCATAAAATTCAAATCTGAAATTTGATTTTGTGAGTTACCATTGTCTTTGCATGAATGATTTGATTAATGACCAGTATGAATTGAATAAATAAAATGCCAATACTGTTACTATTAATAAAAATTTAATTTGTGTCAAGAGATGCACCGAAAACCCGGGTTACGACATTATAAGCTGCTTTGGCGATTGAATTTACTGTGTACCACATCTACCCATATTTTAGGTTAAAATTTATTAAAAAAAGACTAATGTATATATATAAAAAAAAGGTATATAAGTGTAAATAAATTAAAAAAACCAGTCTTTGAGCATCAATAACCCTACTCAATCCAAGTATTTCTAAAACCAGTTAAATTAAAATTTTTATTAATAGTAACAGTATATTCCTCAAACCAACTATTATTTTAATTACAATATAATAAAATATTACCATTTCAGCCTTCTAAATATTTATTTTTTAATATCAAACAAAGACAAAGTAAACATGGTTCATATCGCGAATCGGTAAAACAAAAAAAATGTGCTATGATAATAATATTAGTCCTACAATTATTGTAGTGTGAGTATATGTGTATTTCACACATTAATTTACAGGTACTTGAAAATGTTAAAAAAAAAAAAAAGCTTGTGGTGAAAACATTTCTCTGCGTTCGCGCTTCCTCACTTCTTATAGAAGAGGGGGTGGGCAAAGTATGGAGGGAACGGCTACTTCACCGGATGTGTGATTTTGAATGTGCTTCCTCGTTGTTCTGCTCTGTGACCTCCCTCTCCCCGCTCCTACCTCTTCCATGTCATTTCTGCCGATCGCGGGCAAGAACTTATTTCGCAATCGGTCCTTCAGCTTTCATGGAATTCATGCTATTTTTGCAGAAGACAGAACTGTCTGTTTTGAATCGTTAACATAGCAGTGTTAAATGTTTTTCGAATAGGGAATTTCGTAATTGCTAATTAATTACAATACATAAAAATAAATATTTAAAAAAAATAGCGTTAACTTTTTCAGTACTGCCGGAAAAGAGAACAAAAAAAAAAAAAAAACATTATCTCCTACCCCTTGCGATTGTTAATTATACTTGACAATCGTTTCTGGTACGTCCTCCCCTCGTAATCCATCCCCGTCTAGCTTGTAAAATATGTGATGACAAACCACGTGGTGAAACTTTACTTGCCTGACAGACTGTTGAGTGTGTTTACATTTTCTGGGGATCAAGGCCGCCGGGATTCTTTGTTTATTTTTATTTTCTTATTTCGGTCTTGTGTGTGATTCCGCTTTCAGTATCTTAAGGTGAAGAGCTTGTTTACAAGCAACTATTTCCTGAGGTTTTTCTCCAGCTGGGAAGCCGTGGTTTCGGCAACAACTGAAATTAAAAACTTTTTTTTTCTTTCTTCCGCATACGCGTTGTCTCTGTCATGCGCGATGGAAAGTTGGACACATATTATTGTTTTGATGTTTCGATCAACCTAACTTGATTGATGTTTTAATCGCCCTAAATGTTTGATGCTTCAATCGAACTCCTTCCGCGTAGAAATTTTTCTGATTAGTTAGCAGCCATGCGAAAAAAACAAATATATGAAAATAATTGGAAATTGGGAATTTTCACTTAATTTATCACTTGCTAGGACATAGTTTTTTCTTGCTGCAATGCACAGTTTGCAGTTTAAATATGGTATTTTATCCCTCCAGTTAACTTGCACCCATTTGTAAAGGGAGCACCATTTTTCAAGTTGCTCGGAAGGTATATTAGATTCAGTAGCAGTTTTACTTTTTTAAATTTTAAACTCACATTCTTTTTCAGTTGTTTTATCGGCACTGTCTTCGCAATCTTTGCGTTTCGTAATAATGAATTTATCCATTGTAATGCGGCACGTTGTATGATGGACGGCACCTTGAGTAGCTTGCACTTATCTTTCCTAATATGTGTTCCTTCTCTATAGAAGTTTGAAAGGTCACTCCGGTCACGAATGCAGAGGTTGTTTATGGCCTTGGGGGTGGGAATGAAGCCGTAGACATCGCAGTTGACTTGAATGGGGGAAGGGTTCTAATCCCTCTAGCCTCTATCTTACCCTGCCAGCCTACCCCACCCTTTATGAAGCGCTCTAGAGTGTATGTATGGGGGTGGGGAGTGATTCAAAAGGTGCTGTAGGGACACAGTAAGAACCTATTATACCTTAAGGATTAAGAAAATAACATTAGCGGAGTACAAATCGCTGCCAGAATTTTGGAAACTTTAGTTTCACAAAAATAGAATAGCCGGAGTAGAATCTGCTGATGGGTTAATATTTAAACGGCGGGCACAATTTTGTGACAGGCACTAATTTTTTCTCGCATTTTAGATTAACTCATCGCATTTCGCGAAAATAGCGACAGCAGCGTAAACACTGATATCCCCTACTAAAGACTGGATTTTTCTTGGCAGCCACCTGTCACATGGACGTTTCTGTCTTCTGTCCAGTTGTGCTCGAAGCTACCTTTTCAATAAAGTGCCTTTGTATCCTTTGGATTCCTTGTTTGGACAGTTTTGCTCACTTGTCCCATATTCTTACATCTTGGGGATCTTATGGTATGATTTGAGTCGATGTGGAGCACTTCTGCACGACGTTACATTTGAAAAACTGTCTCGTTCTTAATTTTTGCATGCCAGTGTAGTTTGTTATTGACTCAAAGATTATGATCAGAACCAAGGTCTTCACCAATGTGTTCGTAGTTCTGTTTATCACATTTTTGTCATTGATTTCTTACCATATAGTCAGTTTGGCTTATTATTGTATATAGCATCTCTCAGGAACATATGCGAAATATTTAAGGCTGGTCACTGCAAGTGTGTTCAGTTACCAAGTTGCATTTCCAGAATTCAGTTAGTCTTGTACACTTTTGCATTTCTTAAACCCAGTCCGAAGGATCCAAAACTATTATCCTTTCTTCCTCTGCCCAATTTAGTATTCAAATGTAATTTTATGTAATGTAATGATTTTAGTATTATATGCAATTTATGCAGTTTTGTTGACCTTCGTATTCTATATATTCATCCATTTCTTTGTTGGTTGTGTTGTTGCATGTATTTGAATTGCAATAATTTTAATTCATTTTGTGTTTGATTTTAAATAGTAATTCTTCACAGTGTGCTTTATAATATGGCATTATGCTGTAATATTTTCCTGTTTTAACTTTGTGTGTATTTTCTGAGTACTACATAATATGATTGTCAATTCTAAATTTTCCAGAGCTAATGAATCCACCCTAACTGTATTAAGTCCAAGGGTATAAATATTTATAATCTTTGATTTCTTTTATTATGTTGTATAATTTTCTTCCTTGATGCAAAGTTCAAATGCTCCAAAGTGCTAATATTGTTCATCCCTAATGTTGGCTAAGATCTTTATTTGTTGTACTCCATTTTATAATTTTTTATTTCTTCTTATATTGAAAGTGATGCCAAGGGATAGAAGAAGTGAATGGAATGGTGAGTGTGTGGTCTGGAGTATTGGATAATGTGAGAGGACAGTCTGGTGTAGGTGTGATTTTAAGTTAAAAGCTGAACAACTTGATTCACTATAGTTGCATAAGTCAGAGAATTCTTTGGATTCATTTGAAAGTGAAACTTCAGAGAATAGTAATGTAGTGTACGCTCCTTGTGACTCGGAACCTTCAAATAGGAAGATTTCTGGAATGCGCTGAAAGCTGTTTTGAGCCAGTTTGGTGCTAAAGAGAAAGTTAGAAATAGCAGAGGATTTCAATGCTAGAGTAGTTGTGCAGAATGCAATTTCTGACAGTGTTCTGGGTAAGTTTAATGATCCTTGTGTGAATGATAATGGTGAAAGATTAATTGAATTCTGCATTGAGAATGGTTTGTGTGTATCTAATACGTTTTTCAACCACAAGTATATCCACACATATACTTGGGAAAATTGTACTCTTGGTCAAAAGAGTGCGAGATTTTGTTGTCTACAATCAGCATCTGAAACACTTAGTTGTTGACACTCGTGTGATGAGAGGTGCAGATGTTAGTTCTGATCATTACTAGGTAGTGTCACTAGTGAAACTGAATATTGGTTGGAGGAAAAGGAATAAGAAGAGGCCCAGGATGGAAGGAATAAAGGTTGAAAGGCTCCCTGAAGATCATCAGCATTATTCTGACGTACTCAGAGAACGACCGAAGGAGCTGAAGTCTTGTCAGAGAGTTGTAGAAAAGAAGTGGGAATGTTTTAAGAACTGTGTTGTCACTGCTGCTGTAGAGGTCTGTGGCACCACAATAGTGGGTAACAACAGAGGTGATGCTTGGGGGAATAGTTAGATTAAAGAAGCAGTAAAGAGAAAGAAGGAAGCCTATTTGGGGATGTTGCAAGATAAAGTTTCTGTGGATGAATATCACTGTAAGAAGTGTGAAGCTGCTAAGCTGGTTTACCTGAGTAATGCAAAAGATAAGAAAGACAAGGTGGAAAGGCATGAATTGGCTTTTTGGAAAGATAGGAAGACTTTCTCAAAGTACATGAGACAGGAAAAATAGGGGAAACAAAGCTGTAAGTTGTGTGAAGGATAGGGTTGGGGAAATCAGAGCCCAATGAGTTAAGTGAAAGATAAGGTGAATACTTCTGTGAGTTATTAGATCAGGAAAGTAAAGGTGATTCTGATGCAAATGCAGATGATGTCACAGTGAAAGATGGAGGCACAGGAGGGATCTCATGAGAAGAGGTGTGTAAAGCTCTAAAATCTCTTCAGAATGGTAAGGCTCTGGGAGTTGATGGCATAACTGCCGAGATGTTGAAATATGGTGGTGACTCTGTAATTGACTGGTTAACTGAAATTTGTCAGTTGTGCTGGGAGTTAAGAATGGTCCCTCGAGATTGGAAGGATGCTACCATTGTTCCCTTGTATTAAGGATAAGGTGATCAGACTGACTGCAAGAACTATCATGGTATTAGCCTACTAATTGTGCCAGGGGAAGTGTTTGGTAAGGTCGTTATTGAAAAAGTGTGTAATGTTTAGAGTGGTGTTATGCCTGATAAAGGCTGCACTAACCAAATTTTTGCATTACGCATGATGATTGAAAAGTATCTGGCTGTTGGTAAAAAGTTTTTGCTGCCTTCATGGATTTAGAGAAAGCTTACGACCGAGTAAATAGGATACTTTTGTGGAAGGTATTAAATGAATATGATGTTACTGGGAATCTTGTTAATAGTGTTAAAAGCCATGTATGCTGGCAGTAGAGCTTGTGTATGAGTGAATGGTGTTTTTATCAAAATGGTTCTCTATTGGTGCAGGAGTCAGACAAGGTTGTGTAATGTCACCATGGCTGTTTAATATATTTATGGATGCTCGCAGGCATGATGCAAAAATAGATAATACTGGTTTATGTCCTGGTGATATCCGTGTGTGCAGATTACTGTATGCTGATGACACTGTCCTGTTGGATGTTGTCCCAGATGTACGAAGTTTGCATGAAATTCAGACTGAGTATAAATAAGGGAAAAACTGTAAGTTATGGTTTTTGAGAGAGGAACTGGTAGCACTGAATGTAATGTAAGTCTAAATGGCACAGTGATTCACCAGGTGAGTGAGTTTGTGTATTTAGGAAGCATGTTTTACAGAGAGAACAAATTGGATGGTGAAATTAGTAGGCAAGTGAATTCTTCATTGAACATCAGAGCTGCAATGGGAGGTTTTCACAGGAATGATGGGTTCTGGCTGTGTATGAAAGTGTAATTGTTCCTTTCTCTGATGAATGGAAGTGAAACCTGGGTACTACAGAAGAAATATAGAAGTAATTTGTGTTCTGGAGGAATGCATTACTTGCGGGAGGTTTGTGGCAAGACACGTTCTGATTGTGTGAGGAATGAAGATGTGTTGCAGTTGTGTGATATGAAGCAAAATGTTGTTAGCAAACTGGAGATTAATATTCTTCGGTGGTTCAGCCATGTTGAAAGAATGAGTGATGAGATGCTTACTAAGAAAAATCTTTTTAGCCCAAGTGGCAGGAAGGAAGGCAGAAGAAGGCCAAGGAAGTCATGGGAGGATCAGATTCAGGAGTGTGTGCATGAGAAAAAGATTACGAGTATGAAGTATAGAAGATCTTGTGTATGGCGTGTAATGGATGTCAGTGAAGCCCGAGTTGTATGCCAAGATTGCTGTAAATGGAGAAGTTTGATATGGCAACACTTAATAAAAATTATCTGGTAGTTTGTATTTCTTTTTGAAGCTAACTTCTGAATCTCAGAGAACAGTTTAGTGATATGTATGTGTGTATGTGTGTATGTATTGAAAGTGATGCAGTTGTGTCCTGCTCTCTCTGTGTGCGTCTGCATCTACTGCGCTGCCGTTATACCGTAGGATCAACATGGTCTAGGGATTTGTGTTAAAGTTGCCATTTTGTTGTCTCCCTTTGTCAGGGTTCTACCTTATTAAAAGTTTTTCTGGCATGGATGACCCTACCAGTAGACCTGCACAACTCTCAGGGTTGTTGGAGCTCAATAGGCCCCTCCCCTCCACACACACACACTCTATTTATCATAATAAATTACTATTAT
Source organism: Macrothele yani (assembly GCA_039090855.1). Taxonomy (NCBI): domain Eukaryota; kingdom Metazoa; phylum Arthropoda; class Arachnida; order Araneae; family Macrothelidae; genus Macrothele; species Macrothele yani. The sequence goes on along the minus strand of CM077025.1, from coordinate 77,171,836 downwards.
TATAGGTTAAAATATCAGTTAATTAACATATTCAGTAAATCTATATGTGATGTTTGATTTTCTGTAATAATTCTAATTGCTTCTGGTGCTAGGGTATTGGAGAAATTATTAAAGAAAAGCTAGAAGTGGTTGAATATTATTAAAACAGCTGCCCCCTCCCCAGAAGCGATTGAAATTATTACACAAAAACAAACCTTTTCAGAATTGTTGAATACAGAAATTTATGAATTGATATTCCGCCCCATATTTATTATTGTCTTCATGATTAAAAGATCAACAAAGAAATGGGGATGCCTATGAGCATCCCAAAGGTCATTCTCTGGTTGACCTTTGTAGTAAATATTATACAGAAAATGGAAGTTCTAGAAAGAGTAAAAAACTCTTGACTAATGCTGTATTTTGAGTTACATTGGTGACATATTCATATTTTGGAATCAAGGAATTGAAGAATTAAAAGATTTTTAAAAAGTGCCTTTTCAATGTGGCAAAAAAAAAAAAAAAAAAAAAGAAGCTAAATCAAGAGATAAGATTTTTGGATATCAAACAAATGAATGAAAATCTGTACAGTAGGTTATCATGGATGTAGAAAAATTACATTCCAACCATCAATTAATTTATTCCAAAAAGTTGTCATTTTTCATGGTCATATGAAGCAACAGCTTTGAAAACATAAGAACTTTCACACATGACAACTTTATAAGACACAGAGAAAAGGAAATAGACATAAAAAATGGAAGAACAACATAGTTACCTGTTTAGATTAATGAATTGACAAATCTTTGAAGACAAACATAAAGAAAGAAATGAAGTGAAAATAATATACAGTGGCGTTTTTTAACTGTTAAAATGTTTTTATAACCATCTGCCACATTTTAAAAAAGAAAAAAACAAAGAATAATGATTCTTAAAAAGAATATTATTTAAAGAAGCAACAAATTTAAGTAAAGCTAGAGGTCTACAACATTTATTGAATGTATACATAAATAATAAGTTCATTAAAAATATGGTGCATAGTTAACACAAAAACAGACATGCTAACATATTGGAGATTGGGACAATCGAAGGCCAAGGATGTTATTAATTGAACCTTGCATGGGAGCAGATTGTAGCTCATAATGTGAACATAAAAACTTTGCCCTCCCCCCACTAGATGGTTTGACAATTTCTAAGTCTTTCTGATTAGCACCTGTCAGCCTTGCTTATTAGGAAGACTTGGGAATTCAAATTTCTATGACGTTGAAATTACCCAGCTGAGAGATGTTAAATTTTTGTTTCTGAGGAAGAATACAAAGGATTTAAAATGCATGTTAGTTTTACCAACAATGTATGGAAGTGGACGCTGAACCTTGTAAGTTTTCAGTTGTTGGAGTTCTTAAATTTTATTAGAATGAGTTTTAAATGTTTTACATCTTATAGTTCTACCTTTTCAGTAGCATTTATAGATTGAAAGAAACAGTAAAAAATATTTTTAAACACAGTTGTTTCTAAATTGCACATGCCGTTTCCTGATGTAAAATAATTTTTAATAATGACCATAAAATTTGATGCAAAATTGCATTAATTACTAAGGTTTGTCATTTGCCTGCCCTCTTTTTTTCCTGTGTAGATATTGATAAAATTGCAGTGGATACTGATGACACAGATGATGACTTCCCCATATTACACTCCAAGACATGCTTGATGACCTCAATCTAGATGATGCCACAGGGGAAGAAGGTGGTCCTATGTTAGAGTGACGTCTTAAGATTTGTAACAATAAATGTTGCTTATCAAATTATTGTTTGCTTAGTTTCTTATTTGCAACATCACATTGTTCTCTGTAACTATTTGTTAACCATATTAATTTTTGCACTGCTGTAAAATGGAAAATCTGATTTGTGTACTTCTTGCATTCAATCCAGCATTTTTATTTGCAAAACTTCTTTTGAAATATTTGTTGTGGAGTTACCTATAGGTCTGGAATATACTGTACATCTGGATTTGAATGTTTTCTTTTAGTTTTCTCCTTCATACAGACCTAGTCACCATAAGTTAGAAAAAGGGAATGTTTTTCAATTAAGAATTGGTTCAAGCAACTGGGACCAACAGAAAAATTAAATATTCAGGGCTTGAAAAATACCATGCCTGAGATGCATGGAGCATGTAAATTATTGGCTTGGCCAGGTAAATAAAAACTCTAGTTGCCCAGTCCAGGCAACTAAATTTAAAAACAAAATAAGTTTGGATAGAATTTCTTACTACAAGAAAAAAAGACAGCCATCACATGTTGTGTTTCATTTCACTGGAAGTTGTATTATTGTTATGGAGTGCCAAGGACAGAAGAATGTCACTTATTTAATTATATTATGCTCTAGGTTCTGAAATTGGAACCGTATGTAGTTTTGCTCCAAATGTTGTTTATAGTCAGTGATGGGATGTATGGCTCTGATGGAACTAGCCTCCTGTATTTTGTGACAAAGGGCAAAAACTTCAATGAAAGGAAAATGGCAGAATCACTAAATTTTTGAAGTACCACTTTCCATCATCATACCATTTCATACCACTTTCAGCTCATAATCTTGGAACTTATGATACATGCTTTTGTGCATTGAACATTTTGAATACAGACCTATAAAACGTAAATGCAAAACATGTAAAAAAAGTTCATGCTTTTTAATAAAAAATCAGAGCTCTCATTTTTTTTTATCTTTTTATATAAATTTTCCTGGGTATCTAGCTTTTATTAATTACCTGGGCAGGTAAATAATTTCTGCACATGCCCAGTTAGGCATGTAACTTTTTAGATATTTTTCAAGCCCTGGATATTTAAATCATTGTATTATAAGGGTTGGTCAAATGAAAAGGTGATGAGAGTCATGGAAAGGCACATATACGTACCAGTTAAAAGTAGTTACTGTAGGCAGTGGTCTCACTGTTGCGGTAGCCGGTGAATACCCTTCTGGAAGAAGTATCTAGACTAGGAGAGGAGCCAATCCGTCGCACAGGTATGCAGTTCAGCCTTCGATGGGAAATGTTGATCCTTGATGTTTTTTCAGGGGGCCAAACAAATGGTTATCACAGGTTGACATGTCCGGACTATAGGGCGGATGCTGTAGTACTTCCCATCGAAATTTCGTCAGAAGAGTGGTGGTTTCACGGGAGATGTGTGGCCAAGTGTTCTTGTGTAACAACATGATACCAGAGCTCAACATCCCACACCTTTTGTTTTTGATAGCGGTACACAGTCGTTACAGTGTCTGACAGTACGCTGCGCTGTTGATGGAGGATGTCGATGAGTAGCACACCCCTTTCATCGAAGAACTCCGCTAACAAAACCTTCCCAGTCCGTTGCTCAGCTTTGAAATTTTTGTGTGGTGGCGATGCAGGATGATTCCACTTCATACTGCTGTGTTTTGTTTCCGGTCCGAGGAGACAGCATAAAGTTTCATCACCTGTTACTAATCTGGAAAGAAAGGTAGGGTCACTCTGATACCACACCAAATGTTCCAGTGAAAGACCCATTCAAATACTTTTGTGCATCGGACAACAACTTTGGCACCCATTATGCACACACTTTCCTGTATCCCAATTTCTCATGCAACTGTACACATGGTGCCATGACTCACATTGAATGTTCATTCCAGGGAACATTCAATGTGAGTCATCAGCCTTCACGCATTCATCCACTTATTCCACGAGTTTGGGTGTGACAACAGCATTGGTCTGGCCGGGGCGTGCATCTTCCAACAGGCTATCACGACCTTGTCGTAAATGTGCATTCCGCTTATCGACAGTTTTTCGTGACACAGCGAACATCCTCTTATAAATGTCAATCACCTTGTTGCATCAGGCCTTTAGCCAATAAAAAGCATATGACTGAACGTTCGCTCACTGACGCAGTTCGCGGTTGAAATGCCATTTTCACGTAATCCACGCTTCAAACACACCTGCTGATCCCACTGGAGGACAACGAATGCTGCACACCGCACTACTGTGCATGGTTGTTCCTCACTGCATGACGTCACAAACCAGTTTTTCTCTCATCACGTCCACTACTGTCGCAGCTATGTTTGCCAGTGGTTGGCTGTTTCATATCCTCGTCAGGAAACTTTTGCGCGTCGTTGTCACCTTTTCATTTCACCAAACCTTATATATAGTTGTTTCAGGTCATTTTGTGCTGTGTTCTTTGATGGTGAGTATATACAACTTTCAGAATATTCTACACCAGTGGTTCTCAAACTTTTTTTAGATTTGTATCCCTTGGTCATGACGAAAAGTGTAATTGTACCCCTCAATGAAATTTCCCCAAATGAGAGGCTTTAAATTTTTTTTATGAACACATGGCAAAATATTGAGGCAGTTTTAATCTATTGAAAAAAAACCACATCTGTAATAAAAATATTTGAAATGTGGCAAAGCTGTTAAAAGAATCTTACTTTTATTACCTTAATATTATTGCTTATTGAGAATCATTATGATCAGTAAAAAAACATAATTTTATTGAGAAAAGTCTGCAAAAAAAATCTTATCTTCAGTAAGTCGTTCAAAAATAATGAACAAAAACAAAACAAAACCGGACAGTAATTTTTCAAATCAAAATTCTTAGTCTGGAGTTGAGAGATTATGAATCCTCAAGGTTTTTCAGTGAGAGGGGTGTGCCTGCATGGCTTCACACAGCTTTCTGATGTCTGGGTGTCCAGTTGATACTTTCAAGTGGAGGTCCTGCTCCAAATTTTGCCTATTGCGGTACTTATTTTTCAGGTACACCATGGATGAAAAACCATTCTCACACAGATATGTTGTGGAGAAATGCATCATAAACTTGATGGCACGGTCAGCAATATGTGGAAACTCATTCAGTCTCTGCAACCAAAAGTCTGTCAAAGATGTTTTCTTGAAACTGGATTTGAGTGTTCCATCACAGGACAGTCTAATAATTTCTTGCTTTTCTTTCGTTGAAAGGAAATCTGATATCGTGAAGTCTTCCACTGCAGAAAAAGGGTCTTGCATCCAGAACTGACTGTCTAAAATCTTAGAAAAATATTTGTCAAAGTCTTCAATCAAACCCAGACAATGCTGTTTTACATCATTCACAACAGAACCATGAAGCTCAAGTTCAGTTTCTTCTACAAAATTTTCTAAGAACAGAAAGAATGACATTTATCCATTCACAACTTCTGTTGCTGCAAATTGAATTTTTTTTTTCAAAGATTTTACATTGTCATGGACCATAAAGGGCATTGTGTATTTACCCTGCATTCGTTTGTTCAGCTCATTCAGCCACTGGAAAATGTCAACCAAGAAAGCTAGCCTGCACAACCAGTGTTCATCTGTAAATCTGTCACGAAGCTCACACTTACTGTCAGAGAGGAAAACTTGAACTTCTTGTCTCACTTCATACAAACGCGCAAGACAATTTCCTTTGGAAAGTTACCTTACCTCGGTGTGGAAGAGGGGATGTTTATGCTCGCTACCCATTTCTTCACGCAAGATTGCAAAGAATCTTGAATTGCCTGCTTTTCATTTTATGAAATCAACTGTCTTCACTGCCCCTTGCAATACTATTTTCGTACCATTTCGACATTTTCTGGCTACTAGAGCCTCCCTGTGAAGACTACAATGGACAAATTTTGCCTGTGGCGCAACATTCTTTATTTGGGAAAACACCACTATGCTTGCCAATCATAGCTTGTGCACTGTCGGTGCAAACTCCGACACACTTTCCCCCACACGGGGATAACTGGTTTTCCAGTTATTTGGGGAGCGGTGCCCCCACGGCCCGAGCTGACCTTGTGCCCGGTCACCACCTGGTGTCATACTACCTATAGTTTTCTTTGTTGGTAGCTTTTGCAGGGACGGCTGTTCACCCAGCTGTTGGGGAGTCGCGCCCCCACGATCCCGAGCTGGTCTTGTGTCTCGACCTTTTGTTTTCTGCACTAGCGAGTTGCCCGTGTATATCATTTTTCTCATTACTCTTTACTAACATCCCGGTTTTTGTTGTTTTGTCACCATCCATTACTACTCCTACTAACTGTTCAGTCTGTAGGTTGCTGAAATTCCGCTTAGGCCCCATTCCAGGGTTTTTTTCTCGCTTAGTTTTTATTTCCCCCGTTTTCCTGGTTTGGGTGCTATACCTGCCTGCATGTTTGCCGCGTGCGGAGACCCGTGAGGCGGAAATGGGATGTCTGGCGGCTGAGGTCGCAGGAGACCAGATAAGTGTCTCCTGTGTACCAACACTCCTCTTCGACCCCGGCTTCGCTGTAAACGGAAGGCTAGAGGCTAGCCCACCTCTAGTCAGAAGCCCTGTACCAAGTCGTGTGCACGGCTTTAGCGGCTTTATTGTCGTATAGCACGGCAGGGTGAGCCCGGGGGCTGTGGGATCATACCAAAGGCGTTGGCATGACGGTATTGGAGGCCGAAGTGTCAGTCGAGTGCATGTGACCACAGCCAACGGACTATATCTGCAGCGCATAAGCTCCAGAACTGTGTTCTGCGTCACTTTCGTTGCTTGCGGACCTCCAGTTCTCCCTTGTTGGGCTCGGTAGTGGGCGGAGTCACCTGCAGATGAATCTTTCATAACACTATGGGGAAACATCACTCCAAACACAAGTCCCCAGACTAAACCCTCGGGGAGTAAACCCCCTGAGAAAATGTTGGTTGACGACAGCCACCCAACTAACCAACTGGCTAAAACAAACACTCTGAAACGAGCATTAGACCGTGAATTCGACAATCGTACAGGACCCTCGACTGCTTCTCTGGAACCTGCTGCTTTGAAACGTTTAACATCGAACGACTTGAATCTCTCTGCGGCGTTTCGCTCATAGAGTCTACTGGTCAAAGTGAGAGACTGTCCACCAAGTCTCCATTCTTTATATCCAAGGCTTTGGATGCTGCTATTGGCTCGCTGAAATCTGTGAAGAAACTTCGCTCTGGGGACCTGCTAGTCCAAACTAGCAGTGTTTCTTAGAGCAAGAACCTCCTGCAACTGAACACCCTTCAGGGTATTCCCATTAAGGTTACCCCACACCCCTACCTTAACACCTCTCGGGGTGTAATATCCGAATCTGATCTTTTAGATTGCAGTGAGGATGAACTAGTCAGAGAACTGGCAGATCAGGGAGTCATTGCCGCCCGTCGGATGATGTTCCGACGGGATGGTAACTTAGTAAAATCCAGGAATGTCACTTTGACTTTTAGCTCTCCCACCTCCCCGAGCGAGATAAAAGCTGGTTACTTGGCCTGCCGAGTACGCCCATATATCCCCACCCCTCTGCGCTGCTTCAAGTTTCAGAAATATGGGCACTCGCAGCGCTCGTGTAACAGTGCTGCACGGTGCGCAAATTGTGGTTCCACCGAACATGACGGGGCGGGTTGCTCTTCTGCAGCCTGCTGCGTAAACTGTGGTGAGGAACATGCCGCTTATTCTCGGAATTGTACAAAGTGGAAGGACGAGATGGCCATCCAGCGCGTAAAGACCCTGGAGGGCCTCTCGTACCCTGCCTCCAAGGCAAAACTAGGCATTACCAACACGAGACAGCGCAGTTTTGCCTCTGTTGTGCAATCTTCACCGCAGTCTGTTCAAACCCTTTTGCCGCGTCCTGTAGCTCTCGCCGGGCTTGCTAAACAAACTACATCTGAGCAGGCGACGCAGGTAGATTTTTCAGACTTTCAGCAGAGTCGACCGTCTGACTCTGCGTCTCCCAAGAAGCCCGGTTCTTCCCCTGCCAGGAGTCCTTCCTGTGCTTGTGGTAGGGCTGGCCCAAAGTCTACGAAGGTCTGCCCCTTACATCCATGTGTAGCGGTTCAACTAACCCATATCCAGGACTCTGAGGCCCTCACCCTCAACCACCATTGTGGGGGACCTTGCGGGGGAGGAATGTGACGGTTCGTCCTCCTCTGCTTCTTTGCCGAAGGACAAGACGTCGGTCCTACAGAGTGACGAAGAGTTTTGATTAACTCTTTGTCACTGATTCCACTCTTGTTGCTCTTTTATGGCAACGTGCATTTTACAATGGAACTGTCATCGACGTTGGAACTGTCTGTTCCAACGTCGATGACGTTAAACATCTCACTACTCATTCGCCGGTGTGCATGTGCTTGCAGGAAACGAAGCTTCGACCCAGCGATCCGCTGTCGGTCAAGCATCACAGCTGCTTCCGGAAGGATAACACCAGTGGTGACATTGCGTGTGGGGGCGTGGCTATCCTTGTCCCCACGCTGTCCCGGCTTCGCAGCTCTTGCTCGACACGCCTTTGCAGGCTGTGGCGGTGCGACTTTCCGTGAAGTCTGTTTGCTGCCTGTACCTTCCGCCGTCTGATGATGTCAGTGCTTCTGACCTTGAGAGTCTCGTGGATCAACTGCCCACCCCAACCCTTCTGTTGGGGGACTTTAATGCCCACAGTCCTTTGTGGGGCAGTGATCGCACGGGTACTAGAGGTCGCAGGGTGGAGGGTCTTTTGGCCTCCAACCCTCTTTGCATCCTGAATACCGGTGACTGTACCTACTTCCATGAGCCGAGTCGATCGTATTCTGCTATCGACCTTGCCCTGGGTTCTCCGTCGGTTGCTGCTGACTGGGAGTGGTCTGTGTCGCAGGACCCCCTCGGCAGTGATCATTTTCCGATTCTTCTATCTCTGTGCCGCGACGGGTCTCTTCCATCTTCTCGCCCTGCCAGATGGAAAATTGATCATGCCAAGTGGGAGGTTTTCGCCGCCACTGCCGTCGTTACTGAGGCAATGGTGACCCAGGAGCCTCTGGAAGCTGCAGTCTCCGAGGTTTCGGAGTGCATTGTGCGGGCAGCTGACTCTGCCATCCCCAAGACCTCTAGTCAGACTCCAAAGATCCCGAAACCCTGGTGGAATGAGGAATGCAGCGTTTCTAGGAAAGCACAGCATAAGGCGTGGGGAAAATTTCGGCGCTTCCCCACGCAGGAACATCTCCTGGCCTTTAAACGTGCCAAGGCTTATGCTCGGTTGGTTCGACGCCGTAGTAAAAGGGATTCTTGGCGGACCTATGTCTCCACCATCCGTACCGGCTCGAGTCCCAAACTCATCTGGGACCGAATACGCAAGATCAGGGGTAGTTCTCGCTCCAGCCAGATCTCTGTGCTTGAGCGGGACGGCGAAGAGATTGCTGATGTAGCTGGCATAGTGGATTGTCTGGGAGAAACATTTGCTTCTGTTTCCAGCAGTGCTGCCTACCCTGCCTCGTTCCGTGGGGTAAAAGAGAGCGCTGAGCGGCAGAAATTAAATTTCTCCGCTCGCGACAGTTCGGATTACAACCGGCCTTTTACTCTCACGGAGCTGCGGGCTGCCCTCCGTCGCTCTGGGACCACTGCTGTAGGACACGACCAGATCCACTATGAGATGTTGCGGCGCCTCTCGCCGTCCTCGCTCGCTCACCTCCTTGCGCTTTTTAATCGCATCTGGTGTGAGCAACAGTTCCCTGATTCTTGGCGTTTGGCTATTGTCATTCCCCAGGATCCCTGGTAACTACAGACCCATTGCGCTGACCAGCTGCTTGTGCAAAGTCCTAGAACGTATGGTAAATGCACGTCTCATCTTTTATCTAGAGAGCAACGACGTGTTTTCACCTTTCCAGAGTGGTTTCCGACGTCATCATAATACCGGTGACCATCTTCTCCGCCTTGAGACGTCTGTTCGAGAAACGTTTGTTAAGAGGCAGCACCTAGTTTCCATCTTTTTTGATCTAGAAAAAGCATGCGATCGTGCTTGGAGGTTTGGCATTCTTCGCGAACTGCACCAGTGCGGTTTGCGAGAAAATCTTCCCATCTTCATTGCCGGCTTCCTTCGCGATCGGGTGTTCCGGGTGCGCCTCGGTACGACCCTCTCCGCTCCTTTTTGCCAAGAACAAGGAGTTCCTCAAGGTTCCATCTTGTCTGTTTCACTTTTTATTTTGTGTGTCAATCAGACCTTTCGTGATCTTCCTCCGGCAATCTCTGGATCGATGTTTGTGGACGACTTGCAGATCTCTTGTGCTTCCTCCAATATGCACATGCTTGAGCGCCAGTTGCAGTGTGGGGTGAACAGAATCTGCTCTTGGGCGGACAGGAATGGGTTTGTCATCGCGCAGGAAGAGACCGTCTGCGTGCATTTTTGCCGCAGGCGTGGTCTCCACCCAGACCCAGTTCTGCGGTTGGGCTCTGCCGAAATTCCTGTTCTCCCTGAGACCACTTTCTTGGGTGTTCTTTTTGACCGGTCTCTGACCTTTCGCCCACACGTGCAACGCTTGAAAACCTCTTGCACTAAGGCATTGCGCATTTTGAAGATGCTCTCCAATACATCATGGGGAGCAGATCGCAGCACCATGCTTCACATCTACCGAGCGCTCATTCGTTCTCGGCTGGACTACGGCTGTGTGGTATATGGTCCGGCCAGGGATTCTATCCTCAAGCCCCTGGACCCTGTGCACCATCAGGCCCTGCGACTCTGCACGGGGGCGTTCCGAACCTCCCCAGTCGAAAGTCTATGTTGAAGCACATGAACCGCCTTTGAGTCTGCGTCGTCTGCAACTGTCGATCCAGTTCTATGCGAAACTGGGGGCTCTCCCTGACCATCCTTTGAGAGACTCCATCTTTGAACCCCAGTTCGTTCGCCTGTTTGAGCACCGACCATCCTGTGTGCCGACCTTGGGAATCCGCGTGAGGACTACAGCCAGGGATGCTGGGATTGATGTCTCCCTTATTGGTGAACTAAGGCTGGTTGACCAGCCGCTATGGACTCGTGTCATTCCGGACGTAGACTTGTCCCTCAGCAGAGTTTTGAAATCATCCTGCCACCCTGTTGAGTTTTGCCAGCGCTTCGCCGAGCACCGTTCTCGCCACCCGGATTTTGTGCCGGCTTTTACTGACGGCTCAAAGTCCGTGGGGTTTGTGGGTTCCGCATTCGTGTGCGCGGACGTCATCCACGGAGAGCGCCTTCCATCGGAAGCTTCGGTGTTCTCTGCTGAGGTACATGCTATATTACTTTGTCTCCGTCATGTCCAGGCGAGACCCCATCGCCGGGTTATTCTTTATGCGGATTCCTTGGGTGTCTTACAGCTTTTGTCATCTGGCACCGACAGTGATCATCCAGGCGTTCAGGCGGTGCGCCGTGTTTTGCACCATCTGACCGAGGCTGGTTTTCGCATCCGATTTTGTTGGATTCCAAGTCACGTTGGTATCCGGGGAAATGAGTTGGCGGATATTACTGCCAAATCTGCCTCATCTCTCCCTGTCTCTGTTCTGCCCCTGTACCATCGTGACTTCAAGCCTGCCATTGTTCGCTATGTCCGGCAACAATGGCAAACTCGCTGGAGCGCCCTGACGGCGAACAAACTTTTTCACTTAAAGCCAGAGATTGGTTTGTGGAATTCCAGCCTTCGAGTCAATCGTCGTGAGGAAGTTGTCCTTGCACGTCTCCGCATTGGGCATTGTCGCTTCACTCACCGCTTTTTGCTGTGTGGCGACACTGCGCCGATGTGCGAGACGTGTAACTGTCGTCTTACTGTTGTTCATGTTTTGTGTTCTTGTGTTCGTTTTTGTGGTCTTCGTTTTTTTCATGCTCATCTGTTGGTTCTTTGGCCAACTATGGCCCTTGCGCCACAAAAATTTATTTACCAACCAACCAACCGACACACTTCTCCCAGTCTACACCATGCTGAGTCATAAAGCCATTCAGAGTGTCAAATATCCCCTGTGCTGTTGTCCACTTGGGAGCTCCTTGCAGAACAAAATGGCTTCTGCCACAGCGGGGTTAGTATCAATATATCTAACAAATTCTACCAACTGAGCAATATTTGTGCAATCTGTACTCTCGTTCAGCTGTACAGCAAAGTATTTTGCTGATTTCAGTTTACTGATGAGTTGTTCCTCCAAATCATTAGCCATACTTGAGATCCTGCGAGACACAGTGTCATTGGACAGAGAGATAGCATCTAGCTGATTTGCTTGTTTTTCACCAATAATACTTGACACCATGTCTTTGGCCGCAGGCAGTAAATATGACTCGCCATCAGTGTGGGGTTTTCCAGCCCTTCCTATTCTTAAACTGATTTTGAATGACGCTTCAAGGCTTTTCATATTCAGAGATGAAAAAGAGGCAATTTTTTGTTTATCAGATTTTATTTCTGCTTCATATGAAAATGCCTTTTTAGTAACAATGTTTCATTGAATTGTTGGAAAGGGTTTCAAAACAAATGACATTTAGGGGTGTAGGTTCTGACTCATTTCCTGCATAAGAAAATCCTAAAGACAAGTATTTTAAATCATACTTTCTTATTTTAGGCTGAGATTTCTTCTGATGAGTAATCCTAAGTAAAGAAGGTCCAGCTTCCGTTGCCTCTCCAACGTTTTTACAATCATCATCTTCACCACTGGTAACCTCACTTTCCAATTCGAGTCTTTGCTTTTTAACAGGCTGGGTTTGTTTCATTAGCCACTTATCCAACTTGATTGATACGAGAAAAAGGTAAAAAAAAAGGCTTCAAGCTCTACCAGTTTACCTGTTGGAGTTTCGTTTGAAGCCTGATCGAGAAACAGTGGTGGCGTTTCAGGTGAAGTAGGTGAAGTGCCTCTTCACTTATTTTACTCAAAATAAAGTTTTATTCAGTATTTTTTTATAATATGTTTTTTTTTGCCTTTATTCAGTTCTAAAATACTCAAAATTTTGAATAGATATTAATTCACATGGCGCGCTCAATACGGAAAGCAAATCCTTATACGCAAAACAGTGCAAGTGAAGAGCCGAAATGAGAATGCTTGGAAGTCAGCAGTTTTCCGCCGAGTTGCCATGGTAACCGTGACGTCACCCTCCCCAATCTGCTCGCTCAAGTGAAGTGTTTCAGCTTCATGCGCCTTACCTCTGCATCTTTCAGTTTTTGAGCGTTAAGTCGTGAGAGATCACGGTGGAGTGGGCGAACTACCAGGGTACCATGCAATCTGCTCGGGCTTTTTCCTTGTGGTGCTGTGGGACATTATTTTCCGAAAGGAATTTGTTCTTTTGTGTTTTGTGATTATTTGTTGAAAGCTTTAACTGATGTTTTAGGTTTGTGTACAATTTAAGTGATAGTGATAGTTTTTAGTGTGCATCCTGCGGACGACATTGTTTGTAATTTATTGCAAACTCCATTTACTCTGCCGAAAGATGAAGATAAAAGAGACATTTTGCTTCAAGGACGACCAACGGATTCACTGACAATTGTTGCCAAGAACGAAATCAAGAAGAGAGGTAAATCTAACAATATTAATTTAAAAAATTGTTGGTTTACTGAATATAAATGGATTTGCAGCACTTCTGTGTTAATTTTTTTTTTTTTTGGGCCCTGCTTACTTTTTAGTAATCAACATTCGGCGTGGAATAAAGATGGATTCTCAGATTTATTAAGCGTAACTCGGTCACTTCATGAACATCGTGATTCTAGTGAACACCTGAAATGAGGAATAATGTTAAGGAATTTTGAAAAAATTCAAAACACCATTGCCGATGCCCTGAGGAAGAATGCTAGGCTTTTGAAAACGCATTTTAACGAAAACGTTCATTTAAATAGACTTTTCCTGCAGACAGTGATTGATGCAGTATTAGTCTATACTGTATTTGAGCAAACAAGAACTAGCATTCCATGGCCATGACGAAAGCATGGGCTCGATAAATCGTGGAAATTTCATTGAATTACTTTCATTGTTGATATGAAGAAGTTCTTTAGAAATTGAAAATCAATACGAAAGGATAAAAAACTATTCAAAATGAATTAATTGAATGTATTTCTGAATATATAAACGATCACGTCAAAAATTAAATAATTTTTGATTGTTGATTCGGAAGGTGTATTGGTTGAGGGATTTTTGGGTTTCCATGATGTGAATGAAGACAGAACGTCAGGAGCTTTATACAAAATGCTAGACAAAATTTTGGAACAGTCTGATTACCAACACAAATAAATAGGACAATATTACGATGGGGCAAGTATAATGTCTGGACACTTAAATGGGCTACAGCAAAAAAAGTCAAGAATGAAACTTCTTAAGCTGTTTTTGTTCAATGCTTAGTTCATCGTTTGAATCTTGTATTACACCAGAGTTTTTCTAAAATTTCTGAGTGTCTAATACTTTTTGCAAGCCTCAGTGGAATTGCTTCGTTTGTTCACCATTCTGTGAAGCGGTCTTATACACTTATATCAACAACCGCAAGATGCAGACCAACCATAACAGAAGCTCGATGGTCCTCCACTTCGAAATTAGAAGTGCAGTTGTTGAAGATTGGGATAAATTGAAGGAAGTGTTCGGATTTCTGACGAATAGCGAATAATCAGACAAAAATCAATTCATCTTGTCAAGGGGTTTTTGAATGATATGAACACTTTCGAATTTACATTTTTGGCTCCACCGATCTATTATTCGAACTTTTGAAGAAAAGATAACTAAACATAAACTACTGTGTAACTCAAATTAAAAAACAACAAAAAAACCTCGTGAAATTTTGAGCCATAAAAGGAACGATGAGTTATTTGAAACACAGTTTGGAAAAGCTAGCAAAATCACAGAAATAAGCACGGGAATATGCTGCTCTTACACAGGAAACAATTTTTCAAAATTATAAACAAATGTATTTTGATTTTTGAAATTTTGGACCACATTCTTATGGAAATGGATATAAGATTTCAAGACTGTAAGATACTTCAATTTGTCTGACTTGCTGACACAACCAAATTCGAATAATTTAATGCATGCTTTCCCACTCGCGCTCTTGAAAATCTACATTTTTATGGAAACATATTTACTAAACACCAGCGTCTTAAAAATGAACTGAGTCTTGTATATGCCGATGAAAAATTAAGGAATGTATTGACTGAAGAACTCCTTCGAGTGTTTCACGGAGACAAAGACATTTTTACAGAAGATTATAAATTGGTTTTCCTCAGTTTAACAATTCCATCTACAAGTGTGCCAGTGGAAAGAAGTTTTCTTAAAAGAATACAAACTTGCTCAAGAAACACTAGTTCCCAAGATAGACTTGCTTCTCTGGCAAATATTTCTATTCAGGAAGACATTTTATTGATGCTCACGAAGAAACAACCATCTAACCATCTTATGACGACAAATTTGCAGCTTTAAAAGGAAGAAAAATTGATTTAATATACAAAAAATAAGTAAGTCCTCATTAAGGGATTTTCATTGTAGACAGTATATATCTTTTCATACTGCTCTTGTACCTCTTCACCTATTTTTCCAACCACGAGCCGCCACTGTCGAGAAATGGTGCTACTGCAAGAGAGCGCTAAGGAGGGACGCCAGGAGGAGGAGAAGAAGATTGTTGTTGTTTGGAGAGGTGAACGATGTACTTGTGTATTACAGTTACATGTTTGGTTTTAGATTAGAATTAGATCTTAGAATAAATCTGAGTTAGTAGAGTTGATTAAGTGTTACTGATGCGAGTAATGGTTTATCATTAGCATCAGTAGGAGAAGACTGCAAAAGCTAAGAGAGTTAGTTATGCAACCTTGGCTATATTAAAGGAGACTTATATAACTAAGACCAAAATGTTGATGCAAAAAAGAAGAGAGATGAGGACAACTAAAGAAGATGTGACTTCCAAAGTGGAATATATAGAGCTATGCAAGACAGTAAGAAAAAGTATCACTGAAGACATAAGAAAATTCAACTGTGAACTAGTGAGGAAAGCAATTGAAAACAACCAAAGCCTAAAGATAGCAAAGGGACATCTCAGTAAGGGAAGAAAACAGATTATGGCACTGAGAAAAGAAGATGGTTCTGTAACAAGAAATAGAGGTGAAATTTTGACAAGAGTGAAAGATTTCTACTCCAAATTATATGAAAGGGATGATATATGCACTCCAGACATCATGAAAGATACCAGTACCAGAGTTCCTCCAGTCCTTCCAGCAGAAGTTGCACATGCAATCAAGAACATGAAGCGAGGAAAAGCTCCAGGAGAAGATGGAATTACTGTAGACATCATACAAGAAGCAAGTGGAGAAATCGAAACAGTACTCGCCCAAATTTTCACTCGATGCCTTAATGAAGGAAAGATTCCTGAGGATTGGAACACCGCTACAATGATCCTGCTACATAAGAAAGGTGACATTGAGGATCTCGGAAACTACAGACCTATCAGCCTCCTATCAGTAATTTATAAAATCTTCACTAAAGTTCTTTCACACAGCTTGAAGGTAACACTGGACATGGCTCAACCGAGAGAACAAGCTGGATTCAGGAGTGGCTACAGCACAATAGATCATATCCACGTGCTGAGAGAACTAATTGAAAGAGCGAGGGAATATGAACTTCCATTGTGCATGGCTTTTATCGATTATGAAAAAGCCTTTGATTCGATGAAACCATCAGCAGTTACAATGGCTCTGAAAACCTGCGGTATTGAAGATGCATACATTAATATTATTAATAACATCTATGAAAATGCAAGTGCAAAGATTAGGCTGTTTGAAAATACAACACACGTAAAAATTGGAAAGGGAGTGAGACAAGGTGACACCATATCTCCGAAGCTCTTTAATGCCACATTGGAGGGTGTTTTTCAGTTGCTGAGCTGGGAAAACAAGGGGATAAAGATTAATGGAGATTATCTAACCCACCTTCGTTTTGCTGATGACGTAGTCATTTTTGCAACTACCCCATCAGAGCTGCAGAGTATGATCCAGGAACTTGCTGACAAGAGTAAAGAAGTGGGATTAAAAATGAACTTTCAGAAGACAAAAGTGATGTTCAATGCTTTTACAAGAAATGAAGATTTATCGATTGATGGAGAAAAGCTGGAGATAACAGACACGTACGTTTATCTTGGACAGCAGATATCAAGTGAGGGTCACATTGATGAAGAAATTAATCGGCGTACAAAACTTGCCTGGAGAGCTTTTGGAAGAAACAGCATAATTTTCAAGAGCAATATGCCATTATGTCTTAAAAGAAAAGTGTTTGATCAATGCATCCTTCCAGTGCTTACGTATGGTGCAGAGACGTGGACCTTAACTAAAAGAGACATACAAAGGCTGCAGACAACTCAAAGTAGCATGGAGAGGTGCATACTTGGTGTAACCAGGAGAGATAAGAAGAGGAACTCGTGGATCCGAAAAATGACAAGAGTGGAAGACATCATGATCAGAGTTAAATCCCTGAAATGGCAATGGGCTGGACATACTGCCAGAAGGACAGATCATCGATGGACAGCCGAAATTTTAGATTGGATTCCAAGGGACAGGAAAAGACCCAGAAGAAGACCACATGGGAGATGGGTGGATGAAATTCGAAAGTATGCAGGGGTGACATGGAGGAGACTGGCACAAGACAGACCGTTGTGGAGGAAACTTGGGGAGACCTTCGTCCAGCAGTGGATTGATAATGGTTGACAATGATGATGATGATGATATAACTAAGTTGTAACATTTCACTACTCTGTTGTTTGTGCAAGAAAAGCAACGAAAATTCAATACAAATTCTACTACGTAAACTCGCGACTCTTATTTTCAACACTTGTAACTGACATCAGTGATTCCAAATATCCCACTCTGTTACAGTTACACAAAAGTCTTCAAATTTCACCTGAAAACTCCCTAAATTTGGCCAAAAGTATCTACGTTGTCATCGTGCTGCCATCTGTTTTTCAACCTGTGAAGTAACTATTATGATTTTTTTTGTTTATGTTTTCTTTATAAATTGTAGCACATCAAAACACAGTATAACAAGAAATAGAAATTAGTACTTTTATTTACTTATTCATACACATGAATAAATAAATAAATAAGAACTATTTAAAAATGTCCTAATAAATAAACGATTATACTTAGAAGTTTTGAACAAATTTAATTAGAGAGAGTGAGAGCTGCTCATGTACTCTGAAAGCCATGCGCTGTACCCTATGGGGGTACGTGTACCACAGTTTGAGAACCACTGTTCTACACCATTTCCTGGTCATGAAATAACCACTTTCAAATGATTCTGTGGATAAAAACATCAATTTTACTCCATGAACAATATATATATATATATATATATATTTAGGCTAGCATGTGTTAATGAACTTAAAGGAAGAAACACACAGTACCAAAAAATATCAGCAAAGGAAATGTGCAGTGAACAAACACATGGCATAATGATAATAGATATCAATGATAGGTTTCAGCATCATTGGTAGGGATATGATCAGTTGGTCAGAGATAGCATAGATGCACTGCATAGAAGAAATTGGGAAAATATAACTTAAAAACCATGTTTATTCAGTACTGTAAACAGGATATTGGATACAGCAAACTGGAATAAAATTGAACTTATATGTACACTCCGGAAAGAAGTAGAATTAGAAACAGCAAAACGTATTTTTCAGGCTTTCACCAGAATCATAGGCAGGAAGTTGTTCTCACATATCTCTGCATTGGCTGTTTCACTCTGCTACTTATTGTGTGGTGACACAGGCTTTATGCAGTTCACACCTGACTATTGTTTTTCTTGTGAGCATTTTGGTTGTCTTCGTTCCCAACTAACAAGACGACTCAGCAGTCCTTTTTATCTGTGTCTTGAAGTTTGTGCAGTCAGTCATTTTTATGTCAGCCCTTTGCACCATTGCATATTGTATTGTGTTCAGTATCCTGTCCTGTATGTGTTCAGTATCCTGTCCTGTATGTGTTTCCTTGTTGTGTTTAGGTGTATGTTTTTTCTATCCGATTTTGTGATTAATCATGGTGTTTGGAACTCTGGTCCATAAAGGCCCCTGCACTACTGAAATAGACTAACCAGCCAACCACAAATATTTTTACTGCAAGGGTATGTACAGTAAACTGCAGCAGTAATAAATGTAAGTATGCCATCATAGGCTTTTAGAAATATAATTGAAAAGGAAATACAAAAAAATCCAAGAAAATGGTTGTTGGTGTTAACATTCTTGCGTGCATATTTCACATCTGTGTGTATGTGAGAGACTGTTTGCTTTCAAGCCCCGAGCTTCAGATTTTGCACGGCAGACCCTGGATTTCTGGGCAAGTTCTTCCCATGTGAAAGGTGCGTCATGATTGATCAAAGATCAAAGGACACAAATTGTTTATGTTGTGCTTTGAATTTCTTTGTCTCAGGGATAGGAGTGAGTCTCCTATTTAGCTAAAAGTCTCTTTTTTTTCCAACTTGTCTCTTAAAGTATCTTTTTTTGTAATCAGGTCTCCTAAAATCTCTTTTTTTAAGGGATTTGTTCTTGATTCAAGAACAAATCCCGTAAAAAAGGCATTTGATATTAAATTCTTTGTCTTATTTTCGCAAATTTGTTTAACCTTAGGTAATATTGTATAGTAACCCCAATGAAGGTTACCTGAGGTGTGTTTTAGTTTCATTTGTGCTTATTATCTTTTTAATTTGAGAGATGAGCACTTTTGAAATCTGTGGTCTTAATTTTGCACGTGTCTAATGAAATGTACTTTTATTGTTCCAGGCGCTTTGAGTGAAGAATTTTTATGCAAGCTATGACAGTATTGGTATTATTATAGTATTAGTATTGATAGTGTAAAAATTCAAGAGGAACTAGTGCAATATTTTGGTGTTTTAATGGCTCATTTTAATTAGACATTTTAGTGAAAAAATCTGAGATATTATTATGGGCAAGTGCAAGTTTCGAGACTTTTGGTTGAAGCAAGAAGACAGTAGTGGTCACGAGGTTTCATTGTGGTGTGTTAAATAAACAAAGTGAGTCTGAGGCTTATGTAAATTATGTATTGCTGTGATAAATATTGGGAACAAGAGTGTTCACTCATTATTACAGAATGCTGGTGGCTTCAAACATAAGAAAATTTTGTTGGAGGTTTTGAATCCAAAACAGATGACTCTGTGCAGGTCAGCTACAGCATTTAATGTTGGAGAGCAATCTTGTAGCTCCTTTACCAACCGTACTAATCTAAATGCCTGATTAGGGTTAGTGAGTTCAAAAGACAAAGCAACCACTGCTGAAATAATTCTTACCCTCAAACACATTTGCAGCAATTTCTCAGCTAATTCTTCTAGTGACTGGAAGCAAGTTTTGGATGCCATGTTTCCAGGAGTAATTCCATCGGACTTCTCTCTCAGTCCAAAAAAGATGCGGTACCTTATAAATGATGCACTAGGCATCCTTTATAAGATACCACATTTTTTTTTATTTTCGTGATCAAATGCTAGAATATTTAGATTTGACAAGTGTTTATTATTTCATTTGATGAAACAACTAATATTGAGAACAAAAAGGAATTTCAGATCACTGTTTGTTATTGTTCAGAGGCCAGGACTGAAGTTGTTTCGTGTCATTTAGATACGGTTTTTCTTGGTAAAGCTGATGCAGAAATACTTTACTCTGAAATTTCCTCAGCAATGGATCGTGCTAATTTACCACTAATAACCTGTTAATGATAGGCTCGGACGGGCCCAACGTTAACGAAACTGTGCATAGGCTGTTCAATGAAGAACTATTGACAATAAGGTCCAAAGGATTGGTGGACATTGGAACCTGCCCAATCCACATTGTCCACAACACATTTCTCAAAGCACTTGAAAATTTTGGTGAAGATGCTTCCTCTTTGGTGATAAGCATTTATTATTATTTTAGTGACTGGCCATCAAGATGGGAAGAGTTTGAAGCTATCCAGAATGAACTCAAACTGTCTGCATGTAAATTCATTAAACATACTACTTCTAGATGGTTAACTTTTGTTAATGCTGCCAAAAGACTGATTGAGCAGTGGCCTGCTGTTTTACAGTATTTTTTGAAATTTGTACCTTCTAAAAAAAGTCATGACCATCTTCAGAAAAACTTTTTAAAATTTTGTAGCATTGTTAAAGAAACTTGGGATGTTGGCTGAGCTTCACTTTACTTTTTCATCTGCTGAACTTTTTCAGACATTCACTAGAACTTTTCAGGTTGACCGTCCGCTGGTTCATATTTTGTTTAAAGAATTCCTGTCAGTAGTGCAGAAGCTAGCCAGTCACATTTGCTATTCATCTGCTTTAAAATATTTGTACTCGTATGACTGGGTAAATAAGAACTTATTTGATCAGATAAATTTGGTAGAACTGTCTTCTACTGCTATGTCTGAAGAAGTAAAGGCCGCCCCGGTGGCGCAGTGGTCTAAGGCGCTGGCCTCTGATCATTCGTCCGTAAGGGGTCCGGGTTCGAATCCCGGTCAGGCATGGATGTTGTGTTTGTCTTACGGCACTGGCTCTTTCCCTTCCCTGGAACCAGTGACTCTAAATTAGGGACGGGCGACTGCTTATAGCCCATTGAGTTGCTCACGGTGGTCGTTAAACCTCCAATCAAAAAAAAAAAAAAAAAAAAGAAGAAGTAAAGAAAGAAGCTTCTTTGCTTGACCAAAAAAGGAAACTGATTTTTCAGAAAATTGTCCAATCACACTATATTGCTGGTTGTACAAGCCTTATAAAAAGGCCATCACACCTTCATTAAGGCTTGAAAAAGCCCTTGGATGTCTACACAAATCAGAAAGAAACATACAGAGAAGCTGTTGACAGATTGTGACTGTTGCCAAAGCACTCCCTTTAGATATTCATGAAGATTGCCTCCTAGATGAGTGGAAATGTCTTCAGGTGGAAAGTGACGAATCACTCCCATAGAAGTGGGTACTTGGTAGAAATAGGCTTTGTGTATCATGGTTTGAGATTGTTTTTAAAAGTAATGGTGTAAATGGTGTGTTGTCATTCAAGCTGTTTGTACAAGGGAACCATCTCACAAGTTTTGCCAGTTTTCATTTTCAGAAGCACTCAGGGAAGCTTATAGAAATGAAATTGAGAATGTGTAGTCTTTCTGAAAACTTTTGCCTAACAATTGGGAAATGAACTAAAAAAAAAAAAAAGAAAAAAAAGGAGGAGGAAAGGGCAATACATGTGTCACATTCTAAGAAATTGAGAACATGAAATTCCAAAACTGACATTGAGAGAAACAGCCAAAAGAAAGGGAAGCAAATAATTAAATAGACATCATGGAATGGACTAGGAAATTCAGCAGAGAGAGAGAGAGAGAGAGAGAGAGAAAGAGTTAATTTGGCTTCACATAAAGGCATGTTCAGAAAGCTGGTTACACATAATACACTCATTGTCATAAAAATCCACGCACCAAGAAGGAGGCGTTAGATTGAAATGAGATTTTAGTAGTGAAATGGTACATACCAAGGACAGAAGTGATTACAATATCACAGCAGCAGGAAGATTTCCCACGGACATACGGTACACATTCCGGTCAGCGTTAGAACCGCGTCCGACCGCCTCGTGCTTGGATACATGCGGTCATACGGTCCGCACGGAGTCAAAGAGATGCCGTATGTTATCCTGGGACAGATTGGTCCACACTTCTTGCAACTGATGCTCTAAATCACGAACACTGGGACAGCTGGCGTACCATCTGGTCCCACACGTGCTCAATGGGTGAGAGATCTGGCAGGCCACGGAAGCGTCGAAGCATGACGTAGACAGTCCTGGGAAGTCCGGGCCGCCCTGCCAGGAATGGCAGTACATGGGGCCGCAGGATCTCCTGTACGTAGCTGGTGGTGTGTCTGGGTCGTCCGGGTGCCTTCCCGTGTCCATTGCTACCAACACGATCGCACCATACTGTCCGACCGGCCCAAGTGGCTGCCGGTTCGGCGCGCCGTCCACCCTGCCTCTCTCATCCCAACGATACGGCCTCATTCAAACTCTGTCAGTTGCCCGTACGCACAATCTACAGCGGCTCCTCGGCATGTCTATCGCTCAGGGATTTCACCTGAATCTTACCGTGCACTTTGGCAACCATGTGGGATCAGTTCACATGTACAGGACTTTAGGAAGGGTAATAAGCAGTCGCTCAACCCTAATTTAGAGCCACTGTTTCCAGGGAAGGCAGAGAACCAGTGCCGTATGACCAACATCCTTGGATCCCGATTCTCTGTGATGAATGGTGAGGAGCCAGCGCTTAGATCCCTGAGCAAGTGCGGTGGCCGTCGATTGCATTGGTTCTAAATGTTCGAACTTTTTTCCAGAGGGAGGCCGAGAGAAAAGTAGGAGTGGCAGTGCCCGCCTATAAGGTTAACCTTGCGTACAAGTGGGCAAGAAAGTTTACAATGAAGGTGTATGAACAATGACAAGAATAGTATGAAGAAAAGTGAATGCAACAGAGCAGGGCCGCTAAATATATTATCCATATCGATTATTTCAGATAGGTTTTGAATCTTAAAACCCATTTTTAGGAAAAAGAAACTCAATTAATATGATGTAATACGTATAATGGAAGCCCGAAGTAGGTACCAGGTGTGCTTACACTTTTTAAGCACACTTTAAAAATTTCAAATGTATAATTTATCCCAACATAGCTCATAAGACATTTAGGAATTTTAGGTCCATGGACTCGAGGTATCTACTGAAATAACGGTCCTTAAACGTTGAACAGCTATATAAAATAATTACTTTTAAATATGGGAAATACAGGGATAATATGGAAATATGTGATTTATTAAAGTGTAATCGAATTCAATGTAAAACTACTAGAAAAGCAAATTAATGGGATAATAATGCGCCGCCCTAATGGCGCAATGCTCTAAGCGATGGCTTCTGATCATTCGTCCGCGATGGGTCCGGGTTCAAATCCCGGTGAGGCATGGATGTTGTGTTTGTCTTACGGCACTGGCTTTTCCCCTTTTCTGGAGCTAGTGTCCCTAAATTAGGGACGGGCGACTGCTTATAGCCCACTGAGTTGCTCACGGTGGTCGCTAAACCTCCAATAAAAAAAAATGCTATTGTATGAAAATTGGCAGTTTCACAAGTGTTATAAAAATAAAAT
This sequence comes from Macrothele yani, assembly GCA_039090855.1. Classification (NCBI taxonomy): domain Eukaryota; kingdom Metazoa; phylum Arthropoda; class Arachnida; order Araneae; family Macrothelidae; genus Macrothele; species Macrothele yani. Next base: position 77,148,053 of record CM077025.1, on the reverse strand, counting down.
GGCCTTGGCATCTAAAATTACTTAAAATATAAAAAATATGAACTAAAATGCCTTAATAATAAATTACTAATTGCTACAAAATATTGACTCAGTAGAAAAGAATAATAGTGCTTTGGTTTGAAAATTTATAGCTTCATAAAAACTATAAAAATGTTCTCTATGAAAATTGGTGATTATGTGCAAAATGACTAAAACTAGGTTAGCAAAGATATTTCTAAAAGTAATATTTTACACATTTCCCAGTCCCACTTTCAGATTTCTCATTTAGTGCTTTTCCTTCGTCAGCATCGATGTCAGACGACGCTATCTCCTCAGGGACTGTTTAAGTGTTGACAACTCATTGACTGCTTTTTCGTTTCAGGGTTGTATTGGAAGATCAGGTTTCATCACAAGTGATAACCGTTTTTAAAAGGCTGAGGTTCGCCTGAATTTGCCCCAGAATATCAGCACTAATTCTCTTGCGATGTTCATTTTGTTCAGTCGTCAGAAGCGTGGAGACCATATTGGCACAAACCATGGTCATTTTCATGTAAAATTTGCCTAACAGTCGATGTTTATCATTTCTGCTTTTATTGTAATACTCGGTCCGATCATTTCGAACAGCTGCGCAGATTTTGTCGTGATTGTCTTCAGTTTTTGAAATGCTTGGGGATCCCAGACTTTTGCCTTCTTCAATGTCTTACCCAAGGTCTTACCGGCCTTCATTAACTTCATATGCAACTCAAAAACACGCTCACGAGAAGTGCATTCTTCCCCATACGCCTCGCGTAACTTTCCAAAACATTCGAAGGGCATTTTCTTTCATTTCACTAGAAATGTCCCGTTTATCCATTACTCAATTTTTGAACTCAGAATTTTTCCGACACGCGACAAATAGCACGGATTTTCATTGACGTGTGTCACCGAACTAATGCAGAGAATAGAATAGATGGAGTAAGGGTCATCCGTTTCTTTCACGTAATCAAAGTGAACACAACCCCTGCGGCCATGCTGTTGAGACAAGTTGCAGCCAATCACAGCCACTACCGCCATGTTGGCATGGGCGGAGTTACGGGGGTAGGAGGGCATTGCCCCCCCAACGTTGGAGGAGAAATTAATGAATTTTTCTACAATAAAGATAGTCTATACCTATAACCAAGACAATTATTGAATGTGAACCGGTCTCTGAACGAAATATAAACAACCAACAGTTGTCGCCCTCACGCATTCCACAACAATGATGCCAATGACAAATAAAGCTGTGTCAAAATGCGCTCCTAATTACACCGGATTAGATAGAAAGTTGGCGCAGCATTACCCAACTTTCTATCTAATCCGGTGTAATTCAGTCGCTATGACATCTGGCTCATAGCAACCGCTAATCCTGCCACTGGCCGCCCCGGTGGCGCAGTGGTCTAAGGCGTTGGCCTCTGATCATTCGTCCGTAAGGGGTCCGGGTTCGTATCCCGGTCAGACATGGATGTTGTGTTTGTCTTAAATTACGGACGGGCGACTGCTTATAGCCCATTGAGTTGTCCCTAAATTACGGACGGGCGACTGCTTATAGCCCATTGAGTTGTTCACGGTGGTCGTTAAACCTCCAATCAAAAAAAAAAAAAAAAAAATCCTGCCACTGCCAATCAACGTCGGACTATGATCTGCCCGGAATTGATTGGAAATGCGCCTGCGCCTCTCTCGAGCGAGCCTCATTCGACCCTCCCTCCCTTCACAAAGCTCCGCCGGTGTGTTATTCTTAGCACAGTATTTGACTGCTTCTGTGCGTGGTCTCAGTCGTACGCTGTTGTTTTTGCGTGTGGTAAAATATTGTGCTATGTGCTTGTATTTAGTATCGACATTTTAAGAAATTAATCATGAGTAAGTGTTCTAAGAGACAAACATTTTTTTCTTTTCAAAGTCAAATGACTCGCAAACACCTATGCGTAGTTCACAAACTTGTGTGAAAGTGAAGTGCTACGAGAACGAGATATTCCTAAACCGGAACCATGTAGTTCTGTTGAGTTCATAGACGATCTGGGTGATTTACAGAGCGATCCATCTCGCCCAGTCTTACTACATACAGTATCCGCTTTCAGACTTCTCAGACACTAAATGTGGCTTTACAGCTTCGTATTTGAAAAAGTTTGAATGGCTAGAATATAGTTTGAAAAAAGATGGTGCGTTTTGCTATGCATGTAGGCAATTTCCTTCAAGTAACAAAGGTGATTTATACACAGAAAAAGTAATGAAAAATTGGAAAAAAGCAGGTGAAAAGTTGAAAAAACATGCAGTTAGTGCAGCGCACTCATTTTCTATTTTCGAATACATTAATTTCAGAGACAGTAGCTACGAAAATATCTGCGTCTCATAAAGAACTTGTGAGTGAAAACCGTTAATATTTAAATTAGGTGTTGGATATTCTTCTGTATCTGGCAAAGCAGGGCTTGGCACTTCGCGGCCATGACGAGTCCAGTGAATCCCAAAACAAGGGCAATTATTTAGAGTTGTGTGAACTTTTTTGTAAATATGGCGAAAAATTTAAAGACAAGTATGAACGTACCATAATTTTAAGAGTCCTTGTGTACAGAATAAATTGTTGCAAATTGTCAGAGAAGAAGTATTGAAAACAACGAGATAGAAATACATAGAGTGCTTCTGTGATTAGTTCTCTGCTGTGGCAGCTGAAGCCAACGAGGGGAGAGCCCGCCATCTTTGATGAGGTACAAATTCTGTGTGTGTCAAGGAGTCACCTCGGTTCTTTCAGCTGCTCGGCGATCGTGTTATGATTTGTGAATATTCACAATTATCAGCACATTTTGGATAATTATTTCAACAATAAAATGCCATTTACTCCACTTTTAGAAGGTTAGCCCTACATTTCACAAGTAAGCATTTTAAAATAAGGTTGAGCTGTAAATGCTCAGTTAATTAAACGCAGAAAATAAGACATCTAATCCGTATAGCTGGTGATTAAACCAGCAGATGAACCATTTCAATATCTGTGTTATCTTAAGACTTTTTATTCCTTATATTTTGTAAACAGTCGTACTCAATGTGAACACTGAAGCATGTTTATGGGAAGATGAGGTTAATTGTGAGCTACCAACTTTGAGGCTTTTTGGGAACAATTTTTACTTATGCTAGTGTTTTTTTGTTTTTTTTTTACATATACTTGAGGATGTTTTGCAAATGGCATTTGTATATATATTCTAGAATCTGTACAGTGTACTTGCAACTTGTCTGACAAGACAACAAATATTTCAAAATCTTAGGAAGCAGCAATTTCTTTTTATGTGATAAAGATCATGTACCCATGGCTAATGCCCATTAGATAGCAAATACTGGTAAAGCAATCAATTTATGGTTACTTAAATTGCAGAAGTAATAATTGTGATTGGTAATATCAATTTATTGCTTGCTGACACCTGTCAGGAAAGAATCTAGTATTTTATCTGAAAGCACAGGGTCACCCATGCAGCTTGTGTTCTAGGCATTTGTCTCTGATTAGTGATTAATCTGTAGTATTACTGCAACAAAGTGAGAGTGGGGAGCTTGAAAATTTCTTGACAGAATACTCTTTATTTGTGAATGTGTTAGTACAATGTGTGTGGTTTTTGGGTAGCACAAATACAGGCAATATTGATTTAAAACTGAAAATAGGAAACAGGGAGTACAATGGTACCTCAAAAATGCAAATAACATAAAATATTTATGAAAACTGGCACAAACGATTATGAAATGACAATTGAAAAGAAATTATGGAATAATACAAAAGAAAGGGACTAGCAACATTTTGTAATAACTACTTGCAATTGATTTTTGCGTGATAGGTGGTATTTTTTTTTTTTTTTTTTTTTTTAAGAATGTGACCTCTGATTCATGATGAATGTACAGTCAGTATGTCCATGTATAAATTGCCAGTTATTCCTATTGCATCAACCATATATATGAGAGGTTAGTAATGAACAAATATCACTCACGTAAATCAATCTTTCTTTGAATTGAACAAGTTGTGCCTGTATTTCTCTAAAATACAAATCAGACGCACTTGTATTTCCAGCAAGACTGTTGAAGGAACCCACAAAATAACAACACAAAACATAAACATTTGCTCGCCAAACTTTTTGCACATCATGAATGCAAATCAGTGGTTGTTAATTTCTCACTTCATATTAATAAGAGGCTGTGCCCTTAAAATTGAAAAAAAAAAAAAAAAAAACTATGTGCAGTACATCTTAACAATTGCCAAAATGTGTACAAATATCAGGTGAAAACTACAAAATTTCAGCTTTGGGACAACAGAAAACTAGGCTTCTTAAAAAAAAAAGTAAAATATGAAAGTGCAAATAAAAAATATTAAATACTTAATACTGAAACAAAAAAAAAATACAATTTTTTGTCCCATAAAAAAATTAAAGTCCATAATCTGAATTTTTTGGTCACTCAGCCCAGAGCTTAAAAAATATCTAAAATAATACATGCCCATAGAAAATTTACCTGCCCAGATATTAAAAGCAGGATGTGTAGAAAGATTTTTCTTTTGATACCAAAAATTATAAGTCTTTTTAGGTTGAAAAAGTACATAAAACTATTTTTAGCTACTCGGTACTGGTGTTGCTAACTGTAAATAGCATTTGGAGCATCATATTGCCCCAATGTCTGTCTATACCTAAGTCTCAGGGGAGTTACAGAAGTGATATATATATATCTGTAACTACAACATATATTAGGTCACCAAGTTTATTTAAACTGCACTTAAGAATAATTATTTTCAATTCTTTTTCTTACGGATAAACCTTGGAAGATAGTTAAATAATACATAGCAAATAAACATATGTAGATACATAAATAAAATAATTTTCATCAAAAAAACGGTTAGCCTATTCCTGCTGTTAAAATACATCAAAAAGTAAACTGACAGAATAAAAAATACAGGAAAAAGGTAAGTAATGTTTATACGTAATGTTTTATATATATATATAGAGAGAGAAAGAGAGGGTGGGCGACATCATAACCAGGTGTATATATATATATATATATATATATATATATATATATATATATATACTGTATGTGGGATGTAAGGTCAGGTGATGCGTAATGTATGGCCTTAACTAAAAAAGAAAAGCAGGATGTCTAGAAAGATTTTTCTTTTGATACCAAAAAAAGACATGCAAAGAATGCAGACAACTCAAAGAATATATATATACAGAGAGAGAGAGAGAGAGAGAGAGTGAAACCACTGAAATGGCAATGGGCTGGACATGTTGCCAGAAGAACAGACCACCGATGGACGACTGAAATTTTGAACTGGATTTCGAGGGACAGAAGACTCATGGGAGATGGGTGGATGGAATTCGAAACCATGCCGGAGTAATATGGAGGAGACAGGCTCAAGACACACAATTGTGGAAGAAACTTGGGGAGACCTTCATTCAGCAGTGGATTGATAATGGTATATATATCATCATCATTGACAACTATTATCCTTACAATATATGTATACTGTATATAATCAATATATATATATATATATATATATATATATATATATATATCATTATCATCATTGTCAACCATTATCAATCCACTACTGGATGAGGGTCTTAACAAGTTTCTTCCGCAACTGTATGTCTTGAGCCTATCTCCTCCATGTTACTCCGACATGCTTTCGAATTTCAGCCACCCATCTCCCATGGAGTCTTCTGGGTTTTTTTCGGTAACACTTAAGCTATGATTTAACTTTGGGGCTCCAGATGTCTTTCCCTAAAGAGTGATTTGGGGTTCCTGAGTTGTTTTATTCTATGTCATTTTTGTCTAGAATCATGAAAGTGGGTTACTTCTGGTTAATTCTATGTTTATTTCTACTACGTCTAATTCCTGCAGCAAGGTGCAGTGTTGATGTGGTCTAATTACTACATGAGTGTGCTTTACTTCTTTTTACTGATATATGTATAACATCAACCATTATCAATCCACTGCTGGATGAAGGCCTCCCCAAGTTTCTTATACAGTTGTCTGTCTTGAGCCTGTCTCCTCCGTGTCACTCCTGCATGATTTCGAATTTCATCCATTCATCTCCCATGGAGTCATCTTCTGGGTCTTATATATACATAGAGAGAGAGAGAGAATTATATTGTGTGAAGTATTTAGTGTATGTGCTGGAAGATACCTTTATTATGGTCAAGTTAGCACAATTGCCTTGCCTACCCACGAATAAAACTTACAGATCTGTGTTGTCGAATGTTAAGGCTAACAAACAGATTAGAAACATGCCCAGTGCTAAGGACTTTTAATTTTTATTAAATAAAAACTAGGTAAGTAGTAGTTTTTTTCTGATTATATAAGATAGGGGCAGTTGGTAAAAGTATTTTAATATTGGTACCTCTTGGCTGTGTAAACTCATTGTTTGTTTTCCGTTTTTCTTCGAACTTTTTTTTTCATTTAAAACTCTCATAAAATATTTGGCGTCTATGTATTTGGAGTGATAAGCTGTGGGATGATTCAGCATTCTCATGGGGATGACCCACGAATATCTAAGATTTTTACCGAAATTGCGGATTGACTGCAACTGTATTTTTTATTTTTTTATTTATTTATTTTTTTCATTTACTCTATTACCGCTGACTTATATTTCACTGAAAATTGGTTCCAAAAAATTTGTGAAATGTCAAAAAATTACGGCATGAGATTTTATTCAACGAGAGCAAGCTGCATCCATTAAAATATCATTTTCTTTTTAAAACACTATTGCCGCCAACTAACGATGAAAAGCGTTATTTGATACGTTAAAGTTTTAGTGTCACCCCCTAGGTGTTTATAACAATATTCCTGAGTTATATCCTTATTTAACATCAAACCATATATTACGAAAACTCCCTTTCTTAACACGGAACGGAAATCGTTCTGTACCTCATCAAACATGGCTGCCACTTGTTTCCGGTTTCTTCACCCGTTCCCCGACGTAAGCGCTCTACGTACTTCTATCTCGTTGATTGAAAACAATTGCGAACGAGTTAAATGAAGCTGGCTTCTTTTCACTCATGGTCGATGAGGCCAAATCCCATAGGGTTCAACAGCTATGTATTTGTATACGATACCTTTACGGCCAAGAGTTAAAAGAAAGAATACTGACAATGGAGGATGTATCGCTGTCATGAACTGCCGATTCGTTAGCAGATATTATTCTAACCTTTCTTAATGGCATTGCAGTTAATGCCCTCATGGCTGGCCAGTGTCATGTCTGGAGTGAAAAACGGACTGCAGAAAATTATTCGAGAAAATCACTCTTGCGATTATGTGCTTTGCTTGGCACATAAGGTCAACCTGGTTCCGGTGGCTGCTTGCAAGGACAATGACTTGAGCTGTAATTTGTTTAACGTTATGCAGTCATTGTATGAGTATTTCTCATACCCGGGCACCCATGCCATGTTCCGAGCTGTGCAAAAAGAAATAAAGATCAAAACTCCAGAACCTAACGAAATAAATAAATTGAGCGACACACGCTGGTCTTTTAGGGCCACTACTGTGTCGTCTGTCAAGCGAAACTACATGCCGATTGTGGCTGTATTAAGCGATACAGCGGCAGACACGAGACACTCTAAATCGGCAGAAGCAAGAGGACTCCTAATGTCAAATCACTGGATTTCATTGTTTGCATGGTTGGTTTTACTGAATACCTGTCTTTTATCAATATCCTGAGTAAAGCATTGAAGTGAGTGGACACTTGCATCGCACAATGTGCTAAGACAGCCAGTGGAATAATTAAAGAACTTGATTCGAAAAGAAACGAAGTAGCTTGGGATCAAAAATGGGAGGAAGTGAAAGTTTTCGGAAAAGACTGTGAACTCGACATAATACCTGTTATAAGTGAAATGGAAGAAAAAGATTGGGAGGTTCAAAAACAAAAATGTCCCCGGATGATTTCGAAAAAGCTAGATCATTACGCCGTGTTGTCATCTGTTTGTCAAAGAATGAGGAACAAAGGAGTAAGTGCAAACGTTGAAGAAATCGAAAATGTTGAATCTCAGTTGAAACGAAATTGCAGATGCAATTTCTTCTATCCTGTTTTGGACGTTTTGCTGGAAGAAATGAGAAGATTTACTTGTGATGCTCTTCAAGTCGCAGAGTCCAGTGAGGAGTTCCTTCGTTTAAACGAGGAAGGTTCCAAGTGTTTTTATTGACTCCTATTCTGTGTCAAGAAAATATCACCCAATGTTGAAAGCAGAAATGTCTGTATTAAGAAACGTTATGGAAAGCTCGGGTGTCAGTTTAAAGGACAGGCCCCTTAAAGTGTTCTGAAAGATATGAAAGAAAATGTTTTGAACAAGGACATGGACATTTATTTATCCGAATATACGGAAACTCCTCAAGATATGTTTAACTTTGCCGTCTAACAGTGCTACCTGTGAACGGTCGTTCTCGTCAATGCGTCGTATTAATGTCTGGTTAAGGTGCATTATGAACCAGGAACGATTATCTAACTTGGTGATTTTATTTTCAGAATCAGATATTGTTAAAGATATAGACCCAGATGCCTTGATTGACAAATATAAATCGAAATGTGAAAAACGAAAGATTGTTTTGCAATAGTAGTTTGTGCACTGACCACTGATTCAGAACCAGACTCATTCTGTAAGCGATTTTTATTGGTATTATCGTCTGCCTGTGTTAATATAATTTTATTATGGATTGAATAATTTAAAACAAATATAAATAATTCATTGTTTTTATTTAAATCATCTATCTCTTAGTTACAATGTTACATGTAATTTTCACCGTTACAAAACAGGCACCATTTAAAACTTTTAATCCTAAATATAAAAAAAATATTCTACAATGGTTCTTATCGATACGATGACACAGGTCATCGTCAATCTTATTGTTTTTGTACTATTGACAATTACAGGTCTTGGCAGGACTTTTATCTTCTGGAATCAAGAATCACAACAATCTTTCCCCCTTAACCCGATATCTTTATTGTGCCCTCCCCCTTAACCCGACATCTTTATCATGTCCCCCCCCCCCAAGCAATAGGCCTATGTATGTTGGTGAGACGTTTGAGAATTAAAGTCGTCTGCTCAAAGTGCTTCAAGTTTGTGACGTCATTCTTACTCCATCTATTGTAATCTCCTTGAGTGAGACGAACTTTGTTACGAATAGTTACCAGTTAGATAGTTACGGTTTTACCCAGTTACGGATAGTTTAAGGTCAATGGCTTCTCACTTACTATCCACCTGCACTGCGCGTTTCGTTCGCTACAAACACACTTTCGTTATTTTATAGCCGTACCTCGTATGAGTTGCCTAAGAGTGAGAAAATCCTTATAGCATGTGATCCAAGTGCAGGAAACATTTCCTTTTCTACGTATTTCCTGCAGAAGTGTCCAATATCATCAAATTTGTACTTGATCTCACTATTACACTGTAAATATCCATAATTTTGGTTTGTAAACGTCCAGTTACCTTTTCAATATCCACAATGAAAGAAGAAGAAATACTGTATATATATATAGCGACCTTTTATTCATGCGAAAATACTGAAATCTTTTCTGGAAGTCTAATTTTGAAATTGATGTAACATCTCAATATTTGTCTTGCATTGGGACAAAGTTGAGAAATGAGTTTTTTTTTCCCCAGCTGTAATTCCCATGATACAAGTTTGCGTTCAAAATATTTTATGAGATCAAACAAATTGTGTACCAACTGATTTTTGTTTTGAAGTCGCGCATTCAGGTCATTGAGTTGGAAGTAAATGTCTAAGATAAAGGCAAAATCAGTCATCTATTACTGGCCATTGAGCAGGTTTACCTTTATTTGTCATGAATTGCCGAATTTCAGATCGAAGATTGTTCTCAGTACATATCAAGGAGGTTAGAATAAAATATCTGGAGATGCCCTTGTTAATGGAGTAGTACCACTTTGCATAAAGCCTATAACCGTGAGCGACGGCTGTCAAAGTGTGGGAAAGCTGATGGGTTTTAATGCAATTGCAATGCATTTTCTGTTGGCCGAATCGCCTTCTTTCGTCGCAAATGTTTCCAATTTTGCATCGTAACTTGCTGCCGATGTGTGAGAAAATGCTGAATTTATAAAATACTTAATTATTTTGAAGTTCCTTCCCATTTTTATTTTAAATTGAAATACATGAACATTAGTGCGAATTTTAAACAAAACATAACGTTAAAATTGAAAACTTTTCTCGTGTAAGAAGTATAATTCATTCCGGTTTGATATTAACACGGTTTCTGTAACCAAATGCTATGAGTTCCAAAATACGCACAGTTGAAATTACCTGGGTATCAAGTAAACAACGCCAAATTACCACACCTTGCGGCTTCACAGTTAAGAGACTCAGGGCATCTCCAGAAGTATTACTCTAACCTCCTTGGTACATATCCTTTGCTAAGCCAGTGGGCGTCAGTCAAATGCAGCGCATCATCATGTTTGCTTGAATCACGCTTAAAAAGTTTTGTGCACACACACACACACACACGCACATGCATACATACACTGAGTTAGCTTTGCGTTAGGAGCACCTACGTAATGAGGTGTTGGTCCACCTTTCCGTGCAATCACGGCTCACAGACGCCTAAGAACAGATTCTGCAAGGTGTCGAACATCCTCCATGCCTGACTTGACCCATGTTCGCTGCATCAGCTCCGTCAGTTCACTCTCATGCCGTGGAGGAGAATCAGAAGTTCTCACATCCCGTTCTAGCATATCCCATAAATGTTCAATTGGGTTGTAGTCGTCGGAAGGGGGGGGGGGCTAAGGCAATGTGGCGAATTCGTGGTGTTTCTTCAACCACCCAGCAGTTATATGAGCCCGAGGACACGGTGCGTTGCCATGTTTAAAGATGGCACTGTAATCCTGAAGGTATGGATCAGATGGTCGGCTAACAGGTCCCTGTAGCGTCCACCATTCAATGTGTATGGGGTGATAACGAACGGACTTAGGGCTTGCCAGGAAAAAACTCCGCAGACCAGAACACCACCTCATCGGCCTGTTGAACCCCAACTGTGCAACCAGGGGATATAGCTTCATGCTGTTTACGCCATATGCGAACCCTGCCATCAGCATGGTGGAGCAGGAAACAGGTATCATCACTCCAGTCAGCCGCCGCAGTGACGCAGTGGCCTAAGCAATGCTTTCTTACCATTCGTCCGAGATGGGTCCGGGTTCGAATCCCGTGAGGCATGGATGTTGTGTTTGTCTTACGGCGCTGGCTCTCTCCCTTCGCTGGAACCAGTTGCCTTAAATTAGGGACGAGCGACTGCTTATAACCCACTGAGTTGCTCACGGTGGTCTTCAAACCTCCAATAAAAAAACACTCCAGTCGAACGCTCGTTGCCGATGTTTCTTGTTTGCGATGACTGGGCGTCATCATGGGTACCATCGTTGGTGTCCGGCTGTGGAACCACGAGGCATGGTGTATGTAGAAATAGGTCAGACTGCACTGCTGTTGTTGTGGTGGGTGACTGTTGCACGTAGTTTCTGAGATACCAGGCGTGACACCCGACGCTCACCTCTAGGATCAACAGCGCGTATCTGACCAATGTGAGCCCTTCTTCTGGATATATGTGCATGGTTAATCCAGTCCTGGTACACCCTTGATACAGTAGTACGGGAGCAGCCAACAAGTGTGACTGACCAATGTGAGCCCTTCTGCTGAATGTCTGTTCATGGCTAATCCAGTCCAGGTACACCCTTGATACATTAGTACTGGAGCAGCCAACAAATGTGGCTGACCAATGTGAGCTCTTCTGCTGGATGTCTGTGCATGGCTAATCCAGTACTGGTATGCCGCACCGGTGGCGCAGTGGTCTAAGCGATGGCCTCTGATCATTCGTCCGAACGGGGTCCGGGTTCGAATCCCGGTGAGGCATGGATGTTGTGTTTGTCTTACGGCACTGGCTCTTTCCCTTCCCTGGAACCAGTGACCCTAAATTAGGGACGGTCGACTGCTTATAGCCCATTGAGTTGCTCACGGTGGTCGTTAAGCCTCCAATAAAAAAAAAGACCTGGTACACCCTTGATACAGTAGTACGGGAGCAGCCAACAAGTGTGGCTGACCAATGTGAGCCCTTCTGCTGGATGTCTGTGCATGGTTAATCCAGTCCTGGTACACCCTTGATGCAGTATTACGGGAGATCCAAGTGCGGCTGTTCCCGAAATACCGGGCTGCAACTATCCGGCCACGTTTCCCCATTACTGGCAAATATTACTGATTACGTACAGAAGATAAATGTGCGCAATTTATAGTAGCCGTACATGACGTTGACATCACGTGGTACTTCGTTATCTCTCCGAATATGTGAAATGGAGTGTTCTTTATGCAAAGCTAACTCAGTGTATACAGTATATACTTTACATATATACCAGAACCTTTGGTTTCATCAACTCCACGAACAAAAATCGAAAATTGGGTAGCATGAGTAGTGTCTGTTCTTTCGTCAAGAGCGATCAAGTGAAATGCGAAATTTGAGGCCCGCGTCATCAAAGTCTGCTCAATATTTCCAGCCAGTTTTTCTACTTGTTTGGTGACTCTCCTGACAAGCCCACTTTTCTGAAAAAAAGCTCTAGATTAGAACATATTTATGTTGCTGATCAGTGTTCTAAGTGGGGAGCGATGTCATCTCGGTTGTTGAAAAACATGGACAAAAGCATCCCGGCAGTTCAAAAGATGGAAACAAGCATCCTGGTCCTGTCTTCTTGTCCAGGAAATAAAATAAAAATATAGTTTAAACTGAAAAATTATGAAGTGCGGTTTATGTAAGAGGGAAAGTCAAAAAATAACTTTTTCTTTCGAAGAACTTTAAAAGTATTGCATGATTGAAAACGCTTTTTGCTGATGTGTAATTGGACATGCTCTGCTTTAGGTGGCTGCAGTTTGAAGCTCCAGAGACATTACGTTCCTGAACTTCACGGATTCAAAATGGCTACTGCACTGATTGAATGGACAAAGAAAGAAGTCCGAGGAGCCATTCGCTTCTTGTGGGCAAAAGGGACGCCACCTATTGAAATTCACCGTGAAATTTAAGCTGTGTACGGCCCGAACGTTATGACAGGGCGGAGGGCGAACGAACGTGGTGTCGGGATTTCAGTTGTGGTAGAGTGAGTGTCCATGATGAACCAAGGACCGGATGTCCTTCCACATTAGCAGATCATGTCGATACAATTGAGGAGTGCTTACGTGAATATCGCCGTGTGACAGTGCATCACCTGGAAGAAAAATTTCATTTTTTGCATGGCACCGTATGGACCATTGTTCATGACCGTTTGGGCTATCGAAAAGTGTGCAGTAGGTGAGTCTAGACAACTGACAGAGGAACACCAGAACAACCACATGAGTGCTTCTCTCGACCATTTGCTTCGCTTCAATGAACATGGTGACAATTTTTTACGGCACATCATCACCAGAGATGAAACATGGATATTAAGCTATACTTCTGAGTCAAATGGCCAATCCATGATGTGGAAGCATCCAGGGTCCCCCATTGCCAAAAAATTCAAGACATCCACCAGCAATGGGAAGATCATGGTGACCGTGTTCTGGGACAGGGGTGGTGTGCTTCTGGTGGATTTTACACCTTCCACGACAAGAATCAGTGCTGCAGCTTATCAAGCTACCCTGAAGACAGCTGTTTGACGAAAAGGGCCTGAAATGTCATCCCAATGCGTGTTTTTGTTGTATGACAACGCTCGCCCGCATACAGCTGGTTACACAGTGAATCTGTTGGAAAGCTGGGAATGGGAAATCCTGCAGCATATGGCCTACAGCCCTGATCTGGCCCCGTCGGATTTTCATCTTTTTCCACGGTTGAAGCAGCACCTTTGTAGGAAACGATTCCCTTCGGATTACGCTGCGAAACGTGCAGTGAAACAATGGTTGTATGAACAACCGCCAAACTTTTATAGACAAGGTTTCAACGCAAGGATCTCCCTGCTTGACAAGTGTCTCAACAGACAAGATGAATACGTTGAGAAGTAGTGTACGGATAATCACACCTGAGAGATGTACATACTTTTTTTCATACTAATACAAAATATATGATGCTAGGAAAGTAACTTTCTGACTTCCCCTCGTAATTTATTCTGTTACTTCTGATAAGGATGATTAACAGAAATGCCAGACCAAGATTTAAAGAAAAGAAAAACAAAAAGAGAAAGAAATTTGTCTGATTTCTAAAGTAACTGAAAAATAAGGAAAAAAAGAGAATGTAAAATTTCTGAAATTAGAATTTTAGTCTAACATCTTTTATATCGCAACACAAAAAGGTGGAGGGGTAAAATAATATTGTACGTCTCTATGTACGGACATAAGAACTGGTGTAGTGCTCCATATCGCAGAGAAAAGATACGTTGCTCCTTCGCTGTTAAAAGTTTCCTCCGCACAAAATCTATTCCAAATTTTTTTAAAGAAAACAATGGCTTGAACAGTTCATAGCTGTCTCGCAGGAGGTATAAAAGTAGACGCAGAAGGCAAGTTGCCAGAATCGTTTCGCTGGAATTGTGGCAGTAAGGCAGTAGTAGTAACTGAGTATGCTCCGCCTCAAGAGACAGACTATGAACAACGCCGATATGTTGGACCACGGGAAGGCGAACTTTGCCGCCCCGGTGGCGCAGTGGTGTAAGCGATGATCATTCGTCCGGGTTCGAATCCCGGTGCGGCATGGATATTGTGTTTGTCTTACAGCACTGGCTCTCTCCCCCTCCCTGGAACCAGTGACCTTACATTAGGGACAGGCGACTGCATATAGCCCACTAAATTGCTCAAGGTGGTCGTTAAACTTCGAATAAAAACAAAAGCGAACTTTCCTTTCGCGGCATCACCGATCATGTTGAACGAAACACCAGTACAGTGATTCGAATATGGCGTTGACAGGAAGAGGAAGATCTGATGCATCGGCGTGAGGGATCTGTAGTTCAGCGACGGACAAACTCACGGGAAGACCACCATCTCCATCGTATGGCGTTGGCGGACCGGATAGCCATGTCCCGAGGGTTAGCACAACAGTGGAGGTCTGTATCCCATCAAAGGTTGTCTTCAAGCTTTGTACAATGCCGTTTGCTTCAAAGAAGCCTCGTCGCTCCCTGTCCGTTGCTTCGGCTTCCCTTGACCTTAAACCACAGACGACAGCGGTTGCAATGGGGCCAAGAACGCAAATACTGCCGTGATGAATGTCAACAAATGGTGTTTTCCGACGAGTTGCGATTCAACTTAATAACCCATGAAGAACGTATCCTTGTACGGCGACACCGTGGTAAACGGTTGCTGGAGGCAGCATCTTGCCGCGTCATATGGGCCCGACACGTGCTCTTGTGTGGGGTGCTGTTGGGTTTTCACGTTCTGAACAGCCAATGGTACACAACGGAAGTTGTGGAGACTGAAGTGCTACCATATCTGCAGACGGTCGTCGGTGCCATCTTTCAACAGGATAATGCCCAACCACATGTGACGAGGAAAATCTTATAGCTCCTCGATGTCCGACATGTGCCATGTCTTCCTTGGCCAGCGCGTTCGCCTGATTTGAGGATATGGTCGCCCAACGTCTGGCCCGTCAGGCTGCTCCGCAAATTACCCAAGATGAACTTCGGGTTAGAATGGAGACAGCATGAAATGACCTTCCACACTGCGACATCCTGAACCTCCTCCAGTCGATACCACACCGTGTACGAGCCGTTATCGCCGCTCATGGTTAGTACTCATGTACTGAGTATTGTGTGTTCCATATCACTTATAGGTCTGTACTTCTGTTGACTTACGGCTTGTATCAAAAGAAATGTTCCCTATAAACTCACTTCAATATCTTAGGCATTTCTTGGTGTTGCATTTTCAATAAACACCAGTGTATATGGCGCACTGGCTTTTTGACCTCAGCTTACAGTTTCGCACCCAAAAAGCGTTTCTGTGGCTGTGAAAATGTGCAATCTAAACATTGCAAACGGCCCTTTCTCTTCTTGAATTTGGTTAGGTCTCCATCCAAACTGGGGCCGCGTCATATTGCCTTGCTTTTTGCTTCTACCATTCTCCTATTGGAGGGGAAGTTCATTAGGGAACTCCCCTCCAATAGGAGAATGGTATGCTGAGCACATTATCATGCTAAACCTAATCGCAATTTTTATTTATTCTAATCTCCAGTGTAACAATACTAAATTATTAAATCCTAAGATACAGCAACAGCTGCAAAATCAATTGCATTGTTTCCGTGTCGGTGGATTGCACTCCGATGAAATGAGCTTAATGCTGTTTCAATATACGTAGGTTCCAATAAAATCTTTCAAAAAAAATCTTCTTGTCCATTATATTCATATTACTTAATAAAATATGTACCTGACTCAATCGTACTTAAGCACTGCATCCGATTATTCCTCTTCGACGTCTTCGCTTGCACTTTCATAATGCATGTAACGTGTGGCCGTTCAAATCAATCAGAAATGCACAGTATCGAAGAAAAAGACTTCTTACCTGCCATTCATTTTTTGGACGACGGCTCTTGTAAATCCTGGGTGTTGAGGTCGTTAATCAGTTGACAAAAGCACATTAATCCACAGGAAATACACTACTGGCCACCCAAAATGCAACACCAAGAAGGAAGCATCCGATTGGCCTGAAATTCGCAGCATGCGTCGGCCGCGAGAGGACATGCAAACGATTAGCATCGCAGGGCATATGCAAATCATGTGCGCCCGGCACGCCACCGTGAAGCACTATAAGAAGGGTGCACAGAAGGCGGGGTGTAAGTAGTGGAAGTGTGTTGTGCTGCCGGAACTGAGCGTGGGAAGCTTTCTGATGCCTCATCGCAGAATACGGCAGTCATTCCAGCACGTTTCGGAGTTCGACAGAGGACGAATAGTGGCTTATCGCGACTGCGGTTTATCGTACCGAGACATCGGCGCCCGTGTAGGACGACATCCAGCCACATTGAGACGAGTATGGACTCGGTGGGTGCAGGAGGGACGGACGGACCGACGTGAGAGATTGCTGCAGCCGCGGCACACCACCGAACGACAGGACCGGCATGTTGTGCGGCGGGCATTGACGGCTCGCACCGCCACATCACGAACGTTAGCGCAGGAATTAGGGTGCGTTGCGCAACAACCTGTGTCAGCACGTACCGTTCGACGTCGTCTGCAGGAGCGAGGAGTTGTCGCACGGCGTCCGTAGCACCGATTACCATTCACGTTACACCACTGGCGAGTGCGGCGGCAGTGGGCCGTTGAACGCCGCACCTAGACTACGGAGTGGCACGACATTGTCTTTTCCGACGTATACCGCGTCTACCTGCAACACCACGATGGTCGGATCCGTGTGTGGCGGCACCGCGGCGAGAAACTGTATGACGCCTGCATTATGCATCGCTATACCGGTCCGTCGCCTGGTGTTATGGTTTGGGGCGCAATTGGATATGACACCCGCACCCCTCTGGTACGCATCGCAGGTGCACTCAACAGCCACCGATACATCGACGTTTTGGATCCTGTAGTCCTCCCTTACCTGCAGGACCTTCCAGCGGCCACGTTTCAACAGGACAATGCGCGCCCGCACGTGGAACACATCGTGCAAGAATTCTTCACGGCCCACCAGGTGTCACTGCTGCCGTGGCCCGCCAGTTCTCCCGATATGTCGCCCATTGTACACGTCTATTTGGTGATCGGCAACCGAGTGGCCCGGCAAGCATCACCCGCGGCTACGCCTGATGAACTGTGGCAACGTGTGGGAGCAGCCTGGACCGACATACCCCAAGCCCACATCCAAAGCCTCTTTCGTTCGATGCCGCGGCATGTAGCGGCCGTTATTGCCAGCCATGGGGGCCACACGAACTATTGATGTGTGCGTGTTCCGCAAGTCGCACGGGCCTGTAAGCTCAATCGTTTCATCTTTGTATCTGTTGTTATGAGTAAAGTAAATCTGGCTTTGCTATCTCGTGTCCTTGGTGTTGCATTTTGGGTGGCCAGCAGTGTATATAATTCCGCTGAAGTTGACACAAGGAATCACATGAGACTCAAATAAACATCTAACATATATTTAACACAAACAGATGACAGACCGCACACATACTAAAGACACGTAACATAAAACACTGGCGTTATTTTTCATCTTGAGTTCCATCTTGTTCAAAACACACAACTTCTCCTTTTCCGAGTTCAAATCACACGATTTTTTCTCCTCTCGCCTCCCACGGAGTGTCAGCGCCCTCTATCAGAATTGTCTCCACAGCTGCTCGGATTTTATTTATTTTTCCTCTTTGGGAGTTGTTGTTCTTCCGACAACGCATGATTGTCCCTTGTTTCAAAAAGAGTTTTGTTTATTCCACTTTATTTGGCCATTCATGCATCATTCTTTGGCCTACTCTGTTGATTTGCATTAAGATATTTATGCAAACATTACAATAAATGCTTTTCCCGTTCACATAAAATCCTTGAAATTCTGAAGCTTAATATATTCTCATTGCTATTTAAACAGTTGCACCGTAGATGTGTGCCTGTGTGTAGCCTTCATAATTATGTATGCACATACGTGTAAACTCCATTAACTTCGTGGGAAATTTATTACCAGCCGTTTAGCATCGGTACGGGGAGAGTGAGAATACACCATCAGTGACATTCGTACAGTGACAATGTGTAATAAATATTTGGTATGTGTTCTGCTAAGGAAATAACTCGTGTAGTGCGAAAGGTGTTTGTGAAAGATATGAAAAGAAAGTTCCTGTGGAAACTATGCGAAGATATGAGAAGCCTGTCTGACTGTACCATAATACTTCAAAAGGACGATCGGGATTTTTTCTGTTTTATCTTATCTTTTTCGAAAATGGCACTTCACGTATTTTTCAACATCACAATAATGATTGGATGCGCGAGCATGCGCGTACACACCCACCCACAACACGGTCAAGTAAAGAACGCCTTCAAAGAAGAAGGCGTTTTAAGATTTTTTTTTTTATTAGAGTTTTAACGACCACCGTGAGCAACTCAATGGGCTATAAGCAGTCGCCCGTCCCTAATTTAGGGTCACTGGTTCCAGGGAAGGGAGAGAGCCAGTGCCGTAAGACAAACATAACATCCATGCCTGACCAGGATTCGAACCCGGACCCCTTACGGACGAATGATCAGAGGCCATCGCTTAGACCACTGCGCCACCGGGGCGGCTTTTAAGATTTTGATGTGGAGAAAAATCTAATGAAGCAATTCTACATGGACACTTCCCCTAAATTCGATTGGAAGAATCTTAATAATCTTGAAAATATGAAGCTTTCCATAAAATACTAAGACCAAAGATACATGACCACTTCATCCCGACTTAATACATTTTTTCACCAAAGACAAGTTCTCAGATATTTCCAACTGAGTACATTAATTCAGCCACATTCGTATTTTGTAATTAAGAAATGGCTTTAGAAGGCAAACCTACTGGAAGACAATTCAAGAGCAAGAAACAAGCCGAAGGGATTCAGTATTATTATCACATAAATAATCTGACGCTGTTATATCTTGAGATCAAGCCTAATTACTTAATAATAAACTAATTTCGTAAAATTTTACGAAATTAGTTTATTATTAAGTAATTAGGCTTGATCTCAAGATATAACAGCGTCAGATTATTTATGTGATAAACACTTGGAATAACTAGCGTCTCGCGACAGCGATATCCACATGTATCGAGTTATCTCATTGGCAGCAATAAAACCGGCACCCACCAATTGGCGACCGGCCTGAAACGGCACTTGTTATTTACAGACGCTAGTGTTCGTATACGTCTTCGAAGTCGTGACACAGGTTGTTTACATCTTAGTTAACATTAGTTTCTTCATTAGCTGCTGTCGGTACAAATCGAACAATTTAACCTGTTTGCAGTATACATCCAAATATAAAAATGGCTATTCTTCCACAAACGGGCGCATTCCTCATTTCTCACAGCTAAGACAGCGGAACGCTAGAACAGCTCCGCGAGCAATCTACTGTTTTCGATCTGGCAATGCATCTGTTGTTGTTTACATTCGAATGCAAACATTATGGGTGGCTATCTTTGCATTCTGTTCTTATTTTTTTATTCATCATGATGACTAACGTTGGTTTCATCAAAAAAAAAAAAAAATATTTCGTGTACTAAATGAAAACTATAACTGAGATATTGAAGAAGGACTAAAAAAATGAACGATCTTACCGCTATATACGTTGGGAGACTGATAAAAAATTATACTTTCGTATTTACAGTAAGTATTTTAATTCGTACTGAGAAATATATAGCAAAAGACAATTAAAGAAGAAAAGCAGCGATATTTATTGCCATTCGTGATTCCTTATTATATCAAGGGTGGGTAGCGAACCATATCTTTCACACCATGATATGCATGTTTTTCTATCTCGTACGACATCATTAACGAGACTATACAAATTCCATTGAGGCATTATAAAATATAACAGACCAATTCAACGACAACTTCATGGAATTTTAATACTATCGAAGGGTAATATGGACGGACAACTTAATATTCACTGAGCGTTGCCAGATCGAAAACAGTAGATTGCTCGTGGAGCTGTTCTAGCGTTCCGCTGTAAACAACAAGTGCCGTTTCAGTGCCGGTCGCCAATTGGTGGGTGCCGGTTTTATTGCTGCCAATGAGATAACTCGATACATGTGGATATCGCTGTCCCGAGACGCTAGTCAAAATCTCATAGTCAGACTACCGAGCAGACCAACTCCGTTGCCAGATGATCGACTGATTTACGAACAAGGGGAAAAGGATTCCGAGAAACATAAGTATATACAGTATGTACATAAAATACTGTATATACATTAATAATAGATTAATTCCTTTAAGATTTTGTCATTGAGAATACAGTTATGTTGATTTGTGATGTTTTTTCATAAAAACGGTGAATTTTTCTGGAACTTTTAAAGCTAAGTCAACCTTAAACTTATGTAGTATACTTTCCGCAAACGAATCTGCGTAATTTAGTTGGCACCAAGGAGGTTAGAATAAGATATCTGGAGATGCCCTTGTTAATGAAGCAGTACCACTTTGCGTGAAGCTTATAACCACGAGAGACGGCCGTCAAAGTTTGGGAAAGCTAATGGTTTTCAAGGCTATTGCTATGCATTGTGTGTGGGCCAAATCGCATTCTTTCGTCGCAAATGTTTCCAATTTCGCATCGTAACTTCCTGCCGATGTGTGAGAAAATGCTGAATTTGTAAAAATTTTTAATTATTTTGAGACTCCTTCCCATTTTTATTTTAAATTGAAATACACGAATGTTACTGCGAATTCTAAACAAAACATAAAGTTAAAATTGAAAATTTAAGTCGTATAAGAAGTATAATTCATTCCGGTTTGATATTAACAGTTTCTGCAACCAAATGCCACGCTATTCCAAAATACACACAGTTCAAATTACATACGTATCATGTAAACAACGTCAAATTCCCACAGTTTGCGGCTTCACGGTTAAGAGACTCAGGGCATTTCCAGAAGTATTGTTCTAACCTCCTTGGTTGGTACCTGCGGATTCGGTAAAAGCACGCAGTTTACAAAAAGTTGAGATCATTTGCATTTTAAATATTTTATTAAACTGATTCTTACTTTGTACATTTCTTCTGAGAGTAAGAGAAACAGTAATTCTGAATGTTCCTTTTGTGATCGTAAAACTATGAGCGTATATGTTATAGGCTTATATTAGACGTTTCGTATTTCTCTCTTCTTTTAATCTCTTGTTTATTCTTAACATGCTTCCGTGTCAGCTCTAACCCCTTTGACTGTAATTCCGTCTGGCTATATTTTTATTATGAGTCTTTTAATGCAACGCTAGGACAAACCACTCGAGAAAATAAACAACATCAATTCTGTTATGTTTACATAATGCTTTTCCTTCACTCAAAACTTCACTGCTCTCCTGCTGCCCAAGTACAGATACTGTGCTTAGGATCAAACCGAAGTCCTGCAGGACAAGCTAACACGTGAATTCTAAAGTTGTCGCAGTGAAGGAACTTGGAAGAATCTGTTGGATGTGCAAAATGCCCGTGAGATTTGGGGCACCGAAAAACATTTCCATTATCGTCGATCATGCATGTTACGTCCCCGGAATTGCAAAGCTCTTTCGGCTTAACGGTAGAACCTCCTGTTACTTCTACTTCTTCTGGTTGCGAATTAGTATCAAAGCCCATTGTGGTGGAAATTACGCTTGCACTTTCGGATGTTGTGTCTAAGTCTACTGTGGAGGAAATTGCACTTTCGGATGCTGTGTCTAAGTCAACTGTGGAGGAAACTGCACTTTCGGATATTGTGTCTAAGTCTACCGTGGAGGAAATTTCACTTTCGGATGTTGTGTCTAAGTCTACCGTAGAGGAAATTTCACTTTCGGATGTTGTGTCTAAGTCTACCGTGGAGGAAATTGCACTTTCGGATGTTGTGTCTAAGTCTGCTGTGGTGGAAATTATCTTCTCTGACACTGTGTTCGATTCCACAGTTGTGGATGATATGCTTTCGGTTGTATCTGTAATCCGTTCTTCTGGAGTTCGCGAGGGCTTATCTGAATTTGTGTTTTCTGTTTCCGAAACTTCCTCCGATGTTTCGTAATCTTCTGTTCCTTCCGTATTGTCGAATGAAGTAGTACTAAGCGGAGATGAATTATCTGTCCTATCAGTTGTTGCTTCATTCGTGATTCTGTCTTTCAGTGATATACTTGACTTGGGAGAAAGTGTGCTTCGATCATCTGAAAAAGAAAAAAAAAGGATTCTTCTTACGAAAAAGTACGTGAATATTATTTTTCATCATACTATATAGTTAATGAGAAAAATCAAAGACTTTTTTCATTTTGCCAGAATCGCACTGAACTATTTTGGGCACCAAAGCTTAAAAAAATATTTTTTAACGTGTTCTTTACAGATTAAAAAAAAAACCTGTTTTAATGTGTTCTTTAATATTTCTGCCCGGTAAGTGGCAATTCTGCACTTGCTACTACGGCACTCCAAATACTGCGCTTCCAGTATTTTGTTCACGCCAGATGTCCAACGAAGTATTGAAAGAGCTTTTGGTCTTAAAATGGCACTTTATTTATTTCCTATTAAAAATCTGCAGAGATTAAGTCATAAATATTGATACAGTGTGATACATGTATTTGGATGAGTGCCAACACAAAATAGTCCTCGAAATAAAGGCCATTATGTTCGATGGTCTGCAGCCAACGTTGTGCCAAACGTGTGATTCCGGCATGATATCATGCCTTGTCTTTTGAAGCGAAGAATTCTTAGACCCCTGCTTCCACTTCATCTTGGCTATGGAAGTGCCTGCCGCGCAGGAAGTGAGCCATGGAGCGAAACAGATGGTAGTCACTTGGTGCAAGATCTGGGCTATAGGCCAGGTGGTGAAACAGCTCGATAACCCTAAGCTCCTAAATTTTTGCTTTGGTTGAACGTGCCACATGTGGAGGCGCGTTATCCTACTGCCGAAGAACCTTCCTGCGGTTGACCAGGGAGGGGTATTTTTGTGCCAGAGCAGCGTACATTCGGTCTAATTGGACTGAGTAAAGATCATCAGTGATACCACGACCATTTGGGACAAATTCATTGTGCACAACGCCATTACAGTTCCACCATACACACACAGCATCACCTTGTGCTCGAACCTTCCACGTTTGGCGACCGGCTGTGGTATCTGGCCGAGGTCTAGCCATTGGTTCCGCATGTCTGGATTGCGGTAGAGGATCCGTTTTTCATGTCTGGATTGCGGTAGAAGATCCGTTTTTCATGTCTGGATTGCTGTAGAGGATCCGTTTTTCATGTCTGGATTGCGGTAGAAGATCCGTTTTTCATCAGCCGTTACGATACGTCTGATAAAACGCTCATCGATAGGGTTTCCAAGCAATTGACGACAGATCATCTGTGGTCCATATTATGCGGTGTGAACTTGGGCCGGTGTCAATTAGTGTGGGACCACTCGGCAGCTTCTGTTGGTCTTCCCGAGCTAGTGAAGGTAGCGAACGACGCGGGAATGTGAAGTACCAAGTTGTCCGGACAATCTACGTGTACTGGTTGTAGGATTGGCCACAACTTCTTCACATAGAGCTTCAGGATCCACTGTAGTTTATCTCCCTGGGTGAGTCTGATCTTTCAATTCCAGGTTGCTAGATTTGAATTTGGCGAACCATCCTCTTGCGGTTATGTGACCCACTGCATGCTCCCCTTTTTCACGACCGATGTTTCGGGTAGCCTCTGCTGCGTTGTGGTCCAGCTGGAACTCATACAACAGAAGTTCGGAAAACAGGCGATTTTGTTTCTCCCTATCAGCAACCTCTGAAAAACAGCAAACCAAATTAAGGCACATGAAGAACTGTTTTTCTTACATGCCAGATGTAGCTGTAACTCAACACATATAGATATCTCAGTATATAGGTTTGGGGAATCACGGAGGAGGAAGAAATCACCGACACTTTGGCGTGTATCAATATTTATGACTCACCCTCTGTATTCTGATAAATATTTTATTCTCCCGTATTAATTAAATTTTTCTATTTTCCTTTTGTTTCATTAGTACATTCTGCCACATCTGTTTACTGACAACACTAGTAAACCCATGCTTTGTCCCAGACATAATTTTTTTTATCTTTTAGTGTTTTCATACGAGGAATGCAGATCTGCTATCCAAATTTTGCTATCACGCATAGTTTTTAGAGATATAAGAATATGGTATTTTCAATTTTTTACGTTAATAATAGTTTTTTTTTTTGCGAGAAATAATTCCAGTATTGACTTGGAGCACAAAGCATCGTTTATTCATATGGAAAAATAAAATAAAAAAAGATGCAGGGGAAATACAGACTCTGTTGCGTTCGTGCTTATCAGGGGGGGGGTTGTGTGTGAAAACTGAAAAATGCCACGCAAGTGCCTCAACCATCCGGATACGTTTTGTTATGTGTGCGGTGAATTAACATTCAATCCTCAAAGGAGGAACTTTACCCCGTTAATACCAAAGTGTTATCAGGTATACTTTGGTTACAAAGTAGGAGATCAGGATAAGAGTTGGGCCCCACATATTTGTTGTGTTACATGTTCAGGAATTTTAAGGGGGTGAGCAAACGGTTCTCGTCATATGCCATTTGCAGTTCCCATGTTGTGGAGAGAGCCGAAAGATAATTCTTCGGACTGTATTTTTGTATAACAAATACAAAGGGAATCACAAGTAAGTCGAAACACATTTTATAATATCCCAACTTACCTTCAGCGATGTGACCTATTTCTCACAGTGATGATATGCCAATACCACCTCACCCGGTATCAACCGATGTAAATGAAAATTCAAGCTCTGAAGTGGATTAGAATGAAGCTCATGCTGATCGACATGATGCATGTTTCGACATTTCTAATGAGCCTCATTTATTGACACAAGGAGACCTAAATTATTTAGTGCGTGATTTAAATTTATCTAAAAAGCAGGCAGAACTTTTGGGATCACGACTAAAAGGGTGGAACCTTCTTGATCGCGGAACTAGGGTATGCTACTTTCGAAATCGTCAAGAAGATTTCAAGGAGTTTTTCTCGCAAGAAAGAGATATAGTGTACTGTAATGATATTTCATCAGTGATGGACACTATAGGACATGCTCATAACACACAGGAATGGCGTTTGTTTATAGATTCGTCAAAAGTCAGCCTAAAAATTATCCTTTTGCACAATGGAAACCAATTCCCATCAGTTCCACTAGCGCATGCTATTAATATGAAAAAACCCTATGAAAATATGAAGATTATTCTAAACAAGATACAGTATAAAAAATTCATTTGGAATATATGTGGAGACCTCAAGGTGATCGCTATGCTGCTCGGGTTACAGTCTGGATGCACAAAATTTTGCTGTTTTTGTGCGAGTGGGACAGCCGGGACCGTAAAAGTCATTTCAAAAGGAAGACATGGCCTTCACGTAAATCTCTTACACCTGGTGAAAAAATTGTAACGAATGCTCCTTTAGTTGATCCCAAAATATCTATCTCCCACCTCTTCATATCAAATTAGGTTTGATGAAAATTTTTGTGAAAGCCATGGACAGAAATGGAAGTAGTTTTTTGTACTTGAAGGAGAAGTTCCCCAACATTAGCGACGCAAAAATTAAAGAAGGAATTTTCGTAGGACCTCAAAGTAGAGAACTAATGAAAGATGAAACTTTTGAAGGACGTTTGACTGACCTAGAAACACGCGCATGGGTTTCTTTCAAGAATTTAGTGAAAAACCTACTAGAAAAAGTCTGACAGCTACACGGATGTAGTACATGAGATGGTGAAAGCATATGAAGACTTAGGCTGCAATATGTCTCTGAAGATCCACTTCCTTCACTCTCAGTTAGATTTCTTTCCCGAAAACCTGGGCGCCTTAAGTGATGAACACGATGAACGCTTTCATCAGGACATTTCAAGCATCGAAAAAAGATATAAAGGAAAGTGGAGTTCAAGTATGTTTGCAGATTACTGCTGGACTTTCAAAAGGGACCTTCCTAAGGCAAAGCATTCCAGGAAATCTTCAACTAAGACATTTTACGTACGTTGAACATTAATTAGTTTCCTTAGTGTACATGTTATTAATGTAAAATATTTACCTAACTGTCACACAAAAACCTTACGTGATAGAGAAGAATGGTTTTTGTTATTGAATTCAGCGCGACAAATACTATAAAGATTGGCTAATAACATCTTTGGGACAGAAAAAAGTTTGTTTTAGTAGACCAATGCATTCAGAGAAAAATTTAATTACTGTAAGAAGAGTTAGTAGTTGATTTTTCTTCTTATAGAACATTTAAACATCGAAAGAGTAAGTCATCTCTTCAGCCATCTTGAATTAAATCCTTAAGCGAATTTTTACAGCTGGGTGGAAAAGAAATGGAGATCACTCCGTGTTTGTCCCATAATCATGCGAAAGTCGATTTTACTGATTCAATGTACAACCGTTTAGATATAAGTTCTACGATACGACTGGCAAAATTAACTTGAAGAATATAGGAACTGCATTTGAACGTCAATGCCTGAAGTTCTCATTATGCGTTTTAGTTTAAGGTTTGCACTATGTGCTTTGCCCTTATATACAATGAAACTGCATTTCATATCAGTAGAAATGTGAACTACATTCGAATACGTGAGATTAAATATACTCCTGTATTTAACACATCTTTCTAGGAAAACCTATCTCAGGGAAGAAAATAATAAAACTCAGAAAAGTGATTTCCCGTAAAGAACTCAGGATTTAATGTAAACTGACCATTGTTAATGTGGGAGATGAAAATATGCATACCGCAGAAGCAAGAAATACAACATATGACCCTCAAGTAATTTCTTTTCCCGCATTTAACCTGCTCAAACTAGCTATTTCTGCACATCTCTTTCAATCACTAACCGCCTTTCTTCGCCTCTTCCATCGTGACAGGAAGAATCTATATACGGTAACAAACAACAATTCGGCTTGCTGGAAAGCTATCGCACCAATATGCAGCTCAGTGGTTCCCAAACTCATCTTCTTCAGATTGCTTCCAGGGGATCGCTGTGGAAATTGCCGCTCTTCGTTTGTTTCTTTATGGGAGTCATATCATTCGAGCTGGAAATAATTTTACTCTCTCTCTCTCTCTCTCTCTCTTACACAGGCATAAACACACAAAATGGTCCCATTTTATGTATAAATCTGCTCATATCAACAAGAAAGCCTGGCCGTAGGCAAAGATTGACTTCCCGGCCCCTAGAAACGACGGACTTAGCCACCTTGCTCGCCTATACTAAAGGCCGGATTTTTCAGCAAGCAATAATAGTAATAATTATACTTAACTATAATAAGACCCAACAGACCCAACTGTAAGTATGCTCGTAGGACTGTGATAGCTCGACAGTGAGTGTAAGATACCTTGATCGAGAGAGTTCGCTAATTCCAGCGTATATTAATAATACATAAACCATCACTCCGTACGTGACTTTCAGCGGCATTGAAGATTCCTAGAGTGACACTTGTTAATGTGACAGGCAAATAAAAGCGGCATGAGGCTGAATCTGCCAACCAAGACCAGATAAACCTCCGAAGCCAACTGAACGTGGCAGGAGAGCCCGTAAAGGACTGTTCGCTAAGAATGTAAGGCCTTGTCTCAAATCACGCAAACCCGATGTAAGTCTACGAGGACTGATGTTAGCAGCAGCACAGCGCGCAGAATGCTGCACGACAAAGGTTACCACCGTCGAGCAGCCAACTACAAGCCTCTAATCAACTCAACTAACGCTACACGTCGATTTACGTGGTGTAAGGAACGTTGATCTTGGATTGTATAACAATGGAAAACTGTTCATTGGAGTGATCAGTCATGGTACACAGTATACCAGTCTGATGGTCGTCCCTGGGTATGGCGGATTTCGGGAAAAAGGTAGTTTTCGCTTTTGTACTGTCCCAACAATGAAGTTTGCTTTATGCAGAGTGATAGTATGGAGCTGTATTTCGAGTTTCGGCTTGGTCCTATTATTTCTTTGCGACCAAACCATGAATGTTGAACTCTACCTAAACGTCCTGGACAATTATGCACCATCTCTCTTAGCAGACAACGCACCGTGTCATACTGTTCACGTTCCTACAGATTAGTTTGAGTACATGGACGTCGAAAAGTTGGACTGACCAGCCCAGAGTCTTGAACTGAACCCTATGGCGAATCTCTGGGACGAATTGGATCGTCTGGTGTGTAGTGGTAGGAATCGCCCAACAAACGAAGCTGAACTGGTTACTACTTTGAGGGCCGAATGGTGGAACATTTCGGTGGACATTTGCAAAAATCTGGTGGAGAGTATTCCACGAAGAGTAGAGCCTGTCACGAGGGCCTAAGGTTTCAGCACGCATTAATAAATTTTCTGTGAATAATGATTATTTGTTGACATGCACGTCATGATGGCTAGTGTGTACCTTAAATAAGAGTAATACTCAATGACGTCTCTGAACTTCGAAATCACGGTGAGCAACGGGTGGGCGATTATTTTTTAGCAACTTTGTTTATGAAAAACCGAATGAAATAATTTTTAATGCTCTGTACTGCAGGATCCAAACGGAATTCATGCAATACCCCGATCCCCTGGATACATATTCATTAATTTTGGAACTTTCTTGAAGTTTTTGCACTTTTTAGAACACAAAAGAAACCAAATTTCTTTCTGTTAATGTTCCGACTATCCATTTAAATAAAGTTAGTAAAACCTGAACAGTTACATACCCGTATAACAAATATGACACTGCCACCAGCACCAATAGCACGCAATGATTAAAAAGAAAATTTTATGTCTCAGAGAAGGGTCTGAAAGCACATCTTCGTAGATTAGGGTTGACTAGAAATAAGGACATGCAGACACAATATCTTGCCCCTCCTTAACTCCCTTCTTTCAAGCCAGCAACCTTGTCTTGCACTCATCTCTTCCAAAGCAGTCGTCAGCTACGACCTGCTCGCTCATTACCCTAGGACAGGCTTAAGAGCGCTGGTATAGCTTTAGATTCCACTTTCAGTGTTGGAATCCTTTACTTTGTAGCCCAAACAGCAGAGCAATTAGTAATGACCTCCATTACTGAATTCCTATGCACCCTCCTCATCCGTCCTTAGTCATATTAACATGAAAAAAGGCTTAAACAACGATTTGGAAGAGTTAAGAGCAGTTAAAATTTCATAACCCTACGGCTGATATTTTGATGACCTTTCTACGGATAAATAAACAACGCCCTTCCTAGGTAAAATACATACGGCTATACCACGAAAAACACGAACTCATATAGAAACTGTTGTCGTTCTCTTTAACGTCAGAATTCTGCATGAAATTATGAAGCTCAGTTTTAGTTCCTGGGATGGTTCTAGTTTCAGATTACCTAAGATCATTAGCTCGTTATGCGTATCTGTAGTTTCTGTTCTCATCTTCTTCGGTTCAAATGATCTTTATTCTTTGACTGATCTTCTCTTTCTTTCTCTTGAACCATGATTTTGGAGTCCTGTTGTCGCCAACAGTTCGTTGACGAATTCCTCATTATGCTGTTTGCTTTGGAATATTAGTCTTTTAAGATCACCAGCTTTATAATTTCCATACTCCAGGTACTTTTCCTATTCCTGGGCAAGTAGCCTTAAATCCTCTTTTTTAGCATTCCCAAGAAAAGCCATTTTTTTATCTCGCCACAAACAAGCAAACCAACACAAGAAGAAAATGTTTCGATTTTGTCCTGATATTCTACATCAAAGTCAAAACACTCAGGTTTTTACTACTGACGTAAAAATATGGACTAATAAGAGGCATCTACAAAAACAACAGTTGGCCTAAGCATAACCAAATTTGGAGGAAACTCTTCCGAGAACTAAGAAAAAAGACCGGAAATAAAAAGAAAAAAAGTTCAAATATCACCACCAAGGGAAAATTTGGCGCTCCTGATAGCGAAAGGATAACAATTGCATACTTCATACTTCCTACAGGCGCGTAATGGATATAAAAGGGAGATGCGAGATTTCAGACAAGGTGTTCTCTCCCGCACCTCAATATTTCGATCCTTTTGGCTATGCGGCTGGGTGTGAATTAGCTTCTATACCTACCTGGATATTGATTGTCTTCAAAATTTTCTGGGGACAGGATGGTCGTCACCCTTGCCTGCACGTGACATATTCGTGACTGTAATATCACAATGGTGAAAGTGGGGCTGCAAATTCATCAATCCACGGGATGCTCCAATGTGTAGTTAGGCGATCACTCTTTTATGCACGCTACTTACTCGTCTTTGCACAATCATAATGTACTATTCAAATAATACTCTGGTTTCTTCAGTTCATTGGATATTCCAAGCCCTAATAGTGGTTGTCAACCTTTCATGCACGTAATTTACTCGTGAGTGTACTATGAAAGTCATGAAAATGGTGCTGCAGCTTCATCAATCCTCAGAATGCTCCAATGTATCACAAGTAAGGCGCCTTACCTTCGGGAGTCTTACTTGTGATTGTACTATCAGAATAGAATGGTGAAAATAGTACTGTAGCTTCATCAACCCACAGGATGTTTCAACGCTTAATGGTCGTCATCCTTACTGACAGGTCCCATACTTGTCGTCACTCGTGCAGGCAAGGATGACGACCTCTCCTCCCTAGAATAATTTGGAAATTAATCAATCTCCAGGTCTGTTTAGAGGCTAATTCATATCCAACTACATAGCCAAACGGATTCAAATATTGAGTCACGCTGGTTAACAAAATTTTAAAAGTCTCGAACCTCCGGGAATACAAACTGCGCAAGACATTGCAAGGAGGTCCCGTGACACTATGTGCACAGTAACGCGTAGTTCGTTTTGAGGCCAAGGGATGCCTGACAGTTTGACGAGGAAGAGGCCCCAAACCTATTTATCCAAAAGAGATTACAGGCATAGCTAATAATGTTGTACATCGATCGCATGGTAATGCTGTAGCCTCATGCAGTGTTTGTGCAGTGAAAAGGCAGTTAGATTTGTAAAGAGGACTGAATCGAATAAATTCCTTAACTAAGTGCTCAGGTTGGCCGTTTCGCCATTAAGGAAAAAGAACGTCGCGCGGCGCCCAGACCGCGGACATAGCTCATTTGGTACTTCAATGCTAGTCCATTTCAGTGAGAAGGTTCCTAGTCCCAGGAATAGGAAAGACGAAAGATATCTAGCTCTTAATTAGGTCGACTAAGCCCAAAGAGGGAATAGCGGAATTTGTCAAAGAAATCATTACCTCCCAAGATGACCTATTTAGGAGGGTGAATGAAGTAGAAGTCGCTCCACCAGCGCAAGATACAGATGAAAAGGTAGGGGGGTTCCTCTCCACTGGGTTATCAGCGTAGGATCATCAGGTAAGACGGATCAATGGCCAGTTCAGTGTAAATAAATACCATTTTCACTTCGCTGTAGATATTTATCAACATTGCTTTTGTAAGAGTCTAATAGGGATCATTGTAAAGTGTACTGTAAGCATGGGACGATTGCATGTACTGTCTAATAGGGACAATTTCGCACAGAGTGCTGTAACCATGTGTATTAAGAGCAATAAAAGACCGGTCCGATCCCAGAAAAATAAATATTGAGATTGGGAAACGAGTCTCCCAGTTGCCCTTTTTGGAAGTTAGCCCGTGTTGCACGTCATACCAAGAGCCATCGGGCTGGAGATGATTGGTAGTGGTTTTGCTGGGGCATCAATAGCTAGCCGTTAAACCGTTCGTTCCTTGCCGGATTAGTACCAGAGGTTTCTCACAGGATTGCTTTCGAAACGCTTTCAGTTACGACTAAACGAAAAGAGGCCAAATAATCTCTGCAGATCCAGATATTTGGAGCAGGGAAAAGCCATCAGATCACTCTAAACAATTGTGAGGAATATTTTGTGTAAAGTGCTATCCTATGAACCTAGCCACAACCAAAAGTTGCAAAATGGGGACGCAGACATCCGATTTACATTTGTGTTGACTTTCTTGACACGCATGGAGGTAGACGAAGCTTGGCCTCGCACATAACACTATGTGGATTGCTGAAGCCTATTTTCATCTCAGTGGAAGTGTAGACAAAGCTGCTCTATCTGGACATCGGAGAATTTGCATGCCGGGCGAGTCACTAAATTATTTTACATTAGTCAAAGCTTACTGTATGGTGAAATTTTACGGCAAAGTTTTTTATTGGCCAGTTTTTTCCTCGAAGAAAATCGCTGAACTGTACCTTGACTTGCACTGTAGTAACTCAGCATTAGAATACGTACATGTTAGTGGTTGCGGAGCGACGAAAAATAAAATCATTTGTGCACTACTGCTGCTATCATTACTTTAAAAAGCGAGGGGGAAGTGGAAAAATATTTTTAAAATACAAAATGTGCCCTATAGTATTATTATTTCTATGTCACACAAATGCGAAACTGCAGTGTAGAAAGAACAAATGAGTCAAAGTGATGTTTTTTTGAATAATTTCCCGGTAATTATTTGGTTTTACAAAAATACTGTGTTCATTTAATTTATTTCACACTTGTGTAATGTGAATCCTTTCTCTGTGCAGCAATGTTGAAATTAACATTGCTTTCTGTATGGAGGAACTGTAGTAAAACATATATTCTAAACTTGCATAATTTTCTTAAACATCTGTTTTCTGTAGTTGCGATTTTTTCTGTTTGCTGAGAAAATGAAGAGGATTTCAAGTACAAAAATTAAAATTGTTCTTTATTTTCCATGCGGTTCTAAGTCATTCAAAAGTACAGCAGGGAACTTCCCGCAATAAATATGTTGGCTGTCTGTAGGCTTTTCACAAGACTTTCCTTGATTCACAGTCCACTTGATCCGATGTGTAACAAATTGCGAATTCTGTGCTAAAAAGTAATCCGAGAGAGCATTTTACCAGTTCGACTTCACCCTTTCTACATGCGTAATAACTGGCACAATCTACCGGATGAGCAAAATTTCCTTTTTCTTTAGGACATATGAATAACTCTGCAACCAAAGTTGTCGCTTCAGTTCTTGAATCTTCCATCGCTTCGCTTGATGGAGATAAATAACTTGCTTCCTCTTTGTTCTTGACGTCATTATCTATGAAAGGGAATACAGTGAAATCTCGATATAACCTATCGTTGCGAAGCATAAATATTTATATTGGAAATAACTATAATGAGTAGAGCTTACGCTCAAGAAAAAAAAATAAAAAAAACATTTCATACTTCACAACTACTTATTTTTAAAAAAATAATCACATTTTTTTTATCGTAACTTTTTCAGCTTCCGAAATTTTTCACACTGTAGTAATGGCACGTGTTTGTTAAAACATAGCGTTTTAAGATTTTGCTGAAGTGAAATGATGATTCATGGTATTTCCTCAACATTTGAGTCGAAACATCAGTCGTGCCCTTAGAAAGTACTGGAACAGGGTAAAGAATGTTGAGGAAAAACGAAGTTATGTGAGAAGCCATACAGCAGATTTTTCCCTTGCGTTAAACAAAGCATGTGTTTGCAGTCATCACAGCTCTTGCAAATTTCTCGAAAATGGGTGGATTAACAGAATTAAACCAGTATCGCATTTGGGAATGGAAAAAATCCGTTGGCTGGAAAATTTTCATTTTGGAGAATCCCAAATTTTTTGGATTTGGACAGTAGACGAAAAGTATTTAAAATTAGCTCTAAACCAATTAACACGAACATACGGTTGAAAGTATAACTGAAGACAGCAAAAAATCTCTTGTCAAGACTTTTGAAATTTATGCACGAAATACTTCGTCACGTTTAAATATTTTGGTACTCTCTACGTTTAAATATTTTTTATTAGTTTTAAATATTTTCGTACTAACTACTCAGCAAATTTGGAATGTATCTATTAAAAAATTCTTAATCTAAATCGTGCTTTATTTTCACGCACGCATATCGAGATTTCACTGTATTATTAGCTTGGAGTTACTTGGTGATGTGCAGGGTGATTCGGAAAAGTACTTCGCAAAATATACAATAAATCAGTGAAATTAAAAGTACGTTGAGTTGAAATACGTTTTTTTCGAAATGTATAATGTTATAAGTTAGAATACGGTAAATTTAGCTAGAATTAGAAAACAGTTCCCTAATCAAATATGAGTAACTGCGATGAACACGATCTCAAGTTAACCAGGACATCACAGAATACTTTTGTGAAAACCATAAGGTTTGTGTGGAAACATTCTGTGATGCTTTTAATGTTTAACCCATTCTAGAAGAAATTCAAGACCCGTTTCGGAAAAGAAAAATTTGCAAGTATGCTGAAAATTCTAATCATGTTTCATAGTAAGTTGAGACAATAATGTTTACAATAAATACCTCGAAAATTTTTGAAGTGGCATGATGATTGGAAATTTTGCACGCTTGCAGTATCAGCAGAAGTTCATTTTCTCTAATAATATAAATATCTTGCAGAGATATTCGTTTAAAACGGTACTCAATTTAAAATACGCTGTGTTTCCTGTATTGAATATTAAACTAAAGATATAACTTGTTTTTTAACATGATCAAATGCACCAATATCTCGGCAAGTAAAACTTCACGAAATCTAAGAAACTTCGAATATTTCGGCACTTGTACTTTACTGTTATATGTAAAATGGTTGACAAATAAGTGGCATAAATCTTTATTAAAATAGCTTTTGTTCCGAAACATGCTTCATGTGTTTTTAGCACGTCTTTTGTAAAAAAAAGATCGTGCTTCTGTTATCGGTTTGTCCGTCCGTCCGTCTGTACCCACGGTATCTCTGCAACTATTAGTCCGATTTGAAAAATTCTTTTTGCATTCGGAAGCTTGAAATATGCGAATGATGATCTTTCATTTCGTTTTTTTTACGATGTACAATTTTGCCGCTAGGGGCGTAAATGCAAATGATGTCGAATTCAAAATTACGTTTTAATCCACATATTTGCTTCTAAACATCCGATTGAAAAAATTATTTTAGCTTTCGATTCCATTGATGTCGAAGAGTGTTTTAGATATAGTTTCCTTTTCAAATTACGCATAGATTTTCCGCTAGGGGCGTAAAAGTAAATTGCATTTTTCCCGATAACTCTTCTCCTAAATCTCCGATTTGAAAAATCTTTTTTCAGCAGATACAACTCCTAATGGAAAATACTTTGCATGCAATTTCGAATTTTTTGGTAAAGAATACATTGGCCACCAGGTGGCGTAAGTGTTAATTTTTACTTCTGATGTATTTGCCATAAAATCTGAGCTTCTAAAATATCGATTGAAAAAATTCTTTCGTGCCACTCACATCGATAAACCTTTTTGGAATATTTTCTTCCTAAAATATCCCACAGTTTCTCCGCCAGGGGCGTAGATGTATATCTTATTTTTGTCAATATCTCTACTTCTAGGAGTCCGATTTGAAAAATTCCTTCTTTGTTGGATAGTGTTTTCCGTGTGACATGTTTTTCATATAATTTCAAAATTTTCAAGTAATTCATAGACTTTCCGCTAGGCGGCGTAAAAGTAAATTGCGTTGCGCCCTATATCTCTGCTTCTAAATCTCCGATTTGAAAAATTCTTCCTGCACCGGATACAGCTCCTGGTGGGAAATCGTTTGCACATAATTTCTAATTTTTGTAAAAAAATGGTTTGGCCACCAGGGGGCGTAAATCTTAATTTCCGCTCCTGATGTATTTGCAACCAAATATGAGCTTCTAAATTCTCGATTAAAGAAAACGTCGTTTGTAGACCGACACTTCTCATGTCGACAAACCTTATAGGAACATTTTCTTCTTAAAATAGTGCATGGTTTCTACGCCAGGGGGCGTAGATGTATATCTTATTTTTGTCAGTATCTCTACTTCTAGGGGTTCGATTTGAAACATTCCTTGTTTGTTGGATAGTGTTTCCAGTATGACATGTGCTTCATGCAGTTTCTAAGTTTTCAAGTAATTCATAGACTTTCCGCTAGGGCGCGTAAAGCTAAATTGCGTTTCTCCCTATGTCTCTGCTTCTAAATCTCCGATTTGAAAAATTCTTTCTGCACCGGATACAGCTCCCGACGGGAAATCGTTTGCACATAATTTCCACTTTTTGTAAAAAAAAAATGGTTTGGCCACCAGGGGGCGTAAACCTGAATTTCCGCTTCTGATGTATTTGCAGCAAAATATGAGCTTCTAAAATCTCGATTGAAAAAAGTCTTTTGTTGACCGATGCTACTCATTTCGATAAACCTTTTAGGAACACTTTCTTCTTGAAATAATGCATGGTTTCTACGCCAGGAGGCGTATATGCATATCTTATTTTTGTCAATATCTCTATTTCTAAAAGTCCAATTTGAAAAATTCCTTCGTTGTTGGATAGTGTTTCCGATGCGAAATATTTTTCCTATAAATTCAAAAATTTCACGTAAATCATTTATGACTTTCCGCTAGGGCGCATAAAGGTAAATTGCGTTTTCTTCTCCTAAAACTCTGATTTGAAAAATTCTTCCTGTATCGCATACAAGACCTGATGGAAAATATTTTTCACCTAATTTCTAATGTATTGTAAAGAATAGTTTGGCCACCAGGGGTCATAAGTGTTAATTTCTGCTTCTGATGTAGTTGTAGCAAAATCTGGGCTCCTGAAAACTCGACTAAATTTTTTTTCTTGGACCGATACAGCTCATATGAATAAACCTTTTGAGAATACTTTCTTCCTAAAATAATGCATGGTTTTCCCACCAGGGGAAGTAAAGTCACATTTTATTTTTGTCGATAACTCTGTTTCTAAGAGTTCGTAAGCTCAAGATTCCGTTTACACCAATATATCTGAGGGATTAAAGACCCGATTGAAAAACTTCTTTCTTCCGTCAGATACTATTGTTTTCCATACCGGTTCCATTGCCTTTGAATAGCTTTGATAAATTTAATTTGCGTCAGAACGGATTCAAAAGACGTGCTTATTATACCCGAAAATTCGGTGTCATCTTTCTTGTTTTCTGTTTCCTCACTTTTGGTTTTATCACAGTCATATTTTGAGTCAGTATACCAGCCTACAAATTATCGTGACATTAACAAAAGTAGTGGAAGCGGTGTAATTCTAACGGCTGTCCTGACATTACCTGAAAGTTAAGATGCCATTGTGTAGAACTTTACAGAACACAAATTGTTCTGATCAAGTTTCCTTCTCCTTTTCTTTAATTCAGCTAGATTTAATGTTACAAAATCCGGTTGTATACCAATTATCAGTTTCCCTTCCGACTTTCTTTTTCGGGGGTGGGGGTTAACGACTGCCACGAGCAACTTGTGGGGCTGTAGGCAGTTACTTGGCCGTCCCTCCTTCGATGCCAATGGCTCCCAGGAAAGGGCAGAGAAGGTCCAAACTAGATTCTGACTGGGCAGAGCCAGTGTCATCGGACAAACGCAGCACACCCACACTTCATTCGGGCCCCGAACCCGAGTTCATTTCGGGCGAATTCTCAGAAGACAGCATCAGAGACCACTCGAACACTGAGAAGGCTCTTTCGACTTCATGACGTAAAGCCCCCAATATATGGCGTTTAGGAAGATGATAATCGCCCTGGTGGCGTAGTGTTCTAAGCGCTGGCTTCTGTCCATTCGTTCAGGATAGGTCCGTGTTTGAATCCCAGTGAGGCATGGATATTGTGTTTGTTTTTCGGCACTGGCTCTCTCTCTCTTCTCTAAAACCGGTGGCCCTAAATTAGAAACGAAAGACTGCTTATAGCCCATTGAGTTGCTCACGGTAGTCGTTATCCCCCCTTCCCCCCAAAAAAAAGTAAAGAAAAAGAAGTCCAAGAAAGGGGAAGAATTTTAAGACGAAACTAATCTGTTGCCCGTTATTATATATGAGAGACAGGAATCAGAAATTTTGAATTTTAATAAAATATCGCCTGTCCTTGTTTAAAGACACAAAACCAGATGATAAAATGTGCATCAGGCTGATCTTTTTCTGGATCGAAAAATGAAACTATTAATAGTGATTAATATTTTTCGTTAAATTCATAATTTTTTAGCTTACATGAGCCCAAAGTCTAACATTCTGAAAGCAAAAAAAATATTTAATTATTTCTGTATCGTAGTTTAAGTCTATACATTTCTTGGTTACCAAAAAATGCCATTCGTCCTAAAATTTTCGCCTTTGTGAAATCTAAAACCTCTAATGCGCTAAAATTTACAAAAGCAATGCCAGCACGTATAAAGTATGATAACATCTACATTCCCACGGTTCTATCATCTGAAGTGTGTTTTGTTTGTACGAGTGATTTAATGATCTCATGAGCACCTACGTCTAGAAGGAGCGCCTCTTCTTAATCTGGGGTAATTGGTTTCTGAGAAGATACGTGATTGTGCCCTACGGGAAAACTAGAAGTCAATACTTCTGTCTGAATTTGTGTTTAGTCCAGTGTTGCCAGAGATTTTCGTCTGAAATCAGTAGACCACAGCTAAAAATATCAGTAGAAATCACTAGATTTGTTTTTTTCTGGAAATATGCAACTCCTGGCAAATTTAATGTAGCAATGAGGACGAACATCCAAAATTACAGATATTTAAAATAATACTCCACACATTACTACTCAACGCCTCAATACAAATTCAAACTAATATGACCCTGGTTCACTTTCTAACAATATATTGCTAATGATCAGCTTTATGAAATAATGTACACCAGCTGAATTAATGGTGCAGATAATAATGACATCGGCATTAACATAGGCACAGTTGTACCGGTCTCAGTTTTTGTCGCCCCTCTAAAAAAAGAAAGAATTATAGACTTACACTTCTTACTGAACGATAACCACATGTTCTCAAAATAAGAGAAACAACAGCCATACTAAAAAAATGTATCATTTTAATACAAATATCTAACTATATTTAGGGTTTTAGCAAAGAGAATCTTTGTAGGAAAGACTAATTAGTTAGCCAGATTAAAACATATTTCATGATAACCAGTAAATTTGAAAATTAATTTAGTTAACAGATATTGTAAAAATTTCAAGCACATTTTGCCCCTTTTCGCCTCAGACAGTGCTGGTTTTGGTTTAACATTATCAACTGGATCACAGTAGACGGCGTGAGAACGGAAAGGATGCAGACAAAGTCCTCGAGGCAGCATATCCTTCTTGAATGGTGTTAGGTAAACCACAGAGGTAGTGATGTACTTTTCTACCCTGGTTATCTAGTGACTCGCAACCAAGATCCCGGGGCACCTAGGTAGAAGATAGAAATGACTGACAGACACTTGGCTTTCTTTACCTCACTTGCATGTGTCTTTCCTATCGGGCAATCTAGCCCAAATCTACTGGCTTCTTATTTTTAAGGTCTGTTCAATACCTGAAGTCAGACACCCCCTTCCTAAAATCTTCTCCAACAGCATTCATTCATCATTCATTTTAATCAACTTACACCAAAAAGAGGAATCCGTTTAACTAACTCTAGAACTGTTTTACTTCTCTAAGGCATGAGATAAAAGTAACCATAATAAATTGCTTGAAAAATTATACGACATTGGTATATCAGAGATATATCACACAAATTTTCGAGAGCTTACAAGGAAAAACATCTGCCAAACAAATTACGCCACACGCCAAAAAACTCGGGCAAAACAGTAGAAAATTCAGGAGATTGCATTAAAACTGAAAGAAATTGGGCCGTCCCCGGTGGCGCAGTGGTCTAAGCGATGGTTCCTGTTCATTCGTCCGAGATGGGTCCAGGTTCGAATCCCGTGAAGAATGGATGTCGTGTTGGTCTTACGGCTCTGGCTCTCTCCCTTCCCTGGAACAGTGGCTCTAAAATTAGTGACGGGCGGAGTTGCTCACGGTGGTCGTTAAACCTTCAATAAAAAAATCAGTAGATTCCTGTGATTTTCGAAAATCTATCAGCAGATTAGTAGACAAGAGTCAAAATCAGTAGATCTACAGATAAATGATTTTTTTGGTTTGCATACATCACATATCCACCTAAAAGTTTTAATTTCAGGTACACACCTGATGAAATACACCATAAACTATTCAAGGTTAAGAATAATATCATTATATGGTTTGATACGCAACACATTCTCGGTGTGACTATCCTGGTATTCCCATACTACTCAGATGTAAACTCAAAACATGTCCTAGGAAAATTCACTATGGTTCTGTAACTGCTGTCTTGCTTTATTCCATGCTAGATTCACATAAACATCACTCCAAATATCCATTATATTTCTTGCTGCCGTCATTCATTGATTCTGCATATAATACAGCTACCTTGAAAAATCTTTAAAAACTTATTTACACGTTAAAATCCATTAATACAGTACAACTGAGACATGCAACAGGTTAACATCTAGTCCACCAGTTATTCACATTTAAAGCTTTTCAACTGAAATACTCAGTCATATTCAGAAAAAACTTTCATGTTGTCTCCACTATGGAAACATGTGGGCTAGGGGTCTGTACTTGGGGTGTCTTTGAGTGTGCCAAAGGGCACCAGCGATCACATACTTCTCTCTTTTAGTTCAAAGATTCTTCTATCATGGCGCCATTTATGTTTCATCTTGCATCCTTACATTCTCAAACATTTACGAACAAGAGGATTTTAACGTGTAAATAAGTTTTAAAAGATTTTTTCAAGGTAGCTGCATTATCTGCAGAAACATATATCATTGAATGACGACAGAAAGAAATATAATGGATATTTCGAGTGATGTTTTTAACGAATATTATGTATGTAAATCTAGCACGGAACAAAGCAAGACAGCACTTACAGAACCATAGTGAATTTTTATACGACATGTTTTGAGTTTACATCTAGTATGGGAATACCAGTATAATCCCGCCGAGAATGTGCTGGAAGTCTAATATGGATTAAAGGTACGTTGTGTATCAAACCATATAATGATATTATTCTTAACCTTGAATACTGATAAATCAATAGAATGGCAACACTGGCCTCAGTCCTAAATGCAACAGGAGCGAGGAGCCTTCGTCTGCTCAATCACCTCGTGCCTTTGAAATGAGTAAATTTTCAAGTCGTAGAAGTCTATATCTGCGAAGTTATATCATTAATAGGTGTAATCTGTGTTAATGTTTTTAGAAACGAGGTTTTAGTATCAAAACTACTCGTATTTTTTTCTTTGGAGGTTTAACGACCACTATGAGCAACTCAATGTGCTATAAGCAGTTGCCCATCCCAAATTTAGGGCCACTGGTTTCAGGAAAGGGAGAGAGAGACAGTGTTGTAAGACAAACACAACATCTATGCCTCACCGCGATTCGAACCCGGACCCGTCTTAGACGAATGGTCAGAATCCAGGGCTTAGACTACTGCGCCACTGGAGCGGAAAAATTACTTTGGCTAAATCGAATGACTTCATAATGAAATGAGGCACTCACCTGCATCAGGTTTTCTTCTATTCCCGCAGTCGACGTTTTCTTCGTTATAGCACCTGTTGAGAGAAGTATCGAAGAGGGTTCCTTCTGAACAAGTTTCAACTGTAAACTTGCCACCTCGGCATGCGTAGTAGAGTGAACAATCTCCGTGGGGAAATTGCCCTTGTTTTTAGGACACGAGAAAGACTCGGGGAACTCTGACGAAGTGTCTAGTGTAGTTTCACGTATATTGGTTGAGGGAGTTGTATCCTCTCTTTCGGCCTCTGAGGTTGTTGATTGATCTTGTACCGGTCTTTTTCTATTGCCACAGT
Source organism: Macrothele yani (assembly GCA_039090855.1). Lineage (NCBI taxonomy): Eukaryota > Metazoa > Arthropoda > Arachnida > Araneae > Macrothelidae > Macrothele > Macrothele yani. The sequence continues at coordinate 77,105,977 of CM077025.1, read as the reverse complement.
CGACACTTTCTTCGTTATAGCACCTGTTGAGAGAAGTATCGAAGAGGGTTCCTTCTGAACAAGTTTCAACTGTAAACTTGCCACCTCGGCATGCGTAGTAGAGTGAACAATCTCCGTGGGGGAAATTGCCCTTGTTTTTAGGACACGAGAAAGACTCGGGGAACTCTGACGAAGTGTCTAGTGTAGTTTCACGTATATTGGTTGAGGGAGATGTATCCTCTCTTTCGGCCTCTGAGGTTGTTGATTGATCTTGTACCGGTCTTTTTCTATTGCCGCAGTCGACACTTTCTTCGTTATAGCACCTGTTGAGAGAAGTATCGAAGAGGGTTCCTTCTGAACAAGTTTCAACTGTAAACTTGCCACCTCGGCATGCGTAGTAGAGTGAACAATCTCCGTGGGGAAATTGCCCTTGTTTTTAGGACACGAGAAAGACTCGGGGAACTCTGACGAAGTGTCTAGTGTAGTTTCACGTATATTGGTTGAGGGAGTTGTATCCTCTCTTTCGGCCTCTGAGGTTGTTGATTGATCTTGTACCGGTCTTTTTCTATTGCCACAGTCGACACTTTCTTCGTTATAGCACCTGTTGAGAGAAGTATCGAAGAGGGTTCCTTCTGAACAAGTTTCAACTGTAAACTTGCCACCTCGGCATGCGTAGTAGAGTGAACAATCTCCGTGGGGGAAATTGCCCTTGTTTTTAGGACACGAGAAAGACTCGGGGAACTCTGACGAAGTGTCTAGTGTAGTTTCACGTATATTGGTTGAGGGAGATGTATCCTCTCTTTCGGCCTCTGAGGTTGTTGATTGATCTTGAAGGTCCCCGTCCGTTTTCGTCTCCTCAGAATGAGTAGCTCCATCAGAAATCCCAGAAACTTCTGAACTTGTGTATGTATCAGGGGTAGTTTCGGAGTACTGTGAAGGTGTACTATGTTCAGCTGTAGAACTTTGTTTTGGAGAGGTAATTTCTTCGGAGGTTGACTGGAGTTGATCAAAAGTTACTTCTTTTGGAGATGTAGCCGGTGTAGGGGTCTGATCATTGCTGTCATCAGTTCTGTCAGAAAATGAGTGGTCTTCTTCTTCAGATGTGGATTGCGACACTTGTGGGGATGTTTCATCCTGTTCTGTAGTAGTGAGTTGTGGCGAAGTTCCTTTTTCCTCATCTGTGTTCTCGGGCTCTACGGATGGTGTGCTGTGGTAAATGATCGACTGTTGTTTTCCAGAGGGTACTTTAACTTCAGTTGTTGAACGCGGTTCCTCTGAAGAAACTCCCTCGTCAACTGAAACTGTGTTTTTTGATGAAGTTGATACTTCCTCATCGGTGGGTGTACTTTCAGCTGGAGAAGACCGAAGCTCTTCCGAGGTTTTCTTTTCGTCTTCCGTAGTTTGTGGTTCATCTGAAGGAGTTTTCGATTCTATTATAATTTCTGAGTCTGTTGAGTCATCACCTTCGGAAACAGTTCTGATATCTGAAGTAGGCTGTGGTTCTCTAGGTGATGTTTCACCTTCACTTGTTGTTACGAGTTCGTCAGAAGTATTTGAATCATCATTTGTTATTTTCGATTCTCCAGAGGTTGAGCGTTCTCCGTCAATTGCAGTTGTCCCTTCCTCATCACTTTTACCTGTAGTTCTGGATTCTGGTGATGAGGAGACTTTCCCTGGGGCTGTAGGGTCAGTTGCATCTTGATCTGAAGAAGTTTCAATGGGTGATGATGCTTTTTCGATATCTGAGGTTGTGATCTCATGTTCTGCCGTAACACTTGTCTTTGGTCGAACAGTGGAAGCGACAGTTGCCTTTGGAGATGTAGTTGTTTCCTCTGCAAAAGAATAATAAAATATAAAATAGTGTCTTAATTTTCAAATTTTTTTATAAAATACATAACATGTTTTATGAAATATTTGCATGAAGTCAAAGCAAAAAATTTGTTCCACATGTTTTGAGTTTCAATCCGTGTGTGGCTGCATATTAGAATTTTAGGTGTGTGCAAAAGTTCTACCCGTTTTTCAGTAGAGAAGAAAAACAAATGTTTTTGAATGAATAACATTTTTATTCTTTTACACAATTGCCATTATTATCTTGCCATCTTTCTGGTAGTAACTGAATTCCCCTTCTATAGAACTCCTCCGTTTTGGAGTCAAAAAACTAGCTACTGTAATGCAGTTTCGACATTTTCAACTTCATCGAAGGTTTTGTCACAGATATTGTTCTGAAGAGATCGAAAAAGGTAGTAGTGCGTAGGTGCAAGATCTAGGAAATGCGGAGAGTGAGGCAGCACTTCCCATTCAACGTCCAGTAATGTTGTCTGACTGGCAAAAGCTGTATGGGGTCTTGCGTTGCCATTTTGTAAGATGACGCATTTACGATAAACCAGCGCTGGACGCTTAGATTTCAATTTTTCTTTGAGCCATTCCAACTATTGGCAGTACAGGTCAGCATTTATCGTTTGGTTAAGTGCAAGCAGATGCTCCCAGTGGATTACCCCTTTGACATCCCACCACACACTTAACAAGACCGTTCTCGGATGCAGTCCTCTTGAAGTCGATGGAGCAGACTCTCCAACTCGGAATACAGTCCTTTGGCGCTTTACATTTATGTAAAGACGCACTTTTCCTCACCCGTAACTAATCGTTCCAAGAAGGGTTCATTTATGTGACGCGTAAGCAAAGAAAGACAGGTAGTCATTCAGTCAGATCGATTTCTTGCGGATAGGTCATGTGGGGCCCACTGGTCGAAATTTGCGATAAACCCTAGCGCATGCATCCTTCTTTCTACTCTGTTGTTCTGTGTGCAGAAAACCTTTCTGATTATTCTTCAATGGTTAGATGTTGGTCATATCATATGGATTGGTTAATATCCTCTTCAGAAACCTCTGAAGGACGTCCAGAACGTGGTTGATATCTGCAGCTTCTGTCTCCACGGAATTTCCGGAATCAACAGCGACATGTGCTTTCGCCTACAGCATTCTTCCCATACCCCTCACAAATGTAGTGGCAGGCTTCAGCTGCATTGTTGCCCTTGTCGAACTCATAAAGCAAACAATGCCTAATGTGATCCTTCTGGCTTGGCACGTTAACCCTTGTGTGACTTGTTTACGAATGAGATGCACCAGCATACTTGGTGCCGTTTAACAGCCTAATCCTCGAAGTATTTTAGCCATCACACGCGCCATCTGTTGTTACTTACATTTTGTACTTGGAATTTGCATCATGAAAAACTGGTAGAACTTTTGCACACACCTAATATGTTAGGGCGTCTGCATACAATGATTTTTTTGTTTGTGGACTTACGACTAGCATGAACAACTTGATGGGCTATAAGGAGTCGCCCGACCCTAATTTAGGTTGCTTGGCTTTAGGGAAGGGAGACAGCATGTGCTGTAAGACAAACACAACATCCATGCCACCCCGGGGTTCGGACCTGATCCTTGTCAGATGAATGGTCAGAAGCCAGCGCTTAGAGCACCGTCACCGGAGCGGTGTATACATTGATGATTAATCGAACATATACGCTATGTAGATAAAAGTATCCGAACAGCTCCACATATGCAAATAAACGGGCATTGGCAGAACTGATAGCATGCGCTGTGTGTTGGGTGCTGTATACAAAGGATGTAATGGCACACTGTCAGACAGCATTGAAAGCAACTATGCCGGGCGGAGCTGAACTCACGGACTTTGGAAACGATATGGTGGTTGGATGGCACCTGAGTAAGTAATCAGTGCGTAGCATTGCCGCTCTTCTGGGATTGCTAAAAAACTGTCACTAATATTCTTCATCGGAGGAAAGTACAACGTAGCCGCGCTCCAGGAGGCCTCACATACTAAGTGATCGTACCAAGCAAAGCTTACTGTTAAATGTGAAGAAGGCGCACACGTCCTCCACCGCAGTCCTGGCCGGCGACGTCGCACAAGAAACTGGAACAGCTTTTTGAATCAGAAAAGTCTACCGGGAACTCTACACGTACAGTTACCATTCCAGATCAGCTGCTCGGAAGCTCTACATCACTCCAGACAATTATAGACAACGACTGCAGTAGTGCCTCGCTCACCGTTCGTGGAAAACAGAAGAGTGAAAGAAGGTCATATGGAGTGCAGAATCACGCTAATCATACTTTCGTTCAGATGGATGTAGTATTTGGATGTGGCGTCTGTCCAGCGAACGCTGTCAGGCTGACCCTATTGTCCCTGCATCCAAGTTTGGAGGGGGGATCTGGGGTGGTGTAGTCATGTTTCTGCTAAGAAAGACCCGGTCTAACGGCAGATAGGTACAATTTCACACTATCTACGCTGCGGCAGTACAACGGCAAAGATCCTTGCCTGTTTCAGAAAGATCGAGCGCTTTGTCACACTGCAAGGTCTGTTTTGGCCTGGTTTGGGGAGCAGGATGTCCAAATATTGAATCAGATGAAAAACCACTTTTTAAAATGGAAATTTTTAAGGTGCAGACATAGTGATAAATTTACTCTAACTAGTGGAAATGTTTTACGTTATAAAGTGTTCAGATATGCACATGAATGATTTTGCTCGCAATTGCAGCTTTGTGATGCAAAGACAATTTGTCATATCGGACATTAAGAATTGAGATGTACTAAATTCACTGACAGATTTGCATCACCACGCAAAAATATGCATCCCCCAGCGTTAAACTAGTATTGCTACTAATACTGCTCCACGGTAGTAAGGTCGAGGTGATTCTCGGCCGCCTTCTGAAGGGACTTCCGCTTCGTGGCGCCCTGTCTTCTGTACTCCAGTCTTCCCTCTTTCATCACCAAGTTCCTTAAAAATTTTCTTCATAGCAAACTTCCATCTCAGTGTGTGTGTGTGTGGGGGGGGGTCTTATTCTTTCAGGGGGCTCCTGTCATTACCTGACACGTGTGTGTAGTTCAGATCTTGAGTTCTTGCCTTTACAGTTTTGATGATGTCAGGGTCTCCGACTGGTCTCATTCCCTCAAAGGCTCCTGTTGTGATCTGATACATGTCTACAGTGTTCAGATCTTAGTGGCATGTCTTGTCTAATTGAATATTCTTTTTTTTATATTTTTGATGATATCTGTGTCTCCCATCTCAGCATGAGACTTGCCTGTCATTATCTGGTACACATGTATGCTTCTTTTAGTGGCCTGTTTTGCCCATCTCAGTCTTCTTACCTTTAGAGTTTGATGATGACTGAGTCTCCCATTTTCAGCAGGTTTTTCTTTCCGGAGAGTGTTCCTCCTAGGAGTTCCTGTCATGAACTGATACATATCTATACAATCTTCAGATCAGCGGCATGTCTTGCCCATCTCGGTAATACTGTACTAAAATTATGCGTCAAAAAGATTCCGGGATAGTTTTTCGCTTAATTCTCACTACCAAATGCAAAATGAAATTTCACAATCTGACATTTACAAGGATTGATATCGTGCGAATACAAATGAAAGTACGTTTACGCTGCATAGCGGGAAAATTGAACACCACGTAAATTCCAAAGTATCAATCGTCATCCAAATGATAGGAGTTGCCAAATACACAAAATGTGTTTTTGAACCCGACTTGTAAACGTGGAGATGTTGAAGACTGAAAGGGCGAACAAAGTGCTGCTATAATAAGGACGTGTGTGCGTGTGTGTGTGTGCGTGTGTGTGTGTGTGCGTGTGTGTGTGAGTGTGTGCGTTGTGTTTATGCGTGCGTGCGTGTGTGTGTATTTATAAAGAACATGCTAAGAAGATATTACAGGTCTTTCGGTTCCATATTCTAAAATATTCGGAACTGTCATAAGTGAGATACTAAAATATTGCCGAAGACATTTAGATTTATAGTCGTCGTATTTTTGGTCCAGCAAACGCTCATGGTTTCAATTAGAGCCACGAAATTCTGGCTTAACATATAATCTAAAACAATATAGTTTCCTTTATCTGAACGGCTGAACGTATGTCCCACTGTTGTGGCGCAGAGGAAAGTCATCACCATAACAACAACAGAGAAAGAAATATTTGTGACGTTACGCTTAGCTTTTCGTGTTTTCGTGCAGGCAATGTCATCATCTTGACGCGTACAGCGCACTCATGTACAACCACTTTGTTTTGCTGTCGTAGTAACAAAGACCGATTTTTCATAGCTGCTGGTGTGGCGTCATCTCATTCTGACATGACGTCAGAGATGCTTTACTTCACACGATCAACTCTTGAGAAACAGGAAAACGTTACGTCAAGAATTTTGGTTCTGCTTTGTGGATGATAAACGACATACAGAATTTTTCATTTAGAATCCTATCGTATGAAATTTAATTTTAAGATTTCCATTGCGAACTTGAAATGATTATTTTAGATTGTCAATCAAACCAATTTTTTTTCTCATTTAAGTCTAAAAATTGAGAGTTTCAATACAGTAGGTAACAGTGTGTTATTATTTCATGCGCATGCTGAAGAAGTGTGAACTGGGAACTTGCTTTTTCCTTAAACCACGAAATTCTGAGAATATAACTAATATTTTTTCGCAGAATATAACCAGGTATTCTTTTATTTATATTCGTATAAGAAATAAAAATGAAAGAAAAGAAAAGGAAAAATGCTGTTTGTGCTTCTGCGCATGAACTACCACAACATTTTAACATTTCCAACTGTGCAGTTCTAAGTTCCCGAAAATGTTAGCATTGTTTTGCTATCTGGCACAGCAGGAACAAGTAAACGTAGTTGCTTGCCATCAGCGTGATTTTTTTTACAATACCCAAAATGAAACATTGCGCTTTAGAGCCACTATGCATTTTTTGAGACCTTTTGAAGGCTGGAACCACTGAGGCTTCCTAACGATTTCATATAAAAGAAAAAAAAAAAAAAAAAAAAAAAAGGAAAAATAATAATCCCGAGAAATACTGCGATTGGCTGCTGTTATTTGTTTTTGATACACTGGCCGACAGAGAAAATGCCATACCATGAAGACGTGAACGCAGCGCCATGCAACTAGCAGGTTGGGTGCACATGTACAAGTTATGCAAATGATTGCATTTTCAGGTCAGTCGCACGAACGGCGCGCGAGATATAAGGGGACAACTAGCCCGTGAGGCCATCAGTCGAGACGTCGTCACGGCCGCGAGAAGTGAATGGTTCTGCTGTAACCGCGTCTGGTGAACGAACAAGGGCTGCCAATGCCGTTAAGACGCCGTCGTATGAGATTTCGTCAAACGGATGAGTTCACGAGAAGTGTCATCGTAGGCTTTCGTACCGCCGGTTGGTCCTTGCGTCGTATTGCGGAAGAAACGCAACGTGATGCTACAACCGTCGGTCGCATTCGGAGACAGTGGTCCCGGGAAGGATCTGTGCAACGTCGTAGGGGGACCGGAGCACGGAGACGGACATTCGAGGGCACCGATCGTCGCATTCAACGTCATGCCGTAGCGGACCCACAGGGCACAACGGGCAACATTTTGCGTAGTATACGGGTTAGCTTAGATGCTCCGATATCGATGCGGGCAGTGTTGCATCGATTAGCTGTGTCTGGTTTGCTGTCCAACCGTCCGTTGCGAAGGCTACCCTTAACAGCGAGCCATCATCGTCACCGCTTGGCGTGGTGTCGCTCCAAAACTGCGTGGGGTGACGAATGGAACAGTGTGGTGTTCAGCAACGAATCGCGGTTCTGTCTCACCCCGGATGATCGCCGTGTGAGAGTCTGGAGGCGACGTTGCCGACGGGCGGATTCCTCCGCCATTGTGGAGCGCCACACGGCCCGGCAACGTGGAATCATAATGTGGGGTGCTATAAGCACCAACAGCCGCTCACCGCAGGTACGCATTACATCCACATTGACGGCACGCCGCTATGTTGATGAGGTGCTGCGTCCGGTGGCACTACCGTATCTGCAGGACATCCCAAACGCCATTTTTCAACAGGACAACGCCCGGCCGCACACCACTCGGATCAGCCTGAATGCTTTACACGGTGTACGGATGTTTCCGTGGCCAGCACGATCCCCAGACTTCTCGCCCATCGAGCATCTGTAGGACACGATTGGACGTCGATTGAGTATCCTCCCACCCTCGCAAAATGAAGATGTACTCTGGACTCGGATCAACACCACATGGTCCACGATACCCCAAGACTCTATTCGGACTCTCACTGCCTCGATGCCATGTCGGATTCAACGCTGTATCACCCAAAATGGGGGCCACACTCCTTATTGATCATCCTGCATATTCGATCACTGGAGCCTAGCCTGTATGTAACAATTAAGTCATTTGTTCAGGACCTACTTGGCTATCTGTGAGTGCAGTTTGGTCTGTTTTCGAGCATTCCTTCATGGTGTGACATTTTCTCTGTCAGGCAGTGTATTTCATCAGCTGCTTATCGAAACATCTGATGTGCTGCGAACGAACACTGGGAAAATGCGAGCGCTTGCCTGTTTTAATTGTCGAATACCAACCTCAACCAATATACATTTTTTTATTGTTGTAATATTCATGAAACATACTTTCACATTTGGATATCACAAAAAAAACCAAAAAAAAAAAAAACCAAAAAAAAAAACCAGACGTACGCATAAAAGGAATACCTGGTTATTAAGAAAATACTCATCTTATTTTTCCCCTTCATCATTGACGGGCTTTCACCTAGTAGCATTATATAATATGTAATACGAACGATGACATAAAATTCTGGGTAGTTGTGCGCACGTCTCTGACTCAAATCTACTATGATGCAGAAACTTCGGGACATTGTTTGAAATTTAAAACTGTGCAACTAGTAGTTTTACAATAATAAAAAATCTAAACACAAAACCTGGAAAATTCTTGAAAAAGCATGACGGGGATAACTGTGCATGTGAAAAATGTAAAAGATAAGTAAAAAAAAAATTGCGTTTTAATCTATCCGAAATAAAAGGAATTTATTAAGATTTCGAGAACAGGAGACATGATCTGAAATTGAGAAATACATTGTTGCCACCTAATGGAAAAATTGCATATGTCGAAAAGCGGACAATCAAAACAAAATATTCACCTCACTGAAAACTTTTAATGAACAATATTTGCTTCATCGAAACTGTACAGTTAGAAGTAATCGTCGCGAATTGAAAATTTTACCTATCTTCTTTAGTGGCAAAACTGTGGATGACGAAAAAAAGAGAGTATAGCCAAAATACTTCTTCCATAAGAAGGTTTTCGACGCGAAAAGAATTTTCCAATAAGACTTTTACAAGCCAACACAACGAGACAAACAGACTACAAAAGTTGGCGCCGCCTAGAGAGAAAACTGTACATCATCAGAACTAAAAAAGGCCCGCAAATGTTTAGCATAAGAATGGATTTTGTTCCAAGTAGAAGTTTAGACCCAAAGATATTGTCACAAACATAAATACGCATTTGCACCTCCTCGTGGAAAATTTGCCTTGCCTAAAGTAGAAATTAACGGAAATTTTTTGTGAAATATCCTCGTAAGTAATACAGAATAAATAATATAAATTTTAATTAATGGCCTTTTAAGAAAAGGAACAAATATTTACAGAGAATAACTACTCATGTTAGTATATATATAAAGAACACACCTTTACAATACGACAGTCGCACTCCTAACAAAACAACAAATAGCAACAGTTCCGTTTACGATTCTGTGACGATACTTTCTGATTAGTGCCATACATATGTTGTTCAGAAATGTAAATGCTACATAAAGAGAAGTTACCAAGTTTCTCAAAAAGAAAGGTATTCGATGCAAGGCGAGTTTTTTCCTTTCTTCTTTTATTTCAGATGCAGTTTTAGGAACGGAGGTGGTGCTTCAAATACAAATAAGCATTTATGCCGGCACAGCTGAGCACAATGAAAAGTAGAAAATACACGCAAAATGTTATTTAGTAAAGGCTATTCCGTGAATAAGGAATTTTTCTAATTCAACTTTTATAAATACAGATAGCAGAGGAAATAAAGTAAACATTCGTGCTCGTAGTGTGCATTGTTTGATGTAAAAATCTAAGCAAAGTGTTTGTGATACTGAAAGGCATATGACAAAAAACGATTTTTTAATCAATTTTTTAGAAGCAATGATGTAATAAAATAAAATAAAATAAAATAAATGCCGAGGAAAATATCCATGTGCATTTACGCAACCTAGTAGCAAGATTGTGCATCGGGAAAAGGACAAAAAAAAAAAAAAGGCTCAATTATAATTCTCACAGCTTTTTATTTGGAGGTTTAACAACCATCGTGAGCAAATCGATGGGCTGTAGGCCGTCGCCCGTCCTTAATTTGTGTCTACTGGTTCTAGGGAAGGGACAGCCAATGACGTAAGACAAACGCAACTTCCATGCCTTACGGTGATTCGAACCGGGACCCATCTCGAACGAATGGTCAGAAGTCAACGCTTAGACCAGGGGTTGTCAAACTTCTTTGACCCATGGCTCCCTTCACTCTATGTAAATTTGCGACGGCTCCCAAATATACAAACCATGTTATAAATTCATATATGCATGTTTGCATAGATAATTCTACATTTGTTGATCGAAAATTTGCGAAAAGCTTACCTTCAAATATAATTTTTTTTAAATTGTATGTTAACTTAAACGAAATAGGAAGGTAGTCGTAAAATTTTAAAATGAAAACAATATTTTCTACAAAAAACATCTTGAATTTAATCAACTTACATTTCTCTATTAAATCAAGCAGTGTCAGTGAGAAGGATGAGCTTGTTTTTTCTTCATTAGATGCTCAAATCTCGGGGCAAGTTTGGAAACTGCAATTCTCATCTCCTTCTCGACGTTCACTGTGAACCTGTACTTGATTTTGATGACAGCCACTGCAGAAAATCCCGTTTCAAATAAATACGATGATGCAAAGTGTATCAAAATTCTTAAAGCTCTGTTAGCTACTTCAGGTTACTCTTGCTTCATCAATGACCAGAATTCTGGCAGGGAAGATGACATAAACTTGGGTTTCAAAGTGGAGTTTGATGAGATATCAATAAATTGTTCTTTTTCTGCAGTTGAGAACGTAAAGGGAGGATCAGCGGAAGAGATCTTTGATCCAATTGTGTTGTGAACATCTTCTGGAAAGTACTTCTTAAAATGATCAATGAGTTGCGACAAATGATCCAGAAACACTAACTTCTCGGCTTCATTCAATTTTAAATAATTTTCATTTAAAAATGTGTGGCATGTGGGAAAGCAGCCATTTAGAGCTCCCTCATCCATTCGGTTTCTTCCACAGGGCTAATTTTCTTTCAAAGGCACAAATTTTGTCCATTAGCAGCAAAATGTGGGTCTCATTATATTGCAGGGATACATATAATGAATTTAGCGTTTCAAATATATCACACAAATATGATAGCTTTGAAAAAAAGACACTGTCTACAAACTTCTTGGAATATTTCTGGTCAAGAAGATAAGAATGACGTTCCCTCCTAAGTTCAAATACTTTTGACAAGACATTTCCACATCAAAGCCAGCGAGATTTGTAGTAGTAAAGTAGAGAAGAGCTCAGCCCCATACCTGCACACATTTGTTCAAAACATCTGGACTTAAGTGGTCGAGTTTAATGAAGTTTGCTACTTCGATTACTGACTGTAGAACTTCGTGTAAAACAGGGCTGATGTTCTTAGGAGCAAGTACCTCACTGTGGATGATGCAGTGTGTTCACATGGCGTGAATAGCTTTTTTTTAATGAGCGCCTTCAGTCTTCCGTAACTACCTGCCATTGAGCGGGCTCCGTGTGTTCACCCGCCTACACAATTTTCCCAGTTTACACTATTTTCTGCCATCAAATAATCTATTACCTGAAACAACTCTACTTCTTTTGTATGAGATGTTATACTTCTGCAGGAAAGATCTTCGTGAAATTTATTATGATCATCTATAAATCTCACATAACAAATCAAATGCGCATCGTTATGCTATCAGTGGCTTCGTCCAATTAAACGGAAAAATCCTTGCCCTTTAGTTTTTCAATTAACTGGTCATTAATATCGTCAGCCATATCGAGAATTCGACGACTAACGGTATTATCTGATAATGGCACACTTAGCAGTTGCTTGGCAGCTGATACTCCTACTATAACGGAAACCGTGTCCATAGCAGCAGGAACAAGAAAGTTGACACCGAATTTTCGGGTGTAATAAGCACGTCTTTTGAATCCGTTCTGACGCAAATTAAATTTATCAAAGCTATTCGAAGTCAATCAAACCGGTATGGAAAACAATAGATCTGACCAAAGAAAGAAGATTTTCAATCGGGTTTTTAATCCCTCAGGTATTGCTGTAAAAGGAATCATGAGCTAACGAACTCTTAGAAACATAGATATCGACAAAAATAAGATGTGACTTTACGTCCCCTGGTGGGAAAACCATGCATTATTTTAGGAAGAAAGTATTCTCAGAAAGTTTATCCGTATAAGCGGTGTCGGTCGAAGAAAAAAAAATTAGTAGAGTTTTCAGGAGCCCAGATTTTGCAACAAATACTTCAGGAGCCCAGATTTTTGCAACAAATACTTCAGAAGCAGAAATTAACACATATGACCCTTGGTGGCTAAACCATTCTTTACCAAACATTAGAAATTATGTGAAAAATATTTTTCATCAGGTCTTGTATGCGATACAGGACGAATTTTTCAAATCAGAGTTTTAGGAGCAGAAATAACGCAGAAAACGCAATTTACCTTTGTGCCCCCTAGCGGAAAGTGTATGATTTACTTGAAAATTTTGAATTTATAGGAAAAACATTTCGCATCGGAAACACTATCCAACAAAGAAGGAATTTTTCAAATCGTACTATTAGAAGTAGAGATATTGACAAAAATAAGATATATATCTACGCCCCCTGGCGTAGAAACCATGTATTTTTTCAAGAAGAAAATTTTCCTTAAAGGTTTGTCGACATGAGTGGTATCGGTCAACAAACGACGTTTTTTTCAATCGATAATTTAGAAGCTCATATTTTGCTGCAAACACAACAGAAGGGGAAATTACGATTTACGCCCCCTGGTGGCCAAACTATTTTTTTACAAAAATTAGAAATTATGTGCAAACGTTTTCCCATCAGGAGCTGTATCCGGTGCAGAAAGAATTTTTCAAATCGGAGATTTAGAAGCAGAGATATAGGGGGAAACGCAATTTATCGTTATGGCCCCTAGCAGAAAGTTTATGAATTTCTTGAAAATTTTGAAATTATATGAAAAACATGTCACACGGAAAACACTATCCAACAAAGAAGGAATTTTTCAAATCGGACTCCTAGAAGTAGGGATATTGACAAAAATAAGATGTACATCTACGCCCTCTAGCGTAGAAACCATGCACTATTTTAAGAAATAAATGTTCTAAAAGGTTTGTCGACATGAGTATCGGCTTACAAACGACGTTTTTTTCAATCGAGAATTTAGAAGCTCATATTTTGCTGCAAATACAACAGAAGCGAAAATTAAGATTTACGCCCCCTGGTGGCCAAAGTATTCTTTACCAAAAATTTGAAATTATAAGCAAGCGATTTTTCATCAGGAGATGTATCCGCTGAACAAAAAGTTTTTCAAATTGGAGTTTTAGAAGAAGAGTTATCGGAGAAAATGTAATTTACTTTTACGCCCCCTAGCGGAAAATCTATTCGTAATTTGAAAAAGTAACTATATCTAAAATACTCTTCGACATAAATGGAATCGAAAGATATAAAATTTTTTTCAATGGGATGTTTAGAAGCAAATATGTGGAATAAAACGTATATTTGAATTCGACATCATCTGCATTTACGCCCTCTACCGGCAAAATTGTACATCGTAAAAAAAACGAAATAAAGGATCATCATTTGCATATTTCAAGCTTCCCAACGCAAAAAAAAAATTTCCAAATCGGACTAATAGTTGCTGAGATATCGTGGGTACAGACGGACGGACAAACCGATAACAGAAGCAATATCTTTTTTTACAAAAGACGTGCTAAAAATGAGGCTTTCAGCAGTAGTGTGTGGTTTCTTGCTCTTTGCTATTCGATAAGCAACCTTGTAGGATGAAAGAAGAGCCTTTGTCGGGATTGTAGCTTGTTTAGTGAAAGTTGCCTTTTGCTATGCCATTCCTTTCAACTTAGAAGAAAAATACTCACGTGGTTTGTTTACCAAACTTCCATGAACTGCTTCCGCAAATGACGTTTCATTTTATTGGGGAGCATGCTCTCAGCGGCTAGTACTTTAAAACAGATAACACACTTCGGACGTTCTTCATTTCCCACAACAGTACACGTGAACCCGAAATCTAGGTAGCTTTCGTCATATTTCCGGTATTTTCGCTTCTTGTCGTCTTTTAAACTGTTTGTTATTTCCGAAACGTCACAATTTTTACTAGCATTTAAAAAGTTATCCATCTTGTCTGTTCTTAAAAAGAACATAAATACGGAAAGCTCACAAACCACTACACATCCGTTATCACGGACAGTAAGCATGAGTCCGGTCTTTACGCGGCACTGCAACAAAAGGGTGCCTTCTCTGCAAAGCTAACTGAATCATCAGAAACCAATCAAATCACTTCTGCCCACGTTGTTTTGATCCTTGAAAGAGGCCACGTGACACCCAGGGGACACGGGAACGCATCTCCAGGAATGTTTTCTTTTCTATTTGAAGGGGGGGGGGCTGCCATTATTTCCTCATTTCCGGCCTTTTCAGCGAATACCAACGGCGCGACGGCGACTCCCTTGAACAATACCCGCGACGCACAGTTTGAAAAGTCCAGGGCCGCGGAGGGCCCAGTGGTCAGCGTTCGTGACTGTCGTGGAGAAGACCTCGGGTTCAATCGGCAGGTACGAACGTTCGAACCACTAAATATCCGCCGCGCGTCGGATGGGCACGTTAAGCCGTCTTTCTCCCCTTTCTACCTCACTTCCGTGTCACTTTCCTATCGGGCACTCTAGCCCAAATCTCCTAGCTTCCTATTTCTAAGGGTTGTTTAAGACCTGGGGTCAGACACTCCCTTCCTAAAATCCTCTTCAGATGATCTACGATTTAAGGAAAGTTCTGGCTTAGACTATTGTGGTCACACTTTAAGCTATCCAACAGAAAAAGGATATTCCAAATCTGACCAATAGTTACGGAGATAGGATTCCAATAGGCCGGACATAACGACGCTAACAGCATTGATTTTTAGGTGCCTCACAGGAGACCGAGTTGTCTGAGTCGTGGGCTTCGGATCAGTCTTTCAAGATGGGCCCGGACTCGAGTTACGAAGGTGTGCTCCTATCGGATGGCGCTGGCTCAGTTCTATCCCTTTGACCAGTGGCTCCAAATTAGGGACGGTCGACTACTTATAGCCTTTAGAGTTGCTCATGGTGGTCGTCAAATCTGGAAGCAAAATAATACCTCAAGAAACTGAAAATTACATCGTCCCGTTCCAGGACGATGTTATTTTCAGCTTTCCTGAGGTACATGTATGATTAATATGGCATCCATCTGCCTATAACATGTATTTGAAAACCAAATATGTAAAAAAGAAGTGCTAAATGTGAGATCACATCTGAGAACAGAGTCTGTGAGACAGAGACTCAAGTTATTTAAATTTCTGTATTCTCGAAATATGAAAAGCACCTAGGGATAAATTTTAGTGTTTGACATATATTTTTCCTGGTTTATAATTTCTCTAATTTCATTTCAGTGCAGTTTTTACCTGATACTGTTCTTATTAAAATTGTAGTTGAAGCTGCATCAAATATGGCTCTTCCTTCTTATAAATACCAATATGAAGAGGATCTTACTAAAGTGGGCTTTGTAAGCTTGCATTGCGCAAATTGCTTTAAATCATCAGCAAGACCTGGCAACAGTGATTTTGTTTCGTGTATGAATGTGTAAAGAAAGCAGATATGTCAGTTCCACCGAAGGAAGAATTAGCAATCATTCTTACCTCTGGGGTTAAATCGTGAGCCGCAGTCAACTTTATCTTTGTCTCTGCATTCTTTAACTTCAGTGTCGTAGAGTTCAGAAGCTTTGCACTTCTTCAGCGATGGCCTATTTTTCAAGCAAAGGTAGTATTGAGAGCAATCTTTCGGGTTCGGAAAAGTTCCCCACGTGTAAGGGCACTTGAATTTTTCGTCTTTCTTATCATCGTCATCCCCTCCTAAAACGAAATAAACAAAGAGTGAAAAGAAAAACTCGTCAAATGTACAACAGAGATTTCCACAAGTTTGCAAAAAAGCTTTAAAACCTTTCACTTTGTATGTGCGTTTCGCTAAATTGAAGAATTCTGTTTCCAACATTTTTTCATTTGTCATATCTTGTTGCTATGAATGTTTCAGGAAACATAAACGGCAGATAGGCCATTTGTGTTTTTCAATAATTCTTTTCCGTGAAATGGCAATGTGCGTTTATTAACAGGAAACAATAAATGCCTAAACAAGGGATCTCTTCGGTCAATGTCAAAAGAAAAAAGAAAAGTCTTGTGTTATTTTTGTAATTCCAGGATGGGTCATTTAGAACCCGGTCATTTCAAAATTTGGTATGAGACGCATGTAGCATTTATTCTGGCCATATTAAACTCATCGTTACTTCGAACACGCATTAGGAAAGCAAATGTTTCATACATGCGCTATATTTCTTGCCTCACTTAACTAGTGAAGGCGTCTCTTAATTCTTCTAATTGTTTCGATAGAAAAAAATAGCCTACAAATAACGCATGCTTAAAAAATTATGGCCTCTTGAAATTTATATTTCTATCATCTTTACTTTTATCGTAGGTCAAAACAAGCAAAAATGGAAACTGCCAAGCTTTAGAATTGTAATCATTCGGTCAGTATTTTTTTTGGGGGGGGGAAATCTTTTACTTAAACTCAACTTTTAGATATCGGGTTAATTTTTTTCAAGTTACTGATGACAAATGAGCAATTTCTTACTTACATTACTATGATTTATTAATTTCAATCTTTTTGGGTTATTTTGATTTTCATAAGCAGAATGATAAGAAAAAGGAATGTTCAGATAAAACTGACACTGGAAAGCATAGTAGAAACATATTTGGAACACATATTTAATCAATTTTAAAAACAAATTGCAAATAAAGAAAAAATGATTAAAGTCGGCCATATCAGCGCTCTGAATATTTGTTCTAGTTTCTTCTGGCTTTTAGAGTCAGCATTGAGAGGCACAATGAATGTTGCAGATTCCAGTTTCCAATCTGAAGTCTTGAAACGACTTCAAACTCCCAATTGGAATGATTTCTTTCCCAGCAATTTATCATTTTGTTCAAAGCGCAAGATATCAGACACCTATATTCTCTACAGACGCTGGTACCTACACAGACTTTTCCTGACCATGCATAAAGCAAAGGGTTAGCAGTATAGTTTACCTCACAGCTTGGTGCGCGAGGGAAGAGATCTGACTTCAGTTTTAGGTGTCGAGGCAATTAGAGTGACTAAAACAAGTTAGTAAAATCATGCAATGCATTGATTATAATACGCTTTCCAACATACCAGAAATCATTACTCAAGTTATGAGGATAATGGCTGTGAAATAAATCTCGGTTCTGTGCCCTGACCTTTGTTCCCATTTCGATTATATTCAACAGAACCGGTTCAATGTACCTCCGAAATAACATGATAAAGTTTTGTCGCAATCGATGCATTTTTATGTAAGTTATGATGCATAAGCGCTTTGGAATAGATCCCGCTCCTGTATCATAACCTTTCACATCATTTCGCCCATTTTCAATAGGATTCGTCCTCAGGCAGGCCCCTACAACATACTAACATTTCATCCAAATCGAAGAATATTTACGTAAGTTATGACGCATAATGGCGACGGAAGTGATTCCGCTCCTATGTCCTGACCTTTGATCACATTTAGGCCATTTTCAATATGGTTTGTCCCCAGGGGATCCCCTACCACATACTAAAATTTCATCGAAATCGAACATTTTTTACGTTAGTTATGACGCATAAGAGCAGTGGAATGGATCCCGATCCTATGTCCCGACCTTTGACCCTATTTCGTTCACTTTCAATACGGTTCCTTCCCAGGTGTTCCCCTTCCACATACTAAAATTTCATCGAAATCGAACGATTTTTACGTGAGTTATCGTGCGGACGGACATACGCACACAACCCGTGACGTAATGAGGCAGATGGGAATCGCGACCATCTGCTGAAAAGAGTGTGACGTCATGAAATTTTAATAGGATCCACAAACAACGTGTGACGCTATGAGACAGATGGCGTGACCGCGCGCTAACATCTCAATCGCGAGATTGTGACATCATAAGATTTCTAAACATGGGTAACATTAATGGGACGACGCCATGACACTAAAACGTGGTAATTCGGGATGGTTATTTAACGTACTAAACGAATTTTCCTAAAGTCGAGATCAAGCTAAATCGATTTCTTGTACCAGAAAACGGTAGGTTAGCGACTTTCATCAAAATCCTTAGAGCCGTTTTCAAAATAAAATTTGCATACATACAAGAATTGCTCCTTTAATAGTATGGGGTAAGGGTGATGGAACGGATCCCGATCCTATGTCCTGACCTTTGACCCCATTTCGTCCATTTTCAACAGGGCTCGTCCCCAGGTGCTCCCCTACCACATACTAAAATTTCATCGAAATCGAACCATTTTTACGCACGTTATGATGCATAAGCGCAATGGAATGCATCCCGCTCCTATGTCCTGACCTTTGACCCAATTTCACTCATTTTCAATAGGGTTCATTCATTCCCAGATGGTCCCCTACGATATACTAAAATTCCCTCGATATCGAACCATATTTACGCAAGTTATGACGCATAATGGCAATGGAATGGATCCCGCTCCTATGCCGTGACCTTTGACCCCGTTTCATCCATTTTCAATAGGATTTGTCCCCAGTTGGTTCCTTAATACATACTAAACTTTCATCGAAATCGAACCATTTATACGCGAGTTATCGTGCCGACAGACAGACGGACAGATGGACGGACAAAGCTGGAGCATATACGCTTCTTCAACCTACGGTTGGAAAGCGTAAATGAGGCCCGCACCTCGTGAAAGAATCGAATGTTTAAAATTTTTTTCGCATAAGACGATGTACATATTTACCGAATAAACAAATGAAAAGAAAAATAATGATCTTTTATTGAATATTGTGGAAGCATTTATTCTCTTCACATGATATTGATGAAACTTTTCAGATAAATGTGAACCTATATCAGCGATTCCTGTAACTGAACTGGGTTACTTTTTCGGTTTACAAATCTGACGGAAATATCAAAGGAGAAGTTTTTCTGGAACACGAAACGGGGCATAAGCATTTACTGTCTCCGGTTACCGAGACGCAGTTATTTAATCAGTATGACGAATTTTCAGTTTAATTATTATTCAGCCGACCTTTTACCGTTTCTCTCATTGAAATCAGTAGGATTTTAATGAGCGAACTTTGCAACTCACTTTCCTGATAAAAAACATGATAAGTCTGTCAGTGCCAAGTCAGGAATTAAATATTAAGCATTGTTTTTAAAGATACCAAAACTGAACGTAGCAGTGTGATCATTTTCAGCAACATTAACGTGCTAATTATGCATACGTATTGACAACGATTTTAATTGTCGGAGGAGCTCTAAAAAGACTCCTTTCTTTCTTTTTTTACGCTTTCCAACCGTATGTTGAAGAAGCGTATGCGCTCCAGCTTTGTCCGTCTGTCCGTCCGCACGATAACTTGCGTAAATATGGTTCGATTTCAATGAAATTTTAGTATGTGGTAGGGGACCACCTGGGGACGAACCCTACTGAAAATGAGTGAAGTGGGGTCAAAGGTCAGGACATAAGAGCGGGATGCATTCCATCACTTCTTATTAAAGGAGCAATTCTTGTATACATGTAAATTTTATTTTGAAAACGGCTCAAAGGTTTTTGATGAAAGTGGCTAACCTACCGTTTTCTGGTACTAGAAATAAATTTAGCTTGATCTCGACTTTGAAGAAATTCGTTTAATGGGTTAAATAACCACCCCGAGTCACCACGTTTTTAGCGTCATGGCGTCATCCTATTAATGTTTCCCATTCTTAGAAACCTTATGACGTCACACTGTCGCGATCGACTCGCGATTGAGATGTTGGCGCGTGGTCAGGCCATCTGCCTCATTACGTCACACGTTGTTTGTGGATCCTATTAAAGTTTCATGACGTCACACTCTCGCGACCATCCGCCTCATTACGTCACGCGCTGTGTGCGTATTACGCATTACTTCTAGAACAAAAAGTGAGTTGTGCCAGTTGCTTGGAGTTGATGCGTAGTACAGTATAAGCAGCGGAACGCTGATTATACTGTACTGAACAGTCACTTGATGACGAGCGTATACACTGTGCTAAAATATGATTAGTTCATTTTTATTAATTACTATTAACAGAGTGCCACGTGGATGATAAAACAATATAAAAAATATGGCTGGTCGATCCCCTACGAAACGTGCACGTTTCAACTTTAATAAGAAGGAACAAGAACAAGGGGAATTAGTAAATATGGAAAAGCTTAGACATTCAAGAGCCGATGGTTTCCGATTACATTCCGGTCTCGAAACACATGACCTTCCATTAGAAGAAGATCAGCCTACAAAAAAACAAATTCCGAGCAGCTAAGGCATGGAAATAATGTCCGACGTTATTATAACCCTCCATGAATCTATATCGGAAGAAAACCTCGATCAAATGCGGCGAATAAATAGACAGCGATGAAGAACCAATGTTACCATGGGGTTCGATGAAGAACCCCATGTTAACATTTATTGTTTGTTGTTTCATGTTCGGAAATAATAATACCATTTTTAAAAATTTCTTACTCTAACACAAATAAAAAATATCATTCATCTTTGTTTCTCTAATTCGTCTTTGTTTTGATGTTCATTCTAAATTAATTTGTCTCTAATTCGTCTATTATTGTTATTGATCTTGATGGTTTAGACTTAGCATTACAGTACATGGAAGTAACATATCAAAATATAATTTTTTGTGTGCCCTCATCCCCCCTTTATCCGAGCGATGGTCTGTGTTCCTGATATTTGTCCTTATGTGTCATAACTTGAGTAAAAATGGTTCGATTTCGATGAAATTTTAGTATGTGGTAGGGGATCATCTGGGAACGAACCGTATTGAAAATGGGTGAAATGGGGTCAAAGGTCAGGACATAGGATTGGGATCCTTTCCATTGCCCTTATGCGTTATAACTTACGTAAAAATGCTTCGATTGAGACAAAACGTTTCATGTTGTTCCGGAAGTATACTTTACCGGTTCTGTTGAATATAATAGAAATGGAGTTAAAGGTCGGGTTAGAGGTTGGTTGGTTGGTTCATTGATTTTAATGGCGCAAGGGCCATGGTTGGCCAAAGAGCGCCAAACAAAAAAACATCAAAACAAAACATATCCAATAAAAAACGTACACAAGGTTAAAAACAGGCTGATTTGGTAAAAATGAAGCATGAGAGTGAACAAGTTAAAATCTAGATGAGTTTAAAAAAGTCAATTTCTCGTAAAAACGAAAACACTGCTTTTTTTATGTCGCAGGCTTCGCCAATAATAGTTTGAAGCGTAGCTGCTCCTTCGTCCAACACATGAGAGTGAAAATGACGAAAACGATGATCACAAAACCGAACACAAGTACACAAAACATGAAGGACAGTGAAACGACAGTTGCACGCCTCACACATCGGGACACTCTCGCCACACAGCAAAAAGCGGTGAGTAAAACGACAGTGCCCAATGCGGAGACGCGCAAGAACTACCTCCTCACGACGGCTCTTCCGCAAACTAGACTGCCATAGTCCGATCTGTGGTTTGATAGAATGCAACTTATTGCTGCCCTGCTGAGACCACAGGGACTGCCACTCGTCCAGGAGAAATGTCCGGATCAAAGGTCTAAAATCGCGGAAAGACAGTGGCAGCCGAGCTGGCGACATGGAGGAAACAGACCTGGCAGATAGATCTGCCAGCTCGTTACCCCGGATCCCAACATGGCCAGGAACCCAACAGAATCGGACCAGGAATCCAACACCTTCCAAAGTTCCAAGAAGACGACGGACATCACGGATGACCGGTGAGTCCGTGTCCTCTGGAGAAGAAAGGACTTGGATGACGGACTGGGAATCGGAGCAAATCATAGCGCGACGATGAGATCTAGACTGTATGTGACACAAAGCGAGGTGTACCGCACGCATCTCTGCCGAAAAGACGGTGGATTCAGGCGGAAGCCTCTCAGCATGGGAGGCATCGCCACACACGAAAGCGGATCCAACAACCTCACCGGATTTCGACCCGTCAGTAAATACAGGCACGAAATCCGGGAAGAGAGACTGTTTCTCGGCAAACAGCTGCTGGTACACCAGAGCAGGAGTGGAAGACTTTGGCGACACACAAAGGGAAAGGTCAGCCGTTGCTTGAACCGGCTGCCAAGGCGGTTCATTGTAGAACCGGGTCAAACCAATCCTTGACAAGTCTAGACCAGCATCGCGCACTAAGGTCGACAACCGAATCCCAAACGTCGGAACACAGGAAGGCCGGTGTGAGAAGAGGCGGACACATTGCGGTTGGAAAATGGAACCATGCAGTGGGTGATCAGGAAGAGACTTCAACTTGGTGTAGAATTGAAGACACAGCTGCTTACGTCGGATGCACAACGGCGGTTCATGAGCCTCGGCATACAGGCTATGCACGGGAGAGGTACGAAAAGCACCAGTGCATAGCCGCAGAGCCTGGTGATGGATAGGATCCAGAGGCCGTAACACGGAAGGACGTGCGGAACCGTACGTTATGCATCCGAAGTCTAACTTCGACCGAATCAGAGAATGGCAAATGCGAAGCATTGAGCACCTGTCAGCCCCCAAGATGTTCGAGAGAGGACCTTCAGGATACTCAATGACTTCGTGCACGACACCTTCAAAGACTGGATTTGAGGTCGGAAGGTGAGTGCTCGGTCAAAAGTTAGCCCAAGGAACTTGGCTTCTGACAGCACAGGAATGGTGGTACCATCCAGACGGAGACTGGGGTCTGGTGAAGGCCCCGTTTGCGGCAAAAATGCACGCAAACGGTCTTCTGGGTCGAGAAGCCAAAACCATTGTGGGAGGCCCAGGTAGAGATCTTATTAATGGCCGACTGCAGCTGCCGCTCAATTGTGCGCATGTTGACAGATGCGCAAGAGATCTGCAGATCATCCACGTACATGGTGCCACGGACCGTCGGAGGAAGTAGGGTGAAAAAATTATTAACACGAAGGATGAACAATGTCACAGAAAGAATGGAACCTTGAGGGACACCCTGAACTTGTGGGTATAACGCAGAGAGGGTCGATCCAACGCGCACATGGAACATCCGGTTCTGGAGAAATCCGGCAATGAAGGTTGGCAAATTTCCCCGCAATCCGCAGTCATGCAGATCACGGAGAATGCCGTATCTCCAGGTTCGATCGTAGGCTTTTTCCATATCGAAGAACACGGAGACCAAGTGCTGACGCCGGACAAACGCCTCCCTGACAGATGTCTCAAGGCGAAGATGATGATCTGAGGTGGATCGGAATTTCCGAAATCCACTCTGATGAGGAGAAAGAAGGTGACGTGATTCCAAATAAAAAACCAAACGAAAATTGATGATGCGCTCTAGGATTTTGCAGAGGCAGCTCGTCATAGGAATTGGTCGGTAGTTCAACGGGTTAGCGGGATCTTTACCAGGTTTGAGAACAGGAACGACAATGGCAGTGCGCCAAGATTCGGGAAAGTCACGCTCGTGCCAGATCCTGTTAAACAGGACCAGCAGACATTCAAGAGAGGACGGAGAAAGGTGCTTCAGCATTTCCTAATGGATGTTATCCGGTCCGACAGATGTTCGGCCGGACCAATTCAGGGCAATCTTCAGTTCGACGGCAGTCAGCGGGCTGTTATAATCGGCAGCGGAAAACGGTCCAAAGGAAACCTTGGACCGTTCAAGCCGCGGCTGTAACTGCCGGAACGAAGCAGGGTAATTGCGGCTGCTGGACACCGAAGAAAATGAGGCGCCCAGACAGTCAGCAATACCCTGAGCGTCAGCAACCGTTCCTCCACCACTCTCAAGAATGGAGATTTCCCCAGAAGGGTACTTACCCCGAATCTTGCGGATCCTGTCCCAAACGATCTTAGAGCTGGTAGTGGTGTTAATCCCGGATACGTAGCGTATCCAAGATTCCCGTTGACTACGACGACGTACCAATCGCGCGTAAGATTTTGCATTCTTGAAAGCAAGTAGGTTCGCGTTGGTGGGGTAACGACGAAACCTACCCCAAGCCCGATGTTGGGCCTGACGAGCTGCCTTGCAAGCGGAATTCCACCAAGGTCGCGGGCAACGTGGAAGTTTAGTCGAAGTCTTAATGATGGTAAAGTCTGCCGCTTGCACAATACAATCCGTTACCGCCACAACAGCTTCATCGATCGTACCCGAGGTCACCATGACTGGAGTAATGGTCGCTAAAGCCGTGAATGAGTCCCACTTGGCTTGATCGATAGCCCATCTAGCAGGGCGAGTAGGATGACGGTACCTGACACCTGCTAGACGGAGAAAGATGGGAAAGTGATCACTGCCAAGGGGATCATCAGACACGCTCCAGGACCAGTCAGGATATAACGATGGCGAACTCAATGACAGATCAATGGCTGAGTACGAGCGGGTAGGTTCATGAAAATAAGTGACTGCCCCGGTGTTGTGGAGACAGAGGGACGTGTTGGAGAGAAGGGACTCAACAACACGGCCCCTGGAGTCTCGAGTGGTAGAACCCCACAACGGATTGTGTGCATTGAAATCTCATAAGATGAAGAAAGGAGGCGGCAGCTGGTCAACTAAATCTTCCAGAACCGAAAGGCTTACAGCTTCATCTGGTGGTATGTAGATGGAACACACTGTGAACAGTGTGTTCACAGATAGTCTTACTGCCACTGCCTGCAAAGTCGTCCGAAGGGCAACTGCAGTGACAGGAATAACATGAGTAACAACGACTGCCACTCCTCCGCAGGCGATAACGCCGTCCAGGTGATCTTTGCGGAAAAGGGAATGTCTCCGCAGCGGAGGAGTGTCCGTCGTGCGAAGCTTTGTCTCCTGGAGACACACGCACACAGGTTTGTGCGAAGACAGTAAGCCTTTTAAATTATAAATGCGACGCAGACCTCGGCAATTCCACTGAATGAGCGTGGCCATAATGAAAAAATGAAATGAAAGAGTAAAGCAGACGACTAGAAAGTCTCCATGTCGTCCGTTACCTCCAATCCATCGGCAGTGTCTGGAGGTAACACAGGGCTGTGTTTACCCCCTGTGTTGAGAGGTGGTTTTTGCCTGCCCTGTTTCGGGTAGGATGAGCCAGGTTTTACCTTTTCCGGCTTCTTCTTTCCAGTGCCCTGGAGCTGGGTCCCTGTGATGGCAGAAGATGGTTTCGGCAGAGAGGATGGTTTAGGCGACGATGTTGATGTCGCCTTGGATGCAATGCGGCGAGACTTCAGTGCTTCCAGCCCAGCAGCGACGATGTCCTCAAAATCATAAGGACACCGCGCCGGGATGGTCAGCTCCGTCTGGACCGCAACAGTAGCCTTTTGCACCACAACCGAGGCATAGGAGCGCCGGTCGGGTGGAAGAGGAGCTATTCGCCGCCTGGCCTCAGGGTATGACAGATGTTCAGTGGTCTTCAGGCGTTGGATAGCCTGCTCCTCGATCCACTTGGGACACTGCTTAAAAGACGCAGAGTGGGAACCCTCACAATTCACACAATGATCCGCCTCAGCAGAGCAGTCCGCCAAAGAGTGTTCAGTGGAACCACAGCGCCCACACTTTGCTACATTACGGCAAGACTGCTGGGAGTGACCGTAATGCTGGCACTTGAAACATCTCAAGGGGTTCGGTACGTATGGCCGAACATCTAGACGCAAGTACCCCGCCTTGATGGAAGTTGGCAGGGTAGGTGAGTCAAAGGTCAGGACGATGTTCCGGGTGGGAATAGACTTCCCATCCCGCCTGAAAAGAATACGCCGAACTCCAGTGACATGTTGGTCCCCAAGTTCTTCCAACAATTCCGCTTCACTGCACTTGAGCAGGTCTCGGGAGTGGATGACACCGCGAGAGGAATTGAGGTACCCATGGGGCGAGATCTGTACAGGAATGTCCAGCAGAACGGTCGTCTCCAGCAAGGTGGCACTGTGACGTGGATGAGATGTCTCCACAAGTAGATCCCCTGACGGGAGCTTCTTAAAACTCTTTGGTGAGCCCGCAACGGCCTGAAGAGCCTTATTAATCCAGAAAGGACTCTTCGAACTGAGAGACTGAGCAGGATCAACTGAATGAATGAGAAGAAACAGAGCATTGCAGTTTGTAGTTAGTAGTTTCTTAGTAGAGGAGGGTGTCCGTTCCTCCACACGGCGCTTCAGATTAACAGCATGGGAAACACTTTGTGTTGCCATGAGGCAGAAAAAGATTCGTCCGCCAACCTCCCCGCCCACTACCGAGCCCAACGAGGGAGAGCCAGAGGTCCGCAAGCCCAAGAGGACGCAGGACACGGCTCTAGGGATAGTCAGCGGATATAGCAAGTTGGTAGGGCAGACACACGCTCGGCGTGCACCCAGACTTTCCCGTGCCCGGAGAACACCCCTTTGGCATGACCACCCTACCCCCAAACTCACCCTGCCGAACAGAACGGCAAACCGCTAGAAGTCTGGACGCCACTCGGCCACAGACTTCCTGACTAGGAATGGGTTAGCTCCCAGCCTCCCGTTTAGGGTGAAGCAGAGGGCAAAGAGGAGTGTTGGCATCTGGAGACACTACAACTCGGCCCCCAGATACCTCAGCCTCCAGCATCCCCATTTCCACCTGTATGGGTCACCGCACACGGCAAACGTGCAGGTAGGTCTAAGCTAACCAGCTCCGGAAAAAAACAGAAAATGTAACATACAAGAGAAAAGACAGGGAAGAGAACGAGGAACAAAACCCGGTGCTGGCGCCTCATCACAACCTCAGCAGCCTACAACTGAGGCGGGTACATGTCAATATATGAACTAAAGACGAAAAAGCAAAATTATAAGAGAAAATTGGCTCGGGCCGTGGGGATGCCATCCCCCATCAGCTGGATGAACAGCTGTCCCTTCGGTGATGTTATCGTTCAAGAGTAAATGAAAAGTACTCCGTCACAAGGTGAGCTCGGGCCGTGGGGGCGCCGCTCCCCAAATAACTGGAAAACCAGTTATCCCCGTGCGGTGGTCGGGTCAGAGGAGCGAGATTTATTCTACAGCCATTATCCTCATAACTTGAGCAATAACTTGAGTAATGATTTCTGGTATGTTGGAAAGTGTATCATAATCAGTGCATTGCATGATTTTACTAACTTGTTACCAAGTACTTCAATTTCAAAGCCGAGCTTAGTAAGTTCATTTTTTACGCTTTCCAACCGTAGGTTGAAGAAGCGTATATGCTCCAGCTTTGTCTGTCTGTCCGTCCGCACGATAACTCGCGTAAAAATGGTTCGATTTCCATGAAATTTTTGTATGTGGTAGGGGACCACCTGGGGACGAACCCTATTTAAAATGGGCGAAATGGGATCAAACGTCAGGGCATAGGAGCGGGATCCATTCCATTGCCCTTATGCGTCATAACTTGCGTAAAAATGGTTCGATTTCGATGAAATTTCAGTATGAGGTAGGGGACCACCTGGGAAAGAACCTTCTTGAAAAAGGGAAAAATGGGGTCAAAGGTCGGGACATAGGAACGGGATCCATTCCATGGCCTTTATGCGTCATAACGAACGTAAAAATGCTTCGATTGTGACAAAACGTTTTCATGTTGTTTTGGAGGTATAGTAAACCGGTTCTGTTGAATATCATCGAAATGGGGTCAAAGGTCAGGACACAGGAGCGAGATTTATTCCACAGCCATTATCCTCATAACTTGAGTAATGATTTTTGGTATGTTGGAAAGCGTATCATAATCAATGCATTGCATGATTTTACAAACTTGTTTTTTTGTACAGCGAGTTTTTTTTTGAAACAGCAGTAATTTTATACTCACCTCTTTTCGTCGTGGTTTTGAAATTGTTAGTCGTAGTTTTGGGGGCTTTTGTTGTATATCGAACTGTCTTGCTTGTAACTGAAATAAATGAGAAAACAAATGAGAAGTATGAAACATTCAGTAACTAGAAGTCAAGCTTTTTTTCATCAGACATTAACTGTAAGAAATAGTCAAACAATTTTCAACTTTTATCTAAAACCTAAGTGTGAAAGAAATCGAGTTGCTAGAATGATATACTAGGTGGAAAGAAACGACCGCATAAACACCCTAGGGGTGATTCCTTGGGTTGATTCAAGCATAAAATGTTCTATGACATTTTTTGGATTTACGGCTTAGTTTTCCAGATACAAGCCCCCAAAGGTGCATTACGTCACGTCCGGAATCTCCTGTTTTTGAGGCTTCAAGCACAACCCGAATGTGATGTGATTGAAGGTTTAACGACCACCGTGAGCAACTCAATGGGCTATAAGCAGTCGCCCGTCCCTAATTTAGGGTCACTGGTTCCAACCCGAATGTGATGCAGGGAAGCGCGTGCCGGATGCCTCATGCTGCAATCGCAGTACAACAACAGTCGTCCAACCTGTTTCCGCAGTCGTGTTACGTCCGCAATTGTTGAGACGAACGGAATTCGTCGCCCTGTTGCATGACATAAGGCCTTGGAGAGCACTGCGATATGTAAATCAGTCGTGATTACTGCCGAGGTACTGAGCTTGCAGAATCAGTCATCCGCCACGAACTTCCCTGCATGACACTCGGGTTGGGCTTGAAGCCTCAAAAACAGGCGATTCCGGACGTGACGTCACGCACTTTTGGGGGCTTATATCTGGAAAACTAAGCCATAAATCCAAAAATGTCACAGAACATTTTACGCTTGAATTGACCCAAGGAATCACCCCTTGGGTGTTTATATGGTCGTTTCTTTCCACCCTGTATGTACAAGCAAATTTTTTTTCACGGCATGATTTAGTAAATAAAAAAAAGAAAGAGAATTAGAAGATATGTCAAAAGAACATTTTGCTCAGGATGCAATACAGTAAACCGGAGCCGTTGGAGTGCTCAAAATGAAAACCAAATGAGCAGTTTCTGTTAGGAACAACTCATAGTATAGAGTAAAAAAAATGATGTTCAGTTAATTGCTCAGCGAAGCAGAAATACACAAACAAAAACTGTGAAATTTGTTACAAAAATTCCACAATAAAGAAATGATATCAACTTCTTCGGCAATAGAAAATAAAGTGCAAACGAACTAAAATTATGTCGCTGCTAACCGTAAGAACACAGAGAGCCTCCAACGAGTCCAGTGACATCATATCCCCGGACATAATAAAATGCGTAATTACCAATCGCAGACATAACATAAAGCATGAACAGTGATTTCCATTTTTCTCATCGATTTTATGTTTGACGATTAAATCTTCAGTAATTATAAAATCCTTTTTCATGCTTTTTGTTCTCAGAACATTTCTAATGAAATTATGGCCTCATACTTGTGTACTGCAATTCACAAAATCATGGTACGAGATAGCCTAAAACAGAGCAGGAATTCTGCTACTTTAAAAAGCAGGTTCCGTTTTAATGCACTTGCATGCTCTGTGGTACCTGCGAAATGTTCCTTCTTTTCTGCTTTGCACTGCTTTTCCTGACGTCAAGAAGTTCGTACAAACTAACGTCCGCAGTACAAATTGCTCTGTTATGAGCAGAAGTGAAGGTTTTAACCAAAAACAGTTTCATTTTACAACGGATTAATCAAATATGTCGGATGTCAACATATATCATATATCATGTATTACATATATTACACATATTGCATTACATATATTATTAATTACATATATTATATATATCAATGAGCTAATCAAAGACTTCTGTGGAGGCACAGTCGCTATTTTTTTTAACGTTTTGCGGTTTGCCTTCTCTTTTCTATGCTTGCGTTTAATTGTTAGCTTTTTTCTTCATGACATCATGAGAAACTGAGCTTTCGCCAGATTCGTGAAACTTGGGATTGAAACTACTACAGTATATTCCCTTTTATCAACATCTGCTACTGTTTTATTCTCTAACATCAACGGAGAGGAGCTTAAACTCGCAAACGTAATGTCGGAGATTCAGAAACGACCGGAATCAATTGCAACATGCAGCGGCATCTGTGAATGGGGAGAGTTGGTGGTGAAAACTGCCAATTGGAAAGCAAAAGAGCTTGATTCAATTCATAACGCACTACAGAAATTCCGTAGAG
The DNA here is from genome assembly GCA_039090855.1 of Macrothele yani. NCBI lineage: Eukaryota > Metazoa > Arthropoda > Arachnida > Araneae > Macrothelidae > Macrothele > Macrothele yani. The sequence continues at coordinate 77,075,807 of CM077025.1, read as the reverse complement.
AGAATGTTCGTGTACGAACCGAGAACTTGCTTGATCAAATTGTATACAGCAAGCTCTCATATCCAAGAAAAAAACAACAAGTAGTAAACAGGAAAATACAAGACCATATCGGGGCCGTCCATATACACAGAGAAGAGAGAGAAATAAAAAGAAAGAAAATTTGTAAATAGGAAAATTCCACGTCACACACTACAGAACCTTAAAGATATACCAAAATTAAAAAAAAATTAGAAATTAAAAACCAATGCGAAAACACATCAATACACTAGCGACTTCCTACAATGGCGGTTCTCAATGGATTCCGAAAGTAACATGCTATTTGCCAGTATACTCTTTTGTAATGTCTTTGGTAGGGTGGTACAGAGTTTTAATCGAAAAAGCGGGAATCTTGCCTTTCAAAACATTTTGTAACTTACGCGCCCTTTCTTTCATTCACTCGAAAGTGTTTACCTCATACAGGTAATTTATATCGAAATTTTTGTTATTTAATTTTTATTGAGTGAAGGTCCCCTATTACACGATTTATATAGCAAACTGTACGTGACGCTCCTCCTCCTAGTCCAAGTCACATGCAGCAAACTGTACATGACGCTTCTCCTTCTGGTCCTAGTGATTGTGATCTTTGCCGATGTATCGGGGTAATTGAGAAGATAATTTCAGCCAACTAAGATTTCAGATGTTGCCTCACAAACTGGATGGACTATTTTCTTTGCTGACTGTTTCATGTTATTAAGAGTCAAACCGTAAAGAAAGCCGAATGATACATAGTTAAAAGTTAATCATAACTGTCGGGAACAAAATGGTCAAGCTTCTGTAGTTCATTTGTTTGTCGTTCTAACAAATGGAATCAAATAAAGAATTTGCTCGTGATACACCATTCGGTGATTCCAATTTTGAAATCTGGATCACTAAATATCGAAATTTAACATATAAGATATCCAAATTTAAATTCGTTTATACACGTGTAAGAAGCTGATCTAAATTTTCAAGAATATTTTATCTTTCAGTTTTTACTGTTGTTTTCTTTATGCATGACTCGACAAAGACGCACGGAACTGGGTAGGCGGACACCCGCTGTCGATCACAACGCATAGTACCGACATTCATCGAAAGAAAATCGCTGAAAATTGTTGTGCATCACCGGAAACCGCCAGCATCGCCGATTTGCGTTCAAGGGATCTGGCAACAAGCGCAAGCAAGAGATCGTGATGTGATTCGTGAGTTGAGTTGTGGTTGAACAGCTGTAGTTGTTGTCTTTTAGAGTGGAATAAATCTTGTGTTATGTTCTAGAATTCAGTACTTTTTCAAAATGCTGATCCTGACAACACACAAGGTATAGAACGTGTACCCTTCCTGTCTCCAGGTACAACAGTCATGCTGCGCCTCGACCACACCAGTAGTCATGGTGTACCACTGGTACGGTCGAAGACATTATCTATAAACCCCAAAGCAATGATCGCGATCATATGAATTATAAACCAGTTTGCATCTTAGTAAGGTTTTCAATGCATTCTATGGACCTACTCTCTCTCTCTCTCTTTTTGTTCATCCATTACTCACCAGGATTCGAACCCAGACTCATCTCGGACGAATGGTCAGAAGCCAGCTCTTAGACCACTGCACCACCGGAGCAGCGAACTACTCTTTACAATGATGTCGTACCGATTTTATCTCACACAGCAACATTTAAAACTGGTTCCATCACGTGTGTACTAGGAAACAATTTTCATTGCAACGGGCCTACGCTATCACTATTCATCGCTCGCAAGGACTTACATTTGAAGAATTATTCATGGATATTGGTAACACTAAATTTGCATTGGGCTTGTCTCATGTAGCATTTTCACGTGTAGGAACAATTAAAGGTCTGCTAATTGACCCCTCATGCATCTTCAATAGGTTGCGAAAGGTAAACCAACAGCGAGTCTGGACTCTATGAATAAAAAATAATTGAAGAACTATAACGTCTGTTTATTTTTCAATAATTTGAATTGAAAACAAAGTCAAATTTAGCAGTTTTGACTTTGAAGGTGAATATAATAAATTCAGTCAGATATACATTAATTTTAATGTGTTGCAAAGGAGCGACAAATCGCGCAAACAAGATATCTGAACTTAGTTTCTATACAAAAACGCAAACGTGGACGAACATCGTCTTTTTAGACTTGATTTCAAGCGAAAGCAACAAGTGATTCCTTATTTAGACATATTGAAGGGATCGGAAAGTAATGTCGCTTTTGGAAAATAAGAGAAACAGTGTTTGTAACAGAAGATATTTATTTCTTAATCAATTATATAATCGCCATCATTATCGATCACACTTGCCCATCGTGAAACCAAACTTCCAATGCCGCCTTTACAAAAAGACGTTGGCTGTGATGCAAAGAAGTCCGAGAGCCCCATTTTGACATCATCAATATTGTGGAATCTTTTCTCATTAAGAAAGTGCTGAAGATATCTGAACAAATGGTAATCAGATGGTACAATGTCAGGGGAACAAGGGGGATGGGGCAGAATTTCCCAGCCAAAATCTCTGATTGTCTGCTGGGTCCGTCTCGCCGTGTGAAGTCTCGCGTTGTATGCTGGAGGACGAAACCTTTTATGTTGACCAGTACTGGATGTCTTACAGTAAGAGCTTGCTTCAAACGGTTCAGTTGTTAACAATAGAGGTCTGCCGTTGCGGTCTGTCCGTATTCCAAGAGCTCAAAGTGAGCTATGAGAGCGGTAGTCCACCAAACACAGAGCAAAGCCTTTTTGGGGTGTAGGCCTGGTTTTGGAGTAGAAACTGGTGTTTGACTTAGAGAAAGCCACTGGTTTTTGTGTTTGTTGTTCACGTAAAAAACCCACTTTTCATCTCCAGTGACGATTCGATGAAGAAATGTTTCTTTCCTGTCGGCTGAACAAAGAGTTGCAGATGATGGAACGCTGAGCTTTGTTGTCAGGTGAAAGTTGGCGTGGGATCCAAATTCCTTGTCTATAGACCTTCCCTATCTGTTGCAGATGCTCTTGAACAGTAGACCATGATGCATTAAGATATTGGGATAATTCATCAATGGTTTGACGAGGATCAGCCTCAACGGCTGCATGCAGCAGGTCATTTTTCAGCTCCATGGGACTTTCTGTACTAGGGGCATCAGATCGGTCAAAATTGCCCGACCGGAATTGGGCGAACCAACGCTGGCACTTGCGGACATTTAACGCATTCGGATAAACAGCGCAAATGTTATTGGTGACCATGGTTGAATTGCTTCCCTTGTGAAATTCATACAGCATACAATGACGAACATGGCTCTCCTCGGGTTTTATGTCCCTCATTTTGTTCTGCAAATCTGAAAAACAAAAACACCTACATAAGTTAAAGGTGAATAGTTCATCTACTTGTACATACTCTTACTTTACGTTGAACGTACACAAACACCTCACAACTGCTCCCCAAATTTAGCCCCCCCAAGAAAAACGACATTACTTTCCGGCCCCCCCCCAATATTGTTGTTTTTCTTAAAAGTTGCTTCGCTCCAGTTTGCTATTACACTGTTAAAAATTTCTGTTCAACGTTTTACCATAGTATGATCGGATTGAATGAGTTTCGCCAAAAATTGTTTATTTCAAAATTAAGGTAGCAAACACTTTTGGGGAAATCAAGCTGGTCTTGGGTGAAATCATATTTGCTAGCGATTCAGTCATTCAGGTACAAAATTTGGTTCAACCTCTCAACCAATAGCACGGCTGGAAATCATATGTAATGGCGGAGTAACCGGAGTTAGAGAGAGGCTCCGTGAACGGTCGTGTCGTTCATTCAAATAAAGAATTTACCTTATTTTGGAATTTTTTGAATGCACACACATGTAGGAAAGCATGTATGTCAGCATTATAGACAGAAAACGTGTGAGTAGATACTTTTTAAAATTAAGTTCAATTACAGTTTGATAAAAATAACGAAATCGGTTACACACGTTAGATATTAGGCTTACGAAACTGTGTACATGTATTGCAAAGTTTTACTCTTAGAAATAAACATGGCTGAAGCAACATTTGGATTTGATATAAAGCCTAGTTTTAATCGTTACGTTGTGCACAGCGATGTAAATTCTTGAAACATCTCTTTAAGAGTAGAGATTATATCTGAAAGGGGAAGATTATATTATGTTAATTCTCAAATTCGTAGCTATTTACATCTATGGGCCTAAAGGCAAAGCACTTCAGAAATCACTTAAGAATTTTTAATAATCAGGGCTTAAAAATAAGTAAAGCTAGTTGTGTGTGTGTGCCCAGGAAAATTTATCTTTTAAGATATGCATTTTCGTTTTAAGGGTCTGTGTTCAAAATGTTCAGTGCACAAATGCATGTATCAAGTTTTAAGATGAGGATGAAATTAGTATTTGAGAAATTTAGTGATTCTGCTATGTTCCTTTTTGTTGAAGTTTTCACCTTTTGTCAATAAACACAGGAGGCTAGTTCCATCAGAGGCATGCATTCAACCTCTTATGGAACTAGCCTTCTGTGTTTATTGACAAAAGGTTAAAGCAAGATTTAGAGCAGAACTGCATAGGCTTCTGATTTCTGGACTTAGAGCATATAATAAATAAGTTATATTCTTCTATCCTTGGCACTCTATAACAATAACAACTTCCAGTGAGTAGCGGTGAAAAGCAACATGACATGCGATGACTGTCTTTTTTTCTTGTAGTAGAAAATTCTATTCCAAACTTTATTTGTAAATATTGTTGCCCAGCCTGGGTAACTAGATTTTTTATTTACCAGCCCAGGCTACAGATTCACATGCCCCGGGCATCTTGGCCATGGTATTTTTCAAGCCCTGATTCATATAAGTAAAATTATACACAGTTCATAATTTTATACATATAGATTAATTAAAGCTTACACATTTCATTACTACTTTAGCAAACATTTCCCATCACAAAGATTTTTGATCTGTACAGAATTGATTTCATTGATCTAAAATTATGCAACTGCCAATGAATTGCAGAACTAGTAATCTGGTTCATTTTTCCCTCGTAGCGTCCAATTACACATTTGTTGACACCTAAATGATTCCTGAGCTTAGAGTGTATAAATCCATTAGCTGAGCTGGCAGGACTTGGCAGCAAAAGCATTGCTAGTTCAGCAAGTTTAGAGGCAGGCTCAGTTGTAAAGCCATTAAATTTAAAAATTCTTTTCCGCCAAATCATGGGATTCGTGTTCCTTTCAGCGGCACTGGAATAAGAAGGGTGGGGGGAGATTTGTCAGCTTCATATGCAATCAGCACAGTCAAACACCCAAATGGATGAATAAAGTCTGTTTCCACACTAGTGTGTTACAGTGGCAAGCTGTTTTGCAGATTTGTTGTGGAGACAAACTTGGAATGCTATTTCGCTCGTTTAACAAAATTTGTGAAGGAGATCATGCACTGCTCTTTAGGTTCAAAAGAAAATCCCCCCCCTCCAATAAACTTCTGAACTTCTGGAGGGGGCCCACAGAGAGGGAAAAGCCTTGAGATTGAGATAAAGTGATTCGAGGTGCTGGTATGCTCCCACTCCTGAAAAAAGGACTAAGAAGACCTAAATACTACCAAAAGGTGAAAGAGATCATACTCTACATTTTTTTGTGCAAGAAAAGCCTCAACACCCTCCCCAAATAAACTCCTTGATGGGGCCCTTGGAAGTTAAAAGCCTTGAAAATGAGATCAAGTGATCCAAGGTGCTAGTGTGTTCTAAATCTCCTGAAAAAAAACCAGATAGAGCTAAGGATACTTAAATACTGCTAAAAGGTGATCATACACTACATTTTTTGTCCAAGAAAAGCCTCAACACCTCCCACCCCAAAACTCCTGGAGGTAGCACGGAGCAGGGAAAAGCCTAAAATAAATAATGCAAGCGGTAAATAACATGATCGCTCTACTTAAAATAGAAATGATCCTGAAATACAAGAAATGGAGATTTGGGTGATAAATACCATGTAGAAAATGCTGCAAAAATAAAAAAAACCCAACTACGAAATCTCCACATGAATTCAGCGAGATGTAAATTCGTTCCTCTTTGTTTTTTATTTCAACATTTGCATAAACTCCAAAGTTTTTCAATATTCTGAGTATGAACTCGTTTCCGGATCAACGAAATGTAATTTATGATTAACGGTCAGATGAGTATAACCAGCATCATACAAATCGTGTGTTTTATATCCTTTCTAGCAGTCGGTATATATAATTGAGCCAGGTAATATATCATCTTGTATTACTGACGCTAAGCAATGTGTACTTCGATTTACTACTTTTTTTTACAAAGCATTCTTTTATTTCACGGAATATTCCTCCAACCACCCATTGCTCGGGCAAAATGCGTCCTGATTGATTCTTACGTTTAGTAAACAAAGTTTCATGAACTTCTACAATTTTACTTTCACCTCTCCGATCTTTTTCCTTTGCATGTCGAAAGTCTCGACTATAACCTCTCGCATATAACTGCTCCAGTCAACAGTTGTATTTTTTGACATTGACAGTTGTTTTTCACTAAACTTTTTGGAGATCAAACCCATCAATCTCTCTCTCTCTATATATAAGTGAAAGTTCGTATGTTTGTTCCGTATACGTTCCTAAACGGGTTGACAGATTTGCACCAAAATTGGCATACATACTCTTCATCACCCAGATTAAAATACAGGCGGTGCGATTTTTAGAAATTCCATCCCTAAGGGGGTCGAATGTGTTTTTACGGGGCCCTCTATAGCCTGGGTGCAAGTCTGCTGCTGTGGTATTACTCCGCGCAAGCTTTCGCGGATCACGCATAAGGGGGAAAATCCGATTTATGAAAACACAACGCACCGGCTGAACATATTGTCATAAGTATTTTTTTTTTTTTTATGTTACCATGGCATTTTCTTTGTAAGGATTAGGTTTCATTAGAGCTACAAATTCCCACCAATAGGCGTGGTCTTCTCAAATAGCATCAAGGTTAAGTTGAAGTTAAAACAGACGGTCTTCTTCATACATAAAACTTAAATACAAAACTAGTATTGGTATTAGTATAGATAAAAGAAATAACCTATGTCCACCGGAAAGAAGTAAGCTTCCCAACGGTGAAAGAATTATCCGAATCGGTTTGGTTTTCGAGATTAGTAAAAAAAATTCTGTATATTATCGTGAACTACTTTTTCACGTTGGGTGTGATCAGGTTGTATGTAAACAAAGCGGAACGATACATGGGAAATTGGAAACTACTTGAAAGCGATGTTATTCGGTTTCGGTAGTACAACCAAAAATAATAATAAATAAACGAAATAGCCTATGTCCTCCGGAAAGCTTCTCAACGATGAAAGAATTATCCGAATGGGTTTAGTTTTCGAGATTAGTCAAAAAAATTCCGTATATTATCGTGAACTACTTTCTTTCACGTTGAGTGTGATCAGGTTGTATGTAAATAAAGCGGAACGATACATGGGAAATTGAAAACTACTTGAAAGCGGTGTTATTCGGTAGTACAACCAAAAATAATAATAAATAAACGAAATAGCCTATGTCCTCCGGAAAGCTTCCCAACGATGAAAGAATTATCTCCGAATGGGTTTAGTTTTCGAGATTAGTCAAAAAAATTCCGTATATTATCGTGAACTACTTTCTTTCACGTTGAGTGTGATCAGGTTGTATGTAAATAAAGCGGAACGATACATGGGAAATTGAAAACTACTTGAAAGCGGTGTTATTCGGTAGTACAACGAAATATAATAATAAATAAACGAAATAGCCAATGTCCTCCGGAAAGCTTCCCAGCGGTGAAAGAATTATCCGAATCGGTTTAGTTTTCGAGATTAGTTAAAAAAATTACGTATGTTATCGTAAACTACATTCTTTCACGTTGGGTGTGATCAGGTTGTATGTAAGCAAAGCAGAACGATACATGGGAAATTGGAAACTACTTGAAAGCGGTGTTATTCGGTAGAACAGCCAAAAATAATAATAAATAAACGAAATAAGCTATGTCCTCCGGAATGCTTCCCAACGGTGAAAGAATTATCCGAATCGGTTTAGTAAAAAACCGAATGGTTTAGTAAAAAAAATTACTTATATTATCGTGAACTACATTCTTTCACGTTGGGTGTGATCAGGTTGTATGTAAACAAAGCGGAACGATACATGGGAAATTGAAAACTACTTGAAAGCGGTGTTATTCGGTAGTACAACCAAAAATAATAATAAATAAACGAAATAGCCAATGTCCTCCGGAAAGCTTCCCAGCGGTGAAAGAATCATCCGAATCGGTTTAGTTTTCGAGATTAGTAAAAAAAATTACGTATGTTATCGTAAACTACATTCTTTCACGTTGGGTGTGATCAGGTTGTATGTAAGCAAAGCAGAACGATACATGGGAAATTGGAAACTACTTGAAAGCGGTGTTATTCGGTAGAACAGCCAAAAATAATAATAAATAAACGAAATAAGCTATGTCCTCCGGAAAGCTTCCCAACGGTGAAAGCATTATCCGAATCGGTTTAGTTTTCGAGATTAGTTAAAAAAATTACGTATGTTATCGTAAACTACATTCTTTCACGTTGGGTGTAATCAGGTTGTATGTAAGCAAAGCAGAACGATACATGGGAAATTGGAAACTACTTGAAAGCGGTGTTATTCGGTAGAACAGCCAAAAATAATAATAAATAAACGAAATAAGCTAATGTCCTCCGGAATGCTTCCCAACGGTGAAAGAATTATCCGAATCGGTTTAGTAAAAAACCGAATGGTTTAGTAAAAAAAATTACGTATATTATCGTGAACTACATTCTTTCACGTTGGGTGTGATCAGGTTGTATGTAAACAAAGCGGAACGATACATGGGAAATTGAAAACTACTTGAAAGCGGTGTTATTCGGTAGTACAACCAAAAATAATAATAAATAAACGAAATAGCCAATGTCCTCCGGAAAGCTTCCCAGCGGTGAAAGAATCATCCGAATCGGTTTAGTAAAAAACCGAATGGTTTAGTAAAAAAAATTACGTATGTTATCGTAAACTACATTCTTTCACGTTGGGTGTGATCAGGTTGTATGTAAGCAAAGCAGAACGATACATGGGAAATTGGAAACTACTTGAAAGCGGTGTTATTCGGTAGAACAGCCAAAAATAATAATAAATAAACGAAATAAGCTATGTCCTCCGGAAAGCTTCCCAACGGTGAAAGCATTATCCGAATCGGTTTAGTAAAAAACCGAATGGTTTAGTAAAAAAATTACTTATATTATCGTGAACTACATTCTTTCACGTTGGGTGTGATCAGGTTGTATGTAAGCAAAGCAGAACGATACATGGGAAATTGGAAACTACTTGAAAGCGGTGTTATTCGGTAGAACAGCCAAAAATAATAATAAATAAACGAAATAAGCTATGTCCTCCGGAAAGCTTCCCAACGGTGAAAGCATTATCCGAATCGGTTTAGTAAAAAACCGAATGGTTTAGTAAAAAAATTACTTATATTATCGTGAACTACATTCTTTCACGTTGGGTGTGATCAGGTTGTATGTAAGCAAAGCAGAACGATACATGGGAAATTGGAAACTACTTGAAAGCGGTGTTATTCGGTAGAACAGCCAAAAATAATAATAAATAAACGAAATAAGCTATGTCCTCCGGAAAGCTTCCCAACGGTGAAAGCATTATCCGAATCGGTTTAGTAAAAAACCGAATGGTTTAGTAAAAAAAATTACTTATATTATCGTGAACTACATTCTTTCACGTTGGGTGGGATCAGGTTGTATGTAAACAAAGCGGAACGATACATGGAAAATTGGAAACTACTTGAAAGCGATGTTATTCGGTAGTACAGTCAAAAATAATGATAAATAAACGAAATAGCGTATGTCCTCCGGAAAGCTTCCCAACTGTGAAACAATTATCCGAATCGGTTTAGTTTTCGAGATTAGTAAAAAAAATTTCGTATATTATTGTGAAGTACTTTCTTTCACGTTGGGTGTGATAAGGAAAAAATTTGCTGCAACCGTTGTATATCTACATCCCAGTCTGGGCAACTAGATTTTTTATTTACCAGCTTAGACCAATGATTCACATGCCGTGTGCGTCTCGGGCATGGTACCCTTATACATATAAATAAAAATATATACCGTACATACTTTCATACGTATAGATTAATTAAAGCTTATATATTTCATTATTCCTACTTTAGCAAAAACTTCCCATTACAAAAAAAAAATTACCTGCTTGTCACTATGGGCACTATTTCGCAATTACAGCGTTGCAATCTTATGCGTAATGAAAATTTCTGTTGTACATACTAACTTTTTAATGAAAATTTCGTAATGTTTTAAGGAAAATACATTGCTACAGATTTTTTTTCTGTCCCACTTGAATTTCGTTATAACAAGCTTTGACTGTTACTCTTTTTTTACTGAATCTGGTAAATGCTGGCCATGAAAATGACAGGAAACTATATCATGTACAGTTTCTTTTCTTTGTAAATGTAATTAATGTTAAATGAAAAAAAAATCGAATGTATTCTAAATTTCTGTGAGTGAAATCTTTACCTGTCTGTGTCACTTTAAACAGGACTTGAAAAATATCTGAAATGTCATATGCCCAGCTGGGTATGTACACAAATTATTTACGTACCCAGATGGTAAAACCTGAATACCCAGGAAAATTTATATTTTAAGATAAATCAGAAGCCAATTCTTTTTTAAGTTAAGAGATATGAATGTTTTTTACATGTTTTGCATTTCTGTTTTAAGATGATATTGCACAAATTGGTACAAAATGATACGATGAAATTGTTTTTTGAGAAATTTGGGGATTCTGCCGTGTTCCTTTCATTGAAGTTGTTTTTGTCCATTGTCACTAAACACCTGATTTGTACATCAATGAAAAATTGTTTCACTATCTTCAGGTATTCCCAAGATATTGTAAATACAACTATTTAATAGCATTCCAAAAGGTTTTTGTGTTCCGAAATGGTTTCCTTGTGGCAACACACCAAGGGAAGGACCACCTTAATCACTGAAGTCATTTCTAAAACATCCCAAACTGGAACATTTAATATTTTAGAAATATTGATGATATTCGTTAATGTTCTAGAATGACTCGTTCAGAATCAGGTTCTAAGCAAGCGTTTCTTCTTTGGGTGGAAGTCTGAAATTTGAAATGATGCCCATCAAGTTCAAGCTCCCACTTCTATTCAAGTTTTTTTTTTCTGATACCTTAATTATGGGGAAGCAATATGACCTTTCAAAAGCTGCATTTCTAGTTTTTGACATAATTTTACTAAAAATGTGAAAAGTAGGTAAATATCCAAAAATTAGATATAAGAAACGACCGTAAAAGTTGTGGAAACACTGACAACACAGTACTCAGTAGAATGTAAAATGAAATAGCACACAAGGTAGTGAATGTGAAAACAAGAAAAGCATGACTCAACCCTATGTGAAATGTAGTACTAGCCAAAACCTTAATGAAAAACCAACTTGGACACCATTGTGGATTGAATAACCTATAGACACAATGTACTCGGTTACCAGTTCGTAGATCTGTTTGTCATTAATATAACGTGTAAATATAAGAATATGCCTGTATGTGTCTTTACTACATAACTGTCCTTTGTATTAATTTATGCAAATACTGTATTAGTACATGTGCAAATTAAAATGTTTAAAAGAAACAGTGTATTGTTCAACCAACTGTGTGTACAAAGTTCGTAAAGCCTAATGTCAAACAAATATGTGTGTAACTGATGTCATTATTAATCAAATTGTAATAAACCTAATTTTAAGATATGAAAATATCATTACTCACATTTAAAACTGAATTGATTGGTAATAAACCAAGAATCAAACACTTTCACACACACACACACTTCCACAAAAAACATGCATTTACCTGCACGCTCTTCCACAAAAAATGTGCATTTACTGTAAAATTCGGGTGGCTACTTGCCATTAGGCTTAACTGAATATGGCCAAACTTTGAAATTCAAATGAGCAAGGTCAAACTTTTGAATTTCAGATTACGGCTTAACTGAAAACTGTATTCAGTTAATTAAGCCTTGTGAAATTCAGTCTTAGCTGAATATGATCAAACTGTATTTTTAAAGAATTGCTCTGCAAATTACGGCTTAACTGAAAACGGTCAAATTTTATTTTTACGGGCATTGTCCTTCAAAGTTTGCTGTAACAGAAAGCGGTCAAATTTTATTTTTACGAGCATTGCCTTTCAAATTACGGGCTTAGTATTTACGGATGAGATCTTAATTTAACTGGCTTTCACAAAAACGGGCCAAGCCGTAATTTTACGGGCAATGGTCGGACCCCTAGCTGCCGGGCGCTGCTCGTAATCTAAAGGCGAAATTTTTAACAGTGTGTAAGGGTAAGTTTACTTGTTGAACTATTTGTTATTTTTTAAGTGACCCGTGCTTGTTTTAAAATGTGATGTTTTAAGTTTATTTCAAGCACTTATACAGAACGGCAGATCATAAACCCTAAGTCTTATTTGTTATTAGAGAAGGTATGGCCACTGTTTATTTTTTTTATTTTTTCAAATCTTATGAGTGTAATAATTATTTTATAGCCTAAACTTATTACATAATTTTTTTAGAACAATTTCCCAAATACCTGTATTCCACAATTTTTTGATACCCTCAAAAAATGGCAAGCAATGACCTATTTGCAGTGTTAAAATTATAAATAAATCTTCTACAGGCCCAGTGGACCACTCTAATTTCCAAATCACTGGTCTGCCAAAAAAAAAAAAAAAAAAAAAAAAGAAAAAAAAAAAGAAATATACTTACAGTATGTGTAGAAAATAAGGTATCGTTTTCATTGGAGTAGTATATCGCAAATTTAGAACAATGTGTGCGTGTACACATGAAGGTATTTCTAATATATAAAACAAAACATGGTCCGCAGAAATTTGAAAAAAAAATGTGACCAGTGTATACCAAAAGTTGGTAGTTCCCTCCTTTTTATTGGTCCAGAAATTGCACAAAATATACTAATACATACTTGCCAACTTTTACGGTTTATCTGTAAAATTTATGGATTTCTGCTTATTTTACTAATTTATGGATACAGGTCTTTTTTTTTACGGATTTTTTAATATTTCGATTGCTCAGTCGAAATGATTGCAATGAAATTATCAATGAAAACTCAATCAAAATTATGTGCAATGATTGCTCAATTGCTAATCATTGCACATATTGCAATAAGAAAGGTCACACTAAAAATGAATGCTGGCTACTTATGCTTAAATATACCTATTTATTTTAAATATAATAGTATTTGATTTCATATTTGACAGTAGCTTACTTGCACTCTAATAAATCATTTGATATGCTCTTTATTTACAGTACATTTTAAATAAATAAGCATCAGTACATGTTGTGAAGTTGAACTGAACATGTACTGATCCTTATTTATATAAAATGTGCTGTAAATAAAGAGCATATCAATTGAACCAAAAGTTGGTGTAATGGCGTACCATAACTTGGTGTAAAGGTTGAACCGTAATTTGGTGTAAAGGTTGAACCATAACTTGGTGCAAAAGGTTGAACCATAACTTGGTATAAAAGGTTGAACCATGCCTTGGTTTTATGTTGCCCTAAGTTACGGTTGCAGCAAATTTTTTCCTTACCTACTCCATATTTTGGTACAACCTTTCACCAAATTTTTAACAGTGTAGTGGCTTCCCTAGTGCTATAGTAAATGAATCAAGGTGCTTGTTTTAACTGATTAACTCACGGAGATATATACAAACGTTAACTATGCATGCTAAACATGAATAGCCTATGATCTCCGAATACAGAGCCGTGAGTTGTCTCAGCAACAAAACAAGATCTGGAATTTAAAAGCTTCCAGTGGAAAAGGCAAAATGCGGATAACGTGGCATTGGTTTGTTCATTCAGTATATTGTCCTGTCGGTGTTTTATCCTGTTGGTATCTTGTTTTATTTGGGGATATTCCGGTTGTCGAGGTTAAGGCTGTCGGTGTTTCGATGCAGTTCTTCTTTATATGCCTTTACGTCGAACCACAACTTTACACAACGTCAGACAAATCTCTAGATTTTGTAATTTTTAAAAACGACCCTATCTTTTATTCACTGTAAAGAGGAAGAAGTATTAAAGTTAGATTTTATCAGGGTTTAACCTGACGAGTCAGCAACTTTCTGTAGAGCTTAGCTAAAAGGGGCGTACTTACTTTTGCTGCCATCTCCTGTTCTGTCGCCGCAGTCAACGGTGCTTTTCTCAGCGCACTCTCTTTCGTCTTCATCGTACAATTCGGACGACTTACAAGACATGGTTCTAGGTTTGTCAAAGACGCAAAGATAATATTTCCGGCAGTCAGTTGGATGAGGGAACGTTCCGAAAGGAAATGGACACTCAAACTTCTTAGCTTTACTCTTGAACGCAAGACCTGTGTTGAAAAAACAATGCTTTTAGACAAATACTTTGATGAATCAGCAACACCAGATACAGAAGTTTCGTAAAAATACACACACACACACACACTGATCGTTATTTTAACGAATATTCAGTAGAAAAAAAAAAGAATGCTTAAAAATATGCAACTTTTGTTTCAATCATGGCAACATTATTTCCTCTGAAGTTTCTTCGTATTGCACGAAAGATTATTTCCTTAAATAAGAAGCCCTTCTGCGGACGTTGAAAGTCATGAAAAATGTGCGAGAAAAGAAAATGACTGGGTTGTCTTTTATGTAACAAAAATAAGTTACATGACAAACCGTTCTTGGCAATGGAAAATTCATTTTGTGAAGTAAAAAGCTTATCAGCTGAACATTATAAACAACTCTTACCTGCTATTTAGCGTACATTAGAATAATCTAACCGAAAGGATGTGAAATACTTTTGCCTTTCTTAAGGTACAAAAGAGGAAAGTTACGTCAATGTGTTCTTGTTTTTCTGCATACAAAGATTACGTATTCTCGAAGCAAAAAAAGGGTAAGCAGTATTTACTTTTTTTTTCTCTTCGAAGCACGGAATCGAACGAGAAGAGCGTGAAATCATAGAGGTGAAGTGCTTGGCGCAGATTATTCAGGGTAGATGTGTGTTCTTGCTGGAATGGGACCAAACATTCCTTAACGTTTTTTTCGACAAATCATCGATAGAAATAAATGTTCTGCGCACTTGCATGGGGACGTGTCTGCGATAGGGGATCTTCGAGATTTGGGAACTGAGAATTAAGTAGTAGCGATCAGAAAGCCATAGAAACAGGCCAAAACGATGAACGATGAAAATGAGCTTAGGAGTTTATGACTTTAATGCTCAATGTTTGGATGACTCCGATTTTGACAGATACATTTACTGGTGGTTGATGGTTTGTCATTAATACTGCCCAGAATATTCATTGCAAATATAGAGTACAACACTATTTTGCGTGTTGCAGTTTTATCGACTCAGTGGCTGATTCGTTTTAGGATATCGTAGTAAAAGCAATCTCGATGATCGGGACTCATTCCAAAGGACTTAACAACACTGTTTTGGGGAGAGGAAGGAGTGAGGTTTAACGAACACCATGGGCAACTCAGTGAGCTATAAGCAGTTCCCCGTCTATAATTTAGAGACAGGTGACTGAGTATTAAGACAAACACACAACTCATGCACTTAGAATTCGAACCCGGACCCATCTCAGACGAATGATTATAGGCAACGCTTTGTACCACTCGAAAACTAGGGCGGCACAGTATTTTTCAGTGCATGTTCTTTCGTATATACTCCTTCTCTGTTTAGCAGGTTCTATAATCATACCTATCCACGTCAACAGAGTGTACATTTGCTTCACATAGTTTCATTTGTGCATACCCTTCTCCCGTTAGTCTCTGGACCAGTGCTGAGATGGGCCTAGCCCGGGCCCGAACCGGGCTCGGGCTGCATAATGCTTATTGGAGTTCGGGCTCAGGCGGGCTGTAAGAGAGGGAGCGAATTTTTTCATATTTTCCTTATTGTGATTTTGTGTGATTTAGCACACGAGACTTTTTTCACACTTTCTAGTTGTTAAATAGAATTCTTCGACAACTGGGTCTAGATGGGAAGTGGGAACTCGGCAGGGCTATTCATTCAGAGCTTGGGTAACAAATACCATAGGCCATTAAGTACTGGATTTCTGCTAAGGAAAAATTTCTCTAAGAACTATAGATTGTAGATACCAAGCTGACGAAATTTTACTCCCTACCTCAACGGGGAAGCTCCGTTCTAATTCTATTGAGCAACGCACCACGCAGATTGTTGTGCCTCCCTACTTTTCTTGATGCCCCCCTCGGAAACTTTTCAGGAAGAAATGAGTGGTCAAAGAAACTATAGAAATAGAGAGACATCCCTTCCCCATTCCGCCGTTGAGAAAGACATCGGTTAATTGCACAGGATGGAAACAGTGGAAGTCCGGGAGAGGAGATTTTTTTAATGCCTAAGCAGGTTAATCATAATTTTAAGTCTCGTTCGTGCCCGGGCTCTCTCTTGCAATACAGAATTTCGGGCTCGGGCGGGCTCGGGGTGACATACTTCGGGCTCGGATGGGCTCGGGCTCTTAAAATTGACCCCGAACTCAGCTCTGCTTTGGACCCAACACCTTTATTTCTTGAAGTGGTATCGGAAAATTCATTTATGATTCTCGATTTTCGTACTTCTTAGAAACATCACGCGCAATCGCCTGCAAACAGAGTACTTTGTGACGTGTTGCCATATCCCCATTTAACATATTTCTGGAGACAGGCTAATATATCATGGGATATTTTTTATCTTCCGTCTTCGTCTGAAACCGAATAGCAAGTTATGTTACTCATGGTTTAAACTACTATCAATAAAACTGATTTCAAATGAAGGAATTACTAATGTTCTTTTGAATACACGTTTATTCCGATGGGAAGGATGAAGACCTAAACATGAGGTGGAAAGTTCTTAACAGAGATTACTGAAACTGAGTACAGAAGATTAACACTCAGATAACTCTATACTTTCGACGACGCATATATTTCTACAGCACCTTCTCGCAGCAGCAAGGTATTTCTTTTCCTAACTTGACTTACTGCCAGTAAATTCCTAAAGCAATGATCTCTTGTGAGCTTCAGCGTGTCGTTAAGTTCGGAAACTATAACGAGAGATACCCCAAAAAATCACATAAGATACGGTAACCGAAACACAGAAAGTTAAACAGGTAATATACGTCACAAAGTATGGTTGGAATGATTGAAGAATTCAACCATTATCCAATGGTTGCATTCTTCAACCAATGAGTTACACATTTTTATGGAAACATCCTATGGAGAACGTCCGGGGGAGATTGTTGGTTTTCAGGCACATTGTCTGATACCCAGTCTAGTGATTCTTTGTTGCTCCTTCTCTTTGTTACAGGAGAGGGATTACTGCGCAGTGTGTCCTGTGATCAGAATTATTAATCAAAGGCCAGTTAGGAGAAAAAGGAAGAGCTTTATACTAAATACATGCAGCGTTAACATTGCGATATGCTGCATGTCCTGTGCCTCATGAGCTACGGTATTTAACAGCAACAGATTAACACTATTGCAAAATTGATGGAAGAGAGAATATTACTTTCAGCATCATTGTTGTGTTAATCAGTAATTACCTCGAATTGTGGAATGGTGACGAGACAAAATGACAGACGAGGAAGAAGCGGAGATTACTTTCACAAGGTGTAGTAAGATTTAATTGTACATAACAATACATATTACATAGCTTAAATAACAAAACATACAGCATACCTCGGTCATCGCTTTCATTGTCCTTGTAATCAGTGACCTCGTTGTGCTTGTAGGGGTAACGAGTGGGTCTTTTGGGACAAGCATAAAAGACAGTTTCCCGCACAACATAAAATTTGCATTCATTGCTTCTAAGAAAATCGAAGTCAACATCATTCAGATTTGTTGACTGGATGTATTTTCCTCCTGTATATTCAGATTTCCTTTGTGATGTGAAGATTTTGCGGTCTGACGCCACCGAAGTCAGAAAAACTAAAATGGAAAAAAAAATATCACACATGAGCTCACACACATACATGCATATGCAGATGAAGTGTATTACCCGACAAACAACCGACCGGAATACATTACCTTATCGCAGCGGTTCCCAACCTTTTTTGACTCGCGAATCCCTTTCAACAGTAATTTGTTATCGCGAACCACTGCACCCATTTCTGTTCACATAATAAATAACATAACAGTTTTGTACCTGTGTTCTTAAATACCTCCAGTAATTACGGTTTTTGTCACGAAGTTCCTTTTTTTTACAGAAATTATTGTAACTTCATCATAAAAATTATTTCAGGAATACATATTTTGTAAAACTAAACGGATTTTAACATCAAATTATACCTACTGTGTTATAAAATAAAAATTAATGGCTAAATAACCTGGAAATAAGTAGAAAACATTTCTGAAACAAATGTTAAACGATTTATGATGGTAACAAATAAATATAACAAATTAATTGCAATGATATTAATGCTTACGAATCACAGTAAATCAGAAATTTGTGTTTCTGAGCTTGTTTGGTAGAACAAAGTGCATGAATATTCGGTTTGACAGAACACAGACATAGTCTCAGATCTGGTTCTGTATCAAGTTTGTTTCGATATTTTGATTTCAGCGAAGTGTAAGTTAGATAAAGCTCTAATGAAAATGTAAGTATCATAGTTGAAAATGGCTAAAGTGTTTTAACAGCTTTGTCACTAAGGGTAGGATACTCTGATTTTAACGGAAGCAAAAAATGTGTAAGGCTTTCACTCGTGAATAATATTTGAAGCCCAAATTCAATCGAAATATCAATAAGATTTTTTTCTGCCATAGAGAGGTCAGCAGCCAACAACATGAAAGACTCGTCAAATGGATTACGAACCTAATTTAATTTCTTGCGTGGATCCTTAAAAGTCACCGTTAGGGACTCCAAGTGACTTTTGATATTGTTTTTAACATTGTGGTCTAAAGTCCATTTTCTCTCAAAAAGTTGTGTAGGGTGTTAAAACGCTTGGTACTGTTCTCAATGACTTCTCAGAACTTAATACTCGATCTTGAATAATGAAAATGGTCGTATTTGAACCTTGTAATGATAAATTAGGTTCATTTAAGTTCGAAAAGATATCTGCCAAATATTCTATATTGAAGCCATGTGTAAGCTGCTGTGCACTCACTGAGATGAAAAGGGCGATCTCCAAAGAAAACAGTTAATTCTTGTCTTAATTCAAACAAACGTGTAAGCACTTGCCATCAGAGAGCCATCTAATACCTATGTATTTGAAGCACTTGCCACCAGAGAGCCATCTAATACCTATGTATATACTATGTATGTCATAACAGTAACATGTTCGCTGCCCATTGAATCCAAGAAATATTAGCACATATATTTTCGGTGTGAGTAACTAAACCTACAGATTTTCCTTTCATCGATCTTGCATCATCTGTACAAATTCCACAGCAAGAAGACCATTCAATTTGCCTTTCTTCAAAATACGAATTGATTAGATTAAAAATATCCTCACCAGTTGACGCTTTTTTAAAGGGCGGTAAACAGCATGTGTTCCTCCACTTCACCATCATTCAGGTACCGTACAAATACAATTAACATTGCTAGATTAGAAAAGTATGTGGTCTCATCTAACTGCAGAACGTACACAGCACTATTCCGCACCTGTTCTATAATAACAGATTCAATATCCTCAGATACATAGTGGATTCGGCGAGACAATGTTTTTCTTTCTTTGCCGAATCGTCATCTAACATGCACTTGACAATTACTTTCACACACGGTAAAATAAGATTTTCCACAATAGTACAGGCTTCCCCAGCTTTTCCTATTTGGCAACTTCTCAAGTGTGATGCTTTTATCGCTTTTTAACTGTCTTAATCACAAGCCAGGTGAAATACACGAATTAATAATAGATACTTCGAGTTACTCGGAAGTGGAATCAACTGGTTTATTTGCAAGATTTTGGTGCTTAGTTTCTAAATGACGAGACAAGAGTGAAGGTTTCAAGCTGCGGTTTAAGAGGACCTCTCCGCAAATGATGTATTATGGGCGAGAAAAGTCTTCACCCAGTGGCGCATATTCGAGGCTAGCTGAGAAGCTCAGAGGATGCACAAATAAAAGTCAATTAAAAATACACAAATAAAAGTCAATTATCAAAGGTATTAAGATATGTCGATGCTTTCAAAACAGGTGCGGATTCTCTTCTTTGACTCGGTCTGGTGAGCGAAGACCAATGGCATAACACAAGCAGCTCTTCCACAGTCTTCGCTGTTCAAATTGGAAGACCTTCGATAAAATAAAATAAGGTTGTCGTCTTATGCACGATTAGAATAACTAAAAGTTAAAAGAACTGATGCTCCTGTACACACCAAATGTGGTGAAGGCGATATGCATGCCAGGTTAAAACAAACATGAGATCTTTCAATCCCTCTTGGGATCATCCTCAGATGTGCTCTCAAATTAATGATTCCGACCCTTAAATAACAGAAGGGGTAAGTGTCATGAATCAAACTGTGCGTTCACTGCGCGTGTCTGGGATTGATCACGGGAAATTCCGAATCGCTGAATGGGTGATTGTGTCATCTGGTGTTAAGGCATTCAAGGTGTTGTCACTTGGAACATTATTTGAGTCCCTTGGCAAGACATTTTTCCAAGAATTGGGGATGTACATAGGTATATGGTCGTTACAACATTGATTGCCCTTGATGAAAATTAACAAGCTCTCTGCATAAAGTAACGAGGTTTTGTTCCGTGGTGTTGTAACAATGGAAGATTCCTGCCAAGCTGGGAAATATGAACCCTTGTTGGCAAGGCGTGATAACGCAGTTTTTTGGTTTCGAGTCTTAATGTCATAAAGGTGCTCCTTCATTCTGATGTCCAACGTCCTCTGAGTAGATCCTATGTAAGTGAGAGGTGGGTCATCTGGCTTAGTATTGTAAAGAGGTATGTTATATACTCCATGACGGGATCCCTGTTTGATTTGATCGCGGTCGTTGCTAATGAAGGAGTAAGTATTTGATGTACTGAGGCCAAAATCGATTTTGTGACGATGACACATGTTTTTCATAATGCGAGTGACGTGTGGGTCATAGCACATAGACCCAAGAAGTTTCTTATCTCTTGTTTCCCTCAAAAGTGTGGACCTGGTTGAGTTTCGGAGTCTCTTGTAAATCGAATTCACCAAATGATTTCCATAGCCATGGTTTCGGGCGATTTCTTTAATTTTTGCAATTTCTTGTTTCTTCAGCCGGTTGCTGGAGGAGTGTGTAATGGCTCGTTGTATCATAAAACGAATGGCTGCAAGTTTATGACATAGAGGGTGCATAGAGTTGTAAGGGATGATACTAGGGGCAGACATAGGCTTCCTGAAAACTGAGGTTTGAATAGTGTGATTTGTAATATTTCTGGTTAGCAAGATATCCAAAAACGGTAAGATTTCTTCAGTTTCCAGTTCCAACGTAAAATTCACTGACTGATGTAGTGAAGACATGAAATCCCAAAAATTCAATAATTTTCTCTTCGGTGCCCAACCAGAAAACCAAAATATCATCGACATATCTCAAATATAAACCTAGTTCTTCAGGTAAAGTGTTCAACTCCAGGTGCTCTAGGTGTTGCATAAATATCTCGGCCAAAAGGAGTGATAGAGAGGAACCCATTGAGACACCCTCTTTTTGCCTGTAAATGATGTTGTTGAAGCAAAAGTATGAACGAATTTGAATCAGACATGTCTGTCTCTGAGATCGCCGTAACTCTTAGTGCCCTGAGACGTTTTCAAAATCGTTCATACTTTTGCTTCAACAACATCATTTACAAGCAAAAAGAGGGTGTCCCAATGGATTCCCCTCTATCACCCCTTTTGGCCGAGATTTTTATGCAAAACCTAGAGCACCTGGCGTTGAACACTTTACCTGAAGAACTAGGTTTATATTTGAGATATGTCGATGATATTTTGGTTTTCTGGTTGGGCACCGAAGAAAAATTATTGAATTTTAGGGATTTCATGTCTTCACTACATCAGTCAGTGAATTTTACGTTGGAACTGGAAACTGAAGGAATCTTACCGTTTTTGGATATCTTGCTAACCAGAAATATTACAAATCACACTATTCAAACCTCAGTTTTCAGGAAGCCTATTTCTGCTCCTAGTATCATCCCTTACAACTCTATGCATCCTCTATGTCATAAACTTGCAGCCATTCGTTTTATGATACAACGAGCCATTACACACTCCTCCAGCAACCGGCTGAAGAAACAAGAAATTGCAAAAATTAAAGAAATCGCCCGAAACCATGGCTTTGGAAATCAATTGGTGGATTCGATTTACAAGAGACTCGGAAACTCAACCAGGTCCACACTTGTGAGGGAAACAAGAGATAAGAAATTTGTTGGGTCTATGTGCTATGACCCACACGTCACTCGCATTATGAAAAACATGTGTCATCGTCACAAAATCGATTTTGGCCTCAGTACATCAAATACTTACTCCATCATTCGCAACGACCGCGATCAAATCAAACAGGGATCCCGTCATGGAGTATATAACATACCTCTTTACAGTACTGAGCCAGATGACTCACCTCTCACTTACATAGGATTTACTCAGAGGACGTTGGACATCAGAATGAAGGGGCACCTTTATGACATTAAGACTCGAAACCAAAAACTGCGTTATCACGCCTTGCCAACAAGGGTTCATATTTCCCAGCTTGGCAGGAGGCTTCCGTCGTTACAACACCACGGAACAAAACCTCGTTACTTTTTGCAGAGAGCTTGTTAATTTTCATCAAGGGCAATCAATGTTGTAGCGACTATATACCTATGTACATCCCCAATTCTTGGAAAATTTCTTGCCAAGGGACTCAAATAATGTTCCAAGTGACAACATCTTGAATGCCTTAACACCAGATGACACAATCACCCATTCAGCGATTCGGAATTTCCCGTGATCAATCCCAGACATGCGCAGTGAACGCACAGTTTGATTCATGACACTAACCCCTTTTGTTATTTAAGGGTCGGAATCACTAATTTGAGAGCACATCTGAGGATGATCCCAAGAGGGATTGAAAGATCTCATGTTTGTTTTAACCTGGCATGCATATCGCCTTCACCACATTTGGTGTGTACAGGAGCATCAGTTCTTTTAAATTTTAGTAATTCTAATCGTGCATAAGACGGCAACCTTATTTTATGACTAACTGAGCACGAACTTTTCATCTATTTTGACATTCGATAAGATCGCCTGCCAGCGTTTCCATGACAACATGAATGAGCGTATGGAGGGGAACGGACATTTGCTTTGCGCAACGGTTTGCTCAGAAAAGAGAAGACTTAGGACTGCATTAGTCACTCGCATGCTCCTGTCTGTAACAGCACGTGTTTTTCGAAAATTGTTTCAGACTGTGTGAAGTTCCAATGAATTAAAATCAGTGATATTATATCTTAAACTCGTGGCCTTGTTAGATTCGAACTCTTTTGATACATTTTGTGAAAGCTTCCTTGAACATCTACTGTCAGAACTTAAAGAGCTCTACGCTTCAAAGTTTGATACAGCTCGGCTAAGAAATGAACTGAAGGTGTTTTATTCCCTTGATAATTATAAAAAACAAATCAGTAAGAGACATTACTTGTTACATAAAGTTGAATAAATTGGACATTGTGTTTAGTGAGGTGTACAAATTAACAGACCTAATATTAAAGTTTCCATCAACAATTGCAACCGCCGCAAGATGTTTTTCTGCATTAAAAATAATCAAAATATATCTTAGAAGCACACAAGGTATGTACATTCGAGCAACTTGGCTGATTTGTCAATAGAGAAACACATTCTTTTTAAATATGAAACACTAATCAAAAGAAACTTTTTATAAAAGCGTACCACTCAAGTTCACGCAAAAGGAAATAAGAATGGAGTTCATGCACAAATAAAGTATTCAAATTCTAATCCTCATAATTATTTGGTATGATGTCAGCAATGGCATGCACCTAAAATAAGGTACTTCTATTACTTAACAATTAAAAATCAAACTTCACAGTTTAAAAAAACAACAGTACTGTGGCGGGGATGGTGGGGGAGAGGGAAGGGTGAGATAGCACAGGTCTCAGCCCCAAGATACGCCGCTGCTGGTTTCCATAAATTAAGCAACAAACCGAAAAATCCCGATAATTGGGCGAAATATAGTTCAAATTGCACGAAATTTGCATATGTTACGGGCGAAAGCCTACATCATCGAAGTATGGAAGGCAAATGAATGGCGCTGGCAGTGCTTTATGCAAATGGGCAAATGCTTAAAACCCGCTGTTTCGGAGGGAGTCGCCAATTCATGTGCGGTGGTGAATGATAAGATTTCGAGGTAGCGATTTTATTACCATCGCAACGGCAGGCGGATGTCACAAGATGGCTCAACGTCGATCGTTCTGTGGTCAACAGGATGTAGCAGCAGTTCCAAGCCACGGGTGCAGCTTCCCGAAAGTACAACGAAGGTAGGCCAAGGGCGACGACGTCCGCGGAGGAGATGACCGGTATTTGCGTCTTTCGGCACGGCGGAACAGGACGACTACACCTACTCATCTCAGATGTGTGCTTGGAGCCACCGGACCGACGGTATCAGCTTTGATGGTACGCAGAAGGTTACACGTAGTAAGACTGTATGCTCAGCGACAGGTATTATACGTGCCCCTCACCCCCCGCCACCAGAGGGAACGTTTCAGTTGGGCATGAATGCATTTGAACTAGACTCAAAATCAGTGGAGGTCCGTTGCTGGCATATCGTTAGGCGGCCGTACCGACCTCTATGTGATGCCACATGGAAACCTTAATGCTCAGAGGTATAGAGACGACATCCTGGACACTATTGTTCGTCCGTATGCGGCTGCAATTGGCGATACATTTGTGCTGCAGGCGGATAACGCCCGCCCTCACACAGCTCGTCTCGTGTACCAGTACTTGGAACACGAATCTATAGTCCATATGTAGTGGCCAGCACGCTCTTCCGATCTGAATCCCATTGAACATGCCTGGGATGCTCTCGGTAGACGTGTTCCTGGCCTCCAGCCCTCTTTCCGAAACCTGAAGAGGCTCCGCACTACTTTGCTCGAGCAATGGACGCAGCTACACTCGGAACTGCTTGACACCATAATTAACAGCATGGAACATCGCTGTCGGGCCTTTACTGCTGTTCCGGGTAACCACACTCCATATTGAAGTGCCTTTTCCTATTTTATCTTCATACCTATATTTCTGTATTTTCATATTTGCTTTACTCATACAAAATGTAAATGCTTTGTATAACATGTTTTTACGTTTCTTTGTTGCATTTCTTCTGATAAAGCTTACCATCAAATTCCATCCGAATAGGTTGCATACTTTTTGAGTTATCGCGATTTTTCCTATTTGTTGCTTAATTTATGGAAACCAGTGTATGTTCAGAAATGTAGATTAAAGAATGAATTTACCGAAGTTTTGAAGCAAAGCTATCGAGATATTAATAAAGAAATTCTGCTTTTGTTATTGTGACTCAATAATAGTTAGCCAAGAATACAGTGACACCAGCTGAATGTGTTTCCAATAAAACTTTTACTAATTGTTGAAATTCTATATAAATATATGAAACCTTAGATGCTATTCAGTCGCAAACCATCCATTCAGTAGATAATGACATCCGATGGAACAACAGCAGTAGGTTTAAGTAAATTAAAACTTTGATTTTAAACTTTGAGAAAAACTATGAATTTTTAATCCTCCTAGTATGACTTCGTTTCTTGTCGACGTTCCTGCGATCCCTCCTTTAGATGCAAAGATTTCATTTTTAATCACCTGAAAATGTCTTGAGTGGAAGTTTTTTCAACATTGCATCTTTGTTCCTAGGTTTAACAATCCATTCAGCATCATAAAAGGTAATTTTATTCTTGAAATCAGAGATTACAGTCTTCTTACCATTAAACATTATTATATACTCATATGTTAAAATAATACTATCTTAATATATATATATATATCTCTTAATAAAAGCAACTGAAAGTAATCAAAGCCTGAAGAAAGCAAAGGGCCATCTTAGTAAGGGAAGAAAGCAAATTATGGCACTGAGAAAAGAAAATGGCTCTGTAACAAGAAATAGAGGTGAAATTTTGACAAGAGTGAAATATTTCTACATAAAATTATATGCAAGAGATGATGCACCTATTCCAGTCATTAAGACGGGTACCAGTACCAAAGTTCCTCCTGTTCTCCCGGTAGAAATTGCACATGAAATTAAGAACATGAAAAGGGGAAGAGCTCCAGGAGAAGGTGGAATTACCGTGGACATTGTACACGAAGCAAGCGGAGAAATAGAAACTACACTCGCCCAAGTTTTCACTAGATGTCTCAATGAAGGAAAGATTCCTGAGGATTGGAACAATGCTACAATGATCTTGCTACATAAAAAATGTGACATTGAGGATCTCAGGAACTACAGGCCAATCAGCCTCTTTTCAGTGGTTTGTAAAATCTTCACTAAAATTCTTTCGCATTGTTTGAAGGTAACACTGGACATGGTTCAACCAAGAGAACAAGCTGGTTTCAGGAGTGACTACAGCACCATAAATTATATTCATGTACTGAGAGAACTAATTAAAAGAATGAGGGAATATGAACTGCCATTATGCATGGCTTTTATCGATTATGAAAAGAAGGCCTTTGATTCCGTGAAACCATCAGCAGTTACAATGGCATTGAAATCCTGCGGTATTGAAGATGCTTACGTTAGCATTATTAGTAACATCTATGAAAATGCAAGTGCAAAGATTCGGCTATTTGAAAATACAACACACATAAAAATTGGAAAGGGATTGAGACAAGGTGACATACTTTTCTGCCAAACTCTTCAATGTCACTTTGCAAAATATCTTTCAATCACTGAACTGGGAAAACAAAGTGTTAAAGTTTAATGGAGATTATTTAACTCACCTTCGTTTTGTTGATGATGTAGTCATTTTTGCATCTATCCCTTCAGAGCTGCAGAAAATGATCCAGGAACTCGCGGACAAGAGTAAAGAAGTGGGACTAAAAATGAACTTTCAGAAGACAAAACTGATATACAATGCTTAGTGATGACAAAAGTGATGTACAATGCTTAGTGATGACAAAAGTGATGTACAATGCTTAGTGATGACAAAAGTGATGTACAATGCTTAGTGATGACAAAAGTGATGTACAATGCTTTTACAAGATAAGAAGATTTATCAGTTGATGGAGAAAAGCTGGAGGTAACCTATACCTACATTTACCTTGGACAGCAGATATCAAGCAAGGGTCACATTGATGAAAAAATTAATCGGCGTATAAAACTTTGTTGGAGAGCTTTTGGAAGCAACAGAGTACAATTCTGAAGAGCAATATGCATTTCTGTCTTAAAAGAAAAGTGTTTGATTAATGCATCCTTCCAATTCTTACGTATGGAGCAGAGATATAACGAAGTAAATTTCTCCGTCATTTCTGTCCACGCCAGGATTCGAACCCGGATCCCCTCATTCCGGAACAAGTCACTCTACCAATTGAGCTACGCGGACGTTTTATTCTGATTCCTATCTGCCTTTATGTCGTGTGCGTCCTTCTGGCAGGTACGTCCCATCTCCTGGTACGTTACATCATCTCCCCCTTATTATTTTTTTTTTTCGAAGTGCTGGAGAAGGAATTCTCTTATTTTTCCTATCTCGCGGTGTGGAAATAACATCACACCAATGCGAGATTTTGAACGGTCGGGTCATCCGGATAGTTCGGGCGCCATTATAACGAAGTAAATTTCTCCGTCATTTTTATCCGCGCCAGGATTCGAACCCGGATCCCCTCATTCCGGAACAAGTCACTCTACCAATTGAGCTACGCGGACGTTTTATTCTGATTCCTATCTGCCTTTATGTCGTGTGCGTCCTTCTGGCAGGTACGTCACATCTCCTGGTACGTTACAGAGACATGGACTTTAACTAAAATAGATATACAAAGGCTGCAGACAACTGAAAGAAACATGCATACTTCGTGTATGCAGGAAAGATAAGAAGAGAAACGCGTGGATAGGGAAAATGACAAGAGTGGAGGACATCATGATCAGAGTAAATTCCCTCAATGGGCGGGACATGTTGCCAGAAGAACGGACCAGAGATAGACAAGTGAAATTATATATGGGTAATTTTATTATTTTGAAAATGAGAATCATTAAACAGCTATCATTGAACATGTGGCAGAATACAGAAAAATCTTTATTTTTTTTCCAAAATAGGTGTATTTGTGAAAACTGTTAGCCTACCTTGCAGAGCACTATGAAGTATGCGTCGAAAGACGCGATGGGGTAATTATTTAAATTTTCCAAACTCCAGATGCATATATTTCCTTTGTTTCTGTAACTTTCATCAAAGTGGGAGAAATATATATTCTTGTGAAATTGAACCCCTACTCTTTTTTAACACGCAACGTAATAATAATGTAGCTAAAATCTTTCGACCTAAGGTGTTGAAGAAATACTGCTTTCATCAAATCCTGAGTTCTTCGAAAAAGGTAACTCCCTCACAGAAGCTACTTCCGGGTGGCTGTGTAGTTCACTGATCGGTGTCTTTCTGCTGGCCGGCAGCGGAAAGTCTAAAAAAAAATACCTTGATAGATCGCGGGCTTGGCGTTGGTGATGGAAAGCGAGACGCTTGTGAAAGAAATACTTCTTCACATACCTTGCGAAAGATTCATGTTGCCTTTCTTAGCAAAATTAATAGCAATTTCAGTTTACCTCTTTATTTTCAATTTTTGAATAGACCATGTAAATCCTGATGAGGCATGTCCCTGTGAGCGATTTTTCGGCAACCCAGGAATTTTGTGTTTAAATATTAAGCTTTTTGTTTTTAAAACATCTAGAATTTTGTTTTGCTAACATATTTAGCCTACCTTGCACAGCACTATCATTTATGTGTCGAAAGACGCTATAACTCAAGGATTTCATCCGATGAGGTAATTTTTTAAATTTTCAAGATTTATGATTCCCTTATTTTTGTGTTTTGTAACTTCAATCAAAACGGTGGTAAAATGTGCGTGTGAAGTTGAATCTCTAATCTATTCTACTGTACAACATAAAACTGTAGCTAAAATCTTTCGAGATAAAAACGTTGAAGAAATATTGCTTTCATCAAATCCTGAGTTCTTCGAAAAACGTAGCACCCTTACGGGAAGCAACTTCCGGGTGGTGTAGTTCACTGTCTGTGTCAACTTTCTCCTAGCCGGCGGCAGAAAGTCTAAAAAGATACTTGACAGATCACCCCTGGCGTTGGTGATGGAAAGCGAAAGCTGGTGAAAGAAATTATACTTTTTCATATACTTTTTCATGCTACATTTCTTAAATAAAATTCCCAGCCATTTTACTTTGCTTCTTAATTACAATTTTTAAAAAGCACATTTAAAAATACCTATGAGGTAAATCCCTGTGAGCTATATCCCTACGAGGCATGACCCTTTGAGTGATGTTTCGGACTTCGTTTCCTTGGCTAATATAGTGAAAGAAAGGCTGAAATTAGTAACCAAGGAAAACACTTCACCGATGACACGATGAGAAAGCTCTGTAATAGTAAGAAATTTAATGATTTCAAAAAACGTCTCAAAATGCATTTCTTGGGTGTCAAAGTGAAGCAGGGAACAAAAAGTAGCTTTCGAACCTTTTTCATCTCGTTTTCGTTTGGAATGTTTATTGAAGGGAAAACTCATTTCGTTTGCATACGTGTAACATGGACTGAAAACCATGTAACAGATTTTGTGAAATTCCACCTAACAAAGGCAAGCGCGCGCACTCCACACACACACACACATAATTTTTTAAACAATAATTCCATCCATTTTAACTCTTCACTCCCATACTTCTAGGTTCCTAATAGAAAACTTAGGGAATGCGTTTTTAGTTAATATGCATGACCAGGAGGTCGAGTTTTAACATGGGATGTATGCTGGCTGATTTTTGTAAATGAGCTTTGGCATCAGTGCCGGATGAAAAATGGTTGGGCTATTTTTTCAACGGTGGAGGCCCTGTTCTTTAACCGAGTTCACGAGTTGAAGTGCTTCATGTTTTTTTCACCATATGCTTTCTGTTCTAATAGGGTATTCGAGAAACCATTGGTGTTGATATATTTGCGGATTTTTCGCTTCTGTTTTAATATCTCCATTAACAATAATTCATTTGTAATGCAGTGGTACCGGAGTTCTTTGTCACAGTTTATACTAGAATTCACCAGGATTTAAACGTCGGAACCATTTTCGTGCAATGCTGCGCTGTCCACTGTTTCCGGAATGTTTCCTATTTGTTTCAGTCGCAAAGAATGTAAACACACTCACGTTTGGAGCTGCAACGGTGAGCTTTAGTGATCAACGGGATGCGGATTTAAGCCTTTACCCCCCTTTTTTTTCTTGATATACAATCAGTCCCCGGGTTACGGACGTCCGTCTTGCGTACAACCTGTAGTTACGAATCAACCCCGTAAGGCCTATTATATTAAAAATTCGAGTTACATACAATGGTTCGTAATAGCAAAAGGATGCTACTTGGCGACGCGCATCAAAACATTGCACGTCTACAGCTGTTTGTTGCCTCGTAGGTGCGAGAGCCCGAGGTAGGACAAAGACTTCGTTCTTTTCAGCCGGGCCACATTTCTGTTTAACAGTGTCTCGTGTGTGTTCCAGTGTTTGGCCTTATTTTTTTTTTGTACCCTCGTAACCATGGCTCCAACACGTAAATGTGATGCAAGTGATGGTAATGCATCAAAGAAAAGGAAAACGATCACGACTCAAACAAGTGGAATTAACAAAGCGATCGGAAAAAGGCGAAACGACAGAGAACATCCGAAAATAATTAGGTTACAGTCGGTCAATGATCGGTACAATTTCGAAGGACAAAACGCAAAATAATGGAGTATGTAAAATGCTCTGTCGTAATGAACTCTACAATGATCACTAAGCAACGCAGTAAATTAATTATTGAAATGAAAAGGCTATTTATAATTTGGTTAGAGGATCAAAATCAACATAATGTGCCTACTGACCTTGCTTTCATGCAAAAAAGTCTAGAAGCCTCTTCAGTGATTTAAAAGAAAGCTGCACGTTTAGCTCTGTTCTCTCACTTCTTTCTCCTCCTACTCTCCCTCCCCTCTCTCTCCATTATGAATACTGTAGTACCATTTATTATTATTATGATTATTATTGTCATGATTATCTCTTTTTTATGTCTCTCTGTATTATAAATATTGTAACTACATTTATTATTATCATTATTATCTTCTTTATTCGAAATATACGAAACATAACCTGTGACAATCAAACATAAACAACAAAATTATTGACTGGTGTTGTTGAACTGATACGAGTTTCCACCTGAGACCTAGGTGTCAGTCAAGAATCGGCGTAAAATATATGATGTCCCTAGTAAAACTGCCTTCTGCAGTTCTGTAGCTGGTGTATCAGAAAGCTGCAATTTTTCGAAATGATTCATAAAATTTTTTGACATTGTTCCAAGTGCCCCGATGACAACCGTTGTGAGTTTAGTCCCTAATCGGGTAACTTCTATGGACAGGTCTCTATATTTAGTCATGTTTACCAGTTCTTTTTCAACTACTGTGGCATCTCCAAGAATCTCTATAACAATTATCTAGACGTTCCGATTTTCTTTGACTATTATGTCTGGGTGTATTATGTTCTAGGTGCCGATCGGTTTGAATTCGAAAATCCTTGACTTGATCATTTTCTACGACTTTCTCAGCCCTTGTTATTATCATTATGGTTATTATTATGTTAAAAATGTTTTAGTGTAACGGGAAGTGCTTCTTGAATGTTTTTATGCATTGAAAGGTTTACTGTAAATAAAAATTTGACTAACTGACGTTAGATATAAATTGCACCTATAACTGTACCGACTTACGTACAAATTCGATTTAAAGACAGACTTAGGAACATAACTCGTTAGCAATCCGGGGACTGCCTCTATATACACTGTTTTCCAGTGGCGTATATTCGAGGTTTAGCTAGGCTAGCTGTGAAGCCCAGAGAACGCACAAATAAAAGTCGATTGAATATACACAAATAGAAGTAAATTATTTATCGACGGTATTAAGATATGTTGGTGCTTTCGCTGCAGAAAAAACACGTGCGTATTCGCTCCTTTGACTCAGTCTGGCTCGCGAAGACAAACGGCATAACACAAGCAGCTCTTCCACAGTCTTCGCTGTTCTGATTGGAAGACCTTTGATATGATCGCCTGCTAGCGTTTCCATGACAACATGAATGAGCGTATGGAGGGGAACGGTCCCTTGCTTTGCGCAATGGTTCGCTCAGAAAAGAGAAGACTTAGGACTCTTTTAGTCACTTGCATGCTCCCGCCTGTAACAGCACGTGTTTTGCGAGAGTTGTTTCAGTTTGTGTGAAGTGTCAATGAATTAAAGTCAGGGATATTATATCTTAAATTCGTGGCTTTGTTGGATTTGAACTGTTTTGACAAATTTTGTGAAAGCTTTCCTGAACATCTACTGTCAGAACTTAAAGAACTCTATGCTTCAAATTTTGATACAGCTCGACTAAAAAATGAACTGAAGATGTTTTATTCCCTTGATGAATACAAAAACAAATCAGTAAGAGACATTACTTGTTACGTAAAGTTGAATAAATTGGACATGTGTTTAGTGAGGTGTACGAATCAGCAGACCTAATATTAAAGTTTCCATCAGCAACCGCAACTGCCGAAAGAAGTTTTTCGGCATTAAAAAGAATCAAGATATATCTTAGAACCACACAAGGGCATGTACATTCGAGTAACTTGGCTGATTTGTCAATAGAGGAAAACATTCTTTTTAAATATGAAACACTACTCGAAAGAAACTTTTTATGAAAACGCACCACTCAAGTTCATACAAAACGAAAGAAGAATGGAGTTCATGTACGAATAAAGTATTCAAATCCTAATCCTCATAATTATTTGGCATCATGTCAGCAATAGCATGTGCCTAAAAAAGGTTCTTCTATTACTTAACAATTAAAAATTAAACTTCGCAGTTTAAAAAAACAGTACTGTGGCGGAGGGTGGTGGTGGGGGAGAGGGACAGGTGAGATAGCCCAGGTCTCGGACCCAAGATACGACACTGTCTTCACGTCATGTAAATGAAAAGCCAAATTGAATGTAAACTTCACCGTGTTTCCTTCTATTAGTACTAAATGTAATGCCAATATCTCGAAAATCTTTAGGCACTGTTTCGGAATTTTTGTCAGTTGAATGCATTTTACGGGATTTCAGAAAATCATCTTGCGGCACATCTGAAGAAAGAATTTCCCTTTTTGCTCCTCATTACCAGGTTTTACCATGGTTCCAGTTTTCAACCAGTGATCCATGATTTCACAGTAAAAAAAATACTAATGGTACGTATTTCCGCCTTGAAGTGCAAAGTTTTTACAAGCTCCTACAACCCCAATGCTATATCGTAACGATGCACGGATTTCCGATGCTCTGAGAGTTCCGGTTAACAACAGCAGCACGTGTGCACTCTGCAAGGTCATCCCACCAGCTAAAAACTAACCGGATTCTTTCTACGTCGGAGTCAGGTGGAACAAACTATTCCGTGACCTTGTGATGTCACGGAGTAGTCTTTCTCTTGCTGCTGGTTTCCGTCGCACACGGAAGTTTTTGAAACGTAATACAGCACCTATCATCCTCTCATGCATATTTCGAACCTCTGCAAAAAATAATTAAACTGTTAATGCATTTTAATTTACTTTCGGTTTAAAAAATACCTTTATTGTAATATTTTGGTAACGCCATTACAGAATTTTTTCCGCGAACCCATTGGAACACCTTAGCGAACCACCAAATGGGAACCGCTGCCTTATTGTGATGGTGGGACATAGCCTGTTATTCCTTCCCGGGATTTAAGTGGGACAAACACATGGTGCATGCGTTTTTGATGAATGCACTACAGACAATGTTGAAGAGCTCGCATTTTTTAATTGTCCTTAATTTGCGGCGAGCGGTTCGTTCTAATCCCCGATCGATTCCTTATTGTGACAGACAGTACTAGATATTTGTTTTTTGTTTTGTTTTTTTGATTGAAGGTTTTACGACCAACGTGAGCAACTCAATGGGCTATAAGCAGTCCCTAATTTAGGGCTACTGGTTCCTGGGAAGGGAGAGATCCAGACCGTAAGACACACACAACATCCATACCTCACGGGATTCGATCATTCGTCCTTTCGGACGAATGATCAGAAGTGATCGCTTAGAACACTGCGCCACCTCTTCCTTTCTGCGCTACCCTCTTATGCGAGAACAAAATATACGTAAATTAATATGCATTTGTTTCCGTCAAATATTAACAATTGCATATCATTAGGAACTGATATTCAGTTTTCTTTCCTTTCTGGAAGTGGATAAACCGCTCTCATTAGAATAAATGAAATAAAATATTGAGGCATGCATTTCAAATATCGATACAGATGCCTTTCACGGGGTTATGTCAAACACGAAGAAAAGATAGAACGCGTGAGCCGCTGAAGGTGGAGGTTTTATTTCTTTTATTTATTGTTTGTTTTTGCTTTATGACTTGTCATGAGTTTCTTGTCAAATTATATACGTATTAAAAATGCCTTGTATGACTTTTCTGTTGTACATTTTTGTAATTCTCAATCTTTTTACATACAATTTTGATTAACAGATGGCGCCAGATGCACGTCGCATTGCAGAGACTGTGTATGACGTAACAGCGTCGCTCCTAGATTCGCCTCCGTAGAGAGAGGTCGTCATAAATTGTGTAGCGAAGGGCTCATCGTCTCTACGTTTTATTTTTTATGTAATAAATTGTTGTGTTTTTTAAATGTGATTGTGATAAGTAATTCAAGGTGGAGTAGTGCTTTGGTTATATCGTAGCAATCAAGATGGAACAGCAAATAAGAAATAATAAAATTTAATCAACCGAACCATTCCTCCAACATACCACTGCCAACCAACAAAGGGTTATGGGGTCCAGCAGCGGAAACAGTATGTGGAGAGTGAAGCAGATTGAAGAAGCCTGCGCCATTTTCATTTTTGTTCTTCCAGGAGAAGCTCAATTCCGCCATGTTTGCCTTCGACTCGGAAGTCTTAAAATTAGTGCTGCTAATGGTGTTAGGCAACCAAGGATGACTTACTATAAAGGTAAGAACATATTTTTGCTGAAAAAAAAAAAAAAAAAAAAGGGCTACAATTTTTTCGCTGAGTGGAAAACGCAAGAGGCGTTGTTGATTTACACTATAGAAATAAATTCACTTTAAGATGATGGAAAACACACAATTTCCAAAATTTGATGAGAAAAATTTTACTTCATGGAAATACAGAATGTTATGTATTCTGGAAAGTAAAGACTTGGTGTTTTAACTGAAAATCCCCCAAAAGATGTAGCTGAAAAGGCTATATGTAAAAAGAGGGACGCTCAGGCAAAAGGAATTAAAACATGTTCTATGTCAGATACAAAAGTTGCTTTAGTTTTAACTTGTCAAACTAGTAAACAAATTTGGCATTCCCTACATGCTCGTTATGAAGGCGATTCAAAACGCTTGATGATAGAAGCCAGAAATGACGTTTCTATAGAAGCCAGAAATGACGTTTCTATAGAAGCCAGAAATGAAGTTTCTATAGAAGCCAGAAATGACGTTTCTATAGAAGCCAGAAATGACGTTTCAGAATTACATTTTGGACATTTTTACAATACGAATGAAAATTGGCAGGATTATTTATTAAGAGCTGAAAAACAGCTCGAAACGGCACGGATATTAGGGTCAAATATTGATGTCTAAAAATTCATTGATGTATTAATTAGGGGTTTACCAAGTAAGTATAACTTCATAGCAATGGAATTTAATAATTTTGAAGGTGCTACGATGGCTGATGTACGTAGACGTTTTAAAGCTCACCATGAAAGAAATGAGCATACCCTGAATGCATATGATTGATTCCTCAGCATATATAAAGTAAATTATAGAGAAAGGCTTTCATACTATCCCAGATAAAACGAAAATTTAAAGAAAATCAAATGCCATATTTGCTCTAAGCCCAATCATAAAACTGCTGAGTGTTGGCACAATCCAGCTAACAAAAGGGAAGCTAATGTTCAACATTCTCACAGTGCGAAATTTTATCCAAAGCATCAAAAGGCGAATGTTATAGATGATGTAACAAATGTGGGTCACACAGTTCTGACAGTCAAAACAGAAAAATATTCAGAAAATGAAAGGATTATGGACAGTGGGGCTACATCACATATAACATCTAATTCTTCAAAGTGGATAAGCAATTCATGGGAAGATAACAGGTTAATAAAACTGGCAGACAATTCAACTGTACATGCACAGACTATGGACACTGTAGAATTAAAAACTGAAAATAATAAAACCCTATTAATGAAGGATGTTTTATATGTTCCTCAGATTTCAGGAAACTTGATATCTGTTAATAAATTGGTCGTCATGTTATGGAAAATGGGGAAAACCTATTTAATGCTAGTAGAGTAAACAGCTTTTTTTGTGGCAAACTGTGAAGATGATATGAGTAACAAATCTGTAATTATGAAAGCAGGGGAAATTACATGGAAACATTGACATGAACGACTTGAACATGTAAATGAAACATACATGAACCAAATGAAAATACATTCCATGGTCCACAAACTTGTTGGAAAAATTACAAACCTTGGATCTTGTGAAACCTGTATTCAAGCAAAATATTCTAGATAACCCTTTTAAAAAGTGTAGGAAATTAAATCAACTAAACCACCTGATTTTGTTCCATATTGATTTAATTGGTCCAATTCGTGAGAAGTCAATTGGAGGCGCAAGTTATATATTAACTATTGTAGATGGCTATTCCAGAAAATGTTTTACACATTTTTTAAAGAACAAAATTGAAACACTAGATAAATTATGTACTTCTATTCAGCAAATTGAAAACACCATGAATGCAAAAGTAAGAAGAATAAGATCTGACAATGGTTCAGAATTTCTTTCTAAACAAACTGTAGAATATTTTAAAGCAAAGGGTATTGAACATCAGTTGACTACAGCCTACACACCACAACAAAATGGAATTTATGAAAGAGCCAACCGATCACTAATTGAAGGCACCAGAGCATTACTGATAGGCTCAAAACTCCCAATG
The DNA here is from genome assembly GCA_039090855.1 of Macrothele yani. Taxonomy (NCBI): domain Eukaryota; kingdom Metazoa; phylum Arthropoda; class Arachnida; order Araneae; family Macrothelidae; genus Macrothele; species Macrothele yani. The sequence continues at coordinate 77,038,663 of CM077025.1, read as the reverse complement.
AAATTTTGGGCAGAGGCAACTAACACTTTCACCTACATAAAGAACAGAACACCTGCAAAGAAAAATGACACAGTAACGCCAGAAGAAAAAAATTCAGGGAAAAAACCTACTGTGGGTCATATGCGAATCTTTGGATGTACAGCTTACTACTGGATTCCAAAGCATGAAAGAGGAAAACTCCAAACCAAGACAGCAGCCGGAAGTTTTATGGGATACTCAAGTCATAGTAAAGCCTTCCGTATCTATGATCCAATAAAAAATACTATTGTAGAATCTAGAGATGTAAAATTTTTGGAAGGCAAGAAAGGAAGCGAAATGTGTTAGACCAGTGGAAATGAAGAAAATTTTCAAGAGGTGCTTGATGATGATGAAGAAACAGAAGTAAATGAGCAAGTCATCTATGAACCACAATTGGAAATCACTGAAGTAAGTGAAAATGAATCTCAAAGAATTGTGTGTAGAACAGGAGAGACCGTATCTAAGATCCCAAGCAAGGCTTAAAAACTATTATGAATCTTCAAACGAAGATGACACAGCAAAAGATCCGGATAACAATCCTCATGATGAGATTCTTAAAGTTGAAAGTCAGTGCTGCATACCAAAATCATTTGAAGAGGCTATGCAAATGCCTAATGCAGACAAGTGGAAAAAAGTAATGGAGAGTGAAATAATGAATTTACCTGAAAGTGTAAAGCCTATAAGATGTAAATGGGTATTCAGTAAAAAGAGAAAAAATCAGGAAACAAAATATACAAGGCAAGGCTTGTTGCACTAGGATGTCTCAAAGGTTTGGGCAAGACTACAATAAAACATTTTCACCAGTAATGAAAGCAGACAGTTTTCGATGCTTCATTGCTTTTGCAGCTATGAAAAAATGGCAAATACACCATTATGTTGTAGAAACTGCTTTCTTGTACGCAAAATTAGAGGACAGGATATATATAGAACAACCTCCTGGCTTTGAAAATACACAGGTAAACAAAAGGCTAGTGTGCAAGTTAAACAAAGCACTATATGGGCTAAAACAAAGTGGAAGAATATGGTTCCAGACTATCCGAAACTATCTAGTAAAATGTAGATTTAAAAATTTCAAATCTGACTGGTGTACTTTTAGCTATGATAAAGGTAACTCAAAATTAATTTTAGGTTTACATGTAGATAACATGATTATTATTAGTTTAAATAATGAAATACTAAAAGAGGTAACTGAAAAAATCAGCAGAAGATTCAAGCTAAAAGACAATGATGATACAAGCAATGTTCAAGGGATGGAAATCATTCAGAAGGAAGGACAAATCACTATTAACCAACAAATCTTTATCGAAGAAATTCTGAGAAGATATAGTATGGAAATTTTCAATCCTGTAACTACACCACTTGATTTAAATCATGACCTGGAGAAATATGAAGAATCAAAAGGATGTGATGTTAAAAAATACGAAGAACTTTTAGGATCACTTGTGTATTTTGCTACAAAAAACAAGACCAGATTTAGCTTATCCAATAACAGCTCTATCAAAATTTACTAAGGACCCAAATGAAATACACATGCAAGCACTCACGCATGTTCTAAGATACTTAAAAGGAACAAAGCATTACTGTTTACCCAAGGCGATCCAAAACTTTAATCCTACAGTGGTACCAAATCTCATCAGCTGGACTTCAAGAACTCAAACCACAGTTTCACTTTCGACATGTGATGCAGAAATTACAGCAGTAGCCGAGGCCATGAAGACTGGGACATTTTTACAATTTTTTGTGGAAGAACTCACTGGAAAAGGATTCCAAAGTTCAATTATAAATTGTGACAACCAGTCAGCAATTTTTCTAGGAAACAGTGGATGTACGTCACGTAAATGAAATGATATGGTAAGACAGGTAAGTTTCATTAATGGGAAACTCGGAGATCAGACATTTTATCTTTAGTATGTGACTACAGATAAAAATGTTTCATACTTTCTTATCAAGACTGTAAGTAAATCGAAACTTGACAATTACTTAAGACTTTTAAATGTTGTATAAGTTTTATGAACTCTCAGAACTTTTGCAAGTGACTACATATTGAGAATTAGGGAGTAATCTGTTGTACATTTTTGTAATTCTCAATCTTTGTAAATGCAATTTTGCTTAATAGATAGCGCCAGATGCACGTCGCATTGCAGAGACTGTGTATGACGTAACAGCGTCGCTCCTAGATTCGCCTCCGTAGAGAGAGGTCGTCATAAATTGTGTAGCGAAGGGCTCATCGTCTCTACGTTTTATTTTTTATGTAATAAATTGTTGTGTTTTTTAAATGTGATTGTGATAAGTAATTCAAGGTGGAGTAGTGCTTTGGTTATATCGTAGCAATCAAGATGAAACAGCAAATAAGAAATAATAAAATTTAATCAACCGAACCATTCCTCCAACATACCACTGCCAACCAACATATTCTATCACCCTCTATAAGTATCCGATTGTCTTATGCCTGACTCATATTTTAATGTCTTGTCGGCTATTTTGTACCATGTATAAGAACCTGTCTTATGTATTCATCCGATTGTCTAATGCCTGGCTCATACATTAATATCGTATCGGCTATTTCATACCTTGTATAAGAACTTGTCTTATGTATTCATCAAAATAGGGCAGATGAGCATTTGATGGTTCGGTATTATTAAAGATTTCCAAACGAGCTGGGGTGTAAATTTGTCACATTTTCATCTCATCGTTGCATACAAATCGAATACAGGAAGTATGTAATTTCGATTACAATTATTTTTTCGTTTCTCTGTTTGCAAAAGCGAACAGAAAAATGAAAAAATTAAACAATTCCCACTTCTGGAACTCGCTTTAAAGAAATTCTTTCAGTGCCTGACACAGGAAGACAAGAGCACAACCTTTCACCAGTTTATGTCAAACACGAAAAAGAGGAGTACTGAGACATGACTGTCTTTCCAAATATCCGTCAGCCAGTCAGTCTTCCTGTTTGCTTCCTTTAAAGGCACAGAAAGAATTTCAGAAGCTGACACGTCTTTTTGAAAACAGAGGAAATATTAACTTCGATTCAGGGATGAGTGGATGGAGGGACCTAAACCAAACCTTGTTAATATGTTTTTTTTTCTCTGATAAAGAAGCAGTTTTTCAGTCTAATATTTTAAAGTGGAAACAAATGTTGTTGTTTTTTCAGACACAGAGGTGGAAGGATTAGGTATCATTAAAATCACAAATTTTCTTCTACCGATTTCTACGAAAACTGGAAATGCAACAAATTTGTTCGTGAAGAACTTGTGCACAACGAATTGATACATAACTCCTGAACCAGGACTTTATATACAGTACATGTGTTCTTATCATTATCGTCAACATCGTTTGAGCATTGTCAATTAACAGCTAGATGAAAGTATTCCCAAGTTTCTTCCACAACGATTTGTCTTGAGCCAGTCTCCTCCATGTCACTCCAGCATACTTTGGAGTTTCCTCTACCCTTCTCCCACGTGGTTTTCTTCTGGGTCTTTTTCTGTCCCTTGGTATCCAGTCTAATATTTCAATTAACCATCTGTGGTCCGTTCTTATAGCAACACGTGCAGCCCATTGCCATTACACAGATTTTACTTGGATCACGATGTCTTCCCCATTTGTCATTTTCCTGATCCACGAGTTCCTCTTTTTATCTTTCTTGGTTACACCAAGCACGTTTCTTTGAGCTGTCACCAAGTACGCTTCTTTGAGCTGTCATCAAGTACGCTTCTTTGAGCTCTTCATGCTTCTTTGAGCTGTCTGCAGCCTCTGTACGTCTGTTTCAGTTAAGGCCCATGTCTCAGATCCATAAGTAGGAACTGGAAGGATGCATTGATTAAACACTTTCCTTTTAAGATATTGTAATGACCCTCGCTACCTCCACGTCTCTTTATGAATATACACTGCTGGCCACCCAAAATGCAACACCAAGAAGGAAGCATCGGCTTGCGTCGCCCATGAGAGGACATGCAAACGATTAGCATTGCAGGGTATATGCAAATCATGTGCGCCCGGCACGCCACCGAGAAGCACTATAAGAAGGGTGCACAGAAAGTGGGGTGTAAGTAGTGGAAGTGTGTTGTGCTGCCTGACCTGTGCGTGGGAAGCTTCCTGATGCCTCGTCGCAGAATACGGCAGTCATTCCAGCACGTTTCGGAGTTCGACAGAGGACGAATAGTGGCTTATCGCGACAGCGGTTTATCGTACCGAGACGTCGGCGCCCGTGTGGGACCACATCCAGCCACAGTGAGGCGAGTATGGATTCGGTGGGTGCAGGAGGGACGGACGGTTGGTTGGTTGGTTATTAGATTTTATTGGCGCAAGGGCCATGGTTGGCCAAAGAGCGCCAGATACAAGACAAACAGACAAAATTAAAAAACGGGGCATAAATCGCAAAATCTGGCTGACAAAGTAAAACCGAACCATGAGTACAAAGGAAGGGCCAAAAAAGACAATGAAACAAACAGTATGAAAAACATGGTACAATGGTGAGAAACAAGCCGATTAAGTAAAACTGAGGAATGAGAATGATAAAACACATTACGAAATCGAACACAACTACACATAGGATGAGTCACTCTCCTCCCCCACACACTCCAATGTAATGCTGGCCGACGGCGGGGACGAACTGTCACTATCCTCCCCTCATGTTCCTCTGCAATGTTGGTAGAGGCTGGGGACGAACTGTCACTCTCCTCCCCCCGATGTTCCTCTATAATGTTGGTTGAGGGTGGGGACCTCGCTGAGTCCGAGACAGTTGCAATGGTGGGCAGTTGGACCGCGACAGTTGGATGGACACTGCACACCTTTGCGGATTGAGGGCCGGGTCTTCCGCACGTGCAGGCTTTCTGCTGAGAACTGGAAGAGTCGGTCGTCTTCGAAAGAGAAGGCGCAGACTCAGCTATTCGAAAAGGCTGGAGCTCGGGGAAATCCACCTGTGTCGCTTGTTCAGCTGTAGATCGCCTGGCAAGTGCGGCGAGAGCTACAGGGCGCGGAACAAAGGGCTGCACGGGTTGTGGCAGAGACTGAACTACTGCGGCAAAAGTACGCTGTCGGTTGGTGGGAATACCCAACTTGGCCTTGGCAGCAGGGTACGAGAGACCTTCCAGGGTCTTGAGGCGCTGGATCGCCATCTCGTCCTTCCATTTCATACAGTTGCGGGAGTAAGCTGTATGGGCCTCACCGCAGTTAACACAGCAGGCCGCAGAAGTGCAACCTTCCCCGTCATGTTCACTGGAGCCACAATTTGCGCAACGAGCGGAACTCTTACAGAAACGTTGTGAATGCCCGTACCTCTGGCACCTGAAACAGCGCAGAGGACTGGGAATGTACGGGCGAACTCCACAGACCAAGTAGCCAGCCTTGATTTCGGTCGGAACTTTCGGGGAGTTAAAAGTCAAGATGACATTTTTTGACTTAATCAAAGAACCATCGCGCCGGAACATCATACGACGTGCAGCAATAACACCCTGATCTACAAGTTCAGTCACCAATTCGTCCTCACTGCATGGCAAGAGATCAAACTCCGAAATAACACCCCGAGAGGTGTTAAGAAACGGGTGAGGTGTCACTTTTACAGGAATGCCTTGAAGACTAGTGAGGTGCAGAAAAGTGTTACTCTGAGAAACACTGCAAGTTTGGACAAGCAGGTCCCCAGAGCGAAGCTTCCTCACAGACTTCAAGGGGCCAACCGCAGCGTCCAAAGCTTTAGAAATGAAAAAGGGAGATCTGGTGGACAGTCTCTCATGCGGATCGATGGATTCTACAAGTAAGTGAGTAGCATGCGTAGTCACAACAATCGAGGGGAGACGACGCTTCGGATCGACTGGTACAGCCGCCGAAGAAGAAGTTCCACATTCTTGGTCCAGGCCCAGGTCTAAAGACCGTTTAAGGGTATGAGACTTGGTAGGTTGAGAAGACGAAGGAGAGTCGTTGTCAACTATCATTTTCTCAGGTGACTTAAATTTTGAGTTTTGTTTTTTGTGTTTACTCATGGAAAAAAGGAGGAAGATTCGTCTGCAGACTACTCCACCCACCACCGAGCCCTACAAGGGAGAACGGGAGGTCTGCAAGCCAAGAAAATGACGCTGGACACAGTTCTGGAGCTTATACGTCGCAGATATAGTCCGTTGGCTGTGATCACACGCACTCGGCGGACACTTCGGCCTCCGGGTACCGTCATGCCAACGCCTTTGGCATGATCCCACAGCCCCCGGGCTCACCCTGCCGTGCTATACGACAAAAAAGCCGCTAAAGCCCTGCACACAACTTGGTACAAGACTTCTGACTAGAGGTGGGTTAGTCTCTAGCCTCCCGTTTACAGCGAAGCCGGGGTCGAAGAGGAGTGTTGGTACACAGGAGGCACTTATCCGGTCTCCTGCGACCTCAGCCGCCAGACATCCCATTTCCGCCTCACGGGTCTCCGCACGCGGCAAACATGCAGGTAGGTCTAGCACCCAAACCAGCTAAAAGGAAAAAAGAAATCTAAAGAAGACAAATCCTGGAAGGGAACCTAAACGGAATCTCAGCAACCTACGAACTGAGCGGTTAATATTAAACAGTTAGTGGTGGAGGGTAACAAAACCACAAGACCGGGGTGTTAGTACATAACGTGGTAGCGATTAAGTAAAGTATACAACACGGGCAACTAGCCAGTGGAGGAAATTAATAAAAACGAAAAAGCGAGACACAAGACCAGCTCGGGATCGTGGGGCCGCGACTCCCCAACAGCTGGATGAACAGCCGTCCCTGCATACACCATCAGCACCAAAATAAAAAACAAGCGGTGGCATGACATCAGATGTTAACCAGTCACAAGGTCAGCTCGGGCCGTGGGGGCGCCGCTCCCCAAATAACTGGAAAACCAGTTATCCCCGTGCGGGGAGGGACGGACGGACCGACGTGAGCGATTGAGTAGTCGCGGCACACTACCGAAGGAGAGGACCTGCATGTTGTGCGGCGGGCATTGACGGCTCGCACCGCCACATCCCGAACGTTCGCGCAGGAATTAGGGTGTGTTGCGCAACAACCTTTATCAGCACGTACCGTTCGACGTCGTCTGCAGGAGCCGGGACACGGCACCCATTGCTCCGATTACCATTGACGTTACACCACCGGCTAGTGCGGCGGCAGTGGGCCGTTGAACGCCGCACCTGGACTACAGAATGGCACGACATTGTCTTCTCCGACGAATCCCGCTTCTGCCTGCAACACCACGTAGGTCGGATCCACGTGTGGCGACACCGCGGCGAGAGACTGTATGACGCCTGCATTATGCATCGCCATACCGGTCCGTCGCCTGGCGTTATGGTTTGGGGCGCGATTGGATATGACACCCGCATCCCTCTGGTACGCATCGCCGGTACACTCAACCGCCACCGCTACATCTCCGACGTTTTGAAGCCTGTAGTCCTCCCTTACCTGCAGGACCTGCCAGCGGCCACGTTTCAACAGGAAATTGCGCGCCCGCACGTGGCACGCATTGTGCAACAATTCATGGCCCACCAGGTGTCCCTGCTGCCTTAGCCCGCCTGTTCTCCCGATATGTCGCCCATCGAACACGTCTGGTCGCTGATCGGCAACCGAGAGGCCCGGCAAGTACCACCCGCGGCTACGCCTGATGAACTGTGGCAACGTGTGGAAGCATCCTGGACCAACATACCCCAAGCCCACATCCAAAGCCTCTTTCGTTCGATGCCGCGGCGTGTAGCGGCCGTTATTGCCAGCCATGGGGGCCACACGAACTATTGATGTTTGCGTGTTCCGGAAGTCGCATGGGCCTGTGAGCTCAATCGTTTCATCTTTGTATCTGTTGTTATGTGTCCAGTAAATCTGGCTTTGCTATTTCGTGTTTTTCTTGGTGTTGTATTTTGGGTGGCCAGCAGTGTATTTGCAATTCAGCGAGAGTCATCACATTTTATTTTGTTTCCATCAACTGCAGACAGTTCGCCTTTATTCTGTTGACGCCTCTGAGGATACCGACCTAGTTCGATACACAGAATCACACACATGAAAATATTTTGTCCGAACTTTTCTTTATAATGTAATGGTAGCAATCAAGTGGTTTAATTTTATTTTACTCCGTGACTTGGAAATTAACATAGCGTAGTTAATGAGAGACTCGCATGATTCAAAAGCAAAAGTACACAATTTAAAGATATACTTCGGAAAACTAGAAGTTTCGATCCGTAAATTTATTGGTGTAAAAAATAAATGTACAAACAACCTCGAGCTTTCGCATGTCTATCGAACGGCTTTCTCAAGGTCCTCCTAAACTATAGCTTATATACAATGTAGAATAAACTACAAAATTACTTGACGTGTTTACAATTTGTTAAACATTTAGCGCGCGCCATTGCATCTTATGTATCTCCCGTGCATCATGGATCACGGATTTACACAATAATGAAGTATTAAATTATAAGCCATACGTGTGGGAACTAGTATGATACATTCTCATTGCAGACATCTCGTCAGGATCTCGATAGATCCTTTCACAGCAGCTTCTTTTTGGGTGGTGTATTTGTATATAGATTTTGCCTCTTGCCAAACAGGTGTGGCTGCGTTGTTATCAGACCTCTCTAGTAAGAGCAGTATTCGGCTGTTCATCTTTTATATTCTTACACTGTACATACATTCTACGTACATTGTATATACGCTATAGTTTAGGAACTTGAGAAAGCCGTCCGGTAGACGTACGAAAGCTCGGTGTTGTTTGTATATTTATTTTTTACACCAATAAATTTACGGATCGAAACTTCTAGTTTCCAGAGAGACTCTCATATTCACACATTGACTCGCGCCCATGTGTTCAACGCCGAGCTGACACTCTGTTTACTTCCTCCAAGTAACCCTTCTCTCCTTGCGGGTAGGGGGGATATACCTGGGCTTTGTGATATATAGCGTATGTTCTTCCGAAATGAATACGTCTATTCCTTCACTTCCGCTGACCTTATAGAGTGATCCAACGATGAACTGTCGTTGTAAACCTTCCTCTCTTTTTGTTACCCTGTAGGGCTATGTCTCCTGAATATTTTTTAACTTGAGGAAGTTTCCGCTGCCATTAAAACATTACACATTAAAGTTGGGATGATAGCTCACTTCAATTTCCTGAAACTTTCATCCTCTGGACTAGTAATGGCTGCACCTTCTTCCATTCACTTTACACCGACTTCTTTGAAAGGAAAAATACTTTCTCCTGTTTTCCTAGAACACCTTTCCATATGCACGTAATATTCGCTCCCGAATCAACAATCGCGTTTGCGTCTTGCCCTCCTTCAGCTATAATGTTTTCTGCTTCACCGATTAGAATCTCAGCAATTTTTCCTTCGGACCTATTACCACAAAATACCGTACTCACACTTGCTACGACTGAATCTGCCTCAAACTTGTGGACACTCCCGTGAATACCCTATTGGTTTTCATCTTTTGAAGTGGGAGTGACTATGACTGTATTAACTTTCTGGGATGGTCAATTCTCCTTCTTCCAATCCCTTTATTTGGTGCCATCCCTGTCAAATCTTTGTGCACAATTAGTTCAGTAATGCCCTCTTTTTCCACATCGAAAGCAAACGTTGCCCTTATTTGAACTTGAGATGTCGCCCTGTCGATTGGACGAACGTACATCCGTTCTCTCGGATAGCCCTGCCCCATTTTACTGACATCTTCCCTGGAACGCACATAATCTGCAGAAAACTTCCTTTCCATTTTTTGACTTTTAAAATAACTGCCACTGGAATGTTTCCCGTAAAAAGAATATTTATGTCTTCTCTCTCTCCTTTGCCTCTCTCTATCTTCCACCTTCTCATTCATATCAGCATGACTTACATACAAATCACATAATTCTGCTAACTTTTCCTCTTGCTCAAGCTGTTCCGTACATTTCCTTTGTAGCAAATAAGCTTTTAATTCCGGCGATAACAAGGATTTAAATTGATCACTCACAACAAATTCACTAAATCTTCAAAATCAGAAACTTCACTTAAATTAATATAGTACACCAGTGATCTTTTTAATCTTTGAATTTGTGGGACTTGTTCGGTTTGTTTCACGTCTTCCTGAATTTAAGTCCAAAGTCTAGATAATGACCGCTGGTTCCAGAGCAGAAAGATACTCAAAACTCTAGTGCCAGCGTACCATTTTTGCTTCACCGATTTTCGAAGCGGCCGGGCTGTATGAAACTAGAAGTCAAAGCTCAAGCTGCGTGACTATTAGTGCAGCTATACTGACTTTCAAGCATACTTTGACTACTGATCGGATTGCTGCTTTCAATTTTAGAAATGCTTTGCTGGTTAGTGACCTTTCATGTGCCGTCTGCTATCCTTTTGCAAGTTGGGTGCATGAAGAAATCTTCCCTGAGTTCTAGTCGTGTAGGAACAGTAGTTTGTCGACTGCCATCCAACTTTAGTGTGCTTGTGATGGTACAGAGTTTAGCTGACAGAGGATGCCATGCGATCGAGTGATCTAAATCTCGGGCTCGGGTTACCGTTCTTTCGGCAAGCTAATTCTCTCCTTTATCTGAAGCCAATGACATTAAAAGTAAACAATGAGTGGAGAATCCCTAGCAGTCAAGGTGTGGTTTGATGTCTGGGGAATGGAGGCCAGGAACCACAGGAGTTCGTTTTAATTTAAATCACTCGAAATTTGCTCTTAGAGTGATTTGAGCATCTATCGGACTACAGCATAAAGTCTGCTGGCCGACATTGTCATGACTGCCATACACAGACCTATTGAAAAATTATGCAAATGTTTGAATTGTCTTCGGCAACTTTTTCTTCAGTAGTTACAATACTACACCATGGAAATGAAGTATCCGAAGTAGCTCTGCTTGACTTGCTATGACTCACCAGCTGCTGCTACCTAAAGTATGCTTCTTGATGCGTCTACGTAATTCTACAGATACATCTTAATTCTCGTAAGGGGAGAATGTGTATTTAACAGTATCATATTTCTTCTCAGATAAAAGGTAACCAACCACATGACAAAGGAAGTCAGTGGTAAGTGGAGCGCTAACAGCAGTGCAAAATATGCAGACTACTGCATTTATGAAAAGCAAAGTAGGAATATACTAAGTAAACCGGCAAGGGAATTAGATAATTGTTTTATAACTATGGCTAAACTAGCGGGACAAACGTCAGCAAAGTATCAAACATGCCGACACGAGCAAAAAAGAAAAGAAATTGTAACGCCTAATGAGACCAGCACGCCAAAAGGCATGTGCTCAAAAAAAAAAAATAATGAATGAAAAAAGAAACCATAGTAATCCGGGATGCTACTACGGAAATCCACATAACAATGCGAAAGACTTCCTTTTATAATCCAATGCTAAGAATAGAGATAATCCTACCTTTAATGGCAATATTTGCTAATAACACAGTACATTATCGTAGTAGCAAAAAGTTTTCGGAATTCCAGCTATTTAATTTATTAAAAAAAGTCAGATTATAGACACAGCATTATTAAAAATGTCGCTCTGGTACACAAACGTTCAAATATATCAGAGTGAATTTGTTAGATTCGAGTAAATGTCGTTTTATTCTACGAAACACAACTGAAATGCCATCAGAAATTCAGTATTCCCGATTACCTGATTAACGGGTAGGCAGAAGGATATCTTTAGCGGAGGCATTCTAATAATCTCAGCAGAATATTGTTTTTACACAACTACTTCTAGTTAACAAATGAACCTAACCAAGTTCATGACATCAAAGTTGGGGACTCCGAGAGGAAAACTAAATTACCAAAAATCGGGCCCGCGCGCACACACACACACACACACACACACACACACACATACACACACACTATCAACACTATCAATGAAAATCTCAACGACACAGATATTTGATGAAAATATACAAATTACCACCGGTAACTTTCATGTGAGTCATAACTTTTGGAAGAGTCGCAAAGATAATAACGTACGTAAAAGGTAAGGGAAAAAAAGTAATTGAAAAACGTTTAGACGCGGTTGTCCTGGTGTCCAATTAAATTCTCTTCAAACAACTCCCCACTCACCCCCGGAAAAAAGCACAAAACACTACGTTCAGTTTCAATCACACTCTTGGGATTCTTAAATTTTATGCAGATGTAACTGACAGTGACGTAGTTCTAAATGAAAAAGTGCCTTAGCGGTGAACGGATTAGTCAAAAAGAACCCGCAAAGAAGATTTCCGAAAGTCTTTTAAAGTTTGACTTGCTTTAATCATTTAAAATTTTTAATTAAATTTTATTATACACGATTTTGTTAAATTTTGTGAAAACTGCTGAGTTTAGGCAATTTAAAACAAAAGAATGAAGTTACGATGAGTCACATACCGATAATATATATATATATTTCTTTCTATTAGAAAGAAATATATATATATATTTCTTTCTATTAGAAAGAAAGTGCCTTTAGGGGAGGGCACTTTAGGGGAGGCAGTAATGGATATCTGCCGCCCCGGCAGCACAGTGGTCTAAGCGATGGTTTCTGACCATTCGTCCGATTGGGTCCGGGTTCAAATCCCGGTGAGGCATGGATGTTGTGTTTGTCTAACGGCACTGGTTCTTTCCTTTCCCCAGAGACAGCGGCTCTAAATTAAGGGCAGGTGACTGCTTATAGTCCATCGAGTTGCTCACGGTGGTCGTTAACGCCCCTGAAAGGATATATTTAGAGGGGGGGTAGCATTTAATGAACACCATGAATATCCAGTGCCATAGGCAGTCGCCCATCACTGATTTGGAGCCACTGGTCCCGAGAAGGGGACAGCCCGGGCCTACTTCATCCTGGTCTCGGGTAGACAAGTGGTCAGAAGCCAAAGCCTCTGACCACTTGTCTACTGGGGCTTCCTTTCGCGTTACCCGCAAAGTACCAGGAGATGTGCTAAGTGACAACTTCACCAAAAAATTCCATTGCAACCATGAAACACTTGTCAGTTATGCTATAAACTCGTACTTGTTTACTTTTTTTGTGTTGATATATTTCTTGTTAGAAATTTTTTTACATACGGAGAATCTACCTCCTATAACGTTATTTTGAAGATTGCGGTCGTGACAAAGAAGTTGTTATTCTCTTTACACTAAAACTCTTGTGATTCATGAAACGCCATAGAGCGTGAACCGACTGTAACACGAACATTAGTTTGATATACGAATATGTTTGCGTATAAAACACAGCAATTGCCATTTCTGCCTACATGGCCATCGAAAAGTACCTTTGTCCCGCTTTAACCATGAAAAGTTCCTTAGCGCTCCTAAGCCGAGCAAAGTCTCTTCTACTGTATATCCCTGGTAACTGACGATGTAACAGATAAAGATGACACTTCCCGGAAATCTTTTCTCCCAGAATTGAAGCAGTGATCTTCTTTTAACATAAGGCAAGAGCGTACTGATATTGGTAACTCAATAAAAACTAGAGTGAGTCTATTGCAAAAATTTCCTGGCCATCAAAGATATTAGTTAAAGAAGAAGAATCTAGTTCGTTTTATGGACTAAAATTTAAAACCTGCCATTTATTGAAACTGAACAGGGGGAAACAGTAATTCTTCAGCTCCCTTAGAGACAGAAAGTTGTTTATATTTTGTGCTCTGTAACAGTAAAAGGAACAGTTAAAAACCATCACAGACGAAAGTAGTATCTGCTCAGAACTGGAGCTCAGTAATTTTGGCAGAGTTTAGAATGTGGGTGTAGTAAAAAAAGAAAAACTCAGAAAGAATGAAAAAATCATTCCAGAATTTAAAAATAAAAATCAACTAACGCTTGAAGATTTAAAAGTATTTCTTTCAAATTACTTATCTAAAAAATGTAGTTGCAAATATGAATATTTATACATTTCGTCCATCTAGGGGAACATTTTGCGCCAGTAAAAGTTGGAATCTATGCAGGAAGTCTTGCTCGTGTTCACTCTTATAAAATAAAAAAAAAATGTACCAGTTTTTCTTCTAGAACCACAGATATTATTTAACTACATGGAGATGTAAAAAGTGATGACATAAGGACGATATGTTTTCAGTAGACTTTCTAAAAGTAGAGAATAAATGTCAGGTACTAGAGCAAACAACAACAAAAAAAAAAAAAAAAAAAAAAAAAAAACGCGCGCGAGAGAAATACTACAAGGAATCATTTTTAGTACTTACCGCTTAAAAGAAAACACAGAAACATCAAGTGGACAGTAGCCTTATCCATTTTAGGGGTATATGCTCTCCCAGAAGAAATAGCGTTGATGTGTCCTGTAGTCCTTTTGATTTGAAAGAGGACGTTTTCTTGTGTCAAGAAGCTATTTGAATGATTTTCTGTGTAATACTCTACGAAGGTTATCTAGTACTTGACTGATACTACCTCACAGAAATCATTATAAACCTCTTCGTAATCCTTCGTATCAGTGGCGTGAAGATATTATTGTGCTGCAACCAATAACTAAAAAAAAAAAAAAAAGCAATCAAAACTGAGATTAGACAAAAAAGTTCCTAACATCCGAGTTCGTCATATGTCTGAGAGTAACATGTGGGATGTCAGGGCATGGTGATGCAATATGGTTGCGAAAAGTGGGCTATCAGCGTAGTCCCGTTAGAATTCTGTGTTACCTAGTTTACAAACAACATTTTCATCATTTCAAAATTCTAGAATAATACGAAGAGGAGATGTTTTCCAGACACGAATTTTATCCTCAGTTTTGCTGAGCTGTACACCAGCCCGTCAAATCCTGATTGGATGTAGCAAAATATTTGACAATACCGTTATGTTCACACTGTTTGCATCATATTTTGCTCATGCGGTAGATTTATTTGAACCAAGGGATTTTGACGAATCCCCTTATATCATAGACTCTAATGAACACTAGAGAGCAAGATTTTTCGAATGAAGTAAGCAGATCAAATCACTTGATTTTGACAGAAAAAATAAAGGGCTTAAAGCAATACATCTGGTCAGATGAAATAAAGAGAAAAAAAAAACTAAATTCTGCTAATGATGTAAAGATATTATGCTAAACGTTGTCACATGAAATAAAGAAATCAAAGGACTAGATTTTGTTATGTGAAATAAAGATGTGTATGATATAATTCAAAAGAGATCAAAGCATTACTTTTTCTTAGATCGCATAAGGAAACCAAGTCATTAATTTTTGCTCGACAATGTAAAAAGATAAAAGTACTAGTTTTCGCTATACGAAGTGAAGAAAATAAAAAATTAGAAGGTGTGCCTGAAAAGTTTTGGGACTGATTTTGTTTAAATAAAGTACTTGTGCCCTCCAATGGCCACTGTTGGAACTATTCACCATCAAATCTGAATTTTCTCGGTGCCAAGTTTCAGCAGTGTGCACAATGCGGTTCTACAGGAAAGTCGTGTTTAAATTTGTACAGCAAAACACGTCGTCATAGATTTAAATACTGAACAATGAATGGCAATCAACTTTGTTTTAAAAGCCTAAAAAGGTGCAATAGAAGCAGCTGCAATATTGCCTGCAGCTTATGGAGATGCAGACTATCGCGATCCAACGTTTTTCGATGATATGTGAGATTCTGTGAAGGGCGGGAAGATGTTCAGGAGGACGTGCGGAGGAATGAGCCATCCCAGTCTTGTACGGACTTCAACATCGACAGAGTTGATAGACTTCATCTCCATTCGGCAGCTGTTAATGAAAACTCATCGCCCGGCTCTTCAAATGACAGCAAACGAGCTTCACATTAGCAAGGATACCGCGCATTTGACTGCTCCCCCTCCAACCCAAAAGAAAGAAACAACCCAGAGGTTCTTGCGCTTCGTACTGCACACATTACCGGCGAAACAGGAGGAGGAGAAATTTTCCGAGTGTCGCGATTTGATTGGGATGACAGACAATTATTCAGACCTGTTCAAAATAATTCTAACTGGTGATGAATTCTGGTGCTTTGTATGTATACGACCTGGAAGAAAAAGACAGTCAGCTCCAAGGGTTAGAGAAAATTCACAGAAGCCAAAGAAACTTCTGTTCCAAAGACTAGAACCAAAACGATGTTGGTGATGTTTTTTTATTGCCAAGGAGCTCTTCACAAAGGATTTCTACCGGAAGGACAAATAGTTTACTCTGAATTTACAGAGGAATATTGGACAGGCTGGTGAAAAGAATTCGCAACGTTAAGCCAAAAGTGGCTGAGTCAGATGACTGGTTCCTGTTTCATGATAGTGCGCCTCCACGCAACGTGAAATTATTGTCAAGCAGTTTCCTTACGGAAGGGCGTTACAATGCTGCACAGCACACAGTATTCGCCGGGTTATATATATTCTGATTATTTTCTGTTCCCCAAAGCGAAATCTCAGATGAAAGGGTTTCATTTTAGCAGCGTTTCACAGATCCAAACCAGCGTGACGAGGAAATTAAAGATAATTCTACAAGCTCATGCGCGTGCACAAGCTGTACGATTTCGCTAAGAGGTGTATCGAGTTAGGAGAAATATTCTTTAAAGATTAAACGGTAATAAATTTTCCCCTTAAAATTTCGAATTTTTGTGAATGTAGTCCTAAACATTTTCAGACACAGCATATAAATGTTGCTGCATTTCATGAAGCTAAATTTATATTATGTGGATGAACTTTGCATTATGTAGATGAACTAAAACTATTAAAAGAACCTAGCAAAGGTGCCAGGCATTGTCCAGGTTTAACAAAAAATGCATGATTCTGCTTCTGGATCAGCATTTTCCGGGCTTTCCTGAAGTTATGAATGGGATATATATATATTGTGCGGAAACATTTAATTGAAATATGTTCCAGTAATCAAAAGAGGGGGATTAAAGAAAGGGGAAAATCCATACTTGTTACGTCACAATTGGCTTAAACCATTGTGGATATAGAAAATTTGAAATACCACCTGTGTCCAATAAGTTCCAGGACTGATCGCATAACTGATGTAACAGTAGTGGGATAAAAATATTACGTGTATGCCAGAAGAGAGCTGTCCTTGGCCAATCACCGAACAGCTGGAAACCGGTTTATACCGGTACCGACAGGCGGCAGACGGGCATTTAGTGATCATAACCAGTGTTTTCGTCCCGTTTCATTTTAGCCATGGAAGAACAGAGAGTGAACATCCGTTTTTATTGGAAACTTAATAGATCAACTACTGAAACTTACAGAATGTTTCAAGCAGTGTGTGGAGACACAGCATTATCCCTCAGCAGAGTTTTCAAATGCTATGCACGGTTGCGTGACTGCCGGTAATCCTTTGATGATGATCCGAGATCTAGGTGGCCCTCCAGTGTGTGGACAGAGGAAAAAATCGAAAAGGTGTAGAATCAGTTAAAGAAAGATAGCCAAAATACAGTGAGACTTTTGGCTGAGTCGATGGGAATCAGTAAGTTCATCTGATATGAGATTCTATGTGAGGATTTGGGAAAATGAAAACTTAATGCCAGATTGGTATCCCGCATTCTGAATGATGACCAAGACTTTTGGCCGAGTCGATGGGTATCAGTAAGTCTATCTGTCACCAGATTCTACGCGAGGATCTGGGAAAATGAAAACTTAATGCCAGGTTGGTACCCCGAATTCTGAATGATGACCAAAAATTAACATGTACTTGACATGTTAATTTTAGAAACCAGTGTACATGGAGGCCTCGGTGTAAAACGTGAACAAACTCGCCTGCAAGTGAACTGCGTAGATGTCGTCACCTTGCCTCTGAGTGATTAATTTCCACCCATCTGCTTTAACCCCAAAACATCTCGTTTTCTCGACCTCTGCAACCATGTTTCTGATAGCATAGACTATCCTTGGAAATATTCACTTTGGGAGAGATGCTTGTATTCTCCAACTGTTGGTTTTTCGCCTTTGAAATTTTCTTAAGATCTCATTTTAACGCGATCTGGAATGTTAAGAGGAATATTACAGCTGTCAGCATTTTACGAGCTGGGCGTATAATATGTCACGTATCCTTTTATATGTGTACAAGCGATTCGTTCAAACCATTATACACGAATTGATAACGTACAACACCGCTGCGTTTCGTCTCATCAGAAGTAGTGTCGCTCTGTATTGCTGCTTGTGGCATCAAAATGAATATTTTTGTGGTTTTTACACGTGATTCGATTTTCTTTATTCTGTCAGATAGCCTTTCAAGTTTTATCGCAGTTTCAAAGTTAGGTTCCTCTTCACGCCGTTTCGAACCGAGGCTAGTTTAATAATGAACGATCAATATACAGATAGATAGATAGATATTCGTTGAAGGAATAAATTAGAATACAAGTACACACCCTTCACTAGTGTAGCTCACTAGAGACTTACTAAACGAGCCTTCTTGCCCAAATGGTGAAATTTACGTGACAAAAACTTCTAAGGTGTAACGTTGTTGCTTGTATTTTTAAAGAGTGAGAGCATGCAATCAGCTACGTATCTAAATCAGAGCTTAATCAGTGTTATGCTGCCATCCGGTTTATCACTACTTTTTAGTACTTGTTGTCTGTTTGTGTGTGTGGTGACAACGAGCATAACACGCAGTAGATTCACTTAAAGATTCATCTACCACTACCGTTTTATCCACAGCACTTTTTCGTTCTCTCGAATTTGTCCAGGTCTCTATGCAGCTGCAGGTCCAAAGTGATCAACAAATTTTCCATTATGAAAGAAATACGGGATTACGCCATATAATACAAATTTTGGAAATGACAATCCGAATTTTGGCGTAAATGTGACAAGGATGACAAGTCAGATAATATCCGAAAACTTGAAAATTTCATCGTCCTGGAGCGGGACTCGAATCCGTGTCTCCCAGAAAACGCCCGGGTATGCTAACCACTACACCACCCAGAACGACCAAGTTTCAAGTTTCCGATCAATTTGAATATTCGAATTTCCCTCCAGGACGATGAAATTTTCAAGTTTTCGGATATTATCTGACTTACCATCCTTGTCACATTTACGCCAAAAATCAGATTGTCATCTTCAGAATTTGTAAAAATTCCATTGTTGATTGTAGATCCTGCGATATTCTCAGTATGGTGACATGTTTCGACCTAGAAGCAGGTCGCTTTCTTTCGTCTGAAATGCTTGGGGAGTGAAAAGGAATCCTTTGAAGATTTCTGAAGCTTTTCTAAATATGCGTTATTGTCGTGCACCATGCATTTACTGTTTTATCTGTCACTAATTTCAACATAACCAAAACTGGCTATTTTGGTTGCAACTGCGATAGATCGACACAGTCCCATTCTTGGGAATGAGATATCTTTTTCTCAAGCATTCTGATGTTACACCCATCTGCAACATAACATACTTTTTGTTATAAAAGTAAAATAAAATAAAAATAAAACTTTCATGTTTTTTATTATTTTTCGCTCCATTTTTTCTGTATTTATACACTCGCTTATAATCTATATGTACAACACATATAATCTGTATATACAACTTTCACATTCTTGGAAGTTTGTGAAATGTTTAAAAACCCCTTTCGCAAATGAACTTTCACTTTAAATGCTAATGTAGGACGCCTCGTGTCCTCCATCCATATCTTAAAATATAAATTTGAAAACCTTGTGACCTACAGGGATTCGTAATTCGATCTTCCGCACTGTAGCATTGGACTCCAAACAATTATGATGTAAGACAGACAGGATTTTAAAAAATTCCATTTTACATTATTATTGCAAGCAGATGAATGGAAAGTGGCAGATGGCTTTGAATGATTAGGGCAGCAACAGCATGCGTGTGCCAACCTTGAATGACCTCATTGCTGTTGACGGTCAAGTGTATGTGATAAATACTATGCCAGTTGAAGATTACATTCTCCATCACGCAAGCGTCAACTACCTGTTGTTATCTCAGAGAAGTGTGGAAATTCGAGAGATGTGCTATTTACGCAACGAAAGGAACGAACGAATTTGACAAAGAAGAAATATCCGCATTCTGAGTCTATCATTTTGCAACAAAAATTGTTGCTTTTGATTTTATCATTTCCTCACTGTTACCTAAACTTGCGTATAACTTTTAGACTGAAAATTCCTACATTAAAAAGAATTATCTGATCATTAACAGCTTTTACGTCAAAAACTTTTGACAAATTTAGAAATCACACAAATTCATGAGTTTGAAAAGTGTTTTAATAGTTGAAAAAATGCTTTTGATGTATTTCAGGATTTCAACATTTGTAAATGAATTGACATTTAGCCCACTGCTAACGTTTCTTGTTGAAATCAAGAAAAGAAAGAATGAAATAACAAAAGGGTTCCGTTAAGTCAAAGAAAAAGACGAATTACAAAACGTTTAGTGTTTTTTCCAAGTTTTGCTACAGCAAGGCAAGCTATAGACAAAAGACATACTTGCGCAGCGCAATTAAAATTGTAACAACCAAGTCCTGATTATTAAAATCACAGGTAAGGCATGGTTAATCAGGCTAACTAATTAAGTAGTTAATTAACTCGGAGGTGCTGATTGGGCTTAACTGCGGAGAGAAGAGTGCACCCAATTACAAAGGAATTTTCTAACCAGGGAGGTATTTACCTTCTGTGTTCTAGGAAGACGAAAACGAAATCGTAAATTTCCTGTTTTGCCTAGTGGAAGAGTCATTTTGCTGCTTGTAAACTAAATACGGCGATGTACAACCAGCCACTGAGCGCTTGGGTTTGCGTTCGGATGCCAGAATAGTAGACGGTATTTGGAAAAGGAGGTAGGAGAGGCCACTAATACTCCTATTTTAAACGCTAGAAAGGCATTGAATAGGGTTTTGTGAGCACCCTGTCTTCGTGCCCTTGGTTGGAAAACAAAGAATGTGATACGAGTGAGGACGCTGAAGAAAACAGAGTCGGTTGCTTCTGAGCAAAGGATCACAACAATCCCTCCCCCTCCCCCCCCCTTAACCCAACATCTTTAGGGCACGATAAAGATGTTGGGTTAAGGGGGAGAGGGATTGTTGTGATCCTTGATTCCAGAAAATAAAAGTCATGCCAAGACCTGTAATTGTCAATAGTACAAAAACGATAAGATTGACGATAACCTGTGACATCGTATCGATAAGAACCATCGTAGAATATTTTTTTATATTTAGGATTAAAATTTTTAAATGGCGCCTATTTTGTAACGGTGAAAATTACATGTAACATTGTAACTAAGAGGTAGATGATTTAAATAAAAACAATGAATTATTTATATTTGTTTTAAATTATTCAATCCATAATAAAATTATATTAACACAGTCAGACTATAATACCAATAAAAATCGCTTACAGAATGAGTCTAATTCTGAATCAGTGGTCAGTGCACAAAGTACTATTGCAAAACAATCTTTCGTTTTTCACATTTCGAGTTACAGTATATTTGTCAATCAAGGCATCTGGGTCCAAATCTTTAACTATATCTGATTTTGAAACTAAAATCACCAAGTTAGATAATAATAGGTCCTGGTTCATAGTGCATCTTAACCAGTTATTAATACGACGCATTGCCGAGAACGACCGTTCACAGGTAGCACTGTTAGACGGCAAAGTTAAACAGATCTTGAGGAGTTTCAAAACATTTTCTTTCATATCTTTAAGAACACTTATAAGGAGCCTGTCCTTTGAACTGACACCCGAGCTTTCCATAACGTTTCTCAATACACATTTCTGCTTTAAACATTGCGTGATCTTTACTTGACACAGAATAGGTGTCAATAAAAACACTTGGAACCTTCCTCGTTTAAACGAAGGAACTCCTCACTGGACTCTGCGACTTGAAGAGCATCACCAATAAATCTTCTCATTTCTTCCAGCAAAATGTCCAAAACAGGGTAGAAAAAATTGCATCTGTAATTTCGTTTCAATTGAGATTCAACATTTTCGATTTCTTCAACTTTTGCACTTAATCCTTCGTTCCTCATTCTTTGACCGACAGATGACAACACAGCGTAATGATCTAGCTTTTTCGAAATCATCCGGGCCCATTTTCGTTTTTGAACCTCCCAATCTTCTTCATCCATTTCACTTATAACAGGTATTATGTCGAGTTTACAGTCTTTTCCGAAAACTTTCACTTCCTCCCATTTTTGATCCCAGGCTACTTCGTTTCTTTTCGAATCAAGTTCTTTAATTATTTCACTGGCTGTCTTAGCACATTGTGCGATGCAAGTGTCCACTCACTTTAATGCTTTACTCAGGATATTGATAAAAGACAGGTATTCAGTAAAACCAACCATGCAAACAATGAAATCAAGTGATTTGACATTAGGAGTCCTCTTGCTTCTGCCGATTTAGAGTGTCTCATGTCTGCCGCTGTATCCTTAATACAGCCACAATCGACATGTAGTTTCGCTTGACAGACGACACAGTAGTGGCCCTGAAAGACCAGCGTGTGTCGCTCAATTTATTTATTTCGTTAGGTTCTGGAGTTTTGATCTTTATTTCTTTTTGCACAGCTCGGAACATGGCATGAGTGCCCGGGTATGAGAAATACTCATACAATGACTGCATAACGTTAAAAAAATTACAGCTAAAGTCATTGTCCTTGTAAGCAGCCACCAGAACCAGGTTGACCTTATGTGCCAAACAATGCACATAATCGCAAGAGTGATTTTCTCGAATAATTTTCTGCAGTCCGTTTTTCACTCCAGACATGACACTGGCCCCATCGTGTGACTGGCCAACCATGAGGGCATTAACTCCTATGCCATTAAGAAAGGTCAGAATAATATCTGCTAACGAATCGGCAGCTCGTGACAGCGATACATCCTCCATTGTCAGTATTCTTTCTTTTAACTCTTGGCCGTAAACGTATCGTATATAAATACATAACTGTTGAACCCTATGGGATTTGGCCTCATCGACCATGAGTGAAAAGAACACTGCTTCATTTACCTCGTTCCCAATTGTTTTCAAGACTTCTTCTCTGACAATTTGCATCAATTCATTCTGTACACAAGGACTCTTAAAATTATGGTACGTTCATACTTGTCTTTAAATTTTTCGCCATATTTACAAAAAAGTTCACCCAACTCTAAATAATTGCCGTTGTTGTGGGATTCACTGGACTCCTCATGGCCGCGAAGTGCCAAGCCCTGCTTTGCCAGGTACAGAAGAATATACAACACCTATTTTAAATATTCACGGTTTTCACTCACAAGTTCTTTATGAGACGCACATATTTTCGTAGCTACTGTCTCTGTCGGTTTCCGAAAATTAACCCATTCGAAAATAGAAAATGAGTGCGCTGCACTAACTGCACGTTTTTTCAACTTTTCACCTGTTTTTTTCCAATGTTTCATTCCTTTTTCTGCGTATAAACACTCTATGTTACTTGAAGGAAATTACCTACATGCATAGCAAAACGCACCCTCTTTTTTCACACTATATTCTAGATTAATATTATTAATAACATCTATGAAAATGCAAGTGCAAAGATTCGGCTGTTTGAAAATACAACACATATAAAAATTGGAAAGGGAGTGAGACAAGGTGACACCATATCTCCGAAGCTCTTTAATGCCACATTGGAAAATGTCTTTCAATCACTGAACTGGGAAAACAAAGGGATAAAGATTAATGGAGATTATCTAACCCACCTTCGTTTTGCTGATGACGTAGTCATTTTTGCAACTACCCCATCAGAGCTGCAGAGTATGATCCAGGAACTTGCTGACAAGAGTAAAGAAGTGGGATTAAAAATGAACTTTCAGAAGACAAAAGTGATGTTCAATGCTTTTACAAGAAATGAAGATTTATCGATTGATGGAGAAAAACTGGAGATAACAGATACGTATGTTTATCTTGGACAGCAGATATCAAATGAGGGTCACATTGATGAAGAAATTAATCGGCGTACAAAACTTGCCTGAAGAGCTTTTGGAAGAAACAGCATAATTTTTAAGAGCAATATGCCATTATGTCTTAAAAGAAAAGTATTTGATCAATGCATCCTTCCAGTGCTTACGTATGGTGCAGAGACGTGGACCTTAACTAAAAGAGACATACAAAGGCTGCAGACAACTCAAAGAAGCATGGAGAGGTGCATGCTTGGTATAACCAGGAGAGATAAGAAGAGGAACTCGTGGATCCGAAAAATGACGAGAGTGGAAGACATCATGATCAGAGTTAAATCCCTGAAATGGCAATGGGCTGGACATACTGCCAGAAGGACAGACCATAGATGGACAGCCAAAATTTTAGATTGGATTCCAAGGGACAGGAAAAGACCCAGAAAAAGACCACATGGGAGATGGGTGGATGAAATTCGTAAATATGCGGGAGTGACATGGAGGAGACTGGCACAAGACAGACCGTTGTGGAGGAAACTTGGGGAGACCTTCGTCCAGCAGTGGATTGATAATGGTTGACAATGATGATGATGATGATTCTAGCCATTCAAACATTTTGAAATACGAAGCAGTAAAGCCACGTTTAGTGCCTGAGAAGTCTGAAAGCGGATAATGTAGTAAGACTGGGTGAGATGGACCGCTCTGCAAATCACCCAAATCGTCCATGAACTCAACAGAACTACATGGTTCCTGTTTAGGAAGATCTCGTTCTCGTAGCACTTCACTTTCACATGCTGAAGTTTGTGAACTACGCATAGAAGGTATTTGCGAGTCATTTGACTTCGAAAAGAAAAAACGTATGTCTCTAGAACACTTACTCATGTTTAATATTTTAAAATGTAGATACTAAATACAAGCACATAGCACAATAATATTTTACCACACGCAAAAACAACAGCGTACGACTGAGACAACGCACACACGCAGTCAAATACTGTGCTAAGAATAACATACCGGCGGAGCTTTGTGAAGGGAAGGGGGATCGAAAGAGACTCGCTCGAGAGAGGCACAGGCGCGTTTCTAATCAATGCCGGGTAGATCATCTGCCGGAGTCCGACTTTGATTGGCAGCGGCAGGTTTAGCAGTTGTTATGACCCAGATGTCATAGCGACAGGATTACACCGGATTAGATAGAAAGTTGGCGTTCTGCTGTATATAGGAGCGCATTTTGACACATCTTCATTTGTCATTGGCAACATTGTTGTGGAATGTGTGAGGGCGACAACTGTTTGTTGTTTATATTTCGTTCAGAGACCGGTTCACATTCAATAATTGTCTTGGTTATAGGTATAGACTATCTTTATTGTAGAAAAATTCATTAATTTTCTCCTCCAACGTTGGGGGGGGG
The DNA here is from genome assembly GCA_039090855.1 of Macrothele yani. Taxonomy (NCBI): domain Eukaryota; kingdom Metazoa; phylum Arthropoda; class Arachnida; order Araneae; family Macrothelidae; genus Macrothele; species Macrothele yani. Next base: position 77,013,587 of record CM077025.1, on the reverse strand, counting down.
GGGGGCAATGCCCTTCCATGCCCCTCCGTAACTCTGCCCATGCTTCTGAGACACGTGGCAGAAACGGGCCTGCGGCAAGGTTGCCATATTGGCTTTTTTGACGCCAAATTCCCAACATTTGGCATTCTTTTTAGTTTAGTTGGCGTCAGGTAATTGATTTGGCTTGTTTGCCTTTTTCCTGGCTTTTTACATTAGTTGCATGAAAATTACATACCATCCTCTTTTAAAATAATTTTCTTTAAAAAAAATATTTTGTTCCAAAATGGCAACCCTTTAACGACAGACTGGCCATCGCAGAAATCGGAATATACGCAGTTTAAACTTTGATTGACAGTTGATTCAAAGTTCCAGGTTCTGTTTATTATTTTGATGAATTGGGAAGATATAAAGTCTTATTTCAGTAATGCTGAATTAGCCTAATCAAAGTTTGGCCCGAAATTCAAAGCAAGACTATTAAAGGAAATTATTTTAGACTACAAAAATTACTTGTTCTTTGTGTTTGTGTCACCTGTTGTACTGGAATTTGAAAGACTGAACAACCTTTTTCAGCAAACCAAAACTGATCCTAAGGAACTGTACCAAGAATTATTCTTACACCAGAAAAGTCTTCAGAGCAGACTGAATGATGTCAATGGGCAGAATAAAAGATGTGCATGAATTTGATTTTGTTATCAAATTTTTAACAAAATGTAGTATATGTTTCCACAGAAGAACAAAAGTACTGAAGCTCATCTAGAAATAAATATGCCAAAGAAATGTGTGCTACAAGAAGCTCTCAGTCAAGTTACATATACAGTAGACTTACTTCCCTTGGCGAGAAATATATTTCAAAATCTAACAAAATTGATTCCTAAAGTTATTTTAAATCCAGTTTCAAGGGCCGTGTTTTCAGAGTTACCTTCCAGAAAACAACATTAGCACTGTTGAAGAACAATACAGAAAAATGCTTTTTGTCAATTGGAAAGAAGTAGCTTCATTTAAGAAAGATGGACTCCCTAGAGACAGTGAACAGTTTTGGATTAGCGTGCTTCAACATCTGGCATTTAAATAGCTCGCCAATTTTGCTCTTGCTTGTGTAGTAACTCCAGTTAGTAATGCTGTAGTTGGGAGGACATATTCTCTCTTGTAACCCCAGTTAAAACAAAAGCAAAAAATAAAATGCAACTGAATTTTCTTAATACTACTGTGAAAATCAGAGCAGAACTATTGCTTTCAAGCAAATGTTCTAAGAACTTGACTCCATCTGCAAATGTGCTTAAGGCTTTGTATCTGACAAGGTTTATGCTGTAGGTTCTATTTGTTCCTGTGAGGATGACAGTGATTAACTGGATTTAGAGCTTTTAAATTTTCATGTGATGTGAGTATGAAAAATATGTTTGAATATTATTTGACTTTTTCCTGACCTTTTTCCAGTATTGTTTGCCCTTCGATCAAAATTTTTATCTGGCAACCCTGATCTATGGAACCTGTCGTCTCCATCGAAGAGGATAGATTAATTCCCGATTTGCATCGTAAGTTGAAGAAACTCGTTTAGATTACGGCAAAGGAAGAAATGCCAGAAAAATGTGCGTAAGGCTATTACTTCATGCGTGCTGAAGCGATGATTAGCCGAGCTCTTAAGGAGTTCCTGAAGGCTTCTCCCTCTTTCCCCGTTTTGTCAGCCGTCGCGCGGTAGAAAAGAGGAACGTATTGGTTAGTTTGTCGATCCTACAAATATCCCTACGTCGACCCGAAATAAACGTTTAGCTTGTAGGTGAATCTTCCAAACAGCAAAAGCGTACCGTGAGTGCGCGGGCGATCAGAGGCTGGAGATGCAAATACTTCCAAAAATGTTTCAATTTTTTAAGAGACAATAAATGATTAGATTAAATCAACTACCCAAGAAGGAACTGTGAGTACTTGCAGTATAGCTCTATTTCTGTAATATAACCGACGGACTGTTAACCAAACTAGACAGAGACTAATTTGTGTCGAATATCGACACGGAACATCTAATTAACCTTTCGGAACTCACCATTAGGCATGCAGAGAGATTGATTAAAATTTAAATGTTCGTCACAACAACCACAATGAGACTTCTTCAGATAATATACTCATTCATTAACATATATATCCTGTACATAAATATCCCTGTACAGGATATAAATCATCAAAATCCTTTCAGCGTGTTTTAGATGCTAGTCAGCTTTAATTTAAGTGCAAGCCCCTCCTGTTACAGACTCCGACGACAACGATCCACGAAGCAAATTCAGTCACGGTAGCTACCACTATACATACACTCACGGACAATGGAATTTGAGCACCTAGAAGAAAACATACTACAACCGCGGAACTTTGCAAATAGCTAGAGTGCGTGCTGGTATGCAAATGATACACGTTCGGTGATTGCACATGACCGCACACCCTATGATGGCAATGCAAGCACGAACCGGCAGCCTTATAAACCGGCGAGTAGTCAATGCGCCATGAAAGCGAAAAGCACCGGCCTAAGCAAGTAAGAGTACAGAATGACAAGAATGCTGGATAGACTCCAGATACGTCGATTCACGCAACTTACGGACTTTGAGAGAGGCCTGCTCATCGGGCCGAAAACCGCAGGGTGTTCGGCGCGCTGTATAGCCCGCCACGTGGATCGTTCTGATCATACCGTCCAACTGTGTTGGGAACAGTGGCCACGCGACGGCACTGCCACATAGCGGAGCCGCTCCGGACAGACCAGGAGGACCACCGGTAGAGAAGGTCAACGGTTCGTGCGCCAGACACGAACGGATCCCACGGGTACCCGGTCCACTATACAGCCAGATGTAGCGGCTCCTGTGTGCCCACGAACCATTTCCCGACGCTTCGCGGAAGCGAATCAGCGATCCCAGCACCCCTTACGTGTGCTGCCATTAACACCGGAACATCTGCGGCTCTGTGTGCAGTGGTGCTAGGCCAGAGCTACGTGAAACGCCTCAGACTGGTGACGTGTGGTGTTTAGCAATGAGTAACGCTTCGTCTTAGGGACAGATGATAATCGTGTCCGAGCGTGGAGATCCCCGGGTTAACGGCACAATCTCAACCTCGCTAACGAGCGCCACACCTCCCCCACTGCAGGCATTATGGCCTGGGGAGCCATAGCCTACGATAGCCGATTAGCTCTAGTAGTGGTACGTGGATCATTGACGGGCCAGCGGTATGTGGATGAGATCCTACGTCTCCATATGGTCCCGTTCCAGGCCGGGATACCAGAAGCGCTATACCATCATGTTAATGCCCGCCCGCACACGGCTCGGGTTTCCCAAGACTGCCTACGTCATGTCCAATCACTTCCATGGCCTGCCCGCTCCTCGGACATGTCCACTATCGAGCATGTGTGCGAGCAGATGAAACACCGGCTGCCGCAGTGCTGCACTATCTGGGATTTGGATCACACCGTCCAACACGTGTATGTCAGTCTGCCGCAGGACAGCATCAGGCATCTGTTCGCCACCATACTGGACCGTATTGCAGCATGTATCGCCGCATGAGGCGGTGCGACGTGCTATTGAAGATGACCGGACTGCGTGCCACAGATCCCTCTATAATTGTCCTGCAGCTCTGTTTTTGCCATCATATGTATAATTCATTTGTATCATTACGCCCATAAAATTCCAGTTCAATCCGATGCTTCCTTCTTGGTGCACATATTTCATTGTCCTTGAGTGTATATAAAAAGACGCCTCCGCGAAGTAGCAATATCTAAGGAGCATTTACTTGTGGTGTCATTAGAGCTTACCGTTCATCCTAAGACACACTCACCGAATCAGAGGCGTGTGTGCAGATTCACTGTAGTGTTTCGGCAATGGAATAAATAACCGACTTTTTCACAGAAAAGAAAATGACTCTTTCTCTGTGGTGGTCTAGGTATTTCATGCATCGTTTTTGATATGACGGAAAACACCAATAGTAAAATATATGATGTGCTGTTATTCTTTTTTTTTAATGACAATCAGTCTCTTCGGATATTTTATGTAAAACTTTATATGATCATTTAAAGTGAAGCCATCTTGACGAACTGTTAGTCACAGTCTGATGTGACATAACTTTAAAGTGAAAAAATATGATCGTTTCACTGATACTGGAAAGGTAATTTTGATATTCGGGGCCACGAGAAAGGCCGTATTAATTAAAAGCACCAAACTATTGAAAGAGACTTCAAGTACAATCAAGGATATATCTCAGATCTTAAAGGACTCACCTCTTTGTATATTTTGTGCCGTGTCGAAGATGCAAAAGATTATGACTCTAGGCAAAAATCCACTTCCCACCAATGGTAAACCATGACAAAATTCGCGCGGTGGAACTTTACTTCGCAAAGGACAGAAGATACATCTTTGCCGGTGTAGCACTTCTGCTGATAACCAAATATTCTGCCCGTGACTTCTTGAGTTCTCTTGGTCAAACACCAAGTTCCCAATGTTCAGCAGTCATCTTACCTTGGCGAGAAAGTTACTTCTAGCAGAGAGCCAAACACAAAGGCCTTTAAGATACATAGATAGGAAAACCGTAAGTTAACCGTGAGTAGAGGAAAAGGGCGGGTTCTGGCACAGGGGCAGCCCTCCCATAGACTTAACATTAGCTGTCCACGAGGCTGTCCACGAGGCTGCCCACGAGACTGTCCCAGCTGTCCCCGAGTCAGAATTTTTGTCACGTGGTCGTCCCCATGATGTACTGCCCCCTAGCGGCGCTTCTTGGAACTTTCAATGGAACTTTGTTTTTGAGGGATGGCAACGACCGAGAGGGAAAGGGGTGGATATAGGGGGATGTCAACTCGATGTGCTGTCCCCGAGTCAGAATTTTTATCACGCGATCGTCCCCATGATGTGCTGCCCCCTAGCGGTGCTTCTTGGAACTTTCAATGGAACTTTGTTTTTGAGGGATGGCAACGACCGAGAGGGATAGGGGTGGATATATGGGGGAATGTCAACTCGATGTGTTGCCCCCTAGCGGTGCTTTTTGGAACTTTCGATGGATCTTTGATTTTGAGGGATGGTAACAACCGAGTGGGTCCGTTGGGATTTTTGCATTTATTCCAGTGGTTTTCAAGCGGGATTTTTCCTCCTCTTCGATGTTATTTTTCACCGGAGGAAATTTTTACGTAACGATGCTGGGGAATTTTCTTTCCAATGGAGTAAAAATGCTCTAATGGTCTTAGCAAGGTCCTAACTCACGATGATTTGGTTTCAAAAAATTGGTCAGGTGGTCTCGTGTACTACGTATTCAATCTATTTTTTTTAATTACTTTTACATTATTTCTTCATGGTTTTTTTTTTATATATTTTTTGTATGTTTTGAGGGAGTTTTTTCGTGTAGATGTAATGAATTTTCTTGGGAACTTTTCTTTTTCATACATTTCATTTTATTTCAGACCATGAGACGGGGAAATACTTATTTAGAAACGATTTCGTCCCTGTTCGCAGTAACTATTGGACTTTGACAAACATTTTGGGAAATCAAGCGGAAATGTAGACATGTTAATTCTGAGTCTTTCGCCCTTCCAATATTTTTTTTCTAGTCGTAATGTTTTCATGTACTATGTATTCCAGCTCTTTTCTTTTTTATAACTTTTACGTTATTTCATCATGAATTTTTTATATTTTTTGGATGTTTTGAGGGAGTTTTTTCGTGTAGATGTAATGAATTTTCTGGGGAACTTTTCTTTTTCCTTTATTCAATTTTATTACAGATCATGAGACGAGGAAATGCTTCTTTAGAAACGATTTCGTTCCTATTCGCAGTAATTATTGGACTTTGTCATTTTTTTTTTGTTAAATGACTTCATGCTAATTCTGAGTCTTTCGCCTTTGCAATATTATTTTCTCGTAATTTTTTCGTGTGTTCAAGAACTCTACAGGTCTTTCACAGTTACAATTCTGATGAAACAATATTTTCTTACTTTATTTCGCATATCATTATAGCTTCCCAATTTCGCTATTTTACTTCATCTTTTTTTTTTTTTTTGAAATTTCGTAAAACTTTTCAGTATGTCAGTAATTGTTTTCTTACTTGGTCAAACTTGTGACTCCATTTATTTGGACTCTTTTTTTTTTTCATTTCATTTCAACAAAACGATTATTTTAGATGTAGCAAGTCATCAGATTTTTGTTTCCTTATATAGCATATTTTCAAACTTGCTTAAAAATATTCCTCAAACTTTGTATGTAATCAAATATGCATTTTTTTTTATTTTTTCCTAGTTTGCTATACTTTTCGTGGACTGTCCCAATAAGAAAGCATTCATTGTCAAGACATACAATCTAAAACCTTTTTTCTTACGATAAAATTTGTATTCTTTGGGCTGTATATTTTTCTGTCTCGTCCGAAAAACATTCATTCTAGAGGCAAAGCTAGTGATTCCGTTCATCCCATAAACATTATTTTTTTAACGTTTTACTAACTCATCAGAAAAGCAGTTATTCCCCACCCCCATAGCGAAAATAAAGAAATTCTGACTTCTTTTCCATACATATTAACTCAATCTATTTCTTTTCGAAACGCTGGTCATGACATTTCAACTAAAATTTCCTACTTTCACCAAAAATCATATTCTTAAACGAGCTATTTTTTTTTCACTTTATTTCATGTATAACTGAATTTTTATTGTTTCCTCACCTCATCAAAGTTAATAAGAACTTCCCCAATCTCATTCCTTTCCCCATTTAGTTTGCTTTAAATTGAGATGTTTCAAAACTTCGCGTATATTTCTTTCACTAAATGTCCAGTTCTCCCGTATCAGTCCCATCATTTTTAACTTCTGTGCCAGCCGCATTTTTTCTTTAGACGTTTAGTTTCATTGAACTTTTCTTTCGTTTCAATTAGGTTTTCATTATCGTATTTTTTATTCATTGTCTCAGCAGAAAAAGCTTTCATTCTGGAGACATTGCGACTAAGTCCGTACTTCCTCTAAACATTTTTATTTCACGTTTTACTAATTCGTAAGAAAAGCAAATGTTTCCAAACTCTCATAGTGAAAATATCGTATTCCCCTTATTTTACTTATTATGTTTTTCCTTCTATTCAGTGTTGTATGATTCTTAAAACTTTGGTTTATTTTTATGAAACTTCTTTTTTTTTTTTCTTAGTTTTTTTTTTTTTCTGATTCAACCTATCAATCTTTTCCTATCGATTTAATTGCTCTTATTTTTCCATTCGACTTTACTTTTGAACAGAAATGTGTCTAAAATCTTCAGATGTATTTTAGTCTCTAAGGCCGATTCTTCACTATTTCAAATAAAGTCATTGTAGGATTTTAGTGTAAATGCCCCTAAATCTTTAGAACTTCCTTTTCATAGTTAGATACTAATTCCTCGAGGTTTAAATTAAAACATGAAAGAAGAGTATTTTTACGCTCTCTCCAGTGAACGAAGAGTGTTTTTACGCTTTCCCCCAAGAAATTAACTTTGGAATCTCCCTTCTTCTACTGGAAAATGACTATCTTGTGCGACTGTTTTCACGCGCCTACTGCTTTGCAGGAAAACCTCATATGACATATAATCCCTTTGCTTGGTAGATTAAACTAAATTCTGGTTTTGAACTTTGAACGCAAACTCAAGCTTGCAAAAGCATAGTTTTCTGAGCGAACTTAAACTGTCTAAGATGACAAAAATCTAAAACTGGTGACTCAATGGGACAGAGCGTTTGAACTTTGCCGTTCATTCAAGATTTAAGAGATCAGTCGTGAACCACTACAAGGGAAATAAGCAGACCCTGATTTAGTCCACTGTTTCCAAGGAAGGTAGAAAGCTTGTGTCGTAATTCAAAAGCTCATAACTCAAGCCTCCCCAGGATTTAATTTTGGACGGGCGATTAGTCAGATGTCAATGCTTAGACATTGAAAAATTACTTCAGACAAATATTTTCTTACTTAAAAGTGCTTCAAGTCAGAATTTGTATTACTTAAGATTCCCCTTAGTCAATATTTTTTCTATCTTAAAAACTTCTAAAGGGTTGATTTTGAAAAAAAAATGAGTTCTCCCAAAAACGTAAAATTTCCACAGAATTGTATGAGGAACCAAATAAATTGACGAAGCTTGAATGTTAAGTCTTTCAACCCATTTCTTTCTCTTCATGTTTCATTCCATAAACTTTCTTCAAATTCCTATATACCCAAGAATTTTGTTAAATGTCCAAGTTCGACTCTACCAGAAATTTTCTGAAAATGATAGTTTCTCTTTTAAAAAAAAAATTCCAAAATAAGAATCCCTTCAATGAAACAAGAAATTCCTATTCAAAGCATTCCATCATTCTTTCTACTTCAAATACTCTCTTTGTAAATCTAAGGAGCTGTTTTTGTATTAGGTTTTTTTTTTTTTTTTAATATTCATATATTTTTCCCTCTAACTTTAGAAGATATTTTCCCGAAATGTATGTACATATATGATAGTAAAACATCATACAACTGCTTGATGTTCAATTCACTTCACGCTGTCTTAAGGATATTCTTTCATTTTCTCATAACACATAGACATGTTATTTTTCTTCCCATTTACTTCAAAGGCTTGAGATCAACTTAATCAAGTCCTTTGAGAAAAACTTTCATAGAAAAGCATAAATGTACTGAAAATGTCAGTTTTCTTAAAAAGAAATCATAAGAATAAGAATTTTTTTTTTACTGAAACAAGTTTCCCATGTTCAAAGCATTAAGTGGCTCTTTTCGCACCAAATTCAGTATTTCTTCATGTAAACTTTATTCTTTTTCTACTTCATATCGTCGTTCGTTTCTTGTTTTTCCCTATGTAACTTAAAACTTCTTTTCTTAATCTATTTTTCATAAAGTATCATTCTTTTGAGTTGATTTTCTCTCTCTCTCTCTCTCTCTTAAATGCATTCATAAGTTCATATTGAGAAGGGTTTAAATTTTGATTGAAAGATCGTTTTAGGAAAAGTTGAAAACTGATAATGTTCGTTTCGGAAAAGTACATTCTCTTATAGGGTTAAAAAATGGAACACTTCATATTTTCTTAGGGGCGGTTTTGATGAAACACGTTTCAGTAAAAACAGTGAAATTCCCATTGAATAACATGGGGGACTATGAAATTTAAGAAGCACGTTTTCGTTCAAGGAAAATATTTTAAAAGGTCTATTTTCGATTCAGTTGAAAACGATTCAGGTAGAAAACAGAATGCAAAAAAAAAAAAAAAAACAGTCACAGCAAGTTTCTGAAAGTTGAAAATAGATGAGGTTGAAATTTGGAAAAATGTCTAAGGAAAGAAATTGTTATAAAACACAGACTGTTTTAGTTTTCCCAGGCTAGCGGGGTCTTCAGTGAGAGCACTTCTTCTTTTTCAACCCGAAGAATGAAGCGAGTCAGTTTGAAACATTTCAAACTCCCCGAAAATAAGCCGTGTACTCTGGTTTCGGCTCAATACAGTAAAGCATTGCTCTCAGACCAGTCGGAATTCCACCCCGATTGGTTGCCTAATGGAAAACCTTAGACCCATCTCCAATAAAAATACCCAAATATTCTTAAGAAAAGTCTAGCAAAAAAGCCCTAGTTCCCCATTAAATCAATTGCATTCATCCTGTTACTGTTTTACACATTTCAAAAAAAGAACTTTACATTCTCACTTTTACTTTAAAATTCTTGAAAAGCTTAATATTTTCACTCATTTCCATAAAAAAAAAAAATAATTTCCCTTAAAATTTAATTTAAAAAATAATACTCTTAAAATTTATGCCTTAAAACTAAAAAAATATTTATGCTTAATATTTCAATAAATAATAAATATTCACAAACTCACCTTCTACCTTGCCAATAAAAAAAAAACTACATTCATTTCTGAATTTATATAATCAAAATCATTATTTCTCCAAGTAGTTCTTTTCCTATGATTGTAGAGAGGAACTCTTCTAAAATCTTCCTTTTCCACATGTGTTGGACACAGACTGTTTAGTTTTCCAGGCTAGGGGGTCTTCAGTGAGAGCGCTTCATCTTTTCAACTCAAAGAAGAAAGCGAGTCAGTTTGAAACATTTCAAACTCCCCGAAACTAAGCCGTGTACTCTGGTTTCCACTCAATACAGTAAAGCATTGCTTCAGACCAGTCAGAAATCCATCCGATTGGTCACCTAATTGAAAACATCAGGACCATTTCCAATAGCAATACCCAAATTTCCTTAAGAAAAGTCTAGCAAAAAAGCACTAGTTACCTATTAAAACAATTGCATTCATCCTGCTACTGTTTAAACATTTCTGAAAAAGAAATTTCTTTTACTTTTAAAAATTCTTGAAAGCTTAAATTTTTGTCTCATTTCAATAAAAAAAATTATTTCACCTAAAATTTAATTTAAAAAAAATTACTCTTTAAATGTATGCCTCAAAACTAAAAAATATTTACGCTTAATATTTCAATAAATATTTCCAAACTCACCTTCTCACTTGCCAATTAAAAAAAACAAAAAAAAAAAACTATAACAATTCTTCAGTCCACTTGAATTCCCTAACACGAACTTTGATTACAGAACAAAATACGGAAAGAGTCATAAAAAGATTTCCTCCTAAATGAAAATAATGTTCAGGAATTGATTCCAGACTGAATCCAATAGAACAGCTTTTCTCAGGTTGAACCTCCAGAACACAAGTGGAGACGAATGAAAACTCATCACAATTTTCAGATGGAATCAAAGCATTTGAACAGCTGGGGGAACCGACACACTGCTTCTTAGCGAAAGAAACAGAAACGTCTGGAAGATTCATACAGCTTCTTTCCCAATGAATAAATGTGGAAAAAATAACATTACCCAGCTGATGGAAACAGAATTTGAAAGACTTGATGACGTCTTACTTTATTCAAACTTAGAACAGAACTAAAATTCACTAAGCGTTTCTTTTGCATACTGTGACTAATGCATGACCCTTATCACAACACGTGTTGGTGTGTCGCCATGCGTCAGCGCTTCACGGTGACTGTTTCCTTATCTGTTCATCTCTCAACGAACATGCTATCGACTCTAATCAGACAAAGCTTATTTTCAGGTAAATTCTTAGAGAAAAACGAAAGGACTTCATTATAATTAATTTTCATATCCAGAGAGAATAAAACTAAAATGTATTCGGTAAGAAATTCTTCATGGTTGAATTTTCCACAAAAGGAATACGGAAAGCGAAAAGAATTTAATCAGACACCCTGAAAGAATTCATCTCAGAATTAAAACCGCTTTTGAAAAAAAAACCAAAAAAAACCCCAGTAAACTATAGAATACTTTGTTTGTCACATAAAGAAAACACAGTGTACGATTTCAATATTCCCCTTTTTCTTAAAATTTCTCCCACGTGATGACTTAGGTCAACTGAGTCCAGAAATGCTTCGTCTACTTTAGTATTTCGATTCCGAGGAAGTTCTTCCCGATACTGTTAAGATATTTTCTCAAAATCCAGTTGTAAAATAATTTTGGTCATGTTTATTTGATTGTCGTTGTCGGAGATTTCCAACCCGTTCATATCCACCATGTCATACACTGTGTCCCCGAGAGTTTCTTCAAGCAGAAAAGAGCCTTCATTCCACAGAAATTCTTCTTTTGGTGTTTGTAATGTTTCCAAAGTCAAATTATTTTTTTTTCCAATGCTTTCTTAATTAAAGCTGAAAACGAAATGGATCGAAGAAACGTCTGTTGTATGACTCTTAACATAAGTTTTATATAAAAAAAAAAAAATTCCATGAAAAATATTGGAGGGTGAATGATATCTCATATCGGTCTTCCACTCCTCCCAAAATTTAACGAAGTCCATTAAATCTCTGTTGTCAGTACACGTATTTGTTTAATTTTGGGTGGAATGGATGACGATGTGAGATATCATTCGCCCTCCAATATTTTTCATGGATTTTTTTTTTATATAAAACTTATATTTTTTATGTTTTCGGGAATCCCGTCTATGCATTATTTATTCAATTCTCATATTTTTCCTCGGTCCAATTTTAATCAATGTCGATTTTAACCGTTGCCTCCTTTCATGAGAGCGATTCCCCACTCAAAGGAATGCATAAGTCGAGATTTTCACCATGTATTGGATTTCACTCAGAAAAAAGTGGGTCAGGATGGTGAAATTTTGAAATCTGAAATTTCTCTGTGCGGCGAACATTGGACTAAAGTGGGTGATAAGAAATCTACTATGTTAAGAGTCATACAACAGACGTTTCTTCGATCCATTTCGTTTTCAGCTTTAATTAAGAAAGCATTGGAAAGAAAAATAATTTGACTTTGGAAACATTACAAACACCAAAAGAAGAATTTCTGTGGAATGAAGGCTCTTTTCTGCTTGAAGAAACTCTCGGGGACACAGTGTATGACATGGTGGATATGAACGGGTTGGAAATCTCCGACAACGACAATCAAATAAACATGACCAAAATTATTTTACAACTGGATTTTGAGAAAATATCTTAACAGTATCGGGAAGAACTTCCTCGGAATCGAAATACTAAAGTAGACGAAGCATTTCTGGACTCAGTTGACCTAAGTCATCACGTGGGAGAAATTTTAAGAAAAAGGGGAATATTGAAATCGTACACTGTGTTTTCTTTATGTGACAAACAAAGTATTCTATAGTTTACTGGGGTTTTTTTGGTTTTTTTTCAAAAGCGGTTTTAATTCTGAGATGAATTCTTTCAGGGTGTCTGATTAAATTCTTTCGCTTTCCGTATTCCTTTTGTGGAAAATTCAACCATGAAGAATTTCTTACCGAATACATTTTAGTTTTATTCTCTCTGGATATGAAAATTAATTATAATGAAGTCCTTTCGTTTTTCTCTAAGAATTTACCTGAAAATAAGCTTTGTCTGATTAGAGTCGATAGCATGTTCGTTGAGAGATGAACAGATAAGGAAACAGTCACCGTGAAGCGCTGACGCATGGCGACACACCAACACGTGTTGTGATAAGGGTCATGCATTAGTCACAGTATGCAAAAGAAACGCTTAGTGAATTTTAGTTCTGTTCTAAGTTTGAATAAAGTAAGACGTCATCAAGTCTTTCAAATTCTGTTTCCATCAGCTGGGTAATGTTATTTTTTCCACATTTATTCATTGGGAAAGAAGCTGTATGAATCTTCCAGACGTTTCTGTTTCTTTCGCTAAGAAGCAGTGTGTCGGTTCCCCCAGCTGTTCAAATGCTTTGATTCCATCTGAAAATTGTGATGAGTTTTCATTCGTCTCCACTTGTGTTCTGGAGGTTCAACCTGAGAAAAGCTGTTCTATTGGATTCAGTCTGGAATCAATTCCTGAACATTATTTTCATTTAGGAGGAAATCTTTTTATGACTCTTTCCGTATTTTGTTCTGTAATCAAAGTTCGTGTTAGGGAATTCAAGTGGACTGAAGAATTGTTATAGTTTTTTTTTTTGTTTTTTTTAATTGGCAAGTGAGAAGGTGAGTTTGGAAATATTTATTGAAATATTAAGCGTAAATATTTTTTAGTTTTGAGGCATACATTTAAAGAGTAATTTTTTTTAAATTAAATTTTAGGTGAAATAATTTTTTTATTGAAATGAGACAAAAATTTAAGCTTTCAAGAATTTTTAAAAGTAAAAGAAATTTCTTTTTCGAAATGTTTAAACAGTAGCAGGATGAATGCAATTGTTTTAATAGGTAACTAGTGCTTTTTTGCTAGACTTTTCTTAAGGAAATTTGGGTATTGCTATTGGAAATGGTCCTGATGTTTTCAATTAGGTGACCAATCGGATGGATTTCTGACTGGTCTGAGAGCAATGCTTTACTGTATTGAGTGGAAACCAGAGTACACGGCTTATTTTCGGGGAGTTTGAAACGTTTCAAACTGACTCGCTTTCTTCTTGAGTTGAAAAGATGAAGCGCTCTCACTGAAGACCCCCTAGCCTGGAAAAACTAAACAGTCTGTGTCGAACACATGTGGAAAAGGGAAGATTTTAGAAGAGTTCCTCTCTACAATCATAGGAAAAGAACTACTTGGAGAAATAATGATTTTGATTATATAAATTCAGAAATGAATGTAGTTTTTTTATTATTGGCAAGGTAGAAGGTGAGTTTGTGAATATTTATTATTTATTGAAATATTAAGCATAAATATTTTTTTAGTTTTAAGGCATAAATTTTAAGAGTATTATTTTTTAAATTAAATTTTAAGGGAAATTATTTTTTTTTTTTATGGAAATGAGTGAAAATATTAAGCTTTTCAAGAATTTTAAAGTAAAAGTGAGAATGTAAAGTTCTTTTTTGAAATGTGTAAAACAGTAACAGGATGAATGCAATTGATTTAATGGGGAACTAGGGCTTTTTTGCTAGACTTTTCTTAAGAATATTTGGGTATTTTTATTGGAGATGGGTCTAAGGTTTTCCATTAGGCAACCAATCAGGGGCGGAATTCCGACTGGTCTGAGAGCAATGCTTTACTGTATTGAGCCGAAACCAGAGTACACGGCTTATTTTCGGGGAGTTTGAAATGTTTCAAACTGACTCGCTTCATTCTTCGGGTTGAAAAAGAAGAAGTGCTCTCACTGAAGACCCCGCTAGCCTGGGAAAACTAAAACAGTCTGTGTTTTATAACAATTTCTTTCCTTAGACATTTTTCCAAATTTCAACCTCATCTATTTTCAACTTTCAGGAACTTGCTGTGACTGTTTTTTTTTTTTTTTGCATTCTGTTTTCTACCTGAATCGTTTTCAACTGAATCGAAAATAGACCTTTTAAAATATTTTCCTTGAACGAAAACGTGCTTCTTAAATTTCATAGTCCCCCATGTTATTCAATGGGAATTTCACTGTTTTTACTGAAACGTGTTTCATCAAAACCGCCCCTAAGAAAATATGAAGTGTTCCATTTTTTAACCCTATAAGAGAATGTACTTTTCCGAAACGAACATTATCAGTTTTCAACTTTTCCTAAAACGATCTTTCAATCAAAATTTAAACCCTTCTCAATATGAACTTATGAATGCATTTAAAAGAGAGAGAGAGAGAAAATCAACTCAAAAGAATGATACTTTATGAAAAATAGATTAAGAAAAGAAGTTTTAAGTTACATAGGGAAAAACAAGAAACGAACGACGATATGAAGTAGAAAAAGAATAAAGTTTACATGAAGAAATACTGAATTTGATGCGAAAAGAGCCACTTAATGCTTTGAACATGGGAAACTTGTTTCAGTAAAAAAAATTCTTATTCTTATGATTTCTTTAAGAAAACTGACATTTTCAGTACATTTATGCTTTTCTATGAAAGTTTTTCTTCAAAGAACTCGATTAAGTTGATCTCAAGCCTTTGAAGTAAATGGGAAGAAAAATAACATGTCTATGTGTTATGAGAAAATGAAAGAATATCCTTAAGACAGCGTGAAGTGAATTGAACATCAAGCAGTTGTATGATGTTTTACTATCGTATATGTACATACATTTCGGGAAAATATCTTCTAAAGTTAGAGGGAAAAATATATGAATATTAAAAAAAAAACCTAAAACAAAAACAGCTCCTTAGATTTACAAAGAGAGTATTTGAAGTAGAAAGAATGATGGAATGCTTTGAATAGGAATTTCTTGTTTCATTGAAGGGATTCTTATTTTGGAATTTTTTTTTAAAAAGAGAAACTATCATTTTCAGAAAATTTCTGGTGGAGTCGAACTTGGACATTTAACAAAATTCTTGGGTATATAGGAATTTGAAGAAAGTTTATGGAATGAAACATGAAGAGAAAGAAATGGGTTGAAAGACTTAACATTCAAGCTTCGTCAATTTATTTGGTTCCTCATACAATTCTGTGGAAATTTTACGTTTTTGGGAGAACTCATTTTTTTTTTTCAAAATCAACCCTTTAGAAGTTTTTAAGATAGAAAAAATATTGACTAAGGGGAATCTTAAGTAATACAAATTCTGACTTGAAGCACTTTTAAGTAAGAAAATATTTGTCTGAAGTAATTTTTCAATGTCTAAGCATTGACATCTGACTAATCGCCCGTCCAAAATTAAATCCTGGGGAGGCTTGAGTTATGAGCTTTTGAATTACGACACTAGCTTTCTACCTTCCTTGGAAACAGTGGACTAAATCAGGGTCTGCTTATTTCCCTTGTAGTGGTTCACGACTGATCTCTTAAATCTTGAATGAACGGCAAAGTTCAAACGCTCTGTCCCATTGAGTCACCAGTTTTAGATTTTTGTCATCTTAGACAGTTTAAGTTCGCTCAGAAAACTATGCTTTTGCAAGCTTGAGTTTGCATTCAAAGTTCAAAACCAGAATTTAGTTTAATCTACCAAGCAAAGGGATTTCATGTCATATGAGGTTTTCCAGCAAAGCAGTAGACGCGTGAAAACAGTCGCACAAGATAGTCATTTTCCGGTAGAAGAAGGGGAAGTTAATTTCTTGGGGGAAAGCGTAAAAACACTCTTCGTTCACTGGAGAGAGCGTAAAAATACTCTTCTTTCATGTTTTAATTTAAACCTCGAGGAATTAGTATCTAACTATGAAAAGGAAGTTCTAAAGATTTAGGGGCATTTACACTAAAATCCTACAATGACTTTATTTGAAATAGTGAAGAATCGGCCTTAGAGACTAAAATACATCTGAAGATTTTAGACACATTTCTGTTCAAAAGTAAAGTCGAATGGAAAAATAAGAGCAATTAAATCGATAGGAAAAGATTGATAGGTTGAATCAGAAAAAAAAAAAACTAAGAAAAAAAAAAAAAAGAAGTTTCATAAAAATAAACCAAAGTTTTAAGAATCATACAACACTGAATAGAAGGAAAAACATAATAAGTAAAATAAGGGGAATACGATATTTTCACTATGAGAGTTTGGAAACATTTGCTTTTCTTACGAATTAGTAAAACGTGAAATAAAAATGTTTAGAGGAAGTACGGACTTAGTCGCAATGTCTCCAGAATGAAAGCTTTTTCTGCTGAGACAATGAATAAAAAAATACGATAATGAAAACCTAATTGAAACGAAAGAAAAGGTCAATGAAACTAAACGTCTAAAGGAAAAATGCGGCTGGCACAGAAGTTAAAAATGATGGGACCGATACGGGAGAACTGGACATTTAGTGAAAGAAATATACGCGAAGTTTTGAAACATCTCAATTTACAGCGAAGTAAATGAGGGAAAGGAATGAGATTGGGGAAGTTCTTATTAACTTTGATGAGGTGAGCAAACAATAAAAATTTAGTTATACATGAAATAAAGTAAAAAAAAAAAAAAAAGCTCGTTTAAGAATATGATTTTTGGTGAAAGTAGGAAATTTTAGTTGAAATGTCATGACCAGCATTTCGAAAAAGAAATAGATTGAGTTGATATGTATGGAAAAGAAGTAAGAATTTCTTTATTTTCGCTATGGGGGTGGGGAATAACTGCTTTTCTGATGAGTTAGTAAAACGTTAAAAAAATAATGTTTATGGGATGAACGGAATCACTAGCTTTGCCTCTAGAATGAATGTTTTTTCGGACGAGACAGAAAAATATACAGCCCAAAGAATACAAATTTTATCGTAAGAAAAAAGGTTTTAGATTGTATGTCTTGACAATGAATGCTTTCTTATTGGGACAGTCCACGAAAAGTATAGCAAACTAGGAAAGAATAAAAAAAAAATGCATATTTGATTACATGCAAAGCTTTGAGGAATATTTTTAAGCAAGTTTGAAAATATGCTATATAAGGAAACAAAAATCTGATGACTTGCTACATCTAAAATAATCGTTTTGTTGAAATGAAATGAAAAAAAAAAAGAGTCCAAATAAATGGAGTCACAAGTTTGACCAAGTAAGAAAACAATTACTGACATACTGAAAAGTTTTACGAAATTTCAAAAAAAAAAAAAAGATGAAGTAAAATAGCGAAATTGGGAAGCTATAATGATATGCGAAATAAAGTAAGAAAATATTGTTTCATCAGAATTGTAACTGTGAAAGACCTGTTGAGTTCTTGAACACACGAAAAAATTACGAGAAAATAATATTGCTAAGGCGAAAGACTCAGAATTAGCATGAAGTCATTTAACAAAAAAAAAAAAAAAATGACGAAGTCCAATAATTACTGCGAACAGGAACGAAATCGTTTCTAAAGAAGCATTTCCTCGTCTCATGATCTGTAATAAAATTGAATAAAGGAAAAAGAAAAGTTCCCCAGAAAATTCATTACATCTACACGAAAAAACTCCCTCAAAACATACAAAAAATATAAAAAATTCATGATGAAATAACGTAAAAGTTATAAAAAAGAAAAGAGCTGGAATACATAGTACATGAAAACATTACGACTAGAAAAAAATATTGGAAGGGCGAAAGACTCAGAATTAACATGTCTACATTTCCGCTTGATTTCCCAAAATTTTTGTCAAAGTCCAATAGTTACTGCGAACAGGAACGAAATCGTTTCTAAATAAGCATTTCCCCGTCTCATGGTCTGAAATAAAATGAAATGTATGAAAAAGAAAAGTTCCCAAGAAAATTCATTACATCTACACGAAAAAACTCCCTCAAAACATACAAAAAATATATAAAAAAAAACCATGAAGAAATAATGTAAAAGTAATTAAAAAAATAGAGTGAATACGTAGTACACGAGACCACCTGACCAATTTTTTGAAACCAAATCATCGTGAGTTAGGACCTTGCTATGACCATTAGAGCATTTTTACTCCATTGGAAAGAAAATTCCCCAGCATCGTTACGTAAAAATTTCCTCCGGTGAAAAATAACATCGAAGAGGAGGAAAAATCGCTTGAAAACCACTGGAATAAATGCAAAAAATCCCAACGGACCCACTCCGTTGTTGCCATCCCTCAAAATCAAAGATCCATCGAAAGTTCCAAAAAGCACCGCTAGGGGCAGCACATCGAGTTGACATTCCCCCATATATCCACCCCCTATCCCTCTCGGTCGTTGCCATCCCTCAAAAACAAAGTTCCATTGACAGTTCCAAGAAGCACCGCTAGGGGCAGCACATCATGGGGACGATCGCGTGATAAAAATTCTGACTCGGGGACAGCACATCGAGTTGACATCCCCCTATATCCACCCCTTTCCCTCTCGGTCGTTGCCATCCCTCAAAAACAAAGTTCCATTGAAAGTTCCAAGAAGCACCGCTAGGGGGCAGCACATCATGGGGACGATCGCGTGATAAAAATTCTGACTCGGGGGCAGCACATCGAGTTGACATCCCCCTATATCCACCCCCATTCCCTCTCGGTCGTTGCCATCCATCAAAAACAAAGTTCCATTGAAAGTTCCAAGAAGCACCGCTAGGGGGCAGTACATCATGGGGACGACCACGTGACAAAAATTCTGACTCGGGGACAGCTGGGACAGTCTCGTGGGCAGCCAGGGGCAGCCTCGTGGACAGCCTCGTGGACAGCTAATGTTAAGTCTATGGGAGGGCTGCCCCTGTGCCAGAACCCGCCCTTTTCCTCTACTACCGTGCGACATTTGAAGTTCAGCTTTGTACAGCAAGAATCTGTCACATCTCGTTGTTTATCGAAGGCGCTCCCGTATTTATATCAGTTACATCCATTTTTTTAAAATGTATAACCAGTAAGATTTTTTTTTATAAATAGGGTGTATACACTGAAGAGCAATTGAATTAGAGACAGCTGGCGTTATGCAAATGTGGCACTGTGGGCGGCCCTGAAAACGGAAACGACATGACGTATGCAGCGATCCGACAATATAAGGAGTGATGCGACGGGAATCAGTAAGAGTCGGAAGCAGTATGGGTAAGACGAAGGATCTAAGTGCATTTGATCGTGGGCAAATTGTCGGGACCCGATGAATGGGTCATTCCATCTCGGAAGTCGTGCAGGCACTGGGATTTTCACGAGACACTGTGTCACGGGTGCACCGTGAGTACATCGAATCCGGTAAAACCATCCCTGCAAGGGCCAACTGCCGTGGACAACAGCGTGTGGATGAGCGGAGTCATCGTCGGCTAGCTCGCATTGTAACAGCGGATAGACGGGCTACAGTGCAAGAAATCACTCGGCAATTTAACGCTGGTGCACAAAAACGTGTAAGCAGCCACATCATCCATAACCATCTCCTCGCTATAGGGTACAGAAGCCATCGTCCCACGAGGGTACCGCTGCTGACCGCACATCACAGGGTGCAAAGATTAGCATGGGCGCGGGAACATAGATACTGGACCCTAGACCTGTGGGAAAATGTTGCCTGGACTGATGAGTCGAGATTCAAGTTGGTACATGCGGATGGCAGGATACGAGTACGGCGCAAACCACATGAAGCGATGGATCCTTCTTGCCAGCAGAGTACTCTTCAAGTTGGTGGGGGTGGCATTCTCGTTTGGGGACTGTTTACGTGGACTGAAACGGGACCCTTGGTACGTGTGATATCGTCCCTTACAGGTCAACATTACCAGGATATCCTGGACGACCATTTGCTCCCGTTTGTGCGTCTTCAACATCCCACTGGGCACCTCATCCTGCAACAAGACAATGCACCGTGCCATCGCTTCCAAATTGTATCCGAATGGTTGAATGAACCCTCCACCGACGTGATCTCGCTTCCTTGGTCAGCTAGGTCACCTGACCTCAATCCCATCGAGCACATCTGGGATGTCAGATGTTCGAGGCTCTGACCCCTCTCCATCAAATCTTCGTGAGCTGTGGGAGCTTGTTCAGGGGGTCGTGGATCCGTATGGCTTCCCAACGCTTCCGGTGTCTTGTCGAGTCCATGACGAGACGAATCGCAGCCGTCATCAGAGCGAAAGGTGGTGCTGCACGTTATTAGACAGGTATCTCTAATTCAATTGCTCTTCAGTGTATATTGTAAAGTATTTCAGAAAATAATATAGCTAGATTTAATGAGCTAAACAAATTTTTAAAATGGTTATATCTAGCGTAGCGTACGGATGTATCAACAGAAAAACAACTGGCCAGCAGACACTTTCATTTCATTGGTTTCCTCATAATAATTGGGATGCTTTGGGGAAGTGGGTAAATGCTCTAAGACGTACTAACTGGAAACGAAGCTAAGATAAGCCAAAATCTGACGATTGCCATTTAGTAAGGGGTATCAGACACCTTTGCGGTCTCACTATACCGGTATCGCCTGTCTGGAAATAGAAAAGAGAAGTGCGGGGACCAAGTTGTCCCCAAGGAAAAACAGTGTGAGAAAAAAAGAAACATATTCATATTTTTATCCGGATTTAAGCCCTAGTCACAGCAATGTTGCCGTGACTTGCAGTTTCAATCCAGGCTTCTCACCTTCTTTTCTAATCTTTCCCTGAAAATAATAAAGTTGTTTGCCTTTCCCTGAAAACAATAAAGTTGTTTTCGTATTTTAAGTGCAGGATAATTAGCTAGTAACCTATCACACTTACTTTATCTCTAAATATTACGTTGAGGGACTCAGGTTTTACTAAAGCCTTGTGTCATTCACTGCGACTTGCAGTTTAAATCTAGGTTTCTCACCTCCTTTTCTAATCTTTCCCTGGAAATAATAGAAGTGCTTTAGTATTTAAAGTGCAGGATAGTTAGCTAGTAACCTTTTACACTTACTTTATCTCTAAATATTAAGTTGAAGGATTCAGTTTTTACTAGAGCCTTGTGTCATTCACCAGACTATGTGTGGCATTTTTTTTTATCATATTTCATTTTATTTATTTTTTCTCCCGTTGAGTAGCTATTACGAATTCATAATACAGCGGGAAAAACCTCCAAAATTAAACGTCTTGTTCTCGGTAACTTCTCTTAAGAATAAACAAATGGCCACAATAAAATGATTTTTGACATTACTTAGCGTGTGAAATACGAATATAAGCAACAAGATCACGCAGTTTGCAAGCAACTGAAGCCGAAATATATTGATACGAAAATTAGGTCTAAATTAATTACTATTAAAATGGGGGACGGACTTGATAGGCGTGGTTAAATTATGTTGATGAATAAATTAAATATTTGGCCTATTGCAAATTAATTGGAAAACTAACTCATTTTTAATTGGGGAAGTATTGTAATTCTCTTTGTCTGGGTGGGAACAAAGGAATTAGTGGATCGCCTCTGGGGGTCTGCTTAGCAACAGAGGGCCACCCAGACGGCAACTGAGAGTCACCCAAACTCTCATAAATACGATTTCACGTGTGCCATTAGTGCCAAAAATTTGTAGGGAACGCTGAAAGTTACGATTATGAGGGGCGAGAGTCAAAAACGGAACTATTCGGCGGGAGCGACGGCGCTCTGTACGAAAGACAAGAGAGAAATCTCAAGTGTCGACTGAAAAGAAGCAGATGAAGTCACGTGACAGAGGATAGCCAAAAAGTGGCAGAAGAAAAGACAGCTAGTGGTCTCGGTAAGCTGTTGTAAGCCGCACTGAGAAATTGCTACGAGAAGAATACGCAATATGGCTCTACGCAACGGTCAGACGTAGTGAGCCTGCTATGTACGAAACCTGACGTGCGACGCTTACCTAAGATTGCCACGGCACTTCTAGCGTAGCGGTAAACTACCAGAGTACGAGGAAAGAGGAGAGCTTAACAGTAATTAGGTGGCTGGGTAAGAACACGAAATATGCCAAATGGAGAACGTCAAATAAAAAGCAGTAGGGAAACCCGACTAGCAAACCAGCCTTCCTAAAACGCCGTCTCCATCCCACGTGTGGAAGTCGCTGACCTTTCCGAAGCCGTACGTAAACGATTCTTCCTTGCTGCCGATGAAATTTCTTGACGGAGTTCAAAAGACAGCTGCACGCCCCCTGTCCATTCTACAGCCCCCAGTCTGCTGTGCGAAGAGGAGTCCGCGCTGGGTGTTCTTTTCCCCTCCCACGAGCTGTCGTGGAAGAGCGGAGAAATTCTCCCTCTGCGGCATCGAAAGAAAGAGTGGAAAAATAAACAAATTAGTGAAGACCCTCTTAAATCACACAGGTGAAAAGTACTATCAAACGAAAATATAGCGCAACAGTGTGTGTGCGGTGCCAACGGAGCCTCATAATAATTTGAATAGTGATTTCTATAACCCGGATTATGCAACAATCAGTCAACTATAAGTGAGTAATTTCTTTTCTGCTTATTGTTTTCCTGTCACTGAGTGAAGGAACTGAGAACATTAACTAATACCAGACTCTAAAGTAGAACATTTATACGCCCTTTTAAGGCGAAAGTCTGATTCCTGAATCCAGAGGTAGATGATATTATCTCCGATAGGGAGCATAACATGTGTTTGTATCACCGTGGCAATGCCCCGGGATAGAGTTTCCTCCTACAAATAAAGACGTTTAATTGTTAATCATACTCTATTCGTTCTAAAGGCTCTGGTGTTGTAGATAAATCCTTGTATTAAACCCCTGTGTTTCAGCAAACCTCACGTTCTCGTCCATTTATACCAGCTCCTGAATTACAAGAACCTACAAGTCTCGTTCGTATCGATTGGTGACTAGTGGTAATAAATTATATCGCTTGGCACGTTCGTATCAATTGGTTATCAACGGTGGGATAATGACCCACGAGACCGTAACATTTTGGTGGCAGCTAATGGGATGGGGTATGGCGAAAAGATAACGGCAAGTTCAGCCAAGTATTTAATGCCGAAGAAGACTGGGGCACTTAAACGTTAAAGTAAAGGAAAATCAAGAGGAAGACGCTCTTAATCGTGCAGATTGGGTTAAATCCTGCTGTATAACAATGACACAAATTAAAGAATTTGTTGTGAATCAGAATGCTGAATTGATTGATCCAATAGATGATATATTCGATCAGCTGACTGCAAGAGTAAGATAACACCAGAAATGGAGGACATAAGAACAGTGTTAGCTGACGAGAAGCAGAGGTTGGAGGCCCTCACGGAAAAGCTACAAGCGGTGGAAGAGAAGGTTACGGCGCGAAGAGGAGAAATAAAAGCTCTCATAGAACAGATGGAATTACGTAGACGGGAACAAGCCCAAGCAGAGAGATTAATTAAATTGGAAACAAGAGAGCCCGAAGCTAGCCGGACTCACACAAAAATTGAGCAAACGCGTGACGTATTGAGTCAGGAGTTAACCAAACAATGTTTAGGGGTTAAAGATAATTTGTTAGGAGAGATTGGGATGGTTAGGAATCAACAGGCAGGAGCTGAAAGGGATAGAGACTGTCCGTGTGGCCTGAGAACAAATGTGTTAGTTCAAAATGCAGATCAAATAGCAAGGGATGTAGTTGGTAACCAATGCGCTGAGCAGGCTTTAGAGCGTAAAGAAAATAATGCAGGTAAGGTTGTATGGGATCCGCAGTTGGGACTTCGCGACGAGTCAGGGCTCAGAGTGAAATGCGGGAAAAGAAAAGGAAAGGGATTTGCGCACGAATGAGAATGAGAAAACTGGGAATGTGAAGGTTGTGGGAGAAAAATAAATAAACCTTTTCCCGAGTGTGTCAAAGAAAGTGTTGTATATAGGGTTGCAAGGAAGTTCTCTGATGGGAGAAAACGTCGAGTTCAGTAAGAAGGAAAAAATGCAAGAGTTTGGCATCTCTACTGGAACTCGGGAAACAGGAAAAATGGATCGTATTTTGTTATGCCCCATGTGTATTTATGCTACAGGTGTTAAATGCAATAGTGCTTCGGTTCTTTCAGTTCTTGCTATGGAACTTGAAAGGTATCCGCGGAAGGGGAGGCTTGCGTGTAGCAGTTGAGTGATAGGAATTTTTTTCATTCGGCAAGAATTCAGGTTACGGACAGGAATGGAATACGGACATGATTTATGATTTTTGGAATTGTAAATAGCATAAAAATGTGTTGCATGTGTTGTGTAGGCAAGTATCTCACGTCTGTCACGGAACGTAGGCAGAAGGTTAAATTCGGAAAACATGGCGCAATTTTCGAGGATATAATCCGGATAGTACTAGGAATGTACAGAATAGCAGTGGTAAGCTTATTCGAGAAAATGTACTGAGTAGCAGTGGTAAGCCTATTCGGGAAAATGTACTGAATAGCATTGGCAAACCTATTCGAGAAAATGTGAGTTATGTTGAGAGAGAAAAGTGCTTTGTCTTGGCAGACGTCACTCCGAGAGAACGTAGTTCCCAAACTGAATAGCAGTGGTAAGCCTATTCGAGAAACGAGAAAGGTAGTCGCTAAGCGCAGTTGTCAGTCGTTCGACTTACCAGTTATGAACTGAAAGAATTTGTTGTGAAATGTATGAGGTCATGGCAGTTATGTGGTAAGAATTTGTTTCGGTTTCGACAAGTAACGAACAGTTATGCGCCCCGTGCCATAGTCACTGTTCGAGGGAAATTTTCATGCATTGGAAATTCGTGTCCCGTACGCAAAGATTGCTGACTCGTTGCCCTGCCAAGGCAAATGTGCTTGAGATTTTTCTTTTCGTGGGAATAGCTGGACGCCAATACCTGTAGCTATGAAAGTCCGGTCGGTATGGAAAGGAGATGGACGCGAGGGCACTCGATTCGCGGCGGTCAGACGAACGAGGGGCTACACAATTTTCTCCCTGGGCATACGACGGTGAGCTAAGGTGGAGATGAGCACGCATCTCTGGAGTTTCAGTTTCAGCATTCCGACGCGGGGGGAAATTAAAGGGACATTGGCAGCGCGTCCGAGCGTACCACTAAATTTTCCTTCTCGCCTCAGAACTCAGTGTCTGAATCATTCCTCGAAAAAAATTTTCTTTTCTGGCATGCGCGTGCAACGAATGCACGGAGGGCAACGTCGCCCTGTAATGAAATTTCAGATGATAAAATATCTGAGTATCAGGGACGGATTGATTCCCTGTGGGTTTTGGAACATTGGCTGAGTGAGAGCTAAAATGTTTGTGTATCTTTTCCTGGTGGCTGTGTAACCAACGAGGTTAAGGTTACGACAAAAGGAATATGGGTGGCGCACCTAACGATCTCCAAACTTTTCTGTTTAGTTGAAATGCGTTGTCTCGGAATCCAATTCAGTGATGTGTTTTTGCTCAGGTGAAATTGCATGGAGTTTGGAATTTATGAAAATGTGGGAAATTATGAAATTCCTGGAATTTTGAGAAACTGAATGTTTGAATTGTTTTTGGCTGACTACGTGGTTACCGGGATATTAATGAGGCTGTCAGGCTGGCAGTGATAACGAAGGCTCGGGAAATGTGAGAAGTTTAAGGAAGTTTATAGGCAGAGAAAAGTACGGATTTCAGGAGGCCTACCTGGAATAAAAGGAGCCTTTGAAATTTGGTGAGCCACGGGAGGTGAGCTCTGATTAGTGTGCCTTGTGGAAGTCTGATTGATATAAATTTCTGTGAGTTTGTAATTCAGGTTCCGGTGTAGGCTGATGATTGGTATCTGTTGCTAGTGTGAGAGCGTGAATTAAAGGAATCACGAGATTTGATTGGTCGGATTTTTCTTATTGTATACATTGCCAGGATGTTGATGTTGTCATCATGGAATGTGGAATGTTCGTGGAATTCACGGCATGTAGATTAGTTTTTATAGGGTTAATGCAGTACTTGTGTAGAATGTGTGCATTATTCGGTTGGTATTTGGGTAGTACTAGTGATAAGTGTTTGTACAGTGCTTGTACAGTGTTGGTGTAGTATTTGTGGAATGTGTATGGTAAATAATGGTTTAGTGAAAGAATTTTTGGTATCGTGTACTTGTAGTAATATTAGTGTAAATAATTCCTTGGTAGAATCATGTAGTGTTAGTGAAATTTTGTGTAGTGCGATTTTAATTTACCGTGTAGTGTATGTACTAAATAGTGTTGTATTGGGGATGGCTCCGGAACAGTGGTGAGCAAGTTAATTTATGCAAATATGCCAGGTATGCGAGGATAGCAGGGGGATATCCCTATGAAATCATTGAGGCGGCCCCAGAAACTTTGGGAGGGCCAATAAGAGGCTTCTTGGATGTTAGGCATAGATCTGGATTGGGCTGAAGTCTCAAGCAAATAAAGGTAAACGCTCGGGACGAGCTTTTTGGTAGGGAGGGGGCAGTGATACGAAAATTAGGTCTAAATTAATTACTATTAAAATGGGGGACAGACTTGATAGGCGTGGCTAAATTATGTTGATGATTAAATTAAATACTTGGCCTATTGCAAATTAATTGGAAAACTAACTCATTTTTAATTGGAGAAGTATTGTAATTCTCTTTGTCTGGGTGGGAACAAAGCAATTAGTGGATCGCCTCTGGGGGTCTGCTTAGCAACAAAGGGCCACCTAGACGGCAACTGAGAGTCACCCAGACTCTCATAAATACGATTTCACGTGTGCCATTAGTGCCAAAAATTTGTAGGGAACGCTGAAAGTTACGATTATGAGGGGCGAGAGTCAAAAACGGAACTATTCGGCGGGAGCGACGGCGCTCTGTACGAAAGACAAGAGAGAAATCTCAAGTGTCGACTGAAAAGAAGCAGATGAAGTCACATGACAGAGGATAGCCAAAAAGTGGCAGAAGAAAGGACAGTTAGTGGTCTCGGTACGCTGTTGTAAGCCGCACTGAGAAATTGCTACGAGGAGAATACCCGATATGGCTCTACGCAACGGTCAGACGTAGTGAGCCTGCTATGTGCGAAACCTGACGTCCGACGCTTACCTAAGATTGCCACGGCACTTCTAGCGTAGCGGTAAACTACCAGAGTACGAGGAAAGAGGAGAGCTTAACAGTAATTAGGTGGCTGGGTAAGAACACGAAATATGCCAAATGGAGAACGTCAAATAAAAAGCAGTAGGGAAACCCGACTAGCAAACCAGCCTTCCTAAAACGCCGTCTCCATCCCACGTGGGGAAGTCGGTGACCTTTCCGAAGCCGTACGTAAACGTTTCTTCCTTGCTGCCGACGAAATTTATTGACGGAGTTCAAAAGACAGCTGCACGCCCCCTACCACGAGCTGTCGTGGAAGAGCGGAGAAATTCTCCCTCTGCGGCATCGAAAGAAAGAGTGGAAAAATAAACAAATTAGTGAAGACCCTCTTAAATCGCACAGGTGAAAAGTACTATCAAACGAAAATATAGCGCAACAGTGTGTGCGGTGCCAACGGAGCCTCATAATAATTTGAATAGTGATTTCTATAACCCGGATTATGCAACAATCAGTCAACTATAAGCGAGTACTTTCTTTTCTGTTTATTGTTATCCTGTCACTGAGTGGAGGAACTGAGAACATTAACTAATACCAGACTATAAAGCAGAACTTTTATACGCTCTTTTGAGGCGGAAGTCTGATTCCTGAATCCAGAGGAAGATGATATTAGCTCCGATAGGGAGCGTAACATGTGTTTGTATCACCGTGGGCAATGCCCCGGGATAGAGTTTCCTCCTACAAATAAAGATGTTTAATTGTTAATCTTACTCTATTCGTTCTAAAGGCTCTGGTGTTGTAGATAATTCCTTGTATTAAATCCCTGTGTCTCAGCAAACCTCATGTTCTCGCCCATTTATACCAGCCCCCGAATTACAAGAACCTACAAGTCTCGTTCGTATCGATTGGTGACGAGTGGTAATAAATTATATAGCTCGGCACGTTCGTATCAATTGGTGGTCAACGGTGGGGTAATGGCACATGAGACCGCAACAATTGGTAGAGATGCTGAATTCGCGTCAAATGTTACCAGCGGCGGTATCAAATGGTGGCGAGCGGTGAATACATAAACCGGCTCGGTCTGCTATCGCATCAATATTTTACACATAGGACAAGTGACGTTTCCTTTCAGTTATTTCATATCCCCCGAAATTTCGATAATGATGTTTCCTTTAATCGTAAGTTAAAAAATGCAATGTCTGATTTATCCCCCATTGAAAAAAATGAATTCGCAGTATTATAATAACGTAAAATTCCTTATTTCGCGCAGGTAAAAGAGCTTAATTAACGTTGTTTGGGCTTATATAGGACACATGCCATTTTGCCGTACAAGCTCGGCGATCAAAATGTCGCCAGCTGCTGCCACTCATTTACACAAGAACTTCCATTCTATGTATATTAAAGGCTTTTGGCTAAATACTGTTGGAAGGATCCTTATTGTACAAAGTAATTTAGATTTGTGTAAAACAATGAAAAAACGAAAATATCAAAAACAAGTCAAGTATATGTAACTCCTGAGTCTGTTATCTAGTTTCCATAATCAGCACAACATTTAGTTTCAAACGAACTTGGATAAGATTATGAATTTAAACAAAGCAAGGCATTCACAGTACTTGTTTATTCGAACAGCTCTCTATGTAATTCAATATATAAAATGTTTTTATTCTCGATTCCTATTTTGTAGAATTGGAAATCCTGAATAATAAAGTTTATAATAATTGGCTATGTTTAACAGTGCAATAGGTAATCTTCTCAAATAGGTATGATGAAACAGGAAAATAAGGCGTTTGAAGGATGAAACTTCTGAACAATGTTTCCAATCTCATCTTTAAACAACCGATATTTTTTGAATTCAGTAAATTCATGCCAATTGTAGCGGCACGCAGCGAGAACTGGACCTCTGAACTGATCACTTGGATGGCCAGTGGCCTTTAAAAATTGCGGAAAGTTTACTGTGATAACTATTCTGTGTAACTTCAATTTTTACAATAAATTTAATCCAGCACCTTGATATTGATGCAAATTTTCATTAACAGCTGTCGAAAAACACAGAAATCTTGTTTTCCATACGAAATTCAGCTTTAGCTAAAACTAAGCATTACCAAAATAAAATTAAGAAATGAGTTTGAAATAATCTGTGAAATTAAAATAAAAAATTCTCAAAATAATCTGCTGAATTAAAACAATCTAGATGGCATCGAATTTTTGGTTGTAATGAGCACGTCTTCTGAATTCTTTTCGACACGAAAAAAATATTTCAAAGCAGATTTTTTAGAAAATCTAAAAATTCAGCGATAAAGAGAACACGCTTACACCGGGTAAATAAAAACTGCGCATACTAAAAAAACGCAATGTGAGAGGAGTTATTCATATTGATTGGAACCGGTTTCAAAAGCAATCAACAGGATTTTTACAATCAGTACAACATACACAAATGAAGATAGCTACTTACTCCTATTAGCGGTTGAAAAGTGTGTTACGAAAATTAACAAGTCGTGCGTAAAACGTTTCGCATATCGGAAGATGTCAGAGGTGAATAAAATGCAACAATCAGAAGAGATATAGAGAAAACGTGATATAAATTTTCACCCCTAGCGGAAAAGCTGTGCGTTACTTAAAGAAGAAAATGGGTGCAAAATGCTCTTCATAATGAAGAGTGTCCTACCTAAAAATAATTTCCTAAGAAATTTTTTACAATCGAATAAACTCTTTCAAATAGATATATACGTTGACGCTCCCTGTTGGAAGAATTTATATAATGGAAAAGTAAAAAATATGCGAACAATATTCTCTATAGCAAAAGATATGCTAAAGAAAAATAATTTTTCAAATGCATTTTCTGGAAGCAGAGATAGCAAAATAAAAATTTTACATATACATTCCCTAGTGAGAAAGTTGTGCAGTTTTTAAAGACTGTAATCTTCTCAATCTTTGCTATAGCGAATGACATACAGTAAAAAATGAATTTTTTGAATAGGATATTTAGAAGCGAGGATGCAGCTGCAAACACGTTAACACAACCTAGCAACAGAATTTTAAACTTCGAAAAACCAACGGGCACAAAAAATATTCTACAATGTGAATGGTATCCAGTGTTAAAAGATTTTTTTAAAATCCTACTTTTAGAAGCAGAGGCATCGAGTAAAAGCATAAAAACATTTGCACACTCCAGCCGGAAAATTGTACATTTTTTGTTGCAGGAAATGCGTAAAAAATATTTTCGAAGTTAGTAGCAGTATCTCACTGGAAAATCATTTTTGCAATCGGACTTTTAGGTACAGAAATCCGACTTTTTCTGGTGCAAATCCGACTTTTAGGTACAGCGGATTTATTTTTTTCAATTTACCTTTACGCTCCGTATCGGAGAAATTGTGCATTACTTGGAAAAAGAACTCTACCTAAAATTGTCTTCGTTATAAACGGTATCGAAGGAAAGAAACAATTTTTTCAATAGAAGCAAAGATATGAAATAAAACTCGATAACATCTGCATTTACGCCCTCTAACGGTGAAGTTACGCATCGGAAAAGGACCGGAAACAAAGTATCATTGTTCTCACATTTCCGGCTTTCTAATGCAAAAAGAATATTTCAAATTATGAATGGAATACGGGATTACACCATACAATACGAATTTTGAAGATTTCAATCCTTTTTTTGGTGTAAATATGACAAGGATGGTAACTAAGATAATATCCGGAGCGGGAATCGAACCCGTGTCTCCCAGATAGCGCCCTGGTGTACTAACCACTACACCACCCAGAACGAACAAGTCCCAAGTTTCCGATTAATTTGAATGTATAATTTCCGATAGTTTCCGATTAATTCATATTGTATGGTGTAATCCCGTATTCCGCTTATGATTTATCTGCTCCTCCGGGCAATCACGGGATAGGATTCTTAAATTCCAGATTCGCTAAACATGAATGCCGGTTGCTTCGACTAGAGAATCATGTGATGGTTATATTCAAATTAATCGGAAACTTGAAACTTGGTCGTTCTGGGTGGTGTAGTGGTTAGCATACTCTGGCACTATCCGGGAGACGTGGGTTTGATTCCCGCTCCAGGACGATGAAATTTTCAAGTTTTCGGATATTATCTGACTAACCATCCTTGTCACATTTACACTAAAAACGGATTGTCGTCTTCAAAATTCGTAAAATATTTCAAATCTGACTAATAGTTGCACAGATATGGTGACCACAGACAGACGAAAGGACAAAGTGATATTATAAGTACGTACTTACTTCTTTCTTCAAAAGACGTACTAAACAGAAGTCTAAAATAATGAGCTACATTAAAGAAAAATGTCTGAAAAGATATCCAACCGATGTCTCAGCGTACAATATGCTACCCGGAAATTAATGTTAATTCTCAGAAAAAGTGAGACGCATTGGGAGCCTTAATCAACTACCGGCATTATTAATGGTTTATTTTCATGTTGTTATGCAGGCTGCAGCAATAATCACTCTATAGAGGTCAAAAAACTGAAAAAAATAAAGTATCTCTGTGGTTATGAGGTTTTAAACGCTTGGCTCACTTGCTATTTGATTGTTACGACGATTGTCAAGTTAGTCTGTTTTGTTACTGCGTGGTTGTGTAGCAAATCTACTTCTTAACATCGTTATTGATTGTTCGTTAAGTTTTAGTGTCATTATTCTTATGCGTGTAGAATTGTCTTCAAGTTTTGTTCCTGGTTTGTACTGAAACAACGAAAATATATCTGAGTGAGGAGACGAGCTGTTTCGCTATTTTTTTTCTTGTTTCGATACCTTCCTTTTAGTGAGGATCAGATCAGATCATATGTAGGGGATTTTAGGAAGGAAGTGTCTGACCCCAGATCTTAAACAACCCTTAGAAATAGGAAGCTAGGAGATTTGGGCTAGAGTGCCCGATAGGAAAGTGACACGGAAGCGAGGTAGAAAGGGCGAGGAAGACGCTCTTATTTATTACCGGGGGCCAGTACCCGGGGTCCGACGGCTTAACGTCCCCATCCAACGCACGGCGGTTATTTAGTGGTTCGAACGTTCATACCTGCCCAGGATCGAACCTGAGGTTATCTCCATGGCAGTCACGAACGCTGACTACTAGGCCCCACCTGCGGCCCACCCTTTTAGTGAGGGTTGAAACTTCGTCATTATAAGTGGACCCCGTAAGTTCGTATCCTAGAGTATGAGTGACCTTAGTGCTAATCGCTTGTTGCATGAAGCAGCTAATACTCCGTTGCCGGAGTCTGCTTCAGACTATGAATTCTCAATATTTGAAGCAGTCAGATCTTTATATTATCAATGTCATCTACCAAAACTGGACTCCTGAGTCATCATGTACTACAAGCTGTTACCTACAATGGGATAGATGGATCATTATATATATTAAGATATAGAGGATAACTTGACCTCTGCAGCATTCCCGAAGATTATATGGTCCAAATTGCAGTCAGGTTCCTGAAGGACTCTGCTAAATCCTGATATCGTCAGTGGCGTAAATTCAATAAGTAGTAACATATCAACAATTCCGAGAAAATTTCCTGGAAGTGTTTCCTACAAATTAACTAAAGCCAAGATTGCTACTGTTCTCTAGGAAGCAGAAGTAAAAGGAATGCACAGTTTCCTTTGAACTGGAAACAAAAAGGCTATACAATTTATATGACATCCCTATACTTCCAACGCGTATATTCTAGCTACGCTTCTCCAACAAATTGACCCTCTCCTGCAAGACTTTGTAGCAGCTCGGCACTCTGAATCAGTGCATAAGTATCTGACACTAACACGGATCTACGAGGGGGAAGTACCATACTTCTCTCAGGCTTTCTTGCCAACCGGAGGCGCAGGAAAGTATGACTCACCACATCGCATGACTCACCACATCTACGAGTATGACTCACCACATCTACTAGGTGGAAGCGCCATACTTCTCTCAGGCTTCCTTGCCAACCGGAGGAGCAGGAAAGTAGGTCTCACCACATCACAGGGATGTGCCTGCGCAAGCTGAGCGACCATCTTAACAGCAGTTCAACGAGACTTTCACTTGTCCACAAGAGGTGCCATAACATTTCCATCCCAAGTAAATAGTAATCATAATAATTTTAATACTGATAAAAATAATGAATGTTCTTTTGGAGGCGGATCCGGATTCCTACAAAATAACCATAATAAAAATTATTCCAGATTTCAAAATTTTGGCCCTCCAAGAAATAATACTTGCAGGTACCAGGGAAATAGTTATAGGTCCAAGAATAGAGGCTATAACATCACTTTTTATACTAACCAAATATCTAGAAGGCACGAAAATTTAAACTTCCGCGAGGATAAGAGACTGACCTAAAACTCTTCTGAAAAGAGTGAAAGCCCCAGAGTCACCAGATGTGCTTCGCACATTGGGAAATGTAAGTGTTCTACAGTGGTCAGTCGTCTTAGCCATATATGCTGCCTTCTGCAATGAATATCTCTTATTTACCGATTGAAAAAGCACCACAGTCTAGATATCGCAAAAAATGGTACTTTTTCAGTCTCTGGTGCTATAACTTTGCCAGTGAAATTTCCTGAACTTGAATTAATTCATAACGTTTTGCTCATACTTAACCTACCAGTCTAATGTCTGTACAGAATAGAATTTATTAAGAAGAAGAGACTCTAAATTTTAAAAAGCCAGATAATTTATTCTCGATGGAATAAGTACATAGATTTCTCTGTCAATTATTGTAGAATGTTAAGTTCGCAAAAGGAAAAGCTTTCGCATATGCTGCAGAGGCACCCTGGTTTATTTTCCAAAAACAAAACCGATTTCACCCACGTAGTATATTATGTTATAGATACCAAAGGTGTTGCACCTGTGGCGTGTAATCCTTTTCGTTGTGTTCCTCATAAAAAGGACGAAATACGAAGCCAAATTAACGAAATGCTCCATCATAGGGGTTATAAAATATAAGATAACTCGAGTTTTGGGTGTTACTCCAGCATTCCTTGCTTAAAACGATGACGGATAACGATTAATCATAGATTATAGAAAGTTACTATATAAACCTCTTGATTATCATTTATCGGTCAATAGGTCAATATGCTACAAGATTTAGCGGTCAATATGCTACAAGATTTAGCATCAATATGCTACAAGATTTAGCGGTCAATATGCTACAAGCATCTATAGTGTGACAAAAAATCGAATTTTTTGTGTAACAAAAAATTCGTCATAGCAGACTGCAGCGTGCTAAACAAGTTCAACACAGGTAGTGACCATAGATTGGTGAGATGTAAGATGCACCTCAACACTAAACTCGAACGTGGCAAGCTCATAAGACAAACAAAATGTATTGACATAACCAACCTTAAAAAAACACCATAATACCTTCAAGTTGGAACTGAAGAACAGATTCTCTGCTTTAGAAGAACTAACATCGGAAGAAGTGGATATTTCTGAAGTTAACAGAAAAGTAACCAAAGCTCTTATGGAAACATCAACAAAATTAGCTGAGTCTAAGAACAAGTTGCATGTGAACAAATTATCAGTAAAAACCAAAATGTTGATGCAAAAAAGAAAAGAGATGAGGACAACTAAAGAAGATGTGACTTCCAAAGTGGAATATATAGAGCTATGCAAGACAGTACGAAAAAGTATCACTGAAGACGTAAGGAAATTCAACTGTGAACTAGTAAGAAAAGCAATTGAAAACAACCAAAGCCTAAAGATAGCAAAGGGACATCTCAGTAAGGGAAGAAAACAGATTATGGCACTGAGAAAAGAAGATGGTTCTGTGACAAGAAATAGAGGCGAAATTTTGACAAGAGTGAAAGATTTTTACTCTAAATTATATGAAAGGGATGATACATGTACTCCAGACATCATGAAAGGTACCAGTACCACAGTTCTTCCAGTCTTCCCAGCAGAAGTTGCACATGCAATCAAGAACATGAAGCGGGGAAAAGCTCCAGGAGAAGATGGAATTACTGTAGACATCATACAAGAAGCAAGTGGAGAAATCGAAACAGTACTCGCCCAAATTTTTACTCGATGCCTTAAATGAAGGGAAGATTCCTGAGGATTGGAACAGTGCTACAATGATCCTGCTACATAAAAAAAGTGACATTGAGGATCTCAGGAACTACAGACCTATCAGCCTCCTATCAGTGGTGTATAAAATCTTCACTAAAGTTCTTTCACACCGCTTGAAGGTGACACTGGACATGTCTCAACCGAGAGAACAAGCAGGATTCAGGAGTGGCTACAGCACAATAGATCATATCCACGTACTGAGAGAACTAATTGAAAGAGCGAGGGAATATGAACTTCCATTGTGCATGGCTTTTATCGATTATGAAAAAGCCTTCGATTCGGTGAAACCATCAGCAGTTCCAATGGCTCTGAAATCCTGCGGTATTGAAGATGCGTACATTAATATTATTAATAACATCTATGAAAATGCAAGTGCAAAGATTCGGCTGTTTGAAAATACAACACACATAAAAATTGGAAAAGGAGTGAGACAAGGTGACACCATATCTCCGAAGCTCTTTAATGCCATATTGGAAAATGTCTTTCAATCACTGAACTGGGAAAACAAAGGGATAAAGATTAATGGAGATTATCTAACCCACCTTTGTTTTGCTGATGACATAGTCATTTTTGCAACTACCCCATTAGAGCTGCAGAGTATGATCCAGGAACTTGCTAACAAGAGTAAAGAAGTGGGATTAAAAATGAACTTTCAGAAGACAAAAGTTATGTTCAATGCTTCTACACGAAATGAAGATTTATCGATTGATGGAGAAAAGCTGGAGATAACAGACACGTACGTTTATTTTGGACAGCAGATATCAAGTGAGGGTCACATTGATGAAGAAATTAATCGCCGTACAAAACTTGCCTGGAGAGCTTTTGGAAGAAATAGCATAATTTTCAAGAGCAATATGCCATTATGTCTTAAAAGAAAAGTGTTTGATCAATGCATCCTTCCAGTGCTTACGTATGGTGCAGAGACGTGGACCTTAACTAAAAGAGACATACAAAGGCTGCAGACAACTCAAAGAATGCATGGAGAGGTGCATGCTTGGTGTAACCAGGAGAGATAAGAAGAATAACTCGTGGATCCGAAAAATGAGAAGAGTGGAAGACATCATGATCAGAGTTAAATCCCTGAAATGGCAATGGGCTGGGCATACTTCCAGAAGGACAGACCAACGATGGACAGCCGAAATTTTAGATTGGATTCCAAGGGACAGGAAAAGACCCAAAAGAAGACCACATGGGAGATGGGTGGATGAAATTCGAAAAGTATGCGGGAGTGACATGGAGGAGACTGGCACAAGACAAACCGTTGTGGAGGAAACTTGGGGAGACCTTCGTCCAGCAGTGAATTGATAATGGTTGATGATGATGCTACAAGATCTGTCTTCCACTAAGTGACTTTTCACTACACAGTTGGCTTCGGGATACAGATAAGCCTCAGTTCATCAAGATCAGTCTGCTATACTATCTGTTAACTAAAGTTGGAAATTATGGCTAACCATGGTCTCTATAATGAATATATTTTTACAAACTTTGTTGAAATAAATGCTGATGATGATCTAAAATTCTTACGTGATAGAAGAAACAAAATAAACCGCAATACAGTTGTGCAATCAGCAGAAGAAATGCAGACAGAAACACTATTTCAATTCGAAACACCATGCTGACCAGTGTATTCATTCATCTAATGGTAGGTAGGATCCATCCAACAGCAATTACTCCTTTGCTTTGTGAATATATTTTTGTTTCTGGATTAAAATGATGAGAGCCGATCTCTCTCTCGGACCCGGGCTAATCTTTGATGCTGATTCTTCCCCCTATGTATTATGTTAAAATACAGTCATTACACATTTTTATTAAATTATAAAAAATAATCCACTTTCCACTTGGTAACAGAGATTTCATTGCTGTACTTCCTTCTTTTAAATACGTTTAAAACCCTGTAGCCAGCATTTTACGTGTTTTGAGTTGAAGAGAAAGTACCTACGAAAAAGATTAGTTTGTCACTAATCTATTTCGTACGTATCTACTCTTTGAAAAAATAAAGTGGCGTAAATCCACAATAGATGCTGTTGACAATTAGTGAGAGCTAGTGAAGGTCCTAATGACATAAAAAATAATATCCGCTTATAATAAGAGCTTTGTACTACAGATGGCGCTTCAACAATGCTCAAACAAAAGTTATTGCTGTGAACTTTTATATACTTATTGTATATGAGAAAAAGTGTCTGTAAATAACTTTTTAATATTGCTAAAATGAACGTTTTATAAGAAGTATTGTTTTAAACGTCTTAGGTATTTTTTAATATGATTATAAGAGTTGACAGTTTATTAATTTTGTATAAATATTTGTTGAAATGTTTTTTTAGTTTAGAAAATTTTCATGAAATTTTAATGTTATTAGTTCTTAAAAATTAAAATGGGTAATAGCGTCAATAGAATGCATGGAAATTATTTCTGGATTCACTATAAAGAAGAATATAAATGAGCCTGCTATGAACTTCCAAATATTTGATTTAATTTCACTTCAGTTATGAACAGCTGCAGAAACGCCAAAATTTTTATGAGCAGCATTTTTTTGCTAAACCTGCTTACATGTTTCATGAAATACACGATTCAACGAAGGATTTTCGTCCACTGACATTGGACGAAAGAAATGTCTCATGTTAGACAAACAGCCCCTTCATACCAATCAGCTTTAAACAGATTTTTTTATTTTTCATGTAGTAATTTTGTATACTACTATTTGTGACAATTGCAATACCATGAAAGACCGCTGGTATTAGCTTGAAACTTACAGGATATGTACAACAGGTTAGAACATACAAATGACTAACATGTCAGTGAAAATGCGCATGGGGTATCCGAGCAGTGCCCTCTGAACTGCTCGGTCTTGGTGTGTAAAGATCTGACTCAAACGTGATGTTGCAATAAGTGAAGAGCCGATGTTGAGTTGAAAGGGTTTTTCTCAGGCTCCGTAGCCGAAGAAAATCGTGTTATGAATACCTGACGGACTTTGAGCGAGGAAGGATTGTTGGGATGAGATAAGTTGGATTTTCCTACCGCAAAATTGACACTGGTACGGGACAAAACGCCTGTACAATTATGCGGACGTGGCTTCAGTGGACAGATGAGGCTCGGGCGCAGGGAAATCCCAGAAATGGACCGCAAAATCGCACGACTGCACGAGATTGCAGACACCTCTACTGCATGACAGTGGCCGATCGCACAGCAACATCCACGGTGTTAGCGCAGCAGTGAAGCACTTTCACAGGTCAGGCGTTTGTCCTCCAGCACAGTTTGACGTCATCTGCTTAACAGAGGACTGGTTGCTAGCTGCGAATTCTTTTGACCATTAACCACAGACACCTCAGAGGTCTCGAACGCAGACATTGGCGCGTTAATTGGCAACAGGTCGTGTTTCCTGATGAGTCACGATTCAACTTAAACACCATAATGGTCGCATACGTGTTAGAAGACATCGTGGTAAACGTCACCTTTGCAGAGAGTATTTTACAGCGTCATTCCGGCCCAACGTCAAGCCTAATGGTTTGGGGTGCCATTGGACTCAATTCATGATTTCACCTGATACGAATTGAGGGAACACTCAACAGCCAGCGATGCATCAGGGATGTTTTAGAGGCAGATATGGTACCCTTCCTTCAGAGTTCTCCTGGCGCTATGTATCAATCAGCAGGACAATACTCCACCAGATTTGGTCTCGAATATCATTTCCACACCTGCCAAATAACGCTTTTTGCCTGGTCTGCTCGTTCGCCGGATATGTCCCCGATCGAACATGTCTGGGACATGATAGCTAAGCGACTGGGTCATCAAGTGTTTCCGCCAATCCCTACGAAGGAACTTTGGTCTGGCATAGAAGCAGCCCCCAGGCGATATCAAAAACCTCTTGCCTTCAATGTCACGCCGTGTAGAAGCTGTTATTGTTAAATCGAGGTGTTTCATACGATACTGAGTTTTGAAGCGAAAAAATCTTGTATGTAATCATGCAGTTACATCCTGTAACATGAGGAATTTATAATATAAATTTAATTTGAATAGCGCGATTTTTTCTTGGTGTTGAAATTTTCACAAACAGCAGTGTATGAATGGATATTGCACGCATTTTGCTGTTGAGCGAATTAATTGGACAGGTCGTACTGTTTTAGGAATCGCACCATTGGGACAATGCGTAGTGGACTAATAATCTTTTTGGACGTATTGACTTTTGGACGAATTCGCTTTGGGTTGCACGGCATTGGACGAATCGTAAAAGGAATAGTACCAATCTCTCTCCTCCCTATTTCAGAGACATGTTTCCAGGAAAGAAATAGAACCAGAATTGAATAATATCAGTAAGTTTGTTTCCCATCTGGGACGCAAACCTAGTATATCTGGAAGAAAAACCAGCACCTTATATGCCAGGAAACTGGAAAACCTCATACTTACTTCGGAGATGAAGTTTTAAAATAATACTGAATTTTTATTCAATGAACAAAACGACAGTAAATCGAAAAACATCTTTATTTTTAACACAGTTTATTGTTATGAACATTTCAGATTGTACAAATAAAAGATCAATCTCTAGGACAATTTGAAATAACTTTTCTGGAAGGTAGCATCTCTGCGGTTTTCAACGAAGGTGCTTCTCCATTCTATTACGAAATCATGCACATTGCATCTGAATGAAATGTGAAAACATTGTGCTAATATCCTTAGTGATTGAAAGTAAATGTTCTCGCCAATAGAAGCAGTTTTTGCATTAATTTTGCAACGCGCATACACACACACGAAGAAACTGATCGGTGAAACTTTTTATTTTCAGAAATTTTTAATGCTTCACAAAATGCAAGCCGGACTATGACAATTAGAACTGTGTTAAAAATACGCGAGAGTCTACTTGTATCTTGTAGCTGTTTAAACAACTCTTACTTTCACTACAGGGACACGTTCAGCTAATTACGTCACGAAGATATGGTGCGGTTGATTTAAAAATACGCGAGAGTCTACTTGTATCTTGTAGCTGTTTAAACAACTCTTACTTTGACTACAATGACACGTTCAGCTAATTACGTCACGAAGATATGGTGTGGTTGATTTAAAAATACGCGAGAGTTTACTTGTATCTTGTAGCAGTTTAAACAACTCTTACTTTCACTACAGGGTCACGTTCAGCTAATTACGTCACGAAGATATGGTGTGGTTGATTTAAAAATACGCGAAAGTCTACTTGTATCTTGTAGCTGTTTAAACAACTCTTACTTTGACTACAGGGTCACGTTCAGCTAATTACGTCACGACGATATGGTGTGGTTGATTTAAAAATACGCGAAAGTCTACTTGTATCTTGTAGCTATTTAAACAACACTTGCTTTCACTACAGGGTTACATTCAACTAATTACGTCACGAAGATATGGGGTGGCTGATTTTTAGGGTGGAGGTCGATTGGCAGGATGGAAACAGGCCAGTCCCAGTCAGAATTTTGAGAGCATTGAGTATACCACAAAATATTCTGTCAAGTGTCTGTAAACAGTTTCAAAAGACAGGAGGTGTTCGTCGCCGACCAGAACAAGACCGCTACAGAGCCACAATTGCTATATTATATGAGGCTGACTACTAGACGGAACAAATAGGTGTTCACCAGGTACCTCTCTTTAGAGCAAAAAGCAAGCAGTTTCCAAAGAGATCTTGAATTCACTCAAAGAAACATACCTGATTCGCTTTCATTTCGCCAAGTTAAAAATGCACAAAGCAGGGGAGTATTTAGAGGGGAAAGGGACACAACGGGCATGACCTTCCCGAAAGTGTTTCACTTTTTTTTTTGTTAAACTGCGACTTACATTAGAAAAATGCTTTAATTTAATAAAAATGCATCAACTTTCATTAGAAAATAGCGCTTTAATTTTTTCTTATATTTTTATTAACTTTTACTTTGTCCTGATGGATTTCGAAATTTCCATTTTTTGTCGGCCTCCCCTCGAAAAAAATTCAATATACGTCCCTGGAATTACGCATTTCTTACTTACTCTTTCCCTGAATTAAAGTGTAAAACATTCTGCAAATTGTTCAGAGGCTCACACGAACTTGGTTTGGATAAATGCTTGTAGGGACTAAATGCATTATGCCATTAAATTGTGAGAATAAAAAGCTATTCATGATAATGTAAACTTCTTCAATAAAATCAATGATAGTAGAAAAAGTTCTACTGAAGACTTTGGTGTCCAAGCCTACATTTTATGACAAAATCACAGGATGGAATTCCGTTACAAATGAGGTATGTATTTTTTTCACATAAAGTTTACGGCACGCCACTGGATTTGACATTAGTCAGGGTCATTGGATGTCTTTGATTATCCTGATAGTCTTTTCCGAGCGATGCTTATAGGAGCAGAGTTAGAAACTAAAACACATTACTTTTTTCCCCCGAGAAATGTTTACATAAACAGACTATTTAGCTTCTCGAAACCAGATGACTGAACTTCAGGTGCGATTCGTTGCTACAACGGAAATGAAGACGTTTAAATATTTGGGGATAGAAGCTACCATGCTTACATATTCTTAAGTCTGGAAGAGGAAATGCGTTTATATTTGTGACAGAAGTTGGAAGTCAGGTCAAAACATTATCTGAGAGAGAATTCATACGAGAAATGAGAAGTCTCCCTGCGTTATATTGCATTTATTACTCAAGCAATTCAGTTCAGTACAGAAGCTGCGTTTCTACAGAGGAAGTGGTGCGGTATTTTTATAAGTGGCCGTGAATGTGGGATGAAAATCGAAAACAGGCCGTGCCGGGGTTTCTAACTTGACCCGTGCAGACCTCTGAATTCGGTGTCATGTTTCTTGTTTTCAATTGTCGAAAGACGCGCGTATTAGCGCCACAACTCACTGGCACCCATTTTATTCGAATAAGCCTTTCACAGCTCAGTTTTTATCAAGGGTAAAGCAGCTCAATTCGATGAAAAATTTTATTTGAAAAGAGCAGATGCAAGTACGACCAAGATTTTCAACATAACTTCTCCATACCTAGCGCTCACTTTTCTCGCTCGGTGGCGCATAAATCTATAATTCTTTCAGAATCTTAGTTTCTTGGAGATGGAATGGAAAAAGACATTTCCATGAAATATCTTTTCCCACTACACCTCCATTCCATGAATTGGAAATACCTTTTTTCATGACGCAGATTTTGAAATTTTCTTCATATTGAATTTTATTTTCTTGGTAACAGCGTCGTAATACATGACAGAAGAAAGTACATCATGCAGTCTTTCTAGCCACTCCGATGGCAGAATATTTCGCGGCGTGCGTACGGATCCTGGATGAACACGGTGGTGTGCTTGTCTAAGAGCGCCGGTTCCGTCATTTTTCTGCAACCAGTGAACCTAAATTTGTACTGGAAAATTCTTTACAGTTTTTGCGGCCATGAAATTCAGAAACCAAAAAATATATATACGAGGATAGGGAATTCCGCTGAATTTACGAAAAAGAAAGTGAAGCTTTCATAACTGTAGCATTATTTTTCAATCTAATGTCCTTGCAGTTCGATACTTTTGTAAATGTCTACAAGCTTCTTGATCATGTAGGAGAAGGTCTTCGGCTCCCCTGAAGCCATCTGCGCAAAATTCTTTCACCTCTTTATCACGAAGAGATGAAAATTGTTTGGTGCGAGTTCGAGTTCTGGGCTGTAAGGTGAATGTGGAAGAACCTCAAAATTTTGAATTGGCGCTATAGTTGCAGTAGCTGTATGAGAGCGAACATCGTCATGGCTCAAAGGAACAGAGCTTTTGACAACAATTATCTTTTGTTGAAAATTGCGGCTTTCAGTTTGTCTTTAAGCATTGCTAAATATGTTATAGTGTTAACAGTTTGTGCCTGTTCCTGAAAATGTTCCGAAACAGGCCCATAGGTATCTTAAAACAAGGTTATGGAGATGTTTTTTTCACAGGGAAGACATTTTTGAACTATGTATCTTGGATCACTTTATTTTTCTTTTTTGCTAGGGATGAAAGGTGTTTGCAATCAGCAATTGGTCTCCCCCTTGCAGGGTCAAAATGACGTACTTAGGTCATGTTTTCAATAAAAACTCTTTTCAGTACACCTGGATCTTCATAACGCTGCAAAAACTGGGTGGAAATCTTCATACTCTGTTGATCCTGATGATCAGTCAGATGTTTCAAGACTCATCTGGCACACACTTTCCGGTATTCAAAGTCGTTGTGTACCATTGCACACGCGGAAACACAACTTATGTCCAACATATCATCCACAGGAAACTCAGTAATTTGTCGGTCTTCTTAAATGAGAGAGTTCACCGAATTGACATGGTTTTGAGTTCGCAGCGATGATGGACTCCCTGATCCAGCTTTGTCACTAATACTTGGTATGCCAAATTTAAACATATAGCATATACCTTTAATTTGACCTTCCTTTTGAGTTTCTATTTTCTTATGTAAATTTAATTGCTGCTCGGTTTAATTTTTCTCACTAAACGACACATTACTTCCAAGAACTGCTTGTACGTTTTGACAACGCTGACAGTGAGGCAGAAGAAAATAACATCTACGTGGAATGAAAAAGAGGGTGGTGGAGAGGAGTAACGGAGAGATGAAAAGTTCGTTGTATAGATGAATAACGTCTGGTAACTACACTGCTCAAAATAATTAGGGGAGCATGTGACTTTTGCAACATGATGCAAGCCAATCGTGTGATATCTTACCAAAACGTGGAAAAGGAAGTCGAGTGTGGCGTAGACAGCCGAAGCACGCATATCCGTATGCAAATTAGCGTCTATGACATCAGAATACATAAATCACAGATTGGGATTAAACGAATATTTTCCGGGAGCTTCCTTATTGTTCCACGTTTACCGTGACATGTCATTTCTTTTTTCCACGAGCTAGAAGCAGGTCAGACACAGCGGGTAGTAGCAGAGATCAGACACAGTGTGTGGTAGTTGGAGTGTCAGGAAGTGTCATTTCTCGACTCTGGACGCGATTCCAAGATACAAGAAGTGTTCGGAGAAGGTAAGGTTAAGGCTGTACACGAGCAACTATAGCAAGGGACGACCGTTATGTTCTGTTAATAGCCCATCGGAGCAAGTGG
The DNA here is from genome assembly GCA_039090855.1 of Macrothele yani. Classification (NCBI taxonomy): domain Eukaryota; kingdom Metazoa; phylum Arthropoda; class Arachnida; order Araneae; family Macrothelidae; genus Macrothele; species Macrothele yani. Next base: position 76,969,033 of record CM077025.1, on the reverse strand, counting down.
CAAAATGCTATTCAGATCGAGTGAAAACTTCTCGTGACAACAAGACGCAGGTTGTTAGCTCAAACTGCCCGCAATCGCATTCACCAAGGTGGCCTTTATGCATGGTGTGTGTCCTTTTAACCACACGACATCGTACAGCCCATAGAAACTGGGCTGAAGAATATCGTGGTTGGGGACACGACGAGTAGAGTCAAGTTCTCCTCTTTGACGAGTCGAGATTCAGTCTGAAGTCTGACAATCGACGAGCCCGTATCTGGTGGGGACTTGGCATCCCAAGTGACCCAGCTTATGTGCGGGAAACATCACATTACGGCGGATATGGATAGTCTGGGCATGCATTAGTATTGGTAGACGTATGGACCTGTACGTCATCCAAAAGGGCAGTCTGACGGCCCAGAGATTCTCAGACCCATTGTCATGCCGTTTGCTGCAGGCATTGGTGATTTGTTCCTTTTCATACATGATAACACTCGATCTCATAGAGCTCGGCTAGTAGACAAGATACTTCAGGAGGCGGGAGTCGAGATTATCGAGTAGCCAGCATTCTTCCCTGACTTAAATCTAATTGAGCTTGCCTGGGATGCACTTGGCTGACGCATTACAGCTTGGCCGGTACCTCCGTTGACTCTATTAAGGAGTGGGGTAGATACCCACAAAATCTCCTCGGTAACTTCATGAATTCCATGCCACACAGGTGTGTAGTAGTCTTAGTCGTTCGCGGGAGTCACACATCCTATTAGACGTCAGTTACGACCTTCAAAAAGTTGCGTTTTCTTGTTGTACAGATATGCATATTGTTGTATAGCATATCGCATCATGTGCATTAAATCCTAATATTTCATGAAAATTCTTTATTGTGCTTTTTATACACATATTACTGAATACTTATACAAAAATAAAATTTTACGTTAAACGGTCGCACATGGTTTTCCTTACAATATCTCTTGCTCTAATTGTTTTGAGCAGTGTATATGGTGGAAATTTCTGTTTATACAGTCATTGTCAAAAAAATAGATGCACCCAGAAGGACGTGTCGGATTGCAATGCTATTTGGGAGGAAGGCAAAGGTTACCAGGAACAATAAATGATTAAACATTGAGGCTGATATGGGCAATATTTATTGAGCTACACGACAATAAGTAGTGCCTCTCAGTATGGCGTCGGGCTGCCATGTTTGCTCACACAACATGCCACACGTCTCGGTATGGAGTAGTACAGGTTCCTAATGGTGTCCTGCGATGAGGCATCCAATGCAGCTTTAGCATTCTCACGCAGTTCCAGCAGATTGTGCTCTAGGGGTGGAGTGTGGATAGCCTGTCCAATAATATTCCACACATTTTCAATCGGCGATAGGTCGGGCGATGCTGCTGGCCATAGCAGAGTGTCAGTGCTTTGAAGGCAAGCTCTCGAGACAGCAGCACTATGCGGATTAGCGTTGCCCTGTTGGAAAATCGTACCGGAGTGAGCGTTCAGAAAAGGTAGGGCAGCTGGTTGCAGGGCCGCTGGTTGCAGGGCCTCATTAACGTAACGTTGGGCTGTCAAATTGCCTATAATGAGCACCAAAGGTGATCTGGCATCGTAGGCAATTGCATCCCACACCATGACCCCCAACTTCTGGACGTGTGACGCTCGACAACAAATCGTTAATCTTGGCGCTGACCACGGTGCCTCCACATAGGGATTGATTCGGTGGTTGTCTCCTCTAAGACAACGTCCCCACGGCCCGAGCCGACATGTGCTATATGTGATGATTTTCATATTTTTTTTATGGTTTTTGTTTTTTTCACTTGACACGCTCCCGCCTCAGTTGTAGGTTGCTGAGGTTGTGATTATGCGCCAGCTCTGGATTTTAGTTTCTTGTTTTCTTTCCTGTCTTCTCCATTTCATGTTCCTTTTGTTTTTCCGAGCTGGTTAGCTAGACCTACCTGCACGTTTGCCGTGTGCGGTGACCCGTAAGGAAGAAAAAGTGATGCTGGAGGCTGAGGTTTCTGGAGGCCTGTGTGTTGTTGTCGCCAGTTGCCAACACTCCTCTTTGCCCCCTGCTTCACCCTAAACAGGCGGCTAGGAACTAACCCACTCCTAGTCAATGAGGTCTGTGGCCGAGTGGAGCCAAGACCTCTAACGGCTTGTCGTTTTGCACGACAGGGTGAGTCTGGGGATAGGGTGGGCATGCCAAAGGGGTGTTCCCCAGGCATGGGAAATTCTGGGTGCACGCCGAGCGCATGTCTGCCCTATCAACTTGCTATATTCGCTTGCTATCCCTAGAGCCGTGTCCCGCGTCCTCTTGGGCTTGCGGACCTCCGGCTCTCCCTCGTTGCTCGATTGTGGGTGGGGAAGTCGGCGGACGAATTATTAATTTTTTTCATGTATGAAAATAAAATTTCCCAAGAACCAAAAAGCAAAAGAGGTATGGAGGAAGGCTCATCCCCTTCTGCAAAAAAACATGTCCCTGATTGTTCGAATGCCCGTTTCTTTTTTGTGCACTCATTGGACCCTTCAAAGCCTTTGAGTGCCAAAAGTCCATTTTGGATAAATAAAGCTCTTCAATCCATTGCAAGCTCTCCTAAGAGCGTAAAGAAGCTCCAATCTGGAGATCTTCTGGTAGAAATGTCCACTGTGGCCTACTGTTCCACACTTATTAACACCACCACGCTGCTTGAGACTCCGGTCAAAATAACACCCCATGGATACCTAAATTCATCTCAAGGTGTTGTCTCCTCTCAGGACCTCGTTGAGTGTGCTGAGGAAGAATTACTTGAAGAACTGAGGAGTCAACGCGTTACGGGTGTGCGGCGTATTCTATTAAGGCGAAATGGGCAGTACGTCCCATCCCGGAACATCATTTTAACTTTTGATAGCATTTCCCTGCCTACGTCCATCAAGGCAGGGTATCTCCAACTAGAAGTACGCCCGTACATCCCTAACCCGTTGAGATGTTTTAGGTGTCAGTCGTACGGCCATTCTCAGCAGTCGTGCAGGAGCAATCCTAGGTGTGGACGCTGTGGTGCCGCAGAGCATCTTTTGTCAGAATGTGTGGCCGAGGCTGAGTTTTGTGTGAACTGTAAGGGTTCACACGCAGCATCAGCCAAAGATTGTCCCAAGTGGAAGGAGGAGAAGGAAATCCAAAGGCTCAAAACGGTGGAAAATATTTCCTATCCTGAGGCCAGAAGAAGAGTAGTTCCTGTTATATCTGATCGGCGATCATACGCTTCAGTGGTGGTTGCCAAATCTACGGTTGCCATTCAGACCGACATTCAGATCCCCCTAAATGTCCATACAATGTAATCGAAATCATCGCAGCCGGACTGGAGGCATTCCTGTCTCGAGCTAGGGGTCTGAAAGCGCCACCCACCACTTCGCCGAAGCAGACTCATCCCACCACCAACAAGGGAACTCAGGCCACTTCTTCTAGCAAGAAAACAAAAGCCCAGGATAAGAAAAGCATTTCTTCTCCTCCAAAATCTGAGCAAGCGACTCAACGTCGTGCGCCTCCCGTTAAGACACTTGGGACAAAGTATGCTCCCATCTTGGCCCCTGGTCACACGCCTCCAGATCTGGGGGAACCTCCATCAGAGGTGATGGAGCCTGACTTCGTTTGATCATTTTCATTTTCATTTCACTTTTAACCATGGCTTCAATCATTCAGTGGAACTGTCGAGGTTTTCGGACGAGTTTTGATGAAGTGAAACATCTGCTTTCGTTGTACTCTCCGGTGTTTTTTTGTTTACAGGAAACAAAACTTAAACCATCAGACCTGCTTTCCGTTCGAGGCTACAGTGCGTATCGGACGGATAATGCATCGGGAGACATCGCCTGTGGGGAAGTCGCCATTCTTGTCCCTCACAGTGTTCCGGTGTCTTCCGTTGCGATATCCACAACTTTGCAGCCCGTGGCGGTTCGAATATCTGTGCCTGTGCCTCTTACTGTCTGCAGTGTCTATCTGCCGCTGGACGAAAACGTAAGCGTCTCTGTACTGGAGAGATTGGTTGATCAGCTGCCTTCACCCTTTCTTTTTCTGGGTGACTTCAATGCTCATCATCATTTGTGGGGTAGTGTCAGCATCAGCACGAGAGGTCGTCGTATAGAGTCTCTTCTGTCCTCGGCCTCTTTGTGCCTTTTTAACACCAGTGCTGACACGTACTACCATGAGCCGACAAGATCCTTCAGTGCGATCGATTTGACCTTGGGATCACCATCGATTATTGCTGATTGGTCGTGGACGGTGTGTAATGACCTCCACGGGAGCGACCATTTTCCAATTGTCCTCTCGCATCATGCGAACATGCCATCTTCTGCCTCCCGCCCTCCTCGGTGGAGGATGGAGTGTGCGAGATGGGAAGTCTTCACACCATCAGCATTGATATCTTCTACAATGGTGACCCAAGAGTCAATCGACGCAGCGGTTCTTGAAGTCACAAATTGTATTCTTCAGGCAACTGATCTTTCTATACCAAAAACATCTGCGACACTCTCCAGAAGTCCGAAGCCTTGGTGGACCCCTGAATGCGCAGTGGCTAGGAGAGCTCAACATAAGGCCTGGTCTACGTTTCGGCGTTATCCAACCGATGCTAATCTCGTTACATTCAAACGAGCAAAATCCTATGCTCGGTTGGTGCGTCGACGTAGCAAGAGGGAGTCTTAGATCCAGTATGTTTCATCTCTCACTTCACGTGCCAGTTCGAAAAGTGTGTGGGACAAGATTCGTAAGATCCGGGGTAACTACAGCTCTCACCAGATCTCCATTCTCGAGAGTAACGGCTGCACATATGCTGATGTCGGGGAGATTGCTGATTGTTTGGGGGAGGCGTTTGCCTCCGTGTCGAGTGACCTGGTGTATCCTTCCTCCTTTCTGAGGATTAAATCTACTACGGAACGCCAGAGAATCTCCTTAGCGCCTTTTAATGACACAAGTAATAACTCCCCCTTCAGCATGGTTGAACTCAGGGTGGCTCTGCATCGGTCCGGCGCTACATCTGTCGGTCCCGATGGCATCCACTATGACATGCTCCGTCATCTCTCGCAGTCGTCTCTCGAGGATCTCTTAATCTTGTACAATCGTATTTGGTCGAAGCACAGTTTCCCGGTATCGTGGCGAAAAGCTTTTGTTCTGCCTTTTCCCAAACCTGGCAAGGATCCCAAGTCTTCCTCTAGTTATCGTCCAATTGCTCTCACTAGCTGTCTGTGTAAAGTTCTTGAACGCATGGTAAATTCCCGGTTAGTTCATTTTTTAGAATATCATCAAGTTCTGTCACCATCACAAAGCGGCTTTCGCCGTCATCGTTCAACTCACGATCATCTCCTGCACCTTGAGACATCTGTGCGCGAGGCGTTAGGCAGCACCTGGTTTCTGTATTTTTTGATATTGAAAAAGCTTATGATCGAGCGTGGCGGCACGGTATTATCCGTGTCCTCCACGCATGCGGATTGCAAGGAAATCTTCCGACATTTATTTTAAATTTTCTTCGCAATCGGGTGTTCCAGGCGCGCTTGGGTACGACGCTATCGGCAACAATCCATCAAGAACAAGGTGTTCCTCAAGGTTGCATTTTATCTGTCACATTGTTCATCCTGCGCATTAATTGTCTCCTCACAAATATTCCTCCTGCGGTTTCGCCTACTGTCTATGTTGATGACTTGCACATTTTCTGCTCGTCATCAAGCATGCATTTTATTGAAAGGCAGTTGCAGTCTGCAATTAATCAGATCTTTAAAGCGGCGAATAGCAATGGTTTCGTTCTTTCTCCCGACAAGACAGCGTGTGCCCATTTCTGCCGGAGGCATGGCCTCCATCCTGACCCAGAGCTGTATTTAAACCGTGCAGCCATACCAGTTTTGCCGGAGACCAAGTTTCTTGGTCTGACCGTCGACCGTGCGCACGTTCGGCGGCTCAAGATTTCCTGTCTGCGGGCTCTATCTATTCTTAAGATCCTTTCGAGAGTCTCGTGGGGCGCAGACAGGATGTCTTTAATTCGCATTTACCATTCCTTAATACAGTCGAAACTGGATTATGGTTGTATCGTGTATGGCTCTGCTCGTCTTTCCGTTTTCCGGCCTTTGGACACTGTTCACCATCAAGCACTGCGTCTTTGTTCGGGAGCATTTCGAACATCTCCAATTCCTAGCCAATACGCTGACGCGAACGAACCATCGCTTGAATTACGCCGTCTGCAGCTGTCTATTCAATTCTAATTGAAACTTAGATCTCTTCCAGACCATCCTTTATACGATGCAGTTTTTCATCCCCAGCATGCTCGTTTATTCGGGAACTGGCCCTCGTGCATTTCAACCTTCGGTCTTCGTATGGCGGCCGTAGCCCGTGATGTAGGGCTCGACTTGTCACTTGTTGGAGAGACCAGGGGCTTTGGGGATCCTCCATGGCACCCACTTGGTGTCATGGTTGATACCACCTTTACGTCTTTCGATAAATCCTCAACCCCTGCGTTAGTGTACCAGCAGCTCTTCGCTGAGCACCGTGACATCAATTCTGACTACACTCCTATTTTTACTGATGGCTCCAAGATGCATGGAGTTGTTGGATCCGCGGCTGTCTGTGTAGATGACGTTTTAGTAGCGCGGATCCCAGCTGAGGCCACGGTGTTTTCGGCGGAGATGCATGCTGTGTATCTCGCCCTTCTCCATGTTCAGTCGAGTTCTCATCATCGTGCTATGGTCTATACGGATTCCTTAAGTGTCTTGCAGTCTTTGTCATCTGCAGATTGCCGTGACCATCCTTTTCTCGTGAATGTGAGACAGTTACTTCGTCGTTTGCTCGGGGACGGTCTTCATGTTCAGTTTTGCTGGATTCCTGGGCATGTTGGAATCTCGGGTAACGAGTGTGCTGATGCGGCTGCTAGATCTGCTTCCTCTTTGGTCGTCACACCCTTGCCACTGTATCACCGGGATTTCCGCTTTATCTTCCGCGAACATATCAAGCGAACGTGGCAGGGTCTGTGGGACCAACAGGTGGAAAATAAACTGCATCGTATTAAACCTAATCTTGAAGTCTGGAAATCCTCATATCGTCGGAACCGTAGGGAGGAAGTGGTGCTTGCGCGTCTCCGCATTGGGCATTGTCGTTTCACTCACCGCTTTTTGCTGTGTGGCAACACTGCGCCGATGTGTGAGGCGTGCAATTGCCGACTCACCGTCACTCATCTTCTGTGTACCTGTGTTCGTTTTCGTGATGTACGTTTTCATTTCTTTCATTCTCATTTGTTGAACGAGGACGCCGCTGCACTGCAGCGGCTTCTAAATGACCACTGCAATACTGTTGCTGTTTTTTCATTTTTTAAAGAAATTTACTATTTTAAACGTATCTAGATTTTAGCCCTATCATCATCCTCATTTCTCAGTTTTACTGAATCAGCTAGATTTTAATCATTGCATCATGTTTTTAATAGTGTTTGTTTCATTACCTTTTTTAGCCCTTCCATCGTTCTCATTTTTCAGTTTTACATGGCCAGTCAGATTTTAAGCTTGTTACCACATTTTTAATACTGTTTGTTTTTCTTGTGTCTGGCGCTCTTTGGCCAACCATGGCCCTTGCGCCATAAAAAATCAAACAACCAACCAACCAACCAACCAACCAACCAACCTCTAAGACAAAAACGGGACTCATCACTGAAAATCACCCGCTGTCATTCTGAGGTTGGTTGGTTGGTTGGTTATTAGATTTTATTGGCGCAAGGGCCATGGTTGGCCAAAGAGCGCCAGACACAAGACAAACAGACAAAAGTAAAAAAAAAAGCGAAGCATAAATCGCAAAAACTGGCTGACCAAGTAAAACCGAACCATGAGCACGAAGGAAGGGCCAAAAAAGACAAAGAAACAAACAGCATGAAAAACATGGCACAATGGTGAGAAACAAGCCGATTAAGTAAAACTGAGGTTGGTTGGTTGGTTGGTTGATTTTAGTGGCGCAAGGGGCAGGTTTGGCCAAAGAGCGCCAGACAAAGAACTATCAGCTACAGATATTTAAAAAGCGTGGAAAATGATTAAGAGCAGACAGGCTTGGTAAAATTTGGAAAAAAGGATGATGAAAGCAGTGAAGACAAGTTAGTTAATTGGGTTTATATAAAAATTTATTAACTTACTATTGTAATTATTATAATTTGGTTTTCATTTAACACAACTACACAAAGGATGAGTCACAGGAGGGGGACGAACCGTCACTCTCCTCCCCCACACTCCTCAGCAATGCTGGCCGAGGGCGGGGACGAACTGTCACTCTCCTCCCCCCATGTTTCTCTGCAATGTTGGTTGAGGCTGGGGACGAACTGTCACTCTCCTCCCCCTATGTTCCTCTATAATGTTGGTTGAGGGTGGGGACCTCGCTGAGTCCGAGACAGTTGCAATGTTGGTCAGGCGGACCGCGACAGTTGGATGGACACTGCACACCTTTGCGGATTGAGGGCCGGGTCTTCCGCACGTGCAGGCTTTCTGCTGGGAACTGAAAGAGTCGGTCGTCTTCAAAAGAGAAGGCGCAGACTCAGCTATCTGTAGCTCGGGGAAATCCACCTGAGTCGCTTGTTCAGCTGTAGATCGCTTGGCAAGTGCGGCGAGAGCTACAGGGCGCGGAACAAAGGGCTGCACGGGTTGAGGCCCAGACTGAACTACTGCGGCAAAAGTACGCTGTCGATTGGTGGGTATACCCAACTTGGCCTTTGCAGCAGGGTACGAGAGGCCTTCCAGGGTTTTGAGGCGCTGGATCGCCATCTCGTCCTTCCATTTCATACAGTTGCGGGAGTAAGCTGCATGGGCCTCACCACAGTTAACACAGCAGGCCGCAGAAGTGCAACCCTCCCCGTCATGTTCACTGGAGCCACAATTAGCGCAACGAGCGGAACTCTTACAGAAACGTTGTGAATGCCCGTACCTCTGGCACCTGAAACAGCGCAGAGGACTGGGAATGTACGGGCGAACTCCACAGACCAAGTAGCCAGCCTTGATTTCGGTTGGAACTTTCGGGGAGTTAAAAGTCAAGATCACATTTTTAGACTTAATCAAAGAACCATCGCGCCGAAACATCATACGACGTGCAGCAATAACACCTTGATCTGCAAGTTCAGTCACCAATTCTTCTTCACTGCATGGCAAGAGATCAAACTCCGAAATAACACCCCGAGAGGTGTTAAGAAACGGGTGAGGTGTCACTTTGACAGGAATGCCTTGAAGACTAGTGAGGTGCAAAAAAGTGTTACTCTGAGAAACACTGCAAGTTTGGACAAGCAGGTCCCCAGAGCGAAGCTTCTTCACAGACCTCAAGGGGCCAACCGCAGCGTCCAAAGCTTTACAAATGAAAAAGGGAGATTTGGTAGACAGTCTCTCATTCGGATCGATGGATTCCACAACTAAGTGTGTAGCATGCGTAGTCACAGCAAACGAGGGGAGACGACGCTTCTGGAGCGACTGGAACAGCTGCCGAAGAAGAGGTTCCACATTCTTGGTCCAGGTCAAGGTCTAAAGACCGTTTAAGGTTATGAGACTTGGTAGGTTGAGAAGACGAAGGAGAGTCATTGTCAATAATCATTTTCTCAGGCGACTTAAATTTGGAGTTTTTCTTTTTGTTTTTATCCATGGAAAAAAGGAAGAGGATTCGTCTGCAAACTACTCCACCCACCACCGAGCCCTACGAGGGAGAACTGGAGGTCTGCAAGTCAAGAAAATGACGCTGGACACAGTTCTGGAGCTTATACGTTGCAGATATAGTCTGTTGGCTGTGATCACACGCACTCGGCGGACACTTCGGCCTCCGGGTACCGTCATGCCAACGCCTTTGGCATGATCCCACAGCCCCCGGGCTTACCCTGCCGTGCTATACGACAAAAAAGCCGCTAAAGCCCTGTACACAACTTGGTACAAGACTTCTGACTAGAGGTGGGTTAGTCTCTAGCCTCCCGTTTACAGCGAAGCCGTGGTCGAAGAGGAGTGTTGGTACACAGGAGGCACTTAACTCGTCTCCTGCGACCTCAGCCGCCAGACATCCCATTTCCGCCTCACGGGTCTCCGCACGCGGCAAACATGCAGGTAGGTCTAGCACCCAAACCAGCTAAAAGGAAAAAAGTAATCCAAGGAAGACAAAACCCTGGAAGGGAACCTAAACGGAATCTCAGCAACCTACAAACTGAGCGGTTAATATAAAACAGTTAGTGGTGGAGGGTAACAAAACCACAAGACCGGGGTGTTAGTACATAACGTGGTAGCGATTAGGTAGAGAATACAACACGGGCAACTGGCCAGTGGAGAAAATAAATAAAAACGAAAAAGCGAGACACAAGACCAGCTCGGGAACGTGGGGACGCTACTCCCCAACAGCTGGATGAACAGCCGTCCCTGCAAACACCAACAGCACCAAAATAAAAATCAAGCGGTGGCATGACATCAGATGTTGACCAGTCACAAGGTCAGCTCGGGCCGTGGGGGCGCTGCTCCCCAAATAACTGGAAAACCAGTTATCCCCGTGCGGGGCTGTCATTCTGAGTGGCTCCATGTCAGTCTGACACGACACCATTGTAGTCTTTGGCGACGATGCAGTGGTGTTAAGGGCAGTCGTCGTAACGGTCTGCGTGCGTGTAATCCTACGTTGTGCAGCCGTTTGCCAATGTGCTAACACTAATCGGACGATGCATGGAGGGCACCACTGCTCGCTGAATATCCGCAATCGTGGCTGTTAGGTCACTCTGCGCATGTCGGACAACACGTCGGTCCTCTCTCTCTGTGGTTCGTCTAGGTCTCCCAGACCCTTCCTGTCGCTGCTGCGTGCCTTGTTCTATCCATTGCCGCCAACAGCGTGCTATGGGAATATCTGCACGACCGGTATGGCGCGCAATACGCCGATAAGACCATTCCGAATTGCTTCCTCCAACTGCTCGAATTGCTTCCAGACTTTTCTCCGAGGCAAACTTCATTTGCAAAGGATGCAACCAACACAACAGCACGAGTCAAAATGGCAAGCATGCGCAACGGGACGACCTTATATAGCCTGTCAGGCACAGCGCTACGACCTCTCCTTGCTTGTGTCACATGAGTGGCCGAGCGTGATACTTGGATCATTTGCATGTCTCACGATGTCACACTTATCTACCAAGTTGAATTCCTGCCAGTTGCTTCCTTCTGCGTGCAACCATTTTTTTGACGATGAGTGTATATACGATTGATTTTAAGAGTCATTTTATGAATTGCAACCTGAGAATAATCGACTAAAGTGCATAGGTGCCCAAATCTCCACTTCATGGAGAATAAACAACTAGTTGATATTACTTAAGTTTGCTGATCCTTTTCACTTTGGAAGTTTATTCATTTAGCTATTTTAGTGTGATTTATGTTCAACAAGTTTAGTTAAGGCAACAATTTCAACTAAAAACTTTACAAACCTTTCTGTCCATTCGTAAATGTTTCTCTGGCCTATGCCCTTATAGTATTACTGTACTATGCTACATTCTTCTGTGAACTTCAACGGGATTTACCCCTTCTTCCCAAAGGAACTTAATTAGGACACGACGTTCAGCAACAGTGCAATCGGAAAGAGGAGCTTTCGTGTTTACACACTCACCGCCGGAGCCAGGCTAACGTGAAACGTTGCGCAATGAAGGAGCCACCCTGTCTAACTGCTGCTATGATGCGTTTAGCATTGGTCGGCTACTGTCTCTTGCGGTATCAGTTTAATACACACTTTGCCTTTAATTTTGATTTGTAGAGTTCCATGTGATTGTGGCATTTTGTGAAACTTTCTGAATTTGAGGTATTTTCGCTAGAAGGCGCATCTTTTCAGCATTTATTGTTACCACATCAGATGCCACGAAATAACTTTTTATTTCCTTGTTATAGTTGTTGGAGTGCCTTCAAGTACTCACATCAGTAGCCCATTTTTTATTTTCTAAAAGTTGGAAAGGGTGAGAGAGCGATCATCTGACTTATTACAGTTTCATTTTATGTTTTGCTCCGACCGAAAGCTTCTTAATTACTAAAACATGCTTTCCACAACTACATGCGTCTCAACTGGTGGACTGGATCATTGAGCTACGCAATTGTGTGTGTGCAAACACTGTAAGTCCAAGAGCAGTTTCACGCGTGCAGTATATGCATGTCCACCACATGCGCATACTCTTTGTATATCTGAACTTTGATATCAACTGAACTACTCCGTCTTCACAATTCAGAGAAACCCTGCGTTTCCTTCTCTCTCTCTTTTTTTCTTTTTTTGATTAAAGATTTAACGACCACCGTGAGCAACTCAGTGGGCTATAAGCAGTCGCCCGTTCCTAATTTAGCACTACTGGTTCCAGGGAAGGGAGAGAGCCAGTGCCGTAAGACAAACACAACATACATGCCTCACCGGGATTCGGACTCGGACCCATCTCGGACGAATGATCAGAAGCCATCGCTTACCGGGGTGACCTTGCGTTTTATTTTTAAAAGCTTACTTCAATTCAGACTGAAAGTAGATAAAAACACATCAGTTTTGTGTCCATCTCGTCATTCATCAGGTGTTGGTTATAATTTTCTTCCCTTTTCCAATTAAGAAAAGCACGTATTTTGAATAAAAAGAAAGAAGTACATGCTTATAGTAGAACTTTATCTGTCCGTTCGCCTGTGGATACCATATCTCTGCACCAATTAGTCACATTTGAAAAATTCTTTTTGCGTTGGAAATCCCGAAATGTGAGAGCGATTATCTTTGCTTTCCGGTTCTTTTCTGATACTTCACTGCTACAGGCCATAAAATATATGCTATTGAATTTTATTCCATATAATTACTTCTAATTCCGACTTTACAAAAAATTATTTCTTTCCTTCGATGCCATTTATAACAAAGACTTTTTTTGGGTAGAGTTTCTTTTTCAAGTAATACACAGTTTTTCCGCTAGGGAAGGGGCGTAAAGGTAAATCGCTATTTCACCGAATTCTCCATTCTAAGTGTCCGACTTCAGAAATCCCTTTTGCATTGGGTAGAGAGTTTTTGGCGGGAAATGTTCTATATAAAATTTCCATTTTTTTTTTTTTGTAAAGAACCGTTTTACCACTGGAAGGTGTAACTGTATATTTCCGTTTCCGATGAATTTGCAGCAATATCTGTGCCTTTGAAAACTCGATTGAAAAAATTGCTTTGCGCTCAAATACCGCTTACCACAGAAAGCCTTCTGCACATACTTTCTTCTTAAAACGATGCACAGTTTTTCCGCCAGAGACTTAATATATATTCTGTTTTTCTGAATATCTCCGCTTTTAACATTTCCATTTGAAAAATTCTTTCTTTGTCGGACAGCGTTTCTGGTGCGGAATGCTTTGCATGTAATTTAATTTTTTCTGAACGCACAAGTTTGCCATTAGAGGGCATAAGGTTTCGTTTTCGTTTACAGCATATTTTTGCAGCACTACCTGCGCATTTAAAAACCCGGTTATGAAAAATCATTTTAAGGTCAGATGCGGTTAACTACGAAACTATTTTATTCCATTTTCCGTCCAAAATAATACACAATTTTACCACTTAGGAGCAGAAACATTTGATCTGTTTTCCGCGATATCTAAGCTTCTAAAAGTTCGATTTAAAAAAATGTTCTTTAACACAGGGCACGATTCACCTTGCGGAACATTTAGCTTGACTCCTGGGTTTTTGTAGTTCATAGTTCTGGTGCTAAGTGGTGCTAGTGTATATTTCTGCTTGCCACTGGATCTTCGCTTTTAAAAATCCTATTGAATTTTTTTTTACTGCAAGCCATTCACTGCAGTAAAGATTGAGAGCATTATAATTTTTAACTAATGCGCAGCTTTTCCGTTGGGTGGCGTCAATGCCAAAAAAAAAAATTTCTCGCTACCTCTGTTTTCGGAAGACATATTTGAAAATAATTTTTTTTCCTTAGCATAGATTTTGCAGTGAAGAATACTTTACGCAAATATATTTCCTAATTTTCCATTATTCCAAATCCTTCTGCCAGGGGGCGTCAACTTACATTTCTATTTGAAAAAGTCTATTCAATTCTAAGAATTCCTTTGGAAAAATCCTTTCTTGGTAGGGTACTCTTCATTATGAAAAGTTTATTGCACCCATTTTTTTCTTTTCGTAACGCACAGCTTTTCCACTGCGGTTAGTAAAGTTATATCTCGTTTCCCTCTCTATCTCTTCTAATTGTTCGATTTAAAACTCTGTTTTGTTTCTCACATCTCTCGCTGTGAGAAATGTATTGCGCACTGTTTGTTAATTTTCGAAACACACTTTTCAGTCGCTAGCTGTAGTAAGTAGCCATGTCTATTTGTGGATGTTTTATCGATTGTACTGTTGATGTTTTTAGTAACCGATTCCTTTTACTATGAATAACCCCTCTCACATTGCGTATTTTAAATTATACGCAGTTTTTGCCTTGGTAGTGTAACTGTTATTCCCTTTTTTGCTTAATTTTTAGATTTTTTAAAAATCATCTTTGAAATATTTTTTTCTGTCAGAAAGAACTAAAAAGGCTTGCTCATTACAACCAAAAATTCGATGTCATCTTTCTTGTTTTCTTTTGACTTCATGTGTATGTGAGAGGCAGAATTAAGCATTTCAAAATCAGGGTCTTATAAACTGTTTTGAAATCCATATTACAGTTGCTAATAATGTCACGGGTAGTTGAACGTTATCACAAAGAACCTTAAGACAGATTATCGAGCACTTTATGCATTTTGAAGTACACATATACAGTTGCACCGATTTAAAATGATACATGGTGTAAAAAAGAACAATGAAACTGTAGAGCAAATTATGATTGAAGACTTGCTATTTAACACAGCAACAATGCACAAAGGCGGTTCTCACACCTACAGGAAAACAGCTTCCTAACGCCACAACATCGGTGTCTGAATATTTACTACAGTGTGACTGGCAAGTTGGTTGGCTGTATCTTTCGGCCAAAACTGGGAAAAAAGTATGTCTACCAAAACATTATGATGAGAAAATATCTTATGACGTATACTCTAATTTAGCTTTCATTTTCAGTTGTGTTTGCCTATGTAAATTTCGATTTCGTTCTCTCTTAGCGTTTTAACTTTAACGTTATATTTTCCCACTCACTGAATGTTACTTGGCAACAGTCTTGAGGTCAAGGGTGAATGACGTATGCATGGTTGACAAGCAAGACCGCTGCATATATGTATAATGCCTTAAGCTAGCAGCTGTGTGCTGTGGAGTAATCGTGTAAACAGTAGTTGTGTAAGTTGTAAACGGTATTGTTCATGCAGATAGCGTCTGTCGATTGGTGGTGTAGATATGTATTTCGTATCAAAGTTTCATTAAATTGCTTTGTGTTTACCAATTATACGAAATGATCGTTGTTGTTATTCTAGAGTAATTATTTAGAAGTTTGCATTAGTGAAATGCGGCTGAAATAAAAGACAAACTGTAAGTAACTTTTTCTTGAACTTTATTTGAGTGACGCCTGTTTCACTAAAAGTAAGCGAATAAGAAGAACGAACTTTACGTAGTGTTCCCTAAGCTACGTATACAAGTTTTAAACATTGAGTAACAGTACAATCTGTTTTAGTCGGTGCTACACAAAAGTTTATAGCAGATGTTGAAAGTGATCCCCTTCCGTTTTCTTGGATTTTCTTTTCAAACACACATTTTCAAATTCATTGCAGTTTCAGCTCCGTAATGTTATTTATAATCTGCATGATGCTGTCCATTAACTAATGCAGTGACCGAGAGTGTTTATAAATTCGTTCTACTAAGTAATCCTCAGGAATGAATTACAATGGTTAGATCTAGCTTGGCCGCTTAAATGATCATCCTGGGTTCAGACATGGATTCTACAAGTTGAATGAAAATCCTGGAAATGTGAGGGATACGCACTGTCTTGTCGAAAGAAATTCCTTTTGACAGTCCTCGTCATCTAGCTCTTAGACGAATGGCTCGAATGCATTTTGATAACTCCAGAAACGAATGGGTTCTGAGAAAAAAGGTTACACGACAATCCAACATAATGAGACTGTTCGGTTTAGATATAGCGCAGAATCTCGGCTCCTTAGTCTTGTTTTGCTTGTAGCTTAAATTTGGCTGTTCATATACCCACAGAGAATAACTGCGCCGCTTCGCCACATAATATGTTTTTCAGAACGTCCAATAGAGCTCAGATGCTGCGTAACAACAGGTCGTATGTGTGTACTCTTACCTTTCAGTGGGCTTTCATCTTTTAGTATGGTAACACTTCTTAATCATGTACCTAACTACTTCTGAACCAAACTGATTAGGATAGGTTTGATAAAATCCCCAGCTGTGACGAAGAGACAGTTTGGGCTAACTTTAAAACCTTCCTGGTCTGTATGTCAAAGGGAAAATATGTTTACTTGACGAGAGAAATCACTTGTAGTTGCAAGAGCAGCATATTATAGATCGTCTCTTGCGCTTTCTGTGGAATCATACATATATACTTGCATTACGATGATTAGGAATGCAGGCATAAATGTGACCCATGAAGAAAATTCCTTCCCGAAGAAATCTGATCTGAAATGGGGCTCATGTCCTTTTGAGGCTTAAAAAAAGGACATGAGCCCCATTTCAGATGCTGACCTAAGACAGACTTTGTGGAATGCAATAAAGCCGTGAAATGCAAGGGTTTTATCACTGTATTTTGTTGTGGGATGACTGCACTGAATGAGAATACAAATGTTTTTTGCAATATTACCATTTTCAGAGAATGAGTGGGCAATGGACAAAAAAAGTATTTGCGCACATGCATTATTTTGCATTAATAAATGTGGAAAGCCCCAAATTTACCGCAAATTTTCAATACGGTTGAGGCCTGGCGATTGTGTGTGTGTGTGTGTGTGTGGAGGGGGGGTGATTCGTTTGAATTTTCACTTTATAAAGCAACCACGACTTTATTACGTTGGCTGTATGTTTCGGATTGTTGCCCTGTTGAAAATAGAGTGAATATGTAATTCCCAATTTCCACGGACTGCCCAGTAAATTACCTTGCAATATGTCAATATATTGTCTATCATTCATTTTACCTTCAATAAAGGACATATTGCCAATTCCATTAAAAGCCATGCATCCCCAAATCATTACATGACCACAACCATGTTTTGCAGTTTGTCTCCAATTATTTGTTTCAAGGAAAGTGTTTGGCTTTCGCCACACATATTTCTTTCCATCTGAACCGAAAATGTTAAACCTGCTTTCGTCGGAAAATATCACATTTTGCCAAAACTCTGCTGGTTTGCTGACATAAGCTTTGGCAAACTTCTGCCTATTTGTTTCACTGATATAAAGTTTTTTCTGGTTGTCGTGTTTCAAATATGTGCATCGTGAAGTATATTACGAACAGTTTGAGAATTTACTGTATTCTCTTATGGTGAAGCGACATAAGTTTCCAATTATCGAGCGCTGATGGAGAGCGTTTTCCATATTTTCCTAACGTTGCCCCTCCGTGGCCTTGCATTTAGCTTCTTCGGACGCCCAGATCGTAATTTATTGTCTGTACTATCACTCTCTTTTTTTCTGTTTTATTACGTACCAAACACTAGAAAAGCTCAAGTTCAACTTCTTATCAATTTTGCGATAATTTACACCACAGTCGTGAAGAGCTATGATCCTTTCCCATACTGAAATGGAAAACTCGCACTTTTTGGAGCCATGGCAGCTGAAACTAAATAAACGGCTGCTCCCAAGATCTTATAACGCGTCTTTTAAACAGTGCGAGACTTTCATTTGCTGCCAGTTTGCATAATGTAATGTTTAACTGCATTAAAACAGAGCGTTATTTTGTGTACAGGTACTTTTTTTGGCATGAAAAATTAAAATTTTAATTTGCTGTGTATAGACATTATGATCAGAGAAATGGCAATGGGCTGGACATATTTCCAGGACAGACCACCGATGGACAACCGAACTTTTAGACAGGATTCCAAGGGACAGGAAAAGACCCAGAAGAAGACCACATGGGAGATGGGTGGATGAAATTCGAAAGTACGTGAGAGTAACATGCAGGAGGCTGGTACAAGACAGACAGTTGTGGAAGAAACTTGGGAAGACCTTCATCCAGCAGTGGATTGATAATGGTTGACAATGATGATGATGATATATATTTCTTGTGATTAGTAAAAAAAGAAAGATGTATGTGTGTTTATTATAAAAGTAACCAATGGTTAAAAATTATTTCGTCATAATGTCTTTCCACATTTATTTATGCAAAGTAATGTATTTGTGCAAATCTTTTTTTTTTTTTTTTTTTGCCCACTGTACAAATAACTTTAGGAATTAAATTTTGTAATGGCCGATGAAAATGCAGCTGGCCGCCCGGTGGCACTGTGGTCTAAGCGCTGTCTTGTGAGTATTCGTCCGAGAAGGGTCCGGGTTCGAATCCCGGTGAGGCATGGGTGTCGTATGGTATTACGACACTGGCTCTCTCCCTTCGGTGGAACCAGTGGCCCTAAATTAGGGACGGGCGAATATCCATTGAATTGCACACAGTGGTCGTTAAATCTTCAATAAAAAAAATTGTAGATGATAAAATATTCCCAATTTTCAGGTCACGAACAACCGCGAAAGTCATTTGAGCGACACATATTTATACACTGAAGTAGCAAATTATTAGGAACACTCAATAGCAATCAGACATAAGCCACCTTCACTTACAGACGCAGCTATGACGTTGAGATGGTTTCAGATGTGTACGAAGCGTGGATAACGGTAATATGGGAAATACTCGTGATTGGAGCAACTCTGAAAGAGGTATGGTAATGGGCACGGTGCAAGAATCTCAAAAAGAGCAAATCTTCCTAGATGTACAAGAGCAACTGTATCGAGGGTGTACAAAGAACAAAACAAGAAATTAGTGGTCTTCGTGTGGGCAGAAAGGACTGGTAGATATTCCAGGGGCACGCTGGCTCGCTCGAGAGGGTTGTACTCGGTAACAGGGTATCTCTTTTGCATCAAGTAACCGCGCAGCACAACATCGGGATCGGAAGGAGAATATTAGCATTCACAACCTGCCGCCTGTTGGTGCGAATAATGGCAGACATTTCCTTCGAGTACCACTCGTCTCTGCTAAAAGCCGAGAGATTCTGCAGAATGGATCACCAAAACTTGAACTTTGAGTAGTGCAACTGATCCCATGAATCTCATTTTCAGTTAATACATCCCGACGGACAGGCCACAATCTGGGGTCAACAGAACGAATCGATGGATCCCACATGTCTACCGTTAAGTGATCAAGCTGCCGGAGTGGTGTCATTACACCGCTCCATTCATCCAGGGTCTGTTTTCATGATGGACATTGGTTTACTTAATACCTCTAGATCAGCATTTAGATGGCACGAGGAATTTTAACATCATTGCTGACTAGGCACACCCGTATATGTGCATGGTATTTTCTCATGGAGAAAGTTGTTTCCAGCTGGATAATGCGAGGCCACAAGGCTCGGATCGCCACACAATGTCTTCAGGAGCAATGACTTCAAAGTGCTAAAATGGCTCCTACAGTCTCCAAATCTTAGCCTAATTGAACATCTGTACGATGAGATTGAGAGAGCCATTCGTAACAGAGATCATTCTCCAGAGAACATTCGGCAATTGACGGACGCCATCACATCCGCTTGGCTAACATACTTGTACTTAGAAAGACATAAACACCTCATTGAACGCATGCCAAATTGAATCCAGGCTGCTTTCAAGGACACAGGCGGCATGACACATTATTAGGTATGTGTTCCTAATAATTTCATACTTCATTGTACGTATCTAGTTGAATTACAGGTACGTGGTAGACGCTTTCTGGGAACTAAGATGAGAACCTTTTTCACAATTCTTAGTTCTAAACTTATAAAGAATATATTTCAACGTGAAGTACTAAATTTTAAATTAAATACGAAATAAAAAGAACGTGGAAGCATACGTTATCTGTGTGTCATTTGGAAGATCAAAAATTGGGAAAAATGGAATAAAAAGTATACTATTTTAACACTATACTAAGGACTCATTGATAAGAGCGTCATATTGCAATTTCACAAAAATTTCGGAATATGCAAATGAAAGATGAATACAGTAATGCATACTTCACTGATGAACATTGTGTGAACTGTGGAACACATCATGCATGCATGAGCATTCAATGATTCTCTATAGTACAAGTTAGAAAAAGCTTATGTCAACATGCGAATTTGCATGACTGAGAATATTTCATTCTATGCAAGTCATAAATGAATCTTTCATGAGTTACCATTGCTAAACAAACCAAACCCAGGTGGCTATCTTGGTGCTGAAATGATATGCGATTGCAAGGTACTGTACAGGCGGGTTTTATGCCGATAACTGGTAATTAGTGTGGTACTTTGGGACCAAAACAGTACCCGGTTTTGCTTTACGGTGGACACAGACAAAGGAAACACAATGGACATGCGAATTCGCCAGACACACGCTAAAAATTAATTAGATCCACATTTCACTTTAACATTCCGAAAGAAAACAAGTGAATTATCAAATATCAAATATTGGCAAATACTTCTTGATTTAATCTCGTAACTGACACGCAGTAGAGCATTATATAAGACCTACTATGAAGTTTATACCATCTTATGAGAATCCATGCATAAGTGATTTTCGCAGAAATGACATTCCAAAAGTGATTGTATTTTATATGAGAATTCTCATTTATCTTGAACGAATCCGTTTTTCAGTTTTGTTGCGCAATGCATTCAGTTTTGTAGCACATCGTATTATGTAAAATGTACGGAACTATGTAATTTAATGGAGGTATCATGTAAAGATGATAATTTGTTTTGCTTTGTGCCGATGCTCCCAAAACTTTGGTTTGTCTTTCCTATCGAGTCATTTACTCATATTTACTCTTATTTTATAGTAGTAACTATGTCAAGTTTCTCTAGGACGTCATTTGTTAATCATTATTCTGACATACCTGATCATTGCTTTCATTCAATAATCAGATATGTCAGAAACGACACCATACACAATTTGGAACTTGACCTCTAAGGCTGTAAAGTTCATTTATTAATAATAGGAAATATTTCTTAGACTAAAAAGCAAACTTCAGAGCGATTAACAGCTAATTTCTGCGGATGCAATAAAATGAGATACCTGCAAAACGTTAAACATAAAAGTAAAAAATTTAACACACACATTTGCAGCGAAAATAAATTTTATTTATTTACAAATAGCGATTATATGATATTCATTGATACTTTGCAACAGGAGATGCTCACGGGATGCCCTTAATCACAGGTGTGAAATTCAGGATAGAAAATTTTACCCTTACCACATTTCTTTACCTGAGGTTTCCAGTTTCTACATCTAATAAAAAGACGATCACTGCTTGCATGCGGATACTCGCCCTTTTTTGCTGGGCAAATAAACCATGCAGAAAGGTCCCCAGTTTTATCAATTATGCAATCCAAATCTGTCTTCTGACAATCAGTTTCAGGTGGGCCAGTTGGTCTATGGCTGGTAGTATGGTGAACATGGGTGTGATTGATACAAGGGTCCTGGGTAGTCGTTTTCAAGCCGTCAGAAGTCACTTCATCAGGATGACTTGCGCTGATGGTTGTTAGCTCGACACTTTCACTTTCTCCAGTAGTAGGGATTACAGTCACGTTCACAAATCTGTCACTCACTCTGGTAATCACAGGTTCTTCCGAATCACCACTACTTGTGCTTCCAGGTCTACCAGATACTGTGCTTTCCGTAATTTGTTCTTTTCCAGAAACACTACTGCTACTAGTTTGATCTTTACCAGAAACTGTCGTAGTAACAATGCCTTCTTTCCCAGTATCCCTAGTTTCATCTCCATCTGAAATTGTTGAGGAGGAAATATCTTCGTTTCCGGAATCTTTGGTGCCAGTGGTTTCACCTTCACCTGAAACTGTTCTTGTGAAAATGTCTTCGTTCCCGGAATCTTTGGTGCCAGTGGTTTCACCTTCACCTGAAACTGTTGTTGTGGAAATGCCTTCGTTTCCGGAATCTTTGGTGCCAGTGGTCTCACCTTCACCCGAAACTTTTGTTGTGGAAATGTCTTCGTTTCCGGTATCTTTGGTGTCAGTGGTTTCACCTTCACCTGAGACTGTTGTGGGGGAAATGCCTTCCTTTCCGGTACCTTTGCTTCCAGTGGTTTCACCTTCACCTGAAACTCTTGTTGAAGAAATGTCTTCGTTTCCGGAATCGTTAGTGCCAGTGATTTCACCTTCACCTGAAACTGTTGTGGTGGAAATGCCTTCGTTTCCGGTATCTTTGGTGTTAGTGGTTTCACCTTCACCCGAGACTGTTGTGGGGGAAATGTCTTCCTTTCCGGCACCTTTGCTTCCAGTGGTTTCACCTTCACCTGAAACTCTTGTTGAAGAAATGTCTTCGTTTCCGGAATCGTTAGTGCCAGTGATTTCACCTTCATCTGAAACTGTTGTTGTGGAAATGCCTTCGTTTCCGGTATCTTTGGTGTTAGTGGTTTCACCTTCACCTGAGACTGTTGTGGGGGAAATGCCTTCCTTTCCTGTACCTTTGCTTCCAGTGGTTTCACCTTCACCTGAAACTCTTGTTGAAGAAATGTCTTCGTTTCCGGAATCGTTAGTACCCGTGATTTCGCCTTCATCTGAAACTGTTGTGGTGGAAATGCCTTCGTTTCCGGAATCTTTGGTACCAGTGGTTTCACCTTTATCTGAAACTATTGTTGTGGACATGCCTTCGTTTCCGGTACCTTTGGTGTTAGTGGTTTCACCTTCACCAGAGACTGTTGTGGGGGAAATGTCTTCCTTTCCGGTACCTTTGCTTCCAGTGGTTTCACCTTCACCTGAAACTCTTGTTGAAGAAATGTCTTCGTTTCCGGAATCGTTAGTGCCAGTGCTTTCACCTTCATCTGAAACTGTTGTTGTGGAAATGCCTTCGTTTCCGGTATCTTTGGTGTTAGTGGTTTCATCTTCACCTGAGACTGTTGTGGAGGAAATGCCTTCCTTTCCGGTACCTTTGCTTCCAGTGGTTTCACCTTCACCTGAAACTGTTGTGGTGGAAATGCCTTCGTTTCCGGTATCTTTGGTGTTAGTGGTTTCACCTTCACCTGAGACTGTTGTGGGGGAAATGTCTTCCTTTCCGGTACCTTTGCTTCCAGTGGTTTCATCTTCACCTGAAACTCTTGTTGAAGAAATGTCTTCGTTTTCGGAATCGTTAGTGCCAGTGATTTCACCTTCACCTGAAACTGTTGTGGTGGAAATGTCTTCGTTTCCGGTATCTTTGGTGTTAGTGGTTTCACCTTCACCTGAGACTGTTGTGGGGGAAATGCCTTCCTTTCCGGTACCTTTGCTTCCAGTGGTTTCACCTTCACCTGAAACTCTTGTTGAAGAAATGTCTTCGTTTCCGGAATCGTTAGTGCCAGTTATTTCACCTTCATCTGAAACCGTTGTTGTGGAAATGCCTTCGTTTCCGGTATCTTTGGTATTATTGGTTTCACCTTCACCTGAGACTGTTGTGGGGGAAATGCCTTCCTTTCCGGTACCTTTGCTTCCAGTGGTTTCACCTTCACCTGAAACTCTTGTTGAAGAAATGTCTTCGTTTCCGGAATCGTTAGTGCCAGTGATTTCACCTTCACCTGAAACTGTTGTGGTAGAAATGCCTTCGTTTCCGGTATCTTTGGTGTTAGTGGTTTCACCTTCACCTGAGACTGTTGTGGGGGAAATGCCTTCCTTTCCGGTACCTTTGTTTCCAGTGGTTTCACCTTCAACTGAAACTCCTGTTGAAGAAATGTCTTCGTTTCCGGAATCGTTAGTGCCAGTGATTTCACCTTCACTTGAAACTGTTGTGGTGGAAAAGCCTTCGTTTCCGGAATCTTTGGTACCAGTGGTTTCACCTTTATCTGAAACTATTGTTGTGGAAATGCCTTCGTTTCCGGAATCTTTGGTGCCAGTGGTTTCATCTTTACCTGAAACTGTTGTTGTAGAAATGTCTTCGTTTCCGGTATCTTTGGTGTCAGTGGTTTCACCTTCACCTGACTCTGTTGTGGGGGAAATGCCCTCCTTTCCGGTACCTTTGCTTCCAGTGGTTTCACCTTCTCCTGAAACTGTTGTTGTGGAAACGTCTTCGTTTCCGGTAACTTTGGTGTCAGTGGTTTCACCTTCACCTGAGACTGTTGTGGTGGAAATGTCTTCCTTTCCGGAATCTTTCGTGCCAGTGGTTTCACCTTCTCCTGAAACTCTTGTTGAAGAAATGTCTTCGTTTCCGGAATCATTAGTGCCAGTGATTTCACCTTCACCTGAGACTGTTGTGGTGGAAATGTCTTCCTTTCCGGTATCTTTGGTGTTAGTGGTTTCCTCTTCACCTGAGACTGTTGTGGGGAAAATGCCTTCCTTTCCGGTACCTTTGCTTCCAGTGGTTTCACCTTCTCCTGAAACTCTTGTTGAAGAAATGTCTTCGTTTCCGGAATCGTTAGTGCCAGTGATTTCACCTTCATCTGAAACTGTTGTTGTGGAAATGCCTTCGTTTCCGGTATCTTTGGTGTTAGTGGTTTCACCTTCACCTGAGACTGTTGTGGGGGAAATGTCTTCCTTTCCGGTGCCTTTGCTTCCAGTGGTTTCACCTTCACCTGAAACTCTTGTTGAAGAAATGTCTTCGTTTCCGGAATCGTTAGTGCCAGTGATTTCACCTTCACCTGAAACTGTTGTGGTGGAAATGCCTTCGTTTCCGGTATCTTTGGTGTTAGTGGTTTCACCTTCACCTGAGACTGTTGTGGGGGAAATGTCTTCCTTTCCGGTACCGTTGCTTCCAGTGGTTTCACCTTCACCTGAAACTCTTGTTGAAGAAATGTCTTCGTTTCCGGAATAGTTAGTGCCAGTGATTTCACCTTCACCTGAAACTGTTGTGGTGGAAATGCCTTCGTTTCCGGTATCTTTGGTGTTAGTGGTTTCACCTTCACCTGAGACTGTTGTGGGGGAAATGCCTTCCTTTCCGGTACCTTTGCTTCCAGTGGTTTCACCTTCACCTGAAACTCTTGTTGAAGAAATGTCTTCGTTTCCGGAATCGTTAGTGCCAGTGATTTCGCCTTCACCTGAAACTGTTGTGGTGGAAATGCCTTCTTTTCCGGAATCTTTGGTACCAGTGGTTTCACCTTTATCTGAAACTATTGTTGTGGAAATGCCTTCGTTTCCGGAATCTTTGGTGCCAGTGGTTTCATCTTTACCTGAAACTGTTGTTGTGGAAATGTCTTTGTTCCCGGAATCTTTGGTGCCAGTGGTTTCATCTTCACCTGAAGCTGTTGTGGTGGAAATGCCTTCGTTTCCGGAATCGTTAGTGCCAGTGATTTCACCTTCACCTGAAACTGTTGTGGTGGAAATGCCTTCGCTTCCGGTATCTTTGGTGTTAGTGGTTTCACCTTCACCTGAGACTGTTGTGGGGGAAATGTCTTCCTTTCCGGTACCGTTGCTTCCAGTGGTTTCACCTTCACCTGAAACTCTTGTTGAAGAAATGTCTTCGTTTCCGGAATCGTTAGTGCCAGTGATTTCACCTTCACCTGAAACTGTTGTGGTGGAAATGCCTTCGTTTCCGGTATCTTTGGTGTTAGTGGTTTCACCTTCACCTGAGACTGTTGTGGGGGAAATGCCTTCCTTTCCGGTACCTTTGCTTCCAGTGGTTTCACCTTCACCTGAAACTCTTGTTGAAGAAATGTCTTCGTTTCCGGAATCGTTAGTGCCAGTGATTTCACCTTCACCTGAAACTGTTGTGGTGGAAAAGCCTTCGTTTCCGGAATCTTTGGTGCCAGTGGTTTTATCTTCACCTGAAACTGTTGTGGTGGAAATGTCTTCGTTTCCGGAATCTTTGGTGCCAGTTGTTTCACCGTCGCCGGAAACTGTTGTGGAGGATATGCCTTCTTTTCCGGAATCGTTGCTGCCAGTCGTTTGATCTTCACCTGAAACTGCTGTGGTAGAAATGTCGTCTGTTCCGGAATTCTTGCTGGTAACAGTTGTATCATCACCGGAAACTGTTGTAGTGGATATACCTTTTCCGGAATCTCCATTAATGGTAGTGAGATTTGAACCGGAAGCTGTGCTGGTGATTTCTGAGTCTGCCCTTGATGTCCTTGAACTTTCTGTGAATTTAAAGAAAAGTAGTGATGCATTAAATCTTTTAAACTGTGTTTTTTTATGTTTAACTTATATCAATTCAAAATTTTATATGGAAAATAATAGCGTTCTAAATTGAAAGGAATAGATGATAAAACGACAATCCTTTAACTGTCGTATGTGCAATGTTTATAGTGTTGTGTCTTCATAATAAACTGGGCATAATTTTTTTTATAATTAACAAATCTTTGCATTTAGAATAATTAATTTGTCGAATTTCGTTTTAACAGCTTTCATGGCTATTCTTATAAGGAATAAATGTTACCTTGAAAATTTTGGAATTCTGTGTGTAAACTGACATGCTAACACTAAACTGTGAAACTTGATAAAAATTTTCAGTGCTTCGAGCTTTTACACTTTATCAGGTTCATAGGACTACGGCATCTGAAATCTTCATGAAATCTTGAATACCTTTACGTTAGTTTCCAAAGCCTAAGTGTAGTACAGCGTTGGGATGGTGAAAATTTAAGGGAGCGATTTCCTCTTCAGGTATTTGGTAACTAAATCTCTTGAAGGTTTAAAAGCAATACATCGCCTGTGATCGCAGATGCGAACATAAACTTGCAATGTATTATTGATTCTTATTACATTAATTGCAACACATTATTTTCCGTTATATGACTCCAAGTCAGAATGTTTTCATACATATGTATTGAGCAGTACATTGTATTTAGAAACACATTCCCTATTCAATGCACTCTTCCTTATAAGTACCTTAAGTGAACATGAATAACATTATGTACAAGTTATGTTCACACAGATAATTAAAAACAAGAATTAACAAGAGAAAATGTTTTGAAGATACTTGGAAAAAACATTACATGTATTCATGTAGTATTCGAATGCATTTATATTTGTGTAAAAAACTTTGTAATGTCTTGCTGCACAAAAAAATTTGATGATGATTCATCGTAAGTTGAATACATCTTCAGGAACTTCTTCGGCAAATTGAAGACCACGACGTATTTATCAAATGCGGCCAACATTTCTTTTTTAGACAGCTTGAGCATTTCTTTTGCGTAATTCTCTTCAGCATTTTCAATGTCAGCTATTCTGTCTGAAGTGTGCTTACTATGTCGTCGTCCATCGGGTATTCTGAAATAATTACGTCTTCGTCGACGTCAAGACCACTGGAAAATTTCATCAAGGAAAATTTCATCAAGGAAAATTTCTTCCCAGATAAGACCTTTGGTCTGCAAGTCCTTCCAACAACGCTTGACTTGTGGCAACACATTTTCTTCTTCAGTTTGGGATGATTCCATGAAGCCAGCTTTTGCAAAGCAATCTTTTACTGTCGATTCTAAAACATCGTTTTACCACACCTTAGCTAGTTCAGCCATACAAATCCCAGATCAATCACTTTATCTGAAATTGCTCATTTTATCAGGTGGAGGTAAGTCTTCTGAAAATGCGTTTCTGGTGATGCACTTTTACAACTCCCTGGTCCATTGGCTGCAATTTCGAAGTCGTGTTTGTGGAGAGAAAAATCAAGTTCATGTTTGCCGCCACGGTGGCGCAGTGGTCCAAACGATGGCCTCTGATCATTCGTCCGAACGGGGTCCGGGTTTGAATCCCGGTGAGGCATGGATGTTGTGTTTGTCTTACGGCACTGGCTCTCTCCCTTCCCTGGAACCAGTGACCCTAAATTAGGGACGGGTGACTGCTTATAGCCCATTGAGGTGCTCACGGTGGTCATTAAACCTCCAATCACAAAAAAAGCTCACATTTGGTAGTTTTAGTGCTACATTAGGATGGGCCGGGCAGTTGCCTGGAGAGCGAAAAATTATTCTTTTCTGCCTAATCATTTTTTTTGTTGAAATTTAAAATCCACTCTTCAAACATATCACTTGTCATCCATGCCGTCCGACATCTTCAAAGGTTTTCATAACGAACTCCGGGTTTTTTTATAATTGTCGGCACTGTACTTGGGGATTACCAAGTTGGACCTCAATATCTTTTTGCGCATTCCCCTGTCCACATTCGTCAACAACACCTTTTCTACAGCACTGAGAGATTTTGTCTTTGACATTGCGATTACACACCGTCGGTTAGAGAAACTGAAACAAACTGAACCTGTTAGAAAGAGGTGAGAGGGGTGTGGAGACAATACCCCCTCCCCGCTAGGGTACCCGTCGGCGTCGCAACGACCTTGACCACATTTTCGTTCTTCCTTTAGCGACATATCCATTCTTTTTTCCTCACATGTTTTTCTTATAACATCGTTACTACGGGTGCAAAAATCCCCATTTAAAACAAAAAATTCGATATACGGAAACAGTTTTTCTATGTAATGATCACGGGGATTAACAAAACTTCGATAAACAGAGAATTTCGATATACGGAAGTTCGATATATGGAGGTCCGACTGTATTTAGACAAACTACTCAATATTTCTGCCTTGTCTGAGAAGTCACTGAGCAGCACAGCCTTAAGAACTACGCATGAAAGTATCAGTTGTGAAACAGGAACTCAATGATTTATGCTGAGGTCAGAAAAAAGAAGAAAAAGTAAAAATCGTAAATTAAGAACGTGTTCGCTGGCGGCACCTTACCACCTTTCCCACCTGCTCTGTTTACTCAAAAGCATGCAAGAAACAATACTTCACCTGTTACCATACAGGAGAACATGCCTGTGGCCTTTCTTCACGAGCCTTAGCAATAAATTCCAGTACTGGAGATATTTCAACATATGCAACAAAAATCGTAAGTCTATTTCATATAAAAATGAACTGTCCAGATCTGCATATGCTAAAAATGAGCCATTAACTGGAATTATGAATAAAACGTTGTGACATCTTAAAAAGACAAATTAGGGCGCAGGAAGAAGTTTTCATCATACAGTCCTACGTTTCTTCATATTCCGTAAAATACATAGGTTCTAATTCATAATTAATTTGTTTTCACCCGGGACGTAAAATATGGAGTTTGCATTGCATTTTTACTTTCACACAAAGTTCTTCAAGTTTCTCTGCTCGGTGACTTCAAAGAAAATGTAGATATATTGAGCAGTCTCTGTAATAGTTGTCATATGATGCTGTACAGCATAGCTTCTGAATAAAATAAAGATTTAGACAGAGATTTACACAAAATATATATCGACGCACTGTGAAACCTAAAAAGCACCGCAGATGTTTTTTACCGTAGAAAGGGCAGGTGCACTGGTAAACCTAATTCACGTGTTGTTCACCGGTTAGCTGTTCTTTCATGTCGGCAGACGGAGATCTCTGAGTTGGCTAATTACACAGTGTATGCAGTCATCCCAAGTGATGACCGTTATTGTTTGGTTGACTTAAGAGAGAGTTCCAACTTCGTCTGCAGAATAACAACGGTATGTGGTGCAATTTTTTATTTCAGAGAGAGAGAGATAGAATAGACTAGGTGTTTTGATTAGCTTTTTCAAAAATACCGTGCTAAGGAAGCAACTGCATCACATCTTAGATTCATGGATGTAAACATTACCATTACGATTTCGTCATTTCTTATTTTTTAAATTCTTCTGATTTAGTAACTTTATTTTACATTACATTAATTCTTCATTTTATGACACCAAATTTTTGGAACACATCTGCATTTAACATGAAAAAATAATTTTCCTAACTCACAAAAGTGAGTATTGTTCTGATTTCATGAATGAATTTTTCTTCACTATATTATGACTACTCTAGGATTTCTATGCTCACTTAAAAATAATGTGGAAACAATCTTTATCAATTTTTGAACGATATTCGGAAATCTGGTGCAAAAAAAAATGGTAAATTAATTCCATTTAGTTCTGTAATACCAAGCACGAATTTCATTTTTCCAACAGGCTTATCTACAAGGTATACGGCCACATAAATATCATCCAAAAATTCACTGAAAGGAAAAAAAAAAAACCCCTTTCGTACAGTAGCCTACAACAGAAACGGGAATCCACAGCATTATCTCTACAACAATAATGATGTTCAGTTAGAGTTATTTTAACATCTGGACTGACCTCATGTGCTAAATTTAAATCGGTTTGGTGAATTTACCTGTATTCTTGAATTTTAGTTGATGCGTTATTCTTAGGAAAACATGCTCATAGAATTAAATTTCAAATTTATCGTACTTAGGACGTGGAGTGCTACTGAGGTTTATACACATGTACAATGACCTTTGGCAACACAGAGTGTATAGACGAGCGCTTATGAATTCACCTGGTTTTTTCTTCACTCCTGTTTTGTCGTGAACTGCAGGGTGTCCATTTTACAACGCAAGCGAAGTTTTACTTCGTAATACTGTATTGTTATAACAGGAAACCAACATATCTGAATAAAATGCAATACAACCTGTGCCGTTCTTAAAAGGTGCAAGAAATGCCCTGTATTGCAACCATTTACTCGTTTCTCCATATTCCGCGCCACTCAACAAATAATGCTTTGCTTTATGCTTGAAAAAGCTCCTTAGATTATATATAATTTATCCTGATAAAGCCGAGCCAAATACTTTGCGAAACTACAGTCGATTTATAATAAACCTTTGACTGTGGTAAACGATGGTATTTTAATTTTATTTTAAGCTCCTTAGATGTTCGGTTTTAGGTCATCCATAGGGTAGGAATTACTGCCGTAGACACTTCCTTTGAGATGACCCCACAGAAAGGAATTTGATGAGATTGGTCGGGTGACCTTAGCGGCCACAAGCACAATGAAATCACCCATCCTCCAAAAAATCATCTCAATACTGCTGTCATGGTCGATTGCGCAGAATAGTAAGTGGGTCCATTTTGCTGAAATCACGCATTGTACAACAAAGAGAAACACTGCCTTTAAATTTCTTGATAACGCTCCGTTATTGCCGTGTCCTAAAAGAATATCGGGCTGATAATCCTGCGTCTTTAGACCTTGTGACGTTTTCACTGAATGCAATGGGATTTATAATAAAACGATGTTTCATTGAATACAATGGGATTTATAAAAGACATGCGAATTCTCTGAACTCCATAAGAGGCCATTTTAGCTATTAACATACCCAGTGAGACGAAACCATGCTTCATCGGTAAAAAAAGTTTTGTCTGACACTGGAATGCTTTTACGAATGAAGGTGTTAAGCCATTTACAGAAATGTAGTCCGGCAGCATCAGTAGGTCGCAACTCGTGCTTTGATGAGCTTGCAGACGCAGCAAATCTTATGGGCACAACTAAAGACATTTTCTTGTGATGGGCAGAGACGTCGCTAGATTTACAAATCAGGGTGGGCAAGTATCAATTTTTCTGGGGCAAGTTTAACATCATATTTATTTAAAAAACACTGAAAATATTTTGAATGCTTTTTACAACAGGCCACAAAGAAATTCGTGCGATGCCCCCCCCCCCCCGGATGCATAGTAATTAATTTTGGAACTGTCTTGAAGCTTTTGCACTTTGTGGAATAGAAACGAATCCATCCAGAGTTGGGGTCATTTTTTGTTAATGTTCCGTCTAATAATTTTTAAAAAAATTAGTAAAACCTGAAGTGTTACATACCTGTGTAACAAACATGGTACACTGCCACTAGTATCATTAGCACGTACTCATTAAAAGAAAATTTCATACCCAAGAGAAGAGCTGGAAAACAAATATTTTTGTGTACACGCAAGCACAATACCTCTTCCCTCCTTAACTACACTGGCGTGCAAAAATTAAGGACGAGACGGTTTTTCGAATGCAACGTCCTGCAGAAATGCTCCAGATCGACTCAAATCATACCATAAGATCCCCAAGATGTAAAAATATGGGACAAGTGAGCAAAACCGTCCAAACAAGGAATCCAAAGGATACAAAGGCACTTTATTGAAAAGGTAGCTTCGAGCACAACTGGACAGAAGACAGAAACGTCCATGTGACAGGCCGCTGCCAAGAAAAATCCAGTCTTTAGTAGAGGATATGATCACCCCTGACTGCGTTGCAGGATTTACAACGTCTGCCCGTGCTGAGGACGAGGTTGTCAAAGAGCTATTGAGGCATCGCGGCCCATTCCTTTTGTAGCGCCAATCGCAGCTGCGGAATCATTGCTGGCGGTTGGTGACGTGCTGCCAAGCGTCTCCCGAGAAGGTCTCACACGTGTTCGATTGGATTTCGGTTCGGGGACCTTGCGGACCAATCCATGCGTTGAATATCTTCACTCTCCAACAGCTCTGCGACAGCAACTGTAGGATGAGGTGTAGCGTTGTCGTCCATTAAGAGGAACTCACAGCTCCTCTAAACAGACGCACGTGAGGCAGGAGAACCTCGGTACAATAGTGGACACCAGTGACTGAACCTCCTTGGAAGATGTGGAGGTCAGTACGGCTACCAAGCATGATACCGCCCTAAACGAGAACTCCGCCACCTCTAAACCGGTCCCTTTCGATAATGTTGGAGGTGTGATTGCGTGTTCCCTGCTCTCTCCAGAAGTGTATACGTCCAGAATCGCTCGTCAGACTAAATCGGCTCTCATCCGTAAAGAGAACTCGACCCCATTGCTGATGTTTTCAGTTCTTGTGTTACTGTAACCACAGAAACCGCCGTCTCCAATGAGCAGGCGTTAATGGCACATACCGTATTGGTCGTCGTGCAAATAGACCACCTTTGTGAAGCCTCCTGGCCACGGTAAAACGCGATAACGGACGTCCAGTTGTCTGTTGCATGTGCCTTGCGATTTCTCCCGCTGTCTGCCGTCTGTCTCTTCTGGCCTGTAGGACAATATACCGGTCGTCGTCCGCCGCCGTGGTTGCTCGTGGACGACCACTGCTAAACTCTCGGACAGCTGTTCCTGTCGTGTGAAATGCTCTCCAAGCTCGTGAAACGATGCTGTGAGCGATCCTGAACTCCTCGGCCACACTAGTCACACTTCGACCTTTTTCCAAACTTCCCAATGACGCGACCTCGGGCAAAGTCCTCCAGATGTCGTCTACTGGATTGCCTGTTGGATATATCACACGGTGGCAGCAACTCGACGTCGTTCAAACCGATGTACACCGTGCAATAGCTTCACCGAATTGCTAAGCGTACACCGCCCGTGTGCTTTATACCCTTCCGATACTCCCCCTCCCCCACGTCATGCTGCATGTATGCGCATGCCCTACCGTACCGGATCCTAGTCTATCTCCTGAGTGGTCTTTCGGTCCGTTCTGCCTGCTCGTTCCGCTGTTATGCTAATTTCTCCTCTTCGTCCTTAATTTTTGCACACCAGTGTACTTTCTAAAACAAGTCAGCAACCTTGTTTTAAAACAAGTCCACAACCTTGTTTTACGCTTATTTCTTCTAAAGCAGTCGTCAGTCACGCCCTGCTCTCTCAATGCCCCGGAGCAGGCTTAAGAGCGCAGGTGTAGCTTTAGACTCCACTTTTTCTTGTTGGAATCCTCTATTTAGTAGCACAAACAAACAGACAAAAGACAATAAGTAATGACCTCCCTCAAAGAATTCCTATCCACCCTCCTCATTTGCTACTGGTCATACTAACATGAAGAAGGGCTTAAACTAAGGATTTGGAAGAATGGAGAATAACTTAATACTTTTTTCATGGCCCTGTAAATTCTATTTTGATAACCTTTCTACGGAGACAAAACACTTTCTGGTGGAAAATACGTTAACAAGGATGAAAATTTGAACATCGATTAAAAAGCCTTCATTTTATAACTTGGAATCCTTAATATTTTATAAAACATAACCATAATTATGCAATCTAACATTTGTTTGTCTACTGACGTCATCAAAGTACAGGTCGCGCCATCCTTTTTTTGGTTTCAACACCACCAAAGGAAAAGTTATTGATTTTTAATATAATTATGGTTATGTTTTAGAAAATAGTAAGTATTCCAAGCTATAATAAAGTTATTTTAATCGATGTTCAAATTTTCATCCTTGGGAACACATTAATTGTGAAGGAAATGTGTACAAAAGTTTTTCCATTGGAAGTATAGGAAGCAAAATTACTTGACGTCCATCTTAATAATATGGGATAAGAGCGATGGAATGGATCGCAATCCTATACCCTGACCTTTGACCCCAATTCGTCCACATTCATTAGGGTTCGTCCCAGGTAATCCCCTACCACATACTGAAATGTCATCGAAATCGAACCATTTTTTTGACTGGAGGTTTAATGACCACCGTGAGCAACTCAAATGGGCTAAGTCGCCCGTCCCTAATTTTGGGTCACTGGTTCCAGGGAAGGGAAAGAGCCAGTGCCGTAAGACAAGCACAACATCCATGCCTGACCGGGATTCGAACCCGGACCCCTTACGGACGAATGATCAGAGGCCAGCGCCTTAGACCACTGCGCCACCGGGGCGGCTCGAACCATTTTCACGCACGTTACGACGCATAAGGGCAACGGAATGCATCCCGCTCTTATGTCCTGACCTTTGACCCCACTTCACCCATTTTTAATAAGATTTCTCCCCAGGCGGTCCCCTACCACATAGTAAAATTTCATTGAAATCGAACCATATTTACGCAAGTTATGAGGCATAAGGCAATGGAATTATCCCTCTCCTACGTCGTGACCTTTGACCCCATTTGTCCCATTTTCGATAAGGTTTGTCCCCAGGTGATCCCCTACTACATAGCAAACTTTCATTGAAATCGAACCATATTTACGCAAGTTATGACGCATAAGGGCAATGGAAGGATCCCGCTTCTACGTCGTGACCTTTGACCCCATTTGTCCCATTTTCAATAGGGTTCGTCCCCAGGTGGTCCCCTACCACATACTAAAATTTCATCGAAATCGAACCATTTTTACGCCAGTTATCGTGCGGGCGGACGGACGGACGGACAAAGCTGGAGCATATACGCTTCTTCAATATACTGTTGGAAAGCCTAAAAAACTGAAAAATGGCTCATCTTGAACTGCATGGGAGACAAAGTGGGTGAGGAAAATTTAAGCATGAGTTCTAGCCCACCCTCGCACTCCGTTGGCGACGTTCTTTCTGATAGGACAATTTACTCGATGATGTCTCCCAGTGCGTCGTCATTGAGGACAGTTTGACGGTCGTTATTTTATCGATCATACACAAAACAAGTCTCTTCAAACTTCATAAGAAGGCGGAACAGTGTTGCTTTGTTAAGCACCGTGTCACTAGGGAATGATTGTTAAAAGCGTTACTCACAACGCATATGATTCCTTACAAAAATAATGCTTCACAGCAAAAATTCTTTGTTCACGTGTCAGAACCATCTTTCTATATTAAAAAAGGCCCTCTTTGTCCAGACAATACACCTGAACACACCCATTTGCCACGTTATGAATCACTCAAGTGCATAAGGTAATGTGTCATTGATCAGTCAGTTCCCTCTCCAACTACCCCTAACAGGAGAGAGAAAGCAGCGTACGGTAGCTAAGAAATGTAGGGTGGATTTTAAAATGAACAATATTTATTTATGCACAGGTTTTTTTTTTTTAAAGTTGGAGGTTTAACGACCACTGTGAACAACTCAATGGGCTATAAGTAGTCGCCCGTCCCTAATTTAGGGTCACTGGTTCCAGGGAAGGGAAAGAGCTAGTGCCGTAGAGCAAACACAACATCCATGACTCACCGGGATTCGAACCCGGACCCCTTTCGTACGAATGATCAGAGGCCATCGCTTAGAACACTGCGCCACTATGCATAGGTTACTTGCCCGTTTAGGGTAATTTGCGGTGACACTTTGCCAGATTAAGTTAGAACTTATCCCCCCATAGTAAAATAACTTTGTCTTATCGCATTAAGTAATGTTTTCCTAAAATTTCTTGTTGAACGCTTGAGAAGAGATTTGTTCAGTGCTAACGAACAGCGTGCACAGAGGGCTGGTAGGGTAATCATGAAACTGAATCTGTTGTTTGTTGCATACAGGAAAGAAGCTTAAGCCCATTCACAATTTTTTTCTTTACAAGGTTCCTTAAAATTTCGTTGGAATGCAAAGTACTATGTCATGGAATGCATGTATGCTGTTTTCTCAATAACTGCACGATTTTCTACTGAAAAGAGCCATCAAAAGAAAAGTACTCCTTCCTCTGGCACTATGACAGCCTAGCCTCACGTTTGACACGCGTTAACAGCAAGTGCACGAATAGGGCATATATAGCGACATCCGCCTATAGATGCCTCTTCGTGTGATATATAGGGACATCCGCCTATACATGCCTCTTCGTGTGACTTTTTTTTTGTCGGTTAAAGAATGGAAAAAAGATTGTAGAAGTGCCTTTTGGGGATTTAAATTCAGGGAACATTATTTTCTGTGTAAGAGTGTTTTCCGTATTTCGAACTGATGCACTGGAGGTTTTAAAGTGAAAATAATCTATTCACGAGTTTATTTGTTTACCTTTAAAAAAATTTACAGCTCATTATTAATATACATACATCTCAAAGTAATGTTTATAAAACTTACACTGAAGAGCAATTGAATTAGAGACAGCTGGCGTTCTGCAAATGTAGCGCTCGGATGGCCCTGTAAACGAAAACGACATGACGTATGCAGCGATCCGACAATATAAGGAGTGATGCGACGGGAAGCAGTAAGAGTCGGACACAGTATGTGTTAGACGAAAGATCTAAGCGCATTTGATCGTGGGCAAATTGTCGGGACCCGACGAATGGGTCACTCCATCTCGAAAGTCGTGCAGGCACTGGGATTTTCACGAGCCACTGTGTCACGGGTGCACCGTGAGTACATCGAATCCGGTAAAACCATCCCTGCAAGGGCCAACTGCCGTGGACAACAGCGTGTGGATGAGCGGGGTCATCGTCGGCCTGTTCGCATTGTAACAGCGGATAAATGGGCCGCAGTGCAAAAAATCACTCGGTAATTAAACGCTGGTGCACAAAAACGTGTAAACAATCACACCATGAAGAACCATCTCCTCGCTATGAGGTACAGAAGTCATCGTCCCTCGAGGGTACCGCTGCTGACAACGCATCACAGGGTGCAAAGATTAGCATGGGCGCGGGAACAACTCCACTGGACCCTAGACATGTGGAAAAATGTTGCCTGGACTGATGAGTCGAGATTCACGTTGGTACATGCGGATGGCAGGATAGGAGTACGGCGCAAACCACATGAAGCGATAGATCCTTCTTGCCAGCAGGGTACTTTTCAAGCTGGTGGGAGTGGCATTCTCGTCTGGGGATTGTTTATGGTTACTGAAATGGAACCCCTGGTACGAGTGACTTCGTCCCTCACAAGTTAACGTTACCGGGATATCTGGACAACCATTTGCTCCCGTTTGTGCGTCTTCAACATCCCACTGGAAACCTCATCCTGCAACAAGACAATGCACTGTGCCATCGCTCCCGAATTGTATCCAAATGGTTGGATGAACACTCCACCAACGTGACCTCGCTTCCTTGGCCAGCTAGGTCGCCTGACCTCAATCCCATCGAGCACATATGGGATGCCATCGAGAGAGATGTTCCAGGTTCTGACCCCCTCCATCAAATCTTCGTGAACTGTGGGAGCTTGTTCAGGGGTTGTTGATCCGTATGGCTTCCTAACGCTTCCGGCGTCTTGTCGAGTCCATGCCGAGACGAATCGCCGCCGTCATCAGGGCGAAAGGTGGTGCTACACGTTACTAGACAGGTATCTCTAATTCAATTTTTCTTCAGTGTATAGTTAAGTAGGATGACCTCAAACGAATATTTTAAATCTTGCATACTCTGAGGGAACGATTAAAAAAATTTTTTACTTACCTGAGAAATACTACAAAAGTTCAGCATCAGAGGGCGCGAAACATGTTCACTTTAGGGTTGTTTCTCACGTGTTCTGAAGATTTCCGAAAATTTTCGAGGGGATAAATTAGTAACGTTGTGAAGATTTCTCTCTTCATCGACATGAAAGATTACTTTTGCAATGCATGTGAAGATTAATGCACTAGCATAGCTTTCGTAGCTCTCTTATGGTTTTCCGCATCATGGCTTCATATTTTAGGAATTTTTACCATTAGCTTTTCTTAGTGAGACGTTTAGGAATGGCTTTTAAAACTGGCGATTTTAATTTGTATTCCCTGATGTTTCTTCGTGCCAATGTATGCGAACTTTTTACGAAGAACGAAAGAAAATTCTCCACTATTTTCTCACTGACGCCAGGTATGCATGTGCGTTCTCCAGACTTTGGAGATTTGTTGTACTATGCACAGGTTTCTCTTCTACTCGAAAGTTTGTCGTTAGAATTCGTTCTGTAAACAATAAGCACGATGCATGCTAATCGAACATTTTGTTGGACGGAGGAAAAGAACACAAAGTTATCTTCGGGCAGGAAACCCCATCTTTTAGAGGTCTGCAGAGGCCGGGGTCGGGCTCTTTTTAGTTTAGAGAACAAAGCAACCTGCTGGGCCGGGCTTTTTCCCAGACACTTACGGCCGGACCGGGCCAAGTCGGCCCAGTGGTGCAGTCCTGGAAAAAGAAGCAGCCTAGCGATCCGAAGACCGACCCAGGCATTATCGACTCCAGAAGGTATGCGGTGGGCGGGTGTGTGTGTTTGTCACCAAACCTTTGAAATCGAATATATATCTACCTATATATATATATATATATATGTTTCTGTTGCCCTGACCGAATTTACCTACTGAAGTTTCGTTCTGCTGCCGTTGCCCTATTTTTGCATTGAAATCTCCCATAATTATCTTCAAGTGCACTTTCGTTTTGCTGATGACGTAGTCATTTTTGCAACTACCCCGCCAGAGTTGCAGAGTATGATCCAGGAACTTGCTGACCAGAGTAAAGAAGTGGGATTAAAAATGAACTTTCAGAAGACAAAAGTGATGTTCAATGCTTTTACAAGAAATGAAGATTTATCGATTGATGGAGAAAAGCTGGAGATAACAGACACGTACGTTTATCTTGGACAGCAGATATCAAGTGAGTTGTCACATTGATGAATAAATTAATCGGCGTACAAAACTTGCCTGGAGAGCTTTTGGAAGAAACAGCATAATTTTCAAGAGCAATATACCATTATGTCTTAAAAGAAAAGTGTTTTATCAATGCATCCTTCCAGTGCTTACGTATAATGCAGAGACGTGGACCTTAACTAAAAGAGACATACAAAGGCTGCAGACAACTCAAAGCTGCATGGAGAGGTGCATGCTTGGTGTAACCAGGAGAGATAAGAAGAGGAACTCGTGGATCCGAAAAATGACAAGAGTGGAAGACATCATGATCAGAGTTAAATCCCTGAAATGGCAATGGGCTGGACATACTGCCAGAAGGACAGACCATCGATGGACAGCCGAAATTTTAGATTGGATTCCAAGGGACAGGAAAAGACCCAGAAAAAGACCACGTGGGATATGGGTGGATGAAATTCGAAAGTATGCGGGAGTAACATGGAGGAGACTGGCACAAGAGAGATCGTTGTGGAAGAAACTTGGGGACCTTCATCCAGCAGTGGATTTATAATGGTTGACGATGATGATGATGATATATATATATATATATATCATATATCAACCCCGCCTTCTCGTAGTGCATCCTGTTGCCAGGGGCTCTGACGACCGCCAATAGCGGTATAACTATACCATCGGGATCAGAGGAAATTCTATCCCACACTCACCAACCCGCTTGGCCAGCGTGGTGAGTTATGGCCAAACCCCTCCAAAATGACTCCACAACTTAAATCTTGGCCCTCAGTCTCCGGCAGCTGGAATGTACCTGGCCAAGGCAGCGGCCAGTGCGACATGAAGGCAGAGGGTGCTAAGAATCCCCGGAGGACCGGACTAGGCTGCCATCTGATGCTGACCTTGGCTACGTATAATGGACGCTCCCTATCTTCTGATTCAAGGCTTCTTGAATTGGAAGAGGAACTACAAAGGATCAAGTGGGACATCGTCGGGCTAAGTGAGGTAAGGAGAAAAGGATAAGATCTCATTGAACTGAAAAGTGGACATCTCTTCTACTATCGTGGCAGAACTAGTGGTGTTATATTTTTATAATAAACAAGAAACTGAAGGATAAAGTTGTAGAAGTTGAAAGTTCCTCTGACAGAGCTGCACGACTCGTTATCCAACTCTCGAGAAGATACCAGGCTCAGATTATTCAAACTTATGCACCCACCACAAGTCATCCTAAAGAAGAAATTGAAGAATTTTATGAGGAAATTTGTCATCTAAAAAATAAAGGTAAGCAGCACTTGAAGATAATTATGGGAGATTTCAATGCAAAAATAGGGCAACAGCAACAGAATGAAACTTCAGTAGGTAAATTCGGTCACGGCAACAGAAACCAGCGTGGAAATACTCTCGTTGAGTTTACAGAGGCAGAAGGGTTTTTCATCTTGAACTTCTTTTTCAAGAAAAAGCCACACAGGAAATGGACATGGAGACATCCAAATGGGAAGACAAGTGAAATTGATTTTATTATGTGTAACAAAAAATTCATTATAGAAGACTGCAGCGTGCTAAACAAGTTCAACACAGGTAGTGACCATAGATTGGTGAGATGTAAGATGCACCTCAACACTAAACTTGAACGTGGCAAGCTCATAAGACAAACAAAATGTATTGACATAACCAACCTTAAAAAACACCATAATACCTTCAAGTTGGAACTGAGGAACGGATCCTCTGCTGTAGAAGACCTAACATCGGAAGAAGTGGATATTTCTGAAGTTAACAGAAAAGTAACCAAAGCTCTTATGGAAACAGCAACAAAACTAGCTGGATCTAAGAACAAGTTGCATCTGAACAAATTATCAGGAAACAACAAAATGTTGATGCAAAAAGAAGAGAGATGAGGACAACTAAAGAAGATGTGACTTCCAAAGTGGAATATATAGAGCTATGCAAGACAGTACGAAAAAGTATCACTGAAGACGTAAGGAAATTCAACTGTGAACTAGTGAGGAAAGCAATTGAAAACAACCAAAGCCTAAAGATAGCAAAGGGACATCTTAGTAAGAGAAGAAAACAGATTATGGCACTGAGAAAAGAAGATGGTTCTGTAACAAGAAATAGAGGCGAAAGTTTGACAAGAGTGAAAGATTTCTACTCCAAATTATATGAAAGAGATGATACATGTACTCCAGACATCATGAAAGGTACCAGAGTTCTCCCAGTCCTCTTAACAGAAGTTACACATGCAATCAAGAACACGAAGCGGGGAAAAGCTCCAGGAGAAGATGGAATTACTGTAGACATCATACAAAAAGCAAGTGGAGAAATCGAAACAGTACTCGCCCAAATTTTCACTCGATGCCTTAATGAAGGGAAGATTCCTGAGGATTGGAACAACGCTACAATGATCCTGCTACATAAAAAAGGTGACATTGAGGATCTCAGGCACTACAGACCTATCAGCTTCCTATCAGTGGTTTATAAAATCTTCACTAAAGTTCTTTCACACCGCTTGAAGGTAACACTGGACATGGCTCAACCGAGAGAACAAGCTGGACTCAGGAGTGGCTACAGCACAATAGATCATATCCACGTACTGAGAGAACTAATTGAAAGAGCGAGGGAATATGAACTTCCATTGTGCATGGCTTTTATCGATTATGAAAAAGCC
Source organism: Macrothele yani (assembly GCA_039090855.1). Lineage (NCBI taxonomy): Eukaryota > Metazoa > Arthropoda > Arachnida > Araneae > Macrothelidae > Macrothele > Macrothele yani. The sequence goes on along the minus strand of CM077025.1, from coordinate 76,927,492 downwards.
TTTGATTCGGTGAAACCATCAGCAGTTACAATGGCTCTGAAATCCTGCGGTATTGAAGATGCATACATTAATATTATTAATAACATCTATGAAAATGCAAGTGCAAAGATTCGGCTGTTTGAAAATATAACACACATAAAAATTGGAAAGGGAGTGAGACAAGGTGACACCATATCTCCGAAGCTCTTTAATGCCACATTGGAGTGTGTCTTTCAGTCACTGAGCTGGGAAAACAAGGGGATAAAGATTAATGGAGATTATCTAACCCACCTTCGTTTTGCTGATGACATAGTCATTTTTGCAACTACCCCATCAGAGCTGCAGAGTATGATCCAGGAATTTGCTGACAAGAGTAAAGAAGTGGGATTAAAAATGAACTTTCAGAAGACAAAAGTGATGTTCAATGCTTTTACAAGAAATGAAGATTTATCGATTGATGGAGAAAAGCTGGAGATAACAGACACGTACGTTTATCTTGGACAGCAGATATCAAGTGAGGGTCACATTGATGAAGAAATTAATCGGCGTACAAAACTTGCCTGGAGAGCTTTTGGAAGAAACAGCATAATTTTCAAGAGCAGTATGCCATTATGTCTTAAAAGAAAAGTGTTTGATCAATGCATCCTTCCAGTGCTTACGTATGGTGCAGAGACGTGGACCTTAACTAAAAGAGACATAAAAAGGCTGCAGACAACTCAAAGATGCGTGGAGAGGTGCATGCTTGGTGTAACCAGGAGAGATAAGAAGAGGAACTCGTGGATCCGAAAAATGACAAGAGTGGAAGAAATCATGATCAGAGTTAAATCCCTGAAATGGCAATGGGCTGGACATACTGTCAGAAGGACAGACCATCGATGGACAGCCGAAATTTTAGATTGGATTCCAAGGGACAGGAAAAGATCCAGAAGAAGAACACATGGGAGATGGGTGGATGAAATTCGAAAGTATGCGGGAGTGACATGGAGGAGACTGGCACAAGACAGACCGTTGTGGAGGAAACTTGGGTAGACCGTCCAGCAGTGGATTGTTAATGGTTGACAATGATGATGATGATATATATATATATATATATATATATATATATATATATATATATATGTATATGTGTGTGTGTGTGTGATTTCTAAATCAATCAGAAGTGATAATAAATAAAAAAAATGCAATAAACATAATAGCTAACTCAGAAGACAGCGCTCATTTATCATATCATGCAGAATAGCATATATAAGCAATATGCATACAGACTCTCATAATAAAAATGAAGACTGCAAACCAGAATGGATGAAAAAGCAAAAAAAAAAAAAAAAAAAAATCAAAATCTGACCGGATTGTAATTATCAGGGGAGTATCAATCCGGTTGAAGTGGCTTTTCGTGATACCATGTACCAGTATATATATATATATACGTCAGAGCCCCTTTAGTGGGAACAGGATGTACCACGAGAAGGCGGGGTTGACATTTGTCAAGGAGAGGCTGTGATGTTACGCATCACCTGACCTTACATCCCTATATATATACCGTCTAGTACTCACTTCACTGGCTATTTCTGAGGTGGTACGGTAAACAAAAGATCTACGGATTTGTGCATAGCTGCTGCAGAGAGAGAGAGAGAGAGAGAGTGGAGAAGAAGAAGAAAACTAGGTTAAGATTATTGGTGTTAAAAATGTCGATTTCGATAGGCAACGATTGAAAAAATTAAATTTAAAGAAGTCCGATTCAATTCCCAGCAAAAAAAGGTCTTGCTGGGCCAGCACTATGTTGCCGCCGCCCAACCGTTAATAAAATGTCCCGGTGGCCAGCAGTTCGGGCCAACAGCGGGCCAATAGTGGCACCCCCATCAATTGTCATATGCCAGAACAGGGCAATTAGTTATCCATCACAGGCAGTAGCTGCCACAAGCGGCCTTTCAGCGGCCCTGCAAGCACGTGCCATAAATGATGGCTAGCCTAATGTGGTCCGCTAGTTCCCCAGCAGTGGCAGCCGGCAATCACGTGACGTAACTAATGGCTTGCTGAATCTTCTTCGAAAATTCAGCAAGCCATTAGTTAGTAGCCATAAAAAAAAAAAAAACGAATAAAGGATAACCGCAGATTCCCCAATCTACCATCACTTTTTCTTTCGCCTTACGAAACTTCTGCATTACAGCACTGCGCTAGGGAAATTTTCCGAACAGGTCCTGAAAAACGCCCGTTTAGATTTGGGTGGAAATGAACCGAGAACTGTCTGCGTGGGAAGCGGTCGCTGTACCAACGGGACTGATCTGCCACGCACGAGCCGCCGCTTGAAGCTGAGCCTCTTCCAGCGGAATGTGTAATGCCTGGTTCTCTTTTTAATTTTACAGTACTGCGAGGTATTTTTCATAACTGTCAGTTACATATAATTCATAAATTTAATTTTTCAACGTAACGGTTTTTTTACCTTAAGGGAACTGCACTCAGTTTCAACGAGTGTACCAACTTAAAGGCGCTTTCCAAAGTTTCGGGCTGTCCTTGTCATCCTGAAAGGCGATTGTTGAATTAATATATTATCCGTTCATGTCACATTCTGTTACATTTGTAACGTTGTAACTTGCCTTTCCGCTGTCTGAAGCTACATTTGTCTTAAAGAGGAAATATATTTTATTTTACTTCTCGTTATTTTTAGAAGTGAATTCCTTCAGTCTTGTGTATTCAACCCATGGATGAGTACGTTATATCCCCATAGCGTTGTTCCCTTTCTTTTCTTTTTTTTTTTTTTTTCCCTCCAACGTAACGTTTTTTTAATGTTTTCCCAGGACTTTTGTTCCAAGCGGTTTAGTGTATGTTAAAGCGAAAGATAACACAGAAATTATTTCTTGTTATTCATGGGAATGGAGTGGGTGTATTTCATGGCTGTAATTTAGTATTCCATTGCTTAATCTGATATCTTCGTTGACGTGGCATTTCATTATAGGAAATCAATTCTCCTCTCTACATATGTTTTTTTCTCTTAACACCCACTAAAATATCACACTGGCGATAGCGTCGTCTTCAACTAACTGGTACCACGAGAGACACAGCACGTGTTGCTTCTGCGCATACGCAGTCCCGTTTCTTCCACCTGATGTTGGGGTTGCATCGGTTGCCAGCTACGGGCCACTAGTGGCACTTGCTTGGAGGCCCGCAATTCACGGCGATGCTTCAGGGTCATCAAAGGCTGACACCAACGGACCGCTACCGGGCCGTAAGCGGCAGATTTCAGTCAGCAGTGACCCATCACTGCCAGCTGGTGGCGAGCAGTTTCCCAACACTTGTGTTTTTGCTAGGTTAGGTAAAAAGTAGCCTGGCGCCACCAGGCCTTGAAAGAAAGTGGTCAGACCACGTCAGGCCTCGACTGCACCCCTGAGTCGACCCATTCGTTTTATCGCAATGGTAAAGAAAGAAAAAAGTAGTATTTCCCGATTTTCTGGTCTTTTCAACTGTTTTTCTAGCCTTAATTACTTCCATGACATTGCCCAGTGCGTAATCACAGATGCCAAGAAAGGCACTCACAGTGTTTTTGCGGTCTTCAAGTATTAAGATGGTTAAAACAATTTGGGGCTTGTTGAAAACAAAAGATTCGACCCCGAGAGTGTGTGTGTGTTGTGTGGAATGGAGGATTGGGGGCGCCTGCAGTGGTGTGTGTGTGTGTGTGTGTGTGTGTGTGTGTGTGTGTGTGTGCGAGAGAGAGAGAGAGAGAGAGAGAGAGAGAGAATTACATCGATTTTTTCTCTTATCCCTAATCCGTGTAAGGATTGACTTTTGTAGTGTTACCCTTGCTGAGCTCAGAAAAACGGAGATTTTGAACGCGCTTAGTCTTCTTTTTTCTCTCTCTTTAAAGGTTATATTCTTCGATAATTGTAAAGTTTAGTTAATACTTTTAAGCTTACATGCAACTAAATATTTTCAATAATATCTCATTTCATTATTTACATTTCAGAATTTAATAAAATACAACAGAAAGACAAAATAATAGAAAATGGCACTTCACGGGCAGTGCCGGGCCTAAATATAGAGCTGCAATTGACGGGCTGGGCCGAGTGTCTAACATATGAAACAGGCCGGGACGGGAGTTACACGCAAGGGAGGGGAAATGGGGGATTGAGTCGGGCCGAGGTCACCAAATAAAGCCCGTGCAGACCTCTACCATCTTTTATCTAATAAAATCTGGCTTGTTGCAACTTATCGGGATTGACAAATACTATTGTATCTTTGATCTTTACGAGCAAGTCTTTTTTAGAAGACCCGCAGCTCATATTACCATTTTCTCTGTCTATCTGTAGACACTGATACGTGAAGGTGATAATTCACACATTTTCGAATTTCTGTGATAGACAGTTTTCCTGGTGTGTTTGGTAAACAAAGTTTTATGCTTCTCACAATATCTCCGCTTCCTTAAAGCACGGTTTGAAAAAATTGTCTTTGATAGCTACAACTGCGAACAAAAATTTCTGTAAGTTAACCATCCATTTCTTATGTAAAATGTCCCGGTAGGTGGCGTAAATTTAGATCTTTGGTTCGACGATATTTCAGGCCATATATATTTTATTAGAACAATTCTTTTATGATTGGCAAGATTTACCTGATGCTCAAAGATCCAACGACATCTGGGTCAATATGATCCATACACTGTTTAAACTTTCCAACTAGATTGCGTCGCGATATATTTGCATATATGCTGTTCTAAAAATTCGATTTCAGAAATTATTTTTGTGTGCGATAGATGTAGCCATGACGAATAACAATTTCCCCAGTATTTTCCACTTCTCTGGCGGAAAGGGTTTCCACTTAATGACGTGAAATTTGTACTTTTTTTAGAAAACCGTTGATTACAAGATTACACAACAACAGTACCTTCATCATAGTAGGTTTGAGATTTTTGTCAAAGGACGTGTCCCGCTCAGAATTAGGTGGCATTCTTGTTGTTCTGTTTCAATACAAGCGTGACTTGTTTAATTTGCGAGAGTAGATTATTTATAATCTTTCCATCAAACGTTTTAGTGACTTATAGTGAATCAATCCTGTCTCAGAGATTACATTACGAAATATGATTGAAACGGAAGAAATACGCAAAAGTCATAGTCTGTTGGGTTCCAGTACATGTGCAAATGTGGGTGAGACATCGTTTGTGTCAAGTTTTACCCCAAAGTCAGGTGAAAATCCCAGTCCTGAACAACAGTGTGTAAAAACTTCGCACGACTTTCCATATTCTCTCAGCTCTATATGAGATTGATTTCAACATAATTTTGAATGGCGGAGGAGTGGTCAGTGGCAAAAGCTTCTGGTTAATTATCCTAGTTGGGCGCAAGTTCGAATCCGATGAGGCATGGGTGGTGTGCTTATCCTAAGAGGCCACCTCTCTCGCTTTCCTGGACAATGGTCCAAAAATCAGGAATGGGCGACTGCTTATAGCGTTAGATCCTCCCGGTAGTCGTTGAATCCGTGCGGATGGGAATGCGTTGATGGTTCCTGTGAAGTCAGCCATAGACGCACTTTGTCTCCAGTACACTTTAGGTTTGGGTTAGCCCTCCAGTCTGGATATACACTGACTTCTATAACTTTGTCATAGATTGCTTCGGTGGGGCCAGCAATGGGTATAAACCGGTACGAAATGCCACTGCAGTAAGTAAGTGTTCAGCGAGGGGTCCAGAAGTACTATGTCAGGCGTAAGTGCTCCGTGCACAGTTTACCTGATGGCTTAATTTCCTTCGGAATCTCAAATGTGTTCAATAAATTGCTCTGGTTAGTTGTCACAAGAAACTATTCTGGTGCTCGAGAAAGAAGCATCTATGAATCCAGACCAAAGAGCATACTTACTTCTTCCTAGAATGACAGATTGCATCCTCGTCCTTGACAATTCTTGTAACAGCTGGAGAGAGGGAAATGTCATTTCGTTATTCCTTCGTAGTGTACTTATGTTTGAATTAGGATAGAACTATACTGGCTGAAAATCCAGTTTGAGATGTATAGCGATGCTGGAAATCGCCAGTGTTTTGTGATGCACGAATGCATGGTCTCAAACTTCTGGTGCTGCGTCGGTATTTTAAAGGACAGTGGCGTAGATTTCTGGTTAGTCGTCCGAACTGGGTCCAGGTTCGAGTCATGGATGAGGCAAGAGTGGCGTGTTAGTCTTACGTCGTCGGTTCTCTCCCTTTCCTAGGACCAGTGGCCCAAAATTAGGAACATGCAAGTACTTATACTTACATATGACCCTTAGAGTTGCTCACAGTAGTCGTCAAATCCGAAACAAAAGAAAAAGTCTCTAGCAGAGATGCAATGCTATAGCGTAAGACAAAAAGTATCGACAACCACGGAGAGAAAACAGAGAAAGAATTTTCACCGATTATTCCTTTAGATGTCTGTTTCGGTACATCATCCTTCAAGTTTGCAATATGAGGGATGGTCTTCCAAGCTAAACGAGCCTCACGGATGCTGTCATCTCGACTACTTGTAACTCTTCCGGTGTCATCTGTGGCAACTTTCTCAGGGAGACAGCCAGAAGTCTTGAATTCATCCGGAGATCCTGTATGTTATGGTTAGCTCTGGTTGCACAGAAAGGTCCATGCACCCTCCATCATTCTTAGATGTCTAAAAGCTTGCCTCTTGTGGCCTTATACTTCTTTGTGAGTACTGTTCTGCACACGTAAGCACAATCATCCTTTCTTTGCCTTCTCGGGTAAAAATGAAATAGTTTTGCTCTTGTGGTACTCATGCAAATGTAAACCAAAGCCTTTGCTAGAAAACCTTCTAAATCGACATATGATGAACATTTCATAACATGCAAACAAAATGCTGAAAAAAAATGTTTTTCTTTATTTTTCCAGGTGGCAACAAGGCACTTGCTTCGTTACAATACTGACGTCTTTCCTTTTAGTACCCACGCCGTAAGAACAGCATACAGCTGCACCATTAATTTTTTCAGAAAAATGTCATATCACACGACATTAATTTGGGGGTTCCCTTTGTGTACGAGAAATGCTCACCTGCTATGATATTCTGACACCGCAAAATTTGCAAAGTGTTTCGGTGTTCCTAAGACACAGAAGAGATAAAAGGTATACCACGTTTGGAATGTCTTAAGAGCAAGATTCAACTTTCGTATGTCGATTCGGAAATGATCTTACCAATGTAATGCGGTAAACAGAGAAATATCGTCGAATTATGCATAGTAATGAGATCATCTTTTGCCGAACGTCTTATCCTTAGTGTGTTAAGTATGTAACCAGAAGTTTTCGGAAAAAAATGATGCATGATATGAAAAAAATTGCATATCATGCATCAATTAAATTTTGTGTGGTAACAGAAATAAAATTCTAAATGGATTTTTAAAACACTGATTTTTTTAGTAGCGTAGACGTAAATACTTTTTATACGCACGTAGTGAGATAGCACTACATCTGGAAAGTACTAAATGTGATTAGAACTATTTAATATTAAAAAAACCCGTCCGATCAATAGAATCTGAGTTATTCTCGAATAAGAAATATAAATTTACAACAGGAAAGCTGAAAAATACACTAAAAGGTATGGCAAAAATAATTGCGTGCAAACATAATTTTTTAAATGGGACTTTGAAAGTGGATATCATTCCAAATGCAAATGTACCTTCACGCCATCCCCTATGAGAATCTAATGTCTCTGTAAAATCAGACAGCGTGGGAATATATTTGTAATGGTCAAAGCTACCCGATGTGAAAAGAATTCTTGCGTTCCGATGGTGCAGAAGGTGAAATTTCATTAACTAAAGATTTAAAGTTTACGGCACCTAGTGTACATTTTGCTCCAGAAAACGATGAACTCAGAAAATGAAAAAATGATACGTCAGAAAATGCGTGAAATGTTTTGGTCACAACTGCAGCTACGGAACGCAACAAAAATTATGGTGTATATTTTGCCACATGGAAACATACATTTTATCCACCTATGAAAAAATATGCCATCTAGAGGTAAAACTGCGCTCCGTAGGTAGCAAGAAATACACGGAACACTTTTCCTCAGACTTCCAATCACTAAATAAAAATTGCGCAATGAGACTTCTAGAAGAACAGATCACGCACGAAACGTAAACTTCCCTTTCTGTCACAAGCAGGAAAATTGTGCACCACAGAAATTCAAAAATGCATGAATTATCGTCATAATGGTTTTCGCTAAATGCTGCAAAAGAATTTTTGAATTCGTCGTATAGATGACGATACACTGCGTTTTCAGGCCAAGAGATATAAGCATCTCTCTCTCTTTCTCCCTCCTTTCCTGAGGATTCTTTGAATTGTGAGGATTGCGAATGTTTATCTATGAAGCGAATGTTCAACACCAAAACGATTTAACTTGTACCCATAGACAACAACATGAAAAGTTGCTGGGAACTTTGTTTTGGCTTTGCAGTCCCAATATTCGCTTTTGTGTTTGCTTTAGACTTGCAGCTAGTTCACTGATGCTTCCAGACAGAATAATGCTGGTTGAATTCTAGCGTAAACGAAATCCTCTAATTTTGTTTATGCTAAATGAAATCAACGACTTTAACAAAATCAATGGCTTCAAAGGATTTATAAATTTCGTATGTTTAACTTTTTTCGAATAGACTTTTCACTTCTTTTAACATTTTTACACTACGTAAATATTCTTGTAAAAATTACAATTGTTGTTATAATGAATAATTTTTGTAAAAAATTTTCATTATTCCATTATTCTTTCCTTCAGTAATTTAGCAAAAATTATTCTACTTTTTCTCTATTGTCCAGAGAAAGAGACCTTTTTGGTTCTGTGATTCTAATGATTGGATTTCTTTTTTAATTTCTGAGTATTTTTCAGAACTTCGTATTACGAGATCCTAAATCTTCCGTTATTTTATTTTAAGGTTCCGATGTTTTTATGTACAAGTTTTTGATTTTCAAATTTGAAATACAGAATTTTTAATCAAAAACTGATTTTTTTCATTTTCAGAACCTAATTTTATGACATAGATGGAAATAATTGTTTTAAAAATGTATTCATTTATTTGTTATTTTAAGTCAATCTTATATGAGTAGAACTTAAAATGATTTACTTTTGAAGTCTAAATGGTGCTACTATATAAAACGTTCTTACCTGAATATTGCTAGCTGTCGAAAGAAATCGCATGAAGGTAGTTTATTCAGAGGCTCGAATAAGAAAGAAATTTCATTAGTATGAAAATTCTATACAAAGAAATATCCACAAGCAAGAAAATTCATATATGTGAAATGAGAAGAATTTAACGTTATTATAAATACACCAGACTGTGATTACCCAAGAGACGCATATAGCGTATTAAATCCGTTTATTTTGTGGTGTAGATTCGCCAAGCTTTCGCACTCCACTGGGAGACTTTTTCAAGGCAATGGTAGAACAAAGATGCAGGGAATTGGAATACGTAAGGAACGAAGATGATTTTTGAAAATAACTTGCGTGACATCACGAGCATATTACAGGATTTTTTATCACGTAATTATACGGTGTATTGCCATGTGTTTCCATCTTTTAATAAAGCATGCCAAACCCTTGGTAGTTCAGTAGAAACTACATCAGTGCACGCTAGTTTGCTGGATAGGATCTCGACTGTTTCCCTGACGGCAGTCTCTTTAAAGTTCGTGTATGGGGCAATTCTTCTAATACTATTCCATACAGTAGCGGCTGATGAAAGCATGCCTTCTCTGGCAAGGCCTGCATTCTGCATGTCCTGGTTGACACTTTGCACGTGTTTTTTACATCTAGTGTCCAAAGATCGCTTTGTCATCCCGATATATATCTTTTCCGTGTTGTCAGGATGTAACAACGGTATAGCGTACACACCTGCCTTTTCTATCTTACACTGTCTCTCCTTGCACCTTGAAATTATATATGATAACGGGGTCGGGCACTTCATTGCTATTAATATGTTACATTTAAGTAATAAATTCTTTAACCAATATGTAAAGCCTGGGACATATGTGATGGATCCAGTGTATCTCATCGTCTTACTAGGTTATTTTGTTATTGCTGGCATTATACAATTTCTCACAGTTCTATGTATTCTGTCTATGTCATCCTTCCTATATCCAGCCTTCAGACCTTTGCTATAAATATTACCAATTTCCTTATTATTTAGATAGACGGGTTTGCATACGTTATATGCTCTATAGAACCATGCTCTAAACGCAGAAAGTTTTTACTCTTTTGGGCAGTGCGAATCAGGAGGGACAAGGTTCGGTACTGCGGTCGGTTTATAATAAACGTTAAAATCGAAGCTGGATGTTCTATTTCTTTTGAGCGCGAAGCCAAGATAATTCAACGCCCCATCTACTTTATGCTCCATGGTGAACGTTATCGTATTGTGCAGTTTGTTTATCTTGTGAACGAAATATTTTAATTTGTCTACTCCGTGTTCACATATGAAGAATCTATCGTCAGCGTAGCAGATCCACACTCGGGGTTTCTTGATACAAAAACCCCCGAGTGTGGATCCGTTTCCTCTTTTGTTTGTTTGTAGAGGCATCTACAAACAAACAAGAGGAGCACCGATTGGTTCACCTCTATCTTCAGTCCTTGCGAAAGCAGTACTTAGACCGCTAGAAGATCTCATCTTTCTAAATTGTATCAAGGAACTCCAAGTATGGATCTGATGCGCTGACGACATATTCTTCATATGAGAACATGGAGTAGACGAATTAAATGATTTCATGCACAAGATAAACAAGCTACACAATTCGATAAAGTTCACCATGGAGCTTGAAGTAGATGGAGCGTTGAATTATCTTGACGTCGCAGTCAGAAGAAATAGAACATTCAGCTTCGATTTTGGCGTTTATTATAAACCGACCGCAGTACCAAACCTTGTCCCTTCTGATTCGCACTGCCCAAAAGATTACAAACTTTCTGCGTTTAGACCATGGTTCTATAGAGCATATAATGTATGCAAACGGACTATCTAAATAATAAGGAAATTGATAATATTTATAGCAAAGGTCAGAAGTCTGGGTATAAGAAGGATGACATAGACAGAACATAGAACTGTGAGAAATCGTATAATGTCAGCAACAACAAAATCACCTAGTAATACGATGAGATACGCAGGATCCATCACATATGTCCCAGGCTTTAAATATTGGTTAAAGAATTTATTATGTACATACAACATATTAAAAGCAATGAAGTGCCCGACCCCGTTATCATATATAATATCAAAGTGCAAGGACAGACAGTGTGAGAAAGAAAAGGCAGGTGTGTACGCTATACCGTAGGTATATCCTGACAACACGGAAAAGATATACAGTATATTAGAATGACAAAGTGATCTTTGGACACTAGATATAAAGACCAAGTGCAAAGTGCCAACCAGAACATGCAGGATACAACCTTTGCCAGAGAAGTCATGCATTCATCGGCCGCTCCTGTATGGAATATTATTAGAAGAATTGTCCCATACACGAACTTTAAAGAGATTGCCGTCAGGGAAACAGTCGAAATCCTATCCAGCAAACTAGCGTGCAGTGATGCAGTTTCTACTGAACTACCAAGGGTTTGGCATGCTTTATTAAAAGATGGAAACACATAGCGATACACCGTATAATTACGTGATAAAAAATCCTGTAATATGCTCGTGATGTCACGTAAGTTCTTTTCAAAAATCATCTTCGTTCCTTTCATATTCCAATTCCCTGCATTTTTGTTCTACCATTGCCTTGAAAATGCCTCTAAGTGGAGGAAGAAAGCTTGGCGAATCTTTGTGCTTACTGCACCCCAAAAATAAACGGATTTAATACGCTATATGCGTCTATTGAGTATGAGAATAATTTACTTTCCTTGACATCATACTTATTTTCGTACGTCTTCGAACGAAGACGTATCTCCCCCGCAAAAGCCGTACGCATAATAACCTCCTCAGCTTTCGGACAGGATATCTACTCATCTATGACTTGAATTCGAAAAATTCCTCTTGACCAGATTCTGCTGACTATGCAACTGATGTTTTATATGTGTTTTCGAATTTTTGTGGTATACAGTGTTTTCTGCTAGGTACTGTATATATATGAACTCTTCTGCATCCAGGAATTCTTTCTGCATTCAGTAGCTGCAATTATTTCAAAACATTCCCATGTACTTTCAAGTTCTTTTATGGTGTAATTTCTAATGCTAGTGCAAAATTTCCCGCTTCTGATTTCTTTTCTGTGCAGAAGTTTCCAAAAGAAAAAGGAAAAGTTTTGCCGTCTAGAAGAGAAAAGAAAGTTTTAATTTTCTTTTCTCTTTTCAGAAGGCGTAGATTCACGTATTTAGTTCCACGATCTCAGTTACCCCAGGTCAGATCAGAAAAATTCTAACATCTGCTATCTATATTCATATTACATACATACTCTCTGGTTTTCCGGATGTGCTATTTTTTCGCCAGAATGTGTATGAGTACAATTACGTTTCACGCATGTGTGCATTTCTAAAAGTTCTGGCTGAAAAACCCTTTTTACACGCACTGGTGTACAAAAAAAATATTTCAGCCAGAACTCTTTATCATATATTTTAAAATTTTTAATTCAAAAATGTCCGCCTAGGAGGTGCAAATTTTGATTATTTTTCGTTCGTCAGTACCTCGGCCATTGCATTATTTTTCTAATTTAAAACTTGCTACTAACTGTCGTACGTGTACACATTGTAGGAACAAAACAGGTCCACCGTGAGCCGCTACCAATGCAGCCATTCGAGAAGGTGTGGACTTCGCAAGTCCCCAAAAGGGTGTCCACTGTTATGTAGCACCATATCCGTGTAAGTGCTGCATGTAGCTTATTCAGTGTCCGTTGTCGAAAGTCCATACACCGCAGCTGAATATTCATGCGGACCCAAATATGCTCAATGGTTAACTTCGGGAGACACGAGAGGGCCATGGGAGAACATGAAAATCATCCTCTTGTTTGCTGAACTGTGATGGACGATACGATACGATCCTTACACCTCGGCCAGTTGTCTTGTTGGAACACCCAAGTCTCGGTTTGGAAACACTCTCAGCGTAAACGGATGAACCTGATCTGCAATGACGGACAGGGACGTGTAGTGGCGTTCAGGGGGACATCCACCATTATCAGAGGACTGAGAGTGTCTCAAGAAAACATCCTTCAGGGCACAACATCCCTGCCACCTGCCTGCAAGCGTGAGGTCATCGAATCTTGTACCACCTTCTCCTCAGCTGTCAGCATTACCCGCCACCGTCCATTTGCCCGATATAGTGGAAAATGTCACTAATCAAAGAGGGTAACTTTCTTCCAATCTTATACAGCCTACTACCGATGTTTCCTGGCAAACTCCAACCGCCGATGGAGTACTGTCGTGATGAATGCTGTGGTCATGTATTTACACAGTGCGCTCATGTGATGGAGGGATCGTTGCATTGCAGCTGTGGACGCACTCCTCTATTTTAGTAGACCATAGTCAGCGTGTCAAGCTAGCACGCCAATTGTTCCGGAAAGTACCCCGAGCTATCTCTCTTTTCGAGTATTAACCAGCCATGACCGTCCAATGCACCCACTCTCCCACCTTCCTGTTATGCATTGAGACTATTTCCGTCCACTCTCGGTCAATACACATTAACTACGGCAGCCCATGAACAACTGACAAAGTTTTTTTCTCTGTATCCGATGATGATGTCTTTTCCAAGGAAGTCATATCTCGTCCTTTACCAACAACAACCATCGCCTCATCTCTGATTGATACATCTTTGATCTTCACATATGTACACCGCGGCGCCTGAAACGATCCAAACGTCAGATGAGAGAGGAATGGGGGGGGTGTCACAATGTTTTGCTCTTACTATGTATTTCTCTTTCACCACGATATTTCTGCTGCTGCAAGTCGGACAGATAAAATTCCTTCCTCGTTCGGGATACATGATGAGAATAATTCACTGTGCATCTTAGAATAAGATAAAAGTTATCGCTGGAAAATTGCAGTTTCTGGAAAACTACTGAAATATCTTTAGCAGCCAGATTTGAAAATTTGGTCGAGAACACTCTCTTGAAACGGAGGGGGTATACAACACCCTGGAGTGTCTAAGGTTGTAAGGAGTTGTCTGTTGCTGAAAAGACCATTGTTTCCAGGGAAGGAACAGAGTCAGCGCCGTGGAACCGCCACACCTCACCTGGAACTGGGGCCCAATTTCTAACGACTCACCACTGTTCCGATATTTTTTTCATTCAATACAAAAAACAAAGACTGCATCAAATTTGCTTCACGTGATGAAATCAAAGATTGAAATAGGGTAGACATGTCGAAACTCGATATCTACGCAACATAAAAAAACAGCTGTTGGCAAAAAATCTGACCATCGCTACAGAACCAAAGCTAAAAGAACGCGCAAAACCAGGAACTAATAGGTAGCATTGTTCTTCGCCATACTATCGACTCAACTATATTCAGACTTGCAAACTGTTCTTGTCATCACCGTTTCCTAAAAGTCATTCGACAGCAAACCCGTTTCCTTGTAACCACATCAAGTCTTAATGAAAAACTTTGAATTTTCCTTCGTGGACAAATTTGATTAATGAATTTCCCCTTCACACTGATTCTAGATGACATGTGCACTCGTAGGTATCTTATCACCTTTTGGTAGCAGTCTTCTTAATATGCTTAACCTGATACCGAATAACGTAATGTCTTCTGACTGGATTCACATGCAGGAACTCAAATTACCCGTGTCTTGAAACGTTTGAAATTTTTCGAGGAGAGGCAAAATTTCCTTCGTGATTACCAAACAGGTCTATTCGGAGGGCAATATCATTGATTGCTGTTTGGAATTGGACTAAAAATAAATTTAAGCTAAGATATTGCACAACTGAAACATAATATCAAAATAAACTGAAATCGATAATCAATTATTGAGAAAGTTATTGTAACTATATATTGAGGAAGTTAATTAATATCATTGAGAAAGTTGCATAGTGCACCTCTGTGAGTTATCTGCTAGTTGTAAACGAAAGAAAATATGAAGACACTGCAAGAAAGACACAACTAAGAGGGAAGGAGTTTCCGGATGATCGTCTGAGTTGGGCTAAGTTTGAGCACCGGATGACGCATGAATGGCGTGTTTGTCCCACGGTGCTCAATATGTCCCTTCCCTGGTATATTAAATTTGGATGGCGTATTTGTCCCACGAGGAATATTAAATTTGGATGGCATGTTTGTCCCACGGTGCTCATTATATCCCTTCCCTGGTATATTAAATTTGGATGGCGTGTTAGTCCCACGGTGTTCATTATGTCCCTTCCCTGGTATATTAAATTTGGATGGCGTGTTTGTCCCACGGCGCTCATTATGTCCCTTCCCTGGTATATTGAAATTGGACGGCGTGTTTGTCCCACGGCGCTCATTATGTCCCTTTCCTGTTATATTAAAATTGGACGGCGGGTTAGTTCCACGGCGCTCATTTTGGCCCTTTCCTGTAAACAATGGCCCCAAAGTAGGGATAAATGACTCCATAGAACTTTAGATGCTTACTTAGGTCAATAAATCTCAAAACAAGGATAAAAACTAAAATGGATGGCATGTAAAAGAATTAACATATTTTGAGGTTATGCACCCGTCTGTTTACAAAAGGAAGCGTCTTAAAGGTATATCTGCTAACTGCTAGTACTTGTCTGTGCTTTGAAACTTGGAGTTTGACTGAGCAATAGAGAAATCAAGGAGTAACGCAGAAGAATGGCACAAACGATTGCAGTTGGCACTTCGGAAGAGAAAGAACAGCCAGTGGCCATATAAGTTCTAAAAGCAGTTTCAGATATATGACCCAACAAGTAAAAATTAGAAAACGTAGATGGGTCGGTCAGCTGGCGAAAGAACAGAATGACAGAGGAACAAACTCTTAAATACTAAGAGGACTCTGATGGATGGCAAGCAAAGGAGAACACCAAGAGAGTGGTGGGAAAATGACATCATTTGATTGGCTGATATTCAGTAGATAAGAAAGACAAATTAGAGACTAAAATTGAATGATTTAGGGCATATGTTCGTCCAACAATTAACTCAAAACGACTGGTGTACAAGATGTAGAAGAATTTCACCTGGTGAGATTGACGTAGTTCGAAAAAAGAAGAGATCAGTCTAGTGCAAAAGTGCCCAAGAGGACTGTTAAGGCAATTTTCTAGAGAATGTGCACTGCGAGGTATATTAATTATTACCCTATTCTTTGGTTTCCTGGTCTGGATCAGGTATGGGCGATTAACAGAAAATCAAAACAGCAAAAGCTTTAATGATTTAAAAGCCCTATCATAAAACAGAAAATCAAAACAGCAAAAGCCTTAATGATTTTATTCTGAGAGCAGTTTTTCGATTTTAGCGTTAAATTCAACCGAAACCCATAAATGATTATTTGCTGCCATGTGCATAAATCAGTACGTTATCTTGAAACTCATTGTCTCCCAGTACGTATCTCGAAACTCATAATCTCTTAGTACGTATCTTGAAACTCATTGTGGGCAATTTCTAGCTCGGAGCCTCAGCACATTTCTGGGGACAACATTTTGACACAACAAACTGAGGATGAATCACTCTGGTTAGCCCTTTCCTCCAGATTCAATACTGTTAGAAGATGGAGGCATTGCCAGATCTCCAACGTGTCTCATTTATCCTCGGCCACATAGCAAGTTTGGGACTGATGTTTGTGTTACACTGACACTTCTAAAATTCTGAAGAATTTCAGGACGACATCCGAAGCGCTATCAAGAATTTGTTGTGTAACATCACTGAGAATTATTAATTACCTCGACGCAGTGCCTGCAGAAACTAATGTGTGCATTTCTTACTTCTGTAGTTCCTAAACAATTTCTTTGTTTTTTAAATTCGTTTTAATTAAGTTGAAGTAAGAAAACAAAAACTTATAATCATGAAGAGATGACTGACACAACGAGGTTCCCCAATTGCGCAAACTCATTTCAAAAAGTTAAAAATTTATTTGCATACTGCTATAACATTACTTTTGGTACTTCAGTGCAAAAGTCCTGCGTGGCGAGAGTTTTACAAAATTGTTAATAATAAATATGTTCAAATCATCTACGGGGAAAGTTAAGTAATAAAATTTGAAGTGTTCTTAAAAATATAAAAAAAATGTTTTTTTATCCCTAATTTGGAAAAACCTTTTCAACTTATGATGTTGCTCAGTTGCTGCTTGCGAAGTATCCATTGATAGTTTTGCCGACCGCTTAGAAACTTTAGAAGCTCAAATGTAGTACTGTATACCATTCTTTCATCCCTGTTCTGCCTGTTTGTTGAATGCCACAAACAGTTTCGTTTTCTCTAAATTTTGCCACCCACCGACAGTTTAGAAGCAGCAGCGTTCACTCCACTTTCTCTTCAATCTCTATTGCATTTAAATTTTACGAAAAGAGGAGAAAAATAATGTTGTGTTTTGTGTAGCTCGTCATGATTAAACTTTGTTTCCTTTCTTCAGTCTGAAAAAAGACAAAACTTATTTGAAAAAATGCTTCAGGTTACATAGAAATACACACTGAAGTGCCAAAAAAACTGGGGTACCACTCTAATACAGCGTTGGTCCTCCTCGCGATCGGATAACGGCAACGAGCTCCATTTAGCACTATGGAGGCAGTGCACACCATGCTTCCCGAAGAGCGTCCCACAATTCCCTAATACGGTGGAGGATTCCTAACATTGACGGCACGTTGAACAGCATCTCAAATATGATCCATGGCGTTTAAATGCGACGAACGAGGGGGCCAAGTGTGGATGCTAAACTCTATGAAATATTCCTTCAGCCATAATCGGGCGACCGTAGACGCGTGCGATGGCGCATTGTCGTGTGAATGAGGTCGCTCCCGTCGGAGTGATTGCATGACATGAACGGGTACAAATGATCCTCAAGGATGGTTACGCAGCCTCCATCTGTCAGAGCGATTTGCAGATGTACAGGAGTTCTAATACGTGGCAGCTGAAAACTCCCCATACCATAACAGAGCTACTTCCGGCCTGCACTGTCACTTGTAGGCATGTGAGCTCCAATGACTCGTGGGGTTTTCGCCACACCCGGAGTCGACCATTTGCCCAAAACAGTTGTCACCGCGATTGGTCAGATCAGGCTAAACATTTCCAGGCATCTTGCCCCAATGGCTGTGTTCCCGATCCCAGGCGAGGCGCATAGCCTTGTGTCGTCCGATTAGCAATGGTTTTCGGGTGAGCCGGTGTCTCCGGAATTCCATAGAAACAGGGAACGTTGCACTGTTCGAACGCTGATGCTACTATTGGCCCTAGCATTGAATTGCGCTGTTATTTGCGGCAGTGTTGCACCCTGGGATGATGTTATGATGTGCGCAAGACACAGCTGCCAACGATCGTCAAGTGTTTTTCTAAAAGAGTTCGATCACCGGCCTACTGTTACTGGCATCCGTCAGAACAGAGAGTGGCACCAACACTGCCACTCTGCAAGACACAGTGGAAGTGCTCTTAAACCACCACTTCCCGACCGATGAGGAGACGGCTGACTCCCCGGATCAAACATCGATCAGAGAACGCTGCAGAGATCCACCAGACACGGTTGACGACCCGCCCTTCACGGAGGCGGAGATAGGTGCTGCAATCAACAGCCTGAACAAAGGCAAGGCACCAGGCATAGATGGGTTGGACCTCTCGGTCATTAGAGAGGTGTTTCTAGCCAACCCTGGGTACTTCGCTGCCCTATTGAATAAATGCCTGGAACGAGGTTGCTTCCCATCCTTGTGGAAGACTGCGCTGCTCGTGCTCTTCAGGAAAGAAAACAAGAGCCGAACAGACCCCGCAGCCCACAGGCCGATTTGCCTGTTAACAGCATGGAGTAAGGTGCTGGAAAAGGTCCTTGTGATCCGAGCAACCCATTACCTAGTCGGCCTAGGTAAGCTCTCCAGCCGCCAATTCGGTTTCACGCCGGAGAGGTGTACCAGCCAAGCGCTGGTCAGCCTTACTAAGCAGGTAAAGCAAAATAGAGCACAGGGAAAGCACACCTGTCTCGTCTCTTTGGATGTGCGGGGCGCTTTCAACAAGGTCTGGTGGCCACTGGTGTTAGATCGTCTTAAAAGACTTGGCATCTCCAGGAATCTGTTCCTGCTAATAAGCGATTTTCTCTCGCATAGAAGAGTAGAGTTTGAGGTCAGAGATAAGACCTACAGCAGGGAGTACACCAAAGGGTGCCCGCAGGACTCATGCTCGGGCCCCTTGTGGTGGAATGTGGTTGCAGATACTGCACTTGCACTTCCACTGGAAGACGGGGTGCAGCTGCAGGCCTACGCAGATCACCTAATGCTAATAGTGTCAGCATCTGGTAGGCACGTGATTGAGCGGAAGGTACACACCGCTCTCTCACAGCTAGATAGTTGGAGCAAGGAGTGTAAGCTCTGCTTTGCTCCCGAAAAGAAGACACTAATGCTAATAGCAAAGAAGGGGGAACTGGTCACCCCACCAAAGTGTCGCTTCAATGGGCACACTATTAAAGCGGTGAGAGAAATGCGGTACCTAGGAGTCATCCTTGACACCAGATTGTCGGGGCTACCGCATCTTCGCTTCTTGAAGGACAGATGTACCAGCATTCTCAATAAGATCAACGGTATGCGGCTGACTGGGCCAGCTGAAAAGGTGCTCTATAAGCGAGGGGTGGAGCGCATATTAACATATGCGTGTCCCGCCTGGTGGTCAGATACCGTTAGAATGAGAAATGGTATCAACCAAATTCAGCGCAGGGCGCTATTGGGCATGACGAGGTCCTTCCGCACGACCTCCACAGCAGCGCTCCAAGTGCTGGCTGGGTGCGAACCGGCGGACCTGGTCGTAGCAAGGGAAGCAGTAATGCAGACGCTCCGCTACGAGGACGATGTTTCTTTCCTAGGACACCAGTACCGGTCGTCCGAGGTGGAACTTCCGAAAATGGACTGGACTTGCCACCCAGCCAACGAGCTTTGTCTGAGCTGGGACAAAGATCTCCCCACAGGGCAGGGGAAAGAACTGTTCACGGATGGTTCAAAAATAGATGGTAGTGTTGGCGCAGGTTTTTGCGTGATCTCAGATGGCAACGAGACGCACGCGGAGCGAGTGAAACTATCGCCCAATTCCTCTGTTTTCCAAGCAGAGTTATTGGCGATCAGAAAAGCACTGCGTTGGGTGCTGTCTATCAACTGCGAAGGGGCTTATAGCATATTCTCTGATAGCCAAGCGGCCCTGGAAGCGCTTGGTCAGTTCGGGAGTAAGACTCCTCTCGTCAGACAGATAAAAGCGCTATTCAAGTCAATGTAGAGTAGGAGGGTTACCTTCCACTGGATCCAAAGTCATGTCGTTACAGATGGAAATGAACGTGCAGACCAGCTAGCGAAGGAAGCTACTGGAAAAGAAGGCATAGATTTTCAGATGCGAACGCTGCTGCAAAGCGGGTGGACGCAACTGAAAACAGCCACGTTGGTGGAGTGGCAACAGAGATGGGATGAGGGGGACACGGGCAGAAGAACACGCTGTATATTCCCCCGAATCTCGATAAGGCGCATTGAGAGTAATGGCCTCCTCAACCAGGTACTAACCGGGCACGGCGTGTCGCCGGAGTACTTCCTCAGATTTGCGGTTAGGGAGCGAGTGCGCATGTGCGGGGCCCAGACTGCAGATGTTGCACACATGATTCTAGAATATGCTTCTCTGGCAGGGAAGAGAGCAAAATTAGAGCCAGAATTGGGAAAAACGAGGGACCTCTCGATCCTGCTCGCGTACCCAAGAGCGCGACAGGGGATCATAGAGATGGTCAAGCACCTCAAAGAGAAACAGGCGGTCTACCTAATTGAGGGGTGACCGAAGAAGAAAGAAGAAAGAAGAGGGATGAAATCGAGAAGAGAAACCGATGACTCAAGCCCAGAGTCATGACCACAGAACTGAACCTAGTCCTGTGGCAATGTAAAAACCAATGTAAATATTTTCTTTAAATATTTTTTCAGTGTGAGAGGGCCCATTGAGCAAAGGATTTGTTTCCTACGCGGAGATGGGTTCCTCAGTGTAAATAAATGTGCACGTATTTATCTGTTTGAATAAAGGGCGGACGCCCCTAAACAGTTCGCGCCAGCAATTGATTCTCCCAGTCAGGGGTAGAGAATTTTCTTTTCTAGCCCCTGCCCAAATGGCACGCACACCCGGGTCATGACGGAGAGGTGAGAAGTGCCGGCCCACGGGGATAGCAGCAAGCTGCAGGTCTACGGACCGATTCTGTCCGGATGGGGAAATGTCGGATCCTGGCAGGATTACTCGCAACGCCGTCACTTTTATTTTCGAGAGAGTTCTTTTAACCCTGTGGAGTCCGCAATTGGACGGTACAGGTTAGTGGTCATCAGATAGTCTTTACGGCCAATCCTGAACAGGATTAATGGCATGAGGCTGTCTGGGGCAGCCAAGAAGGCTGTGTATAAGCGTGGGGTGGAAAGAATCATCACATATGAGTGTTCCGCCTGGTGGTCGGACACAGTTAGAATGAGGAATGGAATCAATCAAATTTAGCGCAGAGCGCTGCTGGGTATCACTCGGTGTTTCCACACAACACCTGAGGCAGCATTGCAAGTGCTTGCGGGATGTGAACCATCGGATCTGGTGGTCGCGAGGGAGGCAGCGATGGAATCCCTCAGATTTGGCAGCAGTGTTGAACTACTAGGTGACCATTACCAGTCGTCCGACGTACAGTGGCCGACAACTGACTGGGCTAGCCACCCGGCCAATGAAATTTGTCCCTCCTGGGACAAAGTCCTCCCCACGGGGAAGGGAAGAGAGCTCTATACCGATGGTTCCAAAATAAACGGTAATGTAGGGGAAGGGTTCTGCGTGCTCTCGGGTGGCAACGAGATCCACGCTGAGCAACTGAAATTCTTGCCAAACTCCTCTGTGTTCCAGGCGGAGTTGCTGGCGATCAGAGAGGCACTGCGTTGGGCAATGCTCAATGGCAGTGACACTGAAGTCAAGGTTTTCTCAGACAGCCAAGCACTTGGCCAGTTAAAGCACTTGGCCAGTTCGGGAGTAAGACTCCGCTGGTCAGAGACGCGAAATCTCTAACAGAACATCTGAGCAATGCGGCAGTGTCGTTCCACTTAGTCCGAAGCAATGTCGGAACCAGTGGCAATGAAAGAGCAGACCGGCTAGCGAAGGAAGCTGCCGGAAAAGATAGAATCGATATAGATTTGCGAACGCCGGTGCAAAGCGTTCACACTAAGCTTAAAAAGGCCACAACGGTGGAATGGCAGACACGATGGGATTAGGGGGATGCGGGAAGGAAAACACACCGTATCTTTCCCCGAGTCTCCATCAGGCGTCTGGAATGTGATGGAGCCCTGAACCAAACACTCACCGGCCATAGCGTATCGACGGAGTATTTTCGTCGCTTTGCGGTAAGGGATAAAAGTATGAGGCGGCGGGTCACAAACCGCAGACGTCGCACACATAATTTTAAATTGCATTTCTCTTGCAGGTCGGAGAAAAGTCCTTGCCTCCGACATAGGAAAGACGAAGGACCACTTGATCTTGATCGCGTATCTCAGAGCGCGTCAAGGACTCGTCGAGTTGGTCAAGGACTGTATGGTGAGGCACGAAGAAATATTAACGGAAGAATAACGACGAGAAGCGAAGACAGAAGAGGAGCGACGGCTTGCCCTAGTGTCGTCCTGGCAGCACGGACCCTAGTGCTGCCATGTAAATTTTCCGTAAATATTTCATTGTATTATTATGAATTCTCTGTGAGGGGGGCTCGTGAAAATAAAAGTGCTTACCCATTGCACGGGACCCCCAGTGTATATAAGTGCATGTATCCTTTTCTTTATCCAGGACCTAATAAAGGGCTTAGGCCCCACATACACTCGCGCTGGCGAATAAAATCTCCCATCAAGACGCAAAGTTTTAAGCCCCTGCCCATCAGCACGTCACACATACGGGCTATGGCAAAGGGGTGGGAAGTCTAGGTCCCGTGAGGGCGGCAGCAGATCTCTGCTGGTCGCCAGACCGATCCTGTCCGGCTGAAGGACTGCCGGATCCTGGTGGGATTGCTCTCGCAATGCCTTCACTATTTTACTTTTGAGAAAGTTCCTTGTATCCCTGCGAAGTCCGCATTTGGACAGTGCAGGTAAAATCATCAGCTTACGGCCACTCCGGTCTCGCACTCTGGATCTTTCCCCTGAGTTTGTGTACTCCAGGTACACCTTTAAAATTGGTGACCGTGTAAATCCCAATTTTGTGATAATTTCCGAGATGAAGTGACCCATCTGCTGGTCGCCGATTATCATACAACGTTCGAAATCGTTTAAATCCTGATAAGTTACCATCTGAACTGCGAATGTCACTACTTGAGCAAGCGGTGATATCTGCCTCTACGTATACGTCGTTTACGGACAATACCATTTACCGCATGGGTGTGGAGGCACGTAATGGAAATGGTAGCGCCCTTCCAAGTTTTTTTGGCACCTCAGCGTAAAACCTAACACTACTTTTGAAGGCATGTGCATTAATTGGAAGGTAAATTTTCCGTAACAAATGCTGAAGGTGATGTGTGTGATTTCTCCTAGCTGGTGGCTCTATATCCCGCACAAATTATGGATATGACAATTTGCGCTTCGTGACTAATCGCAGTGTTAGACGAGTTCGAAATCTGAGAGAAAAGGCAAAGCGAATTTTCTTCCGATAACATCGTTTTTCTGTGTACTTGAGGTGCCAAAGGTCTAACATAACAACCGTGAGTGTTTTCGTGCAAGCATTTTATTTCTGCTGGCATTGAATATCTTCATTATCAACAACTCAAAGTTTCTAGCTATCTATCGAATGGCCTGCTTAGCCATGTACAGACCGATCACAAGCTGTCTCGTCCAGCATCCGTGCACGCAGAGCAGCACAAAACTACGTTAACTAACCCTCGTATGTTTTAGTTTCTTCATCATTACTTAAGGCACCCAAATATTCTGAATGATTAAAGGAGTTGAAATTTTGCGTCTGCATTTTGTGCCTTATCAATGAAAGCTGCCAGCTCTCATGCACCAAGAATACTTGTAAGAAAAAGAAAAAACGTCCACTTTTCATAAAATAAAACTGCCAAGTTTTATTTTCCGGAATAGATGGAAAATACAAAACGTCTCTGTATCAAATTAGACCTTCACTAGAATAAAAGTAATTCACTCTTTTTGGCCAGAACTGTTCCGATAAGTTTTTAATGACGTGGAATAATTGATCTACGTCCTGATTCTGCGCTGCTGTTATTGCAGCACTCAGTAAGAGATATAATGAAATCACCAAAGCTCTGGTGATAGAGACATAGGTGTACTAAGAGGGATGCGCTTTTTTATTTAGAGTTTGTTTACGGCAGTACTGTT
This sequence comes from Macrothele yani, assembly GCA_039090855.1. Taxonomy (NCBI): domain Eukaryota; kingdom Metazoa; phylum Arthropoda; class Arachnida; order Araneae; family Macrothelidae; genus Macrothele; species Macrothele yani. The sequence goes on along the minus strand of CM077025.1, from coordinate 76,903,178 downwards.
CTGTTAAAAATCTACTTCACTTTGTTTTAGGATTTAACGACCACCATGAGTAACTCTTACGGCTATAAGCAGTAGCCTGTCCCCAATTTAGGGCCACTGGTTCTAAGGAAGTGACAGAGTCAGCTCCTTCAGACAATCACACCGATCATGCCCCTTTCGGGACTCGAACCGGAGCCCATCTCGAACGAATAGTCAGAAGAAATCTCCTCAAACCACTCGGCCACCAGAGCGGCAAAAATCTGCTAACAAACATAATCTATTTTTCTATGTGCTTAAATTTGAAATTATTCATGAGGTGCAAAAAGAAGGATCTTGCACTGGTGCTGAATACTTTAGGTACGCCTCCAGACAGAATTTTTTAGTTCCAATGTCTCTCGCTTTTCATTCCTGGAATCGCAAGAGATGATCAGATTAATTCAAACAAAAATATAACTGCATTTCCAGTTCCATTTATAGTGTGGATTTCCGGTACTTCGTAGTGTTGGGCCACTGTAAACCTGGATAAGACATGTTTTAAGGCATGCTGCATTTGTCTTTACAAACATTGCTTGCAATTACTGTAGTTTATAAGATCTTTATTCGTGATTGCAGTCGACTCATATATTATTACAATTAACAAACCCGTCTGCGTCTTTATTCTAAAGCACTGACGCACTATTCACCGACCAGTAATGATTTTATAACTCCAATGGTTACAGCTGTACGTAGAAAATGGTGTTTCTCGCGACGCCATTACCCGTAATACTTACTTATTTTTAATTGCTAATGTAACAATGGAAGTAGGTAAGATCAAGTGCAGTGTGGTTACTTTCAGAAGAAAAACTGCAAAAACCTCGTGAACTATTCGTCTCATTTGTACAGTCTGAAATATTTTTAATCTTACGATATGTCAAACAAAGCATACTATTACAGACGTTTCGATTTCAGTTGAATATGTCTGTATACGGTAGGGGTGGAATTTTGGATGATGCCTGTACTGATCTGTACAACGCGCTTTTTACTTATTTACATGGAGGGTGCTACTGTTTTATTCTGAATCCATTTGAAGTTCATCTAACAGGACCAGCTCTGATTATGATATTTCCAATACCCCCTACCCGACCCAGCACACTACGTGATCTCTACATCCCGAGGCTTAGCACTTACACCGTGCCCGTATCTGAAGCCAGAGGGCGCAGTTCGGTGTGCTGCACGATGCAACAGATACGTGGAAGATGAAAGAATTAAAATATGATTAAGATCTCCCTCAAAGTTTTAGAAAACCTTTTCTGCTTGAAATAAGCCGCCATTATTGAAATGCGTTGTTCAGCTAATGAGTGATAATTCAGTTCAGTCAGGTAATAGATAATGCCAACTAAGAAGATGAAAGTTATATTTTAGCTGTTCCCAGTGAAATGAACATAGAAAAGAGACCCGCTTTTCCAGCACACCATCAAAAAACCTTTCAATTGGCAGTCGACGGTTACACCTCAACTTGAGTACTGTCTAGTAAAGACCTGATACCGTAGTCTGCAGAAATGTTTAGCTTAGTAAATTTTAGCAATTCCGTCCATTCATATTAATCTTCCTATTTAATCCTCAACAGTTGGTGCTAGAAATTGGCATTAGAGGAATTTTAAATACACAAAGAGAATAAATGGATAGATTTAGTGCTAAACAGATGACACAAATGTAACATTAAGCAAATTATAAACACAAGTAAACAAAACTCATTAAAATGCAAGTTCAGACAGTTTTCATGAAAGCAGTCATGAACTGAATCACTGAAATATATAGTGAGCTTTAAAAAATTAAAACATTAAGAAACAGGTGTTTTCTTAGGGTCGAAAAGTAAGGGAAATGTGTCAGTTTCGGGAAGAGTGATGCAATTTGCATGAATTCGCAAGGATGGATGGAGTTGAGAGATTCCCAAAAGACGAGTTGAAGGTGGATAAACTTTCCCAAAGAACATTTATTGGGCTGAAGAGATAACTGTGTACTACACAAAAATTGGAAAATTATTAGTATTCTTGAACATGTTTACTTTTAGCTAGAAAATTTAGGAGAAAATCTTGGGTATGAATTATCTATATCAGATCAAAGAAGAATTCTTTCCAAGTCACCACTCAGGGACAAAATCATTCTGACAAATGGAAGTAGTCCTGTACAACATAATTATGTCAAATTCTGTCGAGTCTGAAAAATGTACAGAAATTTTGGGCAAACTTCTGTCTGATTTGGAAAAAATTCTTCCACCCCATTTAAGAAAACAGAGCTATCGGAACTAACAGGAATAATATTCACTTAGCTAAGGGACTAAGTTGGGCCTGATTTACAGTGAGGATATTCCATGGAAGGTGCTTGTTGTGTAGTTCTGCAATAGGGGGCGCTAAATTAGGAACAGAGACTCATTGTAGCATTAGATGCTGATGGAGGTGGTTAAACGTTTCCAAAGAACATTTATTGGGCTGAAGAGGTAACTTTGCACCACACAAAAATTGGAAAATTATCAGTATTCTTGAACATATTTACTTTTATATCTGATAAAAAGAATTGTTACATTTCTTCTTCTAGAAGCGGAGGTATTGTGTGTATTGAAAGAAAGCGCATCTTTCCTTTCAGAAGTGATAAAAAGACTAAAACCCTAATAACATTATACAACATCAGCTCACCATCGAGATGTAACGCCATAACTACAAAATATGGTGTCTTCCACAAAACAGAAGCTCAACAGTACCATTCTTGACATACTGGTAGAATGCAGATGAATACCGAGAGTACTTACTCTTTTGCACTGTACTGGTACCAACAATATACAGACTGGTGGAGAATGAGGGGGATTCTCTTTTAAAACATTTCAAATGATTGTCTGGAAATGAAATTTTCAAGCAGTGAAATGAACAACGGTCAAACCATCGGTCTGAGATGGGTCCTGGTTAAACCCGGCGAGGCATGAATGCTGTGTTTGTCTTACGGTACTGGCTCTCTCCCTTCCCTGGTACCAGTGGCCGTAAATTAGGGATGGGCGACTGCTTATAGTCCATGGAGTTGCTCACGGTGGTTTTTAAACCCACAAATAAACTGCGGTTAGATCATTAATTATTCCACAGTGCCTCAGTTTGTGCGAGTCACTCCCACTGAAACTCCCACTGAAACGTGTACTTCATTACATATTGCTGATTGAACTTCATTACGTATTGCCGATTGAAATGTTATCTTGACTAACGGAAAATAGTAACAGACAATTCGTTTTACAGGATAACTTCCTCGCATTAATTACCGTTCTTCACCAACAAATGCTGAGCGCTGACGAAAGAAATAAATATTTGTAAATAAAATCAATGTATTTCTGTCGAAATGCGCTTTATACAGAACGGTGAAATATCCAATGCAGAAGACTTCGTGCTACGTTAGTAAAAGCATAAACATTACGACCGTTTACACACGATACAAAAGGTGAATTTAATGACACACTTAAACTAAGATGACATAGTTAAAAATATTTAAAATGCGTGAGACCTTTCGGGTCCTGCCTGCAGGTACCCATCATCAGACGCGATAAAAGAACCACACACCATGGAAGAGGCAACATATATAAAGAATTACACAGTTAAACAAATGACGTAATAGGGAATGGTCGAATGAAAGACATAAATACCAATGATGCATTTTATTTATCTACTTGTATTTCTAATCATTGTAAATACGTTTCATTCGACCATTCCCTATTACGTCATTTGTTTAACTATGTAATTCTTTATATATGTTGCCTCTTCCATAGTGTGTGGTTCTTTTACCGCGTTTGATGATGGGTACCTGCAGGCAGGACCCGAAAGGTCTCACGCATTTTAAATATTTTTAACTATGTCATCTTAGTTCAAGTGTGTCATTAAATTCACCTTTTGTATCGTGTGTAGACGATCGTAATGTTTATGCTTTTACGGTGAAATATATTTTACCGTAAAAAAGTTTCAGTCCTAACGAAATTTCCTTATTTGGACTGAACAAAACATGCTTCATTGTATTGACAAATATAAAAGTTAGTTCTTCTAATAGAGCATGTTTAAAGGGTCTATCTAGTCCTTATGCTCTAAGAAGATTAGTGAACATTTGACTTAAATGTACAAAAACATTCATGAAACATAATTACCAATGATGCATTTTATTTATCTACTTGTATTTCTCCTAGATTTGGACATCATACAATAAATTAAACAAAAGCATATTTTGCTTTGATGGAAATGCTAAACTGTACCTTCCCGGCTGCCAGTAGTAGTAGTAATTATTTCAGGTTGGGCTGGTGTTTTTGACGGGAAAACAGTATTCGCTGGAGACACAGTTGAAGTGTGATGTAGGTGATCACATGGATCTTCTGTTTCAGGTTCTGCTGTTGTTGCTAAAAATACAGAGAGGGATACGTAGAAACAGAAAACAGATCACTGAATGAAAAACAAAACAGAAAGTATGCTAAGAACAATCAGGAAATTATTACGTGTGATACAAATAATCTGTACAATTTTATAATTAATATGATGCTTGGCGATTGAGTATGATGCTTGCTATATAAAAATTTATGGCCGAAAACTAATAGAATTCATCCTGCATGCAGATGGAAGCTGATCTATGAAGCTCAAAGATTTCATGTTCAAAGAAACGTAACTTACAACAATTTAATAAACTGATACATTAAAGTTTTGATTACATGTTGGCATCAGAACTTTCCTGATTTCCTTGGTCTACCCCTAACTTTGGCCTGTGTGGTTACGATGCTAGCTTCTTTCGCCGTTCGTCTGTGCCCAAGTGTTGTCTTCCCGTTATAGGCCTTCGTGTTACTAAGAATGAGCAACTGCTCCTCTCATTGGGAGCTTTTAACTTCCAAGACACTGTACCGGCTTTATACAATACTGTTTGGGAAAAATGCAACACCATGAAGGACTCCTGGTATTAGTTTGAAACTTAAAGGATATGTACAACACGTTGGGATTTGCAAATGATTAAAATGTAAGTAAAAAGGCGCATACGGTTTCGGAACAGCGCCCTCTTAACTCTCCGGTCTTGGGTATAAAGAGCTGGGTCAAATGAAATGTTACAATGAGCGAAGAGCCAACATTTAGTCGAAAAGGTGTTTCTTGTGCCTCACTTAGCCCCGTCGCCGAAGAAGGTCGCACTATGATCACCTGATAGACTTTGAGCGAGGAAGGATTGTTGGGATGACAGAAGCTGCATTTTCCTACCAGCTAAATTGTCACTTGTACGGGATGAAACGCAAATACAGTGATACGAACGAACCTTGAGTCAGTGGACAGATGAGGCTTGGACTCACAGAAATCCCCAAAATGGACCACAAAATCGCACGACTGCATGTGATGAGAGACACCTCTACCACATGGCAGTGACCGATCGCACAGCGACATCAACGGTGTTGGCGCAGCAGTGAAGCAGTGTCACTGGTCAGGCTTTGTCCTCCAGCAGAGTTCGACGTCGTCTGCTTAACAGAGTATTATTGGTCGCTATCAGCCCATTGTTGCGCATTTCTTTCGCCCTCAACAACAGGCACCTCAGGCTGCAATGGGATCGCGAACAGAGACATGGGCACGCAAATTGGCAACGCATAGTGTTTTCTGGCGAGTCACGATTCAACATGAAGCACCAGGATGGTCGCATACGTGTTCGAAGACATGGTAGTGAACATGGTAGCGTACATTTTGTTGCGTCATACCGGCCCAAGTCAAGCGTCATGGTTTAGGGCGGCATCGGGTTCAACTCGCGATCTCGCCTGATACAAATTGAGGGAACCTTCAACACCCAGCGATACATCAGGGATGTTTCAGGTGCACAGGTGATACCATTTTCTTCTTCTATGCACCACAGATACCGCTCCCTCCCTGGCCCGCGCATTCGCCGGATATGTCCACTTCTTCCATTCAACAGAGGCTGTTATTGTTGCTTGAGATGACTTAACACGATACTGAGTTTTGAAGCGAAAAAATCTTGTATAGATCTACAAAAGTTATCTTCTGTAACATGGGGAATCTGTGATATTAATTTCATTTGAACAGCACAATTATTTCTTCGTGTTGCAATTTTCACAATTTTCACACCTAAAAAAAGAAATCTCTTTGTGGAATATTTATTTTGGAAAAGAAAATTCCTAGAGTGTAGGATCTCCGGGCTTATTTTTATTTAAATCTTAGAAATATTCGAAAGCAATGAAGTAAACCCTTACCCTTAAGAAAATTCCTAAATCTTAAGTATGATTGAAAGTGTAATCCGTGTGTGTGACCTTTACTCAGTTCATCACGATAAGAACATCTGGTTATTTTTTTCGTTTTGTGCAATAAAAAACATCAAGGAACGGTACAGGTTTTTACAGCTCTTAGAGGAATACCCATCAGAGAGTATTTACAAAACGCTGCACAGAATTGCCACTACTTCTCTACGTCAATTCTGCCAGGTATGAAATAATCTTTGGGAAAATTGGAGCATATCATCCTAATTTGAGTAGAACACAACAGTGCTGAGTGAACTTGAGATTTCAAGTGGTGTACATTGGAAATTTATCATTCATCAACAAAGTATAGTAATTTTGCTATGGAGTTTTAAAGTTTGTTAAAGACACACAACTTTTCAGAAATGCGGTTGTGCTGTGACAGACAGGCTAGGAGAATTACGCAGGCAAAGGACAGACAGGAGTCTACTTCTTAGATCGTATTGGTGGATCATGCGACAAAATGGTAAGAGAAAAATTCTGCCTTTTTAGCCACTTAAGACAAAAAGCTAAATTTGGGAAGAATTATTGTATGAGAACGACATTGCCGCTGATTTAGTATATTGAAGTTGCCATACTTTTGAAATGGGAAAAATAAAAGAAAAAATTCGGTATTTTATTCAAATTTTGTTTGAACAACATTTCTTAAATACAGATCTCACCTGCAAAACCTTTTTAAATGTTACATGCTCCTTTCGTAGACATATGAGGGGTAGATTCAAGTGATCAAACAGTGCATAAACAAATTCATCTTTCGCCGCATGAGCTAATTTCCTTAGAAAAAGTTACTTCTGAACCACATAACTGGCACAAGAGAAAGAACATTGACTATCCCCATTTACGTATGTTACACTGCGAAAATTTTTCGAAAGATAAAATGTAGATTCATTACTAAAGCAGATAGTTCAGCGAAAATTTTCAGCTTCCTCAGTACCATTCATCATGTTCCCACAAAATTCGCAATGTAAATAATCTTTTGTATGTGTTGATATTACGTACACTAACTTCAGTCGGTAAAATATTGAAGTTCCGCTGTAAGATATTGAAGTTTCTGTAAGATATTGAAGCAAGTCGCTGTCGAAGAATTTTCCGTACATTTTCTAGGGTACCTTCATTCAGCGGCAAAACTGATATGTTGGCTGCTTGAATGTTCTATTATCACCGATATAATTTTCCCACTCATATGCAACCAGTTCCTGTAAACTTGAGGTAATCTGATATGTTGGCTGCTTGAATGTTCTGTGATTACCGATATGGTTTTCCCACTCATATGCAACCAGTTCCTGTAAACTTGAGGTAATCGGATATGTTGGCTGCTTGAATGTTCTGTGATCACCGATGTGGTTTTCCCACTCATATGCAACCAGTTCCTGTAAACTTGAGGTAATCTGATATGTTGGCTGCTTGAATGTTCTATGATCACCGATATGGTTTTCACACTCATATGCAACCAGTTTCTGTAAACTTGAGGTAATCTGATATGTTGGCTGCTTGAATGTTCTATGATCACCGATATGGTTTTCCCACTCATATGCAACCAGTTCCTGTAAACTTGAGGTAATCTGATATGTTGGCTACTTGAATGTTCTGTGATCACCGATATAGTTTTCACACTCATGTGCAACCAGTTTCTGTAAACTTGAGGTAATTCTATGGAACAGGTTAACTGTTGGAGGGTCTTTCGATACGATACTTGTACATTTTCATGTACAGTTGTCAGAGACCGCGAAAAATGGAATTACAACACACTGAACTTCTTCTCATGTTGATTGGCAGTTTTACCTTTGCTATTCACTGTAGTAGCAAATGTTAGAGTAACTTCTGGTACTTATGCATAATAAAACACTACGAATATCTCTTGCGAATCGTGATTTTGCCTTCCCCTTTCTACATCGTTTGTACGCGTATGTCAGGTACGTCGCAATGCAGAAATAAAGTATCCAAATCTAACTTAGTCCTGTTGTCAGATGTGTTTTTATTCTCCAGTATTCATGCAAACGATGATTTGTTTACATAGATACTTAATTCGTCAGTTGCAGCCCTCAGCCGTAGCTAGTCGTTTGATTCATTCCAACACTTCACCGACAGCTGACTGGGATACGTTCACCACTCCTTCCGGCTCTGGTAATTAAATTTCATTTACCAAACTTACATCTGTTAAACCAAAAACTTAGCTATTTGCCTAGAACTTTCTTAAAATACAAATAGCATTCATTTTCTGCTAGTTCACAGCTCAGCAGCCAGCAATACAGAACTGAACTTCTTCTCATGTTGAGAAAGAAGTTTAGTTCTGTATTTGCTGGCTGCTGAGCTGTGAACTGTTGTTAAATATCAAATAACTGTTGTTAAATATCAAGTGGAGCCTCGCTTGACGTGTGATAGATCATACTCATTTTTATCAAACAATACAGACATGTTCTGGAATGACGAACTGCAGTCTGTACTGCTCTAGACCGTTGCTCCAGCTAAAGACGTGTTCTTAACGACTCGTTGTCTGATGTTCGACGGAAAACAATCAAATATTCCTATGAAAATGAATCCACTGTGATTAATACATTTCTTTGTACAGGACTTGGCCCCTTCTTTATCGCTTTCGGCATTACATACATGAAGCGCGTTAAGGGAATCGTGCAGCTTCACACTACCGTACTGGAAGTTTCTGCAGATATCATCCTAGAAAGAATACCTCTTGTTCTGTTATACTGCTTTGTAGACTTTACAGGGTTTCCATAAAGTCTTTCCTACATTACAAAAATTAATATAAAAATGTATTACAGGTACAAGAAAGGGATTGCACGACAATGATGGTGCACAAGTAAGTTTATTTTCCAATGTCCTCCCATTTTTGGCCCGGAGGACATCTAAGCGATATTCGATTTCACACAATGTTTTGTTTAACATCTCAGCAGAGACAGAACCAATGACGTCCGTTATTCTTCTCTTCAACATATCGACATCCGGAACACTGCTAGAATAAACTTGGTCTTTCACATAACCCTAAAGCAAAAGGTCTAGAGGGGTTAGGTCGAGCGATCGAGGTGACCATGTCATGGGACCGTCGCGGACAATCCATCTGTCCGAAAATGGGGCATTCAGGAGCTCACAAACCCTTATTGACCAATGTGATGGGGCACCGTCTTGCTGGAAAATAACCGAAGGTTGGGGTGCATGCAACTGAGGTGCTACAAAAAGTTCCAGCATGTCCAGGTACACGTTACATGTTATCGTGGGATCTTTAGAAAAGCAGGGTCTGATGATCCTGTCATGCATCAGACCGCACCATACGTTCACTTTCGGGCTAGCCTTATATTGTTCGATGACGTAATGGGGATTTTCTGATGTCCAGATTCGCACACTGTACCTATTTACTGCACCAGAGATGTGAAATGTGGCTTCATCAGAGAAACAGACACGGTGCATATAATCACTATCATAAGCTATGCGCTGCAACATCTCCGTAGCAAATGCAGCACGGCGAGGCCGGTCATCAGGCTGAAGAGCTTGAACGATCTGTATCTTATAAGCATACAGGTGAAGACGTTTGTTTAAAATTTTGTGAACCGTGGCACGGGGAATCTCAGTTTCCAGTTAAACACGACGAATGGATTTCCGAGGGTTTCGCAGAAATGTCTTCTGAACAGCTGCAGCTGTCTCTTGTGTAACCGGTGGTCGACCCGTTCGGGAGAGATCGTCAACACTACCCGCCGCTTTAAACTTTTCATACCAAGCTTCTATGGTTTTTTGGTCCAGTGGTGATCGTCTGTACTCTTTTCTGAAATGACGCTGGACAGTAACCGCCGATTTGGTCTCATGGAACCACAACACGCACGCAGCTTTTTCTTGCATCAAAGCTATTATCGATGAAATGCTCTTCTTATTCAGCAGTAGCGCTCACCTAAAGAACAGAAAAAACCCTTTCTGAGTGCTGCTATATTATGTTGCCAACCATTTTGTTTTAGCTTGCATAGATTTTTTTATACAAATTTTTGTAATGTGGGAAAGACTTTATGGACACCCTGAATATCTCCAAAACTTGTTCTACTTGTTTAGCAAAGCAGGAATTGATCAGGTAATGCCATTTTTAATGTGAATTTGGTTACAAAATGCAGCTTCAAATACACATCATGTACAGCATTTTTCAGATAACAAAATAAAATTAGAATATGAAGGTCAACGGAAAACGTTATGTTAAGACAAAATGTTAAACTTTGTTAATATTTTAAATTATTTGTTCAAAAGTCACCCCCCCAAAAAAAAATATAAAATAAAGAAAGAATGTTAAATTTAAACAAAGATATTACGTAAGTATGTACACTGAAGTGCCAGAAAAACTGGTACAGACGAGCTTATGCAAAACACATAGCAACGTCACCTGGGCACGTACTCGGTTGCATCAGCCACTGCCTATATAAAGCAACAGAGCTGCACGACTCGTTATCCAACTATCGAGAAGATACCAGGCTCAGATTATTCAAACTTATGCACCCACCACAAGTCATCCTGAAGAAGAAATTGAAGAATTTTATGAGGAAATTCGTCATCTAAATAATAAAGGTAAGCAGCACTTGAAGATAATTATGGGAGATTTCAATGCAAAAATAGGGCAACGGCAACAGAATGAAACTTCAGTAGGTAAATTCGGTCACGGCAACAGAAACCAGCGTGGAAATACTCTCGTTGAGTTTGCAGAGGCAGAAGGATTTTTCATCTTGAACTCCTTTTTCAAGAAAAAGCCACACAGGAAATGGACATGGAGACATCCAATTGGGACGACAAGTGAAATTGATTTTATTATGTGTAACAAAAAATTCGTCATCGAAGACTGCAGTGTGCTGAACAAGTTCAACACAGGTAGTGACCATAGATTGGTGAGATGTAAGATGCACCTCAACACTAAACTGGAACGTGGCAAGCTCATAAGACAAACAAAATGTATTGACATAACCAACCTTAAAAAACACCATAATACTTTCAAGTTGGAACTGAAGAACAGATTCTCTGCTTTAGAAGGCCTAACATCGGAAGAAGTGGATATTTCGGAAGTTAACAGAAAAGTAACCAAAGCTCTAATGGAAACAGCAACAAAATTAGCTGGGCCTAAGAACAAGTTGCATGTGAACAAATTATCAGGAAAAACCAAAATGTTGATGCAAAAAAGAAGAGAGATGAGGACAACTAAAGAAGATGTGACTTCCAAAGTGGAATATATAGAGCTATGCAAGACAACACGAAAAAGTATCACTGAAGACGTAAGGAAATTCAACTGTGAGCTAGTGAGGAAAGCAATTGAAAACAACCAAAGCCTTAAGATAGCAAAGGGACATCTCAGTAAGGGAAGAAAACAGATTATGGCTCTGAGAAAAGAAGATGGTTCTATAACAAGAAATAGAGGCGAAAGTTTGACAAGAGTGAAAGATTTCTACTCCAAATTATATGAAAGGGATGATACATGTACTCCAGACATCATGAAAGGTATCAGAGTTCTTCCAGTCCTCCCAGCAGAAGTTGCTCATGCAATCAAGAACATGAAGCGGGGAAAGCTTCAGGAGAAGATGGAATTACTATAGACATCATACAAGAAGCAAGTGGAGAAATTGAAACAGTACTCGCCCAAATTTTCACTCGATGCCTTAATGAAGGGAAGATTCCTGAGGATTGGAACAATGCTACAATGATCCTGCTACATAAAAAAGGTGACATTGAGGATCTCAGGAACTACAGACCTATCAGCCTCTCATCAGTGGTTTATAAAATCTTCACTAAAGTTCTTTCACACCGCTTGAAGGTAACACTGGACATGGCTCAACCGAGAGAACAAGCTGGATTCAGGAGTGGCTACAGCACAATAGATCATATCCACGTACTGAGAGAACTAATTGAAAGAGCGAGGAATATGAACTTCCATTCTGCATGGCTTTTATCGATTATGAAAAAGCCTTTGATTCGGTGAAACCATCAGCAGTTACCACGGCTCTGAAATCCTGCGGTATTGAAGATGCATACATTAATATTATTAATAACATCTATGAAAATGCAAGTGCAAAGATTCGGCTGTTTGAAAATACAACACACATAAAAATTGGAAAGGAGTGAGACAAGGTGACACCATATCTCCCAAGCTCTTTAATGCCACATTGGAAAAATGTCTTTCAATCACTGAACTGGAAAAACAAAGGGATAAAGATTAATGGAGATTATCTAACCCACCTTCGTTTTGCTGATGACGTAGTCATTTTTGCAACTACTCCATCAGAGCTGCAGAGTATCATCCAGGAACTTGCTGACAAGAGTAAAGAAGTGGGATTAAAAATGAACTTTCAGAAGACAAAAGTGATGTTCAATGCTTTTACAAGAAATGAAGATTTATCGATTGATGGAGAAAAACTGGAGATAACAGATACGTATGTTTATCTTGGACAGCAGATATCAAGTGAGGGTCACATTGATGAAGAAATTAATCGGCGTACAAAACTTGCCTGGAGAGCTTTTGGAAGAAACAGCATAATTTTCAAGAGCAATATGCCATTTTGTCTTAAAAAAAGAAAAGCGTTTGATCAATGCATCCTTCCAGTGCTTACGTATGGTGCAGAGACGTGGACCTTAACTAAAAGAGACATACAAAGGCTGCAGACAACTCAAAGAGGCATGGAGAGGTGCATGCTTGGTATAACCAGGAGAGATAAGAAGAGGAACTCGTGGGTCCGAAAAATGACGAGAGTGGAAGACATCATGATCAGAGTTAAATCCCTGAAATGGCAATGGGCTGGACATACTGCCAGAAGGACAGACCATCGATGGACAGCCGAAATTTTAGATTGGATTCCAAGGGACAGGAAAAGACCCAGAAAAAGACCACATGGGAGATGGGTGGATGAAATTCGTAAATATGTGGGAGTGACATGGAGGAGACTGGCACAAGACAGACCGTTGTGGAGGAAACTTGGGGAGACCTTCGTCCAGCAGTGGATTGATAATGGTTGACAATGATGATGATGATGATGACATCCTTGCCAGCTGTCAGAGCTGTTTTCCGCATGAGAATGACAAGTAATAACGGTTTAAGCGATTTTCAACGGGTGTCATAGTTAGCGCTCGTGAGATGGGCCATAGTATTTCGGAGGTAGAAACGAAGTTCGGATTTTCACGGACGACCATTGCGAGGGTGTACCGTGACTACAGGAATTCCGGCAAAACCTCCAACCGACGATACCAGTGTGGCCGTAAAAAGACATTAGGATGAACGTGACCATCGTCGGCTGTCAAGAATCGTTTCACGCAATAGACGTGCAACACTCTCGCAGGTATAATCAGAATTCAATGCTGGAGCCTCAACAAGCATCAGCGTCCGGACTGTGCAACGTACCTTGCACGATATGAGCTTTGTGAGCCGACGACCAACTCAAGTCCCCTTGATGGGTGCACGACACAGAGCTATGCTGTTAGATGAACTTCCACTGGACACTTGATGACTGGAAACAAGTAGCCTGGTCTGACGAATCGCGTTTCCAACTGTATCGGGCAGATGGAAGGATTCGTGTGTGGCGCAAACCCCATGAAGCCATGGATCCCGCCTGTCAACAGGGTACCGGCTGGTGGGGAGTCCGTAGTGGGTGTGTTTAGCTGTACTTCACTAGGAACCCTGGTACGTCAACAAACGTCTGTGACCGGCCAACGCTATGTGCGCGTCCTTTCTGACGAGGTACACCCGTTCATGTCCTGCATTCATGCTGATGGGTTGGGCCTGTTCCAACAGCACAATGCACCTCCACGCAAGTGTCGGGACGCCACATTATGGTTAGAGGAGCATTCATCTGAGTTTGGGGTGTTGCCTTTCCCACCCAAGTCCCCAGATCTGAACGTGATAGAACACATTTAGGATGCCATGCAACGCGCTATCGAACACAGGAATCCGAGACCTCGGAATGCACCCGAATTGTGGAACGCTCTTCAGAAAGTATGGTGTGCATTGCCTACAGCATATTTCCAGAAGCTAGTGGAGTCCATGCCCCATCGTATTTCTGCAGTCCTGAGCTTCCGTGGGGTACCTACCAAGTATTGGACTGGTGTACCAGTTTTTCTGGCACTTTAGTGTATATGAAAGTAAACACCCAGAGTGAGTTCAATTAGAAAAATCAAAATATAAAAGTTAAAAAAAGATTCTTAGGCACAATATGAAAACAAAATTAGACTTGGTACAATATGTTTTTTCGTTTGTGCAATGGAAATGAAATGACAGAATAAAATGAATAGGACCTACTTGGAGGCCTAAACCTTGATCCACAGTCGACTTGGTCTTCCGTGAAGCACTCTCTCAAGACGTCATCAAAGAGAGCCCCTACAGGACATTCCTTCGCTACATATTCTCCATCTTTGCACGTGTAATACCTTCTGCAGTCATTCGGATCACGGAAGTCACCATCTTCGATTGCACACAAATCCTCTATTGGCATCTGTGTAGTTGCTATGAAGTGAAAGAAGGTACCGTGAGTGGCAAACCAGCGAACACACAAGAACAAAGCATAAAACGTCTGCTAATGTTTATTTAGTTGGCATATTGTGTTGTTAAAACCATTTCGGAATGTATAGATCGAAGATGTTACATTGGCGTATTTTACTGATACGTTTTTTAAAACATGGCGTATCTTCTGTTGTGTCCACGCCAGAGGAAAAAAGAACCTATTTGCAATTTTTGGGTGTGAAATTTCACTTTCTTTTATTTATTTTAAGAATTCGATCGTTAAAGATTTTCTTACCATTCTATTTATCAGAAAGAATGGGTTACTGGGAGCACTTGTCTCGTGTTACAAAAGTACAGTCTAGACGAAACATAATGTCAAGAAATGTGTTAAACATATGAAAAAAACCCTGAAACTAATGTAACTATTGTCATGCAGTTTTTTACTTCCTCAGTGAAAGAATGAAAGTTTTCCATTCAAAGAAAGAATGAAGTGAAAGAATGAAGTTTACCTCAGTGAAACAATGAAAGTTTTCCATGGATGCTAATAGAGCACATCGTGCACCCCATGCGATTCATGAAGAACGGTCATCTGGAAATCCTATGGTCTATTAGCATAAGTGAGTGAATTGATTCAATAACACCACACTAGTAACGGAGGTACAGCGAAATTTTACCAAAACGTATGCTGTTTTACTATACCTTTAATGCTTGAAATAAAAAGCCAGTATAAGCAGTTTATGACAACACGTAAGATACATGCAAGTTGAGTTAATCAAGAGAGCATTCCACAACAGTTCAAGAAGATGGACAAGTCTGATAACTTTAGATATAGCACTCAGCTTCTTACAAAGTGATCCAGAGTGAAATTTAATGCGGTATTCTATGAAACCTATCAAAAACGTGACTGAATTTTACAGCGTAGGAATTGCATAAAATGGAAGGCAATGCGTTTTTGCAGTGTCATGCTTTCTGGCGGAACAACTTTTCATGTATCAGGCCATGTCCATTGCCAAGTCACCGTGCTCCGCGAGAGTAAATAAAGTGGCACAAATGTGAGCGTCTGGTGAGATTCAATGTATGACAGTGCATACGTGACTCTTATTCACCGATAGACAGTGTGTAAAATCGCCTACCTTGATACGCTGGAATATTAGCACAGCTTTTGGAGCCACCAGTATGAAACACAAATTCGTCGGTGACGAGACCGAACCTGAGGCTCTTCGTTCCGGCGTGAGCAGCTCTAACAGACGGAATCTATTGTTGCCGATTTGTCGTCTTGACATGTGCTTTACCTCTGTAGTACGTCACATCAACTCCCTCTTAGTTTTTTCCCTTTTGAATCGAGGAAGGAACCTTTCATTAATTCCAGACGATTTGTGAAACGAATATCACACATTTTTCGAAGAACGCAGCCGCCAGTAGATCCATTTTTACGTTCGGGAGCCAATATGAATACACAAATTTGTCGGTGACGCGGATCCGCGTCTCCTCGCGGCAGAGTGAGTTGTTCTAACCGACGTAGCTACACCGACGGAATATATCGCTGCAGATTTGTCGTCTTGACACGTGCTTCACCTCTGTAGTACATGACACCAGGCTTCATGTTGCTATGAAACGGGGTTCCTCCACAGTGGTTTCCCTATGTGAGGGAGTTCTTTGATAAGGAATTTCCTGGAATATGTATTTTCAAAGGAAAGGGAGTTCTCGGACAACACGTTTTCAGATTTAGCCCCAATGAACTGCATCTTGTGGGTTACGTATGCTGCTCCTGCGAAGGATGTTCAGCAACAGCGCATAGAAATCTGCAATAACATTTTCCAGATCACGCCTGAAATCCTGCAATGCATATGGAATGAATTAGACCATCATTTAGTTAAGTTGGCGCAACTAAAGAGGACCATGTAGAAACCTATTAGGTTGCAAGAAAACTTCCGTTCTTTATGAATTTACTATGAAGAACCAGATACTGGTACAGTCACACACACAAACACGCGCGCGCGCGCAATTTTTCTATTTTGTGACATATTAACTTATTTATCGATCATCCTGTGCGTAAGACAAAGTTGCAGTGTACTAAGATCGGAGCGGCTACGTATTAAAACTTTTCAGAATAGTCTAGCAAAGGTTTGTTAAACGCATTAGGACCTACGCCGTAACTCCAAAACTTACAAATCATGTGCAGTAGTGATGGACCATTCGTGAAAGATTCATTCATAACGAATTACTCTTCACCGTGAATGGTTCGCTTTCACCAGTGAAGGATCATTCAATCCGCCATTACAGCGATGCACACTCACGCCGCAGCACGTTTAACTTTTTTCTACCCCGATGAGTTCGGAAACGAATTTCTGTTAAGAAAAGTAATGTCGAGAATTAATAGGTCAATCGTTATGTGAGTGAGCAATCAGCAGTCAGCTAGGATATAGTAATAAAATATAGGAATGGGAACCATATGTGAGTGCCATTCATTTGAATGGTGTGCCCGAATCGTTCGTAATCATTCATCGTAAACAGTGGGAAGCTCTCTCCCTTGTAGGCAATATGTCAAAAAACAAAACAAAACAAATGTGGCCTTGAAAACGCTTTGGTCTTAAACACGGATCCTTGCAACGAATGATTTACTCAGAGAGCGTAGTCACCACCGGGATATTGAATGCCCGTTGGTTTGACTGATCATTCGTCGATGAGTCTTTTGCCTGAATGAACTCCCAAGAAGGACTGATTTATGCCATCACTAATACGCGTACGCATTGTACTTTTACACTAGCACGTCGGCTCACCGGTGGCGGTTAAACAACGAAACACGCACGTCTGAGAAACAAGTTTGCCGTGTTTCAACCTCGCAGTGAATTAACATATTGTTTCACACGTAGGGCGAGGCAGATTATAAGACGGCTAAAGGTTTTAGAATGCTTCAATTTAAACGGAAATTGAATCTCAGGTATACATAAATTACAGAGCTACAGTATATGAAATTAGCTTCGCACACAGAAAAAAGTGCTTTGCTTTGCATTTGATTGTGATGTAGTCTTCAATGTGTTCCGAAAAAAAAGTGCTTTGCTTTACATTTGATTAATTGTGTAGTCTTCATGTAAGTCATAAAAGCTGTCTACGTACGATTAAAAAAAATCCCCGCTGATACTATAGACTAGTTTAAAAAACTTTATTCACAAGTAAAAGCAAAGTTAAAAGCGAGATCTTTTGTGATCCCTGGATCCCATCTTCAGGCTTAAGGCCATAAAGAACAACAAGGGCTCCACTTATATACAATCAGGCTTGACCCATGATGCAACGCAGTAGGCGTTGACTTCGGTCAACATAGCAAATCAAAACGATCAAAAGTTCGTAGATGTGAAAGATTATACAATATTGTCCATAGTGGTGCCAGGCATATCGATGGGGATTAGTTTTTTCCATATGTGAGGAATGCATGACGGAAGCTCTGAGTTACAGCATAAAGGCCCGTATGAATGGATATAGGCTCTCGGAGAGGAAAACATTTCCCTTTGTTACTTTAGAGTTCAAAACTTCGGTGATCTTAAAGTCGGGTGTTTTTCCCTCTTGGTCCACAGTTTCTTTTTTTTTTTTTTTTTTTTTTTTTTTTTGATTGGAGGTTTAACGACCACCGTGAGCAACTCAATGGGCTATAAGCAGTCGCCCGTCCCTAATTTAGGGTCACTGGTTCCAGGGAAGGGAGAGAGCCAGTGCCGTAAGACAAACACAACATCCATGCCTCACCGGGATTCGAACCCGGAACCCATTCGGACGAATGATCAGAGGCCATCGCTTAGACCACTGCGCCACCGGGGCGGCCAATTTCAGTTAGTGCTGAGTTGGTGGAGCCTGACATCAAGTAATATTGGTGTTCCGATAATCGGACTTTTAAGGTCCTGAGTGTCGAACCAATATAATATTTCACATCCTCTGGATTATTAGGGTTGACTAAAGATATGCGGTATACGCCAGGTCTATCTAGATCGGGAATCACGTCACGATCAGTTCTGATAATAGAAAAGATGTTACAGGTCGAGACTCCAAAGCCAAGACCATATTTCTTGCATGTCATTTCTAATGATTGTTACAAGTGGTTAAGAAAACTCAGTCTTGCCAATATACCGTAAAGTTGTTTTTGGGTTAGTTAGGGTAGTGGATCGAGTTCGTTGAACTATATTCATGAAGCGTCCGAAGTACGAATCCGGGTACCCAGAGAATCGGAGGTCACGCTCCCCCAACACAGCACTAACTGAAACTGTGGACCAAGAGGGAAAAACACCCGACTGGAAGAACGCCGTAGTTTTGAACTCTAAAGTAACAAGGGGAAATGATTTCCTCTCCGAGAGCCTATATATCCATTCATATCGGCCTTTATGCTGTAACTCAGAACTTCCGTCATGCATTCCTCGCATATGGAAAAAACTAATCCCCATCGATATGCCTGGCACCACTATGGACAATATTGTATAATCTTTCACATCTACGAACTTTTGATCGTTTTGATTTGCTATGTTGACCGAAGTCAACGCCTACTGCGTTGCATCATGGGTCAAACCTGATTGTAGATAAGTGGAGCACTGGTTGTTCTTTATGGGCTTAAGCCTGAAGATGGGATCCAGGAATCCCGAAAGATCTCGCTTTTAACTTTGCTTTTACTTGTAAATAAAGTTTTTAAAACTAGTCTATAGTACCAGCGGGGATTTTTTTTTAATCGTACGTATACAGTTTTTATGACTTACATGTTCCTTTCGTGTGAAACACAGTTTATTACTTTCGTAGTCTTCAATTTGTTCCGAAAAAAAATTCCCCCTTGTAATCCTTCTCTACACAAAAACATCGTCAATTTTGGAATAAAAACTACTACGTTTCTGGAAATTATGCACTGTGCTGTGTGAAAATAGTGAGTTTTCAGTCTGCATCACACTTATGCAAAGTTTGCCATCGGGTGGTTTCTTAATTTTGCGGTGCAGGTGTGAGCATGTTCGTAGCTGTGGAATTAAAACTTCAGTAAAATTCATCTCTGGTGGCTTTACTTTTATGTTATGCTTGAAGTGTCGAAAATATCTAGCACAATTACTGCTCTTTTGTTGGAAAAGTACCCAGAACTGTTTGCTCAGACAACTTTCACTTAGTCTTCAGCTTGCCTTTCATCTACTCAACCGCCGTTCTAAACTTTTAGCACCATTCTTTAAGTTTTATCTTAATCTTTTCGCAAACCCTGATATTTCAGAATTACTTAGGCGTGATTTTGTGACTTCTACTTAATTATTAATAGGAACAATTTTTCCACTCTTTTCCGACAGATAAGCTTGTAGATATAATAAGATGAACGACTTTGTCTGAAAGACCGTGATTTGATGGAAAAGGCGGTGTTCAAATCTCCGTCCGGTGTATTTCTTTGCAGTAATGGTGTAGAGGGTTACTTAGACGTGAGCTGTATCGTTCTTCTGAGCACTCTTGAGGTGCTTTCGAACCACTCAGGGCCTAACAACCAATTTCGTGTATGTATATCTACTGATCATTAGTGAAATTAGTCGACTACATGGAGAGAAACAAATCTGGTTGTTTATAACAAAGAGACTCCCGACAACCTTTGCTGTTTGTAGAATTAAAACTAAGTTTGAGAGATCATTATTACATTGATAACTCAACACTCAGTGGTACAGCATTTAACGAAATACGATTAATTTGGAGAAACAGGTTTTAAACAGGCTCACTTGATTTCATGGAGTCATTCAGGGCAGCCAAATTGTCTTGCGGGTAATCTCTTCATTTCTGGCTCAGATGCTATTAAGTATTTTTCTTACGATGTTCTTTGTTGAGAAAACATCAAACAAGAAAAATAAAAACAACGACGAACATATGATGTTCTTTGTTGTTTTTATTGTTCAATTAATTATGTTTCGATTTTAACGGGCAATTGTTTTGTTTTGGTTGTGATTTTTGTCGTTCGAAGGCTTTGTTTTTCTTTTGAATTTCGTGTTTGTGACTTCAAAGTTTTACTTTTAGGCATAGTATTTTTCTTTGCGGGCCGGAATGTGAGTGGTTTTAATGCAGCTTGTGTTTTTATTAGTCTCGTAAACACACCTGTTTGTCAGGACGCTGTGTGTTGAATGCGAAGGAAAGTTTTACCTGGGTATGTGAATTAGTTCATTACTCTACTACTTCCGGGCATGGAGAGGCATGGCGTGTCCAGACCAGACTACGTGCTCGAACAAGTAATTGCTTTATGTTTGATGACAAAACTGACAAATGTCAGAATCTTGAGTTACGGTCCAGAATTCGAGAGCCAGAAACCGTATTGCCTCGTGACGTGAACCTTGGAAAAATCCTGTCGAAAAACCACAATGAGACGAAGCCCGCTGTAGTTTCCGTAGGTTGGTTTTACTCTACGGACGACCGGTCCTTGTCACAGGAATTCTACCACACGAACATATTTTTACAGTGTCGTACATAATGGTCAGACATCTGTTATACAAATCTACACTACAATACTGTCGCCATCTAAACATTTTGGAAAGTATGAGACAGGAACTATATTCGTTGTTGAGTTTCTGGGTTTTACTTAAAGGGCGGGGAGGAGGGGGGGGAATCACCTCTAACTACAAGATGAAACTTTTGCCAAAAACGAAGAAAAGGTTAAATCAGAAAAGAAGAAAAATGCTATCAGTAACGAAAATCTACGTATTCTAGATCTTCAGAAATACAGTACATTAGTTAATTCTCAGAATTAAACTGTTTGGAATAAAATACCCTGCTTTACATTTTGCGAGTGTTGTAAAACTCCCAGATAAAACTCATTGGAAGCTTTGATTTTGGTAAAATTTGTATCATCTGAGCTCTTACTAGAGACCAAATTAAACGAAATCGGTGACGTAGATGGTAATCCATAAAGAAACAGCTGTAAAAACTTTCCCAAACTCAAATAGATGCTTAATAAAGAAAGACGACAAATGGCAAAATACTAAATGCTCTAATATGTGTATTTATATTTCACCAGTTTCAGTGCTTTCAGTAAAGCTTAGAAATTTGCACGGATCGCGGTCGTTTCATTTGGCAACAGTTTGCCTTACTCTTATGAAATGGCTGCTTATTCTTAGAATCTAGTCAAGTTGTATGTAACAGAAAACGCACAAGTTTTTGAACACACGGAAATCTTGACAAAGCGTACTTCCACGGAATTGAATGTTTACACTTTACACCCTAATTTATTATAAGTACTTAACCATACTTCATACGTATAAAAAAGTAATGTAGTCCGCCGTTAATGTGTTCCGTGCATATGAAGCAAGAAGCTCCTGATGGCGATGAAACAGCTACTTCGTCACAAGATGTGGAGGAGGAAGCTACCAAAATTGAGACAGCAGATTCTCAGCCCAGAGCACTGGTAACAGTAGCTCAGAAAGGACAGCCTTTGACTGGATAAAGTTTTTATATTTGGAGTTGAATCCATCCGTCCCTAGCTCAAAGAGCAAGTTTCTTTGGAACAAGAAGAGGGGCAAGTAACACCTGAACTTAGAGTGACATGAGGCGCATCCATTTATTTTATAGAGGAAGTACTCGCTATTCCTATTTTACTTGGGCCGGACTAAGAAAGTGGGGAAGCATTGAAAGAATCGGTGACATTATTCCCACTTGTTGTTTTGGCAAAGGACCTCTTTCCGGCTGTTGACGGCAATGCTTATATGAAGAGTGCACCTGAAAGTCGTGGAAACAGTGTTGTGCAAGAGTGTAGTCTACAGTACTCAGGAGTAAGCCTCTCACATATTTCACAGCTGACAATGGTTAGTTTGCTAAGAAAAGCGACGAGAAGAGACCACTTCCGAAGAACTCCCATTTCCTGACGAAGGCGATTGACGACGGGATCACTCCAGCGTTGTAGCTCCTGGCAGATTCTTACACTAAACACCCTCTTGAAGAAGAAGTAACGCGAGGTTTATTCGGATTTCAAGATGTAAGCGCAATAAACAGTTCGCACATGCGCCATAACATCGCTTGCTGCTTGCCCTCTCAACACGCTACGCAATCGTCTATCTGGCGTTAGTTCTCAGTGTCGTACGGGCGACTAAACGTGTGTGCTGCAATGCTGCAATCGATGCTCTTTCTAGCTGTGAAATTCGCACTGTCATAAGTTTTTGTTTTACGCTGAAGGGAAAAGTGCCGCAGAAATTAATCGGAGAATGAGTACAGTGTGCGATACTAACTTTATGAGTGAAGGATGTGTGAGAGAGTGGTGTAAAAAATTTAGAGATGGGCGAACAGATGTGCATGATGAAGGGGTAAAGGTCAGCCATCCGTGGTGACCGATGAAATTGTTCAATGTGTTAAAAACACAAAACTTAATGTTTGTGTTAAGTAAAACATATTGGTAATCTATCCAACTAAAAGGTTATAAGTCACAGGTTACCAAATCCAGGACAAAGAAGGTTGTGTCTTAAAATAACGTTAAGTGTGACGGTAGAAAATCAAAAACACCTAACTTAAGTAAAATAATTTTTTGACTTACTTTCTGGTCTTTCTCTTAAACCGCATTCAACCTTGTCCTCCGGATAGCAGAAATTTATAACGGTATCAAATAGAGTTCCTTTCGGGCATTTATGAAGCTCAACTGATCCATCTATACACTTGTAAAAAAGGCTACAGTCCGTTTCATGAGGAAACATCCCATCCTTTTCATCACAGATATAACTGATAGAAGTACCAGTTACAGCAGTAGTTGTTTCATACCCGTCCGGAGATGTGATATCAGATTTAGTTGATTTTGTCCGAATATCAACAACAGACGTTTCAGTGCCGATTTCAGATGGCGTAGAAATGAGAGTCGGTGGTATCTTTCTATCGCTAGTTGTCGTGACTTTCGGTCCTGACGTTCCGCCTTGAGGAGTGGTTACTTTTGATCCAGGGTTTCCAGTTGTATGATCAGGAGGCCTCTTATCACTAGACGTCTGCGTGACTTTCGGTTCTGGTGTTTTACCCTGAGGAGTGGTTACTTTTGATCCCGAGCTTGCAGTAGTACCATCTGACGGTGTCCCTTCTCTTGTGGTTGGCGTCACTTTTGGTTCTGGCGTTTTGCCCTGCGGAGTAGTTACTTTTGATCCAGGGCTTACAGTAGTGCCATCTGAAGGTCTCCTTTCTTTTGTGGTTGGAGACACATTTGGTTCTGGTGTTTTGCCTTGAGGAGTGGTTACTCTTGATCCAGGGCTCGCAGTAGTAGCATCTGAAGGTCTCCTTTCTCTTGTGGTTGGCGACACTTTTGGCTCTGGTGTTTTGCCTTGAGGAGTGGTTACTTTTGATCCAGAGCTTGCAGTAGTACCATCTGACGGTGTCCCTTCTCTTGTGGTTGGCGTCACTTTTGGTTCTGACGTTTTGCCCTGCGGAGTAGTTACTTTTGATCCAGGGCTTACAGTAGTGCCATCTGAAGGTCTCCTTTCTTTTGTGGTTGGAGACACATTTGGTTCTGGTGTTTTGCCTTGAGGAGTGGTTACTCTTGATCCAGGGCTCGCAGTAGTAGCATCTGAAGGTCTCCTTTCTCTTGTGGTTGGCGACACTTTTGGCTCTGGTGTTTTGCCTTGAGGAGTGGTTACTTTTGATCCAGAGCTTGCAGTAGTACCATCTGACGGTGTCCCTTCTCTTGTGGTTGGCGTCACTTTTGGTTCTGGCGTTTTGCCCTGCGGAGTAGTTACTTTTGATCCAGGGCTTACAGTAGTGCCATCTGAAGGTCTCCTTTCTTTTGTGGTTGGAGACACATTTGGTTCTGGTGTTTTGCCTTGAGGAGTTGTTACTCTTGATCCAGGGCTCTGAGTAGTACCATCTGAAGGTCTCTTTTCTCTTGTGGTTGGTGTCACTTTTGGCTCTGGTGTTTTACCCTGAGGAGTGGTAACTTTTGATCCAGGGCTAGCAGTAGTATAATCTGAAGGTCTCCTTTCTTTAGTGGTTGGCGTCACTTTTGGCTCTGGTGTTTTACCTTGAGGAGTGGTTACTTTCGATCCAGGGCTTGCCGTAGTACCATCTGATGGTCTCTTTTCTCTTGTGGTTGGCGTCACAATTGGTTCTGGTGTTTTTCCTTGAGGAGTGGTTACTTTTGATCCAGGGCTTGCAGTACTACCATCTGAAGGTCTCCTTTCTCTTGTGGTTGGCGTCACTTTTGGCTCTGGTGTTTTGCCTTGAGGAGTGGTTACTTTTGATCCAGGGCTTGCAGTAGTATCATCTGAAGGTCTCCTTTCCCTTGTGGTTGGCGTCACATTTGGTTCTGGTGTTTTGCCTTGAGGAGTAGTTACTTTTGATCCAGAGCTAGCAGTAGTACCATCTGAAGGTATCCTTTCTCTTGTGGTTGGCGTCACTTTTGGCTCTCGTGTTTTACCTTGAGGAGTGGTTACTTTTGATCCAGGGCTTGCAGTAGTACCATCTGACGGTCTCCTTTCTCTTGTGGTTGGCGTCACTTTTGGTTCTGCCGTTTTGCCCTGCGGAGTAGTTACTTTTGATCCAGCGCTTACAGTAGTACCATCTGAAGGTTTCCTTTCTTTTGTGGTTGGAGACACATTTGGTTCTGGTGTTTTGCCTTGAGGAGTGGTTACTCTTGATCCAGGGCTCTCAGTAGTACCATCTGAAGGTCTCCTTTCTCTTGTGGTTGGCGTAATTTTTGGTTCTGGTGTTTTTCCTTGAGGAGTTGTAACTCTTGATCCAGGGCTCGCAGTAGTACCATCTGAAGGCCTCTTTTCTCTTGTGGTTGGCGTCACTTTTGGCTCTGATGTTTTACCCTGAGGAGTGGTTACTTTTGATCCAGGGCTCGCAGTAGTACCATCTGAAGGCCTCTTTTCTCTTGTGGTTGGCGTCACTTTTGGCTCTGGTGTTTTACCCTGAGGAGTGGTTACTTTTGATCCAGGGCTTGCAGTAGTACCATCTGAAGGTCTCCTTTCTCTTGTGGTTGGCGTCACGTTTGGCTCTCGTGTTTTACCTTGAGGAGTGGTTACTTTTGATCCAGGGCTTGCAGTAGTACCATCTGAAGGTCTCTTTTCTCTTGTAGTTGGCGTCACAATTGGTTCCGGTGTTTTGCCTTGAGGAGTGGTTACTTTTGATCCAGGGCTAGCAGTAGTACCATCTGAAGGTATCCTTTCTCGTGTGCTTGGCGTCACTTTTGGCTCTGGTGTTTTACCTTGAGGAGTGGTTACTTTTGATCCAGGGCTTGCAGTAGTACCATCTGACGGTCTCCTTTCTCTTGTGGTTGGCGTCACTTTTGGTTCTGCCGTTTTACCCTGCGGAGTAGTTACTTTTGATCCAGCGCTTACAGTAGTACCATCTGAAGGTTTCCTTTCTTTTGTGGTTGGAGACACATTTGGTTCTGGTGTTTTGCCTTGAGGAGTGGTTACTCTTGATCCAGGGCTCTCAGTAGTACCATCTGAAGGTCTCCTTTCTCTTGTGGTTGGCGTAATTTTTGGTTCTGGTGTTTTTCCTTGAGGAGTTGTAACTCTTGATCCAGGGCTCGCAGTAGTACCATCTGAAGGCCTCTTTTCTCTTGTGGTTGGCGTCACTTTTGGCTCTGATGTTTTACCCTGAGGAGTGGTTACTTTTGATCCAGGGCTCGCAGTAGTACCATCTGAAGGCCTCTTTTCTCTTGTGGTTGGCGTCACTTTTGGCTCTGGTGTTTTACCCTGAGGAGTGGTTACTTTTGATCCAGGGCTTGCAGTAGTACCATCTGAAGGTCTCCTTTCTCTTGTGGTTGGCGTCACGTTTGGCTCTCGTGTTTTACCTTGAGGAGTGGTTACTTTTGATCCAGGGCTTGCAGTAGTACCATCTGAAGGTCTCTTTTCTCTTGTAGTTGGCGTCACAATTGGTTCCGGTGTTTTGCCTTGAGGAGTGGTTACTTTTGATCCAGGGCTAGCAGTAGTACCATCTGAAGGTATCCTTTCTCGTGTGCTTGGCGTCACTTTTGGCTCTGGTGTTTTACCTTGAGGAGTGGTTACTTTTGATCCAGGGCTTGCAGTAGTACCATCTGACGGTCTCCTTTCTCTTGTGGTTGGCGTCACTTTTGGTTCTGCCGTTTTGCCCTGCGGAGTAGTTACTTTTGATCCAGCGCTTACAGTAGTACCATCTGAAGGTTTCCTTTCTTTTGTGGTTGGAGACACATTTGGTTCTGGTGTTTTGCCTTGAGGAGTGGTTACTCTTGATCCAGGGCTCTCAGTAGTACCATCTGAAGGTCTCCTTTCTCTTGTGGTTGGCGTAATTTTTGGTTCTGGTGTTTTGCCTTGAGGAGTTGTAACTCTTGATCCAGGGCTCACAGTAGTACCATCTGAAGGCCTCTTTTCTCTTGTGGTTGGCGTCACTTTTGGCTCTGATGTTTTACCCTGAGGAGTGGTTACTTTTGATCCAGGGCTTGCAGTAGTACCATCTGAAGGTCTCCTTTCTCTTGTGGTTGGCGTCACGTTTGGCTCTCGTGTTTTACCTTGAGGAGTGGTTACTTTTGATCCAGGGTTTGCAGTAGTACCATCTGAAGGTCTGCTTTCTTTTGTGGTTGGAGATACATTTGGTTCTGGTGTTTTGCCTTGAGGAGTGGTTACTTTTGATCCAGGGCTCGCAGTAGTACCATCTGAAGGCCTCTTTTCTCTTGTGGTTGGCGTCACTTTTGGCTCTGATGTTTTACCCTGAGGAGTGGTTACTTTTGATCCAGGGCTCGCAGTAGTACCATCTGAAGGCCTCTTTTCTCTTGTGGTTGGCGTCACTTTTGGCTCTGGTGTTTTACCCTGAGGAGTGGTTACTTTTGATCCAGGGCTTGCAGTAGTACCATCTGAAGGTCTCCTTTCTCTTGTGGTTGGCGTCACGTTTGGCTCTCGTGTTTTACCTTGAGGAGTGGTTACTTTTGATCCAGGGCTTGCAGTAGTGCCATCTGAAGGTATCCTTTCTCTTGTGGTTGGAGTCACTTTTGGCTCTGGTGTTTTGCCTTGTGGAGTGGTTACTTTCGATCCCGGGCTTGCAGTAGTACCATCTGATGGTCTCCTTTCTCTTGTGGTTGGAGTCACAATTGGTTCCGGTGTTTTGCCTTGAGGAGTGGTTACTTTTGATCCAGGGCTAGCAGTAGTGCCATCTGAAGGTATCCTTTCTCTTGTGGTTGGAGTCACTTTTGGCTCTGGTGTTTTGCCTTGTGGAGTGGTTACTTTCGATCCCGGGCTTGCAGTAGTACCATCTGACGGTCTCCTTTCTCTTGTGGTTGGAGTCACTTTTGGCTCTGGTGTTTTGCCTTGTGGAGTGGTTACTTTCGATCCCGGGCTTGCAGTAGTAATATCTGATGGTCTCCCTTCTCTTGTGGTTGGCGTCACTTTTGGTTCTGGCGTTTTGCCATGCGGAGTAGTTACTTTTGATCCAGGGCTTGCAGTAGTACCTTCTGAAGGCCTCCTTTCTCTTGTGGTTGGCGTCACTTTTGGCTCTGGTGTTTTACCTTGGGGAGTGGTTACTTTTGATCCAGGGCTTGCAGTAGTACCATCTGACGGTCTCCTTTCTCTTGTGGTTGGAGTCACTTTTGGCTCTGGTGTTTTGCCTTGTGGAGTGGTTACTTTCGATCCCGGGCTTGCAGTAGTAATATCTGATGGTCTCCCTTCTCTTGTGGTTGGCGTAACTTTTGGTTCTGGCGTTTTGCCATGCGGAGTAGTTACTTTTGATCCAGGGCTTGCAGTAGTACCTTCTGAAGGCCTCCTTTCTCTTGTGGTTGGCGTCACTTTTGGTTCTGGTGTTTTGCCTTGAGGAGTGGTTACTCTTGATCCAGGGCTCTCAGTAGTACCATCTGAAGGTCTCCTTTCTCTTGTGGTTGGCGTAATTTTTGGTTCTGGTGTTTTGCCTTGAGGAGTTGTAACTCTTGATCCAGGGCTCACAGTAGTACCATCTGAAGGCCTCTTTTCTCTTGTGGTTGGCGTCACTTTTGGCTCTGATGTTTTACCCTGAGGAGTGGTTACTTTTGATCCAGGGCTCGCAGTAGTACCATCTGAAGGCCTCTTTTCTCTTGTGGTTGGCGTCACTTTTGGCTCTGGTGTTTTACCCTGAGGAGTGGTTACTTTTGATCCAGGGCTTGCAGTAGTACCATCTGAAGGTCTCCTTTCTCTTGTGGTTGGTGTCACGTTTGGCTCTCGTGTTTTACCTTGAGGAGTGGTTACTTTTGATCCAGGGCTTGCAGTAGTACCATCTGAAGGTCTCCTTTCTCTTGTGGTTGGAGTCACTTTTGGCTCTGGTGTTTTGCCTTGTGGAGTGGTTACTTTCGATCCCGGGCTTGCAGTAGTACCATCTGATGGTCTCCCTTCTCTTGTGGTTGGCGTCACTTTTGGTTCTGGCGTTTTGCCATGCGGAGTAGTTACTTTTGATCCAGGGCTTGCAGTAGTACCTTCTGAAGGCCTCCTTTCTCTTGTGGTTGGCGTCACTTTTGGTTCTGGTGTTTTGCCTTGAGGAGTGGTTACTCTTGATCCAGGGCTCTCAGTAGTACCATCTGAAGGTCTCCTTTCTCTTGTGGTTGGCGTAATTTTTGGTTCTGGTGTTTTGCCTTGAGGAGTTGTAACTCTTGATCCAGGGCTCACAGTAGTACCATCTGAAGGCCTCTTTTCTCTTGTGGTTGGCGTCACTTTTGGCTCTGATGTTTTACCCTGAGGAGTGGTTACTTTTGATCCAGGGCTCGCAGTAGTACCATCTGAAGGCCTCTTTTCTCTTGTGGTTGGCGTCACTTTTGGCTCTGGTGTTTTACCCTGAGGAGTGGTTACTTTTGATCCAGGGCTTGCAGTAGTACCATCTGAAGGTCTCCTTTCTCTTGTGGTTGGTGTCACGTTTGGCTCTCGTGTTTTACCTTGAGGAGTGGTTACTTTTGATCCAGGGCTCGCAGTAGTACCATCTGAAGGTCTCCTTTCTCTTGTGGTTGGAGTCACTTTTGGCTCTGGTGTTTTGCCTTGTGGAGTGGTTACTTTCGATCCCGGGCTTGCAGTAGTACCATCTGATGGTCTCCCTTCTCTTGTGGTTGGCGTCACTTTTGGTTCTGGCGTTTTGCCATGCGGAGTAGTTACTTTTGATCCAGGGCTTGCAGTAGTACCTTCTGAAGGCCTCCTTTCTCTTGTAGTTGGCGTCACTTTTGGTTCTGGTGTTTTGCCTTGAGGAGTGGTTACTCTTGATCCAGGAGTTGTAGTCGTTTTGCCTGAAAATTATAAAAAAACAGGCACTAAGACGGATGATTGCTGGAAATTGTGATAAAGTAACAGTATTAAAATGTTGTGAAATTTGTGTTAATACCATGTAAATCAACGTTGAGGAGGGAAAGTTCTTCTCAAAAAAGTGTTGTTCAGTTTTTCATTTTCACCGTGTAGGGTAATTTTCAATAAATTCATGATATTTTCCAACAAATAATATATAATATTTTTCATTATTCGTGTGCTAGGGGAAGCTTGAAAATTGTTGAGTGTGACCTTTAGTTTTCTCACATGCATAAACCAAACTGTTTTTGGTCTTACGGCTGAAGTTCTTTTAGTATAAATTGGTGTTATCTGCATTTCGCTCCCATTCAGTGAAGTGTTATTAAATTACAAATACCTGCCTACTAATGTGTTGGGCTACCTCTTGTCCTAATGATGGTGTCCATACGACGAGGCATGGACACCACCAACTTACGAAAAGGTTCTGTAAATATCGTCAGGCATGCTTCATCCAAAGCCGTCCGTAATTCGCTCAGGTTCGTAACTGATGAGACACGTGCCCGAACAGCTTGTTCGACGGTATCCTAAAGATGTTTGATGGGGTTTAAATCCGGACTTTTAAATGGCCTCTCTAAGCGTTTCAAATTTACTCCAACGCTTTTTTTTAAATGTTTATTGACCTGGAACCAGTAGACCTAAATTAGGTCTACTTGTTCCAGGGAAGGAATAGAACCAGTGCCGGAAGACAAACACAACATCCATGTCCCACTGGAGTCGAACACTGAACCTTCTCGAAAGAATGGTCATAAACCAGCGCTTAGACCACTGCGCCACCGTGGCGGCTCTCCAATGCTTCTGTAACCGTGTTAGCCAGGAGGGACCAACGGAATGGACATTTATTTTGCTGAAAAACGCCGTTGCCACTGGGGGGCATACTGGATATGAATGGGTATAAGTGGTCAGCTAGGATGTCCACATATTTGGGGATACTCAAAATTCACTGTACACGCATCAAAGGTCTTATAAAGCATTCGAGCTGAAGACACCCCGGACCATTATTGAGACACCACGATCGTGTACTTTTCCAACTTGACATGAAAGGGTCCATGACTTCATGAAGTTAACAACATCAGATCCGCGCTCTCCCATCGGCTCGAAATCTGGATTCAGCATTCTAGGTTATCTGCTTCCAATCCTCTGTGGTCCAGTGCTGGTGTGCTTTTCCCCAGGCAAGGCGTCGAGCCTGTTGCTTTGCCGTTAACAATGGGGTTCTTGTGGATCTACGGCTACCGAACCCTAAACGCTTAAAGAGTACGTTGCACTGTCCTTACACTGACACGGCGACTTGAACCACTGTTCAAGTCGGTGACGATTTGTGATATTCCCTTGCGCCTATCACTTCGAACAATACTGTCCAAACGGTGTACAGCACGAGCTGTCAAGGCTGGTACACCTCCGCAGTCCTTCGAGAGTTTGTTCTTTTGCCAGAACTTTTCGCATTTCCGAAACACCCTGGACACTGTAGCTCGCAAAAATCGCAGTGCGTTTGGTGACTTACGAGATGAAGTGACCCATCCTGAGGGCACCTACAATTTTCCCTCTATCAAAATGCGTTCAAATCACGCGACGTACTCATCACGCCTGTATTCAATCACTACTGGGGAAGCTGTGGGCGATGGTTGTATTTATCCACAGTTTCGGCCAGGCACGCGACATAATGAAGAAGTAGGAGTGAAGCATTTGCATAACTTCTGCCTTCTCTAATTCATTGGCACTTCAGTGTATATACCGTACGTATCAGATGAAAGCTGCATGGGTAGGGATGTTTTTCTATCAACATTTCTCTACTTTGCTCGCATCAAGTGATCAGGTAAATGCAAAAGAATTTTAGCCGATACATATTTTATGTTTTTGCCTTTTACATTGAAGGCCACTTGACGGAAACGGTTTGTATCCGAATGAAACTGTGAGAAATTATGAGTTTCGAATTGAAATATCAGTAGTGTGATGCGTGAGCTATATTTTTCTTCTTCTTGTTTCGTTTTTTGGAGAGACAGAGATGGCCATATCTTCGCTTTAAAGACATTCTTATACGAGGTCCGATCAAAACGTTCCGAGACTAGGCCGATATACAACAAAGTACTTACGTTACTTAAGTCTGGTTATGATGTCCCTCAAAGTAGTCTCTTTGGCCGCGATACACCACTGCCAGCGTTTTTGTCACTGTTGGAACGCTCCCTGGAAGTCCTGTTCGCGAATCGTGTCAAGCACCGACTGCGATTCGCGCTAGATCTCGTCCACGGTTTCAAAACGGCGACCTTCGAGCTTCAGCTTCAGCTTCGGGAACAGAAAAAAGTCGCAGGAGGCCAAATCCGGCGAGGTTAGGCGGGTGAGTAAGGGTAGTCATGCTGTTCCGGCTGCAAAACTGGCGTGTTGCTAACACTCTGTGAGCTGCTGTGCCACATTTCAGGTCGTTTGCGGCGAATGTCCTCCGTAAGACGCCGCAGAACATCGCAGTAAAAAAGGGCGGAACGAATTCACGGTGCACAACCCCACGAATGTCGAAGAACACGACGAGCATGCTGTTGGTTGCGCGCCGGATCTGTCGGGCCTTCTTCGGTCGTAAAGATTCCGGTCTCTTCCACTGCGACGACTGTTGTTTGGTCTCCGGGTCGTAACCGTAGACCGAAGTCTTGTCCCCAGTCATGACCCACGACAGGAACGTTTGTTCATTCACTACCTGCTGACGGAGATCTTGACAGAGTTCGACACGGAGCGCCTTCTGTTCGGGGTTCAGAATCTTTTCAGCAATGCGGTGCATGTTCAAAACCGACGTCAGAATTTCTTGTGGTTCTCCGACAATTCTCATGCACCAGTTCCCTAATTTTGTCCACATTTTAGGGGTTTTGCTCGTGGATGGTCGCCCTAACTTCTCGTCGTCTTCCAGTGCCGTTCTACCGCTCTTGAAGCGCGAGTGCCACTCAAAACACCTCGCACGACTCATTGCTTCATTGCCATTAGCCTGCCGCAAGGTTTCATGTGTCTCAGTCCCGATTTTCCGAGTTCGACGCAGAATTTGATGTTCTCTCGCTGCTCTAGTTTGCAGTTCATACTGAAATCGCAGCTGTGTTCTGCACATGGTCACCAAATATCGTGTAGCACAGCTCCCGATCTTCACAGAACGACGCCACACGGCACAATGACTCGGGAAGGTCACTGCTCTCGACCGCTGCTCGCGCATCCGCGTACGGCCATCTGTTGGCGCACTACGTACCTAGTCTCGGAAACGTTTTGATCGCACTACGTATATGAAAAAGGGAAATTTTGGTGCAACACAGAGTACGCTGGCTAGAAAGAACAAAAGAATAAAAAGAGCAGGATATTGAGGAACATATGGTTGTCTGTTAAGTAACTGCTCAGTGTTTTCTCAAAACGCCAGATGCCAATGGCTCAAACACCACTAAACGATCCTGACGTTGTTAGTCAGTATCATGCCTGTGGTTTACTAACGTAATTCACATGCAAATCACAACTCTAAGGGGAACATAGCTTCTTTTATATATCATTTTATGAAGAGTCCCTTCAGAAGGTATGGAGATAATTTTTCATTGTAATATGAATTTTTTTTTATATTGGGTTGGAGAGAAAGTAATGTCTGCAAATGCAAAGCAACAGAAAAGTGATAATTACCGAATGTACACGTACGAATCAGTACAAAATGTAGTCACTATCATTTCCCATGACCTGTTCCCATCGTCTGGGAAGCTGTTAGATATTGTCCCTGTAGAATTGTCACGGCTTGGTCGCAAAGAAGTGAGTAAGTGTGCATTCAATATCATTCATCCCGGTTGGTGAACTGCTGTCCGTCCAGGAAATGCTGCAATGATTGGAAAAAGGTGGTAGTCACTTGGGACAATGCCCGGGTAATAGGCTGGGTGCGGAAGCAGCGCTCAGCCCAAGTCTCTGATCTTGTGACAGGTCAATCGTTCTGTGTTCAAGGCCTTGCTCCATCCTGCAGTAGGAGGATGCCCTTGCTGTTATGCAGTGTTGGTCACTTCGACGTGAGCGATTCATGCAGATGGTCAGGCTGACGGCAGTACACATCGGCGATGAGTGTGGTGTTGTCTGGCAACAGCTCAAAAAATACTACACTCTGCATATCCAACCAAACAGACACCAAGACCTC
The DNA here is from genome assembly GCA_039090855.1 of Macrothele yani. Classification (NCBI taxonomy): domain Eukaryota; kingdom Metazoa; phylum Arthropoda; class Arachnida; order Araneae; family Macrothelidae; genus Macrothele; species Macrothele yani. Next base: position 76,869,141 of record CM077025.1, on the reverse strand, counting down.
ACGTGGGTATAAGCCGGCTTTGGGGATAGGCATGGGCATCTGTTTTCGGGCCAACCACTCTTTCCAAGAACTGACAATGTCATACAGGACCCATTTCACGTCACCTGCCACAATGTGGTCAAAGAACGGTTCAAGCAGAGAAACACACGCACTCATTCGATTTGTTTTCTCTCAACTGTTAGTTGATACGGTACCCAAACTCCCCTCTTGTGCACCTTCCCAAGTTGATGCAAGTAGGGGACAATGCTCGTGTGGGTAGTCCCCAGCTGTTCGGCCAAATCTCACGTGGTCACACATGGGTCGGTCTCCACTAAAGTATTCAGCATGTCCATATCCACTGATGCGGGTCTTTGCGATGGTCTGACAGGTCAACATTTTCCTGTCGAAACCGTTCGAACAAACGACAGCACTGACGTTTGTGATACAGTATTGGGATTACACACTGGTAATGTGCCTTACAGCACTTGTGTGGGTGCTATCGCAACGAAACTCATATAGCATGAAAGGGCGATGTGCTCCTTGTTCAGTTCCATGTTGGCTGGCGCTTACACTCATTGCCTTCTGACGGCTAACTGCCATTGACTTAAGCCACCTACTTCCTGATGTCATGCCGGTGTGCTGTGCAATCTCAGTGACCAATGTGAGCCGTGGTCGGGCTTCGTGTTCTGGTACCTCATCATCGGACATTGCTTTCTTTCCAACCCAATGAATGCAATTATTAGTAACTTAAACGTTACTAATAATTGAATATTTTAAGTTACTAATATTAAATTTCTAATATTTTAGTAACTTAAATGTTACAAACAATATATTAAGTTACTTTTAGTATCTTAAATTTTAGTAACTTAACTATACACAGTTTCGAATGAAACCCTGGTCCGACTTCCTCAGGTTAATGGCTTGTCGATTTCTTGAGACGACTTTGTTCGTCTCACGTGTCACATGCCGACCATGCTTTCCAACTCGAGATACATAGCGATGACGATGAATAACTCTCCAAAAAAGGACCGTTTCGAGAAAAATGTGTAATGCTTCTCAAAAATCAAGATCAAACAGTACATGGAGCTCGGGTTCTCTGGCAATTTTGCGTCAAGGAAGAGAAGTTTATGGTTATTTTCCCAGCAGTGTTATGGTGTGGAAGATTTATTAAGTTCACACTTACGACTGGTGTCCTTTCAGCCTAAATCAAAGGGATCTTTGCCGCCCCGGTGGCTCAGTGGTCTAAGCGATGGTTTCTGACCATTCGTCCGAGTTGGGCCCAGGTTCGAATCCCGTTGAGGAATGGATATTGTGTTTGTCTTACGGCACTGGATCTCTCCCTTCTCTAGGACCAGTGGCTTTAAATTAGGGACGGACGACTGCTTATAGCCCATTGAGTTGTCCACGGTGATCATTAAACCTCTAATCCAAAACAAGAAAAAAAGGATCTTTGTGTCTGACCTATGTACGACAAGCCACGCTGAATGTGATAGGCTCACTAAGATCTTTTTTCTTTTTGTTTTTGTTTCGGAGTTAAACGACCACTGTGAGCAACTCTAAAGGCTACAAGCAATCACCCCATCTCTAATTTGAGGCCACTGGTTTCAGAGATGAAACAGAAGAACCAGCGCAAAAACCATCACGCAAGTCTCAGCCAGGTTTCGAATTATCTTGGACCACTCAGCCATTAGTGCAGTAATAACTGCTTTAAGCTATGTATTGCGATGTTTCCTTGAATTCCTAGAGCAAACAAAACGTCTGTGTTCCGTTACTAACATTCATAATTGTAACACTCCAAAATATAAGGATCTTAGCAAAGGCTTTGTGACTTCTTGTGCAAAAGGGTTAGTCTCCAATCATCCGTCAGTGATGGCTCCTAGTTCGAATCCCACTGAGGCATTGGTAGCGTGTATGCCTTACGGCACTGTCTCTTCCCCTTTCTTGGAGCCAGCGGCCCAAAATTACACTGATGGCCACCCAAAATGCAACACCAAGAAAAGCACCAGATAGCAAGGCCAGATTTACTGGACACATAACAACAGATACAAAGATGAAACGATTGAGCTTACACGCCCGTGCGACTTGCGGAACACGCAGACATCAATAGTTCGTGTGGCTCCCATGGCTGGCAATAACGACCGCTACACGTCGCGGCATCGAACGAAAGAGGCTTTGGATGTGTGCTTGGGGTATGTCGGTCCAGGCTGCTTCCACACGTTGCCACAGTTCATCAGGCGTAGCCGCGGGTGGTGCTTGCCGGGCTCTCGGTTGCCGATCAGCGACCAGACGTGTTCGATGGGCGACATATCGGGAGAACAGGCGGGCCACGGCAGCAATGACACCTGGTGGGCCGTGAAGAATAGTTGCACGATGCGTGCCACGTGCGGGTGCGCATTGCCCTGTTGAAACGTGGCCGCTGACAGGTCCTGCAGGTAAGGGAGGACTACAGGCTCCAAAACGTCGGAGATGTAGTCGTGGCTGTTGAGTGTACCGGCGATGCGTACCAGAGGGGTGGGGGTGTCATATCCAATTGCGCCCCAAACCATAACGCCAGGCGACGGACCGGTATGGCAATGCATAATGCAGGCGTCATAAAGTCTCTCGCCGTGGTGCCGCTACACGCGGATCCGGCCATCGTGGTGTTGCGGGCAGAAGCGGGATTCGTCGGAGAAGACAATGTCGTGCCATTACGTAGTCCAGGTGCGGCGTTCAACGGCCCACTGTGGCCGAACTCGCCGGTGGTGTAACGTCAGTGGTAATCGGAGCAATGGGCGCCGTGCGACAAGTCCCCGCTCCTGCAGATGACGTCGAACGGTACGTGCCGACACAGGTTGTTGCGCAACATACCCTAATTCCTGCGCTAACGTTCGTGATGTGGCGGTGCGAGCCGTCAATGCCCGCCGCACAACATGCCGGTCCTCTCGTTCGGTGGTGTGCCGCGGATGCGGCAATCGCTCACGTCGGTCCGTCCGTCCTTCCTGCACCCACCAAATCCATACTCGTCTCACTGTGGCTGGATGTCGACCCACACGAGCGCCGATGTCTCGGTACGATAAACCGCTGTCGCGATAAGCCACTATTCGTCCTCTGTCGAACTCCGAAACGTTCTGGAATGACTGCCGTATTCTGCGACGAGGCATCAGGAAGCTTCCCACTCACAGGTCCGGCAGCGCAACACACTTTCACTACTTACACCCGGCCTTCTGTGCACCCTTCTTATGGTGCTTCTCGGTAGCGTGCCGCGCGCACATGATTTGCATATGCCCTGCAATGCTAATCGTTTGCATGTCCTTTCGCAGGCAACGCATGCTGCGAATTTCAGGCCAATCGGATGCTTCCTTCTTGGTGTTGCATTTTGGGTGGCCAGCAGTGTAGATACACGAAGCTTCTTGTTGCCCTTACGAGTTGCTCATGGGTGTAAAAATAAGCCTTCGTTTAAATCAGCGCAAAATTCAATTAAAGAAGTGTTAAAATTTTTAATCAATGTTCAACACAGCTTGTGGGTCAAGAACTAATGAAATTACAATTTAATTACTAATGCTCATTCAAAGAAGATTTTGGTTATTTATTTACAGGCTTAATATCCCATTTAAAAGAAGGCTTCTCTTTCAAAGTTTACCTATTCCACTATAAATTTATTACACATTTTTCGATAATGCTACAAAACTGTTTTAATGCTTGTAAAATTTATTAAGGCGCACCCTTTAGAACTCCGAGAAGCTTAAATCCACCACTGTAAACCAGCACCTAAAAAGAATTACAAAACTTATCTGATACTTGGGATTCGAACTCAGGCTTTGTAGTAAGAGGAGGTTTGCCCGTGTCGTAGACCACCCGATCAATGAATGATCACATTTGCGAATTATTTTACATTCCATGAAATAAAAGTTTCTCTCTGCAAGTGCAATTTTAATATTCCAGCACAAGTGCCCGAGCTGTCTGAGACACTGGCTGCTGATCAATTGTCCTAGATGGGCCCAAGATCAAGTCCGGAGTGAGGAATGAGCAGTGTGCTTGTCCGATGGCTCTCTTCCTTCCCTGGAACCAGTGGCTCTAAATTACGGACTGGCGACTGCTGGTAGCGCTTACATAGCGGTTATAAAACCTTGAAACAAACGAAAAGGAAGCATAATGTGTGCAAATATCGGGTTGGAAAGAAAATAGTGTCCGATGACGAGGTATCTCAAGGGCCAATCTCAGTGGCCAATGTGCCATTGGGCAATGAGATTGCAGCACACAGGCATGACATCACCAGGTAGGTGGCTTAACTCAGTGGCAGTTAGTCGTCAGAAGGCGAAGCGTCAGCCAACATGAAAATGGACACAAGGAGCATATCCGCCATTGCATGCTGTATGAGTTTCGTCTTTCGTCACGGTAGCACCCCCGTAAGTGCTGTAAGGAACACTACTAGTGTGTACCCCAATGCCCATATCACATCACCAGGGCTGTCCTTCGTTCGAACGGTTTTGAGTGGGAAATGTTTTGGCCTGTCAGACCGTCGCGATGCCGGAAGACTCGCAACGTGGATATGGGCATGATGAAGACCTTACTGGAGACAGACCCACGTGTGAGCACGCGGAAGTTGGCCGAACAGCTAAGGACTACCCACACGAGCATTATCACTCATCTGCGTTCACTTGGGAAAGTGCAGAAAAGGGGAGTTTAGGTACCCCATCAACTCACAGTAGAGCAGAAAGCAAATCGCATGAATGCATGCATTTCCCTGCTTGCACGTGACCAAGTTGAACCGTTCTTGGACCGTATTGTGCCTGTTAAAGAGAAGTGGGTCGTGTATGACAGTGTCAGCGCTTTAAAAATGTGATTAGATCGAAAACAGAAGCCAATGTCTACCCCCGAAGTCGGCTTACACCCACGTAAGGTCCTGCTGTCTGTTTTGTGGGATATGCCGAGTGTCGTGTTTTTGAGCTGCTACTGGACAACAGCACTATCATTGCCGACGTGTACTGCTTTCATCTGGAGAATGTACACGCATCTCTCATGTCGAAACGACCAGCACTGCTGTACAGCAAAGGCGTCCTCCTACAGCAGGATGGAGCTAAACATCACACAGCACGGGTGACCTATCACAAAAGCAGGGACTTGGACTGGGGGCTCCTGCAGCACCCAGCCTATTCCCCAAGCGGCTACCACATTTTCCGGTCTTTGCAGCATTTCCTGGACAGGCAGAGGTTCACCAACCGAGACGACGTCGAACGTGTCCTTACTTCTTTGCGTCCAAAATGCCACAATTCTACAGGGACAGTATCCAACAGCTTCCCAGACGATGGGAGCAGGACGATGGCGACAACATTTTGGACTGATTCGTACTTGTATATACGGTAATTGGCACTTTTCTGCTGCTGTCTTGCATTTGCAGACGTTAATTTCTTTCCAACCTAATATAGGGTACAATCAGCATGCTACACTCACGCTACATTTAAACACTGATTAATCCACTAAACTCGCATTTGGCAGTTAACATATAAATGTGATTTGACTTATGATATTCATCTTTCAAAGTAATTTAATCTGTGTCTGGGTGCTGGGATGCAGATACAGTAATATAAATTCAAATTATGTCTAGGTTACAAAGTTTTGATCTGATGCAGTCTCTGCTTACTACTCAGTAGTCATGGAGCTAGAACGACTGTTTTGCTCACCAAAAAGCTTCATTTGGTATGGCCTTTAAATAAATAACGTTTGTATGTTCTGTTGTATATATTTCTAATTTACCAGAAGCAAACAGTTGTAGGCATGGAACACTAAATAACGGAAGGGAAGTCGGGTAACTGATATAAGTATATCAATTAATAGACGAGTCGTACTGAGGACATCAGGAGCAAAGACGACCTTGCAGAGCCAGTTCTTGTTCTGCCTTTGCATAAGACAGTAACAAGCTAAACTTTCCTCCCTTCAGCAGTTAAACATTTTTTTGACAAGATGTGTATCGATGCATGTTCTTGGGTTTAACGTTTCTTTCATCTGTCTCGACAGAGCCGTATTTACCCCCACTGAAAAATCTACTCCAAAACAGTGTAGATTTTTCAATTTGATTTACCATACTTTTTATTAGCAGGAATTTTGACACTGTATATGTCCTGAATTCTGGAAGCTCTGTAGAAATTTCATGTCTTTTACGGAAGGGTATCCAGATCAACCCCTAATTCTGATACTTTTTATTCTTTAAAAATGAAACCAGAAATCTACCTTATTAAATCGCTTTGTATTCACTAATTTGATCTATTCTTCCACACAAAGGCCACAGTTTCAATCTTTTATAGGTACAATCATGGATCTTGTTTTCAGATAAGAATTTGAATTCACAATTTCGACTTCGAACCGCATCAACGCGACCTGGATCCAATTCAGATCAGTTTGCCTTGAAAAAATTTAATGTTCACTCGACGATGCACAGTTGAATGAACTGGGACACAGATAAAAAGGTTTTCTAGAATATTTTCTCGTTCATTATTCAGGACTGCTTTACTGCGGTCTTGATGATCCATTGTGCCTCTTGCTCTTCGTACTTACTTTTGAAGGGTAGGACGTATGTTCTCATTTAAAGCATGTTACTTCCCGTTATCTGTACCTAACTTAACGTCAGATCAACCAAGCACTTAAATTGTCAGCAGTTCTTGTCAGACACTCAAGTCATCAACGCGTAGATAAAAGGTCATTCCTTGAGCAATGAGTGTGCGATGTGTGATCCAGTTATCGAACTTGCGACTTGCAGCTGTTTTGCCAACAGGCTGTTATTTCTTTACGCAGGGTTAGCAACTTCAAGTATAAAAAACTTGAATTTTGGCAAGGACAATAATGAAAGGAACTGTAAGTTCTAATTAGCTCATTTATTCCCTATTGTTGTGTGTAACCAGAGATACGACAGAACCCTCGTTAGGATGCATTAGGGGTAAGGTAAGTGCTATGAAAAGATGTATTTTTCAGCTATTAGGTTTACAAGTTCTGGGATGGCTTGAACATTTTAGAATGAAGATAGGTACAAATGATGGCTTCCGATAAACGGGAAAACCTATTTCATTCTCACTTTACTAGTGTTGAATCTAAAAAGATAAATTTACTGTTGTTCCCTATTTCGAATGAAACATACTTTCCAGGAAACATAATGACGTTTCATTTTTTCAGGGCTTACATAGCTTTTTATTTTTATCATTTGATATGAGAAGGGTATTAAAGATTGGTTTGATAGTTGCATTTTCACTGCTGTGTTCAATGAAAACAAGGGTGTTCTCCCTTCCGACTGTCCCGTGATTGTTTATAAGTACTGTTAAATGTGAAGTAGATATTGTCATTTATGTATGAGAATATGTCTTTCAGTTTAATTTCATTTGATTTCGGATATTTTTTCTTGTGAAGGGCACCAAAAAGGATGTAGTGTTTTAGAACAGCCAACGTTGTTTGCTAAAACTTGCCACTCGGACATCTCATTCCGATACGCAATGAAGAAACGCAGCGATGCGCAGTGGAACAAACCGGAACACAGATAAAAAGATTTTCTGTGGTGTTTTCTCAGAGATTCTAATAGTGCTAAATCTTTACTTTCAAAAGTGGTTTTTAAGAGTTGCAAGTATTGCTTTAGTCAAGAAAGATCAGGACGAATATCAACTAAAAGTAGGCTATCTGCATTAACTTTTCACGAAATCTAGCTTCGAAACATTTAACATTAAAAATGGGCCCTAATCTTTTGCATTGTTTAACATTAAAAATAGGCCTGCATCTTTTGCATCAAAGAGCGGGAAAGGCGTTCATAATGTTGTTCAGTACATCAGTATTCAAACAAGTGACCAATTGAGGTTATTTTTTTTTTTTTTTTTTTTGTGATTCAAAGACACTCTGATATTATATGAAAAGACTTTAACCCCCGTAGGTAGGTTAAGCTCTTTTTAAAGCTGAGTGATTTGAGGACTGGCTTCTGACCTTACGTCCAAGATGGACCAGGGTTCAAGTTCCGGATGAGACATAGATTGTGAGCCTATCATCGATGGCCATAGCTTTGTCCCATCCCTCAAACCAGTGGCCCTAAATTAGGGATGGGTGACTGCTTGTCTCCTAAGAGTTATTTATGTCTGTCGTTAAACTTCCAAACACAAAAAAAGCATTTAAAAAGCTATTAACTCTTGGGAACTTTTAGATTTTTAACAAAAAGACTGTGCACATGTGCTACTTATAAAGCAAAGTGCGGGTAAAAAAATCGTAGTAAACATATATGTATATGTACGAACGCTTTGACTGCTGGTAAATTTACTATAATAAATTTAAGCTGAAACCGAGGAAGGGAAGAAAGTGTGCTACCCACGAGGTTTGAGAGGAAACGCATTTGTTTACGTGGTATGTCCGATTTCATGCTTCCCAATTTTTAGCACGTCTTCTGTAAAAAAGATCCTGCTTATGCTACCAGTTTGTCCGTCCGTCAGTCCGTCCGTTTGTCTGTAGACACGATATCTCTGCAACTATTAGTCCGATTTGAAAAATTCTTTTTGCGTTGGGAAGTTTGAAATATGCGAATGATGATCCTTTATTTCGTTTTTTTTTATGATGTACAATTTCGCCGCTAAAAGGCAAATGATGTCGAATTCAAAAATACGTTTTATTCCACATATTTGCTTCTAAACATCCGATTGAAAAAAATCTTCTATCTTTCGATTACATTTATGCCGAATAGTATTTTAGATATAGTTACTTTTTCAAATTACGCACAGATTTTTCGCTAGGGGGCGTAAAAGTAAACTACATTTTTCCCGATAATTCTTCTTCTAAAACTCCGATTTGAAATTTTTTTTCTTCAGCGGATACACCTCCTGATAGAAAATCTTTTGCATACAATTTCAAATTTTTGGTAAAGAATTCTTTGGCCACCAGGGGGTGTAAGTGTTATTTTTTTGCTTCTGATGTATTTGCCATAAAATTTGAGCTACTAAAATATCGATTAAAAAAATTATTTCAGGGACTGATGCCACTCACTTAGATAAACCTTTCTGAAATATTTTCTTCTTAAAATATTCCACAGTTTCTCCGCCAGGGGGCGTAGATGTATACCATATTTTAGTCAATATCTCTACTTCTAGGAGTCCGATTTGAAAAAATTCTTCTTTGTTGGATAGTGTTTGCAGTGTGACATGTTTTTCATATAATTTCAAACTTTTCAAGTAATTCATAGACCTTCCGCTAGGGGTCGTAAAGGTAAATTGCTTTCCTCCCTATATCTCTGCTTCTAAATCTCCGATTTGAAAAAATCTTTCTGCACCGGATACAGCTCCTGATGGGAAATCCTTTGCACATAATTTTAATTTTTTGTAAAAAACGGTTTGGCCACCAGGTGGCGTAAGTCTTAATTTCTGCTTCTGATGTATTTGCAGCAAAATATGAGCTTCTAAAATCTCGATTGAAATAAAAGTCGTTTGTTGACCGATACCACTGATGTCGACAAACCTTTTAGGAGCATTTTCTCCTTGAAATAATGCATGGTTTCTAAGCCAGGGGGCGTAGATTTATATCTTATTTTTGTCAATATCTCTACTTCTTGGAGTCCGATTTGAAAAATTCCTTCTTTGTTGGATAGTGTTTCCGATGCGAAATGTTTTTCCTATAAATTTAAAATTTTCAAATAAATCATAGACTTTCCGCTAGGGGGCACAAAGGTAAATTGCGTTTTCTGCGTTATTTCTACTTCTAAAACTACGATTTGAAAAATTCTTCGTGTATCGCATACAAGACCTGATGGAAAATATTTTTCACATCATTTCTAATGTTTGGTAAAGAATAGTTTGGCCACCAGGGGTCATAAATGCTGATTTGTGCTTCTGATGTATTTGTTGCAAAATCTGGGCTCCAGAAAACTCGACTAAATTTCTTTTTCTTGGACCGATACCGCTCATATGGAAAAACCTTTTGAGAATACTTTCTTCCTAAAATAATGCATGGTTTTCCCACCAGGAGACGTAAAGTCACATCTTATTTTTGTCGATATCTTTGTTTCTAAGAGTCCGATTTGAAAAATTATTTTGGTGTTGGAGAGCGTCTGTCAGATATTATTTTCCATACCGGTTGCATTGACTTTGAATAGCTTTGATAAATTTAATTTGCGTCAGAACGGATTCAAAAGACGTGCTTATTACACCCGAAAATTCGGTGTCATCTTTCTTGTTGAAGAATATTAGGAAATACTATTTAAAATATAGACTAATAATAAAGATCACATTGAAACTAAAAAAAGGATACAAAGCCATTAGTCGATCCCAGTCATTCATCTCTCAGATCAGTCAACACAAAAGAAGAGAATGAATTCTTTCTCAAAGATCCAAAATTTATATAAATTTACAATTACCCACGACTTATACATAATGGATTAACCTTTTAAAAAGAACCATGAACAAAACCGGATGTATGGAACTTGCTGTGGAACTACAAAAACAAAATACGTTTTATCCTAAACAGTCATTAGGATATTTCTAGAGGTGTCACTGCTATGAATAAATTCAACACAAAAAGTGACAGCTGATCATTACAGGCAAAAATTGTAATTAACACAAAACAGAATAGAGCTTCAGTTTTAGTTTCAACTTCACAGCAACCACCGAGAAAGTAGGAAAAAATTGGAATATGAGATTAAAAACTCGTCGAATAGGGACAAATGTTGAACGATCCGAACAAACCTACTGTGGATAGATTAGGAAAGGCAGTAGTTGAAATGTCTTCAGATGCAAACTATTCGAACAAAAACGACCTGACCTTCTAAGAAACGTTAGCTTTGCTGGGGAAGAAATAAATGAAAATGAAGCGGGATAAAGAATTTTATGTTAAAATACTTTCAGGATACGAAGAAAAGTACAAAGCCGTCAGTAATAAGATGAGAAAAGAAATACGGGACTACGATACAAAAAAAATTTCAGAAACAATTAAGAAAAACAAAAACACAAAAATTCTTAGAAAACGCAATTTAAGAATTCAATTGTTCAGTGATGACACAAAAGATACGCAAAAACTGTCTTAGAAAAATGTTAAAACTAATGCACTATGAAAAATTCTAAAAATTAATATTTTAAAAATTAGGAGATGCGCGGTGATAATGATATTTATACAAATGCTAAATAGAAAAATGAAAAAAAAATTGAAAAATAGAAATAATACAAAGTGGATTTCTTATCACTTGAACTCTTTACTACAGGGCTACGACATGTGTTAATGGACTTTAAATGCCACGATAAAGGTACTAAAATGGGGAAAAAAAGAATCAACCTCTTAAAATATGTGTGGACGACACTGCCTTCATTTGAAATGAAATGCTGAATAACTTAGATGAGGAAAGAGAAAAAATGAGAAGCAGATGTATTAAAATTAAAAGGTCCAAAGCGAATGACATTCTATGAATGGGGAAACAATCGAAGAAATATATTTACCTGGGAAAATTAATTGAAAGCAACGGAACCTTGAGAGAAAGAGAAAACGGAGGACAACTGTAGTAGGCTGTTTCAGGAAAATTTTGTGATGTATTGAGAAACAACACTTTCATCTCTCAAAAGAAATTTTAATCAGTACTAAGCTTACTGGAGAAACGTGTAACTGCAAAATAATCCAGAAAACTACAATTTACATGAAGAAAGATAGAAAATTGCAATGTTCTGCATAACTCTGAATGAGATGGGGAAAACACGTAGATAAGGCAACATGTAAAATGCATAGATGCATGTTAAACTAATAACATGGAAATGGGCAAATCACTAACGAATATAATTTTGCCAGCGGGAGAGAAGGAAGAGGTAAGGTAAAACTGAAGATTAAAGCAGAGAAACACTCCAGCGATCAGTTAGTCAGCTTTCAATCGACTTAAATATGGTTAAGGGGATCTCATTTTCCCAGATCCCCCATAATCTCATCATAGATGTATTATAGTGATATTTTTTGTGGACAAATACGTCATAATAAAATGCCATCGGAAATTTAGGTACTGGAGTGAAATAACGGATGAAATGACATGTGCAAAGTTGGCCGTTTCCTCCGTAGGAACACAAATTCCGATAATCGCTGCTGCACACAGTACTGCCCATTCAGATTCTTTATTTTCTTAGCAAATGTCTCAGCCTTACTAGTTTTCTTTTCTACACTATTTCCATTTTTAGATTAAAGTTTCAGTTAAATAATAATGCCTACTCGCCAACATCATAAAATGGAAAAATAAAGGAAAACTATACTACACAACTGAAGACGATAAGAGCGTGAGCAAGATAGCGATGAAGAGTAATATTCTGTGCTCTATGAGTATGAGTGTGACGACGAAGTGCTTGAAAATGCCGAACGAAGGCAGCCACGAAGATGTTTCGAGGATATATGACGCTGATAATGAATGCATGCTACTACAGTGTTCAGTAAACTGTAAAAACAGCTCAAGAAATAACTAACAGCATTTGTTTTAGAGGATGTAAACGATTCTCATTGAAAAAAAATATATTTTAAACGATAATTTTTTGTATTTACATCAATAATTTCTTTTGTTTCAAGTATTATCCGTTCGGAAGCTCGTATAGAAAGCACTGAAGAAAAGAATAAAACGTAAAGCGAAAATATAAGCAGCAGTTACTTACCTGGTCTGGTAACGATGTCTTTGTATGACGTCGTAGTAGGTCGTCTCACTGTTGTAGGTATTTGGGTGGTAGAAGGTACTAAAACAAAAAAGGTAAAAATGGTTCAAGACGGTGCCGAGTTATTTACTTTTATTAAGATATTTTTGAAATACATTTCATAAAAACGAGTTAACGTTTACTGAATGATTCAGAGTACGATACGTCATACTTCGCACCTTTCTCAAACTTGTTAGAACAGGTAATTAATTTTTATTTCTTTTCCGCTCTGGAGAATTATTTGCCTCGTCGTAAGAATTAGGCTGACAGCCTGGCCAGGCAGATGAAAAGTAAATGGGAAAGTAGGAAGAGTGGAAGGCAGAGAGATAAAGTAGTGTGAGAAGGAAAGAGAACATGATTCCGCGTCATGGGTTTATGAATAAATCTGGAAATTTCAAGTTTCAAACTTATGACCTCGTTGCATTTTTAGCATGTCTCTTAACAGACTTGAGCATTTTAATGCACGATTATGATATCAAACAGGAAAAATATAAGTGGCGGATGAAGAAGATTTAAGTTCGAGCAAAGTTCTACCCACGCACCTCTGGTTCGTAATTATTCCGCTACAAAATGAGAACTTTTGCATTTGCGTTTCGTCCTGATATCTTTGTTCTTCAGTGGTAGGCTGGAAAAAACACCCAGAAACTACGACTTATTATACGCGCACCGCACTCATCCACAAACCTGCCTTACATTTCCGCAATAACGTGCGCAGTCGAAACCTCCTGCGAGCTATAAATATGTCAGATACATACATACCTGCTTAGAGTGTACCCGCGACTGATATGATGAGTAAACACCGCCACCTGAGCGAGCTCTATCGTGGGCAGACTTCATGCGAGGAAGATAGGTTGCCCCATTGCCGGTTTTAATGTAGACACGTGTGCAACATGTCTACATTAAAACCTGCAATACTAACTACCCGCCGGGGATAATATAGCCGTAAACTGCCCGTTGATGTTCAAAGTGTGCTTATGCTCTCCTGTATCGTAACTCTAGAACGCAGGGTCACACTGAAGAGGTAACATCGGCGTCCAACGATGGGGCACCTAGGAAGTAAAGGTTTTGTTTGTGCAAAACGATTTGACGGAAGACGGTACGTATCGGATATAGCAACTGACATATATGTGCCCGTGTTAACAGCTGGTCACCGGGTATGATGCTACAGTGGGCGAAAGAAAATTGCCTCTCAGCCGAGGAAGACTGGAAATGGGTAATTTGGTACGACGAATCAAGGTTCCAACTACAACACATTTACGGGATATAGCGTAAATTACACAAGGACATGGACTCCAACTGTCAAGTCGGGAGTGAAATGCTGGTGGGGTGCTGTGTTGTTCTTAAACGTGTTTAATTGGTCCACCTTGGGGTCCTTTGCAGCAATTGGACCATCACCATACAAGGCCATGTTGACAAACTCACCGATTACCTTCGTCCGTTCATCGCTGTCTATTGCACACAACACTCTGCCTCATCGCTCCCGCTTGGCAAAGACTGGCTGGAGAAGCATTCCAGTAAGTTTATATAACAGAATGGTCCTCTCACTCTCCTGATCTTAACCAAATTGTGCCTCTGTGGGACAACGTGAAGCGATGTATTGAAGCCCTAAATCTACCACCGTCAATTCTGGGCACTTTACGGGCGGCTGTCCTGGAACCTTGGACCGTAATACCACACGAATGAGTCTGATACCTGATAGAGTCCATGCTACGACGTGTTGCTGCTGTTATCAGAATGACAGTTCAGCCTGCATATTTCTACGTGGGTGTATATGATAAGCTATCCTTCCAGTGTATGATATATACAAGTTTCATGAAGATTTCAGTTTTCCATTTACAGGGTTTTCCCACTAAGTGGTAAAAGTATTCAAAACTCTTTGAAAATTACACCATACTTCCTGTACACAGGATATTTCAGTTGCTAAAGTTATAAATAATTCTGAAATATTGTGGAGCATTGTAAGTTTCAGTTCATTTCTCTCTTCCTCTCTCTCTTCTCTGTTTTTGTCAAAAGAAATGACCATTTAACGTTTTAGCCACTTCCACTGTTGGAAGTGGTCACCCACAGTGGCCAAAACGCAGATGGCATAATGTTCTTGTATGTACAGCGAATAAGCAATGTCAATGTCTCTAATCACCTATCTTAAGGGAAAATGATGAAATCAGTTTTTTTATGTACTTCGACAACAAATGTGTTCTGTGCGCATCATTGGTCTAACGTGTTCTGTTGTCATCAAGACGCCAAAACTTTGGGTATTTCAACTTCACGCCACGAAAGAAAAAGTACACTACTCTCAAAATATGCAAGAAAAGAAAACAAACAAAGGTTTAATCATTTCTTCCTAAAAATGGTTCACCCCCAATAATATCAGCCCTTCGGTTCCTCTGTTTATCATGTTTTATAGAATATGATTGCGCATATGTTGTAAACAATATATTGAACTAGTTTTCATTATAGCAAAGTGATTTAATCCTTTGAATTGTAGAGTGATATCAATGCCATTGGATGTAAAAACATTCTAAGTAACTACAAATGGTAAGAGAACCTTTAGCATTGCAAAGTTCGTGTTCCAATGTTTTCTCTCGCGAGAGAAAATACTAGAAAATTACCAGACATTACTTGTGTGTTATTTAATGTAACCACCGCCTGCTACTTCATTCACATGAGTATTTCTTGGTATAACGCTTTTCGGTTCAAACTTTCGCCTCTTTTAATCTTCTGTTTGACAGTAATGTGATATTTCATTGGCGCAAAGTCAGAGATAACAGAGGTTTCGGTCAGCAAGATTGAACTGACGACATTAGCTGATGTCGAGAAAAATAGCATATAGGAATTTTATGAATTCATTACAAATAACATTGTCTACAGATCATCAAACTGATCAGCTGCCTGTTCCGACGGAGGCCTGGTGCAAGTATTTTTTCCGGAAGAGTGCCTTTGTTCATTATTGTGTCCAAGAAAGCCTAGTTATCACATAAAAACTGAGTTTTTATCGCTCGTGACAATTCAAAAATTAAGGTTACGGTTTTGTTTCTTAAATTCTTTAAAAAGCAGACGAAAGCAAACAGAACAAATGCGAATTCTTGTTCTTTTCCCTACATTCGTGGCTGATTTGTTTACCCAGAATCTGCAGCTTTCCTCTTTGCTAAAGATAACTGCATAATTTTGAGTTATCTTTCATAAGGAACTGTAGGAGGTCTTATGTGTTTTGAATCAGTTACTACTCAATTACTGACAGTGTAAGTCCGTACATAACGCGGTAGTTGCGTTCCTTGAATAATATGTGCGCTAAAAATGATAGGATATGGGAAAGTTACGCATTAGCTATGATATCAGTACTTTTTTAATCGTTTTTTTTTATTTTCAAGAACGATATATATTTGCATGTGCATCAGTATGTATTAGCATGTTTGTCTTTATTTTATGAACATTCATTTTTATAAACGCTTATAAACAAAACTGCAGAGCATTCACGCTCATAGCTACCCAAATATATTAGGTGTACGAATAAGTTTTAAAGCGTTTTAAGACAACGCAAGAAGTAACTTGAGAGAAAACAACAATACCTTCACGAATCAAAATATGCGCCGTCATTATCTATCACCTTCCGCCCTCGGTCGGGCAGCTGACGGATTCCAGTCATGAAGAATACTTCGTCGTGGGACGCGATGAAGTCGTCAACACATTTTTGCACTTCGTCACATGTCAGGAACAATACAGCAAACAAACCATGTTGCATCGATCGGAACAAATGATAGTTTGAAGGGGCTATGTCGGAACTATACTCCGGGTGCTCTAAAACTTCTCAGCCAAGCGTCAATAAAGTTTCCTTGTCCGATTTCGCGACATGCGGCCTAGCGTTGTCATGCAGTAATTTCACTGGATGCAATCCTTTGCCTGTTAATGGAAGTTTCCGACATATTTCTTGGTTCTTTTTTTTTTTTTTTTTTTTTTTTTTTTTTTGATTGGAGGTTTAACGACCACCGTGAGCAACTCAATGGGCTATAAGCAGTCGCCCGTCCCTAATTTAGGGTCACTGGTTCCAGGGAAGGGAGAGAGCCAGTGCCGTAAGACAAACACAACATCCATGCCTGACCGGGATTCGAACCCGGACCCCTTACGGACGAATGATCAGAGGCCAACACCTTAGACCACTGCGCCACCGGGGCGGCATTTCTTGGTTCAGTCGCAGCAATTGTTGCTTGTTACGATCAGCAGTAACAGTTTGACCCAGTTCCAATGGTTCATAATACAGCACACCCTTCATATCCCACCAGATCCACAATAGAACTTCCTTGGAGTGAATATTGCGTTTCGGTGTCAAAGTCGTTGCTTCACCGGGGTTTACCCAGTATTTTGTGCATCTGGAATTGTCGTACCATATCCACTTTTCATCACCCGTAACGATTTTCCACAGGAAAGACTTTCTGTGGTGTTTATTCAACTGATTCAAACACTTCATGACACGCTCATCGTTGTTCCTCTGGCTCAGGTCATGTGGCACCCATTTTCCTTCCTTCTGAATCTTTCCTTTTACGCGTAAACGATTGGAAATTGTTGAATTCCACCCAGTTGTTCAGCTAGTTCGTTTTGCGTTTGAGACGAAAATTCTTCCAGCAATGCTTGCAGTTCCTCATGTGCAACCTTCTGAGGGATGCCGCTACATTCTCGATCGCTAACATCAAAATCACCTGCTTTTAACCGTCTAAACCAAAACTCACACGTGCTTTCCAATACAATATTCTCCCCCAGAACAGAATAGATCGATGCAGATGCTTTTGCAGCATTTTTCCTTGATGAAATTCCTAACGAATACAGTGTCGAATAAATGCAGTATCGTTTGCCATCTTTCATCTACCGATGTGCAAGTGCGCTTGACTGTTGGGCCAACTTCTGTGTCACATTTTATATTCTGGACCAGTTACGGTAACATGACAACAATGGGGGAATGTCGTATATGTAAATTACCGGTATGTGCCACGCAAAAAACGCTTTAAATCTTATTTGTACACCTAATCGTTCCTGCTACTCAAACCTAAAGACATCCGAAACTCTTAAGATGTGGTATTTAGGAGTGAGTACCTTGGCCAGTTTCCTCAACGCAGCTGTTCTTATAAGAGATGGCAGCATTTAAACAAGAGCTTGTGTTACATAATATGAAAACAAAGTAAAACATTATGGAAATGATACTGCTACTGTACATCATTTAGTAGCTCCTGTGCATCAAAGAGCGAAGAGAGAAGGTCGTGCTGGAGTAAATTTTAATCGGGTTTTCCCTTATAAAGAAGAACGGACCAAAGCGGATGCTCCTATGGAAGGTCTTTTTCGATAGACGTGTAACGTATACTCTATATTCACTTTCCTTTTGATTTTACTATCTCTGGTTATTTTATTTTACTATGTAAATTATCTTCTTACTGAACGAGATGTTATTTCACCCGCTGAATGAGATCTGGCAATGAGTGTAAGTCATGACGTGGTGGTAGCCAGTATAAATAGGCGCGTTCAACGATATCTAGAGAGAGAGCGTTGGTTTATGAGAAAGAGAGCGTTTGTTGTTGTTGTATAGCGAGAGCGTTGGTTTATGTGAAGGAGAGCGTTTGTTGTTGTATAGCCAGAGCGTTTGTTGTTGTATAGCCAGAGCTTCGTTCTATGTGATTAGGTTGATTCTTCATTATTGTGATACGAGTAGTGTGTGTGTGCGTTGGATGATTCAAGAGTCATCTAATAAAAGAGTTTTTTCGTAAGTACGTCTTTCTCAGTTCATAGTTTTTGTCAGATCTCTGTTTGGCTGTTAGGTTTATGTCATTAGTTGATTATTATTAACAACCAGCGTTAAGACTTTATTCATCTTAATTACTACCACAACATTACTAGCAGTTAAAAGCTTGTTCATTATTGTTACTACACTACTAGCAGGAAAGTTTATTCATGATTTAATTAACAAACAACAACCATTAGAAGAAGCATTAGCTTAGTACAAGCATATAATTCAGTAGCAGAAGCATCATAAAACATTACTAGCTTAGTTAAAAGCTTTATTCATTATAGACGTAAAAGGACAAATCATCAGGATCATCGGCTGTTTAAAATAGGAAGAAAACTCTGTATAGAAGTGCCGTGGACAAAATAGTCGCGTACAGTTTTTCACGTTAAGGAGCAGATATACACAGTCGTATCAGAACAATATTATTACCTACCTAATAATGGTAACAACCACCCTTGGCCCGGATGACAGCGGGGAGACGGCGTGGCATGGACGAAATGAGGCCCTCGAAGGTTGCCCGCGGCACACAGGCCCATTCGGACTACAGAAGAGCACGGAAGTCCAGGAGATGACGTGCTTGTGGATTGGCACGTCGAACCTGTCGATCCAAATAGTCCCATAAGTGCTCTATGGGATTGACGTCGGGTGATTTCGCCGACCAAGGGAGAACAGATACATCGCTGTCGTGTTCCTGGAACCAGTCGCGCACCCCCTGCGACATGGTAGAGCGCATTGCCCAGTTGATAGACACCATCACAATCAGGGTAAACGCCCAACATGAAGGGATGCATGTGGTCAGCAAGGATGGACAGGTTGTCATTGGTGTTCAGGGACCCATACAGTGGTACCAAGCGGTCCCAGGTCATACCAGGAAAACATCCCCCAGACAGGCAAACTGCAACCGTCAGCCTGTACTTGATCGACAAGCATGTCCGGGTGTTTGTTCTCGTGTGCCTGACGCTGTATCCGTCACCGCCCGTCACTTCTCTGGAGTAGAAACCTCGATTCGTCGGAGAAGGCAACTTTCCACTCTTCCATTGTTCAATGACGGTAGTCCCATACGAAATGCAGGTGTCGTTGCCGATGGACCTGGGTTAACATGGGCGCTTTGACTCAACGTCGACTCCGGAGACCCATGCGCAACAGGGTTTGCTCTACTGTTATCGGGGACACGTACCTGGGTGCCCTAGCGATCATTTGCATGGTCAATTGCTGCACTGTTGCGCGTTGATTGCTCTTTACGAGTCGAAGGAGGCGACGTTCTCCTCTGGGGTCGATGGCCTTTGGGGCTCCACAGTTATGATATTGGCAGGTACCTGGTGTGCCAGCGGTCTATTCTTCCCTGACTGCAGCACCTCGCGAACAGCCCACGAAGTCTGCTGTTTCTGAAGCCCTTGGCGCTGTAGCCGATAATCATTCCTTTTTTGAACGTCCGTTAAATCTTCCTATTGCACTCTGTCCATTGTGCTAACGTTATGCACTATGGCTTATCTGTCCTGGACGGCCGCTTATATCTCCATGTGGTCGACCTTGTCACGTGCACTATGTGACGCACCTGGGCGGTTACACTGTGATTCCGGGGGTGGTCATACTATTCTGACACGACCGTGTATTCGATTAATGCGGAAAGTGCTCATTAAAGGTAAAGGCCGTGTTGCGCAGAGGAGAAAGGAGGAACAGGAGGCCAAACAGGGTGATTGATTTCTCTGCACTTCAGATCACAGTATCAAAGGAAGTCTTAACGGACTTTTTCTACACATGCAACATCACACTATTAAAAATATTTCGGAATGTACAAATGGAACATGAATCCAAAAAACATTTGAAACATTTCTTCCACAGCATCTGATGGCATGACGTAAGAGAGGAGCATTTCAAGCATGGCGCTTCTCCTGTGCTTGTCCATAATAAAGGGAAAACGACGTGTGTGATTTTTGTGTTCTTATAAGTCACACCAACCGATGTTTATAAGCAAATAAATGATGCAAGGTTTGAAGTTATGGAATTACAAAAGCAGTAAAAAACGTCATTGTTTTCTTGTAGTACGTGAGGTGGAGAGAGAGAGAGAGAGAGAGAGAGAGAGATTTTCAACATATGTACGGCTCGAAAATTAATAGCGTAAAACTGAGCGTAATAGGAATAATACTTACCACTAAATCTCATGGAAATGCCAGTTTTAAGCCGATAGCTATCAGAAAATTTATAGCATTTTTTATGCTTGATATTTGCATTTTTTTTCGCGTTGCAGGAATACAAATATTGTTTTTGCAGGTTTTTACTATAGGAATAAACAAATACATCGCTCTTTCCATGTTTTACCAAAACACAGCAACCGAAAAAAATTGTTATTTGGTCACCGCCGGGGAATTGAATCCCGGATCTCTTGATATCTAACTGAGTGCGTTAGCCTTTACACCACGGTGGCCAACAATCCACAGCGCTATGTGTATTTTTCAATTCCCCTGCGGTGACCGAATAACAATTCTTCGGTTGCCATGTGTTGGTAAAACGTGGCAAGAGCGATGTATTTGTTTATTCACTGACACCACGTATTTGGAGAAGTTTTCACTTTGGAACATGCCTTTTTGATTTAACTGCTATAATTAATATATAGCCAGTGCCGTTAATGCCCGCCAGATGGAGACGTCTCAGTAGCTGAGCCCATCTTACGTATTTATGATGTCAGAAGCTGACTAAAAAACACACATAGCGCCGTGGATTATTGGCCACCGTGGTGTAAGGCTAACGCGCTCGGCTAGATATCGAGAGATCCGGGATTCAATTCCCCGGCGGTGACCGAATAACAATGTTTCGGTTGCTGTTTGTTACTAAAACGTGGAAAGAGCGCTGTATTTGTTTATTCACTGACGCCACGTATTTGGAGGATTTTCACTTTACTATAGGAACTGTGAGTTCTGAGAAGTTGGATGCCACGTTGTTGTTCGTCCGGAACAGACAACGGAAGCACCATGTTTACAATGTGTAAAGAGCAAGTGCAGTGTTACCATCCGCCTTCAAAACAAACTGCATAGTTAGTAATCTCCCATTACATAAATCTTTTGAAATGGTCACAGCAATACAATATATTGAGCAAACAAAATATTGGCAAAGATTTCCCATTTAACGTATTTTATTTGGACCCAACGCCTTTTGGTATACATGCACAATTTGAAACGTTAGCCCAGAGTAAAAATCTTTGTGACTTACTGTCTGTTATCCTGTCGTCACAGAAAACCATCCACCATTCCAAGCATTTGAATCTGTTGGAATCAAAATATGTGCCATTGCTGCACTCTCTTACACTGGGTCGCTTGTCGTGGCAGTGGTAATACCACTTACAGAACATTTCATGAGTGAAGCATCCGTGGGGCATTGTACAGTCGAAGTCAGGATCCGGGTCTATTATCTTGTCTTGAGGCCCGTCGGGATTATCTGTAGAACAGAAATCAGAAAGACTTAGTTAGCAGAAATAATTACGAAATGCCCGCATCATATCCATATATGTGCGATTTTCTAACTGCAAATTACATATGTATTTTGCTAATACTGTGTATCAGAATAACATGGCGAAAACAAAAGCATTATACAACCCAACAATTAGGTGCTGTTTTTTATTTTTACCAAATTTTTTATTTCCATAAAGAATGATTAAAAATGATCTGCTAAAGACTGAAGCAAAAATAGAAGAAAAAATCGGCAGCACCCATTACAGAGGACATCGCCTTCTAATCTACAATGTAGATTAAAGGTGATTAGGGTTATCAAACAATGCAAAATGAATGCTGGAGAACAAACATATGTGCTGCACTAACAAATTAAACACACTGTAATATTAAAAGACAAGCCCTTGTAGTGCAATTCTGTATTTATACTGCATGCAAATGCTTGCTTCCAAAATTTCTTATGACGTTTCCTTTTTTTCAGCACATGATTTGCCGTAGTGCGGCCTTCGACTGTTTTGATATCTTTGGATTCTGTCACAAAATTGAAAAACAGCAATTCGTATTTGCTTAAAGCATATCTTTTTTTATCTAGAGAAGAAATCACGTGCAGTTTTAATATAGCAACCAAGCAGCCTCGTATTCGTTCTATATCTCGAACAATGTCACTGTTATACCCAGGCTTTTAAAAAATCCTGCATGCGCAGCGTTGTCCCTCAAAAACATTTCCGTTTATGAATTTTCTTGAATCACTTAAGAATTACAAAGAAGGATTGCCAGCGAAAAGGCTCTATCTGAAATTTTGCACATCACATTCCTTACTTTCATCTATTAGGTGTGAAACTTAATTCTCGGCCACAGGCACGACACGTTGACAGCAAATTATAGCAAATAGAATACGTACCTAATCAGGAAAATGATCCCCGTCGTGTTGGATACATTTCAGCCATCGGTCAGGAGCTGCCGAATGCCGCTACAGAAAAAAGAGGGCTGTTTCTAGTTGATAAAGTCGTCAATACTTGTGTGGACCTCCTCGACAGAAGTGAAGTGCGTATCACTCAGGTAATGTTGCAGGGCGCGAAAGAGGTGATAATCCGACGGGGCGAGGTCTGGAGAATACGCCGGGTGTGACAAAATCTCCCATCCCAGGTCGGTGATCGTGTTTAAAGTCGTATTTGCGGTGTGAGGACGCACGTTATCCTGAAGCAACAGGACCGACCTTCTGCCCTTGCAGGTGTATGGCCTTTTCGCCTCCATTGCGTCACTCCCACGAATGAGTTGCTGAGAATAACGTTTAGCATTGACCGTTTCACCAGGTTTAAGCAACTCATAGTGTACGACACCGCGCTGATCCCACCATATGCACAGCAACAACTTCCTGGCATGGATATTCGGTTTGGCGGCACTGGTGGTAGGCTGACCTGGATAAACCCACGATTTGCGCCACTTAGGATTATCGTAGAGGATTCACTTCTCATCACAGGTCAAAATTGTGTGGAGGAAATCCTTCTTCTTGAATCTGGAGAGCAAGAACACAGCAACATCGTAGCGCCTAGACTTGTTCGCAACTGTGAGTTGGTGAGGCACCCAACGACCCTCCTTGTGAATCCGTTCAAGCTTGTGCAGGCGCTTTGCAATGGTTTGCCGTGTTACTCCGAGTTCCTGGGCGAGCTCTGACTGTGCGCGACAGGGATCCTCATCCAGTTGTCTCAGTTCCATATCGTCAATTTTCTGTGGGTGTCCCGGACGTTTTGCATCATGGAGATAGAAATTTCCTTGCTTAAACCGCTGGAGCCACTTCTTACACGTACTGTAGGACACAGCAGCCTCGTCCAAAGCAGCGCAGATCATTTACTGGGCTTCCGCGGCACTTTTTTTCAGCTGAAACGCGAACAGGAGGCAGTGCCTCCAATGTTGCTTCTCGAACGACATTGCTTTTCACCGTCAACTTTCGTCCCTTCTGTCACTACAGCTGTGAGCGGTTACAGTTGCCTGGAAAGCTGTTGGGTGGCGCTGCAATCAGCCATTATCGCACACAGCTATTTGCATTTGCCGACCTTCTATGATCGCTTGCGGTTATGGGCCGAGAATTAAGTTGCACACCTAATAACTTCGCGATTTTTCTCAATTTGATTTCATATTTATAAGAACCGTTTCCTCTTCATTATTCGTTTCCTTTTCGACACTTTCATTACTTTCACAATGATTTTAAACTAATTTCTCTATGCCTTTTGAAGAGTGAGTTAAATGCTATGTTGGAATTCCAGCCGGTAAAGCGTGTAGAAACTAACTTTCGAGGAATGGTTTCACAGCTTCCATGTGCGTTGACCACCAGGAAAAGTCTTCCGTCCTAAACTTAGGGTGTTTTGTCTAAGGAAGGGAGAGAACTGAAAACAAAGAGTGACAAGAACAATTCTGATTTACCCTGTACTGGAATTTAGGCTTCTTCCTTTGTATTACAATGGATGAAACACGGGTTCTTTTTTCTTGTTCTGGGGTTTAACGTCCATAGTGAGCAACTGAAACATGGGTTCTTTCATTTTATCCAGAGGTTAAAAAACAAAGTATAATGCAGAAGCATGCATCTTCTCAACTTCCCAAGAAATTCCGTGTAGCTCAGTCAGCCAGCAAGGTGGAAGCAACAGCTTTTCGGATGCATAAGGCATAATCAGAATTGACTATCTGGAACAGGGCACCACCATCTCTAGTGGATACTACGCCAACCTCTTTAGCCAAATTCGTGCTGCTATGAAGGAAAAAAAGTACGGAAATCGTTGAAGAGTGCCTTTCTCTTTCATGACAATGCACCGAGTCACATCTCTCAGATTGCGAAGGCCACCATACAGAGTGCAAGATATGAGTTGCTTCAGAACCTATCATTTTCTCTAGTGCTTTTTCCTTGTGGCTTTTCTTGTTCCCCAAGCTGAAGAAAAGTATCCGCGGTACACCATGGGAGGGTCCCAGCTGTGGGTGAATGATTGGAAGATAAACATAAAGATTTTTTTCAACTGATGTCAAAGCACTATAGAAGTACGTTGTACTATGTCAGAAAATAAAAAAGGAATCATAATGCTACAACTTTCCTCTGTGAACAATGTCAACAGGAACTTTTTAAGGAATCTCGTATGTCAGAGAAACATCAAAAAATTGTTAGACTTTCCTGGTTCCAAAATGACACACCAAAAGACTGGAATTATCTGCAGATAAATATTCATTGGTTGGACATCTTGTGAGAATAAATAAGCACAACGCTTGTTGTTTTTCCGACATAGACACAGAAAGAAGAAATATCAAGTTTTGAAAATCGTAACAGCAAATACAGTGGTGGCACGCTCCGGAAAAGTGATTGAGAACAACACATTAAAGATATATCTTTTATGCGTGTGTTCTCTGAAAATCTGTAGTATTGCATTACGTCAAATGGGAAGGTATTCTCTGAAGCTTTCTGATATTATATATTCTAAAAAGCTTTCTGTATTTATTGCCATTAATTCCTTTTAAATAAAAACTGCGTTGCCAAAAAAATTGTCACTCTAGATTTTATTGACATATTCAAATTCATTTCTATGTTTGACCAAGAAATAGAAATATTTAGAGCTAAGAAACGTTTTATTCTTTTGCTGTTTTCTTGTTTGACTCACATACTTCCAGTTTTAAGCAGGAAATGCGAAAAGAAAATGGATTCTAATTAAAAATCGTTTGGCCAAATATTCTGCAGAAAATAACCGTTGAGACATTTCGATATTAGCTGAGGACCTTTTTAATTGAGCTAGCTGCCTTCAGATCCTTTTCCGTAATTAAGCGCGAGGTTAGGCGGGATAGAATGCGACATAACGAATGTCACAAGAAAACATGGAACAGATGCCTCAGCATTTCATGGATAACTGAATCTTCTTATCTTATTGAAATTCCGTTATGGGAAATCTATCATTCGAAGCATGAAATTCTGAGGTCAAACCACCTACGTTAATTTCTTCAGAAACATTCGATCAAAATGTTTATCAAGCACTGCGATAAATGGGGAAATTTTTGCTTAAAGCATGAAATTCTGGAAAAAGTTGAAAAGTGCATCTTCTGTACACACGGGGACTTAAAACTTTCTAGCCTTCGCCAATGTTTTCCTACTTGACACGCAAGATGAAGATGGTTGTTTACGCATTTTGACATGCTTATGCACATCTAAGATAAAGCACTGATATTATCGCTCCAGTTTTCAGGGACCCATTCATCTATATGAGAACATGACCTTTCGCTCCTGAAAGTCCAGTTAGAAATCTTTTTCTAAGAAAAATAGCTTCTGTATATTTTCAACACAATTTTCTGTGGTTTTCCTTCTTTTGGTCCATAGTTCTTTACTAGTAGCATTGTAGGCGCATTTACATATCACGATATCTGCCTCCAGGCGACACAATGAAAAAAAAATGCTTTTTTAGAAGTAGGAATGTAACAAACATTTTAATGTGCTTTCTGGTTTTCGTTTGCAGTTGCACAATTTTCTCACTAGGTAGAGTAATTACAGTAGCGTTTGTATAAATATCGAATTTCTGAAAACGAACTGAAAAAAATTCTCGACAGGGAGAGCATAGGTAAGCTTTATCAAGAATGTTCAGTTTTCCCCGGTTTTCCTTCTCTCTTGTTGAAAATAACGTGTGGTTGCAGAAAACAGACGAAGGTGATGCGTTAGTATGGAATTTTTTGGAAGATTTCAGTTAATTTTAGAATATCAGCGAAGGCTTTGTCACAAAATCCCGTTCTACTTTCTTTCGAATTGAATAATTTAAAAATCATAGTTTAAATCATGTATTTCTTGAGAACGTCTCTCCAAAGCGTTTGCGATGCACTGCCTGCTAGTAATTTTATATTCTTTTGTCATCATCTTAATCAACCTTGATTGTTGAAACCAATCATAATTGGCCCATAATTTGGAAATAATTAGAATGCTGTATTAAATAATGCTCATGTTTTTCCCATGAAATTTAAAGTGAATATTACTTTACCATATAACAAGTAATATGATGAGTAATATCCATGTAAGATTCCTTAAACGGTGAAGTTTCTGGCCTCAATTCTCAAGGTCTTTTTAGTGCATCTATCGAATTTCCGAGTCTAAAGGTTCTCAGTCTTAGAGAATTATCATCAACCCACACTTCTAATAGACACGTATTAGCTTTTACTACAACTAAGTTGTCATCGCAAAGATATCTCGGAGTACAGCATAAAAAGTAATAGTAATAATAATAAATAAAAAAAAACGATTCTGTAGCACACAAACAGACCCCAGAAGAGATGTTCCTTACCATTAGGATGGATTCGTTCACCACAGGTAACATAATTTTCGTCGGTGCACTTTAGTATTCCAGTGTGAAACAGTTGCCCTTCTGGACAAAGTTTTTCCTCGCCGATGCTGTTTTCACAAATGTAATACTTTCCGCAGTTCTTTTTGTCCGGAAAGACTCCTTCTCTTTCAGGGCAAACAATTAATTTTGGTTCCGGAGTTACTTTGGGAGAAAACAATAGAATGAAATTAAAAATTCATTTTTATTACACAAATATATCTTTTAATTATTCAATAGAAATCAGTAATTGATGAAAGTACATCTTGTTAGTTCGTGAGGTATGTGTGCGTAAAGCAAGCAGAAATAAATAGAAAATAATCAGCAAAACAAAATTTAATACATCTTATCAAAGTAATCGCTCGGCTTTGGAGAAAAGTAAGCCATTTCATTCTTTTTCTTTTCTTTTTTTCTTTATTTTTTGATATATATCGAGTAGATGTTTATTTTTATTCCAGAGAAAGAGATAAGTGCTGTAACGGAAAATCGTACTAACGAAGGAAAATATCTCGGCGTATCTCAGTCATGAAATTTCAGCTGTAAAATACACTGCTGTCTAAAATTTAAGGACGAGGTACATTTTCACCAGTCGAAATTCAAAGAAGTGGTTAAACAGCGGTAAGTGGTATCGATGGTAATGGCAACAGTAAAATAAAACACACGATGTCAAAAATCGTGCATGATATGTAACAGAGATCTAAACAGAACAAAATGTTAAGAAAGGAGGTACAGACTCACTTGGCGTCCAGATACATTCTTCTATCAGTACTGCCTAAACTGACTACAGTGAAAGTCTTCAGTATGTCTGCTGGTGTGTCATGCTTAGCACAAAGTTGTTTAGGAGCTCTTGGCGCAAATTGTCCCACTCCTTCTGGAAAGCTCTGATAAGTTCTGGAATGATTTCTGGTGTGAGATTCGTTTAAGCAATACGACTATCTGGGGCATCCCACGCATGTTCGATTGGAGTGAGATCAGGGGAACGTGCTGACCACTCCATCCGACGGACATCCTCACTAGCCAATACTTCATTCACAGCTGTGTGCGGTCAGGACGGACGGTATCGTCCATAAAACTATAATCTGCACTTGCAGCACCACAGAACAGACGAACGTTGCGAAGAATTACATAATTATAATATCGCTGTCCGGTGTTCGTCACCAACAGTTCGGTACGGCCCACACCAAGACGCTGCAACGGCAATATATCTGTTCCATTCAGCGATGTTTTCGACAACATACGTAGCCCCACGTTCCCTTCAGATCACTTGCTGCTTGGAACCGGACGAAAGACTAAAGTGGCTTTCATCTGCGAACATTACCTTGGCCTATTGATCTGAAGACCAGTCAACATAAGACATACACACCAGATGGCGGACTAAACGATGCGACCTAGATAATGGTTCACAGCGTGCGGGTCTCTAGTAATATAATCCTGTTTCATTTACACTTCTTGACACGGTTTAGCGAGAAATTCGTACACCTGTTCTTCCTTGAAAAATATTGGCCAACTGCCCCGCCGAAATTTTCCGACTCGAATTTCAGCAACAGAGCGAGTCGGATCCAGGTAACGGTCATCCAACTAGCTAGTACAGCTGAGACGACCTCCAGCAAAACACGTGGCAGAAGTTTTGGATCCTGAATTCTGATCAAAGCCCCCACATTCTGCTGTGTGCTACTACAAACTCTCTGGCGACATCGGTCACACTCCGGCCTTCTTCGAGCTTGCCGAATATCGGCCTCGGGTAAAATCATGCATATCATGTCTGCAAGACATAATTTTGTTACCTCAGCCATGCAGTTTCTTGCTCCATCACTGAAACACAAGAAAAACAGAATGAACTCATATGAAACACTATTCAGCCTCACATCTAAGTGCATCCTCGGCAGCGGTCACGTACTCACAGCAAATTTACATGCGGGTTGCGTGTCATGGAATGCCTTCATACGTCACATCGCAGTTATGTGCACATCTTAGCAAACTCTTTTAGCTCCATGACGCTCTGTAATCGTCAGATTTCATGTCTGTTCTTAAGTTTTGAACAGCAGTGAATTTGTACTGATGCCTTTCACTTTTCCGTTTAGACATCTTTTTGTTCTTGTCCTCCGTTATACAAAAATAAGAGTTTCCTTAAGATTTAGCCCATGACAAAGAGACTTTCAAACAAAATAGGTGAATGAATCATTTCTCTTATGACTAGGTATTCCCAGTGTCATGCTTAGCACAAATCAGTTAATCATACAGAATAATATAAAATTTTCATTTCGAAAAGCACAAAGCAGTGAGTAATAGTAATTAAAATAAGCAAAAATTTGTAAACGAATTCCATTCAAATGGAACTTCGTTGGATTTAATAAGTGGATTTTGAAGACTGTAGGAAACAGAAAAAGTGCTTAATAATGTTATGAAATTGAGATCTGGTGTTATATATAATATTCGAGATTTACCTTAGGCCCATCTACGCGAGTTTTTATTACTTTTCGTGCCCCATTGGTTCTCAAAACCTTTCCTGATTAAGCAAAAGATTAACCATTTAATAGGGATTGGATATTACATCCCGCTCCAGCAAGGAAAGGCTTGAATTAAGAATTATAGGAGTACCCCCTTTGCCACCGTCTCACCTTTCAATGCTTTGGACTTTAATGAAAACTTTTGAAAAGGCAATGAATTTGCTCTTACGGCATTCCCATTATGAAATTTTTCTTGTCTGTTTTCCGGTCAGTAGAACACATACGGTAAAGTATATAAAATAAAGAGAAGTTAAACTTCTGCTTAAAAATGCATAAAAAATTAAACATAAAAGAACGAGAATTGCAATGAAATCTTTTGGAGACAACGGGTTCCGAGATATTTCCTTACAAGTGTTTTGCTGTCATGTTTAATTCTTATTTCATTTTAACAAACATTTTAATAATCATTTTTTTCAGATTTTTAATCTCTGTGTTTTGGGAGACATTCAAACAGTACTGTTCTTCTAACGTGAAAACGAAAATATTTTAATACGTTTGGTTTGTGATTCCGCAACAACAAATGCATGCATGCTAAAAAGTGTTAAAAGCACTTTAAACTTCAATTTGCCATCTGTGTACTCTTAAACGTTGGTAACAATCCACATGTGAAACAAAAGAGAAGGCGAACTATTTTTTTATTCAATTTCACATGCATGGTTAACGTTTATGTTGCGAGATGAAAGAAAAAAATTAAACATTCCTTATTATGAAAACAACAGTAGCATTCCATGAAGATTTTGGACGTATCACGAAATTTCTCTACATGCTGGCAGTGTAGAGCCTCCAGTCCGAGACCATCTGAACCTCGATCTGGAAGTTCTTGCAATGATGAATCGTAGGCCATTTAACGGAACAAAGTCGTGATAATTTAAAATGCCGGCATGACTGAAGTTTTGCTTAAGTAGTAATTCTTGCTGAGAAACTGCAAGGACACAAAGGGTTTTGCACTGCACTACATTTCCTGTGAAACGATATTTTAAAATTTTCAGGTTTTTGCAAAATACGATGGTCTTGTAAGCTGTTTCGTGGAAAGATAAGCAAAAATTTAATTTAAAGGATCTCCTAAAATTTCCAACGCTAATATTTTTAAGAAGACACCCGTAGAAAATCAGAAATTAATCCTTGGAATATTTACTTTCGTGATGTGTCATAGCTGACCGTTCACGATATTATCGGAAACGCTCTTAACATTAGCAAAGTCGCTTGACCATTTGCTGGCCATTTGTAGCGTAATGCATTGTCGGAGTTAAGTACTGGTGCATCATTAACCCTGCTTGACACCATTATTGTTCTAAGTCATCAGCACTAGAAATATTGGAACTTACTCGGCCGCTTGCAGGTGAATAAGTATCAATATACACAAAATAGATTATTATTTGCTTCGTAAATTGGCAAAGATAAATTCAATCGATGGACTGATTGTCCGCACTGAAAAATACAATTTATTCATAAAACTAATCTTGCGTTGATAATCACGGAAATGAAATTTCCTACCCGTAAAAGAAAATGACTTTGATCCGTGTAGGGAAATACGCCATCTTTCCGTAAAAGAAATCTCCTTCGGTGATGGTTATAGGGAATAAAATTCTTCTACCCCTAGATCAAACTCTTCTTGAACTGCGTGAATACAGCAACCTGTGCTTAAATCGAAGCTTCCATGCGCCAGAGTAAAAAACTTATTCAGACAGTAAATCGCGGCCATTCTGAAGTTTCTAAAAAGAGCCTAACATATCTGCTTTTCCAAAGAAAACAGCTTTCACTTTGACTAAGAGTTAGTTGGTTTATTTATGCTAACTCGCAGTACAGAACCATGAAATATCGCACGACGTAACATACTATAGAAAATACCACACCAGGAAGTATTTGTTTGAGCGCCATGCAAATTGGTGGGCATGAGTCGACAATTAGTTTATGTAAATGATTTAGTTGCTAACTAATCACGTTATAAGTAAGGGAGATAAAAGGTAAAACGGCCGCGTAAGTTTGGTTGTCCTCACCTGCACGTGTGCCAGAGTGATCTCGGAGGCGAAAACACGTGTCAGAAGTAAAAACGCTTTGGCGACCTCATGAGAAGCCTACCATCATATGAATATCTTCACCAGAGGCTTCATCATACAGCTACGTACGGCTGGTTTGTTCCTATGTTGCATCGCAACGGAAATGCATCAGGATACAACTGTCATCCGAATGTGAAGACAGTGGTTGAAGAGATGTAAGGTGTGTCGCTATAGTGTGACTGGCGAACGTAGACAGACGTCCGAAAGCCTCGATCGCAGCTTTCGACGATAAGTCGTAGAAGCCCACAATCCACAGCGGATGACATTCGGTGAGGTGTACATACAGCTACGGTCATCCCCGTACCGGCACGGACTGTGAATTGGCAGAGTAAGGTTTGCACTCTCGCCAGACTTTGCGACGGCTACTACTCACTGTAGCACATTGTTGCACAAGATTGCAGTGATGCTGTACCAGACATACGTGGATGGACAAATGGTACCATTTCGCATTGAGCAACGATTCTCGCTTCTGTATCAGCGCCGACAATCGCCGATTGAGTCTGGGAAGGACGTGGTCTCTGGGTTGATCCTGCTGCCATTCCTGAGCGTTATACGACTCTTCAGTCTGGTTTCATGGTTCTGGGGCGCGATTAGTTTCGACAGCCGTTCATCTCCAGTACGCACAGTAAATTTAATGGCAGCACGACAACACGCCGACGAGGTACTGCAGCCCATTTTTTTTATGTTCACGGTATCCCTGATGCCCAGTTTCCACAAGATAACGCCTGCTCGCACACTGCCAACATAAGCAGTTAGTGCCTACAAAGTGTCTAGGTGCTGCCCTGGCCAGCACGATCCCTACATTTCTCCCCAGTAGAGAAGGTGTGAGACATCATTGGCAGACGACTTAACGCCACTGTACGCCTCCCTCAAAATGTCGATGAATTGTGGACACAGGCTAACGACACATGGTCAGTAATACCTCAGGACACCATTCAGAGACTCTTCCACCCCGTATTGCTGAATTTATAACCCAGCATGGTGGCCATACGACCTACTCAATCAGGCCCCGTTACTGTCTCCTCGCTAATCCTATTGATATCATCATATCACTTTCACCACTTGATTAGTTAAATTTTTTTTAACTAATCGAAGCTACTAAATCAGGCCGATTAGTTTAATTTTTTAAAACTAATCGACCAACTAAATCAAGCTACGTTACTGTCTCCTCGCTAATCATATTGATATCATGCATTTTATTTTCACCACTTGATTAGTAATTTTTTTATTTTGATATTGGGAGGGTATTTAGCCAATCTTGTGTTCACGCTGTGAATGTCGCCAAAGACTTTCTCCCAAGTTATAATTTTCTCTTTCAGGTACTTTTTTCAAGTACAGCTCTGTGTTACATGAAACATTGTGTCTTGTGCAGACCATTACGGAAAGCTCTGAGCTTTCATAGTAACAATCCCTGACTGCTTTAGCCACATGGTTCTCCTACTTTATGGCTTCAGTTTCACCATTTAATATTTTGAGACTCAATGGAATTTTTACGTTTTCATTTTCATAACTTGTCGTAATGAATTTCTGCTTCCGCGCTTTTTGAAACGCTTCAAAGTCTGTGACACCTGTTTTAATCACACATTTCTCATCTTGTTAGCTCAGTCCAATTTTTTTCGTATTTCAAGCGGAATATTTTGCTTAATGCGGAAGTATCCGCTCAAGAACCAAGAATTTTCTACTCTCTTTTAAAATGCGTTTAACAATGTTGTGTGTGTGTGTGATGAAAATAAATGAATGTTCACTCCTACATTTTTCTGTCTGTCATATATTAACGCTAGTATCACCTCATAAACACGTAAGGATATCGATAAAATACAAATTCTATCTACCTGCATCTGTGCTTGCGGGTTATCACGACTTTTGTGGAAACGTATTTTTCAGGCGACTTGAATTTTTCGGATCATGCTTTCCATGTTTGGAGCAGTATATCCTGAGCAAGTGTTATTCATTTAAAGGTTTTGCTTCAATTGAAAATTTTGAGAGCTGCTTTCAGGAAACCGTTGCTCTAGAAATTTTCACAAAAAGCAAACTTCGAGGGAGGTAACAAATCAGCACAACCGTAAGCCATAGACACTTCTAATTAACACAGTTTAATAGAAACAAAGCGTTCTCTTAGTCACGCTGCGTTACGTCGTGATATATGGCGCAACATCGTAGCTGAAATTTTATATAATGTTTTTTTAACGATTCTTAAATGTATTTGTCTGACAAACCCGTTTCAGAAAAAAACTCAAGCTGTTCCCTCGAGTGTTGCATAATCATAAACTAGCTGATGAATTATCAGCTAACAAATGTGAAAAGTGTAGAACTTGCAATTGTCATGGCTCACTCGTAGCTCAGGCCATAATGGCCATAAATTATCTCTATATTCATTTATTTCCACACGTATTTTACAGGGGCACACGTACGCTGTATATTTGCGTAATGAACTATCTCGTGTATTAAAGGTACTCAGTTGCATTTTATAGAGATTATAAAAGCCTAGAAAACCTTTTTTATAATTCAGCATTATCTTGATTGCGAGAAACAGAAGCATTGTTTTAAGGCAATGCTTCTTGCATTTTCGGAGATTTTATGTGATTTTAGTTTCCTTATTTCCAAACATTAGTTAGCTCTCTAAAGATAAATATCTTCCTATGATTAGAAGGATATATTTAAAATTGCACGGAATGATTTTTACATCCGTATGAATAAAAATACCAAGGCAAGAAGACTTGAGTTTTTGTTTTGTGTTTTCGAAGTATGGGTCGCATCACTTTAAAACTTTAAAACCAGGAAAAAAAAGATACTTTACCTATTTTTGTAGTAGGTTTGGCAGTTGCCACAGTTGTTTGAATTTCTGGGTTCAAAGAGCTGCTGTATTCTGGAAAATCTGCAGAAAACAAAATGAACATTCGTAAATTCGAAGACTAAAACAGTGTATTATGTCAGATGAAAACAGATGGGTTTCTTGAAACTATCAGGCTGTAAAGAAAGTTTCAGAGGAAAATCGTATGTTGCGTGTGTAATACGCAACATACAATTATGATACGATTATGATATATTATATACATACGATACTGCGGGCCTGCGGTAACGCAAACATCCCAAAGTGATGTTCGCGGAAGAATAGATTCTAAGGACAGAACGCACACTGTTGCGGTGAAGATTAGTTGCATGTGGCGACGATACGGTGGCAATATTGATAGGATAGTGTGCTTGCAATATTGATCTATAATTATTTGAATGGCGTGAAAGTTATGGAAGCACTTGGAAAATTGGGAAACGCGTTTGGTGACGATATTATCAGACAGAGTACTTTTTATGAATGGTACAGGAAATTCGACACTGGTGTACGGGATCTGTATGATACGACCAGAATGTTGAAAATTATACACTACAACACATGCTATCGACCAAGCCTGATGCAATAATACAGGAACTGGCAGAGGAACTGAAGACCTCCCATACTATCATCAACACCCGACTTCGAAAGTTGGGATATTCGTGTAAACTGTGCAAATTGGTACCTCATGCTTTGTCTCACCAGAATCAGATGCAATGCTACTCCATTGCTGTTGCTCTTCCTGAAAGAGAAAAATGGTAGGGCTTTATGCATCGGTTTGTCACGGGTGACGAAAAATGGGTGACATACGTGAATGTTACGCGACAAAAAGCATGGACCAGGAAGGTACAACTTCAACAGAAGGTCGCTAAGCCACTCATCGATGGACTGAAGGGTATGATGAACTACTTGCGGGATTGTTGCGGTGTGATTCACTATGAACTCTTACCGCGGAACAGTACCATTGCAGAGGATGCTTACATCCAATAGTTAGACCATCTCCATGCTGCATTGCAAGAAAAAGGCCCAGCGTTCATAATCGCCATGGAGTTGTTTTTCACCAGGATAACACTCGTCCACAAGTCGCTTCACGGATCCAGCAAAAATTGCACGAGCTGGAATGGACCCCTTATTCCACGGACCTTGCTCCGTCTGACTTTCATCTCTTTCGGTCTTTGTCTATTGTTTTCGCTGAAAAAACTTTGCTAATGACGATGATGTTAAACGTTGCATGGATAACTTCTTCAATTCCCGCTCGCCAGACTTCTATCGCAATGGGATATTTCAACTCGTAGATCGGCGGAACAACGTCATCAGTTCCAATAGGGACTACCAGACTATTAGGTTGTGTTTTGTGCTACTTTTTAAGCTTGAAATACAGGCTTCTCCATTTTCCGGATACTTTCTTTACAATGTGATAAATAAAGAAATTCATGATTAAATTGCGGTGTCTCATTTGTTGTAACGAAGCTCAATTCCTGTAATACTCAAACAATTACAGACAAACTGTCTGAGGTCTGTTCTAAAAACACAGTTTTAAAACAAACATCAATCTAGTATTTAGTAAATTCATGACCGGACTACAACAGTTTACGTCGAATCGCGTGCAATCTATTTCTTCTGTATAGTTTAGGACGAATAAATGGTGTGCAAAATGGTGTGTGGTGTTTAGATGTATATCGAAACGACTTAGATTCTCGTATGTTGAAACACCATGAAATGTTAATACAACACTTATACAAGTATCGGTTTAAGAATCTACAGGAGTAATAACAAAAGTTCTGCACACTGTCCATTTTTGAAAAAAGTGTGAAGTAACTCAGAAAACTTACCTTATTGTCGTTCAATGTTCTCCCCTCTGCTGCAAATGACAGCTTGCCAGCGGTGAGGCAGCTCCTGAATGCCCCGTAGTAGGCCATCGTTGTTCAGCTGTCGTATTACTCGGGTCACGTCCAATGACAGTTCGTCTAGCAATTCGTAGGGAATGCCACGGAGCCGATTTTTTAAATTTGGGAAAAGATCAAAATCGGGTGGACTGAGATTAGGGCTGTACGGTGGTTGGGATAAAGTTTCTTCTCGGGGGTGAATTTATGGGGCCCCCAGCAAGCGGCGATTTTACTTTTTTCCAGTGAGTCGGTCTAAATCCGGTGAACAGACATGGTGGACAAATTTGCCTCATGAGCAATCTCCTCGACTGTCAAACGGCGATTCTCTTTGGGAAGCGTTGCAACAATGGTGACAGATGTTTTATCTGTCGCCCTTTGAGGTAGGCCTCAGCGGTGATCATCTTCGATGCTGCTTCAGCACTCACGAAAAGCGCAATGCCCAGCGAGAAATTGTGCTTCGACCAAGAGTTCCTTTCCCACAAACTTCTTGCAAGGCAGTGTGGATCTGTGTCAGAGTCTTTCCCCACAGAGTTTCTATTTTCACGTACGGGCGCTGGTCTAATGCTGTGACTCGACCTGAGGAGCTGCACACTTCCATTTCATAAACTCTCCCACGTCCACACAGCAAATGATAGCGCGTCGTTCTGACATCACTGCATTGCTGAGAGTTTGACTTTGACATGATGCAATCATTTTCCCGATTGCTTCATCCGTTTCTATTTTAGATTAACGTGTGCATAACTTTTGTTATGACCCTCGTATAAACAACAAATGCAAGAAATACAAATGCAACTAACAACTTTTAAAATACTCTCCTGGCTGTCGCTGTACACTCTATTACCGATTCCTGTTCGTACTTTTTTTTTTTTTTTTTTTTTGGTTGGAGGTTTAACGACCACCGTGAGCAACTCAATGGGCTATAAGCAGTCGCCCGTTTCTAATTTAGGGTCACTGGTTCCAGGGAAGGGAGAGAGCCAGTGCCGTAAGACAAACACAACATCCATGCCTCACCGGGATTCGAACCCGGACCCCTTACGGACGAATGATCAGAGGCCAGCGCCTTAGACCACTGCGCCACCGGGGCGGCCTGTTCGTACTTCCCAAAGATTCGTTGGTATTGCAACAGCATATTGGTATGTAAATTCTCTAATAAAACACTTTGGTTCTACTGCTACCATCTCACTCACCACCACAATCGTTTTGCTGTCGACGTCGTATAACGAAGTAAATTTCTCCGTCATTTCTATCCGCGCCAGGATTCGAACCCGGGTCCCCTCATTCCGGAATAAGTTGCTCTACCAATTGAGCTACGCGGACGTTTATTCTGATTGCTATCTGCCCTTTATGTCGTGTGTGTCCTGCTGGCAGGTACGTCACATCTCCTGGTATACGTTACAGTCGTTGTTATTTACTCTTTTGACTCATTGTCAGCGATGCGAGAACACACAAGAGAATTCGAAGAAGTGATGAGCCGTTCAGAAGAAAAAATCTAACAAAGAAGTAAAAAAAAGTATTTAAGAAGAGAAATTCAAAAGAAATGTTAGATTCGAGATATATGTTACAGTTCCAACATCCAGTTCTGTTACTGAGACTACTACGTTCCAGGAGGTAGAAAAATCACAATTGTTTATTTGACAATAATCGTCATCGAACTTAGACCGTTACTAGAAACTAATTGCCTTACTGGTATAATATTCAATAGCTGCAAGTCAACATCAATATTTAAACTGCTGTCCCCAGTTATTTAATGGTGGCTATGCATAGGTGAGTATTTCTCATTGCAAATTTAAGCTTTATAAACTAGGCATTTTGTGGCTCTTTTCGTGAATGACTTAAGGGATAAGGATTAGAATTGCAGTTATGTGTGTCTTCCCTCATGTTAGCCATTCCACAAATACAGGTCATATTCTGATATACATGTATGTTGCCGAAACGTCTGAAATTATTTTATTGTTGAATTGCAGCTATTAATAATTAAAAACTGCAGACAGAGGCTTTATCTGAAATTGGATGTGTTATCGTGTTTTCCTTAATGAGATACTGCGTTCAGTGTGTAGCTTACCTTTCTCAAAGGCTGTATAACAAAAGAATAAATACATATATTACAACTGGCCAAATTCAACGTCTGGTTTCATATGAATACTGATAATTAACGTTGTTATGAATGCGGTAAATTTAGGAATGAGGAAAGCACTACCATGGATCTTGCCACTTTCAAATAATGCAGTGTTCTGTGTCACGATAAAGAGAGTAGAACAGTTAGACACTAAGAGATGAACTTTAGAAGATGAAAAGCTCAAGATAAGTAAAGCCGAAAGAGACCTTATCTGTGGTAATTAAAAAGAGAAAATCGAAGTAGTGATGCTAATATCCTGGAAAGAGCGAAGAGTGAGAAGATCTGAACACCTGGGATCAGAGTTGGAGGAAGATGGAAATGAGAAAGAAGTTGTGAGTAACAGAGTGAAAGCACAGTGGGAAAATCTGTAGGAAAACAACGGACGTATACTGTGACGAAAAACTGGTAGGCTGAGAGTGAGGTTGAAAAGCCAAGATTCCAAGACAAGTAGGGCTGCGTACTTCTTAGACTGGACAATAACCAGATATACGGAGGTTAAGCCAAACGTCATAGGCATAAAGATGTTGAAATGGATGCAAAGTATAACCAAAAAGAACTAAACCGAATATAAAAAGACAGGGACAAAAGTTAGATCACTGATCTCCACTTACAATAGATATGAGGACTTTGCTCACGATGTCATAATCTGCTGCTGAGATGCTTCAGGTTATTTTTTACTTTTAAGTCTCAATACAAAGTTACGTAGAATCGATTAATGCCTTAAAAGATTTTTGATACAGGTCGTGACATGAGGCCCATCATTTAAAAGGATAGATGTTTCAAAGAAACTCCAAGAAGAAAGACTGCTCCACTATGTGCATGTATTGAAAAGAAGTGAAGGAAATTTGGGGTGTAGAATTATGAGCACGAAGCCTCTAGGGAAGAGCAGAAGATGAAGACCTGAGTTGTGATAGCGAGACTGCATATACAACGACATGAAGGGAAAACATCCAGACAGTGGTATGACGCGCAAGACAGAACTGAGGGGATAAGATATGCAACAGGTATCATACCCAGCTGTAGTACTAATGGCACGGAGGTAAATCAAAAAGTAAAGGTAATTTGAAATTGAAAATTACGCAGAAACCGCAACGGATAGAAGCTGACGACACAACACGTTCGCAATGGCTTATGGATAGGGCGAACACGCCCAGCGCAGAGCTCTGCCGTTAATCTAGTTGAAGTCATGGTCAAATAAACATGAACGCTCCGCTGCGGATTTGCACCATTATTGAACTACAACACACTATAGTGAGATTTATTTGGGCACAGGAAGTGAAACCTGCTGAAATTAACCGAAAGATGTTGGCTCAGTACGGAAATGAAAACAGCATGACTCAACGAAAAGTTTATGAATGCGTAAATAGGTTTACAGCGGGAAGAATGAGTTTACCAACGAAGCTTGATCTTGTCAGCAATCAACATCTCGCACACAGACCCAAATCGGCAGAGGGAATGGCTTGATCAGAGAGGACAGACAAATTACGTTGTCCGCTATTGCTGCACGTTTGGATATCATTTATGGATCCGCATATGCCATAGTGCATGATGACTTGGGATACCGTCAAGTTTGCGCAAGATTGTTACCCTAAAAGCTTACTGATCTGATCTACACAAGCAACAGCGCGTGCAGGTTACGATGCAATTCCTTAAAGGTTATGAAGAAGATCCAAGTCTTTTGGAGCGGATTGTAATCGGCGACGAGACCTGGGTTCATCATTGTGACCCGAAAGCAAGAGAAAAAGTATGCAGTGAAAATACCCATTTTCTCCATTAAACAAGAAATTCAAACGACAGCCTTCTGCCAAAAAAAAAAAAAAAAAAAACAAAAAAAACAAGCTGACCTTCTTTTGAGCGCATTTCAGGAGCGCGGACGAACAGTGACCAGTGCAACGCTTAGAGAGAAACTGAAACCTGAAATTCGCAACAGTCTTGCTGCACCATGACATGCAGCAGCCGCAACGGTGAAGGCAATGCAACAACTGTGGTTTGAACAACTTCCATATCATTCCTAGAGCATTGTTCTGCCGCCATGGGATTATCATGTCTTCGTTCCACTTAAAGAGTCTCTACGCGGTCGCAAGTTCACCTCTTATGATGACGCTAAGGAAGCGGTGCAGACGTGTATCCGAGAGCAGCTGAAAAGTTTTTTCTCCCAAGAAATGATGAAGCTAGTGGAACGATACAAGAAATGCAACCACCTGCAGGGGGACTATGTAGAGAAATGAGATAACCGTAACATTCATTTGCTCATAGTTACCGATATTAAAGGGTATGTTACCTTTAGCTTTTGATTCTCCCTCGCACTTCAAAAATCACGTCGATTCTTTTACTTTTAAGGCAAAAGTCATGCCGGTTACATCCAAGACTTCACAATTGTTTTTATGCGTGATGTACTCCATTATTGTGCGAAGAAGTGATACGTCCATGGCCTTGTACCTAGCAGTTGTTCAGCAGGAAAACGAGTGAGAGTCCAAATTAGAAAAACAAGGGGTCAATGTACGCAAATGAGCTGATACCAAGTGCTATGAGAGATACAGAAATGTAACACAACTTGTTTTAAACAAGCGCAATCTGTAATACATTGTCGGTATGGACTCTCCGCTAACACCAAAACAGTTATTAAATATTATTAGCCTGACAGTAGGTAAAACAGTGAGGTAACTAGTAGAAATAAAGCTACATCTGAGTTTAAGTTTTTACAATGTAATAACAGCACTTAAAGACAAGCTCAGAACACACGTAGCACACAAGCAAAACTGGTTGAAACACCAGGGCCCATTTTAGCCATTTGCATAAGATCCATTATCCTGATTTGCATAACTAAATTGATATGTACACTTAAGGATAAGAATTATGGGAGCATATTACTTAGGACTCTAGTGGAAGGGGTGACGAAGAAATATAAGTGTACGTAATACATTAGCTCTTCTCCCCCGTGATCTACGCCCGGAGACCTCGCTGCATCTACTGATGGATTCCAAAGATGCTTGTATTAGGGCATTATCATGAAATGTTAGCTCACTAAAAGATATATTTTTGTCGAAAGGCATTCAGTTTTACATGTTATCATATACAGCACCTTGCTGTTAAAGAAGCAACTGATTGGCCTGATAGGTTCATATGTTTCTTTTCATTAGTTTACAGACAGCATGTCACTTATATAAATAGGACTAACATTATTTTGGTCATTGGAGTTCTATTGAAAGTATTAACCTAAAATGGCTTAATTTTACTTGAACGAGTCATTTGGTGATATTCTCTATGCTTTATTGAATACGATTTATCAAACATTACATCGTTACCTTTTGAATCTACCCTGTCATCACAGCTTACAAGCCACCATTCCAAACATTC
Source organism: Macrothele yani (assembly GCA_039090855.1). NCBI lineage: Eukaryota > Metazoa > Arthropoda > Arachnida > Araneae > Macrothelidae > Macrothele > Macrothele yani. The sequence continues at coordinate 76,827,240 of CM077025.1, read as the reverse complement.
TTCTCTTCCTGAATCGTAGTATTCTCCATCGTTGCATTTCTTGTAATGTGTTAGGCCCTGAGTGCACTCGACATACATGTCACAGTAGCGGGAATGTGGGTAACGGCGGTTTCCTCCATTTAAGCAGCGGAGATCGCCTTCAACTGAAAAAAAAAAGAAACCATGACACACATGCAAATAAATCTGATTTCGTTATTCCCTTCTATCGCAGTTCTGCAGAAAGTAATTACTTGAGATGATTTAGCGTGTTATCTTAACTTTAATTGCACATAGTTACTCTTCTGTTTCTAATTTATGGTAGTACAACAGAAAAAAATCCTTCTCTTAAATTTTCGTGGTCGCAAATCATCACTAAATAACATAAAATCATTCCGTACAATAATTTAAGTTCGGTTTATAATCCATTTTGTTTACAATCTCCATTTTCAAACTACTGTTCTCTACACTTTACAATTCAAAAAAAGAAACTTATCTGTTGTGATGTTGTTATACGCACGCACACACACACACACACACACACACACACACACATACAGTGGAAATCTTGACAGACGCGTTTTTACGTAATATAGATATCTCCATAATATAACTGCCGGCTTTATTAGTATCATTTTGTAACTGAAAGAGAAGCATATTGAAAATAATCAAAAGGCAAACGGGAAATAAGCGGAATGAAGAAATTGTTTTTCACCACAAATAAATTATTTTGATAATTAATGAGATATTTCTTTCTGCTTTAGTTTTTTATTTTAATCTGTGATTATTTGGCAGACGTTTACACATCCTTGAGTATAACAGATATAACAAAAGACTTGGTGACAGCGTCCATACATCTCGATTAAATTTTGTTTTGTTAACCTACTTCTCCAGAATCAGAATTTTCGATCGGAATATTCCGAATGTTGAAAAAATATTTGTAAAATAACAGCATTGTTATCTTATACACAACATCAAGAACTCTTAACATTGATTTGGGTTCAGAACCTGACATTTCGACTACAATTTCAAGGTGTGGACAACCAGCGACTTAATTATGTCCTACGTTTTTCAGAAGAGAGATATTACCAAGAAGGAAAGAGAAGTCTCAGGTTTTCCGGACATTTTTGCTTGCAATAAAAGATAACGTTAGTTTTAAGATGCACGATAATTCCGTACTTAGTAAAAGTAGGAACTGAGCAGTTGAAATGAAATGGAAAGAAATCACTGATACATAAAAAAAAAAAAAAAAAAGGGCAGTAGATTGCAGAGCCGATTTTTCAGTTCACCTACATTAAGAGAGAGAGATCGCGCACCCTCAACAATAACACTTAAGTTGCAGTCAGAAAGGAAGCTGGGAAGCGAACGATACAATAAGGAAGCAAGCCCGGCGCTACACAGTGAAAAAATCAGGCGGATGCCAACATTTGGCACCACAAACTCTCTCAACAAGAGAAACTAAAATTATCTAATAACAAAACTAAATTACCATAGGGCAAATGGCTGGAACTGACGCTTATTGGGAAATAAAAAAACTCATCGCTGAGAAAGATTGTTTTATTAAAATGACACCCTTCTCTCAATGAAGCTGGTTGCTTCAGTGAGGAGGTGGGATGTGCAAGTATGCTTAAAAGTGAGATCAATTACAGAACAGTTTGTTTTAAAATCTGTGGTATGACTTTTTGAAAGTCGCTGACATGGCAGGTTTTAAAACTGCTCTACCCATGACAAACTTTTCCATAGTTGTGTGTTCAGTATGTGTAACAGGCTAAGCAATGTTAATCGTTCAGAAAAGAAAGCCATGCTAACAAATACAGTACATTCCGGTTAATTTGGTCATGGGTTAATCAGGGCAGCCATTTATTTGGGACAATTCTTGAAGAACATCCCAAATCTGTTCTTTGGGATAAAGCTTCGCATAATTGGAGCAGCGGCTTAATTGAGCCAAAGTGTTCTAGCCCCGATGTGTCCTAATTAACCGGAAGCTACTGTATTATGAAGCTTGGAAGAGTCCTGATAAAGTAACAGTTGCTCATGAATTGCCTACTCCATTCATTCTGACAAGCAGATACACTATCTGATCAAAAGTATACAAACACTTGCCTATTCACACACAAACTCCCTGCAACAGGGAAGGAATTAGTATCTAGTTGGTACTACTTTTGCTGCTGTCACAGCCTCCAATCTGCTGGGAAGGCTTTCCACAAGAATTTGGGATGTTGTTGTGGGAATTGCTGTGGGAACCATTCTGCCGAAACAGTCAGGTCGGTTACCGATGTCGGACGGTTCGGCCAGGCTCGCAGTCAGCGTTCCAATTCATCCCAAAGGCGAGGGGTTGAAATCGGGGATTTGTGTAGGTCAGTGTGGTGACGTGGAGTGATGCGTAAAAAGAACTGCCGTAGAGACAGAAAAATCAGTGGTAATGCTGGAAAGAAAAAAATAATAAAAGGTAAAAGGGAGAAAACTCTGAACTCGGGTAATGGGACGCCGTTACATCGAGCAGAACGAAGGGAGGAAGAAACAGCTGCCACTTTTTGTGACAAGGTCACAACAGTCACATGGAGGTTGCGACTTTCTAGGAATTTTGGAGAGTGGAATTCGCAGAGACCAGTGCAGCTGCAACAGGGGATGTTAGAGTGCGTCGTGAGAAGGCGACAGGAGTCCTGAAGAAGTTCACGAACCATGATTCCCGAAGCATCGCAAGAGCGCGATGCCTCAGGACTCGTGGCTCTAAATGCAAGCCGTTGTGCGCTGTCCAGGGTCACAGCAGAAAGTTGAGTGAGGCGAGCGGAAGAGTTTTGGCGTTCAGTTAACAAAAGAAGCGGATGATAGGTCATCTCTCAGGATGAAGTTTGAGACCTAAAAAGTCTGAGCGCTCAGCTGCGGTTGGGTCACCAGTATACTTTATCACTAGCAGAGGTTAGTGGTCAATTTTTTGTGAATTACTGAGGTCTAAATCTAAGATAGTAGATAAAATGTACCTTCAGTAGAGAACTCCCCGTGTTTTAAGTACCTGATATGCTCTGTATACGGTGCCTGAGTGGTTCTGATCAAGAACTGTGCTATGACCCAGATGACTGACAAGTATGTAATATCAACTTGACTCATATAACTGACTGTGGACATTATGTACTCACTGCTGTGTGTCTGACCTAGATTTTCGAAATTGAACCGTGAGGGTTAAATACCTAAATAATCTGAACTCAGTTTAATGATATTCTCCATCAACTTTGTACAGATAGCCGCAACTGTAACGGAATGTATATAAAGCTCTGTGTTTGTGAAGATGTCAGCTCTGTGTTGTCAATGCTTGATCCTTCGCAACGCCTCTGAGGTGAGTAATGGTGTGTGAAATAAGTCGTGCAGGTTTTACAAATTCTGGACTGGTGGCGGCGACTAACTCTGGTAAAAATACTCTCAATAAGAGTTTAAAATTCTATCGGACTGTATGCACATTTATGTGGATGGTTCATAGGTACAAAAACAGTATTAACAAGTGGTGGCTACAACATAACAAGTGGTTGCAAAGAAAAAATGTAACAAGTGGTAAGAAGAAGCAAGAACATAACAGTCGGTTAAGTCCTCCCAAACCTATTTAATTAAACTTTTCCTCCACGGACAGGGACATCGCTTTGAGGACGGCGCATTATGCTGTTGGTAAAGGAAAGGGCCTTTACGGAACTGTTGCGAACATTTTGGGAACACAGAATTGTCGAGAATATTATATGCCGCAGCATGTTAAGATTGCAGAGCACGGGAAATCATGAAAACAGCGCCAGAACATGATGCCTCCTCCACCAAACTTCACAGCTGGCACAACACAGTCGGGCAGGTGGCGTTCACCTGGCATCCTGCACACCAGACTCGTCCGTCGGTGAAGTGTGATTCGTCACTCCAGAGAATGACCGTGCCACGTTGAAAGTCACTGAGCTCTTCCCGCTCTACTTTTCTTGCTTGTCCATGATGTTTGCCGGGATACATGCGCCTTTTATAGCTATATGGGTTGTGAGGTATATAGGTAAATCCACTGTTCAATGTATGGATATTTTTGATCATACAGTGTATCAGGGTATACTTATATTTAGATGAGGGAGTGGCTCTTCATTTCCGAAAAAGAGGCATGTTTCTGACAGCTGAAACTCGGAGAGAGATGTGCCCAAATCTCATTAGAAATGCCAACGAAAGTAAGTAAACAATAACTAGAAAAATTCACAAAAACAGGTATAATATTTAGAATATGTCCTAATCATATCTTTAATCTTCAGAAATTACTGTTAAAGAGTACCTAAGCAAGCCCCTCAGATTTTTTCTCACATCTCGTTAGCATTGGAAAAGGAACTGTAAAGAAAGCCCGTATTTTAACGCTTGGTTCCGTAATATTCTGTCACATATCGCCTATACAAATTTAATTCCTGTTACAGATGATTAATATATGAGCATAGGTAGTAACAAACGCTTTCACAGATTACTTATTTTCATGTCACCGTCGTTCAGGTTTGGAAACATTAGATGAAGGAACCCGTGAAAACTGCTTCTTGTCTTGTTACAGGGGATATAAAACAAACGGAAAAGCTGATGCACAAGAAAATAAGTTACACAAGATATAAGTTTTTTTATTCAGAGCATCATTGTATGAAAGTTAGTGAAAAATAAAGCCTATGCTAATCACTTGCTTTTCTAACGCAGCAGAATTTTAGTACTCTAAAATAGTTAACATACTTTAGAGTATGTTATACATGCATATTGCTTGGTTTCTTCTCAAACTACTGGCATTCAATAGGAACAAAATGACAATTTTCAATCAACTACACGTCAAAAGTTGATAGTTAAATCCGAAAAAAGTTCATTCATGTGTTCAAATAAATAGATCTATCCTGCAATATTTCTTGGAACTGCAGACATAATTGACAAGTTTTAATTCGGGGTGCGGAAGGTCACAGCGGTATCATTTCCCTGAGAGTTCGTTGCCATGCCACAGGTTGACTGTACATATATTATGCTCTTTTCCCTTTATTTATTTCTTTTAGTATTATTTTTTAATATTTATTCATCTTCTTTTCTCTTTTCTCTTCCGAGAACGAACCGCCAAAATATTTTAGAATTTAAAGAGGAAATATTTTATTTTTTCCTGGAAAATCCTGGTTTCTTAATTGCAAATATATTATGAACAAGGAAGTAGTAAATACTGTGAATGATATCAAGGTCTGTAACTTTTCCCTGCGGTAAGAGGGAAAATTATTTTTCCCTCTTTTTTTCTACTGGGGGTAAATGTTGCCTTGTAAGCTCAGATACATCGTTATTTTTCCCTGGGACACGAGGGAAAATTATTTTTCCTCAGGGTAAATATTTCCTTGTAAGTTTAGAGTGAGCGTCAGATTTCAATCCCATAAATCAATTCTTACTATGTGCAGAACAAAACTGTATTTCCGCAGTAACTGCTGCTTCAGCATCTTTCCCTTTTTAGTACTATTCTGTCGTGAATTGTCGTCTGCGATGAAACTTGGTTCCTCTTTTTGCTGACTTTTTTCTTTTTCAAAAACAAACTGCTCTGGAAAAAAGTCTTTTCCTGTCTGAAAGAATTCTAATGTTCACTACACCAAAGAATTCAGTGTCATCTTACTTGTTCTTCCTGCTCTTTTAAGTTTTCGGCAAACCTTTTTTCCAAATACATGTAGAAAGCACATTGAGATCGTTACATGCAGTCCTTAACGGTTCGGGATTTTGGGTTTGTAATTCAGCACAACAAATAAAAACTACCACTTCTGAAAAAAAAATCCCGAAGAACTACAAAAACAAACAATTCAATCAAATGTATGCAAGTAATATCCGATGATTCATTTTTAACAGTCATATAAACCATTATTTGACTGTATACGTTTACTCCTAATTATGCTTCTTTTACAAACAATCAGTACCGACAAGACGTAACAAATTCATTGGCTCGATTTTTTGCAAGAAGTACCCATTCCTTTTACTGGCTTGATAATTTCAGAGTTACTATCTGGTATCAAACCTCGTTTCATCGAATTTTTATTTAGATTTCCTTCTGTTCAAAAATTTTATGATTTCTAGAGGAAACACCAAAGCGCAGAGTCCTGTATTTTCATCAGCTGGAAGTGTTCATATATCGTCGAGTTTTCTGGATCGATGTTTCACAAGGGCCTTATGGTGTTTCGTCAGCTTGCCCTATGCTGAAGTACGAACTCTCTGAGTGATGGAAGCCTGTGAGGAGGTTTCCTCGTCAGCAGTATTACAATAAAGCATTGCATACTCTCCCTTCTGCACCTGCACCCTTGTAGAAAGAAAAGCAGATTATGTAAGAAACACAAATGTATGATATGCATACTGTTGTTTGCGTTCTCGGCTACGTCAAAGAGTTCAAAATTCTTGATTCTTTTCAACAGATATGTTTGGCTCTATTGTACGGTCGTAACAACTTTTCTTACTTTTATGTAGACCGAATTAGAATACCTCAGACCAATAACAGAAATACTCCGAACGTTTTAAAATTATACGCAATTTTTATGGATAACTGTTATTCATTTACAACTAACGTGCCATGATTAATTTTCTACGAAAATTACGGCAAACAATCAAAAATTTCTTTTTCTATACGTACTTTTTGTAGTAGTAACTTCAGTGGTTGGTATAATCTCAGCTGCAGTTGAAGTTTTAACTGAAACATAGAAATAAAAGAAGGCATTAATCATACATAAATTACTTCCGAAAAACTATACCTTTATCATTATAACTTTGCATAACCACTATTACCTTTTTTACATTATAATGTACACGAGTGCTCACTGAATTATAGCCACATCTATGTAAAGCGAATTCCACTCGATACTGGCGTAACCAGGAGGAGGCATGTTCTGTAGGCTAAAGGGTTGTATATAAGAGGTTGGGTTGGTGGTTCAGTTGAAAGTGAAGTTACGGATGTGATCTGTAACACCAATAATTTATCGGAGTTTACGAAAGGACAAATTCTGGTTGCATGAGTTGGTGTGTACATTACGGAAACGGCGACAATTATGGGTTGTAAGAGTGTTTCTGTGATTAACGTGTGCTGAAAATGGTGCCAAAATGGTGACAAAACCATCCAGTGACGCAACTCAAAGGGGTCGAGAGGTGGATTCCATGGGTGAATGACGTGTAATCGGCGTAGCAAAATTTGTCAGTTTGGGGCCGCGGGTTGCCTAGTGGGCAACGTTCGTGACTGCCATTGGAAGGACCTCAGGTTCGATCCCGGGCAGGTACGAACGCTCGGTCCACTAAATATCCGCCGTGCGTCGGATGGGCACGTTAAGCCGTCTGACGCCGGGTACTGGTCCCTCGGTAATAAATAAGGGCGTCTTCCTCCCCCTTTCTACTTCGCTTCCATGTCACTTTCCTATCGGGCACTCTAGCCCAAATCTCTTAGCTTCCTATTTCTAAGGGTTCTTTAAGACCTGGGGTCAGACACTCCCTTCCTAAAATCCTCTACATATGATCTTATACAATTTGGCAGGTAATGGCCCAATACAATATGCGTCGGCCAAAAATAATATCCCACGCGACTGCGTGCCGTGCACTGGCGTGCATGGGCTACAAGAGCCGACGTCCTATACGCCATCTTCTCCTAACAACAGTTAGTAGAAGGAAACGATTCTGCTAATACCAAAAGCAGGAGGATTGGACGACAGAATATTGGAAGCAGGTGTGCGGGTCCAATGAATCACTATATGTACTCCATTCTGCTGATGATCGAGTCCGTACCAGCAGCATGAGACTACGGATCCCTCATCGACTATCCAGGCCGGTGGGGGCGCTTTTATGATATGAGATATTTTTAGCTGGCATGAACTGGTAAGGACTCCTGGTGCGTGTAAACTAACGTACGGACGCCGGCTACTACCAGGAATTCCTTGAGTACACCCACCAAAGTTGTACATTCACCCGGGGAAAAGATTGATTCTATGTCATCGGCCTCGCCTCGTGACATAGAACCAATCTTCCCTCTTCATTGGAGATGTCTCATATCAGTACTGTTCGATGAACACAATACTGATATGAGACATCTGGAAACCCCCACACAGTCGCCTGATGTCAACACAATTGAACACCTTTCAGATGATGTTTGGTCACACCACCTATCTTTATACAGGGAATGTGAACTGCAAACAATAGCTTGTTTTCAGATCCCTACACAACTGTACAGACACCTCGTGGAGTCGATGCCACGCTGGGTGGCAGCCGTTTTCCAGACGGAAGGTGAGCCCACAAAGTATTAAGTAGGTGGTCGTAATTCAGTAAGCACTCAGTGTATAATGTAGTAATTATTGTTCCGCTAATAGGCATCAAAATGCTTCTTCTGTCTAAGGCGCTGAGCCCAGAGTTTTACAGTTCTTAGAAGTGTTTTATTTCAGCAACTTCTTTTTTGTTTTTACACTTGGAACATGGAATGGCCGTTTTCTTAAACACACGCCATGTGTCAGGACATTAAAGTAACTTCCTCCTGACGTGTTCCAGTTCCCGTTTGGAAATGTATTGTTATAGGCGCAGCATCCTGCCCTGCCTTCCCCACCCCTCCACACATGCAAGGAAAACAAAGTTTGCGAGTAGCATTAAAATGAAGAAAAAAAACACAAATCAAATGTTTGGAAGAGAATTACTGAAACGCCGTTTACAAAAGTGATATAAATCCGTTCCCTCAAGCTGAATATGTGCCCTATCACGTTTCCTTTAAAAAGCATCAGTCTGTTTGACATGCATCTGCTCTCGTGCGTTTACTTTAACAGATTCACAATATAACTCTTCTTTATAGTAACTAAGAGTTCTGGGCACCTGAAAGTTCCAAAGCGTGCACCAAACTGTTTTCAATTGCAACTGCAAGTGTGCAAAATTTTCCTAGATAATCCGTGTTGGTGGTTATTTCAGGGAAAACGTTTGTAATCATACTCCATGAAAACGTCCCAGGTGGTTGTAACATAAGCATTTCTATTCTCGGGCCCGTAGAAAAACGAGAAATGAAGATATCGCGACAAAACTTAGTGCACCGTCTTGCATGAATACGGTAGTGTCGAAACATTGCCGTTCTTGCAAGGAGGAAGTAACATATTATCGCAGAAAAGCGAGGCACCATTCAATGGTTGAAGTGAAAGGTACTGGAGTGCGGTGGTTTTACAAAAAATGATCCATCCAATGATGAAATCTGCTGTGAAGCCAGCCATACCATACCGTCACATGTAGACTTCTTATTTCTCACGACGACCACCAATGCTCAAATTTGTATGTGAACATTTGCGTACGAAACTTTCCATTGTACAGTTTCTTGGATTTCAGCCGTGATGCGTCTGCTGTGTACCACAGGTAATCGATTGATTTTTTTTTTTTTGATTGGAGGTTTAACGACCACCGTGAGCAACTCGATGGGCTATAAGCAGTCGCCCGTCCCTAATTTAGAGTCACTGGTTCCAGGGAAGGGAGAGAGTCAGTGCCGTAAGACAAACACAACATCCATGCCTCACCGGGATTCGAACCCGGACCCCGTTCGGACGAATGATCAGAGGCCATCCCTTAGACCACTGCGCCACTGGGGCGGCGGTAATCGATTGTGTCCTGAAACGTTTGTACTGTCAATAATTGGTAAATTCACGCACGTGTCTCTTTTTATATTGCGTCTGCAGCACCTTTGTTCCTCCAGCGGCGATAGTTTGAATTATTTTGCCCTCTAAATCGTTTTCTCATACAGTTATATGGAAATATTCTAACTTTATTTAAATTGTAACTTTTGTTATTTTGTGTGCCAACGACAGCTCACTCTCCAGTCGGAAAGGCGCTTAGCACATATTGATTTCAGAGAAAGGTCATTCTCTCGTCGATCGTGGGACATCCCACGAACAAAAGGACTCCCCCTTTCCCCCAGCCGTCGTCGAACTCTCTCGCAGAGCCCGCCAGGGACAATCGGAGTAGCCAATTAAGAGTACAACTTCTTACGTCAAGGAGACAGAGTGAAAAGGATTTGGACGTATCAATCATAAAGAGGAGTCCAGCTGGAGATCTTCTGTGGGAAGGAGAAAAGATTTCACGCAGGCATGTAGCTACGTAAAGATAGGATGTGGCAGGGAAAACGCAGAGAAAGCCGTCCATGACATCCATCTCCCGCTGGAAGTTTATACCATTTATTTTGACTAACCAATATTACCCTTTTCTACCCGAATCTGAAGAATAAAGAGAAGTGCAGTCGAGATTATTTGTCATTACAATCAGTTTGTCTCACTACTTATTTATTTACTTCCCTGCTCCAATGACAGGAACCTGCAACCGATTCTTCTGATGAGTTGGCTTCTACCACGATACATAAAATAAACCAAGCCAACAATACCCTCAATAAGTTACCTACCAAGTTTCGTCGCGACATCTTCATTTCTCGCTTTTCTAGACATCAGAGAATAGGGATACACATTTTATAACCACCCGGTGCTCGATGCTTATTAGTGAATCTTTTTGATTTTCTAGTGAAATAACATAAAGAAAAGAGAGGAAATCTCGATTTCTCAAATGTAAGTCTCAGAGGCGAACGTTGTTCTTTCGATTATGTGCGCAAATTAAAGCAGGCTGAGAACTCCAGAGATTCCTATGCCATAAGTAGCATTGTATCCACTGTTTAGGTGAAATTGTAACGTACCAGGAGATGTGACGTACCTGCCAGAAGGACGCACATGACATAAAGGCAGATAGAAATCAGAATAAAACGTCCGCGTAGCTCAATTGGTAGAGTGACTTATTCCGGAATGAGGGGATCCGGGTTCGAATCCTGGCGTGGATAGAAATGACGGAGAAATTTACTTCGTTATAATGGCGCCCGAACTATCCGGATGACCCGACCGTTCAAAATCTCGCATTGGTGTGATGTTCTTTCCACACCGCGAGATATGAAAAAATAAGAGAATCCCTTCTCCAACCACTTCAAAAAAAAAAAAAAAAAATAAATAAATAAAAAAAATAAGGGGGAGATGATGTAACGTACCAGGAGATGTGACGTACCTGCCAGAAGGATGCACACGACATAAAGGCAGATAGGAATCAGAATAAAACGTCCGCGTAGCTCAATTGGTAGAGTGACTTATTCCGGAATGAGGGGATCCAGGTTCGAATCCTGGCGTGGACCGAAATGACGGAGAAATTTACTTCGTTATAAAGTGCGAAACAGTAACATCCAATATAGTAAACGTGATACAGGAAAAGTACGAAGTGGGACGTTATCTGTATCATAGCTAAAACTGTAGTGAATATCTAAGCAAAGTGTGCAAGAGAAAGCAGTTAAAATGTTTTCATGAGAAAAATAATTTTATCATTACGTTTTATTTACTTCTGACTCACTGCCAGTGATGCCAAACATGGAAAACTCATTGGAGAAAACAACGTGGCATTATGTCAGAAAATATTTAACGAGAAGAAATGAAATTTACATAAGAACACAGAAACTTAAAAGGAAGGTTAAATCATAGGCAAACTGCAATTCCCAAACCAGAAAGTAATCACCTTTTTTTTTCAAAATTACAGAGCCTTTCTTTTCTTCCAAAAATTCTAGAAAAATTACTGTTTGGTGAAGTCAATATATTAATACAATTAAATAATCCCTTTCTAAAGTAATTTCAGTTTAGATTCGTAAAACAATAACTGGACAGTATATATAAAATAAAGTATACAAAAATGAGAAAACTGGGACCGTGTATTTACACATGTAAAAGGATTTTAATACAATTTGGCGTAAAGGCCCTTTACACAAATTAATTATACTCAATTTTCATTTAAGCAAATTCTTTTTGTCAAAGTAATAATTTTATGCAGATTATCATTGCTTCCTATTAAAGCCGGAGTACGTCAGGCAGCATTCCTGCTTCTATCTTGTTTTTTTATGGTGCTTATATGAAATAGCAAAAATGAACAGGAATATGATCAGATGATACTGCAATTGCCTTTCGATCCCTTCATCAATCAAGACTAATTGCAGTCTAGTTTGGATCAGTTGTAAACCATTCCAAGTATGAAACGATGATCTTTCATAAAAGCAGATTTCAGAAGAATTTTAGAAATTCTCCTCACTTTGCATATTTCTCTTTTGTGTGTGCGTGTGTTTAACGTCCACCGTGAGCAACTCAATAGGCTATAAACAGTCGCCTGTCTCTAATTTAGGGCCACTCATTCCAGGGAAGGGAGAGAGCCAGTACGTAAATATCTCGTCAGTTTTCATCAAAACTTTTCTTCGGCATTCATATCACTAACCAGAGTTGGGCAAAATGTAGTTGCAATTGCAAATGACAAACTACAACTTCATTACTTGAGTTTTAGTTGCAACTAATAACTACAAATATAATTGGTAGTTGGTGATCAACAACTACTTTTTATCAAGTAATGTAGTTGCAGTTGAAATTTACAACTAGTAGTTGAAAAAAAAGTAGTAGCAAGAGCAACTACTAACTAGTAGTTGTAGTTGGAGTTACTAATTGACAACTACAATTATATGAATCATATATATATATATTTCATTTTTTAAGGGATTGTTTTGCTTTGTAGTTTATTTAGTTTATTATGAGTGGAAAAAAATAATTAGTTAAACAAAAGGTCATCTGTTCTATCACATAGATTTAATGCTAAAGTGACGTTTAACAGTACATAACACTAACATAAGAATAATAATCATTTTAAACATAAGTTTAATTCGTGGTAACAAATCATTCAACAGTTTCTTGGCCAAATTCAGCAAAAAGTAAAAGAAAATAATTCCAAAAATGAATATTTCTGGAAACATAAATTTCTTTACAGTAACAGTATGGCCTCTATGTCTTAATTTGAAAAGAAGTCATTTGCTTTAATCATGTTATAGGAAAATTTCAACAATAACTTCGAAAGAAAAATTACACTGCAAGGAAATCGGTGAAAGCTAAAATATATGCGTTGTGAGGGTCGTGTTGAAACCCATATTCGGGGCAAGGCTAGCCTGATTACACTGTTAATGCTGTGAAACCGATTCACCGACAAGATACCTCTTGTGTATCAGTATTTCTCCGCGCACTACGAGGGGGCCATGTGGCGCTGACCCTTCTCCCTAAGGATGACTTTAGGCAAGACAAAGAGAAACTTCCAGCGTTCCATCACGATGTCACCCCTCAACCCCCACACCTTCTTAACCTTGCTGACCACTAGACAAACGATTTCTGAATGAATATTTTAAAACAATAACCACAAAGAAAGGAACAATCGTAACTGCCAAACCATTATCTCCCCACTTACCCTCAGGATAACACAATTATCCCCTCCCGCTTGCAGTAAATATCGTCTTGTTAACTGTATAGCCTCCTGAAGCAAAACAGAAGTGACAATGACGTCGCCAAAATGCGAATATTTGTATTTTTTAGAAACGCGACCGAAAATGAGATCTTTATTTTTATAATGTACATACTTACAACATTTAGAACATCTATATATCCATGTCTTTTTTAGGTCTCAGTTAAAATTCGAATACGGGCTTTTCAACTGGAACTGCAGTGGAAGTTTACACTCCTTAACTTTAACTCTACAGTCAGGTTAGCTTTACCCAAGTATAATTCAGTTTGTTTAAAAGTTTTAACCAAGACCTAGTATCCATTATGCAATAATTACATCAAGATCAATTGGTTACATTTGGTTGAAACGATATGAATTAGCTTTCAAAATTACTCTCATCTCAACATTTCTATCAGATAAGCGGTCTGCTTTTGGAGAGTTAGCCATTGAGTCAAATGAAAAAAGTCGCTCTACTGGAGCAGAGGAAAAAAGGGGGTGTTACTTTCGAAAAAAGCTTTTTTATTGCAGGGTATTCATCGAAAATATTGAAATTCATAGAACCTTCGCAAAAATAGTTACATATTTACATTTGCTCTTCGTTTCAATTTGGTTATCTGACAGTACTTCCTCCTCCTTAACCCCAAACTCGAAGTAATGTAAATGCTGATAAGGTCCTTCCTCACCTTCTTGTTTTTTCAATGAATGCTGTTCCTCAGTTTCTCTTGGGATTTTCGTCATCACTGCCGATTTGAAAAGGTGCAATATCCTCTCGTGATGAACTTCATCGATGCAAGGTAACCATCGCTTCTTAAAAATAGGATTAGATAATGCATGTTTCTGCTGTTTTAGAGTCAATGCTAAAAAATTCGCAGAATCGTCTCTCTACACTCGACATGTAGATATCGACCAGGGGTTAGCAATAAAACCATGATTTCTGAGCTAGGGCGTGAAGTTTTTTTTCGAAGTGCTACCAAAGAAAGTATTCCAAAAAAAAAAAAAAAAAATTCTTCTTGAATAATGTCCAGCAAATTAGCCAAGAACGCGGAACATTCAACGTATTCCTTGATGTATAAAATGTCACTATCTGTCAACTGTTGTTTAGTTTTCAATTGTATGTACACTTCAGGGCATTTATCTTGAATTTTCAAAATTAGATTAAGTGAATCAAATAATGAATTCCACTTGGTGTCTCCTGGCCTAGATAGCGTATGACCCAGTACCTCATGAAGCACCTCAACAGATTTCCGCCTCGATGCCAAATTCCCCAAGGCGTTACATTTGGAGATCACCGCTTTATGCAGCTCAGCGAAATATGAAAATGCTTTACTCTCGTCAGAAATGGCTCATAGATTAAGGGTATATGAGCAACACCGAATATGGTTAGGCAGGAGACCTTCGGAGAACTCCTTGGAATTAACACTATATTTTGCAGAAAGTGATTTAGGTTCCATTTGGGGGCTGTGCCTGTCCGATTCTGATGATGAATCTTCATCTGCAAACTGCTCAACTATCTCACTATCATCTGGGTATACATTACTTTCACTACATGTTTCAATCCCTTCTGCGTCGATTCCAAATGTTTTGAATGCTTTCACAAAGTTGTAACCATTGTCTGTTACTGTGGCAGTCACTTTTTTGACACTCAAACCGAAGTATAGGTGGATTTCTTGAAGTATGCTCGTGATTCTGTCGTACGAGTTGCAAATTTTAAATCTTCTACACGCCAGCGCCGCCGATTGTTTTTCGTAATCGACCGAAATCCAGTGTGCAGTGACCCCTTGAAAACTTCGTTTTCCCTCCCTGACCATATGTCAGCTGTCGTGCAAATAATACTCCGTATCGCACAACAAGTTACTTATAGTTACAGTTTATTTTCAAATAATTGTCTCATTCTAGGAACAACTGAGCGTCTACTGGGTATTGTAACTCCATGATTATCAATGTGAAGCTCTTCGAAAATTTCATTTAAATATCTGTCTTCCACCGCTCGAAATGGAACCATTGAGTTTACCACAAACTGAAAAATCTTAGTCTCAAAACCTTGCTGCGTTAATGTAATTTCACTCGGTGACATTTTTACTTTTTTTCGTCTACTGGGTACATTTTTCAATCGTATCTTCTTTTCCTTAACGTAATCCTTGAACTCCTGCACGGCCCCATTCCACGTTTTCCCTTCAAATGAGCGAGAAATTTTGAAGATGAATTTCTGCAGTCCCTTATTACCGTTTCTTGGGGCTCACACGTTTTGCACAATGCGGTTACATAGATGGATGAACATTTCTCTGACACTATTTCGAAAACTCTACATTAACGATGGTCATAAAACATTGGGTGGTTGACCCTTCTGCGTCTTCACACGGCTGAATGCTTCTGTCATTCGATTAACATTCCATGTCATCATTTATTACGCTGAGAGAGCCTGCTCTAAAATGCGAAGACATCTCACTCTCACTTCCACTCATATTTTAAGGGTTCTTCGAAAAGTTACAATATGTACTAAACACACAGAACCGGAATTACCTACACTGCTGTTTTCGTGTCCACACTGCACTACCACTACTCCCTGGAAAACTTCACCGACGAAACCTTAATCAACACAATCAGAAGTTGTTCCTACCAGGGAATGTTCTACTCCGACAGCCAGTCACAGAATGAAACAGCCAAATAGGCGATCGTTAATCTTGGCGATGAAGCAATGCATTGCTCATGAACTACAATAACAGAAGTTCTTCAAAAGCAACTACAATTTCAACTACTAATTGCAAGTTGGTAGTTTCTGTTGCAACTACTTTTTTTTTAAAACTTAGACTTTCTTCATCCATTTTTTCCCATCATTATTTATAAATGGCATCTAATTCTCTGTAAGTACAACAAATAAATTTCGTTTTTTATCAAATTACAGCCTTGTACTATCGTTTCAAAAACCGTCAGATTTCCCTGCCGGACCCTTTATAATTGTGATTTCCAACTACAACTACTTTAGTAGTTAAAAGTTGCCAACACCAACTTCCAACTAAAGTTTTTTATTGTTAGTTGCAATTGATTAACTTGTAGCTATCAGTTGAAAATGTAGTTAACTGCTGCCCAACTCTGTCACTAACACTATTTTGAAAGGCAGGAAACTGCAAGACGCTGCATATTTCCTAATCGAGGAAAAGGTAAACTGCCCCCACCACCCCCAAAAAAATAAGTTGGTAATTTTCAAAGCATATTGTAGCATATTCACCTGTCCTGTATGTTTTTTGTGCACACTCACTTGTTTGGATAAACTTCGGGTTTTTCAACGATTTTTTTTCATCTAATTACAGGCATCATACCTTTTATCACGCAACAGAAATTCGGAAAAAAATCTATTGTGCAAATCCTGGTAAAGTGCTTATTCACTTATTATTAAGCTTTTGTGATGGACTTGATGAACATCCTATAAATATTTGTTTGTTTGTTTGGGAGTTTGACAATCACCGTGAGCAACTCGATGTGCTCGTTCCTAATTTAGAACAGTCGTCTGTCCCTAATTTAGGGCAAATTTCTTATGTTCCAAGGAGAGAACCAGTGCCATAAGACAAAAACAGCATCCACGCTTCACCGGGATTTGAACTCGGATCCATCTCGGGCGAATGGCCAGAAGCCAGCGCTTAAGATACGACGCCACTCCTAATAAATTACCAATCCAGTCGATTTCTTATGATCCCCAACAACGACAAAAATTTTTGGTACTTCGACATTTTGTCTTATAATTTCATTCCTCATTCTCTGAGCAATTTCCCCTTAAAATTAAAAAATTCGGAAAATATTTTTTTTAATTCCCCCTTCCCTCGCCCTTCCAGTGTCTTTTGGTTAGTTCCGTCGTATGAGATAAACAACAGCACTGTTTTTTGAATTGAAACTCCATTAAACAACAACTCCAAATCCAATTTCTTCATTGGTTATAACTCTGAAACAAACTGCCACATCAGAGGTTTCAAACTTTTTAACTGCATTCCAGTTAAAACATTTCACTTTAGCAATAGAGCTTGCAAAGGCAGTGGGACTTACGAAAGGAAACAATAAGTGCTTCATATGCGAAAAAAAAAAAACGAAAAAAAAAAAAGGAAATGTATCAAGTACTTACGCGCGTATACAGACCAAAATAATTAAAAAACTTGCACTGAAAAAACAATATCCTTCAAAATAGGACGCATGAAAGTTTCAAATTATTTCATATTGTATGGAATCTTTCTCATTCTGAATATTTGCATTGAATTTCAGAAAAAGTTTAAAAAACTATATTTAATTTCTTTCACCAGTTTTAGCAACATATAAATCAATTAATCTCCGTTTCAAACTTTGCAAAATGTAGCAAATTTCTTATTCTGCACTTACTTGTAGTAGTAGCTTCAGGGGTAGGGATAGTTGGTTTGACTGTCGAAGGTGTTCCTGGAGTAAAGAGAAATAAATATTGATGCTCAGAGACTATGAACATAAAAAAGAATCATAAACCGTCAAAAATTTAGACTTGCAAAACTAAAAAAGACTTCAAAGGTTTATGGAGCCGAAACAAAACACTTCAGGCATAAATGTTAGAAAAGTCTAAATTTTGAAACGTTTACGAGTACAATGTGCCATCTCTTACTTTTTTTTTTGTTTGTGTGTATTTTATATTTTATTTTTTTTTATTTTTTTTCTGGAGGTGAGGGTTAGATGGTGGCATTTTCATCTCGAAATAATTTTTCTGTCAAGAAAAATACATTTTTTTGCCATGATTGGGAATAGGAATAGAATATAGAATCGCGAAATAAGTGAACGAACAGTTTGCAGCGCTAGGAGTAGGAAGACTAGTTAAGTGAAAGCAAAAGTTAAGGGAACTTTTGCGGCGCATTCGTACCACAAAGCTGTTCTCTGCAATTCAGGGGTTTGCCGCTCCGGTGGCGCAGTGGTCTAAGCGATGGCCTCTGATCATTCGTCCGAACGGGGTCCGGGTTCGAATCCCGGTGAGGCATGGATGTTGTGTTTGTCTTACGGTACTGGCTCTCTCCCTTCCCTGGAACCAGTGACCCTAAATTACGGACGGACGACAGCTTATAGTCCATTGAGTTGCTCACGGTGGTCGTTAAAACCTCCAATAAAAAAAAAAAAAAAAAAAAAAAAAGAATTCAGGAGTTAACTCCTCGAAGCAAGATCATCTGGTAAATCAAAATTACCGAAAGTGTTATGCTTTTATTACTGTCGATTTATCAATCATCTTCATTTAGAGCGATGCTGGCACACAACTCGAGCTTCACTGACATCCATCACACGTCTTACACAAGACCTTTTGTACTTCATGTAGATTGTCATTTCCTCTTGTAGGTGTTCTTAAAACTGGTCCTAATATGGTTTTCTCGGCCTTTCTCTACCTTAGAACGTGCACTGCTACTAACCTTTCTTTCCGGCACACAAATTACCCCTGTTTCTCTTCTGCAATATCCAGGTTTCACTATTATACATCAGAGTTGGAACAATTGCACATTCATACACAGCCATTCGGTACCTTTCTGAGGGACCACCAGTCCTGTAAAATTTTATTATAGCAACTTTGACTTTCAAAGCTGAATTCACTCGCCTACTGAATTCACCATATGATATGTTCTCTCTGTCAAACATGCTTCCTGGATTTTAAAACCCATTCACCTTGTCAAATTCTGTATTTTGAACTTTTCTTGCATTCAGTTCTAACAATTCCTCACTGGAAAACCATAACTCTGGGTTTTCCCTTATTCATGCTCAGTTTGAATTTCGTACAAACTTCATACATTCGTGAAAAATATTCTGCAACTCATTTTTGCGCTTCTCTAGTAAGACTGTGGAATCAGCATACAACAACCTGCGCACACAAAAATTTCCAAGACATAAACCAGTGCTGTCTGTTTTGGCATCACACTTGCATGCATCCATAAATATATGGAGCAGCTATGGTGGCATTACACAACCTTGACTGACTCTTGCACCAATGGAAAACCATTTTGATAAAGCACCATTCACTTGAACTTACACACTGTACTGCCAGGATACATAACTTTAGCACATTCAAGCAGATTCCCAGTTATGCTGCAGTTATTCAAGATCTTCCACAAGAGCCCCATGCCCACTCAGTCATAAGCTTTTTTTAAATTTATTAAGGCAGCAAAAACGTTCTTATCACAGACACAAGATGCTTCTAATCATCATACGTACTGCAAACAGCTTTGGTTAGTGCAACCCTTACCTCCCATAAAACTGCTCTGTAAATGTGCCTTATCAATAATGGCCTTTCCAAAGACTTTTCTTGGAACACTCAGCAGGCTGACACCACGAGAGTTCTTATTAAGTCTTGTCACGGATTACCTAATAAAAAAGGACAACGAAAGCATTCCCCAATCCTGAGAGACAATTCGTAACTCCCAATACAACGGAAAAATTTAAGTTAAACAGTCACACCATCATATTTTAACATCTCAGCTGTATCGCCACAATTTTGAAACGATTGTATTGCTTTACAAACCTTTTCTTTTGAGATCCCTACAGTTTTTGCTTCTGTCTCTCTCTGTAGCAGTATCTGCTTCTACCTCAAAACCATCTCGGTTTCACGTTCTAATGAATCACAGAACCATTGGCTCTCTCTTTTTCACTTAGCCCGTTAGGCTCCCATGACATTTTTCTAATCCTGTTCTTTACACAACCTAGAATTTTACTTTCTCGTGATCTTCTCCCTCTTTTGTATTTCAACAACAATTTCATATATTTTCAAAACTCCAATTTATGCCTGTTCACCTTATGTTTCGTACCTTTTGCCTTACCTGAGTAAAAGTAGCTCTCTACTTCACGCTTTTCTCGGTAACTCTACCTTGTAACCTCCCCATATATGCTTCCTTTTCCCTCTTTACCGCATCTTTTATCTCACTGTTCTACCAAGCATCACCTTTAATGTTACCCACTGTTGTTCTACTACAAACCCCTAATTAACGACAGCAATTCTCAAAACATGTCCACTTCTTTTTCACACTCCCCTCCTCACATGACTTCAACTAATTAATTCCTTAACTGAGCATGTCGTGCACTTTGAGAAAGTTTCTTTTCTTCATTAGCAACTATGGCATCGTAAAAACTAAATTGCGCAATTCTCAACATCCTTTTCAAAATTTGTGAATGTAGATTCAAAATATTGAGAACTTTTTTTCATTTCATTCAAACCTTTCAAAGTAATTATACATTCGCAAATCTGATAATATTGATGATCTCATTTCATACGTACGAGTGTCAGTCGTTGCTTTTGTAGTTTCCTTGGTAGTCTGAATACGCTCTGGGGTTGTAAGCGTGTCTGGAACAAAGAAAGAAACAGGTTAGTATTATTTATAACAATGGTGTCTTAGTTTAAATAATTCCTGTAAAATCAGTCTACAATAATTCTTTTGAAATCTATTCAAAATAAGTAAGAAATCTATAGAGTCAATAAATTCATCTACTGATTTCAAAGGAAGTAAAAACTGGTGTGCAAGTACAATGTGTAGTTTAGGTTTTAGAGAAAAAGAAAGAAAGAAGAATTGCAAAATTTTGTGTTTATTGCTTTGTCGACGCTACTATAGTAAACTTTTTTGCATGCACTGTTGCGTATTCTTTCTTTTCCTTTATTTTGTTAAAATTTTGAGAAACACAAAATTTCTTTGAAAGCTATGTATGTATTTATTTCTCAGCATTACTGCAATAAATCTTCTGGGGTGTGTCTACACATATTTTAAATCTTGCCAAAACATGTACAATATGTTTGTGAAAAACGTCGAATTCCTCCGTCAACATAATGCAGCTAATCTTTTGGTGTGAATTTTAAGTATTGCTTCAAATGTAGAATGTAGACAAAGCAATAAAATGTGTCTTAAAAAAAACTGCTGTATTGCTTTTTCACTATTACTGTCTGTATAATTTCGAATGCATATTTTTAAGTATTTTTTATGCATGCTTATACGACGATAAAGCAGCCCAGATTTTGTTTGAGGAAGACACTTGTTTGTGCTACTAACACTGTAGAAGTGAAGTTTTTAGTTCCGTGAAATAAGTAAACAATAGAATATCAATTTTCGCGAAAAAAGGATGAGCTGGATAAAAAAATGATGCATTGAAAATTGATGATGAATCAGTAAAAGTACATTTAGCGAAATAGCAATAGATGCAGGTCGCAATTAAAAATATTACAAATGTTATAGTCCTAGTCAAAAATGTTGTAAGTTGTGTGAACAATACAGAAATTTTTCTAAGTAACGTTTTTGAATTTTTAACTGAGGGCGGTTTTCAATAGTACATGTAAAACTCTCTCTCACTCTCTGAAAATACTTTTATGGCACTAATAAGCAATTTCAGTTGTAAGTGATTCATGTATAACAAGCTCATTACATTGTTTCGTTCAGCACTAGTTAAACATAATGTAGAAAATGCCAAACCAGGAAACATTTGTCGGAGCCAATGCAAATTGGTGGCTATGCGTCGACAGTTGGATTATGTATTGATTATGTTGGCAGTTGGATTATTTGTTGGATTATGTAAGTTATTTTAGTTGCGAACCAACGACGTGATAGGTTGAGATAAAATTGCAAAACTGTTCGGCATAACTACGTTTGGTCGTCCTCACCTGGTAGATAAGTGTATCGGAGTGAGAATGCCTAGGATACGTCATCGGGAATCTTACCATCACATGAACATCTTTACCAGAAGATTAATCGTAAGCTACTTACGGCTGGTTGGTCCCTGGGTCGCATCTCGGGGGAAATGCATCGGAATGCAGTAACTGTGGCCGCATTTGGCGTCGCCGTAGTTGGTATGTTGCACTTAGGGGGACATCCAAACGCCTCGACCGCCGCATTAGACGGCAAGCAGTAGCAGCCTCACAATCCGCAGAGGATGACATTCAATGAGGTGTACAGGCAGCTATGCACATCCCCGTATCGACAAGAACTGTAAATCGCAGATTGGCTGAAGCACATTTGCGTTCTCTCCAGCCATTGCGACTACTGCCACTCGCCACAGCACATCGTCGCGCAAGGTTGCAGTGGTGCCGGCCGGGTCAGACATGCGAAACGTGAAGGATGGAACTATGTCGTAATCAGCGATGAGTCTCAGTTCTGTCTCAGCGCCGACGATAGCCGATCGCGAGTCTGGAGACTTGGCCACTAGGATAATCTTGTTGCCTTCCGTGAATGTCATGCGGCTCCTCAATCATGGAGAAAGACTGTTGAAAATAATATCATGGAGCGCTATTATTTTCAACAGTCTTTCACCACTCGTATGCACAGTGGATACAGTAATACCAGGACGATACTTCGACGTGGTGCTGAATACCGTTTCCTCCGTGCTATCCCTGATGTCCAGTTTCAACAAGATGACGCTAGCCCGCAAGCTGCCAACATTATGAGACAGTGTCTACCAGATGCCACCCTGGCCAGCGCGATCCCAGACTTCCCAATAGAGAACGTGCGGGACGTCAATGGCAGATAATGACGTAACACCTCTGCGCGACCCCTCGCAATGTCGATTAACTGCAGACACAGGTCAACGACGCATAATCAGTGATGTATCAACAACGGATAATCAATTAGTATCATCCAGGGACTTTTACACTCAATGCCATGACATGTCGCCAAATGCATACCCCAGTATCGCGGTCATGCCACCGAATGACTCAGTCCAGATTATACTGCAGTCCCGTCCATAGCTTTCACATGATCCCTCTGAAATTAAATCACTTATTTCCCACCTGCGTGTCTATGTCTGTGGTAAGTTTCGTCTCATTTCGCGAATTCTTCCCTGGTGTCGCATTTTCTGCGTCAAACGGTGTAACTTTTAAATTGAAATTATCAATCCGGGCACGTTAGTATTCCTTCTAGTTCTTATAAACGAACTTCCTCTATCCAGCTGTTCCCATTTGGTGGTTCGCGAAACCCCTGCGAAGGTGTACCAAGTGGTTCGCGGGGGGGGGGGGGATATTTTGCAGTGGCGTTTCCATCAAATTACAACAAAGGTAATTTTTTTAAACCTCAAATAAGTTGAAATTTATTAACAGTTTAATTAGCATTTACATATGTTTGGGATACGCGTCCTTACGCAGCCAGCATGCATGAGAGGGTGATCGGTGCTGTATTACGTTTCAAAAACATTCGTGTGCGACGGACACCGGCAGCCAAAGAAAGACAACTCCGTGACATCCCAAGGTCACGGAATAGTTCGTTCTACCCCAAGGTATTTGGTTCTACCTGATGACTCTGACACAGAAAGAAACCGGTTAGTTTTTATCTGGTGGGGTGACCTTGCAGAGTGCGCACGTGCTGCTGCTGTTTACCGGAACTCTCAGAGCATCAGAAGTCTGTGCGCTTGTAAAAACTTTGCACTTCAAGGCGAAAACACCTACCATTAGTAATTGTTTTACTGTGAAATCAAGAATCACTGGTTGAAAACTGGAACGCCGCCCCGGTGGCGCAGTGGTCTAAGCGATGGCCTCTGATCATTCGTCCGAAAGGGGTCCGGGTTCGAATCCCGGTGAGGCATGGATGTTGTGTTTGTCTTACGGCACTGGTTCTCTCCCTTCCCTGGAACCAGTGACCCTAAATTAGGGACGGGCGACTGCTTATAGCCCATTGAGTTGCTCACGGTGGTCGTTAAACCTCCAATCAATCAATCAATCAATCAAAAAAACTGGAACCATTGTAAAACGTGGAAATGAGGAGCAAAAAATGAAATTCTTTCTTCAGATGTGCCGCAAGATGATTTTCAGAAATCCCGTAAAACGCATTCAACTGACAAAAATTCCGAAACAGTGCTTAAAGATGTTCAAGATATTGGCATTACATCTAGTACTAATAGAAGGAAACGCAGTGAAGTTTACATTAAATCTGACTTTTCATTTACAGGAGGTGAGGACTATCCGCGCCCATAATGCATCATTTGCGGAGAAGTTCTCGCAAACAACAGCTTGAAACCTCTTGTCTCGTCATTTAGAAACTAAGCACTACAGTCTTGCAAATAAACCAGTTGATTCCGAAGAACTTAAAATATCTAATATTAATCCGTGAATTTCACCTGGTGATCAAGATAGTGAAAAAGCGATTAAAGCATCATACTTGGCAAGTTACCAAATAGGAAAATCTAGGGAAGCCCATACTATTGCGGAACATCTGATTTTACCTTGTACGAAAGTAATTGTCAAGTGCATGTTTGGTGATGATTCGGCAAAGAAAGTCTACATGATACCCCTTTCTGACAACAAAATGTCTCGCCGAATCCACTATGTGTCTGAGGATGTTGAATCTGTTATTACAGAACAGCTACGGAAAAGTGCTGTGTACGCTCTGCAGTTAGATGAGACCACGTACTTTTCTAATCTAGCAATGTTAATTGTATTTGTACGATACCTGAGTGATGGTGAAATGGAGGAAATCATACTGTTTGCCGCCCGTTAAAAGAGCGTACAACTGGTGAGGACATTTATACTTTAATCAACTCGTATTTTGAAGATAGGCAAATTGAATTGTCTTCTTACTGTGGAATTTATAAAAATTGTGCAAAATCGATTAAAGGAAAATTTGTGGGCTTAATTACTTGCACAAAAAATATATGTGCGAATATTTCTTGGACGCATTGCAGTATTCATAGACACGCTTTGGCATCGAGACGAATGCCGCAACAATTAAAATGTGTGCTCGGTGAGGCTATCAAAGTAGTCAGCTTTATAAAATCGAGACACAACCAATTCCAGGCTAATTACTTCCTTATGCAAGGATATGGGCAGCGAGTATGTTACTATTATGACGTACACTATTAGATGGCTCTCATGGGGCAAAGTGCTAACACATTTGTTTGAATTAAGACAAGAATTAACTGTTTTCTTCGGAGATCACCCTATTCATCTCAGTGGATGTACAACAGATAACACATGGCTTCAAAGATAGAATATTTGGCAGATGTCTTTTCGAAATTAAATTAACTTAATTTATCATTATTAGGTTCAAATACGACCATTTGCATTGTTCAAGATCGAGTGCAAATTACGCAGAAAAAGTTAAAATACTGGAAAGAAGTTATTGAGAACAATACCGAGTGTTTTAGCACCCTATAAAACTTTTTGAGAGAAAATGCACTAACTTAAACCGCAATGTTAAAAACAATATCAAATGTCACTTGAAGTCCCTAACGGTGATTTTTAAGGAGTGTTTTCCACCAGTTTCCGAGAAATTAAATTAGATTCGTAATCCATTTGACGAGTCTTTCATGTGGTTGGCTCCTGCTCTCTCTCTGACAAAAAGAAAATCTTATTGATAATTCGACTGATTTTGGATACCTCAAACATTATTCAAGAGTAAAAGCCTTGAACGTTTTTTGGCTTGCGTTTTAAAATCCTAGGAATCTTCGCGTTGTGACAAAGCTGTTAAAATACTTTGCCATGTTCAGCTACTTACATGTGCGAGAGAGTTTCTCTCCCTACACACCTCTCTGAAGTCAAAATATCGAAACAAACTTGATGCCGAACCAGATCTGAGACAATTTGTTCTATCGAACCAAATATCGATGCTCTTTGTTCTACAAAACAAGCTCAGAAACACAAATTTGTGATTTTCTTTGATTCGTAAGTATTAATATCATTATAATTATTTGCTATATTTATTTTTACCATTATAAGTCGTTTAAAATTTTTTTCAGGAATATTTTCTACTTATTTCCAGGTTATTTATTCACTAATTTACATTTTATAACACAGTAGGTAAAATTTTTAAGTTAAAATCCTGTTAGTTTTACAAAATATGTATTCCTGAAATAATTTTTTGTGATGAAGTTACAGAAATTTCTATAAACAAATTAGTAAAATCCCGCAATGCATTGATTATGATGCGCTTTCCAATATACCAGAAATCATAGGAAAATTCTTTGGTTTTGAGGAGGATAAACTATGGTATAACGCTGGAGGTTCACATATATCAAAAATAAATCTCTTTGTGCCCGTATTACCTATTTCTATTATCAAGAGCTACCACACATTATCCGTTTTGCAGTGTAATTAAAAATCCCATTTAAATTGGGCAATTTTCATGGAAGTTATTGTGCGAAAACAATGGCTAACGAATCTCACGCATGCGCACTGCCCGCAATCGCTGACAAAAAATTTTTTTAGCGGAACTGCTTCCAAAGTCGTTACGGAACAACGTATTGTATTTCGTCACAATCGAAGCATTTTTACGCAAGTTATTACTCAAGTTATGAGGGTAATGGCTGTGAAATAAATCTCGCTCCTGTGCCCTCACCTTTGATCCCATTTCGATTATATTAAACAGAACCGGTTCAGTGTACTTCCGGAATAACATGATAACATTTTGTTACAATCGACGTATTTTTACATAAGTTATGATGCATAAGGGCGATGGAATGGATCCCGCTCCTATGATCTGACCTTTGACCCCATTTCCAATAGTGTTCGTACCCGGTTATCCTCTAGAACATACTAAAATTTCATCAAAATTGAACCATTTTAACGCGAGTTATTGTGCGGACAGACAGACAGACAGACAGACAGATGGACAAAGCTGGAGCATATACGCTTCTTCAACCTACGGTTGGAAAGCGCAAGAAATGTAATTTCATGAAAGAAACCGTAAGTACTGGAGGCATTTAAGAACATACGTGCAAAACTGTTTTGTTATTTATTATGTGAACAGATGGGTGCAGGGGTTCGCGATAACAAATTACTGTTGAAAGGGATTTGCGAGTCAAAAAAGATTGGGAGCCACTGCTGTATGCATTGGTTAAGAACACTATAGGTCCTTCAGCAAAGATCTCAGCGTCATCAAATATTTGATATCAAATCAAGAATATGACGTGAGTTCAGTAGTGGAAATAAAAATAACTGGTCAGTAACCAAAACACGTCTTTTAAAAAAATATATATTTACAGAGAAAGAAAGCTTTATCCTCAGGAGATTAGAAAAACTCACTGCCATTCTAACTTCCTTATACTTCAGTTTTGGCTTTTAATGTTAAAAAAGAAAAGAGGTCATAATTTTATTCTTCTTTTTCCCCGCACAACTTTTGTTCCTACTTCATACTCCTGACCTTTCAACTTTTCTAATCATCAAACTTTTTTTTCTTTTATAGCGTTTAACCCTTAAACAGTATGCAAAGTCTTCTCTCTCAATTATCATTCCACTGGCTTCATCTCTTCTTTTTCCACGATGTCTTTCTACTCAGTCTAAATCTTTCCTTTATCGATCTGGCATACGCTATTTATCCTCTGACTTGAGGATAAATTGCGGCTTGTTTGGCTTTCTCATTACCCATATCTCTGTCTTCTCTCACCTTCTATTCTTTCTGTGCATTGGGTTAAATTTCTGAAACTTTTGAGTCTTCTTTTCCTATGATTCTTTCTGCTGTGTGGAATTTTACTTGATGGCATCTCTCTCTCTCTCTCTCTCTCTCTCTCTCTCTCTCTCTCTCTTTCTTTCTTATGCGGTGCGTACATTCCTTTTTTTCCTTTGCCTGGATGGTGTAAAAGCTTCTGAATAAGAATTTCCTTCAGTTTATAGAGTTTTATGAGGTATCATGTTGTAGTTTAACGGTAACATTAAATTGGAACCTTCAGCTGCTTTCGTTCTTCCAAAAACTTCTCAAACTCCTACCCCGCACTGTTTTTATGAACTTGCATCAAAAACTAGTTAATGCACCTATCTCTTTTGGTTATGAAACCCTTGTAAGAAACATTTGTGCGTAGAGCAGGTGGATTAGACATAGAAATGGGTAGTTAATAAAATTAAAGGTTTGGAGTGGAATTTGTTAACGCGTGTGTTCTGAGAAACCTCAATTAATATTTCGCTTCAGCAAGTTTCTTTCGCTTGTTCACAAATCAACAGACAGATTTTTAATTTTATGTAAAATTTTGCAAAATGCAAGACGTCATAGGTTGTTTACGAAACATAATGAATCAGAATTTGTTTTTAAATTTTCGTTTACTGTTGGAGATCAACAATGAGAAACAGGTGTATTTTCCCGTAAGAAATGAACGTAAACTTACTTTCGGGTTCTTTCCTGTCTTCGCAGTCTACATCCCATGAGTCGAGGCACTTCCTTTGCTTTGGATCGTAGTAACGGCCCTTGCGACATTCTCTGACAGAGGCTTTCTTATCCTGACAGTGGTAGTACCAGTGGCAGTACATGTCATGCGTAAAACGCCCGTGAGATTTCTTACATTGATACTTCGGATTTGGATCCACGATTTTATCTTGAGGCTCATCGGGATCATCTGGAAAGATGAAAACATGTCCATACTACACTTGTATGATTCAGCAAGGGTGAAAAAAAATGCGAATTAAAATAATCTTCACATAAATGGATTTAAATGATTTCCTTTGTGAAAAATTGCACATTTTAGGATACTCCGAGACTATCGAACCTTTTGTTTTGCTGCGCCTGCAGTGATTTTAACTTAATTCTTCACCCTTCCGAGAAGGCCTTAGCGATTCTCAGTTCACTCATATAAAGATCACCTGTGTAATTCAAGAAAATGATGCGTCAATCCTTTCCAGAAGGGCTACTGAATTTAATGAGAACAGCGACGCATAATTGAGAATTTACCTTTCGGTTGTCCATGCTAGAAACCACTGTCTCGTGGTTTTTTCTGGGGAAACAACCGTCACGAATAGCTTTTAGGGTTCTAAGTAGTCTCCCGTTCTTTATCTGTTCTCCTGTCGCATAGTAGAAGGAATTTCTCCTCAGGGAAAGGGGTGGATGTGCTTGCCGTTTCCTCTCCCATCCTAACATCCGAACAAGTCTACATTTCGATATTAACAGAAATTTTTAAACTGAAAATATCAAATGTTGTGCTGTCGAGATTTAATTTAATTTAAATGGATTCATCTAATGCTTGTTCCTTCTGAAATGATTCATGTGACTCCGAAGCACTGATGTTACGTAGAAGATTGCAGGGCAAGATGGCAAACAGGGTAGTGCAATTGTTCCTACTCTGATGTACGGCAGTGAAACCTGGACACCTACAGAAGAGACATAGGAGTCATTTGTGTGTTGGAGAGATGCGTTACTTATAGGGAATTTGTGGGAAGACACGCTCTGATCATGTTAGGAATGAAGATGTGTTGCAATTGTGTAATGTCAAGCAAAATGTTGTTAGCAAGGTGGAGAGTAATATTCTTAGGTCATTTGACCATGTTGAAAGAACGAGTGGTGAGTCACTTACTAAAAGAATTCATTCAGTCCAAGTGGCAGAAAAGGAAGGTAGAGGAAGGCCAAGGAAATCATGGGAGGACCAGATTCAGGAATGTCTACATGAGAAAAAGGTAATGAGTAAGAAGTACAAAAGGTCTTGTGTGCGGTGTGTGATGGATGTCAATGAAGCTCGAGCTGTGTGCCGGGATCGCTGTAAATCGAGACATTTGATACAGCAACAGTAACTTCTTCCTGTGAGGAGCTAACCTCTGAATATCAGAGAACAGATTAGTGATTGTATGTATGTATGTATGTATGTAAGTCCAATAAACTGGCATATCGCTTCACAACTCTCATCACCACTTCTATACTTAAAAAACTTTCATTTTGTGTATAAGATATATTCTTAACATATCTACTAAAGACGTCATGTAGTGAAATATTTACGCTGACAAAATTCCATGTCTTTCGCATGGATTCAGTTTTTCTTTCCGAAGCCAGTAATTCCGTGGAACAGAGGACACTTTCTTACATCGAACATCTTTTTGTAAAACTTAGGGAAAGAAAAGAAAAACAAATTCGGTCTTTTTTGTCTCTTAAAGAACACAAAGTTTATGAAAAACATGCCTACTTACCATCAGGATGTATCCTGCCACCGCAAACCACTTGATCTTCATAATCGCATTTTTGCTTTTGACTATCGAACAACTTTTCTTTCGGGCAGTGATGAATTTTGAATTCGCCTCCTTTTTTGCATTCATAGTAATCACCGCAGTTGATCTCATGGGGATATTTGCCTTCTTTGGATGGACACACGAAACCAGGATATTTTGTTACAATAACTTCTGCAAAAAGAAATTATGATTTTTGGGGAAAATGTCTTCTATGAAACATGAATGTTAAAGATAAAAGTTGAATTTTACACAAAAAAATCAGAGGTTATTTGGAAAAACAGGTTATGTAGTATTATACGCTGCTTTACGAAAGACTTGGACACCGAACAGGAGAAGCATAGCGGTGAAGTGCAAATATTTCGGCTTCGTTGAATTAAAGCCACTCAAATAATATAGATAACACTCTAAAAAGCTAACTACAAAAGGGAGACGACAACCTTCAAAACTTTCATTTTAAACCAAAATGGCTCAAGAAGTCTAACTTAATAGCTTCAAAGGTGTACATTTGTCGGATTTCAGGTTGCCAAATTGAGCATAAGACCAGATTTTGAGATGTTTAACATCCCTAACAGAGCGTTGTACCGAAATGCCATTGTAGAAAGTCGCCAAGAAAATTACCAGTTTTCGTAAAAAGAGGGTGCGAGAACTGGAGCACCTTCCGCTAAACAGTCCTGCAAGAAAAGCTGAAATATTCACTCAAGACGGCCGATAGAGTGCGGGAGTCAGTGTCAGGGGGAACACAGGGGTCAGAGAGCTGCACGAATAACCTTTCAATGATTAGCTGCAGCCAACAAATATAATAAGCGGAATTCATAATCTGTGACGGTTTCAACGCTGCTTACCTATTATACCGGGGTATAAAACAACTACGTTCTAGAGAATACTAACAATTGTACTTGGCAGCGATAAGCCTTGCCACAGCTTATTTTAATCAGATAGGAGATATTGGTTATGGAGGTAGTCTGGCGAACGCTACGATAAAGATGACACATCATCAGCTGGTGGCAGAAATTTGAAAGTGTATGGATATATGTTCAACAGTGCCATGAACGTATATATGAACAACGACGACCCGTTCTGCTAATACCTCTGGCTCAGGTACTCTCAATATCGAAAATACGAGGTGCACTCCAGATGAATGAAATCGACCACATGTTGCCACAATCATTTCCGTAACAAAGGAAAGAAATTTTAGCAAACACAACTTTCCTGCTTTCGCTTTTGCATGTCCCAACTACTTTTGATCGGGATTCACAGTATTACCAGCAAACGAAGATACGCTGAGTTTAAGAGCGCTGTTTTGAGATACCTCTTCCAGAACTGCAAGAGATATTTCAAAAAACGTTTTATTATTCCGTAGCTACCAACTTCTAAAGTGAAAGTGTATAAAACTTTTGACCACGACAGATCCATCAAGAACAAGAGTGAAAATCGCTGTCAGTTTACCACTGGCTAACGTGTTGCCACAGAACGCTATCTGAGATTATTTAGCCCGAGGCTACAAAGTGGAAGCTGTGCATGCACAGCAGAGATCGCGCAGATTAGGAAAAAAGAAAGATGATACTGAATTTTCTGATGTAATAACTACGTATTTTGAACCCGTTCTGACGCCAATTAGATTTAACAAATGGAACCTGTTTCATTGGATAAATTTACGAACAATCAAATGGTTCCAACAATCGACAAAACATCCAGAAATAGAAACATCTACTTAGTTCCCCCAGCGGCTAAAAACCATGTTACGAAAATTAACAAATGGCGAACAAAAAAGTTTCACATAGTACAAGGAAGGTACCAGAGACAAAGAGATTTTCAAATCGAACAGTTAAAAGGAGAAATACAGAAGAAAGCATGATATGTCTACGTCTGATAGTGGAAAAATTTTGCATAACAGAAAAGTTGTAAATAGGCGAAAATTATTCTTCATGGAAAAAGCTATGCTAAGGGAAAATAACTTTTCAAATACGTCTCCCGGGAGCAGAGACAGTGAGAGAAAAGAAGGTTTCAACTTTGACGGAGCTACATGGAAACCTTTGCGTTATTTAAAGAGGATAATGCTAAACATCTCTGTTGTAGCGAATAGCATACAGTAAAGAAGAGATTTCTCAATAGCGTTTTTAGAAGCGGCGACACAGCTGCAAGCTGAAGTACACAAACACCACCTACCGACAGAACTCTGAACTACAAGATTCCTCATAGACTAACCTAAGTGTTCTACAAGGTAAATGGCATCCGGTGTTGAAATAATGTTTTAAATCGCACATGTAAAAGTAATGATATTGAGAGAAACAGATTAAGCATTTGCGCCCCTAGCGGCGAAATTGTGCACTATTTTGGAAAGAAAATACACTCACAGAGTTTGCATAGTTAGTAGTATCTGACCGAAAAAGAAGTTTTCCAATTGGGTTTCTAGTCCCGCAGATATTGCTCTAAACAGAAACGTGAGCTTACGCCCTCTGGTGGCAGACTTTTGGGCTAAGAAAAATTTGAAATTTATATGAGAAACATTTCGCAGCGTAAACGCTCTCCAACAAAGAAAGACTTTTTCAAATCGGACTCTTAGAAGCAGAGACATCGACAAAAATAAGATATACGTTTACCTCCCTGGCGGAAAACCCATTGCATTATTTTAAGAAGAAGGTATTCTCAAAAGGTTTTTCGATGTGAGCGGTATCGGTCCACGGAAGATTTTTTTCAATCGAGTTTTCAGGAGCTCAGATTTTTCTGCAAATACATCAAACGCAGAAATTAACACTTACGACCCCCTGGTGGCCAAACCATTCTTTATCAAATATTAGAAATATCATTTACCATCAGAAGCTGTATCCGGTGTAGGAAGTATTTTTCAAATCGGAGTTTTAGAAGCAGAGATATCGGGGAAAATGCAATTTACCTTTACGCCACCCAGCGGAAAATCTATGTATTACTTGAAAATTTTTAAATTATGTGAGAAACATTTTACACTGGAAACGCTATCTAACAAAGAAGGAATTTTTGAAATCCGACTCTTAGAAGCAGAGATATTGACAGAAATAAGATATACATCTACTCTCCTTGGCAGAGAAACCATGCATTATTTAAAGAAGAAAATATTCTCAAATGTTTAATCACATAAGCGGTATCGGTCCACGAAAGAATTTTTTCAATCGAGCTTTTAGAAGCTTAGATTTAGCAGAAATTAACACTTACGCCACCAAACCATGTTTAATAAAAAAAAAATAGAAATTATAATCAAAACATTACCCACCAGGAGCTGTATCCGGTGTAGAAAATTTTTTTCAAATCGGAGTTTTAGAAACAGAGATATCGGGGAAAGCTCAATTTACCTTTACTCCCCCTAGCGGAAAGTCAATAAATTACTTGAAAATTTTGAAATTATATGAAAAACATGTCGCACTCAACAAAGAAGAATTTTTTCAAATTGGACCAATAGAAGCAGAGAGATTGACAAAAATAAGAAATACATCTACGCCCCCTGGCGGAGAAACATGCGTTATTTTAAAGAGAAAATATTCCGAAAAGATTTATCGACGTGGGTGGTACCGGCCCACGAACGAACTTTCTCAATCCAGAGTTTAAAAGCTCAGATTTTTGCTGCAAGTACACCAGAAGCAGAAATTAACACTTATGCACCGTGGTGGCCAAACCTTTCCTTTAAAAAAAAATTAGAAATTATGTGCAAAATATTTCCCATCAGGAGCTGTATCGGCTGCAGAAATAATTTTTCGAATCAGAGCTTTAGAAGCAGAGATATCGAGAGAAACGCAATTTACTTTTACGCCCCTTGCGGAGAATCTATGCGTAACTTGAAAAAGTGACTATACCTAAAATAATGTTCGGCATGAATGGAATCGAAAGGTAAAATTTTTTTTTTGAATTGGATGTTTAGAAGCAAAAATATGGAATAAAATGTATTTGAACTCGATATCATCTGCATATACGCCCTCTAGCGGCGAAATTGTGCATCGTATAAAAAAGGGAATAAAGGATCATCATTCGCACATTTTAAGCTTCCTAATGGAAAAATAAATTTTCAAATCGGACTATTAGTTGCAGAGATATAGTGTCTACAGGCGGACGGACGGACAGAAAAACCGATAACATAAGCACCTGTTTTTACAAAAGACGGGTTAAAAAAACCTGCTTTCAATTTTAGCAGTAACTTAATTTTTTTTATTGCCTTTTTTACTGAAGAGTGAAATATAATTTATCTAGGGAAGCAATTAGAATTAATCACATTATTCATTTCTGTAACACGGACACTTTTTTTATTGAAGGTTTGTCGACCACCGTAAGCAACTCAATGAGCTATAAGCAGTCGGCTGTCCTTAATTTAAGGCCACTGGTTCCAGGGAAAGGAGAGAGACAGTGCCGTAACATGAGCACAACATCCATGCCTCACCAGGATACGAACCCGGACTTTCACGGAAGAATGGGCAGAAGTCAGCGCTTAGACCACTACGCCACCATTGACATGCAACGGATTTTAGCGAAGTTTGTCAGCCAATTCTAAGTAGTATTCAGCAGAACAGTACTTAGTGAAGAAAGTACTTTTCAAAATGGAACACTCTCAACAGTACAGAGACTAATATTAAATCATGTTACTCGCGTTAACCGCACAAGTTTATTTCAGGCAGCAGAAAAGTCCAATGACACTTAGTGCAATTGAAATAAGAGTCTATGGGGATATAAAATTTTGTCAATTTTTTGTTTAACTTACTTTCAGTAGTTGTAATAGATGGCGTGGTTTTCGTCGTCTTGGGAGTACTAATAGAATCTGAAAACACAAAACAAAGGGATATTCTAAGCATAATCGAGTCAAAGCAAACAAGAATTATTAAAACTATTAAAAACACTCAGACACTCAGCACAGGAAGCACTGGCACACAAACAAAAATCTGAAAGCTAAATTACTTTTTTACAGAGTTTACATGAACTTTAATTTAATTTATTTATACGCAGGTATCATGGAAATCTATGTATGGAAAAACACGTAGCAGTTGTGAACTCTTGAAAGAGTTAACCCCTTTACAAGAGTCTTATCACACAGTAACATTACGTTCATGGAGAGTGTACAGTGAAATTTAAAATACGTGAATTCACAGGGATCATACTGAATATCGAAGTATGAGGACAGGCAAGGTTTTTCCGAAGAGTACTGCAGATAATTCACATTAAGAAACTCAACTAACTTGTTTTGCAGAAATTACGCTTTTTTTCTAAAATTCATTTCTGTTCACCTGAAATGCAGTGCTGAATAACACAGACATTCGACACTTCGGAGGAGATATTCATGTCGTCACAGGTAGGGGCTAAATGTGTGACACCTCCCATTTTATATTTTGCCCGTTTAACTACCTATTCTGCTGAATAAGGACAGAAATCATTTCGTCTTCTTTGGAGGTATATCGCGAGAGCTGAAAACATTCTTTAGTTTAACCTTGGAGCAACTCAAACTTTCTGTATTGAAGTGCGGTACACATCACAACATGACGACGAATGCAAAATTTTTGAAGTTTAAAGGATTCGAATAGTACGAAATGTTAACATATCTGCTGTTCCTAGGAAATCATTGATTCTTCATGAAATGTTCACATGAAGAACCAATAATTTCCTAGGAACTGCACAAAGGTCATTCCTATGGAAATCCCTGCTTATTTGGAGGAGAACCCACAGAGCAACTAGCTTAACAAACACCATGCGTAACTCTAAGGGCTATAGGCAGTCACCTGTCTCTAATTTAGTGACACTTGTTCCAGGAAGCAAGCAGAGCCAGCGGCGTAAGACAAACACACCACCCATAACTCATTCAGTACTCGAACCCGAGCCCATCTCGAACAAATGATAAAAAGCCACCCGGATGATGAAATAAATATTCACGAATGCCTCGTGTATTATCTGTAGAACAACTGTTATATACCCCAAAAATTATTACGTTTAAAATGAGAATACGAAGTGTTAGTTTTGCCGTACTCAGTGATACATTTCTTTCAATTTTTTTTTTTTTTTTGATTGGAGGTTTAACGACCACCGTGAGCAACTCAATGGGCTATAAGCAGTCGCCTGTCCCTAATTTAAGGTAACTGGTTCCAAGGAAGGGAGAGAGCCAGTGCTGTAAGACAAACACAACATCCATGGCACACGGGATTCGAACCCGGACCCGTTTCGGGCGAATGATCAGAAGCCATCGCTTATACCACTGCGCCACCGGGTTTGCAAATGCTAAGCAACGGAAAAGTGTTAATCACCATATATATATATATATATAAGTACAAATCAGTCTAAAATATAGTCGCTATCCTTTGCCACGACCTGCTCCCATTGTCTTGGCAGCTGTTGATACCATTCCTGTAGAATTACCGCGGCTTGGACGCAAAGACGTAAGTGAGCTTTCGACATCGTCTCGGCTGGTGAACCGCTATCCATCCAGAAAATGCTTCAACGACCGGAAAAGCTAGTAGTCGTTTCGGACAATGTCTAGGGAATAGACTAGATGCGGCAACAGCCCCCGGCCTAGGTCCGTGATCATTTAACAGGTCTCCGTGGTGTGTGAGGTCTCGCCCCCTACAGCTGTAGTTTTTATACCCCTGCTGTTCAGCAGTGCTAATCGTTTCGATGAGAGCAATGCGTGCAGATAGTCGAGCTGACGGCAGTACGCATCTTTGGTGAGAGTGGAGTTGTCCGGCAGCAGCTCAAAAAAAGACCACCACCACGCATATCCCACCAAATAGGCAGAACGACCTTAGGTGGGTGTAAGCCGGTTTTGGGGTTCGGCATGGGCTTCTTATTTGGGTCCAACCCTTGTTTCCGGGCGCTGACCTTATCATACAAGATCTGTTTCTCGTCACCTGTCACCATGCGGTCCAAGAAGGGTTGAACTTGATCATGTGCAAGCAGGAAAATGCATGTACTTATGCGATTTGCTTTCTGCTCAACTGTGAGTTGATGGGGTACCCAAACTCATAGTTCAGCAGAATGCAAATCGCATGGTGCCCTCTTGTGCATCTTGCGAAATTGACGCAGGTGCATGATAATGCTCCTGACGGCAGTCGCCAGCTGTTCGGCTCACTCCCGCATCGTCACACTGGGTTAGTCTCAACTGAGATCTTCATCATATCAGTATCCACTGTTGCTGGCCATCCCCCTTTGGAGTGGTCTAACAGGTCAAAAGTTTCCTCTATAAATCGTTAAGACCAAGGAAAGCACTGACTGGCATTGTGGTATACACTGGCAATTTCTTTACAGCACTTGCGCGGGTGCTTCGACGACGGAACTCATACAGCATGCAATGGCGGATGTTATCCTTGCGCATTTCCATGTTGGCCGGCGTTTACACTCTTCGCCTTCCGACGGATCACTGCCACCTACCTACTGGTGTCATGCCGGTGTGCTGCGCAATCTCAGTGGCTAATGTGCGCCGTGGCCGGGGATTTAACTTCAAGTACCTCATCATCTACCATTAATATCTTTCCAACATAATAAAAACATTTTACGCATTATCTTCTAGTTTTCACAGTCACGAAAATTATGCATCACATTGAACCTGGGATACCATGAAGAATACGTTTGAACTGCTGTAGACTACAGAAGTGTTTCTTACAGATGATTGAATGCACTACCAAACCTAGGACTATGTATTCCCACTGCGGAAAACAGTGTTTTTGGCTCTTCACCTACCTCTCCGGCAAATTTCGCTTCTTTTATCTCCTGTTTAGGACATATGGATCCACACGTTTCACTTCACAAATACAATGGATATTCAAACTTCCAAAAAAATTGCATTTCTCTGTTGTTCCTTAGAAAACAATGTGAATTAAGTTATTTATTGCCATTTTTGAAGAAGTAAAAATTATTTCTTCCTAAATGCTGGTACAAAAATCCGTTATTCTTTTATTGGTGTAAACAAGCTGATATTGCCAAGCTTTCGCGCACCAACGGGTGGCTTTATCAAGGCAGAATGTAACTACTTTCTGCGAAGAAGATATACAAGAATCTTTAACATTTGAAAAGAGGTATTTGCGTTGAGTTAACTTCAAATTGTGTGAATTCCAAAATTTTGCACGTGAACCAAATACAAACGAGCCAAATAAAAGTCTTAACACTTTACGATGTTTAACCATATGGGGTGCAAGTGACGTGAGACAGCATTGTTGCATGCCGATTGTGTTGGGTGTGTTTTGATTGTTTCTCTGATGGCAATCTCAGTTTGGGTAGTGTACGGCGTTAAACATTGGCGTCCTGCCGATTGAGGCGGTACATCTTTGAGACGAACTTCTCTTGCAAAGGCTGTGTTAAGGGTTCCATTTTTCACATTTCTTTTGTTTGTAGCAACTCGTGTGCCTAGCGACCTCTAAGTCAACGTATGTACAATTTCTGCGTTCCATCAGGGTATTCCAGCGCGATGGAATAAACACTCGCCTTCTGGTCAGTGGTGATTACCCTCCTGGGAGAAAGGATATTCATAACTGAGGCATTTGTCCGAATGCTGATGGCGAGACTTCCTTCGTTTCTTTAAAGCATTTTTTTACGAAAAAGGTAAAGCCTGAAATGTATGGCAGTGATCTGACGAAATATACGTGGGACTTGCAGACCGGTGTACTTCCATTTATGCGGCTTTTGACTTTACTTAGGATTGAGCTCACGAGGTTCCTGATGAAGCCAGCAGACATTGCTTGCTTAAAAATATTTCTAATTTCTGCTTTTTTCGGTTCATTTTCTGACAAAAATAAGAGCGCTCTTTCGAAGCGTGGCCGAAACACACCGTATTTTTATTCCATAAGAGAAAAAGAGTTGGACGAAAGAAAACTGGGCACAGTATAAGGCTTATACAGAGTCGAGTCACATTATTGTGACCACCTCCT
Source organism: Macrothele yani (assembly GCA_039090855.1). Taxonomy (NCBI): domain Eukaryota; kingdom Metazoa; phylum Arthropoda; class Arachnida; order Araneae; family Macrothelidae; genus Macrothele; species Macrothele yani. The sequence goes on along the minus strand of CM077025.1, from coordinate 76,788,240 downwards.
ACTTTTGACGTCAACAGCGGGTAGCTAATGAAAGAAGGCACGTGTCGTAAGCTGGTTTGTATGGTATACAGGGTGCTGTAGGCATTCTGAAAACATGTCGCTCGTTGCTGTCTTGAAAAAAAGGAGCGATTTATCAGATTTGCAAAAAGAAATGATTATCGGCTTTCGGGCCAAGGGTGGCAGTATTTCTAATACAGCGCAGTTTGTGAACTGTTCGCGTGCTGCTGTTGTTAGAGTGTATCGTGATTGGAGAAATGGCGCCGTTGTGAATAAGCGACGTGGAAACTGCGCAACACCACGTGCCATTAATGTGAGAGGTGAACGTCGACTTCGAAGGTGCGCGAGGGCCGATCAACACGTTACAGTGGAGCAACTCACTGGCCGAATGAACCTGGGGGCTACCGGAAGTGTGTCTAAAACGACCGTTCAGTGAATGCTGCTGCCTATGGGGCTCCGATGCAGACGGATGGTCACTGCACCTATGCTAACGAAGGTGCATTGGCAGAAAAAGCTGATATTTGCACGGCAGTATCGGAATTGGACTTCCGCTGATTTGCAAAGGATTGCCTTCTCCGATGAGTAACGTTTTCTGCTTCATCGAACGGTTGGAAGTTGGCGTATAAGGGGAGAAACATCGGAGAATAAACACTCTTCACCATTGCTGGCAGGACACAAGCTCGTGGGGGCAGTGTTATGGTCTGGGGAATGGTTTTGTGGCATTCTCTGGGTTCATTCATACCTGTGGAATGCTTGCCAATACCTGTGGAATGCTTGCCTATGGACCAAATTCTTTATGAATCCATTCTTGCAGACCACGTACACATACACATGCTGATTGTCTTCCCAGCGGCGGATGGAATCTTCCAGAATGACAATGCGACGTGTCACACAACTAGAAATTTCCCAGAATGGTTGGAAAAGCACGATGAAAACTTCAAAGTACTTCCCTAGCCCCCTAATTTCCCAGACTTAAACCCAATTGAGTATCTGTGGGACCACCTCGATCGTGTTGTTCGCTCTACGGATCCTCCACCAGCAGCTGTCAGATGCACTGCAGCCAGCATGGCTCCACGAACCTGTGGACACCTTCCAGCTCCTTACTGAGTCACTCCCAGCCCGTCTAGTTGCTGTCCGCACTGCACACAGCGGTTTATCTGCATATTAGCTTGTGGTCACAATAATGTGACCCGACCGTGTAATATAGTCCAGTGGGTAATTTTCCGTTTTCCGATCGGTTGAGTAGCACGTCAGAATATGGGAGTTTATTGTCATTTTCGAATTCCATGGTGAAATTAATAGACTCGTGTATTCCATTAAACTTTTTCAAAAAGGAGTCTAATGAATATTTGTCGTAATTCCAAATAAAGAAAACATTATCTGCGTATCTGTACAATACTGATGGCTTCGGTCCAGAGTCATTTAGAATTTCAAAAACAAGCTATAAAAGAATGAAATTTAAAAAATCCGCTATTCTTTTATAGCTTGTTTACGCCAATAAAAGAATAACGGATTTTTCGTACCAGCGTTTATAAATTTTTTGTGTACTAGTGCTTCTTTTCTATTATTTATCTGATTTATTGTTTTTTTCCGAACAAATATATTTTATGCACCTACCAGATTTTTGGAGATGCAGAATCTAGTTGGAGAGAAGAAAATCCCACCTAACTGTCCTCATGCAATGCAGAAACTTGGGACTATTGCCGAGTTTTCTCATCTTTAAAAGCTCGATTTCCCAACAAAACAATGGTTCCTCAGCAAAAAATGCAAAATTGCTTTCAAAATATTGGGTCGCCTTGTCAATAGACGTTAGAGACACCTACCAAATTAACCATGCAAGTATTCGTAAATTGGTAGCTGCTAGTTTGATTCCCTTTCCAGGACGATGTGACTTTCAAGTTTTCTGAAACATGTCTACTTTCATGATTATCTCGCCTAGTCAACATACGGCTCTCTAAGATTATGAGTCTCGAATCTAATTTATTCTAAAGACATATGGACTTCGCAAGCATGACGTCTGCTGTGATATTCGATGAAATGATCACTGAGGTTAGTATGAATTTGAAAAGAGGATGATATACGGACATAAATCAAGCTGTTCTTCCATGTCCCAAGTAGCACGTGACGTTTAAAAGACGTCGCATTTCGGTTGCAAAAGTTGATATTTGGTCTTCCGTACAAAGACTACGTTTGATAAACGTTTGTTAAATGTTACATCCGTTACCGTTGCGATTTTGTCACATTCATTACGTTTGCTAAACGTTGCATTTTCGTCATGTTAGCAAGGTCACAGCTAATCTTTGGCGTGACATTACATTCAGGCAAAAAAGAACAAAAATTATACTGTTGATAAAACAGTAAGCTTGTGTATAATTGATAAAGATTATTGAATTCCTCCTTTTTTTTTTGCTTATACGACTAGAAGATTTTATTCCATTGGTTTTCAAGCAGCTTCTGGTCTGCGGCTGCGTCGTTCTCTAACCTGCTGTTACGTCACTTGTACTACGGACGGTGAGTTATGTCAAGGCTGAGCTCGATCGTCCAGAGCTGCATGCCTAATCGATGGATTTTATCGTTCTTAAAAGGTAAGTTCTTTTCCTGTTTCAATTCATAGGCTTCGATTTCGAAAACAATTCATGTATTCGCTTCGTAACTCGTGGAGATTCCCGTAACACGTGAAGACATTCATGTATTCGTTTCGTAACACGTGGAGGTAGGCTTAACACGTGAACACATTCATGTATTTTCTTAACAGGTATATATATCATCGACTGCATTTTAAACTAGGAGTAGTAAAGAATTTGTTAGATTTTCGGATCTAAACACAGCTGATTTGTTTTTAATTTTGTATTTTCGTGAAAGAGTAACAAAAATATATTTCAAGGAAACGAAATTTTAGACCTTTTCATTTTTATGAGCTACTGAATATTTGGTTAGATTTTTAAATAACAAATGCAGCTAGTTGTAAAAGAAATTCTAATTCTTCAAATGTTTAGAGAGTATTGAATTTATACTTAATTACTCAAATGTGCTTCTGTGTAGCAAACATTGTTACAAACGCAGCTTATTGGTATGTTAGTTATAAAGGATACTCTATATTAGTGTTATCATATATTAGATCAGCATTTCTTAGGGCTCATTCAGCCAGTTTTTTTTTTTGCAAGAAATATATTGTGTGTAGAGTAACAAACGGAATAAGCTGTTGGAGAGATACTTATTAAATCCAGAAAGCTTCAAGGTTGAAAAAATTCAAAACCCACCCTGTACAGAGTCCTGTGGCCAAGAAGTATATTGTCAGTCACAATTCAAAGTCTACGTAAGGCATGCAAAAATTTAACTTTTTTTTTTTTTTTTAAAATGCACGTTTTATACCAGATGTGAATTAAGCTTACTGAAATCATAATGTATCTGTATCCAAATGGAATATATACAAATATCCAATGCAACATTTTGTTAGACTGTGGGAGTACACACTTACATTCAAATGTGCCCATCTCCCCCTTCCACATATCAGAGTTGTGCCTATCAAATAATGAAGCAGAGGAATGCTATTGAACCTGTCGCAGGCAAGGTGGCCAGTTGCTTTGCTTTTCCAGTTACAGTTTACTAAATTTTTTGTTCAAATTTCAGGAATGCAGGGGTGGGAGAAGTTGGAAGCAGAGTTGTATAAAAATAAAATGTATCTGTGAACACAACCATTGAAACAAAACTTGCTGCAAACCCGCATATCACGATGACAATATAAGATAATTTAAAGAAACAATTAAAAAATAATTATTAGGACATTACAAATTCTGATGACGGCAAAATACAATTGAATATGTGTGTGAAATTGACCTTTATGGCAAAATATTGGATTATGAACCTCATAAAAACAAGAGAATTAAAAGAAACATTTTATACCCAGAAAACAGTTCCATTAATGAACCTTTAAAAATTATAAATAGTATTTTCAACAGCTTAGTTCAAAAATTACTGTGCTGCCCCCAGTGGCGCAGTGGTCTAAGCGATGGCCTCTGATCATTCGTCCGAACGGGGTCCGGGTTCGAATCTCGGTGAGGCATGGATGTTGTGTTTGTCTTACAGCACTGGCTCCCTCCCTTCCCTGGAACCAGTGACCCTAAATTAGGGACGGGCGACTGCTTATAGCCCATTGAGTTGCTCACGGTGGTCGTTAAACCTCCAATAAAAAAAAAATACTGTCGACTTACAAATTACTTTAAGGAAAAGATTTTAATTTAATAACTAGTTGCTGCAAGAGGAACCTGGCAATAAAATTTAAATTCCTTCTGTGTAAAGGAAACTTTTGATACAGTTCCTATGTACTGAGAAACAGGCCTTGATAAAATCTAGAGGCCACAAACGTCCAAATGTGCCCATATTGGCAAAATCTGCTAATAATTTGAAAACTATCGGCGTGCGCACATACTTTTACATTCTACTACTTTGGTTGGAAGTATAGTTTTATGAGGATTTTTTTTCTAATTTGAATTAATTTTTCTCTCAACAATATTATTTTTGAATACATATCATTGCTCCTTTGTTTCTGTAATGCTTCAAAACCATCTTGATAGCTGTTTACTTTTGGTGCTACTGGTTTTGAATTTAATGTTCACTTTGAATTTTGTAGCTGTTTGTTCCCAAATGGCAAGAGTAATAGACCAATTTTTGTATTTGCTAGTTCAGTCTGTATCTTCAGATTTCTCTGAATTAATAATCTTTTCTAAGCAATTAAATTAGAGAGCCACAAACCAATATTTCTATTCACTGTCGGATTAATACTTTTCCGACTAGGCCAGTGCTTCCTAATTAGCCTTTCTCTGAATTATGGATCTCTTCTATTATCAGATCGTTAAGGGCAACAGATTAAAGGCTGGATCACGTAGTTACGCTGTGTAGAAAAGCCGTACAAACTGTCACAGTTTGATTGTACACATTTTTTTTCAGCAATGTATGTATGTATATATATATATACTGGTCACAAAAAGTTAGGGATATTGCATGAAGTGAAGCCACGTAACATAAACGCCAGAGTGTGTTTGCAAAAACAATTCAATGGGCAATTTCTGCTCACAACAAGTAGTACCACAATATAGACAAAAGTGTATATTCAGAGAATGTCCAAACCTCTGGATTTCAGTATCCAGTAACACTACCTATGTGTTGAAGAACGTCTTGACACCTACGAAGCATACTTGCAGTGACATTATTGATTAGTGTTTGGTGCAGTTAGTCCCATATTAGTCAACACATTACAGAGGTCTGCCAGTATACTGGGGTATGGAATGCGGTTATCTAAACGTTGCTGTATAGATTCCCAAATTTTCTTAGTAGTATTAAGGTCAGACCTGAGGTAGCTGTAAGGATTCGATCTTGTGGTTTTCCAGCCAGGGCCGGTCCAAGGGGTAGGTAGGCCAGGTGGTAAATGTGTAGATTAGCGTCCTAAATTATTTCATTGAAAAAATTTTAGTACCTGGAAAAAGTGCGATGTACAGATTTTAGTGTATGAAAATTAATGTCAAATGGTGCAAAAATTGCATATTTAAAATGTGTTTTAAAGATATATTTTTTTCGTAATATTGACCTGTGAGTCTGACGCTGTGAAGAGAAGCTGCGGTAGGCCTAATGTATTGCTCCGGCAAAGAATGTGAAGCTTTGGTCCTTTAAAAGGAAGGTTTCTTGCTGTACCAAAATGATGGGCGGAAGAGTACAAGAAAAAGAAGTTATGTTGTTGGCAGGAGAGCAATAAATGTAGTGATACGCTACAGAAAATAGGTCCACAGCATCCACCCTTTATTTTGTTGTATCCTGTATGTTGTTGGCAGGAAAAACTGGGAAAAAAACTCTTCGATTTGCAAAAGATATGTATGAGTAAGATAGAAACTGACCTGCAAACAAGCTATTAACACAGGAGAACCAAAAGTGCAGTGACACAGCAAATCAGCTATGAATGAAAGCTGTTCAAACCAGAACCGAAAGTTATAGTTCCCCAGTTTCCTATACAACATAGAAAAGCATGTTAGTACTTTCTAACATGCTTTTCTACGTTCTTTCGCATACCACGAATATGCGAAAGAACGAAAAATTTCTCAACATCGCTTTAAAAACAATGACAAAACATGAACGAACTATATTGTGTAGCGTATGAGTATAACACGGCTCGCTCTCGTGGTAACAAAATACGCGCTTGGACTTGTAGTCGTCCGCGCGTGAATTAAACGCTGCAGCGAATCTTCCTTTCAATGAAGCTAAGCTTCACATCGTCGCCGTAGCGATGCACAGAGTCGCACAATATAGACGTACACGCGTACGCCATACGTGGAAAGTTTGCAAATTATTAGCAGATTTTGCAGATAGTTTTTGCTTGTAGATTAAAAAATGAAAATGTTATTACAGCAATTAAAACACTTAAGGTTTTACTAAGATTAATATATTTAATTCTATCTTAACATGAGAATGTTCAACTATTTTTCACATCTTCCGATAGTTATTTTGTTTTTGCAGAAGTTTCTGGCCTCTTGATTTTATCAAGGCCTGTTCTCAATATATAGGAACTGTAACAAAAGTTTCATTTACACAGAAAGATTTTTTTATTTTGCCAGGCTACTCTTGCAGTTGCCAGTTATTAAAATAAAATATTTTCCTTATATATTTTATAAGTACTATTTTTGAATTAAGTTGTTAAAGATGCTATATATAATTTTTGAAGGTTCATTAACAGAACTGCTTTTCTTGATATAAAAATTAGTCTCTTGTTTTTATGAGGTTCATAGTCCAAAAATTTTTAAGTTTTGGCCTTAAGGTCCATTTTACACACATTTTTGCGGATTCAGTCATAATGTCCTTTTGCCCTCTCTGGAATCTGTAATGTTCTAATAATTATTTACTGTTATACTAATTTTTCTTTAAATTATCTCGTTCCATTGTTATCGTGATTTGCAGGTTTGCAGCAAGTTTTCTGTTTCAATGGTTGTGTATGCAGTCACATTTTATTTGAATGCACCTCTGGCGATGCATTAGGCCTACCGCAGCGTCTCTTCACAGCATCACTCACAGTTCAATATTATGATAGAAAATCTTTAAAACACATTTAAAATATGAAATTTCTGCACCATTTGCCATTAATTTCCGTACTCTAAAATCTTTACGTCACACTTTTTCGAGGTACTGACATTTTTCCGACGAAACAATTTAGGACGCTAATATACATATTTACCGGCCAGGTAGGCAGCCACCAAATGGAAGGGATGCCCATAAATTTTCTTACATAGTAAAATTATCCGCTAACTTTTTTCTTTTTCTTTTATGAGCTAGTCTGTATTTGCCACAAAAATGAAAGCTGAATACTCCTTTGTTGTTTCTCTGACACTGCAGAGTTCCTATATATATACCACCAACAAGAAGAAGCATTTTCAATTCTTGTGCATTTTTTTTTCTGAGAATTCTTCTCTGCTGCTTTTTTACGCATTTGGGTTTTCAGGGGGGGGGGAATGAACCTTTTTTTTTTTTTCGTTCCTGATGTTTGTTGACATTTTTATATACACTGAGTGGCCACTTTATTATGACTACCTGACAGTTTTAAGCAAATGAGCTATGGCTGCACGCTGTTGCCGCCAGAGGGTGAGGCTAGTATAATAAAAAGGGAAAGCTTAGTGCTTGCGACAGTAGTAGAAGTGATTTTTGGGTGACGAGATGGGTAAAAAATGCAATTTGACGGACTTTCAACGTGGGACGATTGTAAGAGCTCGGAGCCATGGAGCGAGTATCACTGAAACTGCCGCATTCATGAAATGTTCCAGAGCCACTGTTGTTAAAGTGTTTAAAGACTGGACTGTCAGCCAAAAACTGGGTCTCTACGTGCAACGTGTGCTCGTCATCGACTAGTGACTGCTCGGGCGGACCGGAGTGTCCAGACTGGTAATAGGCAACAGTGCAGCAATTACAGACCATCTTAATCAAGGATCCCTCAAATGATCTGTGCACGCACTGTTCGCTGTACACGGCACGGATGGGATATGGCAGAAGGAGGCCTGTTCGAACACCTTTGCTGTCTGCAGTTAACAAGAGAAAATGTCTCCACTTCGCACAGGAGCATAAGGATTGGACAGTCGATAATTGGAAAAAAAATTTGGTCCGATGAATCACGTTTTCAGTTGCACCATGCCTATGGCCGAGTGAAAATTTGGCGGAAACAGCACGAAAGCATGGACCCCAAATGCATTGCTACAACCCTTCAAGCTGGTGGAGGCAATGTTATGGTTTGGGGAATGTTTTCTGGCATGATTTGGGCCCTTTAATTCATGTTGATCAACGTCTGACTGGCACATCATATCTAAACATCGTTGCAGACCAAGTACATCCTGTCATGTGGATGGTTTATCCCAATGGCGATGGCTACTTTCGACGAGATAATGCGTCTTGCCATAGTGCTCGTATTGTACAGGATTGGTTTCAGGAAAATGCCGGTTAGTTTACTTTGCTTAGCTGGCCCCCACAATCTCCAGATCTCAACCCCATTGAGAATTTGTGGGATGAAGTTGAACAAGCCATCAAACAGCTGGATACACAACCCTGCAATTTCACACTCCTGGAAAGTGCTATTCATCAAGCATGGTCTTAGATTCCAAAAACCACCTATCAACATCTCGTGGAGTCCATGCCATGAAGAATCTACATCGACGTAGTATTAAAGGCAAAAGATGGCCCAACGAAGTACTGAGGGGGTGGTAATAATAAAGTGGCAACTCAGTGTATAACAATAAGGCTTGAGTGACAAGCCTTATTGTTATGTACATCTTGGAAATAAATCCCAAATTCCCACAACCTAGGGTAAAGCGGGAAAAAAACACTTTTTACAGTGAAAACTGCAACACAAAGCTCCTACAGATTGCGAACCATATATATATATCAATGGTTTTCTATCCACTCATTGATAGTGCATTGTTTGCCATTCAGGAAAGATTTACTCAGTTGCAAAACTTTTCAACGCTTCGGGTTTCCTTTATAATTTGAAGAAATTGCCTGACGGGATTCTTTAAAAGAAAAGTGTATTCAGTTAGAAAAATTCCTTAAGGATGCTGACAGTGAAGAAAAAGATATCGATGGGGAGCAACTGTTTGAAGAGCTGAGGCATTTGCAAGCACTTATGGGCAAATGCAGCTCAGCTACTACAATAGAAGCTCTAAACTTCATATTCCAGTATGATATGGTTCATTGTTATCCCAACAGTAGGATTTGCTTTCGAATATTGCAATTCCTGTCTGTAGAAAGCGGGAAAAGAAGTTTTAATTTGAGATCTACAACGATGCAGGAACAGCTATCGACTTTATCCATCATTTCTATTGAAAACGATATTGCACCAAAAAAATTTCTGAAGCAAAGAGGTTTTTGCAAAGTAAAGCCAGACATGAAAGTTTCATGTAAATAACACAAACAACTATGTATGATTCAGTCATTTTGTGAGTAAAATTATCATTATTATATTGGACTATTTATTTGTAGCATAGCATATAATAGTGAGTTAGTGACATATCTACTGAGCATGCGAAGTTGAGATTAGAGCTATTTGCTGTGTTTGGGTCCATACTGCAAAAAAAAAAAAAAAAAGTGGGGGGGATCAAAGGAGTCTTTCTGGCTGTCGGAAAAAAACAGAAAAAAGTTGAATGCCATGATGACAGCACTTTCAATAGGTTTCTTCAGTGGTTTAGCTTTTTTTCTCTTCCTTTTTTTTTTTTTTAATAATTTTCATTCCAGTTAATTGTAACTGCAGCTTGTGCTCATTTTGGCTTTTCACTTTACTAGTAACTTGTTTTTCAGTGTTTACTTCCCTTTTTGTTTCTTCTTGCTTGATTCTTAATATATATAAAGATAAATTAAAATTTGGGGGTATATCATAATAAAATTTTATAAACATAATTTACCAGCACTAATGAGGGCAAACTTTTGAATGTGATTTACATTAAGAAATAATAGGGCATTCAAAACAGTTGAATTATATAAAGAAATTGCATAAATGATTTTTTTCTTTTTAAATTTTACTCAGGTATGGTTATTCATGGCTCTAGTTAAGAAAGTTAGGGATGTTATGCAAAACACAGATGAGTGTAAATTAAGTACAACCTCCTGTAGCTTTAAAACTTGAGCTTATATCCCTCAGATCAGTATTTCCCCTCCTACCAGTAGATCTCTCTGTGAGAGTACAACTGGATCACCCTGTGAAAGTAAACCAAGTTGGTGACTTCACCAAGTTGGTAAATATAATATTAGTGGAATTAAAGGATTAAACCATGTGTGAAATTATAGAATAAATAAGCAACATTTATTCACAATTAAATAATTTATTTTAAGATCTATAGTTTTGTTGAGCCTTTAGCTCGGCTTCATCAGGACAAAGGGAGCATAAACATTCATATGTGACATCATCAGGTAGTTGATGATCATGGATTTTGGTGAATTGTCTCCATGCAATTGAAAGAAATCGAGTAGGTGTCATGTTGTTAACAAGTCATAAAGAAAAGTCATGGAAACAAATTGGTGTTTTCTACCCATGTATATCGTGCAGTACATCTATGCGTTGCAGAGGATTCCTTGCAGAAAAAGCTAGATTTTTGCCGCCGCAGTGGTCTAAGCACTGGCTTATGACTGTTCGGTTCTTCCAAGTGGGTTGGGTTCGAATCCCGGTGAGGCATGGATGTTGTGTTTGTCTTACGGCAGTGGGTCTCTTCCTTCTCTGGAACCAGTGACCCTAAATTAGGGACAGGCGACTGCCCATTGAGTTGCTCACCATGGTCAGTAAACACAAAAACAAAAAAATAAAAAAAAGTTATGATTTTTTTTTTTTAAAGAAATTGTGGCACACACAGGATATAGATTGATATAGATTGTCCTTTTGTTGTAGACAAAGCTGTCCAGAAATTTAGGAACTTTCAAATGTTTAAATTTCAAAGTTATTTTGAAATCTATAAACAAGGCAAATTTTTGTGGATCAAAAGACTACGTTGAAGACATAACTGGGGAATTTATCACATCGCTTGTGAATGTGGACTTTCATGTATAGGACAGATCCGTAGAGCTTTTAAGTTTTCATGTGAAGGAACACATGACTTACGTATGGAACTGAAGAAGTCGTCTATAGCCCAACATTGTCATGAAAATAACCAGATTTTTTTTTAAATGCTACGCTTATTGATAAACTTGATTTGACTATCAAGCTTAATATATTAGAAGCTTTCCACATCTAGTGCAACTGCTCATGGCTTGTCAACGACATGACATCTACTAGATTTCTTTCAAACATGTGGAAACAACTTGCCAAAAGCAGTGACTGTCAGAATGCTGATGATGTCACGATGATTTGAAAGTTTGCACTCCATTTGTCCTAATGAAGCCAAGCCAAATGCTCAGTGAAACTACAGTAGATTTAAAATCTTAAAATAAAATATTTAATTGTGAATAAACATTGCTTATTTAAAATATTCTATCTCTACAGCCCAAGTATTGAAGTCATAAAATATATTTGGGAATTACTTGGAGCAAAAACATAACGTACAAGAGAAATCATGTGTTTCTTTGGAAAAAAATAAAATAACCGTTTGCAGTGGGTGTTTTTTTGGGTTTTTTTTAAGTAACCCCCCCCCCACACACACACACCTGTTTATTGGGGGAGGGTAAAAATCCTGCTTGATCTGCAGCATTTCCATTCGGTAGAAATTTTGTGTGTAGCTAGCTTGCAAAACTCCTAAAGCAGCAACTGCATCAATCTGCCGTACACCTGCATGCAACATGTCAACAGCCCTATTTCTGATGTCAATACTTAAACGTCGTCTGGACATCTTTTCAAGTTAATCCTACTCTGAAGGAAATGCATTCAGCAAACTTGTAGTCCAAGCAGTGAGACGACCTGTTTTCTACTTCTCGGAAGCTACTTTTATCGGAGCTTGCACGCACGCACACACACACACACACACACACACACACACACACACACACACACACCACATGATGTGTCATCATGATGCTAATTTATGCTGATAACCTATCTCCTGTAGTCACTAAATATGCATATCACCATGTTTCCCTTTTGAAACCATAATATCCCAAACTTTTTGTGAGTACTGTATATATATATATATATATTTTCTTATGATTCAGAATACATGAATTGTGTTTGAAGCCTATGAAAATAATGAAATGAATACATGAATTGTTCATTTGTTTCATTATAACTTTTTGTGACCACCTATGAATTGAAACAGAAAAAGAACTTGTACATTTTAGGAACTTGAAGTTAATGTTATGTACAGAAATAGAGAGAAGAGCACAGCACAATGTCAGAGTACAACAACAAATGGCATTAATGAACAACCAATAGAAGAAAATATTTTTTTCTGGTTGGCCAAACAATGCAAAGAGTTACTCGTGAAATGAGTATATATGAGTAGCAACAGAATTTAACCCAAGACAGAACAAACTAGATTGGGTGGCTGTTTTCATATCTTATTTGCATACAAATTTTTGAAAAATGTGTTTCAACATGCATAATCAATTGATTCTTACAATTATTTATATGCTACGTACTGTTTGTTACACAATAGGACCCTCAAGCGGAAACTAAAAATTGCAATTTCTAAGCACAAGATATAAACTAGGGACATTACACTAAACAAACTTCCTGAAATACTAAGACAATTGTAACCAAAAATTAAGTCTAAATTCGCAAACTAGTGAAAAAAAGATTAAGAACCAAATACACATGGGTTGAAAAAATACAAAGCAACTAACATACCAAAATAAAAGGCTCCTCTGTAAAAATACAGAAAAAATGATAAAGAAACGTAAACTGAGATATAAATACACAGATCTGCAGCAGAAACACAGATAGCCTTTAGCTACACTTAAAAGAAAAATTAAAAACAAAGCTGTGAAAGTACTACTTGATTTATCTCCCAGCATTATTTCACCTCACATTTCTAATAATCTATCAGCTAAATTTCAGATGTGTCCGAAAAACTCTTAAGTGAACAACACAACTGACTCAGTTTTATGTTGCAATAACTTAGATGTTAGTGGTATTAAAATGTCTACTTTATGTTCAGTTAAATATGAGCAACTGAATTTTCAAGAAAATTGCAACAGCCACAACGAAGCCAGTGAAATGGACTTGAGTCAAAACATAGTTTGTGAAGTCGTATACCTTGTGAACAATAAATATACAGGGTGTCCGAGAATTATTGGACACAGTACAAAATTATGTAAAACAAAACATTAAACAGATAGAAAGAAACTGACTGTACTAACTTACAATGTAACTACACATGTTAATAAATTTCGATGTAAGATCCCTTGGTTGCTCGTAGTACGTCCAAGCGATACTCTATTTTATGCCATGTATTGCCAAGCATCTGAAAAGATGTGGAATTAATAGCAGCTGTGATATGCTGCTTCAGTTCCTGCAAATCAGTACAAGGTGTCTGATAGGCACGATCCTTCACATAACCCCACATGAAATAATCCAATGGAGTTAGATCTGGGGAGCGAGGAGCTACGGAATGGGACCACCACGCCCAATCCATCTGTTGGGGAAATGCTCATTTAGGCACTTACGTACGCACATTGACCAATGCGAAGGCATGCAGTCTTGTTGGAAAACGACGTCATATCTTTTGATCTGGGGTATAGGGAAATTTTCTAACATATCCAAGTAAATGTCACCATTTATGGTTTTTTCACAGAAGAAAGGGCCAATCACTTCTCTTTTTTATAGGGCGCACCACACATTAACTTTTGAAGAATCACGTTCCAGTTCAATAGCAGCATGAAGCGGTTCACTGCCCCATATCCAAACAAAACATAGTTTACGAAGTGAAACAATACCTCATACATGAAATGTGGATTAATCACTAAAAATTACAGTACTTAAAAAGTTTTTATCATTTCCCACTTGATTCAGCATATCCACAGCAAAATCATATTGCAGAGTGTGATTATTTGCATGCATCTTTTGCACTATTTGAATTTTATAAGCATGAAACTAATTTCTTGTGCAAGATATCATGAACTGTCTATTTTGGAATGCACAGTTCTCTGCTTGCTTTATGAACGGATTTCCTGGGGCTTCGTTGGAAACTTTCATAGCTTATTCAACCATTTCACCTCTGACGCTAGGCCTACCGGTTCCTCCACGATGTTCCACATTGCCAGTTTCTTTAAACTGTTTCATTCACCGCTTAGTTGAATTTGTTGACGGAGGATTACAACCATACTCTAAACGGTACCGTCTTTTAACTTTAATGACAGACTTTAATTCCGCAAACCATAACACACACATCGCCTTCTGCTGTATGGATGACATGACTACTGATTGCGCATTTCTCATAAATTCCTCATCAGGCCACACCTAGCGCCATTTATCGGATTCTGGGAGTAACAATTCTGCAATACAAAAATATAGGAACCGTGTTAGTAATATGTGACATAGAAAAACAGACAATGCTCATAGTTTTTTTTTTAGTACATAATTTTTGTAATGTGTTTAATAATTCTTGGACACTCTGTATAATGGTGAGAGATTGTGTTGCACTAGTAACTGTGATAGAAATGCTTTCTTTTTTATAACATTACTTTCCTGACAAAGTCATCCCTTATAAAGCTTCAACAAAAATAAGTGATAGTAAAATAACTATTAGGAACAAGAAAAGTTTTGTGAAGGGGCATTCATATGATGAAAATGATATTTTATGATATGATGAAAATGATTTTTTAGGTTAGCTAAGAACTTCATTTATTTACCCCCAAATTTTTGTAGACTAGGTAACAAGACTGTATACAACAGGTTATCATGGCAGCTTTAAGATAAGCATTACCGTACGTCCCTCTTACGGAGCACAAACATTACTAAAACGGTTTTGCTACGTTATGGAAACGTTTGTTTTCAATGTAATATGCAAAGTAAAAGATTTGAAGAGTGATTCCGTATCAACTCAACACAATTTGAAGGCATTTTTATCTCACCATCTCAGATTTTAATGAAATTTGGTACATAGGTGGCCTCTGTATAGATTAAGAAAAATATCAAATTTCATCGTCATATAGCCACCGGTTTTGAAAAATACAGCTATTTATATAGCTGTATTTTCAAAACCGTATTTATATAGCTGTATTTTTTATACAGCTATTTATATAGCTGTATTTTCAAAACCGGTGGCTATATGACGATGAAATTTGATATTTTTCTTAATCTATACAGAGGCCACCTATGTACCAAATTTCATTAAAATCTGAGATGGTGAGATAAAAATGCCTTCAAATTGTGTTGAGTTGATACGGAATCACTCTTCAAATCTTTTACTTTGCATATTACATTGAAAACGTTTCCATAACGTAGCAAAAAAATGTCCAAAAACACCCCAAAATCAGAAGATTGATATGTTTTTAAATTATGATTGCAGCTCCCCTAATTAAGATACAGATGGGAAAGGTATCTTTTTGTAGTATTTTTTATGCTCTTTTATTTGATGTACAACAAACACCATGGGGGTTAAGATTTAAAAAATTAAAATTTTGAATTTTTCAAAATGCGACACCAAAAAATTTGAAATTTTTTTAAAACAATCTGTGTTTAATATTTGATTACTTGAGTTGTAACTTGGGATGATAATGGGTTTACTTAAAAAGCTATATTCAAATTTAGCCTAACACAAGAGTTTAATGAAAAAAAAAATGAAAAAAACATGTAAACTGAAAATAAATTTGGGCTAAATCTCAAAAAAGTTTCATTAATAACAATAGATATAGTATTTTTGTTATTTAAAACTATTTAAACAATGTTTTATTTTTAATTGATTTGTTTAAAATCTGAGACTACATAAGTTTAAAAATTTTATTAATTTCATTATTCAGAATTTGTAATAATTCACAATTCAATACAAAAAAAATAAACAGACTTAAAAAAGTAATTTCAATTACTGCTCAAGAAACACATCAAAATAATAATAACATATGGCATTGAATTGTTTACATTTATGCAAATTATATTCCTAATCTTAAACTTAGATCGTCACTTAAAGCAGAATCTTCTAAAATTAAAAAAGTTGCATCATTGTTTTGAAGTGAAATCACACGTGTAGATCCTTGATATAGTCTTTAAAAGCTTCAATAGTTTGGTGTATTTTTGTTTCAGAGAGATTGTAGAGTCTTCCTGTCGGAGTCAAAGGATTTACTTTACACAAGAGGTAACTTACAGGAAGCTATAATACATCTTGTGGGCTAGGGTAGGAAAAGGATGTAGATGGACCAGCTGGATGTAAAAATGAGACCTTAACTTCATTCTCACTCTCTTCTTTTGGTAGAACATACGCTACCCACCAGTTGTTTTCATAGATTATGGTTATGTAACCACTCATTTCTGTTATTTGCAGTCTGTCTTGTAATGCTGATACTTTTTCAGTAGCTGACTCGTTTGATTCTGAGAACATCTTCACTTTTATTTTTGAATTACTCAATGGGATAGGAATAAAAGCATGAAGTTTCTGGGTACCTTGTATTGTTAAAGACTTGCTTAGGCGATTTTCCAAAAATTGGTCTGTTTCTATGTATTCTTCTTGACTTACATATGTAAAGTTTGCCACAAAAATGTTCTGAATTGCCCATTCGTACAACTGAAAT
The DNA here is from genome assembly GCA_039090855.1 of Macrothele yani. Taxonomy (NCBI): domain Eukaryota; kingdom Metazoa; phylum Arthropoda; class Arachnida; order Araneae; family Macrothelidae; genus Macrothele; species Macrothele yani. The sequence goes on along the minus strand of CM077025.1, from coordinate 76,771,581 downwards.
GGTGTTTGAATTTGATTCTCGTAAGGGCGTTGTAAGCTGGCTTGGGCAGCTAACCTTTTCACCGTTCCACCAACGCCATCACATGGCCCCTTCCCGTGTGCTGTTGCTAAAAAATGCCATTCAGCATCAATGTTGAAGTCATCTTGATGGAAACATAAAAGTTTGTGAACAAATTTCCGATTTTTGCACTGGGCTGCAGACCCGTCAGAGAAATAGTACATTTTTTTGACGCTGTTGTCACCAAACTTACTTTTCAAGAAGTTAATAAGGTTTTTTTTTTTTGGAAGCAGTACAGTGTAATTGTGTTGTGCTCTAAACATTCAGAAATTACTACAAAACTTGCATGTTCAGTCTTTTCTGTTTTGTAATAGATGACAAATGGGTGGACTGTGGCTTGCCCACTGGTCCAGTGATAGCTCTGGGCTTCATCTTGAAGAAGAAAACTATAATTTTTAGCAAAATCACAAATGATGAGAAATTCTGAGTCCTTGAGGTTTTCCTTAGTACTACTATTCATAAAAGAGCTTTGCTGCTTAGCAATGAAGTCATGTCTGACCAAAGCAGACAGTTTTTTGCAAAACAAATCAATAAAATTTGAAGTTGATTTTTCTAATGTCTCCAAGTTGCATCTATCAACTGTAATCCATTGGCGAAAAGTTAGTTTTTCAACCAAGTTCTCAAAACCGTGTTCCCAGAACAGGTGGGACACTTCCCCAAATGACAATCTATGGAAGTAGGGTTGCATAATACTCTTGCAAGACAATGTTTGTAGGAAGATAATTGTCCATTCGTTAGTGAACCAATTCTTGCATTTTTCATCATCAGTTTTACATTTTGGTGTGTGGTGCAAACACATACCGTATGAGTACCACTAGACCCTACCAGGACACGGTTTTTTGGTCTGAGCTCTGCGAATTTGGAAAAACTGACTTTCGTGCTTGCAAATTGTCAAATTACATAAAATCAGCCTGTTTGACAAGCTTTATCTCCGTTTTCAGTCCTAACAGAAACACAATCTTTCATTCCAGGTAAAACCCGACTAATTTCATCACTTTGGTAAAACGATCATACTACAACTACTTCAGAAGAGAGAGACTTACCTGGTTTTCTATTAAGGCTTTCCAAAATTCCTTTCTCCTTCAGAATTTTTTTTTATTGTCTTACCATATAATTAGGAACATTGAATTCTTACATGATTTTCCTAACACTCCATGACTCTGGTAAGCAAGTCAAAATCATCAACTGTTTATCTCTAGTGCAGTTAGAAAAATTACTTTTAAGATTGTCCATAAGAGAGTCGTGAAGTATTTCATCCTCATCATCAGATGATTCTTGAATATTTGTAAAAAGCTTCCGTTTCATAGCAGAATTGATTTTTTGAATTTTGGTTTTTGAATTTTGGTAACATTTAGATTTTAGCTTTTTCTTATTGACAGCTGATTCACCCAATTCATGGAGCGAAGTATTCAGTGTTTCAATTACTTCTGACATAGATGCAAAATTTTCGTCCATTTTCTCATCAGCACAGGTTTCATTTGCTTCTTGACTAATTATTAAAGTTTTCAGTTGCTTTCTGTAAGAATCACAAATTTTAGTCTCCTTTGATAAGTCATCAAAATTTTCCAACATCCAGTCTGTCACATTTCTATATGGATTGAAACATTGTATTAATGCATATCTTGTACTTTCCATTGTTGATTATTTGTGCATAAAATGTAAAATTAAAATAGTAAAATAATTGCCTCCCATTACCTGTTCTGTTTATTTTTCCTAAAAAAATCCTGCACAGCTTCAATTTATAAAAGTCTAGTTTCAAAACTGAAAAGGATGTACTTTATTCAATTTAAAGTTTTCAACCACAAAAGTTTTCAAACACATATCACTTTCACTGCAAGAAACACATGATCAGGATCAAAAGCTAAAGCAGACTGAGAAACACATCTGATCACCATCAAAACCTAAAGCAGACAGGTCTGCAAGGTAGGAATGCAAGTTGCTGCTTGTTGGGTCTTGTTACCAATGATCTAAACAACAGAATCAGTTTTTTAAGTCGAAACATGCAGAGTTTTGTCCAAAACAAAATGTAGCCTACAGTACAACTGCACAGTCTTTATTTTTTTATATTGTATTGGGAATTATTACAAATTCTGAATAATGAAATTAATAAAATTTTTAAGCCCATGTGACTCAGATTTTAAACAAATTAATTAAAAATAAAACATTGTTTAAATAAAGGGTTTTAAATAACAAAAAATACTATATCTATTGTTATTAATGAAACTTTTTAAAGATTTAGCCCAAATTTATTTTCAGATTACATGTTTTTTTTTTCATTAAACTCTTGTGTTAGGCTAAATTTGAATATAGCTTTTTAAGTAAACCCATTATCATCCCAAGTTACAACTCATGTAATCAAATGCCAAACATATAAAGATTGTTTTAAAAAAAAATTCGAATTTTTTAGTCACATTTTGAAAAATTCAAAATTTTAATTTTAATTTTAAAATTTGAATTTTTTTTTAAATATTAACCCCTATGGTGTTGTACATCAAATAAAATAGCATAAACAATACTATAAAAAGATACCTTTCCCATCTCTCTATCTTAATTAGGGGAGCTGCAATCACAATTTAAAAACCCATCAATCTTCCGATTTTGGGGTGTTTTTAATACTTTTTATAGCTGTATTTTCAAAACCGGTGGCTATATGACGATGAAATTTGGTATTTTTCTTAATCTATATAGAGGCCACCTATGTACCAAATTTCATTAAAATCTGAGATGGTCAAGTCGTTGTGTTGAGTCGATACGGAATGACCCAAGAACTAAATAGAAACGTTCTAACGTTTTGCAACGGCACACGTAAAGCCAAAAAAAAAAAGTCTTGAAACTGGAATATAACCTTCGATAAAAGGTTGTGGTAACATTTTTTGCGACGTTTGACGTAATACACAAAGGACAGCAACGTTTAATAGAGGAAATTTAGACGTTGATTAACCGTTGCTGTTACATTTACTAAACGTAATACAGAAAGGAAAAATACGTTGTAAAATCGAAAATAAAACGTCGCTAAACGGCTGTTAAAACCGTTTCTCAACGTAATAAAGAGAGAATATGACGTTTAAATAACGTCATTTAAACGTTGCTAAACATTCTTAAAAACGTTTCTCAACGTCATAATGGAAGGAATATGACGTTTGAATAACGTCATTCAAACGTTGCTAAACGGTTGTTAAAACCGTTTCTAAACGTAATAAGGGAAGGAATATGACGGTTAAATAACGTCATTCAAACGTTGCTAAACGGTTGTTAAAACCGTTTCTCAACGTAATAAGGGAAGGAATATGACGTTTAAATAACGTCATTCAAACGTTGCTAAACGGTTGTTAAAACCGTTTCTAAACGTAATAAGGGAAGGAATATGACTGTTAAATAACGTCATTCAAACGTTGCTAAACGGTTGTTAAAACCGTTTCTAAACGTCATAATGAAAGGAATATGACGTTTAAATAACGTCATCTAAACGTCTTAAAAACAGTGCTACGACGTTATAACAACGGTTGAAAAACCATTGAATCAACGAGACGTATTAGCGTTTTATAAACGTAATATTGTGACGTTTTTTTCAACGTCTCGCCGAACTGGTTTTAAAACGTTTTACAAACGTTTTTGTGCTACTTGGGGTAATGTAACCGCAGAAATTTGAAAATTGCATCGTCCTGGAACGGAAATAGAACTCGAATCTCCCGATTTGCGCTCGAATATGCTAACAACGGAATCTAAACAACTGAGGCTTATCTGAGACGTCAGACTTTAACTCCACTAGTCGAAATAAACGTCCCATCGTAACGCTAAGTAATATCACTAGCACATTAGTAAATATCAAGTTGAAAACACATGGAATAATCAATACGGTGAAATTTTCAAATTTCTGCGGTTACGTTACATGGAAGAACACTTTGATTTATTGATCATTCCCTGTGTTTTCAACTTCAGAAAGAAATTTTAGCTAAGGAACAGGATAAAAAATTTCTGAGCTGAAGGGGCGACAAGTTCAAAATATAAAAGGTAAGGAACAGACTGCATTTCATTTTATATGGATAATTCTTCTGGTGGACACGAAGAGCCAGTGGCTATTTTTAAGATTCTGAGGATTTAGAAAACGAAATTATTTTTTTCAAATCCCTCTTCTACCTGTTGTGAAAATATTCCTCACGTTCTACTGCGGAGAATTACACATTTACAAAGTGAGAGAATTCTAAAAAAAAAAGAATCTGAGAGCTTCATCAAAATCTGAGGTCTTTGAACAACGAAACATTGGTTGTCTTTGGATCTACAAAGATATGAAAAATACACGGGTAGCTCAAAACAAAAGAAATGTGAAAAATACACAGCCTTTGCAAGAGAAGTTCGTCTCAAAGATGCGACAGCATACCAATGTTTAACGCCGTACACTACCCAAATTGAGATTGTCATCAGGGAGACAATCGAAACACTCACAACACAATCCGCATGCAACGATGCTGTCTCACGTCACTTGCACCCCATATGGTTAAACATTGTAAAGTGTTAAGACTTTTATTTGGCTTGTTTTTATTTGGTTCACGTGCAAAATATTAAAAGTTACACAATTTGAAGTTAACTCAACGCAAGTATCTGTTTTCAAATGTTAAAGATTTTTGTTTATCTTCTTCGCAGAAAGTAGTAACATTCTGCCTTGATAAAGTCACGCTTTTGTGCGCGAAAGCTTGGCAGTATCAGCTTGGTTACACCAATAAAAGAATAACGGATTTTTGTACCAGCGTTTATCAACTTTGGTGAACTCGTGCTGATTGTTTATTATTTATATGACTTATTTCTTTCTGTTGTTCCGTAGCAAAGAATAGGCATAAAGTTATGAGCAATCGTACGGAAAAACTCCGGGCTTTTTTTTATGTTAATTAATATACGAGCATAAGCATGCGAGCTTTCACCACCGGGTGCGTGGCTTCATCAGTTCATCAGGAAAATATTCAGTGTGAAGAAAGAAAGAGATGTTCTACTTAAAATTTAAAAACATAAACAATAATGAAAACATGCTGTGCGCTAAGGGCAAAGCCTCTTTCAGGTTTCATCACTCAAAATCAGACGTGCGGAAGACCCTGGAGTGCGCTCCAAATAGCAGATTAGTCAGTAGAAACGTCTTCGTTGCAAACATTCGGTTTGGACAGGATCTTAATAGTGTCCCTGTATGCAGCGGCTCTTGCGTTAGTATATGAAGCGATCTTCTTTATCTCATCTCACTTAGGGACAGTAGCGTGGTTTTTAACTTGACGAGCTAAAGCTGTCCTTAACCTGCCCTGTTTTACATCAAGTTTGTGCTTCAAGAAGCCTCAACTCGAAGTATCTCTTGAACATAATATTTTATAGAGCTATCAGGGTACTCCAAGGGGTGGGAGTATACACCAGCATTCAAAACTTGAGTGGCACGGTCTCGACGTGTGCTTAGAAGAGCTGAAATCGACCTTGGTGCTGGAATTCCGATTCCAAGGCCAAACTTACGATAGTTCTTGAGACAGTATGTAAATCCAGGAATCCAATATACCGCAGAGGAGGGCTTGAAGTCGCAGGGATGTGATTAATAACGATAGACGTCGGGATGATGTTGTCGATCCTTTGTGTATCAAACCCGGCAGACAAAGCGAAAAATTTTAAACTACTAATCTCAGAATCACAAGCAGCTTGGTCCGAGGAAAGGGCAAAAGCCCTTTTAGCTGTAAATATGAAAAAAGCCAAATTATGGGCATTCGGGTGCGTAGATGCAGAAAGAACAACGTTCGGAACATATGTAGGCTTGTAATAGACCTCTGTGTGAAGAACCAATGTGAGCGTTTTCCCAACTAGCACGTCAAGGCAAATTAAAATCCGTGTGGGACGAACTGTATGATCGTCGTTAAGAATTGATGCAAAGAATCTGTCCCATCGGTTCAAAGAAAGAAGATTCATCGACGTATCGGAGCCACACTTGAGGAGTCAGAGTAGGTGCACTGAGTATATAGTTTTCCAGAGGACGAAGAACAGCCTCGGCTAGAACAGCAGATAGAGGAGAACCCATACGGACCTTTTTGGTCTGCTTGTAAGTATGTGCTTGGAAACTGAAATAATTGAGTCTGTAAAAGTGAAGAGTCTGATAAGGTTTTCTTTAAATTTCGGGTAGCCTCAAGAACTGGAATTGAAAGGTAAAGAGATACGGCGTCAAAACTGCCAAGTAAGTGATCGGAACATACTGGGATGGTTTTTAATCTTGAGACAAAGTCCGTAGATCAGAGAAGCAGCTAATGCTCTCTCAAGATGGAAGGGCGGCGCAGAGCTCCTTGAGACTATAGACCTAATAAGATTACCTGGACTATAGACCTAATAAGATTACCTGGACTATAGACCTAATAAGATTACCTGGACTATAGACCTAATAAGATTACCTGGACTATAGACCTAATAAGATTACCTGGCGTATGGTGTTTAAGCCTGGCCAATAGCAAAGGGATTTTCGAACCACGCGGTAGTCTCGCTTATTTTTTAAGCGCTTCCGGAAGGGCAGGCATCTATGCAACCTTCTTGACTCTGGCTATCCATCGATTCAGTGGGTCGGAGGTTTGAATAACAGATTCTGACTGTTCGATAAACTCATTAAGTTTTTCTTCATAGGTAGAAGCGTCCATCACCGCGAGTTGACTAGATTTATCAGTTAAGTAAGACAAGTGAGGAATCCTATCTCAGGCGGAAAAGGGTTCTGGAAAATCAAGACCCCATATTCCTAGGTAACTTCCTTATGGTTTGCTTCAATCTGATAAAATTATGATGTCGCAGAACGTCCCTTTGCTCCAGAGGTACGTTGTGCCGATCACTTTCCACGGTTGGAATCAGAGTCTTAAATGAGATTGGTTCATTGTAACAGAATTTTGGTCCTTTTGGCAAGGTATTAATTTCACTCCTGGAAAAAGTTTTACTCGAGACGTTGACAATGAGAACATTAAGGCGCTGAACAGGATAGCTTTTCTTAGTGGGTATAAGAACGAGATTTTTTCTGGCGCTGAACCAATATATCAATTTGGTGAAGATAATCATAAAATTATTCCGGAGTGGATTCCGATTCTAATTTTGAGTAGAGCTTAAATGTGCTATGTTCCACAGACATAAGGCAAATAAATTTTGGGGCGGCAAGATGGCCAAAGTCTTTCGCTGGAAGGGTTTTCTTTTCCCTCTGGAACCAGGGACCATCGATTCCGCACTTGAAACCCAGGAATACCGGGATCACATCGCAGCTTCTACAACTCGGGAGGAAATTTAAATTGTATCGCTCATCTTCTAATTTTAGGTGGCAACGCCTGAATTATCTATTTCTTCTAATTTAGGCGTCAAGTTAAAACAACGCTGCTATCCCTGCAACGAAGACCTTTCTCCTGACGTACTTGCTATTTGGCGCGCACTCCTGGGTGTTTTGTACGTTTGATTCTGGGAGTGATGGAACTTGCGCGAGGCTTTACTTTAAGCATCGAGCACGTTTTCATAATTGTTTATGTTTTTAAATTTTAAGTAGAACATCTCATTCTTCACACTGAACTATTACCCTGATGAAGCCCCCCGTCTGGTGGTGAGAGCTCGCATGTTTATGCTTGTATATTAATTTATACCAAATAAACGGAGGTTTTAAGTACGATTGCACATACTATTCTTTGTGTATTCTGCTTAATGCTATATTTTGGTAGACATAAAGTTGTTGGTTTCTTTTGTTCGATAATAAACAACGGAAATAGTTTTCTTTATTTCTAGTGTTCCGGCCAAAAAAAATGCCAAAAAAATTGTTAAAGATGCCTGAAGACTTACCTTCGGGTCTTTTCCTTTTCCCGCAGTCTACGTCTGAGGAGTCCAAACACTTTCGACGCTTTGAGTCATAGTATCGTCCTTTACCACATTCCCTTACAGACGATTTGCTGTCATGGCAGCGGTAGTACCAGTGGCAATAACTGTCATGATCGAAGCGGCCATGAGATTTCTTGCATTCAAATTTGGGATTTGGGTCCACTACTTTGTCCTCGGGTTCATCGGGCTCGTCTGAGAAACAGAATTTTATATGTGCAAAAAAGCTAAGAGGAAACTGACCATTGCAAAACTAATAACGATCAAATAGAAACCTGCTCAATACACACAAAAGCTGAAAACGAGACCAACGCAAAATATAAATATTCTTCTGAACGAAATATAAAGTAATTCACAATGGGAAATACTTGTTAATAACCTTGTAATACATGTACTCTTGATTCTGCAACTTAAAGTTGTATGCAAAAATAACTAAAACCTAATGGAAACTACAGGAATTTCATTACACAACACATATCGCAGCGGGCATAATACTCTGTTTCAGTTAGAGAACTGTCCCTTCCTGCACAGCACGCAATAATTCAGCAAGTTCCGAAATGCATGTTGACGAAAAACCCAGAAGTATACTCATTAAGATAACAGTCATAAGGGTTATCTACAAGAAAGTCATTGATTCACATTTTTATTATGATGACACTGAAAGTTTTTCTGTAGGGAGTTAATTGCTATGGAAGTTGCATTTATTAAAATCAGGCAGGTACTTCAGTTATTCGCAGGTTACCAGGAAAGAAAAACACCTGGGAAAACTCATAATTGTACTTCGATATTGGAGCAAGATTTCTTCTTATAATGCTGCCATACTTCCAGAATTCGACTCATCAACAAAGCTTTTGTTACAAATTTTGACGATGTAAATTCGTTTTTTGGTGTAAATATGACATGGATGGTAAGTCAGATAATATCTGAAAACTTGAAATTTTCGTCGTCCTGGAGCGGGAATCAAACCCACGTCTCCCTGACAGCGCCCGAGTATGTTAACCACTACACCACTCAGAACGACCAAGTTTCAGGTTTCCGATTAATTTGAATATAACCATCAAAAATTAAAAGCAACTTTTGTTACTTTTTAATTTACGAGGCATAGTCTTTGTTAAGAATAAATTATCAACGTTTATTCACAATTAAAAGTTATATTAGCATCGATTATTATATGTTCGCAGAGCTTCTGGCTCGACGAAGCCGAGCCAGAAACTCTGCGAAACTATAGTCGATGCTAATAAAGCTTTTAATTGTGAATAAACGTTGATAATTTATTCTTAATCAACATCACAAGTGTGCAGTCTTGAATTATATATAAAATAGCCATTGTCGTTATTTATACAGTGTATGCGTTACTGTCATTACTGTGATTGGTGTGCCCCTTCAATGATTTATATTTCATTCTTGTGTTTTTTACTTTATCCTTATGTTTTGCATTGTGATAACGTAATTCTTGTGACAGATGTACTATGAACACTGCCAGAGCAATTATTGCTTGACTGTGCAAAAGTATTTAAAAATTAGGAGTGGCAGGCTGTTGTTTGGTTGCATCATTCTCTTTTTGCACAGCATCAGTTTTTAAGGATTATATGAATGCCCAACTCAAATTGTGAGAGCAGTGCTCCTGGCTTGGTGATATTGAGCATCATTTCTTGGTGACTAAGAAGCTAGGCTTGCTTCCAAATAATCTTGCAGAAGAATTGTCTCCACCTTTTATGTAGGGTTTCGCAGGAATTCCGCTATGCGTCTCCAAACTGAAAAAAATCTCAAAGAATAAGGAGCAGAGATGGTACCATGATAAGTGTGTGTACTATGTGAAGCATGATTAGTGCGTGTGTTACAATACTGGATGCGAATAAATCTGTGCTGTCGATATTTAAATAAAAGATCAAAAATACACGAGTTGTTGTAAAGTAACTTCTTTACCATCAAGAAATAGCTTTTGAAAGAATTTCTATAATGTTATTACTACAGTAGTTTCATCTCAATTTCTCATTAGCGCCTATAATTTTCTCAATGAAATATTCTTCATTGCAAACGCGAAAATTATATGACTGTGTATCATCATCATCATCATTGTCAACCATTATCAATCCACTGCTGGACGAAGGTCTCCCCAAGTTTCCTCCACAACGGTCTGTCTTGTGCCAGTCTCCTCCATGTCACTCCCGCATATTTACGAATTTCATCCACCCATCTCCCATGTGGTCTTTTTCTGGGTCTTTTCCTGTCCCTTGGAATCCAATCTAAAATTTCGGCTGTCCATCTATGGTCTGTCCTTCTGGCAGTATGTCCAGCCCATTGCCATTTCAGGGATTTAACTCTGATCATGATGTCTTCCACTCTCGTCATTTTTCGGATCCACGAGTTCCTCTTCTTATCTCTCCTGGTTATACCAAGCATGCACCTCTCCATGCTTCTTTGAGTTGTCTGCAGCCTTTGTATGTCTCTTTTAGTTAAGGTCCACGTCTCTGCACCATACGTAAGCACTGGAAGGATGCATTGATCAAACACTTTTCTTTTAAGACATAATGGCATATTGCTCTTGAAAATTATGCTGTTTCTTCCAAAAGCTCTCCAGGCAAGTTTTGTACGCCGATTAATTTCTTCATCAATGTGACCCTCACTTGATATCTGCTGTCCAAGATAAACATACGTATCTGTTATCTCCAGTTTTTCTCCATCAATCGATAAATCTTCATTTCTTGTAAAAGCATTGAACATCACTTTTGTCTTCTGAAAGTTCATTTTTAATCCCACTTCTTTACTCTTGTTAGCAAGTTCCTGGATCATACTCTGCAGCTCTGATGGGGTAGTTGCAAAAATGACTACGTCATCAGCAAAACGAAGGTGGGTTAGATAATCTCCATTAATCTTTATCCCTTTGTTTTCCCAGTTCAGTGATTGAAAGACATTTTCCAATGTGGCATTAAAGAGCTTCGGAGATATGGTGTCACCTTGTCTCACTCCCTTTCCAATTTTTATGTGTGTTGTATTTTCAAACAGCCGAATCTTTGCACTTGCATTTTCATAGATGTTATTAATAATATTAATGTATGCATCTTCAATACCGCAGGATTTCAGAGCCGTGGTAACTGCTGATGGTTTCACCGAATCAAAGGCTTTTTCATAATCGATAAAAGCCATGCACAATGGAAGTTCATATTCCCTCGCTCTTTCAATTAGTTCTCTCAGTACGTGGATATGATCTATTGTGCTGTAGCCACTCCTGAATCCAGCTTGTTCTCTCGGTTGAGCCATGTCCAGTGTTACCTTCAAGCGGCGTGAAAGAACTTTAGTGAAGATTTTATAAACCACTGATAGGAGGCTGATAGGTCTGTAGTTCCTGAGATCCTCAATGTCACCTTTTTTATGTAGCAGGATCATTGTAGCATTGTTCCAATCCTCAGGAATCTTCCCTTCATTAAGGCATCGAGTGAAAATTTGGGCGAGTACTGTTTCAATTTCTCCGCTTGCTTCTTGTATGATGTCTATAGTAATTCCATCTTCTCCTGGAGCTTTCCCCCGCTTCATGTTCTTGATTGCATGAGCAACTTCTGCTGGGAGGACTGGAAGAACTCTGGTACCTTTCATGATGTCTGGAGTACATGTATCATCCCTTTCATATAATTTGGAGTAGAAATCTTTCACTCTTGTCAAAATTTCGCCTCTATTTCTTGTTATAGAACCATCTTCTTTTCTCAGAGCCATAATCTGTTTTCTTCCCTTACTGAGATGTCCCTTTGCTATCTTCAGGCTTTGGTTGTTTTCAATTGCTTTCCTCACTAGCTCACAGTTGAATTTCCTTACGTCTTCAGTGATACTTTTTCGTGTTGTCTTGCATAGCTCTATATATTCCACTTTGGAAGTCACATCTTCTTTAGTTGTCCTCATCTCTCTTCTTTTTTGCATCAACATTTTGGTTTTTCCTGATAATTTGTTCACATGCAACTTGTTCTTAGACCCAGCTAATTTTGTTGCTGTTTCCATTAGAGCTTTGGTTACTTTTCTGTTAACTTCCGAAATATCCACTTCTTCCGATGTTAGGCCTTCTAAAGCAGAGAATCTGTTCTTCAGTTCCAACTTGAAAGTATTATGGTGTTTTTTAAGGTTGGTTATGTCAATACATTTTGTTTGTCTTATGAGCTTGCCACGTTCCAGTTTAGTGTTGAGGTGCATCTTACATCTCACCAATCTATGGTCACTACCTGTGTTGAACTTGTTCAGCACACTGCAGTCTTCGATGACGAATTTTTTGTTACACATAATAAAATCAATTTCACTTGTCGTCCCAATTGGATGTCTCCATGTCCATTTCCTGTGTGGCTTTTTCTTGAAAAAGGAGTTCAAGATGAAAAATCCTTCTGCCTCTGCAAACTCAACGAGAGTATTTCCACGCTGGTTTCTGTTGCCGTGACCGAATTTACCTACTGAAGTTTCATTCTGTTGCCGTTGCCCTATTTTTGCATTGAAATCTCCCATAATTATCTTCAAGTGCTGCTTACCTTTATTATTTAGATGACGAATTTCCTCATAAAATTCTTCAATTTCTTCTTCAGGATGACTTGTGGTGGGTGCATAAGTTTGAATAATCTGAGCCTGGTATCTTCTCGATAGTTGGATAACGAGACGTGCAGCTCTGTCAGAAGAACTTTCAACTTCTACCACTTTATCCTTCAGTTTCTTGTTTATTATAAATCCAACACCACTAGTTCTGCCAGTATCTGTCCCACGATAATAGAAGAGATGTCCACTTTTCAGTTCAATGAGATCTTCTCCTTTTCTCCTTACCTCACTTAGCCCGACGATGTCCCACTTGATCCTTTGTAGTTCCTCTTCCAATTCAAGTAGCCTTGAATCAGAAGATAGGGAGCGTCCGTTATAGGTAGCCAAGGTCAGCATCAAATGGCAGCCTAGTCCGGTCCTCCGGGGATTCTTAGCACCCTCTGCCTTCATGTCGCACTGGCCGCTGCCTTGGCCAGGTACATTCCAGCTGCCGGAGACTGAGGGCCAAGATTTAAGTTGTAGAGTCATTTTGGAGGTGTTTGGCCGTAACTCACCACGCTGGCCAAGCGGGTTGGTGAGTGTGGGATAGCATTTCCTCTGATCCCGATGGTATAGTTATACCGCTATTGGCGGTCGTCAGAGCCCCTTTAGTGGGAACAGGATGCACCACGAGAAGGCGGGGTTGACATTTGTCAAGGAGAGGCTGTGATGTCACGCATCACCTGACCTTACATCCTATGACTGTGTATATAGTGCATAAAGTAATCGCCATGAAATTATAAACGCAGAATACTTACCAAGATCTGTTAAAACGATTTCTTCGCCCCCATCCCCGTGACGAAGTAAATTTCTCCATCACTTTTATGCCAGGGATGGGACTCAAGCCCACAACTCTCGGTTCCGCAGCTCCAAGTGCTATCCACTATACTACACTAGCATGCGTTCTCACTGCTGTCTGCCTTTATCTCATGTGCGTCCTGCGGGCCAAGCACGTCACCCCCCTTCTGCTGCGTTACGACAGTAATTAGTTAACCGTAATTGTTTTTTAGTACATATTGTGGCTTAGTTTTTATCATTGTGCAACAAACAAAATCTCAATTATCATGACTGTAATATGAAAAACTAACGACTTTTCATTTTTTATCATCTTAGTAGAGAGATACTTATTTATTACTAGCATTTAATGCTTCTGTTGCTGTGAAAACGGGTACAGTCATTCGAAATGTGAGCTACGCGTATTTCGGATGACAGTGTTATATATTTTTTTACGTATAGAGATTTTCAATTGTCGATGAACTCTTGATAAAGGCTTTTAAGTGAAGGGAAGTAAATCTCCCCGCTCATCATAGAAAACTGGAAGACTGTGTCTTAAATTAAAGAGAAACTTCACTTACTACACGTTAAAAAAACAGGATAAGTTCAGTGTTCTGAAAGGAAAGCAAAATTACACGACACGATCTGAAAAAAAATGCGACCGAAAGAAAACATTTATTATGAAGAAATAATGAAAATGAAAGAAACTACTGTTATGGATGGATAACTTTGGTCCAAATATTAAAGAGTAAAAGGAAGAAAGAAGAAAGAAAGGAAAAACTACGAGGTTTTGGGCGAGGTACTGCTTTATTTATACAATGAAGTGGATTCACAATATCGTCAAATACGTACAAATAACTATCTACAGCCACATCAGTGATCTTGTAACTCTTTGATTCATTTACAAAGGCCATTGCATATTCTTTGAGAAACTTCTCACTGCAAAATGCAACTTCGATTTTAAACCTACTATAGACGAGTGGAGATGACTTTTTGAAAGTCTGGTGCCTCAGATCAAACAATGAGTGACTTTTTTTCAGCTTACACATGAAGCTCTTGTATAATAACACGTATTAGATTGCTTCGGTGATCGAAATATGTAGAATGCTGGAACCTAATAACTTCTAGCCGCAGAAGAACCTCCTCAGAAGTGCTAAGGAACCTTTCTGCTAGACGCAGCAGTGCGGAGGAACCTTTATACGCTTATGAGTGCTGAGGAACTTTTCCTGTGCCTTAGTGGCATTATGGCCTTTTTCGTGGTTAGATGGTTGGATATACTAAGCAAATGAGTTTGTTCTTAAAATGATCATATATTCGGAAATACGGAATACTGCGTTTTATGAGCCAACATACTAATATCTTAACTAAATTTTTGTGTTAGGGGTATGCAAAAGTTTCTGCCGCCCCGCTAGCGGGCGCTGTAGGGGTCCAACCTGCCGACGACCCGTGCTGTCAGTTCGTATATAAAGCCAAGCATGACGGTCGATAAAGTTCATTTGTGGCACTGTTTGTTATTCATGTTTAATTTAGGGAAAAGTGCGAGTGAAGCATACGGTTCAATATGTCAGGCGTATGGCGAAACGGCTATAGGTGGACGGACGTGTCGCGAAAGGTTTGCCAGGTTTAAGAAAGGTGATTTAAGCTTGTAAGACAAGCCACGTGCAGGTAGACCGCAGGAACTCGCAGACGAGGAGCTGGAATCGCTCTTGCAAGAGAATGCCACACAACTGACCACGCAACTGGCGAAACGTTTGAAAGTGGCTCAATCGACGGTAGTACGGCATCTTCAGGCCTTGGGGAAGATCCAGAAGATTGGTAAGTGAGTTCCGCATACTTTAACGGAGCGTAATATTGGTCAACGAGTGGCCATCTGAATGTCGTTGCTGAAGAGGTTTCAAGGGAAGAATTTCTTGTGGAATGTTGTCACCGGAGATGAAAAATGGTTTTATTGCGACAACCCCGTACGCAAGCGATCCTGAGTCGACCCAGGCCAGTAATCAACATCCACTGCAAAACAGGATATCCACGGGAAAAAGGTGCTGTTGTGTGTGTGGTGGATATGCATGGAGTTCTGTAGTTCGAATTGTTGAAACCGGGAAAAACAATCACTGCACAACGGTATAGCGATCAGTTGATGAAACTGAACGCCGCAATAGAGCAAAAACACCCATGGACAGGTAAAGGACGCCGTCCAGTCATCCTGTTGCACGATTATTCCAGACCACATGTCGGTGCCATCACGAATTCAACCCTTGAACAGTTTTACACTGGGAGGTTTTACCGCACACGGCTTACTCCCTGCGCTTCGCACCCTCATACTTTCATCAGTTTCGCTCTATGCAAGAGACTTTAGCCCAACAACGGCTCACCACACTTACAGAGGTGGAAAATTTCGTCACTGCGTTCTTCAGCTTAAATCCCGAGTCCTTCTATCACAGGGATATTCATTTGTTGCCAGAAAATTGGCAAAAGGCCATCGATGCTAGCGACCAATATTTCGTTGAATAAATGTGTACGGTTTCCTGATGTTTCCTGTCTCCTTTCTGATTAAAACGGCGGAAACTTTTGCATACCCCTAATATTTGATCGGATGATACTAAACAGTCGGATCACGCACTTCGACATCTCCCGAATCGTAAGAGTTCAGCATAAAAAGAACGTTAACTCCTTTGTTTAGATGGCAGTCCTCAAAATAAGGTAATGAGAATTGGCTTCTCCGTGGATTAAAATTACGCTACTCTGAAGGAAAACAGAAGAGAAAACTTCTAGATGCCTGAGAGTTAAGAGACATGGATTTGATGGCTGCAAAGGGTATTTGTACGAAACATCGAATCCCCTGCGTCTGGCTGCAATGAAAGCAATTCCCTAAGTTCATTCCTTGATACCTTTTAGGTGACACAAATTTTCTTACAGCCTTACGACAAAACGGCATAGTAGTGATATTGAATGCATGCGACTCTATTAGTTACATCTATTCAGAGTGACTAAGACGTATTAGTCACCTGAATATTTGAAATCGTGTAGATCGACAAAGGAATATTTGGAAACGAATTCAATATTCTTAACATGAGATTCCCACTGAGGATTGTCAGCAAATTAAATTTCACATTGCTTTTGAAAATGTCGATTTTCTTCTTTTCGGGATGTTTACTTAATTTAATGCCTTCATCGCTAAGGCATTTCTCCACTTTTCGAATTAGAACTACACTATTTCTGCTGCTAAGCTTGGGTTCGAGTGCTCAGTACAACACCAACAACGTATTTCTCCTTAGCCTTTCCGCAACAAAGCGCGAACGTCTGCAAATCTGCAACATTCACAGAAAGTGAAATCGCCATACAAATTGTAGGATCAAGTGGGTCACAGGGCCATTACATGTCTCTTTCCGATTTTTTTCAAATTATTTTGATTACTTAATTACAACTAACTGAAATAATGCCACAAAGAAATAATTAACTACAATAAATTGAAATAAATCTAGAAAGAAATTCCAAAATTTGTGAAGCAGTTTCTAATACTGGAATAAACACAGCTGTTAAGATAGGTGAATTGAAACAGTCAGACAGAGACACACAGAGAAGTGTTGCTTATCAAAGGATTTCCTTAACGGAAAGAGAAGATAAATCTCGACGACATTTGTTCATTTCTTGTTGTTGTTTCCTTTTACAGCCGTGTTTGTCAAATTAATTTGGTTTTACCAAAAGGAATTTTCTTTTAAGAATGTAATAATTTCATGTTACACTATTGTAACTTTCAGCGTTACACAGGTCGGGCTCGAATGTTTTCAAGTCGTGCTCGCATATATGAAGTTAAAGCTCAGATGTTCCGATGCAATATTCTCCGCTGCAAAGCACATAATTTGTAGTAATCATTACGTAGTAATGATTACTACAAATGATTACTACAACTAGAGTTGTAGGACCTACTTGGTCCTACAACTTGTATGGCTCTTTGCAAGACACAATGTAGTAATCATTTTTGTCTTGCAAAGAGAGCGTGAATTTAAGTACTTACCATCAGGGTGTATTCTGTCTTCGCATTTGACCTCATCATCATCATGGCATTTGCGTTTCCTGCTGTCAAACAACTTATCCTTGGGGCAATAGTGGATTTTGAATTGACCTTTTTTGCATTCATAGTATGCTTGACAATTCGCTTCGTGTGCGTATTTATCATCTTTGGAATCAGGACAGACGAATTTCGGATATTTTGTCACTTCTGAAAAAAAAAACATATGGAGACTTGCACAAAAGGTTTTCGAAAATTTACAAGCACTGAAACTAATTTCGCAAAAATCATTTTAAATTAATTCTCTTAACAGATAACTGAATTTGCTTGGCGCAAGTACGACAAACATGTTCAAGATAAATTATAAAAATATAAATATTCAACATTAAAAATACTTTAGCCAAATGAAAGAAAAAGTAACTTGTATTGGGTCGAAAAGAAAGCAATATCAGCAAATGCAAGGCAACAGAAAACTGCTAATTACCGTATATTCAAGTACAAATCAATCCAAAATGTAGTCGCCATCGTTTTTCACGATCTTCTCTCATCGTCTGCGCAGCTGTTGGATACCGTTCCTTTAAATGTGTGGCGGCTTGGGCGTAAAGATATTAAGTGCGCGGTCAACAACATCCCGGTTGGTGAGCAGCTGCCGTTCCAGGAAATGCCGCAACGACCGGAAAAGGTGATAGTCGCTTGAGGGAATGTCAGGGAAAGTAGACTGGGTGCGGGAGCAGGTTGTAGCCCAGGTCACTGATCTTGTGACAAGTCACCCGTGCTGTGTGAGGTCTCACTCCATCCTGTTGTAGGAGGACACTCTTGGGGTTCAGAAGTGCTGGTCGTTTCGACGTGAGAGATACGCGCAGATCGTCGAGCTGACGTCAGTGGACATCGGCGGTGATAGTGTTGTCCGGCAGCAGCTAAAAAAACACCACACCATTCAAATCCCAACAAACAGACAGCAAGACCTTAGGTGGGTGTAAGACGGCCTTGGGGGTCGTCATGGGCTTCTGTTTTGGGTCCAACCAATGTTTTCTGGTACTGATATTGTCCTACAGGTTCTGTTTTTCGTCACCTGTCACAATGTGGTCCAAGAACTGTTCAACGTGGTCACGTGCAAGCAAGGAAACGCATGCGATTTGCTTTCTGCTCAACTGTGAGGTGATGGAGTACTGAAACCCTCCTCTTGTTTACCTTTCCAATTTGACGCAGGTGCGTGATGATGATCGTGTGGGTTGTCCCCATCTGTTCGGCCAAATCCCGCGTGAACATACGTGGGTCGGTCTCAGCTAAGATCTTCAGCATGTCCATATGCACTGTTGCGGGTCTTCCGGCTTTAGAACAGTCTGAAAGGTCATAATTTCCTTCTCGAGAGCGTTCGAACCAACAACAGTACTGACTATGCGATATGGCATTGGGGTACACACTGGTAATGTTTCTCATAGTACGTTCAGGGGTGTTACCACGACGAAACTCATACAACATGCAATGGTGAATGTGATCCTTGTCCAGTGCCACGAAGGTTGGCGTTTCAGTGGGCAAGGCTTGTGACTTCGCCTTCAGAAGGCTAGCTGCCACTGACTTAAGCCACCTACCTGCTCATTTCATACCGGTGTGCTGCACAATTTCTGTGGGCAATGTGCGCCGTGGCCAGATTATCGACTTCGGGAACTTCGTCATTGGATATTATTTTTTTCCAACCCAATATATAAGAATAAGATGGAAAACAGTCTCTGAAAATGCAACGGGAAATAAAAGGTTCATCAAACTTTCAAATTGAAACTGAGAAACTGATTTTATACATTACGAAGTCTAACAACAGAGCAATTAACATCTCTAAAGTATACGCAAGTGTGGCGCAGTTGTCAAAGTGATGGCTTCTAAATGTTCTTCCCAGCAGGGCCGGGTTCGTATCCCAGATATGAGGCGTGGGTGGTGAGCTGTCTTAAGCATGGCTTCCACGCTTTCCTGGAACAAGCGTGCCCCAATGTAGAGACAAGCGATTGTTTATAGCCGTTCGGGTCGCTCACGCTGGTTGTTAAACCCGAAATAAAAAAAACATCTTCGAAATAAAGAGAAAAATTACCAAGGCCATTAAAGAAACAGTGACAAAAATAGGTGGTACTAAGGACAAAAACCTCATGAAGAAAAGAACAGAAGAAACAAACAAAGATGTTGACGCAGAGAACAGAAGAAACAATCAAAGATGTTGATGCAGAGAACAGAAGAAACAAACAAAGATGTTGATGCAGAGAACAGAAGAAACAAACAAAGATGTTGATGCAGAGAACAGAAGAAACAAACAAAGATGTTGATCCAGAGAACAGAAATGCAGTTAAATAAAGAAAATGTAACTTTCAAAGTCGAATACATAGAACTACGTGAGGCACTGCAAAAAAGTATCCCTGAAGACATGTCCTCACTGGTGACGTCTCCGTTCGCCAGGCTTGAAGGAGTCAGTCAGGTGCGAAATCCGTCAAATCACAAATTAAATGTAGCTCAGACGATTGCATTCCCTTCTTTTATCAGGCGTTTACGAAGAAACAAATTCTGTAGTCTGTCTTGCGCAATGAAAATACAAAAAGAAAATTAGTTATGGAACTAATTTTACAGTAAATATGATTGTTCTTTCGGAATGTAACTTCATGTGTGATGCCTTGAAAACAGAAAACATTTCTTTAAAATTGTAACAAATGTGAAGAAAATTATTGTTTTTCGGATCTCGAAACTCCTACTATTAGCAGGATTTCTATTAGGGGGAGTAAATAATTTTTGTTTCGGATGTTTTTTACCTTTTTCTAAAAATCTTCATTGAGGAATCAACACATACGTTTGTACAAATAAATATTCGGTTTCATCTTCCTTGGGTTTGGTTTTCGGAGTTTTACGACAAATGGCTATAAGCAGTCCCGTCCCATATTTAGGGCCATTGATTCCTGGGAGGGACGGAGTCCGTGCCATCGAACTAACACAACACCCATGACATATGGGAAGACTCGAAACACCGCATAATTCGGGCGATTAACCTGAAGTCCGTGCCTCTGACCACTCAGTGACCGGGGCAGCGAAGATTGTGTTTCTTCAGACTCTAGGAAACAATGTATACAAAACCAAGCCATTCAAAAAAGAAGTTGAAGGGTAATCCCAAATAGTGGATTTTCATGCCCATAGTAACGCTTGATAAAACGCCCCTTCGCTGGGCTGAATCAACCCCCCCCTATTTGGGGATATTCGGCTTCCCATGAATTTGCAACTTAGAAATTAATTATATTTTCAGCTTCGCGAGATACTCCTCCGCAGGCAAGAGCTACGTTACCAATTAATACTTTACTTTCTCACGTGTGGAAAATGTCTACACGAACCACCGCAAGTTGTTAGGTTAGAAGGATTGCTTCATTGTCTCACTTAGATTTACCGAGGACTCCACTGACCATGGTGTTATGCCTGTATACAAAACCTGTTACCAAAGGATATGGCCGGAAATAATTTCCCTTTGGGATACAAAAAGAAAATTTCGTAAGCATAGCAGCGGTCACGAGGGAAAGAAAAAAACTCCATACTTTTCATTTCCATCTATATTTTCAACTCATTTCTGGAGTTCGTTATTTAATTTTCGAACGAAATTTACTGTATTTGTAGAAAGCGCTTATAATCACGCGAGTTTTCTCTTACATAGGTGAAACTGACGGCGTACCGGTTTTTTATTTTGTTTACAAATTACTACACCGTTGAGTAGAAGAATATACTTACTAAAACAAATACAAATAACTCTTGATGCTGGTGCGCAATTGCCAGATTGAAATAAACAAGCACAGCGAAAGATTCCTGCACTGACAGTGATTTTAAAAAGACATAGAAATTTATGAAATTTTTGTTGAACTTACTTTCAGTAGTTGTAATCACTGTCGTAGTTTTGGTCGTCCTGGGAGTGGTATGATCATCTAAAATGCATTAAAGAAACTTCTTAGTGTTATCCGATACAGACAATGTAATACTGAAATCATCAGAATACCCATACACTCTGATGACGCACTCAAAATTATACATATACTGTATATACACAGACTGAAAGACTAAGTTAAATACATTTTCTTTGGTTTTCAATTTTCTCTGCAGACAGTTTGCTCTAAAATTATCACTAATGTTAGTAAATTTTACTTACGAGCGTCACAACGGATACTGCCTGTTCCGAATACCATGAACAAATCAATGGACTATTGTATAAGCAGTCGTCCGTCGCTAATTCAGTGGCCGTGGTTCGGAGAAAGGGAGAGAACCCGTCTTGAAAGACAAGTACACCATCCGGGCCTTACTCAGGAATCCAACCCGGACCCATATCTAACGAGTGGTTGGAAAAGGTAGCACTATGTGCAAACTGAACATCAGTGAGGTGTGCGAAAAGGCAACTAAACTGCAGTCCAAAAATAACACAGTGGCAATTGTTCTCTAAAGGCAACATGTGTATGAACAGGGTTCTCACGAATTGTTCAATAGGCTGTTCAAATTGTAGAAATCTAGGCTTCTCAATTCTTTTTCTACCCAATACAGCGCCGTATAATACCGTCGTCCGTCACTGAGTGAGATGGTACTCATAACGTCAGGCGTGCCAGCTCACGTAACTGTGCGATTGCTCACATTTTATATACTGACTGTTTAAATCTCAGTCCTACTAAATAAAGACTGGAATCATTTTGCCTTCTTCGGAGGTTCACAACAAAGTCTAACGACTTGCTTTAGTTTGCACTTCAAATAACTCGAAAGGTCTGCTATGAATTATATTAGCATCAGTGTGAAGGTTCAGTGCTCATAGGGATTTCACAAACGTAATTCCTAAGGAAACCCTTGGTTAACTGCAGGACATACTTCAGCATAATTCGATTGGACATTTTCTCTTTCGGGAATTAACGACCACCATGAGCAACACTAAGGGTGACAAGCAGTCACCCAACCCTTATTCAGGGTCATTGATTCCACGGAAGGAACTGAGCTAGCGCCATCGCACAAAGATGCCACCCATGACTGAGCTGCAGCTCCAACCCAAGCCCACCACACACTAATGGTCAGTAATCAGTGCCTCAGATCACTCGGCCACCGGGACGGCAGATTGATTTATAAATATTTCACGAATATCTCGGGAACAACTGTACAAGAGTTGTGATATGTCCTAAAAATAGTGTAATTCCTAAACAGAACAGGAAAAGTCTGTTTTGTTGTACTTTTGAATGGTTTTCTTCCAATAACTTTGTGTTCTACCAAATACTTCAGCCGATATTTTTTTTTTTTTTGACTAGGCCACGAACATCATACAAAGAGAACATTTTCTTTGCGGATATGTTCAGACTGCACGGAGTCCAAAAAATGTTCTTTACGAGATGAATATATGTGCTCACGTACCCAAGATTTTGTCCCGAGCTCCATCCCCGTCGAACAACTGAAATTTTAGACTGGATGCTAAGGGACAAGAAAAAAGCCAGAAGAAGATCATGTCGAAGATGGGTAGATGAAATTCGCAAATATGTTGGTGCGATATTGAAGAGACAGGCTCAATACAGAAAGTTGTGGAAGAAACTTAGGGGGACCTTGATCCAGGAGTGTAATGACAATGGCTAATGATGATGATGCTAGATATACACTTAAGTGCCAAAAAAACTGGTACACCAGTCTAATACTAGAAAGTTCCCCCACGGTAGCGCAGGACTGCAGAAATACGACTGGGCATGGACTCCACTAGCTTCTGGTAATATGCTGTAGGCAAAGCACACCATACTTCCTATAGAGCGTTTCACAATTCGGGTGTATTCCGAGGTCTCGGATTCCTGTGTTCGATAGCGCGTTGCATGGCATCCCAAATGTGTTCTATCACGTTCAGATCTGGGGCTCTTGGGTGGGATGGCAACATCCCAAGCTCAGATGAATGCTCCTCTAACCATAATGTGGAGTCCCAACACTTGTATGGAAATGCATTGTCCTGTTGGAACAGGTCCAACCCATCAGCATGAATGGAGGACATGAACGGGTGTACCTCGCCAGAAAGGATGCTCACATAGCGTTGGCCGGTCACAGATGTTTGCAGATGTACCAGGGGTCCCAGTGAAGTCCAGTTAAACACATCCCATACCATTACGGACCACCCACAAACCGGTACAGTTCCCTGTTGACAGGCGGGATCCATGGCTTCATGGGGTTTGCGCCACACACGAATCCTTCCATCTGCCCGATACAGGTGGAAACGCGACTCGTCAGACCAGGCTACTTGTTTTCAGTCATCAAGTGTCCAGTGGTGTTGTTGCCGTGTCCAAGCGAGGCGCATAGCTCTGTGTCGTGCACCCATCAAGGGGATTCGAGTTGGGCGTCGGCTCTCAAACCCCATCTCGTGCAGGGTACGTTGCACAGTCTGGACGCTGATGCTTGTTGAGGCTCCAACATTGAATTTCGATTATACCTGCGAGAGTGTTGCACGCCTATCGCGGGAAACGAATCTTTACAGCCGTCGATGGTCACGTTCACCCAATGTCTTTTTACGGCCACACTGGTATCGTAGGTTCGAGGTTTTGCCGTAATTCGTGTAGTTCCGGTACACTCTTGCAATGGTCGTCCGTGAAAATCCGAACTCCGTTTATTCCTCCGAAATACTATGGCCCATCTCACGAGCGCCAACTATGAAACCGCGTTGAAAATCGCTTAAATCGTTATTACTTGTCATTCTCATGCCGAAAACAGCTGTGACAGCTGGCAAGGATGTCTATCGCTTGATATACGCACTGTCGGAAGCAGCCGAGTACGCGCTTAGATGACGTTGCTATGTATTTTGCATAAGCTCGCCTGTACCAGTTTTTCTGGCACTTCAGTGTATATATACTCTTTGATGTAAGGTCAGGTGATGAGTAACATCACAGCCTCTCCTTGACAAATGTCAACCCCGCCTTCTCGTGGTGCATCCTGTTCCCACTAAAGGGGCTCTGACGACCGCCAATAGCGGTATAACTATACCATCGGGATTAGAGGAAATGCTATCCCACACTCACAAACCCGCTTGGCCAGCGTGGTGAGTTATGGCCAAACCCCTCCAAAATGATTCCACAACTTAAATCTAGGCCCTCAGTCTCCGCCAGCTGGAATGTACCTGGCCAAGGCAGCGGCCAGTGCGACATGAAGGCAGAGGGTGCTAAGAATCCCCGGAGGACCGGACTAGGCTGCCATCTGATGCTGACCTTGGCTACGTATAATGGACGCTCCCTATCTTCTGATTCAAGGCTTCCTGAATTGGAAGAGGAACTACAAAGGATCAAGTACGACATCGTGGGGCTAAGTGAGGTAAGGAGAAAAGGAGAAGATCTCATTGAACTGAAAAATGGACATCTCTTCTACTATCGTGGGACAGATACTGGCAGAACTAGTGGTGTTGGATTTAAAATAAACAAGAAACTGAAGGATAAAGTTGTAGAAGTTGAAAGTTCCTCTGACAGAGCTGCACGACTTGTTATCCAACTCTCGAGAAGATACAAGGCTCAGATTATTCAAACTAATGCACCCACCACAAGTCATCCTGAAGAAGAAATTGAATAATTTTATGAGGAAATTTGTCATCTAAATAATAAAGGTAAGCAGCACTTGAAAATAATTATGGGAGATTTCAATGCAAAAATAGGGCAACGGCAACAGAATGAAACTTTAGTAGGTAAATTCGGTCACGGCAACAAACACCAGCGTGGAAATACTCTCGTTGAGTTTGCAGAGGCAGAAGGGTTTTTCATCTTGAACTCCTTCTTCAAGAAAAAGCCACACAGGAAATGGACATGGAGACATCCAAATGGGACGACAAGTGAAACTGATTTTATTATGTGTAACAAAAAATTCGTCATAGAAGACTGCAGTGTGCTAAACAAGTTCAACACAGGTAGTGACCATAGATTGGTGAGATGTAAGATGCACCTGAACACTAAACTTGAACGTGGCAAGCTCATAAGACAAACAAAATCTATTGACATAACCAACCTTAAAAAACACCATAATACCTTCAAGTTGGAAATGAAGAACAGGTACTCTGCTTTAGAAGGCCTAACATCGGAAGAAGTGGATATTTCTGAAGTTAACAGAAAAGTAACCAAAGCTCTTATGGAAACAGCAACAAAATTAGCTGGGTCTAAGAACAAGTTGCATGTAAACAAATTATCAGGAAAAACCAAAATGTTGATGCAAAAAAGAAGAGAGATGAGGACAACTAAAGAAGATGTGACTTCCAAAGTGGAATATATAGAGCTATGCAAGACAGTACGAAAAGGTATTACTGAAGACGTAAGGAAATTCAACTGTGAACTAGTGAGGAAAGCAATTGAAAACAACCAAAGCCTAAAGATAGTAAAGGGACATCTCAGTAAGGGAAGAAAACAGATTATGGCACTGAGAAAGAAGATGGTTCTGTAACAAGAAATAGAGGCGACATTTTGACAAGAGTGAAAGACTCCTACTCCAAATTATATGAAAGGGATGATACATGTACTCCAGACTTCATGAAAGGTACCAGTACCAGAATTCTTCCAGTCCTCTCAGCAGAAGTTGCACATGCAATCAAGAACATGAAGCGGGGAAAAGCTCCAGGAGAAGACGGAATTACTGTAGACATCATATAAGAAGCAAGTGGAGAAATCGAAACAGTACTCGCCCAAATTTTCACTCGTTTCCTTAATGAAGGAGAGATTCCTGAGGATTGGAACACTGCTACAATGATCCTGCTACATAAGAAAGGTGACATTGAGGATCTCGGAAACTACAGACCTATCAGCCTCAGATCAGTAGTTTATAAAATCTTCACTAAAGTTCTTTCACACCGCTTGAAGGTAACACTGGACATGGCTCAACCGAGAGAACAAGCTGGATTCAGGTGTGGCTACAGCTCAATAGATCAAATCCACGTACTGAGAGAACTAATTGAAAGAGCAAGGGAATATGAACTTCCATTGTGCATGGCTTTTATCGATTATGGAAAAGCCTTTGATTCGGTGAAACCATCAGCAGTTACAATGGCTCTGAAAACCTGCGGTATTGAAGATGCATACATTAATATTATTAATAACATCTATGAAAATTCAAGTGCAAAGATTCGGCTGTTTGAAAATACAACACACGTAAAAATTGGAAAGGGAGTGAGACAAGGTGACACCATATCTCCGAAGCTCTTTAATGCCACATTGGAGGGTGTTTTTCAGTCGCTGAGCTGGGAAAACAAGGGGATAAAGATTAATGGAGATTATCTAACCCACCTTCGTTTTGCTGATGACGTAGTCATTTTTGCAACTACCCCATCAGAGCTGCAGAGTATGATCCAGGAACTTGCTGACAAGAGTAAAGAAGTGGGATTAAAAATGAACTTTCAGAAGACCAAAGTGATGTTCAATGCTTTTACAAGAAATGAAGATTTATCGATTGATGGAGAAAAGCTGGAGATAACAGACACGTACGTTTATCTTGGACAGCAGATATCAAGTGAGGGTCACATTGATGAAGAAATTAATCGGCGTACAAAACTTGCCTGGAGAGCTTTTGGAAGAAACAGCATAATTTTCAAGAGCAATATGCCATTATGTCTTAAAAGAAAAGTGTTTGATCAATGCATCCTTCCAGTGCTTACGTATGGTGCAGAGACGTGGACCTTAACTAAAAGAGACATACAAAGGCTGCAGACAACTCAAAGCAGCATGGAGAGGTGCATACTTGGTGTAACCAGGAGAGATAAGAAGAGGAACTCGTGGATCCGAAAAATGACAAGAGTGGAAGACATCATGATCAGAGTTAAATCCCTGAAATGGCAATGGGCTGGACATACTGCCAGAAGGACAGATCATCGATGGACAGCAGAAATTTTAGATTGGATTCCAAGGGACAGGAAAAGACCCAGAAGAAGACCACATGGGAGATGGGTGGATGAAATTCGAAAGTATGCAGGGGTGACATGGAGGAGACTGGCACAAGACAGACCGTTGTGGAGGAAACTTGGGGAGACCTACGTCCAGCAGTGGATTGATAATGGTTGACAATGATGATGATGATGATGAGGATACTCTTTGATAGGAATGAAACTTCACATGCAAAAACCTGTCGATCTAATATGCAAATAATCGAAAATTCGAACCCATTGAATTAATTGCCTGAGCTACAGCGCATCAGAACTGCGCTTCGTGATGGCGTATATAAAGGAGCGAATTTCGCTCGCTGGAAAAAACCCTCCAGTGGAATCGGATTGCGTGTTCCTACCTTGACTGTAACTATGCCTCGCCAGCAAATTCGCGGCTACTACGACCATATGATGGAATTTGAAAGGTGACTTGCAATTGGACTACATAATGCCGGAGAGAATAACTGACAAATCGCTCGACATTTGGGTCTGAGTGGTGCGGCAATTAGACGATGCTGGCAGGAATGGGTCCTGAACGGCAGATTTCAGCGCTAAGATGGCAGCGAACGTCCTATGACGACGACAGCACGGGAAGACAGAGCGTATGCCAGAGCAGCTGTTACAGCACCAGAATCGTTGCTATCAACTATCCAACTTGTGACCAATACTGCAGTGACTACCCGAACCATTAGCATTAGACTACGGGAGTGGAATCTATGCTCACGGCGTCCATTACGCAGCCTACCACTGACCAGTACACACCGTCGAGAGTAATTGCAATGTGCCGGGCTAGATCAATGTTTATTTGTTTGGACTAGGGAAAAATTGTTTTCAGTAATGTGTCCCATTTTGACATGAGCCCCGACGACCAGCTCAGACGTGTCTGGAGATTGCCTGCCAACAGGGAGTTATGGTCTGGGGTGCCCTTTCGTTTGATAGCCGGACCCCCTTGGTAGTCCCCCGTGGCACCCTCACAGCACAGCGAAATGTTAACGAAATTCTACGACCCGTTGCGATGCAGTTCCTTTCGTGGCAACCCGGGCTTACTTTGCAGCAAGATAACTCCCGGCCACACATGGCCTCTACATGGATTGTCTTCATGCTTGCGACACACTTCCTTAGCCTGCCAGATCCCTATTGAGCACATTTTTGATCTGATGGGCGTCGTCTGCGACCTTCCAAGAATGTCGACGAATTAGCCCGGTAATCGGAAGCCATTTGGCAAGACATCCCTCAGAACACCATCAGCCAACTTTACCAATCAATGCCACGTCGGATAACACCTTGTATCCAGACCAGAAGTGGACCAACACCATATCGACTTGCTCATTTTGTGTAGCTCCTGCTGTCCCATAAATCATCCATTTGTTCTGAAATTCTAATCATTTCGTTTTCTGTACATGAAAATTAAACACACAAACACTACTGAACACATTACTTGTACTTGTACATTAAACGTACCACAACGAACCTGAAACCTTCGAATATCATTTTATCTCTATCATTTCGCAGTTCTAAAGAACACAAAAATAAAACTTGCTAAAGTTTCCTGAAGACTTACCTTCTGGTCTTCTCCTTTTCCCGCAGTCTACGTCTGAGGAGTCCAAACACTTTCGACGCTTTGAGTCATAATATCGTCCATCTCGACATTCCCTTACAGACGATTTGCTGTCATGGCAGCGGTAGTACCAGTGACAATAACTGTCATGATCGAAGCGACCATGAGACTTCTTGCATTCAAATTTGGGATTTGGGTCCACTACTTTGTCCTCGGGTTCATCGGGCTCGTCTGAGAAACAAAGATTTATATGTGCAAAAAAGCTAAGAGGAAACTGACCATTGCAAAACTAATAACGATCAAATAGAAACCTGCTCAATACACACAAAAACTGAAAACGAGACCAATGCAAAATATAAATACTCTTCTGAAATAAATATAAAGTAATTCACAATGGGAAGTACTTGTTAACATCCTTGTAGTGCATATAATTTTGATTCTGCAACTCAAAGTTGCATGCAAAGATAAATGAAACCTAATGGAAACCAGAGGAGTTTCATTTCACGACACATGTCAGTAGAGGTTACCGCAAGAAATAATTCATTAAATTTCGCATCTAGGAATAACTCATTAATTTCCTACAACTTCGATCGTCATGTGCAAATGGAAAACATTGATTTAGAATTTACATTATCTTTAGTTATAGCAGGTGCAACATTTCCGCACTGTACCGGTTATATAAAATCACTACCTAAATACCCGTTCTTCGTACGTGATGATATTAAAATATAGTTGGCATACAGATGATATACATGATATACAGTTGAAATGGCCGTACACTGCATGTTTCTTCGCTCTTTTGGGAAAGACATCTGCCTGACTTATTCTGCTAGACGGCACATAAGCAATTTCGTTCATAAGTGTAAATTTAAAACTTCAAGCCTACACGAAAAAATCAAAATGCGTCGTTACTCTTCACTTTCATCGTTAAAACATTAATAGACAACAGAACAAAATAAAAAAAGAAAGCAGAACAAAATACGTTGTTACTTTCAGCCTAAATGTAAAAAGAACCTTGCTTATAAACAATTTCGTTCGAAACTGTACATTTAAAAGCTAGCAAGTCAGATGTTTTTGGAAGCGTGAGCAAAATTGTGTTGTCACCGCTGATATCTCAAGGGGAAAACCTTTTTTTTTTAATTTCAATTACTATGAAAATTTACCCACATACTTATACTTATTGCAGTCCCCTTACCACTTATATGACGTCTCTGTTGCTTGGGTGAAAACGAATGACATTGGTAATTTGATTATGACTCAAAAAAAAACAAAAAAACACTTATATGACGTCACCGTTGCTTAGGTGAAACCGAATTGAATTTGATTTTGACTCAACCCTTGCCGTTCGATATGTCAAACGTTAACAAATGTTTAAATGCAAAGCATATTATGATATAGAGCTTTTTACTTGATTTTTAAGTTTTTTTGTTAAACAAGTTCAGAACAAATAAATTTCGAACAAAATATGCAAAACGTCCTAGCGTTATCAAAGCTGAGTTATTTAAAAAACTCATTCTGACTAACTTAAAGTTATCGTAGGAAAAAATCATTTCTTATTGCGACTCCATGTTGTAAAAGGAACATTTCTGCCAAATATGAAAGCTCTAAGTTCAGTAGTTTCTGAGATTCGGTGATGAGTCAGTGAGTCAGTGAGGGCTTACAATTTTATATGTACAGATTTCGGTATTTATGATCCACCCTAATGCTTACAAAGATCATAGAAATACAGTAGTGTGCAAAAGTATTGCATCTCCTGCAAAAACTGTGAATGTTTAAGTTTAATTCTTTTTTTAATTAACTAATTTTCATAGTTATGCCATAGTTTATATGTCATTAAATTCGGAATAATTTAATGGAGATTTCAAAAATATCTTAG
Organism: Macrothele yani; assembly: GCA_039090855.1. Taxonomy (NCBI): domain Eukaryota; kingdom Metazoa; phylum Arthropoda; class Arachnida; order Araneae; family Macrothelidae; genus Macrothele; species Macrothele yani. The sequence continues at coordinate 76,741,037 of CM077025.1, read as the reverse complement.
TTCTTTCTGTAGATACTTCTGTTCTTAAGATACGACATAAAACATGGATTTTGACAAACGCACTGAAACTCTCGTTAACTGAGAATCAGTTGTTACAGCCAATCATAGACATTATTTTACCTGATTGGCTGCTTCCTAATGCTGTCCTAATGCTACTACAGCCTTTATAAGGGTGACGCAGAGCTACTAGAGTAGAGATGGGGAAACCGAATCTTTGGATTCGACTCTATGACGTAGAAGTCTTTTTCGTACTTCTACGTTATTTTAAAAAACATAACCATAAGATGAAATAGTTGCTAAATTAAACCTTAACGGCCAGACGAAACATGTAAACAACAGAAGTCAAACTTACGGAAAAGATGCTTTATTCAAGGATGTAGCCAACAACTCATCGTAACATAGCATAGCATATTGCATTAAACTCTCTACACACCACACAGCTCTTAACACAACGCTCTACAACACAACGCACAACTTGCCACACTTCTCCAAGCAACGCTCTCTAGCAACGCTCAACTTAACAACGCTCAACTTAACAACGCTCGCCAAGCAACAGTTTAGTCGTCGTTTTTGTATCTCGTTCTTATCTTATATCAGGCATACGTCACGTTCATTCAACCTCAATTATGTTGCCAACAGTATTCGTTTGAGAGAAAAGATATCACGTTAAGAGTGAAGTATAACTGAGAATAAACTCAAGATTTACGTAGGGAAAGAAACTAAAAAGGAAAGTTAATTTAGAATATACGTCACAACTCACTAAAAAGATTCGTTCGGATCCTTTCGTTCGTTGATGGTTTCCGGGTGAGTAGACAATTTTTAAGTTTAAATTTGTTTTTAATTCTCATGGAAAATTTGTTCCTCGGTTTTCGTATAAGTTCTTTTCGAAACATTTACGTAATTTATTGCATTCGTACACTTCTGAATAAGGTAAGATTTTCTGACTAGAACATGAGCCTCACCGAGACACCACGGTGAAATTTCGATGTCTAGTACGAAGTTATTCTGACTGATTCATTCAGGAAATCGGCTCTTTTGCGTAATCTATTCTTTTCAGTAAGATTCATTCTTTTCGAACGAATCGTTTCACGAATGACACATCTCTATACTAGAGTATTGCAGTGGTCTCTTCTTGTTGTTATCAGGATATCATTTGTGCACATTGTCAACAATGGTTAAAACTGAGGAATTGTCCACAGCGGACAGAGTAAAAATAGTTTTTCTGCATGAAATGGGGTATTCCTCCAGGCAAGTCGCTGAAAGATTGGGCTGTAATCAATCTACAGCTATTAGGCAGCTGAAGAAAGTAAAAGATACTGCCGATATAAAAAAATATGCTTTGCAGTGGAAGGCCCAGATCCACTACAACCAGGCAGGACAGAATGCTCAGAAAGCTAAGCTTAGCAGACAGGAGGCTCAATTCATCTAAACTGCTTCAAAGATGGTCTGAAGTGATTTATGTTACTGTTGGGAGGAGGCTGCTTTACCATGACTTACATGGCAGCACAGGTAGGCGTAAACCACTGTTGATTGCAAATCAAAGACAGCGTAGACTTCAGTGGGCAAAACAGCATATCTCATGGACAACCAAGCAATGGGAAAATGTTCTTTTCATTGATGAATCAGAACTTTGCCTTAATGGGAATCAGAGTAGTCCCTATGTAAGGAGATTCAAACATGGAGAATTCCATCCAAGTCGATCTAAGTCGCTTAGTGAGCATCCGGAGAAGGTTATGGATTGGAGGCTGCATGTGCGCACAATGCGTTGGGTACCTCTATATCGCCGATGGTATGGTAAATTCACTGAAATACATCTGGATATTAGAAAACAAAATGCTACCGTCATCTAGAAGACTTTATGAAGGAAACTATATTTTTCAAGATGACAATGCTCCCTATCACCCTGCTAAAGTAGTGAAGAAATGGTTTCAGGAAGAAAAATGTTCATCACCTTGATTGGCCACCACATTCAACGGACTTAAACCCGATCAAAAATTTGTATTACAAAGTGTCTTATGAACTATCAAAAAAAAAGCAAAAAAACAAAATTCAACTCATATAAGATGTAATTCAAATTTGGAATCGTATTGTTCAACCCAATCTTTTACAAAACCTTGTTCATAATATGCCAGCAAGGTGCAAAGCTGTGATTAAAGTTAAAGACTGGGCAACCAAATATTAGGTACATTTTATAAGTTTGCTTCATTATATTTCTGTATTTAAATGTTATTTATTCCGTATGAATTACAACGTTTTATTGCTGTAAACCTAAGTATTGGATAAATGATCCTTTTCATTACAATTTCGATTGGGTCATAATTTTAGTAATGTATAAAACAGAAGTAGCTACAAGAAAAACTATGACATTTTTGAAACCTCCATTAACTTTTGTGTCTAATAACATATAAACGATAAAATAACGATGAACATTTGTTAGTTAAACAAAGAGTTAAACTTTAAAAATCACGGCTTTTGCAGTTGATGCAATACTTTTACACACCACTGTAAGGGTCTTTTACAAGGAAGTCTCTCTTTAACATTTTTACTACGCTGATACTGAAACATTTTCTGTAGAAAATTAAACGCTATGGAACTTGTATTTATTAAGAGCTAGTCGAGTTTTTTCAGTTATTCGCAAGTTATCCGGAAAGAATAACTCCCAGGAAAAGCTATTAATTGCACTTTCAGTGTATCGGAGCAAGAATTCTGCTTACAATGCTGCCATCGCTCCAGACTTCGACACATTAACAAAACTTTTGTTACTTTTCAATTTACGGGACATAGTCATTGTTGTTATTCATACAGTGTATGCAGTACTGTCATTTTTGTGATGAATGAGTTCTCTTCGATGATTTATATTTCTTTCTCGTGTTTTTACTTCATCCTTATGTTTTACATTCTGGTAATATAATTCTTCTGACAGATTTACTTGTACACTGCCAGAGCAAGCCTTGCCTGCCTGTGAAAAGGTTTGTAAAAATTGAAAGCGGCTGGCTGTTGTTTGTGTGCATCATTCATTTTTCAACAGCTCAGGTTTCAAAGTATATGTGAGCGCACGACTCAAATGTGAGAACAATACTCCTGGCTTCGGCATGCTGGACATCGCATCGCTTTCGTGGCAAAGAAGTTACTGTTGCTTCCACTAGTGCAGTACAAGTAGACAATATTTAGGCTGTCAGCGGAAGTAATTCTCACAAAACTGATTTTTGGTAGAGACGTTCTATAGGTCAAACTTACAACACACAAGAAAGTCCTTGTCGATCCGAGTTGAGCTTTCGTCGCCATCTTGGAAATATTGTTGCCAAATTAGATTTCCGCATTTTATAGGAAAACTATGCGTTGTAATGCTAAAAACGCAAATGAAAATTATTTGAATGTAAATTGGCAACATGCCATCATGAAGTTTGCGTTTCTTATACTGTTCTACGTTGTTCTGCTTTCAGGAGTTGGCAGTACTGATGACGGATCGGGTGGAGTGAAGTATAATTAGTAGAGTGAAAGAGGCCCACAGGTGATACTACGCAGTGTACGAAAACAGGATATTGTTTGCGCTTGTATTTGTTAAACAATATAATAGAAGCCACTCTCTCAGGTAACATCATGGATATTATCGAAAAATGTCTTGTTTGCGAAACCGATCTATCAGTAAGACAACGTGTAACAGTTAAAAAAGGAATTGTAACCCTTAGAAATTCCATTGTGAATAGAAGAGATGGAAAGCATCTGCAATTAAAAGGAGTTGAGAGTGCACAAGTTCGTGTAAAGTGCCGGAAAGATTGTACTATATTAGACTCCATTAAAGCTGCTCAGAAGAAGGCATAGGTTGTTCCAGTTGTATCGCCATTAAAATCAAAATTAAGATCATCGGTCGAGGTGACAAAATTCAATTTTTGCTCCTCTTGCTTATTTTGCGGAGAAGTTTGTAGTGAAGCAGATGAGAAGAAAAAACCATTTGCCAGACGACGGAAAATAATTCTTGTTTCTACTTCACCACTTCCAACTGCCGTAATGAAACAAGTAAGCGAAAGAAGTGATGAATGGAGCAAAGAAGTACTACTTCATGCAATGGGAATATCCGATTTTGTGGCCGAAGAAGCGAGATATCATCATGATTGCTAAACAAGTTATTTTTTCATCCAAACAATCAAGTGGGAAAGGTAGATTACGTCCTGAAGACTTACATCAAGCCTCGACGTTTGAACAACTCTGTTTACATATAGAAAATTCCGATGACTGTCAATTCACACTCTCTGAATTGTCACCGGTGGGCTACTAAGAATGATAGTTGTTGGAGTTACACATCGTATTCCAATTATGCAATGGAAAGTATTGTGTCCATCAACTGTTCGGTCACCAAAGTATGCATTGTCATGTACAAATTGGGAAAACACACCTGACAGGTTAGGAGTGTGCTGATTCGTTGCGATTGATGCTTTATACATCTTTACGTCGTGATAAGACGAGCAGCAGCCAAAGTTATATGTAACATCTACAAGAATATAGGAACCATATTTCCTGGGCAAATATACACTTAGACCCAATTGGATGGGTGAGTTCAACTTCTTGGTCTGACAGCTGACATAATTTCATGAGAAATGGAAACACATTTTCCCTTCTTCAACCTTCGAAGTCGTTGTTTTCTTTCCGGCCATTAACTGCTTCAAAAACATTTGTAAATAGACGTCTTCCATAAAATCGGCACTACTTGGGAAGGTGCCTGTTTCTAGAACTTTCGATTTTATATCTGTTCTAATTATGTCAGCAGCCGCCGTAATTATCCTCACCCTTTCATCTTCAGGTTTTTTCTCTTTCTTTGTACTATGACTGCGTTAATATTTTATGGCCTGCTCCACGGAAACATACGACGGAAGGTTTAAAACGCATTCCACTTGTAATGATTATCTGGCCACCATATTTTGCCTCTAATTTAATCTTCAACCACTTATAAGAGAGGTCATACATATTCCCCAATTAAATTTCAACAATTCAGAGGGTCATCGAAATTTTCGATATGTAAACAGAGTTGTTTAAACGTCTAGGCTTGATGTACGTTTTCTGGACGTTCTCTAATTTTCGCATTCGATTGTTTGAATTTAAAAAAACTTATTGAGCAATCATGCTGATATCTTGCTTCTTCGGCCACAAGATCGGATATTCCCATTATATGAAGTAGTCCTTCTTTGCTCCGTTCATCACTTCTTTCGCTTACTTGTTTCATTACGGCAGTTGGAAGTGGTGAAGTAGAAACAAGAATTATTTTCCGTCGTCTGGCAAATGGTTTTTTCTTCTCATCTGCTTCACTACAAACTTCGCAAAATAAGCAAGAGGAGCGAAAATTGAATTTTGTCACCTCGACCGCTGATCTTAATTTTGATTTTAATGGCCGATACAACTGGAACAACCTCCATCTTCTTCTGAGCAGCTTTAATGGAGTCTAATATAGTATAATCTTTCCGGCACTTTACACGAACTTGTACAATCTCAACTCCTTTTAATTGCAGATGACTTCGATCTCTTCTATTCACAATGGAATTTCTAAGGGTTACAATTCCTATTTTAACAGTTACACGTTGTCTTACCGATAGATCTGTTTCGCAAACAAAACATTTTTCGATAATATCCATGATGTTAACTGAGAGAGTGGTTTCTATTATATTGTTTAACAAATACAAGCGCAAACAATATCCTGTTTTCGTACACTGCGTAATATCACCTGCGGGCCTCTTTCACTCTACTAATTATACTTCACTCCACCCGATCCGTCATCAGTACTGCCAACTCCTGAAAGCAGAACAACATAAAACAATATAACAAATGCAAAACTTTGTGATGGCAAGTTGCCAATTTACATTCAAATAATTTTCATTTGCGTTTTTAGCATTACAACGCATAGTTTTCCTATAAGATGAGGAAATCTAATTAGGCCGCTCGTTTTCCAAGATGGCGACGAAAGTTCAACTCTGATCGACCAGGCAGTTCTTGTGTGTTGTAAAGTTGACCTACAAAACGTCTTTACCAAAAATCAGCTTTGTAGGAATTACAATGTACTTCCGCTGAAAATGCTACACTGCCGGACAATTGCTAAGGACGGATGAAAATAGCAACGATAGCAATCATAAAATGGCAGGCAGGAAAATGTGGAAATTAGAATAAGTGCGGGATACAGTAAGACGTGTTGCGCGTATTGCAAATTTTGGATTGCCGAACTTGTTCGTGACGTCATAGCGCTGATAAGAGATATAAATGAATTGACGCGTATTGACCGTTGTTGTTCAAACGCAAAGTTGAAAGGGAAAGAATCAAAAGACGAACTTGAAATTTTTAGTATGTCTTCCCGACATCACCTAGATGATTTTACGCGTGACCGTATTATTGTCAAGATTGAAGAAGGGCGAAAAATAACAGATGTTGCCAGGGAGTTCGACGTCAGCCACAGTGTTGTTTCAAGGCTTTGGAAATCATTTCAAACAAATGGAGAGTGTAGCAAACGTCACGGTGGAGGTCGTGTTCGCAGTACAACACCTGCAGAAGATCGGTACATAGTGCTATCAACAAAAAGACACCGGCGTAGCACAGCTAGTGAGGTAGCAAATCAGTTTATGGCTGCTACTGGCAAGCGGATCTCCCGAAAAACTGTCGCCAGACGTTTGCATGAAGAAGGACTATACGCCCGCCGTCCTGTTGTGTGCATCCCATTGTCCAGACGTCACCGTACCGCGCGTTTGCAATGGTGCCATCAACATCGCAATTGGACTGATAACGACTGGTCTGCTGTCCTCTTCTCAGATGAGAGTAGATACAGTCTATCGTCTGATTGTCGACGACAACTGATCTGGCGTGATAGTGGTACTGCATATTGTCCAGCAAACATAGAGGAAAGGGACCGATATCCGACATGTAGTGTCATGGTATGGGCTGGCATCATGATAAATAGCCGTACGTCCCTCTATGTGCTTCCAACTGGGACTATGACTGGCCAACAATACATTAATGATGTTCTGCTACTTCATGTTCGCATGTTCCGTGGTGCTGTCGGTGATAGATTCATTTTCATGGACGACAACGCAACATGTCATCGAACAGTCGCTGTCAAGGAGTGTCTTGAGAGCGAGGATATTCAACGTCTTGTATGGCCAGCACGCTCTCCAGATCTGAATCCCATTGAAAATGTGTGGGATACCTTGGGGAGGAGTCTTGCTAGTCGCTCATGCCCTCCAGCAAACAAGGACACCTTCATCCGTGCACTGACAGAGGAATGGGATAAATTACCCCAACAGCTGCTTGATAATGTTATGCAAAGCATGACACGACGTCTGGAATCTTGCATCGCCCTCTATGGTGGCCATATCCCGTATTGACATCTTACGCCGGAACGCCTGCGGACGGTAATTGCATTTTTTTCACGTTTACGTATTCTGCACAAAATGGCCTGTTTGTCCCTTGAACACGTTCCAAAGCCTTCTAGATTTCAGAGCACAATAAATTGTCTTTCTTGTAATGTCCTGGCATTCTGACATTAATTTATTTCACTTGGCATCCAACCACACTTACTTTTTTATAAGCTATATAGTCGTTTATGATCCGTCCTTAGCAATTGTCCAGCAGTTTATTTTGACTGCAGTGCACTTGATGTTGCAGAATGGCTGTCTACACCTTTTATGCCAGTTTCGAAGGAATTCCGTCAGGCGTCTCCAAAATGAAAAACTCTCAAAGAATCGGGAGCAGAGATGGTATCATGATTATTGTGTGAGCTACAAATTGGATGTGAAGCAATCTGTACTGTCGATATTTAAATGAAGGATTAAAAATACATGAGTCCTCGAAAAGCAACTTCTTCACCATCAAGAAACAGGTTTTGAGATAATTTGTATAACATACTTTCTACAACAGTTTCGTACTAATTCATTACTAGTGCCAATAATTTTCTCAATCAAATATTCTTCATGATACACACGCAAATTATGCGACGGTGCGTATTTTGTATATACCAGTTGTGTCCGATAAGTATCCGGGTGTTTATTCCTATCAAGATCAGAAAAAAATCGTTTGTTTGTCCCTTTTGCTGAGCTACGAACTGTACTTAATAAACCACATTTCTTTCTTAGAACGTATTGTGGCCTTGTTTTTATCATTCCGCAAAACACAAAATCTCAATTATCATAACTGTAATATGATGAACTAAAGACTTTTCATTTTTTATCATGTTTTTGGCGAAATACTAATAACATGATAAAAAATCATGTTATTAAATGCCTTTGTTGCTGTGAAAAAGGTTACAGTGATGCGAAATGTGAGCTACGCGTACTTCGGATAGCAATGCCCTTTTTTTGTTCGTTTGGAGGATTTTCAATTGTTGACGAACTGTAGATGAAGGCTTTTAAATAAAGGGAATTAAATGTATCCAATGATCACAGAAAATTGAAAGACTGTCTTAAATTAAATAGAAACTGCACTTAATACACGTTAAAGAAACAGGATAAGTTTAGTGTTCTAAAACGAAGGAAAAAATGACACGACACGATCAGAAGAAACCGCAACCGAAAGAAGAAAACATTCATTTTGAAGAAATAATGAAAATGAAAGAAATTACTGTCATGGGTGATAACCTTTGTCTAAATCTCAAAGAATAAGAGAAGGAAGAAAGAAAGAAAGAAAAAACTACGCGGTTTTGAGTGAGATGCTGCTTTAATGAGCACAGCTCTCGAGACAATTAGTTGTTCGGGCATAGGTACGAGTTGACACATCCGATCCAAGCGATTTTTTGCATGCGATTGGACATCATGCATGGTCAGATTTTGACGCCTTCCGCTTCCCGAAATTCCGTGTCAATGAGGAATAATCGTCCAAAAACGTGGATTTTAGGGGAGTTTCTGGGTTTTGAAAAGGGGTCGTTTGTTACCTATCCCCTGCAAGGATTTTCAGCCGATCGGGGTGACACTTGTCACAGAGAAACAGAGGGTTATGGTGAGTAACATGGGATTGGTATCATGGTGATTGGTCATGTCGTATAAAAATAATCACCATTAAAAAACTGACCAATTTTAATAATAATTGAAAAAATCAGCTCTCTGTATGAGACTCGGGACGATAAGTTGTTCGGGCATAGCTACAACATGACACATCCGACCACCATGATTTTTGGCATGCGATTGGACATCGTACATGGTCAAGTGTTGACGCCTTACGATTCCCGAAATTCCGTGTCATTGAGGAATTTCAATTAAAACTAGATGGACTTTTACTTGAACCGTTTCACGAAAGTCGGCTCACTAACATTCATTAAAAAAATCGTTTGAATTGAAAAACGAAAAAATGGAAAGATTTAGTCTGTTATCTCAACACTTGCTTAATCTATAATAATAAAAGGAAGTTTGTGTATGGTGTATGTGTTTTCTTTCGTGATACAAAATGAAAAACGTGGTTCCCGATCTGAGTGTGTCTTTACACTTTGTTTAAATGCAACCTAATCAGAACTAACGTGAAGGCGTGAAGGAAAGTAGTTCATGATAAATTTTAGGCATTTCGTTTTTAGAATGTTTCGTACTTTTGTTCTGGAAGTCAAAAGTTTAACGCGTTCGTTTTTTAGTATTGCTTATAATAGACGCCTTAATGAGATTAGATTTTGCAATAGCTTCACTCAGAATTTGCCAATTGTACCCGATTTATCGGTTACCGTTGGCAGCTTGTTCTAGCGACATTATAAATACAGTAAAATGTATTTATAATCTTTATCTGGCGACATTATAAATACAGTTAAATGTATTTATAATGTCGCCAGATAAGTAACTATCTACAACCACATCAGTGGTCTTGTCGTTCATTAATTCATTCGCAAAGGCAATAACATATTCTCTCAGGATTTTGTCACTGCAGAGTGCACCTTCGCTTTTAAATCTGCTGCGAGCCAAGTAGACATGCCCTATTTCATCCGTAGTACAAAGTCAGGTGCCTCAGATCAAACAATGAGTGGCTTTCGTTTAGCTCATACATGAAGCTCTTATATACTAAATTACTTCGGTGATCGAAATATGTAGAATGCTGGAACCTAATCACTTCCACTTGGAGAAGAACCTCTTCAGAGGTTGTGAAAACACATATTGGTCCGCGAAGGCTATCGATTCCGTGTCCCCTCACTCCGGAGTAAGTCGTTCTCCCAACTGAGCTAAGCGGACAGAATGTCTCGTGGCAGATTTTTCGTCTTGACACATGTTTTCACCTCTGCAGTACGTCTCAAGGTGCTGAGGGACCTTTATAGGCTTACGAGTGCTAAGAAACTTTTTCTGTGCCTTAGAAGGCATTATGGTACTTTTCGTGGTTAGATGGTTGAAAATTCCAAGCAAGTGAGTTTTTTTTAAATGATCATGTATTCGGAAATACGAAATACTGCGTTTTATGAGCCAACATACTCATATCTTAACTGAATATTTCTATTTAATGGGATGAGAATAAACAGTCGGATCACGCACTTCGGCTTCTCCCGAATTGTAAGAGTTTAGCATAAAAAGAACGTTAACCCCTTTGTTTAGATGGCAGTCCTCAAAATAAGGTAATGAGAGGTGGCTTCTCCGTGGATTAAAATTACGCTACTCTGAAGGTAAACAGAAGAGAAAACTTCTAGATGCCTGAGGGTTAAGTGACATGAAATTGATGGTTGCAAAGGGTATTTCTACGAAACAACGAATCACCTGCGACCGGTTGCAATGAAAGCAATTCCCTAAGTTCATTACTTGATACCTTTCAGGTGACACAAGTTTTCTTACAGTCTTATGAAAAACGGCATAGCAGTGATATTGAATGCATGTGACTCTATTAGTTACATCTATTCAAAGTGATTAAGACGTATTAGTCACCTGAATATTTGACATTGTGTAGATCGACAAAGGAATATTTAGAAACGAATTCAATAATCTTAACATGAGATTCCCACTGAGGATTGTCAGTAAATTAGATTTCACATTGCTTTTGTAGATGTCAATGTTCTTCTTTCTGAAGGACATCGCCAATGCATTTTTCCACTTTTCGAATTAGAACTATACTACTTCTTTTGCTGCTAAGCTTGTGTTCGAGAGCTCGGTACAACACCAACAACGTATTTCTCCTTAGCCTTTCCGCAACAAAGCGGGGACACCTGTAAGTCTGCTACATTCACAGAAAGTGAAAGCGTCATGCAAGCTGTACGACCAAGTAGGTCACAGGGCCATTACATGTCTCTTTCCAGTTTTATTTCAATTTATTTTAATTACTTAACTATAACTAACTAAAATAATGACACACAGAAATAATGAACTATAACAAATTGAAATAAATCTGGAAAGAAATCCGAAAAATTTTGAAGCACTTTCTAATACAGGAATAAATACATCTGTTAAGATAGGTGAATGAAAGCAGTCAGACAGAGACACACAGAGAAGTGTTGCCTATCAAAGGAATTCCCTTAACGGAAAGAGAAGATAAATCTCGACCACATTTGTTCATTTCTTGTTGTTGTTTTCTTTTACAGCCGTTTTTTTCAAATTAATTTGGTTTTGTCAAAATGAATTTTCTCATAAGAATGTAAAAAATTGGGATTACACTATTGTAACTTTCAGTTTTAACACAGGACGAGCTCGGATGTTTTCAAGTAGTGCTCGTATATTTGCAGTTAAAGCTCAGATTTTCCAGTGCAATATTCTCCGCTGCAGACACATAATTTTTAGTAATCGTTACGTATTCTGTCTTGTAAAGAGAGCGTGAATTTAAGTCCTTACCATCAGGGTGTATTCTGTCTTCGCATTTGACTTCATCATCATAATGGCATTTGCGTTTCTTGCTGTCAAACAACTTATCCTTGGGGCAAAAGTGGATTTTATATTGACCTTTTTTGCATTCATAATAAGCTTGACAATTCGTTTCGTGAGCGTATTTATCATCTTTAGAATCAGGACAGATGAATTTCGGATATTTTGTCACTTCTGAAAGAAAAAAACATATGGATACTTGCACAAAAGGTTTTGGAAAATTTACAAGCACTGGAACTAATTTCAAAAATCATTTTAAATTAATTCAACACATAACTGAATTTACTTGGCGCAAGTAGCACAAACCTGTTCAAGATTTTTTAATAATAAAAATATAAATATTCAACATTAAAAATACCTTTGCAAAATGTAAGAGAAGGTTATTTGTATTGGGTCGAAAAGAAAGCAATATCAGCAAATGCAAGGCAACAGAAAACTGCTAATTACTGTGTATTCAGGTACAAATCAGTCCAAAATGTAGTCGCCATTGTTTTCCACGATCTTCTCTCATCGTCTGCGCAGCTGTTCAATAACTTTCCTTTAAAAATATAGCGGCGTGAGCGTAAAGATGTTAAGTGCGCGTTCGACAACATACCGGTTGGTGAGCAGCTGTATTTCCAGGAAATGCTGCAACGACCAGAAAAGGCGATAGTCGCTTGAGGGAATGTCAGGGAAAGTAGACTGGGTGCGACAGCAGTTCGTAGCCCAGGTCACTGATCTTGTGACAAGTCACCCGTGCTGTGTGAGGTCTCACTCCATCCTGTTGTAGGAGGACGCTCTTGGGGTTCAGAAGTGTTGGTCGTTTCGACGTGAGAGATGCGTGCATATCGTCGAGCTGACGTCAGTGTACATCGGCGGTGATAGTGTTGTCGCGTCAACAGCTCGAAAAAACACCACACCATTCAAATCCCAACAAACAGACAGCAAGACCTTAGGTGGATATGAGACGGCTTTGGGCGTCGTCATGGGCTTCTGTTTTGGGTTCGACCAATGTTTCCTGGTACTGATATTGTCCTACAGGATCTATTTTTCGTCACCTGTCACAATGTGGCTCAACGACTGTTCAACGTGGTCACGTGCAAGCAAGGAAACGCATGCGATTTGCTTTCTGCTCAACTGTGAGGTGATGGAGTACTGAAACACTCCTCTTGTTTACCTTTCCAATTTGACGCAGGTGCGTGATGATGATCCTGTGGGTTGTCCCCATCTGTTCGGCCAAATCCCGCGTGAACATACGTGGGTCGGTCGCAGCTAAGATCTTCAGCTTGTCCATATCCACTGTTGCGGGTCTTCCGGCTTTAGAACAGTCTGAAAGGTCAAAATTTCCTTCTCGAGAGCGTTCGAACCAACAACAGCACTGACTATGCGATACGGCATTGGGGTACACACTGGTAATGTTTCTCATAATACTTTCAGGGGTGTTACCACGACGAAACTCATACAACATGCAATGGTGAATATGATTCTTGTCCAGCGCCACGAAGGTTGGCGTTTCAGTGGGCAAGGCTTGTGACTTCGCCTTCTGACGGCTAGCTGCCACTGACTTAAGTCACCTACCTGCTCATTTCATACCGGTGTGCTGCACAATTTCTGTGGCCAATGAGCTGCTGTGGCCGGATTTTTGACTTCGGGAACTTAGTCATTGGATATTACTTTCTTTCCAACCCAATATATAAGAATAATATGGAAAACAGTCTCTGAAAATGCAACGGGAAATAAAAAGGATCATAAAATTTTCAAATTGAATCTGAGAAATTGATTTTATACATTACGAAGTCTAACAACAGAGCAATTAACATCTCTAAAGTATACGCAAGTGTGGCGCAGTTGTCAAAGTGATGGCTTCTAAATGTTCTTCCCAGCAGGGCCGGGTTCGTATCCCAGATATGAGGCGTGGGTGGTGAGCTGTCTTAAGCATGGCTTCCACGCTTTCCTGGAACAAGCGTGCCCCAATGTAGAGACAAGCGATTGTTTATAGCCGTTCGGGTCGCTCACGCTGGTTGTTAAACCCGAAGTAAAAAAAACATCTTCGAAGTAAAGAGAAAAATTACCAAGGCCATTAAAGAAACAGTGACAAAAATAGGTGGTACTAAGGGCAAAAACCTCATGAAGAAAAGAACACAATCAAACTGCTGATGAAGAAAAGAACAGAAGAAACAAACGAAGATGTTGATGCAGAGAACAGAAGAAACAAACAAAAATGTTGATGCAGAGAACAGAAGAAACAAACAAAGATGTTGATGCAGAGAACAGAAGAAACAAACAAAGATGTTGATGCAGAGAACAGAAGAAACAAACGAAGATGTTGATGCAGAGAACAGAAGAAACAAACAAAGATGTTGATGCAGAGAACAGAAGAAACAAACAAAGATGTTGATGCAGAGAACAGAAGAAACAAACGAAGATGTTGATGCAGAGAACAGAAGAAACAAACAAAGATGTTGATGCAGAGAACAGAAGAAACAAACAAAGATGTTGATGCAGAGAACAGAAGAAACAAACAAAGATGTTGATGCAGAGAACAGAAGAAACAAACAAAGATGTTGATGCAGAGAACAGAAGAAACAAACAAAGATGTTGATGCAGAAAACAGAAGAAACAAACAAAGATGTTGATCCAGAGAACAGAAATGCAGTTAAATAAAGAAAATGTAACTTTCAAAGTCGAATACATAGAACTACGTGAGGCACTGCAAAAAAGTATCCCTGAAGACATGTCCTCACTGGTGACGTCTCCGTTCGCCAGGCTTGAAGGAGTCATTCAGGTGCGAAATCCGTCAAATCACAAATTAAATGTAGCTCAGACGACTGCATTCTCTTCTTTTATCTGGCGTTTACGAAGAAGCAAATTCTGTAGTCTGTCTTGCGCAATGAAAATACAAAAAGAAAATTAGTTATGGAACTAATTTTACAGTAAATATAGTTAATAATTTCAAGCGCTTACAATTCTTTCGGAATGTAACTTCATGTGTGATGCCTTGAAAACAGAAAACATTTCTTTAAAATTGTAACAAATGTGAAGAAAATTATTGTTTTTCGGATCTCGAAACTCCTACTATTCGCAGCATTTCTATTAGGGGGAGTAAATAATTTTTGTTTCGGATGTTTTTTACCTTTTTCTAAATAATCTTCATTGAGGAATCAACACACACGTTTGTACAAATAAATATTCGGTTTCATCTTCCTTGGGTTTGGTTTTCGGAGTTTTACGACAAATGGCAATAAGCAGTCCCGTCCCATATTTAGGGCCATTGGTTCCTGGGAGGGACGGAGTCCGTGCCTTCGAACTAACACAACAGCCATGACACATGGGGAGACTTGAAACCTCGCATAATTCGGGCGATTAACCTGAAGTCCTTGCCTCTGACCACTAAGCGACCGGGGTAGCGGAGGTTCTGTTTCTTAAAACTCTAGGAAACAATGTATACAAAACCAAGCCATTCAAAAAAGAAGTGGAAGGGTAATCCCAAATAGTGGATTTTCATGCCCATAGTAACGCTTGATAAAACGCCCCTTCGCTGCGCTGAATCAACCCCCCCCCCTATTTGGGGATATTCGGCTTCCCATGAATTTGCAACTTAGAAATTAATTATATTTTCAGCTTCGCGAGATACTCCTCCGCAGGCAAGAGCTACGTTACCAATTAATACTTTACTTTCTCACGTGTGGAAAATGTCTACACGAACCACCGCAAGTTGTTAGGTTAGGAGGATTGCTTCATTGTCTCACTTAGATTTACCGAGGACTACGCTGACTACAGTGTTATGCCTGTATGCAAAACCTGTTACCAAGGGATATGGCTGGAAATAATTTCCCTTTGGGATACAAAAAAAGGAAATTTCGTAAGCACAGCATAGGTCACGTGGGAAAGAAAAAACTCCATACTTTTTATTTCCATCTATATTTTCAACTCATTTCTTTAGTTCGTTATTTAATTTTCGAACGAAATTTATTGTATTTGTAGAAAGCGCTTATAATCACTATAATCACGCGAGTTTTCTCTTACATAGGTGAAACTGACGGCGTACCGGTTTTTTATTTTGTTTACAAATTACTGCACGGTTGAGTAGAAGAATATGCTTACTAAAACAAATACAAATAACTCTTGATGCTGGTGCGCAATTACCAGATTGAAATAAACAAGCACAGCTAAAGATTCCTGCACTGACAGTGATTTTAAGAAGACATAGAAATTTATGAAATTTTTGTTGAACTTACTTTCAGTAGTTGTAATCACTGTCGTAGTTTTGATCGTCCTGGGAGTGGTATTATCATCTAAAATGCATTAAAGAAACTTCTCAGTGTTATCCGATACAGACAATGTAATACTGAAATCATCAGAATACCCATACACTCTGATGCCACACTCAAAATTATACATATACTGTATATACACAGAATGAAAGACTAAGTTAAATACATTTTCTTTGGTTTTCAATTTTCTTTGCAGACAGTTTGCTCTAAAATTATCACTAATTTTAGTAAATTTCACTTACGAGCGTCACAACGGATACTGCCTGTTCAGAAGAATGTAGAGGGTTCCGCGAATACCATGAACAAATCAATGGACTATATTACGTATAAGCAGTCGTCCGTCGCTAATTCAGTGGCCGTGGTTCGGAGAAAGGGAGCGAACCCGTCTTGAAAGACAAGTTCACCATCCGGGCCTTACTCAGGAATCCAACCCGGACCCATATGTAACGAGTGGTTCGAAAAGGTAGCACTATGTTCGAACTGAACATCAGTGAGGTGTGCGAAAAGGCAACTAAACTGCAGTCCAAAAATAACACAGTGGCAATTGTTCTCTAAAGGCAACATGTGTATGAACAGGGTTGTCACGAATTGTTCAATAGGCTGTTGAAATTGTAGAAATCTAGGCTTCTCAATTCTTTTTCTACCCAATACAGCGCCGTATAATACTGTCGTCCGTCACTGAGTGAGATGGTACTCATAACGTCAGGCGTACCAGCTCACGTAACTGTGCGATTGCTCACATATTATATACTGACTGTTTAAATCTCAGTTCTACGAAATAAAGATTGGAATCATTTTGCCTTCTTCGGAGGTTCACAACAAGGTCTAACGACTTGCTTTAGTTTGCACTTCAAATAACTCGAAAGGTCTGCTTTGAATTATATTAGCATCAGCGTGAAGGTTCAGTGCTCATAGGGATTTCACAAAAGTAATTCCTAAAGAAACCCTTGGTTAACTGCAGGACATACTTCAGCATAATTCGATTGGTCATTTTGTCTTTCGGGAACTAACGACCACCATGAGCAACTCTAAAGACGACAAGCAGTCACCCAACCCTTATTCAGGGTCATTGATTCCACGGAAGGAACTGAGTCAGCGCCATCGCACAAAGATGCCACCCATGACTGAGCAGCAGCTCCAACCCAAGCCCACCACACACTAATGGTCAGTAACCAGTGCCTCAGATCACTCGGCCACCGGGGCGGCAGATTGATTTATAAATCTTTCACGAATATCTCGGGAACTACTGTACAAGCGTTGTGATATGTCCTAAAAATAGTATAATTCCTAAACAGAACACGAAATGTTTGTTTTATTGTACAAGGAGTGTTCAAATGAAAAGGTACGAAACGACACTGTGGGTATAAATGAAGACTTTATTCAAAGTATGCACCATAGGCCGTAGCACAACGATCCCATTGATTAACGAGCAGAAGGATTCCTTGTTCCAAGAATTCCTGTGGCCGTGACGAGACCCAGTCCTGCACAGCGTCCGTGAGTTCGTCTTCCGAGTGGAAGCGCTTCCCTTTCAGATGTTTTTTCAGGGGACCAAACACATGGAAATCGCAGGGCGACATGTCCGGGCTGTAGGGCGGATGGTCAAGCTGCTCCCACTGGAACTTGGCCAGTTCCGCGTGTGTGACCTTGGAGACGTGGGGACGCGCGTTATCATGGAGCAGAACCACACCCTCCGTAAGCAGCCCCGGTCTTTTGTTCTTCATGGACCTGCGTAGGTTTCGGAGTGTCTCACAGTACACATCGGAGTTAATGGTTCGCCATCCCGTTCTAACACGCAGCGCCGCGTCAATTGGACGGCGCTCTTTATAAGAGCCTCTGCTCTCTCCTGCGCATGCGGGCGCCCGCGCATGCTCCGATCCACGCCGGCGCCTCCAATCGCATCCCTAGATGTGTCGCTACGTTCTCCCATAACGGCATAGGCAAATATGTTAACGGTTACGTTCTTATGACGTTTCGTACCTTTTCATTTGAACACCCCTAGTACTTTTGAATGGGATTCTTCCAATAACTTTGTGTTCTACCAAATATTTCAGCCGATATATTTTTTTTTTTGACTAGGCCACGAACATCATACAAAGAGAACATTTTCTTTGCGGGTATGTTTAGACTGCACGTAGTCCAAAAAATGTTCTTTACGAAAGGAATATATGCGCTCACGTACCCGAGATTTTGTCCCGAGCTCCATCACCGTCGAACAACTGAAATTTTAGACTGGATGCTAAGGGACAAGAAAAAGCCAGAAGAAGATCATGTCGAAGATGGGTAGATGAAAATTGCAACCATGTTGGTGCGATATTGAAGAGACAGGCTCAAGACAGAAAGTTGTGGAAGAAACTTAGGGGGACCTTGATCCAGGAGTGTACTGACAATGGCTAATGATGATGATGCTAGATATACACTTAAGTGCCAAAAAAACTGGTACACCAGTGTAATACTAGGAAATTTCCCCACGGGAGCGCAGGACTGCAGAAATACGACAAGGCATGGACTCCACTAGCTTCTGGTAATATGCTGTAGGCAAAGCACACCATACTTCCTGCAGAGCGTTCCACAATTCGGGTGTATTCCGAGGTCTCGGATTCCTGTGTTCGATAGCGCGTTGCATGGCATCCCAAATGTGTTCTATCACGTTCAGATCTGGGGCTCTTGGGTGGGATGGCAACATCCCAAGCTCAGATGAATGCTCCTCTAACCATAATGTGGAGTCCCAACACTTGTATGGAAATGCATTGTCCTGTTGGAACAGGTCCAACCCATCAGCATGAATGGAGGACATGAACGGGTGTACCTCGCCAGAAAGGATGCTCACATAGCGTTGGCCGGTCACAGATGTTTGCAGATGTACCAGGGGTCCCAGTGAAGTCCAGTTAAACACATCCCATACCATTACGGACCACCCACAAACCGGTACAGTTCCCTGTTGACAGGCGGGATCCATGGCTTCATGGGGTTTGCGCCACACACGAATCCTTCCATCTGCCCGATACAGGTGAAAACGCGACTCGTCAGACCAGGCTACATGTTTTCAGTCATCAAGTGTCCAGTGGTGTAGTTGCCGTGTCCAAGCGAGGCGCATAGCTCTGTGTCGTGCACCCATCAAGGGGATTCGAGTTGGGCGTCGGCTCTCAAACCCCATCTCGTGCAGGGTACGTTGCACAGTCTGGACGCTGATGCTTGTTGAGGCTCCAACATTGAATTTCGATTATACCTGCGAGAGTGTTGCACGCCTATCGCGGGAAACGAATCTTTACAGCCGTCGATGGTCACGTTCACCCAATGTCTTTTTACGGCCACACTGGTATCGTAGGTTCGAGGCTTTGCCGTAATTCGTGTAGTTCCGGTACACTCTTGCAATGGTCGTCCGTGAAAATCCGAACTCCGTTTATTCCTCCGAAATACTATGGCCCATCTCACGAGCGCCAACTATGAAACCACGTTGAAAATCGCTTAAATCGTTATTACTTGTCATTCTCATGCCGAAAACAGCTGTGACAGCTGGCAAGGATGTCTATCGCTTGATATACGCACTGTCGGACGCAGCCGAGTACGCGCTTAGATGACGTTGCTATGTATTTTGCATAAGCTCGTCTGTACCAGTTTTTCTGGCACTTCAGTGTATATATACTCTTTGATGTAAGGTCAGGTGATGCGTAACATCACAGCCTCTCCTTGACAAATGTCAACCCCGCCTTCTCGTGGTGCATCCTGTTCCCACTAAAGGGGCTCTGACGACCGCCAATAGCGGTATAACTATACCATCGGGATTAGAGGAAATTCTATCCCACACTCACAAACCCGCTTGGCCAGCGTGGTCAGTTATGGCCAAACCCCTCCAAAATGATTCCACAACTTAAATCTTGGCCCTCAGTCTCCGCCAGCTGGAATGTACCTGGCCAAGGCAGCGGCCAGTGCGACATGAAGGCAGAGGGTGCTAAGAATCCCCGGAGGACCGGACTAGGCTGCCATCTGATGCTGACCTTGGCTACGTATAATGGACGCTCCCTATCTTCTGATTCAAGGCTTCCTGAATTGGAAGAGGAACTACAAAGGATCAAGTGGGACATCGTGGGGCTAAGTGAGGTAAGGAGAAAAGGAGATCTCATTGAACTGAAAAATGGACATCTCTTCTACTATCGTGGGACAGATACTGGCAGAACTAGTGGTGTTGGATTTATAATAAACAAGAAACTGAAGAATAAAGTTGTAGAAGTTGAAAGTTCCTCTGACAGAGCTGCACGACTTGTTATAAAACTCTCGAAAAGATACCAGGCTCAGATTATTCAAACTTATGCACCCACCACAAGTCATCCTGAAGAAGAAATTGAAGAATTTTATGAGGAAATTTGTCATCTAAATAATAAAGGTAAGCAGCACTTGAAAATAATTATGGGAGATTTCAATGCAAAAATAGGACAACGGCAACAGAATGAACCTTTAGTAGGTTAATTCGGTCACGGCAACAGAAACCAGCGTGGAAATACTCTCGTTGAGTTTGCAGAGGCAGAAGGGTTTTTCATCTTGAACTCCTTATTCAAGAAAAAGCCACACAGGAAATGGACATGGAGACATCCAAATGGGACGACAAGTGAAATTGATTTTATTATGTGTAACAAAAAATTCGTCATAGAAGACTGCAGTGTGCTAAACAAGTTCAACACAGGCAGTGACCATAGATTGGTGAGATATAAGATGCACCTCAACACTAAACTTGAACGTGGCAAGCTCATAAGACAAACAAAATCTATTGACACAACCAACCTTAAAAAACACCATAATACCTTCAAGTTGGAACTGAAGAACAGGTTCTCTGCTTTAGAAGGCCTAACATCGGAAGAAGTGGATATTTCTGAAGTTAACAGAAAAGTAACCAAAGCTCTTATGGAAACAGCAACAAAATTAGCTGGGTCTAAGAACAAGTTGCATGTAAACAAATTATCAGGAAAAACCAAAATGTTGATGCAAAAAAGAAAAGAGATGAGGACAACTAAAGAAGATGTGACTTCCAAAGTGGAATATATAGAGCTATGCAAGACAGTAAGAAAAAGTATCACTGAAGACGTAAGAAAATTCAACTGTGAACTAGTGAGGAAAGCAATTGAAAACAACCAAAGCCTAAAGATAGCAAAGGGACATCTCAGTAAGGGAAGAAAACAGATTATGGCACTAAGAAAAGAAGATGGTTCTGTAACAAGAAATAGAGGCGAAATTTTGACAAGAGTGAAAGATTTCTACTTCAAATTATATGAAAGGGATGATACATGCACTCCAGACATCATGAAAGATACCAGTACCAGAGTTCCTCCAGTCCTTCCAGCAGAAGTTGCACATGCAATCAAGAACATGAAGCGGGAAAAAGCTCCAGGAGAAGACGGAATTACTGTAGACATCATACAAGAAGCAAGTGGAGAAATCGAAACAGTACTCGCCCAAATTTTCACTCGATGCCTTAATGAAGGAAAGATTCGTGAGGATTGGAACACCGCTACAATGATCCTGCTACATAAGAAAGGTGACATTGAGGATCTCGGAAACTACAGACCTATCAGCCTCATATCAGTAGTTTATAAAATCTTCACTAAAGTTCTTTCACACCGCTTGAAGGTAACACTGGACATGGCTCAACCGAGAGAACAAGCTGGATTCAGGAGTGGCTACAGCACAATAGATCATATCCACGTACTGAGAGAACTAATTGAAAGAGCGAGGGAATATGAACTTCCATTGTGCATGGCTTTTATCGATTATGAAAAAGCCTTTGATTCGGTGAAACCATCAGCAGTTACAATGGCTCTGAAAACCTGCGGTATTGAAGATGCATACATTAATATTATTAATAACATCTATGAAAATTCAAGTGCAAAGATTCGGCTGTTTGAAAATACAACACACGTAAAAATTGGAAAGGGAGTGAGACAAGGTGACACCATATCTCCGAAGCTCTTTAATGCCACATTGGAGGGTGTTTTTCAGTCGCTGAGCTGGGAAAACAAGGGGATAAAGATTAATGGAGATTATCTAACCCACCTTCGTTTTGCTGATGACGTAGTCATTTTTGCAACTACCCCATCAGAGCTGCAGAGTATGATCCAGGAACTTGCTGACAAGAGTAAAGAAGTTGGATTAAAAATGAACTTTCAGAAGACAAAAGTGATGTTCAATGCTTTTACAAGAAATGAAGATTTATCGATTGATGGAGAAAAGCTGGAGATAACAGACACGTACGTTTATCTTGGACAGCAGATATCAAGTGAGGGTCACATTGATGAAGAAATTAATCGGCGTACAAAACTTGCCTGGAGAGCTTTTGGAAGAAACAGCATAATTTTCAAGAGCAATATGCCATTATGTCTTAAAAGAAAAGTGTTTGATCAATGCATCCTTCCAGTGCTTACGTATGGTGCAGAGACGTGGACCTTAACTAAAAGAGACATACAAAGGCTGCAGACAACTCAAAGCAGCATGGAGAGGTGCATACTTGGTGTAACCAGGAGAGATAAGAAGAGGAACTCGTGGATCCGAAAAATGACAAGAGTGGAAGACATCATGATCAGAGTTAAATCTCTGAAATGGCAATGGGCTGGACATACTGTCAGAAGGACAGATCATCGATGGACAGCCGAAATTTTAGATTGGATTCCAAGGGACAGGAAAAGACCCAGAAGAAGACCACATGGGAGATGGGTGGATAAAATTCGAAAGTATGCAGGGGTGACATGGAGGAGACTGGCACAAGACAGACCGTTGTGGAGGAAACTTATGGAGACCTTCGTCCAGCAGTGGATTGATAATGGTTGACAATGATGATGATGATGATAATACTCTTTGATAGGAATGAAACTTCACATGCAAAAACCTGTCGATCTAATATGCAAATGATCGAAAATTCGAACCCATTGAATTAATTGCCTGAGCTACAGCACATCAGAACTGCGCTTCGTGATGGCGTATATAAAGGAGCGAATTTCGCTCGCTGGAAAAAACCCTCCAGTGGAATCGGATTGCGTGTTCCTACCTTGACTGTAACTATGCCTCGCCAGCAAATTCGCGGCTACTACGACCATATGATGGAATTTGAAAGGTGACTTGCAATTGGACTACATAATGCCGGAGAGAATAACTGACAAATCGCTCGACATTTGGGTCTGAGTGGTGCGGCAATTAGACGATGCTGGCAGGAATGGGTCCTGAACGGCAGATTTCAGCGCTAAGATGGCAGCGAACGTCCTATGACGACGACAGCACGGGAAGACAGAGCGTATGCCAGAGCAGCTGTTACAGCACCAGAATCGTTGCTATCAACTATCCAACTTGTGACCAATACTGCAGTGACTACCCGGACCATTAGCATTAGACTACAGGAGTGGAATCTACGCTCACGGCGCCCATTACGCAGCCTACCACTGACCAGTACACACCGTCGAGAGTAATTGCAATGTGCTGGGCTAGATCAATGTTTATTTGTTTGGACTAGGGAAAAATTGTTTTCAGTAATGTGTCCCATTTTGACATGAGCCCCGACGACCAGCTCAGACGTGTCTGGAGATTGCCTGCCAACAGGGAGTAATGGTCTGGGATGCCATTTCGTTTGATAGCCGGACCCCCTTGGTAGTCCCCCATGGCACCCTCACAGCACAGCGAAATGTTAACGAAATTCTACGACCCGTTGCGATGCAGTTCCTTTTGCGGCAACCCGGGCTTACTTTGCAGCAAGATAACTCCCGGCCACACATGGCCTCTGCATGGATTGTCTTCATGCTTGCGACACACTTCCTTAGCCTGCCAGATCCCTATTGAGCACATTTAGGATGTGATGGGGCGTCGTCTGCGACCTTCCAAGAATGTCGACGCATTAGCCCGGTAATCGGAAGCCATTTGGCAAGACATCCCTCAGAACACCATCAGCCAACTTTACCAATCAATGCCACGTCGGATAACACCTTGTATCCAGACCAGAAGTGGACCAACACCATATCGACTTGCTCATTTTGTGTAGCTCCTGCTGTCCCATAAATCATCCATTTGTTCTGAAATTCTAATCATTTCGTTTTCTGTACATGAAAATTAAACACACAAACACTGTTGAACACATTACTTGTACTTGTACATTAAACGTACCACAACGAACCTGAAACCTTCGAATATCATTTTATCTCTATCATTTCGCAGTTCTAAAGAACACAAAAATAAAACTTGCTAAAGTTTCCTGAAGACTTACCTTCTGGTCTTCTCCTTTTCCCGCAGTCTACGTCTGAGGAGTCCAAACACTTTCGACGCTTTGAGTCATAGTATCGTCCATCTCGACATTCCCTTACAGAAGATTTGCTGTCATGGCAGCGGTAGTACCAGTGGCAATAACTGTCATGATCGAAGCGACCATGAGACTTCTTGCATTCAAATTTGGGATTTGGGTCCACTACTTTGTCCTCGGGTTCATCGGGCTCGTCTGAGAAACAAAGATTTATATGTGCAAAAAAGCTAAGAGGAAACTGACCATTGCAAAACTAATAACGATCAAATAGAAACCTGCTCAATACACACAAAAACTGAAAACGAGACCAACGCAAAATATAAATATTCTTCTGAAAGAAATATAAATTAATTCACAATGCGAAATACTTGTTAACATCCTTGTAATGCATATAATTTTGATTCTGCAACTCAAAGTTGCATGCAATGATAAATGAAACCGAATGGAAACCAGAGGAGTTTCATTTCACGACACATGTCAGTAGAGGTTACCGCAAGAAATAATTCATTAAATTTCGCATCTAGGAATAGCTCATTAATTTCCTACTACTTCGATCGTCATGTGCAAATGGAAAATATTGATTTAAAATTTACATTATCTTTAGTTGTAGCAGGTGCAACATTTCCGCACTGTACCGGTTATATAAAATCACTACCTAAATACCCGTTCTTCGTACGTGATAATATTAAAATATAGTTGGCATACAGATGATATACATGATATACAGTTGAAATGGTCTTACACTGCATATTTCTTCGCTCTTTTTTGAAAGACATCTGCCTGACTTATTCTGCTAGACGGCACATAAGCAATTTCGTTCATAACTGTAAATTTAAAACTTCAAGCCTACACGAAAAAAATCAAAATGCGTCGTTACTCCTCACTTTCATCGTTAAAACATTAATAGACAACAGAACAAAATAAAAAGAAAGCAGAACAAAATACGTTGTTACTTTCAGCCTAAATGTAAAAAGAACCTTGCTTATAAACAATTTCGTTCGAAACTGTACATTTAAAAGCTAGCAAGTCAGATGTTTTTGGAAGCATGAGCAAAATTGTGTTGCCACCGCTGATATCTCAAGGGCAAAACCTTTTTTTTTTTTAATTTTAATTACTATGAAAATTTACCCACATACTTATATTTATTGCAGTCCCCTTACCACTTATATGACGTCACTGTTGCTTGGGTGAAAACGAATGACATTGGTAATTTGATTTTGCCTGAAAAAAAAAACAAAAAAAAACACTTATATGACGTCACCGTTGCTTAGGTGAAACCGAATTGAATTTGATTTTGACTCAAAAACCCTTGCCGTTCGATATGTCAAACGTTAACAAATGTTTAAATGCAAAGCATATTATGATATAGCGCTTTTTACTTGATTTTTAAGTTTTTTTGTTAAACAAATTCAGAACAAATAAATTTCGAACAAAATATGCAAAACGTCCTAGCGTTATCAAAGCTGAGTTATTTAAAAAACTCATTCCGACCAACTTAAAGTTATCGTAAGAAAAAATCATTTCTTATTGCGACTCCATGTTGTAAAAGGAACATTTCTGCCAAATATGAAAGTTCTAAGTTCAGTAGTTTCTGAGATTCGGTGATGAGTCAGTGAGTCAGTGAGGGCTTACAATTTTATATGTACAGATTTCGGTATTTATGATCCACCCTAATGCTTACAAAGATCATAGAAATACAGTAGTGGGCAAAAG
Source organism: Macrothele yani (assembly GCA_039090855.1). Taxonomy (NCBI): domain Eukaryota; kingdom Metazoa; phylum Arthropoda; class Arachnida; order Araneae; family Macrothelidae; genus Macrothele; species Macrothele yani. The sequence continues at coordinate 76,715,028 of CM077025.1, read as the reverse complement.
TATTGCATCGCCTGCAAAAACTGTGAATGTTTAAGTTTAATTCTTTTTTTAATTTAATTTTCATAGTTATGCCATCGTTTATATGTCATTAAATTCGGAATAATTTAATGGCCATTTCAAAAATGTCTTAGTTCTTTCTGTAGATACTTCTGTTCTTAAGATACGACATAAAACATGGATTTTGACAAACACACTGAAACTCACGTTAACTGAGAATCAGTTGTTACAGCCAATCATAGACATTATTTTACCTGATTGGCTGCTTCCTAATGCTGTCCTAATGCTACTACAGCCTTTATAAGGGTGACGCAGAGCTACTAGAGTAGAGATGGGGAAACCGAATCTTTGGATTCGACTCTATGACGTAGAAGTCTTTTTCGTACTTCTACGTTATTTTAAAAAACGTAACCATAAGATGAAATAGTTCCTAAATTAAACCTTAACGGCCAGACGAAACATGTAAACAACAGAAGTCAAACTTACGGAAAAGATGCTTTATTCAAGGATGTAGCCAACACATCGTAACATAGCATACCATATTGCATTAAACTCTCCACACACCACACCGCTCTTAACACAACGCTCTACAACACAACGCACAACTTGCCACACTTCTCCAAGCAACGCTCTCTAGCAACGCTCAACTTTACAACGCTCGCCAAGCAACAGTTTAGTCGTCGTTTTTATATCTCGTTCTTATCTTATATCAGGCATACGTCACGTTCATTCAACCTCAATTATGTTGCCAACAGTATTCGTTTGAGAGAAAAGATATCACGTTCAGAGTGAAGTATAACTGAGAATAAACTCAAGATTTACGTAGGGAAAGAAACTAAAAAGGAACGTTAATTTAGAATATACGTCATAACTCACTAAAAAGATTCGTTCGGATCCTTTCGTTCGTTGATGGTTTCCGGGTTAGTAGACAATTTTTAAGTTTAAATTTGTTTTTAATTCTCACGGAAAATTTGTTCCTCGGATTTCTTATAAGTTCTTTTCGAAACATTTACATAATTTATTGCATTCGTACACTTCTGAATAAGGTAAGATTTTCTGACTAGAACATGAGCCTCACTGAGACACCACGGTGAAATTTCGATGTCTAGTACAAAGTTATTCTGACTGATTCATTCAGGAAATCGGCTCTTTTGCGAAATCTATTCTTTTCAGTAAGATTCATTCTTTTCGAACGAATCGTTCACGAATGACACATCTCTATACTAGAGTATTGCAGTGGTTGCTTCTTGTTGTTATCAGGATATAATTTGTGCATATTGTCAACAATGGTTAAAACTGAGGAATTGTCCACAGTGGACAGAGTAAAAATAGTTGTTCTGCATGAAATGGGGTATTCCTCCAGGCAAGTCGCTGAAAGACTGGGCTGTAATCAATTTAAAGCTATTAGGCAGCTGAAGAAAGTAAAAGATACTGCTGATATAAAAAATATGCGTCGCAGTGGAAGGCCCAGATCCACTACAACCAGGCAGGACAGAATGTTTAGAAAGCTAAGCTTAGCAGACAGGATGCTCAATTCATCTAAACTGCTTCAAAGATGGTCTGAAGTGATTTATGTTACTGTTGGGAGGAGGCTGCTTCACCATGACTTACATGGCTGCACAGGTAGGCGTAAACCACTGTTGATTGCAAATCAAAGACACCGTAGACTTCAGTGGGCAAAACAGCATATCTCATGGACAACCAAGCAATGGGAAAATGTTCTTTTCATTGATGAATCAGAACTTTGCCTTAATGGGAATCAGAGTAGTCCCTATGTAAGGAGATTCAAACATGGAGAATTCCAATTCCATCCAAGTCGATCCAATTCGCTTAGTGAGCATCCGGAGGAGGTTATGGATTGGAGGCTGCATGTGCGCACAATGCGTTGGGTACCTCTATATCGCCGATGGTATGGTAAATTCACTGAAATACATCTGGATATTAGAAAACAAGATGCTACCGTCATCTAGAAGACTTTATGAAGGAAACTATATTTTTCAAGATGACAATGCTCCCTGTCACCCTGCTAAAGTAGTGAAGAAATGGTTTCAGGAAGAAAAATGTTCATCACCTTGATTGGCCACCACATTCAACGGACTTAAACCCGATCAAAAATTTGTATTACAAAGTGTCTTATGAACTATCAAAAAAGAAGCAAAAAAACAAAATTCAACTCATAGAAGATGTAATTCAAATTTGGAATCGTATTGTTCAACCCAATCTTTTACAAAACCTTGTTCATAATATGCCAGCAAGGTGCAAAGCTGTAATTAAAGTTAAAGACTGGGCAACCAAATATTAGGTACATTTTATAAGTTTGCTTCATTATATTTCTGTATTTAAATGTTATTTATTCCGTATGAATTACAACGTTTTGTTGCTGTAAACCTAAGTATTGGATAAATGATCCTTTTCATTACATGTTCGATTGGGTCATAGTTTTAGTAATGTATAGAACAGAAGTAGCTACAAGAAAAACTATGACATTTTTGAAACCTCCGTTAACTTTTGTGTCTAATAACATATAAACGATAAAATAACTATGAACATTTGTTAGTTAAACAAAGAGTTAAACTTTAAAAATCACGGCTTTTGCAGTTGATGCAATACTTTTGCACACCACTGTAAGGGTCTTTTACAAGGAAGTCTCTCTTTAACATTTTTACTACGCTGATACTGAAACATTTTCTGTAGAAAATTAAACGCTATGGAACTTGTATTTATTAAGAGCTAGTCGAGTTTTTTCAGTTATTCGCAAGTTATCCGGAAAGAATAACTCCCAGGAAAAGCTATTAATTGCACTTTCAGTGTATCGGAGCAAGAATTCTGCTTACAATGCTGCCATCGCTCCAGACTTCGACACATTAACAAAACTTTTGTTACTTTTCAATTTACGGGACATAGTCATTGTTGTTATTCATACAGTGTATGCAGTACTGTCATTTTTGTGATGAATGAGTTCTCTTCGATGATTTATATTTCTTTCTCGTGTTTTTACTTCATCCTTATGTTTTACATTCTGGTAATATAATTCTTCTGACAGATTTACTTGTACACTGCCAGAGCAAGCCTTGCCTGCCTGTGAAAAGGTTTGTAAAAATTGAAAGCGGCTGGCTGTTGTTTGTGTGCATCATTCATTTTTCAACAGCTCAGGTTTCAAAGTATATGTGAGCGCACGACTCAAATGTGAGAACAATACTCCTGGCTTCGGCATGCTGGACATCGCATCGCTTTCGTGGCAAAGAAGTTACTGTTGCTTCCACTAGTGCAGTACAAGTAGACAATATTTAGGCTGTCAGCGGAAGTAATTCTCACAAAACTGATTTTTGATAAAGACGTTCTGTAGGTCAACTTTACAACACACAAGACGGTCCTGGTCGATCAGAGTTGAACTTTCTTCGCCATCTTGGAAAACAGGCGGCCAAATTAGATTTCCGCATTTTATAGGAAAACTATGCGTTGTAATTCTAAAAATGCAAATGAAAATTATTTGAATGTAAATTGGCAACATGCCATCATGAAGTTTGCGTTTCTTATACTGTTCTATGTTGTTCTGCTTTCAGGAGTTGGCAGTACTGATGACGGATCGGGTGGAGTGAAGTATAATTAGTAGAGTGAAAGAGGCCCACAGGTGATACTACGCAGTGTACGAAAACAGGATATTGTTTGCGCTTGTATTTGTTAAACAATATAATAGAAGCCACTCTCTCAGGTAACATCATGGATATTATCGAAAAACGTCTTGTTTGCGAAACTGATCTATCGGTAAGACAACGTGTAACAGTTAAAAAAGGAATTGTAACCCTTAGAAATTCCATTGTGAATAGAAGAGATGGAAAGCATCTGCAATTAAAAGGAGTTGAGAGTGCACAAGTTCGTGTAAAGTGCCGGAAAGATTGTACTATATTAGACTCCATTAAAGCTGCTCAGAAGAAGGCATAGGTTGTTCCAGTTGTATCGCCATTAAAATCAAAATTAAGATCATCGGTCGAGGTGACAAAATTCAATTTTTGCTCCTCTTGCTTATTTTGCGGAGAAGTTTGTAGTGAAGCAGATGAGAAGAAAAAGCCATTTGCAAGACGACGGAAAATAATTCTTGTTTCTACTTCACCACTTCCAACTGCCGTAATGAAACAAGTAAGCGAAAGAAGTGATGAATGGAGCAAAGAAGTCACTAGCTTCATGCAATGGGAATATCCGATTTTGTGGCCGAAGAAGCGAGATATCATCATGATTGCTAAACAAGTTTTTTTTTCATTCAAACAATCAAGTGGGAAAGGTAGATTACGTCCTGAAGACTTACATCAAGCCTCGACGTTTGAACAACTCTGTTTACATATAGAAAATTCCGATGACTATCAATTCACACTCTCTGAATCGTCACCGGTGGGTACTAAGAATGATAGTTGTTGGAGTTACACATCGTATTCCAATTATGCAATGGAAAGTATTGTGTCCATCAACTGTTCGGACACCAAAGTATGCATTGTCATATACAAATTGGGAAAACACATCTGACAGGTTAGGAGTGTCCTGATTCGTTACGATTGATGCTTCATACATCTTTACGTCGTGATAAGACGAGCAGCAGCCAAAGTTATATGTAACATCTACAAGAATATAGGAACCATATTTCCTGGGCAAATATACACTTAGACCCAATTGGATGGGTGAATTCAACTTCTTGGTCTGACAGCTGACATAATTTCATGAGAAATGGAAACACATTTTCCCTTCTTCAACCTTCGAAGTCGTTGTTTTCTTTCCGGTCATTAACTGCTTCAAAAAAAATTGTAAATAGACGTCTTCCATAAAATCGGCACTACTTGGGAAGGTGCCTGTTCCTAGAACTTTCGATTTTATATCTGTTCTAATTATGTCAGCAGCCGCCGTAATTATCCTCCTCCTTTCATCTTCAGGGATTTTTTCTCTTTCTTTGTACTATGACTGCGTTAATATTTTATGGCCTGCTCCACGGAAACATACGACGGAAGGTTTAAAACGCATTCCACTTGTTATGATTATCTGGCCACCATATTTTACCTCTAATTTAATCTTCAACCACTTATAAGAGAGGTCATACATAAAACCCCATTAAATTTGACAATTCAGAGGGTCATCGAAATTTTCGATATGTAAACAGAGTTGTTTAAACGTCTAGGCTTGATGTACTGTAACGTACCAGGAGATGTGACGTACCTGCCAGAAGAACGCACACGACATAAAGGCAGATAGGAATCAGAATAAAATGTCCGCGTAGCTCATTTGGTAGAGTAACTTATTCCGGAATGAGGGGATCCGGGTTCGAATAATGGCGTGGACAGAAATGACGGAGAAATTTACTTCGTTATAATGGCGCCCGAACTATCCGGATGACCCGACCGTTCAATATCTCGCATAGGTGTGATGTTATTTCCACACCGCGAGATAGGAAAAATCAGAGAATCCCTTCTCCAGCACTTCAAAAAAAGAAAAAAATACATAAGGGTGAGATGATGTAACGTATACCAGGAGATGTGACGTACCTGCCAGCAGAACGCACACGACATAAAGGCAGATAGTAGTCAGAATAAACGTCCGCGTAGCTCAATTGGTAGAGCAACTTATTCCGGAATGAGGGGACCCGGGTTCGAATCCTGGCGCGGATAAAAATGACGGAGAAATTTACTTCGTTATAATGGCCCCCGAACTATCCGGATGACCCGACCGTTCAAAATCTCGCATTGGTGTGATGTTATTTCCACACCGCGAGATAGGAAAAATAAGAGAACCCCTAATCCAGCACTTCGAAAAAAAAAATAAGGAGGAGATGATGTAACGTACCAGGCGATGTGACGTATCTGCCAGAAGGACGCACACGACATAAAGGCAGATAGGAATCAGAATAAAACGTCCGCGTAGCTCAATTGGTAGAGTGACTTATTCCGGAATGAGGGAATCCTGGTTCGAATCCTGGCGTGGATAGAAATGACGGAGAAATTTACTTCGTTATAGGACGTTCTCTAATTTTCGCATTTGATCGTTTGAATTTAAAAACACTTGTTGAGCAATCATGCTGATATCTCGCTTCTTCGGCCACAAGATCGGATATTCCCATTATATGAAGTAGTCCTTCTTTGCTCCGTTCATCACTTCTTTCGCTTACTTGTTTCATTACGGCAGTTGGAAGTGATGAAGTAGAAACAAGAATTATTTTCCGTCGTCTGGCAAATGGTTTTTTCTTCTCATCTGCTTCACTACAAACTTCTCCGCAAAATAAGCAAGTGGAGCGAAAATTGAATTTTGTCACCTCGACCGCAGATCTTAATTTTGTTTTTAATGGCGATACAACTGGGACAACCTCCATCTTCTTCTGAGCAGCTTTAATGGAGTCTAATATAGTAGAATCTTTCCGGCACTTTACATGAACTTGTACATTCTCAACTCCTTTTAATTGCAGATGCTTTCCATCTCTTCTATTCACAATGGAATTTCTAAGGGTTACAATTCCTATTTTAACAGTTACACGTTGTCTTACCGATAGATCGGTTTAGCAAACAAAACATTTTTCGATAATATCCATGATGTTAACTGAGAGAGTGGCTTCTATTATATTGTTTAACAAATACAAGCGCAAACAATATCCTGTTTTCGTACACTGCGTAGATTCCACCTGTGGGCTTCTTTCACTCTACTAATTATACTTCACTCCACCCGATCCGTCATCCGTACTGCCAACTCCTGAAAGCAGAACAACATAGAACAGTTTAACAAATGCAAACTTCGTGATGGCAAGTTGCCAATTTACATTCAAATAATTTTCATTTGCGTTTTTAGCATTACAACGCATAGTTTTCCTATAAAATGCGGAAATCTAGTTTGGCCGCCAGTTTTCCAAGATGGCGACGAAAGTTCAAATCTGATCGACCAGGCCGTTCTTGTGTGTTGTAAAGTTGACCCACAGAACGTCTTTACCAAAAATCAGCTTTGTAGGAATTACAATGTACTTCCGCTGAAAATGCTACACTGCCGGACAATTGCGAAGGAGGGATGAAAATAGCAACGATAGCAACCGTAAAATGGAAGGCAGGAAAATGTGGAAATTAGAATAAGTGCGGGATACAGTAAGACGTGTTGTGCGTATGCAAATTTTGGATTGCCGAACTTGTTCGTGACGTCATACCGCTGATAAGAGATATAAAGGAATTGACGCGTATTGACCGTTGTTGTTCAAACGCAAAGTTGAAAGGGAAAGAATCAATTGACGAACTTGAAATTTTCAGTATGCCTTCCCGACATCACCTAGATGATTTTACGTGTGGCCGTATTATTGGCAAGATTGAAGAAGGGCGAAAAATAACAGATGTAGCCCGGGAGTTCGACGTCAGCCACAGTGTTGTTTCAAGGCTTTGGAAATCATTTCAAACAAATGGAGAGTGTAGCAAACGTCACGGGGGAGGTCGTGTTCGCAGTACGACACCTGCAGAAGATCGGTACATAGTGCTATCAACAAAAAGACACCGGCGCAGCACAGCTAGTGAGGTAGCAAATCAGTTTATGGCTGCTACTGGCAAGAGGATCTCTCGAAAAACTGTCGCCAGACGTTTGCATGAAGAAGGACTATACGCCCGCCGTCCTGTTGTGTGCATCCCATTGTCCAGACGTCACCGTACCGCCCGTTTGCAATGGTGCCATCAACATCGCAATTGGACTGATAACGACTGGTTTGCTGTTCTCTTCTCTCAGATGAGAGTAGATACAGTCTATCGTCTGATTGTCGACGACAGCTGATATGGCGTGAGCGTGGTACTGCATATTGTCCAGCAAACATACAGGAAAGGGACCGATTTCCTACATGTAGTGTCATGGTATGGGCTGGCATCATGATCAATGACCGTACGTCCACCTATGTGCTTCCAACTGGGAATATGACTGGCCAACGATACATTAATGATGTTCTGCTACTTCATGTTCGCATGTTCCGTGGTGCTGTCGGTGATAGATTCATTTTCATGGACGACAACGCAACATGTCATCGAACAGTCGCTGTCCAGGAGTGTCTTGAGAGCGAGGATATTCAATGCCTCGTATGGCCAGCACGTTCTCCAGATCTGAATCCCATTGAAAATATGTGGGATGCTTTGGGAAGGAGTCTTGCTGGTCGCCAATGCCCTCCAACAAACAAGGACACCCTCATCCGTGCACTGACAGAGGAATGGGATAAATTACCCCAACAGCTGCTTGATAATGTTATGCAAAGCATGACACGACGTCTGGAATCTTGCATCGCCCTCCATGGTGGCCATATCCAGTACTGACATCTTACGCCGGAACGCCTGCGGACGGTAATTGCATTTTTTCACGTTTACGTATTCTGAACAAAATGGCCTGTTTGTCCCTTGAACACGTTCCAAAGCCTTCTGGATTTCAGAGCACAATAAATTGTCTTTCTTGTAATGTCCTGGCATTCTGACATTATTTTATTTCACTTGGCATCCAACCACACCTACTTTTTTATACGCTATATAGTCGTTTATGATCCGTCCTTAGCAATTGTCCAGCAGTTTATTTTGACTGCAGTGCACATGATGTTGCAAAATGGCTGTCTACACCTTTTATGCCAGTTTCGAAGGAATTCCGTCAGGCGTCTCCAAAATGAAAAACTCTCAAAGAATCGGGAGCAGAGATGGTACCATGATTATTGTGTGAGCTACAAATTGGATGTGAAGCAATCTGTACTGTCGATATTTAAATGAAGGGTTAAAAATATATGAGTCCTCGAAAAGCAACTTCTTCACCATCAAGAAACAGGTTTTGAGATAATTTGTATAACATACTTTCTACAACAGTTTCGTACTAATTCATTACTAGTGCCAATAATTTTCTCAATGAAATATTCTTCATGATACACACGCAAATTATGCGGCGGTGCGTATTTTGTATATACCAGTTGTGTCCGATAAGTATCCGGGTGTTTATTCCTATCAAGATCAGAAAAAAATCGTTTGTTCGCCCCTTTTGCTGCGCTACGAACAGTACTTAGTAAACCACATTTCTTTCTTAGAACGTATTGTGGCCTTGTTTTTATCATTCCGCAAAACACAAAATCTCAATTATCATAACTGTAATATGATGAACTAAAGACTTTTCATTTTTTATCATGTTTTTGGCGAAATACTAATAACATGATAAAAAATCATGTTATTAAATGCCTTTGTTGCTGTGAAAAAGGTTACAGTGATGCGAAATGTGAGCTACGCGTACTTCGGATAGCAATGCCCTTTTTTTGTTCGTTTGGAGGATTTCAATTGTTGACGAACTGTAGATGAAGGCTTTTAAATAAAGGGAATTAAATGTATCCAATGATCACAGAAAATTGAAAGACTGTCTTAAATTAAATAGAAACTGCACTTAATACACGTTAAAGAAACAGGATAAGTTTAGTGTTCTAAAACGAAAGAAAAAATGACACGACACGATCAGAAGAAACCGCAACCGAAAGAAGAAAACATTCATTTTGAAGAAATAATAAAAATGAAAGAAATTACTGTCATGGGTGATGATAACCTTTGTCTAAATCTCAAAGAATAAGAGAAGGAAGAAAGAAAGAAAGAAAAAACTACGCGGTTTTGAGTGAGATGCTGCTTTAATGAGCACAGCTCTCGAGTCAATTAGTTGTTCGGGCATAGGTACGAGTTGACACATCCGATCCAAGCGATTTTTTGCATGCTATTGGACATCATGCATGGTCAGATTTTGACGCCTTCCGCTTCCCGAAATTCCGTGTCAATGAAGAATAATCGTTCAAAAACGTGGATTTTAGGGGGTTTCTGGGTTTTGAAAAGGGGTCGTTTGTTACCTATCCCCTGCAAAGATCTTCAGCCGATCGGGGTGACACTTGTCACAGAGAAACAGAGGGTTATGGTGAGTAACATGGGATTGGTATCATGGTGATTGGTCATGTCGTATAAAAATAATCACCATTAAAAAACTGACCAATTTTAATAATAATTGAAAAAATCAGCTCTCTATATGAGACTCCGGACGATAAGTTGTTCGGGCATAGCTACAACATGACACATCCGACCACCATGATTTTTGGCATGCGATTGGACATCGTACATGGTCAAGTGTTGACGCCTTACGATTCCCGAAATTCCGTGTCATTGAGGAATTTCAATTAAAACTAGATGGACTTTTACTTGAACCGTTTCACGAAAGTCGGCTCACTAACATTCATTAAAAAAATCGTTTGAATTGAAAAACGAAAAAATGGAAAGATTTAGTCTGTTATCTCAACACTTGCTTAATTTATAATAATAAAAGGAAGTTTGTGTATGGTGTATGTGTTTTCTTTCGTGATACAAAATGAAAAACGTGGTTCCCGATCTGAGTGTGTCTTTACACTTTGTTTAAATGCAACCTAATCAGAACTAACGTGAAGGCGTGAAGGAAAGTAGTTCATGATAAATTTTAGGCATTTCGTTTTTAGAATGTTTCGTACTTTTGTTCTGGAAGTCAAAAGTTTTACGCGTTCGTTTTTTAGTATTGCTTATAATAGACGCCTTAATGAGATTAGATTTTGCAATAGCTTCACTCAAAATTTGCCAATTGTACCCGATTTATCAGTTACCGTTGGCAGCTTGTTCTAGCGACATTATAAATACAGTAAAATGTATTTATAATCTTTATCTGGCGACATTATAAATACAGTTAAATGTATTTATAATGTCGCTAGATAAGTAACTATCTACAACCACATCAGTGGTCTTGTCGTTCATTAATTCATTCGCAAAGGCAATAACATATTCTCTCAGGATTTTGTCACTGCAGAGTGCACCTTCGCTTTTAAATCTGCTGCGAGCCAAGTAGACATGCCCTATTTCATCCGTAGTACAAAGTCAGGTGCCTCAGGTCAAACAATGAGTGGCTTTCGTTTAGCTCATACATGAAGCTCTTATATACTAAATTACTTCGGTGATCGAAATATGTAGAATGCTGGAACCTAATCACTTCCACTTGGAGAAGAACCTCTTCAAAGGTTGTGAAAACAAATATTGGTCCGCGAAGGCTATCGATTCCGTGTCCCCTCAGTCCGGAGTAAGTCGTTCTCCCAACTGAGCTAAGCGGACAGAATGTATAATGAATTAGCTTTATTTTCTTTCCGCTAAGCTAATTCATATGAATGATTCTCTTCCTACCAGCTAGCTAATGATATACTTGTACTAAGCTTCAAAATAGTGAATTCAAAAGGGTGTTGTTACTAGTTAATTACGAACGTAAACAAAGTCTTAACGCTGGTTATTTATAGTTATAAATAAATGTTATAAACCTAACAGCCAGACAGAGGACTGACAAAAACTATGAATTGAGAAAGACTAACTTACAGTAAGTTCTTTATTCTCAGACTCTTGGTCAACTAAAGCACACACACAACTAGTTTTACCATAATGAAGAATCTCTCCTCGTAAACAACAACAAAAGCTCTCCCTAAGTCTCGATGAAAGCGCCTATATACTAGCTACCACCACGTCATGACTTACACTCATTGCCAGATCTCATTCAGCGGGTGAAATAATATTTCGTTCAGTAAGAAGATAATTTACATAGTAAAATAAAATAACCAGAGATAGTAAAATCAAAAGGAAAGTGAATATAGAGTATACGTTACAAATGTCTCGTGGCAGATTTTTCATCTTGACACATGTTTTCACCTCTGCAGTACGTCTCAAGGTGCTGAGGGACCTTTATAGGCTTACGAGTGCTAAGAAACTTTTTCTGTGCCTTAGAAGGCATTATGGTACTTTTCGTGGTTAGATGGTTGAAAATTCTAAGCAAGTGAGTTTTTTGTAAATGATCATGTATTCGGAAATACGAAATACTGCGTTTTATGAGCCAACATACTCATATCTTAACTGAATATTTCTATTTAATGGGATGAGAATAAACAGTCGGATCACGCACTTCGGCTTCTCCCGAATTGTAAGAGTTTAGCATAAAAAGAACGTTAACCTCTTTGTTCAGATGGCAGTCCTCAAAATAAGGTAATGAGAGGTGGCTTCTCCGTGGATTAAAATTACGCTACTCTGAAGGTAAACAGTAGAGAAAACTTCTAGATGCCTGAGGGTTAAGTGACATGAAATTGATGGTTGCAAAGGGTATTTCTACGAAACAACGAATCACCTGCGACCGGTTGCAATGAAAGCAATTCCCTAAGTTCATTCCTTGATACCTTTCAGGTGACACAAGTTTTCTTACAGTCTTATAAAAAACGGCATAGCAGTGATATTGAATGCATGTGACTCTATTAGTTACATCTATTCAAAGTGATTAAGACGTATTAGTCACCTGAATATTTAACATTGTGTAGATCGACAAAGGAATATTTAGAAACGAATTCAATAATCTTAACATGAGATTCCCACTGAGGATTGTCAGTAAATTAGATTTCACATTGCTTTTGTAGATGTCAATGATCTTCTTTCTGAAGGACATCGCCAATGCATTTTTCCACTTTTCGAATTAGAACTACACTACTTCTTTTGCTGCTAAGCTTGTGTTCGAGTGCTCAGTACAACACCAACAATGTATTTCTCCTTAGCCTTTCCGCAACAAAGCGGGAACACCTGTAAGTCTTGAACATTCACAGAAAGTGAAAGCGTCATGCAAGCTGTACGACCAAGTAGGTCACAGGGCCATTACATGTCTCTTTCCAGTTTTATTTCAATTTATTTTAATTACTTAACTATAACTAACTAAAATAATGGCACACAGAAATAATGAACTTATAACAAATTGAAATAAATCTGGAAAGAAATCCAAAAAATTTTGAAGCACTTTCTAATACTGGAATAAATACATCTGTTAAGATAGGTGAATGAAAGCAGTCAGACAGAGACACACAGAGAAGTGTTGCCTATCAAAGAATTCCCTTAACGGAAAGAGAAGATAAATCTTAACAACATTTGTTCATTTGTTGCTGTTGTTTTCTTTTACAGCCGTGTTTGTCAAATTAGTTTGGTTTTGTCAAATGGAATTTTCTCTTAGGAATGTAATAATTTGAGATTACACTATTGTAACTTTCAACGTTAACACGCTTCGAGCTCGAATGTTCTCAAGTAGTGCTCGTATATTAACAGTTAAAGCTCAGATTTTCCGGTGCAATATTCTCCGCTGCAGACACATAATTTTTAGTAATCGTTACGTATTCTGTCTTGTAAAGAGAGCGTGAATTTAAGTCCTTACCATCAGGGTGTATTCTGTCTTCGCATTTGACTTCATCATCATAATGGCATTTGCGTTTCTTGCTGTCAAACAACTTATCCTTGGGGCAATAGTGGATTTTAAATTGACCTTTTTTGCATTCATAATAAGCTTCACAATTCGTTTCGTGTGCGTATTTATCATCTTTGGAATCAGGACAGACGAATTTCGGATATTTTGTCACTTCTGAAAGAAAAAAAAACATATGGATACTTGCACAAAAGGTTTTAGAAAATTTACAAGCACTGGAACTAATTTCAAAAATCATTTTAAATGAATTCACTTAACAGATAACTGAATTTGCTTGGCGCAGGTACGACAAACCTGTTCAAGATACATAATTAAAATATAAATATTAAACATTGGAAATACTTTCACAAAATGAAAGAGAAAGTTACTTGTATTGGGTCGAAAAGAAAGCAATATCAGCAAATGCAAGGCAACAGAAAACTGCTAATTACTGTGTATTCAGGTACAAATCACTCCAAAATGTATTGTTTTCCACGATCTTCTCTCATCGTCTGCGCAGCTGTTCGATACCTTTCCTTTAAAAGTATAGCGTCGTAAGCGTAAAGATCTTAAGTGCGCGTTCGACAACATACCAGCTGGTGAGCAGCTGTATTTCCAGGAAATGCTGCAACGACCGGAAAAGGCGATAGTCGCTGGAGGGAATTTCAGGGAAAGTAGAGTGGGTGCGACAGCAGTTCGTAGCCCAGGTCACTGATCTTGTGACAAGTCACCCGTGCTGTGTGAGGTCTCACTCCATCCTGTTGTAGGAGGACACTCTTATGGTTCAGAAGTGCTGGTCGTTTCGACGTGAGAGATGCGTGCATATCGTCGAGCTGACGTCAGTGCACATCGGCGGTGATAGTGTTGTTCGGCAGCAGCTCAAAAAAAACACCACAGCATGCAAATCCCAACAAACAGACAGCAAGAGCTTAGCTGGGTGTAAGACGATTTTGGGGGTAGGCATGGGCTTCTGTTTTGGGTCCAATCAATGTTTTCTGGTACTGATATTGTCCTACAAGATCTATTTTTCGTCACCTGTCACAATGTGGTTCAACGACTGTTCAACGTGGTCACGTGCAAGCAAGGAAACGCATTCGATTTGCTTTCTGCTCAACTGTGAGGTGATGGAGTACTGAAACCCTCCTCTTGTTTACCTTTCCAATTTGACGCAGGTGTGTGATGATGATCCTGTGGGTTGTCCCCAGCTGTTCGGCCAAATAATCCCGCGTGAACATACGTGGGTCAGTCTCAGCTAAGATCCTCAGCATGTCCATATCCAATGTTGCGGGTCTTCCGGCTTTAGAACAGTCTGACAGGTCAAAATTTCCCTATCGAGACCGTTCGAACCAGCAACAGCACTGACAGTGCGATACGGCATTGGGGTACACACTGGTAATGTTTCTCATAATACTTTCAGGTGTGTTACCACGACGAAACTCATACAACATGCAATGGTGAATGTGATTCTTGTCCAGTGCCACGAAGGTTGGCGTTTCAGTGGGCAAGGCTTGTGACTTCGCCTTCTGACGGCTAGCTGCCACTGACTTAAGTCACCTACCTGCTCATTTCATACCGGTGTGCTGCACATTTTCTGTGGCCAATGTGCGCCGTGGCCTGATTTTCGACTTCGGGAACTGTTTCATTGGATATTACTTTCTTTCCAACACAATAAATATAAGAATAAGATGGAAAACAGTATCTGAAAATGCAACGGGAAATAAAAAGGATCATAAAACTATCAAATTGAATCTGAGAAACTGATTTTATGCATTACAAGATCTAACAACAGAGCAATTAAAATCTGTTAAGTATACGCAACTGTGGCGTAGTGGTCTACGTTCTGGCTTCTAAATGTTCTTCCCAGCAGGGCCGAGTTGGTGTCACGGATAACGCCGTGGGTGGTGAGCTGTCTTAAGCATTAGCTTCCCCCTTCCCTGGAGCAAGTGGGCCCCAATGTAGAGACAATCGATTGTTTATAGCCGTTAAAGTCTCTCACGGTGATTGTTAAACCCCGAAATAAAAAATAAATATCTTCGAAGTAAATAAACATTCTTTCAAGTAAAGTTACCAAGGCCATTAACGAAATAGTGACAAAATTAGGTGATGCTAAGGACAAAAACCTCATGAAGAAAGGAACAGAAGAAAACTGCTGATGAAGAAAAGAACAGAACAAACAAACAAAGATGCTGATGCAAAGAACAGAAATGCAGTTAAATAAAGAAAATGTAACTTCCAAAGTCGAATACATAGAACTACGTGAGACACTACGAAAAGGTATCACTGAAGACATGTCCTCACTGGTTACGTCTCAGTTCGCCAGGCCTGAAGGAGTCAGTCATGTGCGAAAGCTGTCAAAGAGCAAATTAAATGTAGCTCAGACGATTGCATTCTCTTCTTTTATCTGGCATTTAAGAAGAAACAAATTCTGTAGTCTGTCTTGCGCAATGAAAATACAAAAAGAAAATTGGTTATGGAACTAATTTTGCAGTAAATATGATTGTTCCCCCAGAATGTAACTTCAAGTGTGATGCCTTGAAAACAGAAAACATTTCTTTAAAATTGTAACTAATGTGAAGAAAATTATTGTTTTTTCGATCTCGAAACTCCTACCATTCGCAGCATTTCTATTAGGGGGAGCAAATAATTTTTGTTTCGGATGATTTTTACCTTTTTCTAAAAATCTTTATTGAAGAATAAACACATACGTTTGTACAAATAAATATTCGGTTTCGTCTTCCTTGGTTTTGGTTTTCGGAGTTTTACGACAAATGGCTATAAGCAGTCCCCGTCAAATATTTACGGCCACTAGTTCCTGGAAGGAACGAAGTCGTGCCATCGAACTAACACACCATCCATGATACATAAGGAACTCGAAACCCCGCATAATTCGGGCAATTAAACTGAAATCCGTGTCTCTGACCACTCAGAGACCGGGGTAGCGAAGGTTGAGTTTCTTTAGACTCTGCTAAACAATGTATGCAAAACCAAACCACTCAAAAAGGAAGTGAAAGAGTTGTTGATTTTCATGCCCATAGTAACACTTGATAAATCTCCACTTCGCTGTGCTGAATCAACCAACCCTATTTGGGGATATTCGGCTTCCTATGAATTTGCAACATAGAAATTAAATATATTTTCATCTTCGCGAGATACTCATCCACAGACAGAAGCAAGGTTACCAATTAATACTTTACTTTCTCATGTGGAAAACGCCTACACGAACCAACACGAGTTGTTAGGTTAGGTGGATTGCTTAATTGTCTCATTTAGATTTACCGAGGACTCCACTGACCTTTGGGACACAGAAAAGAAAATTTCGTAAGCACAGCAGAGGTCACGTGGAACAAAAAACTCCATACTTTTTATTTCCTGCTACATTTTCAACTCATTTCTGGCGTTCATTATTTAAGGTTCGAACGAGATTTGATCAGATTTAACGTTGAATGTATTTGTAGAACGCGCTTATAATCATGCGAGGTTTCTCTTACGTCGGTGATACTAACGGCGTATCCTTGTTTGTTTTTTGTTTTTTTTACAAATTACTGCACAGTTGAGTAGAAGAATGTTCTTACTAAAACAAATACAAATAACTCTTGATGCTGGTGCGCAATTGCCAGATTGAAATAAACAAGCACAGCGAAAGATTCCTGCACTAACAGCAACTTCAGTGATTTTAAAAGGACATAGAAATTTATGAAATTTTTGTTGAACTTACTTTCAGTAGTTGTAATAACTGTCGTCGTTTTCGTCATCCTGGGAGTGGTATGATCATCTAAAATGCATTAAAGAAACTTCTCAGTGTTATCCAATACAGACAATGTAATACTGAAATCGTCAGAGTGCCTATACACTCTAATGCCAAACTCAAAATTATATATATATATATACACTGAAGAGCAATTGAATTAGAGATACCTGTCTAGTAACGTGTAGCACCACCTTTCGCCCTGAAGACGGCGGTGATTCGTCTCAGCATGGACTTGACAAGACACCGGAAGCGTTGGGAAGGCATACGGATCCACGACCCCTGAACAAGCTCCCACAGTTCACGAAGATTTGAAGGATGGGGGTCAGAGCCTCGAACATCTCTCTCGATGGCATCCCAGATGTGCTCGATGGGATTGAGGTCGGGTGATTTTGCTGGCCAAGGAAGTGAGGTCACGTCGGTGGAGTGTTCATCCAACCATTCGGATACAATTCGGGAGCGATGGCACGGTGCATTGTCTTATTGCAAGATGAGTTCCCCAGTGGGATGTTGAAGACACAAAAACGGGAACAAATAGTCGTCCAGGATATTTTGGTAACGTTAACCTGTGAGAGATGATGTCACACGTACCAGGGGTCCCATTTCAGTCCACGTTAACAGTCCCCAGAGGAGAATGCTACCCCACCAGCTTGAAGAGTACCCTGCTGGCAAGAAGGAACCATTCCTTCATGTGGTTTGCGCCGTGCTGGTAACCTGCCATCCGCATGTACCAACGTGAATCTCGACTCATCAGTCCCGGCAACATTTTTTCACGTGTCTAGGGTCCAGTGGCGATGTTCGCGCACCCATGCTAATCTTTGCACCCTCTGGTGTGCTGTCAGCAGCGGTACCCTCGAGGGACGATGGCTTCTGTACCCCATAGCGAGGAGATGGTTCTGGATGGTGTGGCTGCTTACACGGTTTTGTGCACCAGCGTTAAAATGCCGAGTGATTTCTTACACTGCGGCCCGTCTATCTGCTGTTACAATGCGAGCTTGCCGACGATGAACCCGCTCATCCAGAAGCTGTTGTCCACAGCATTTTTCCCTTGCAGGGATGGTTTTACCGGATTCGATGTACTCACGGTGCACCCGTGACACAGTGGCTCGTGAAAATCCCAGTGCCTGCACGACATTCGAGATGGAGTGACCAATTTGTCGGGCCCCGACAATTTGCACACGATCAAAGGCGCTTAGATCCTTCGTCTTACCCATATGCTTCCGATTCTTACTGATTCCCGTCGCATCACTCCTTATATTGTCGGATCGCATCATACGACATGTCGTTTCCGCTTACAGGGCCACATTTGCATAACGCCAGCTGTCTCTAATTCAATTGCTCTTCAGTGTATATACACTGCTGGCCACCCAACGTGCAACACCAAGAAGGACACGAGATAGCAAAGCCAGACTTACTGGACGCATAACAACAGATACAAAGATGAAACGATTGAGCTTACAGGCCCGTGCGACTTCCGGAACACGCAGACATCAATAGTTCGTGTGGCCCCCACGGCGGGCAATAATGCCGCTACACGCCGCGGCATCGAACGAAAGAGGCTTTGGATGTGTGCGTGGGGTATGTCGGCCCAGTCTTCTTCCACACGTTGCCACAGTTCATCAGACGTAGCCGCTGGTGGTGCTTGCCGGGCCACTCGGTTGCCGATCAGAGACCGGACGTATTCGATGGGCGAGATATCGGGAGAACAGGCAAACCACGGCAGCAGTGACACCTGGTGGGCCGTGAAAAATTATTGCACGATGCGTGCCACGTGCGGGCGCGCATTGTCCTGTTGAAACGTGGCCGCTGGCAAGCTGCAGGTAAGGGAGGACTACGGGCTCCAAAACGTCGGAGAGGGTGCGGTGGCTGTTGAGTGTACCGGCGATGCGTAGCAGAGGGGAGCGGGTGTCATATCCCATTGCGCACCAAACCATAACGCCAGGCGACGGACCGGTATGGCGATGCATAATGCAAGCGTCATACAGTCTCTCGCCGCGGTGCCGCCACACGCGGATCCGACCATTGTGGTGTTGCAGGCAATAGCGGGATTCGTCGGAGAAGACAATGTCGTGCCCTTCCGTAGTCTAGGTGCGGCGTTTAACGGCCCACTGCCGCCGCACTCGCCGGTGGTGTAACGTCAATGGTAATCGGAGCAATGGCGACAAGTCCCAGCTCCTGCAGACGACGTCGAACGGTGCATGCTGACACAGGTTGTTGCGCAAGACACCCTAATTCCTGCTCTAACGTTCATCATGTGGCGGTGCGAGCCGTCAATGCCCGCCGCACAACATGCCGGTCCTCTCGTTCGGTGGTGTGCCGCTGCTGCGGCAACCACTCATGTCGGTCCGTCCGTCCCCCCTGCACCCACCGAATCCATACTGGCCTCACTGTGGCCGGATGTCGTCCCACACGGGCGCCGATGTCTCGGAACGATAAACCGCTGTCGCTATAAGCCACTATTATTCCTCTGTCCAACTCCGAAGCGTGCTTGAATGACTGCCGTATTCTGCGACGTGGCATCAGGGAGCTTTCCACGCACAGGTCCGGCAGCACAACACACTTCCACTACTTACACCCCGCCTTCTGTGCACCCTTTTTATGGTGCTTCTCGGTGGCGTGCCGGGCGCACATGATTCGCATATGCCCTGCAATGTTAATCGTTTGCATATCCTCTCGCGGGCGACGCATGCTGCGAATTTCAGGCCAATCGAATGCTTCCTTCTTGGTGTTGCATTTTGGGTGGCCAGCAGTGTATATATATATATATATATATATATATACAGAAAACAAATAAGCTAAATGCATTTTCTTTTATTTTAAATTTTCTGTGCAAACAGTTTGCTCTAAAATGATCACTAATTTTAGTAAATTTCATTTACGAACGTCATAACGGATATTGCCTGTTCTGAGGAATGTAGCGGGTTCCGTGAACACTGTGAGCAAATCAGTGGACTATAGTATAAGCAGTCGTCCGTCACTAAGTCAGGGGCACTGGTTCGGGGAAAGGGAGAAAGCCCGTGCTACACGACAAGTACACCATCCGTGCCTTACTCAGGAATCGAACCCAGACCCATCTCTAACAAATGGTTCGAAAAGTTAGCAATATGTGCCAACCGAACATCAGTGCGGTGTGCGAAAGGGCAACTAAACTGAAGTCCAATAATAACACAATGGCAATTGTGCTCTAAAAACAATATGTGTATGCATAGGGTTATCGCAAAGGGTACAACAGGCAGTTGAAATTGTAGAAATCTAGGTTTCTCAATTCCTTTTCTGCCCAATACAGCGCTGTATAATACCGTCGTCCGTCACTGAGTGAGATGGTACTCATAACGTCAGGCGTGCCAGCTCACGTAACTGTGCGATTGCTCACATTGTATATATTGACTGTTTAAATCTTAGTTCTACGAAATAAAGACTGGAATCAGTTTGCCTTCTTCGTAGGTTCACAACAAGGTCTGACGACTTGCTTTAGTTTGCACTTCAAATAACTCAAAAGGTCTGCTTTGATTTATATTAGCATCAGCGTGAAGGTTCAGTGTTCATAGGGATTTCACAAAAGTAATTCCTAAGGAAACCCTTGGTTAACTGCAGGACATACTTCAGCATAATTCGATTGGCCATTTTCTCTTTCGGGAATTAACGACCACCATGAGCAACTCTAAGGGCGACAAGCAATAGCCCAACCCTAACTTAGGGGCATTGATTCCGCGGAAAGAACTGAGCCAGCGCCATCGCACAAACATACCACCCATGATTCAACTGCAACTCCAACCCGAGCCCACCACGCACGAATGGTCAGGAACCAGTGCTTCAGACCACTCGGCCACCGGGGCGGCAGATTGATCAATTAAACAGTCACGAATGTATCGCGAACTGCTGTACAAGAGTTGTGCTATGACCTAAAAATAGTGAAATTCCTGAACAGAACGCGAAAGGTTTATTTTACTGTGCTTTTAAATGGGATTCTTTCAAGAATTTTATGTTCTACCAAAATACTTTAGCCGATATTTTTTGCGTTTTAACTAGGCCACGAACATCAATCATAGCGAACATTTTTTTGTGGATATGTTTCGACTGCACGTAGTCCAAAAAACGTTTTTTACGAGAAGACTGTATGTGCTCACATACCCAAGATTTTGTCGCGAGCTCCATCACCGTCGAACAACTGAAAGTTTAGACTGGATGCTAAGGGACAAGACAAAAGCCAGAAGAAGATCATGTCGAAGATTGGTACATGAAATTTGCAAGCATGTTGGTGTGATATTGAAGAGACTGTCTCAAGACAGAAAGTTGTGGAAGAAACTTATGGAGACCTTCATCTAGGAGTGTACTGATAATTGTTAATGATGATGATGATGCTAGATATACACTATATTGACAAAAGTCACAGAGCACGTAGAAAAGAACACGACATAGCATTTATTATCATACATTAGCACGGTGTCGGTCCACCTTTGGCCTAAGTCACGTTTTTCTGAGCTCCGTGTTGTGTGCCTATTTAGTGTGTTTTATCGTGTGGTTCGTCATTTTCCTTTCGTGTTCCTTCAAGCTGAAGGTTCGTGCTTTGTTTTGATACATCTCCCAAGTTGGTGAGTAGTTTATTTTTTCTGTTATCATCATTTGAATTGTCGACCGAGCTGGTCGATTTCTCAGGCAGCCCTCGTCATTAACAATGGCGGCGGCTGCTGCTGATAAGAGCGATGTCCACGCCCATATCAGCGAGGCATTTCCTGCCGCCTCCTCCTCCTCCTCGACACGAGACCAATCTCCTCCAATGCTTGTAGGTGACGTCACCCAACCACTAGAAGTTGAAAGTGACTCCTCAACTACAGCTCAAGCTTCTTGCCCTGCTTCGACCAGTGACGTCAGTGCAGCGCAACCCTCTGTTGCTTTAAGTGAAGACATGGATTTGTCTGACAGCGCTGCTAATTTACCCTCTACTTCAACTCAGTTCAAACAGCCGGTTGCGTTGCAGCCCTCACGCTCGAGTCCTGCTCCTAGGGCATACTCTGCCGCTCTTACTGGAACAAAAGCTCCTTCCAAGTTTGTTGCAGAAGTCTTACCAGACTCGTACGTCATTGTTGATGGCCTTACTGCCACCATAGATATTCCCGAAGATTCCCCAGCGGGAAAACAATTCTATTCTAGAATGGACTTCGGAGTGTGTTTTGATGCGCTCCCAGACACAAAGTTGAAAGAATATAGTATGGCTCTCAAGCAGATACTTCCAGCTGGAGCCAGTATTACTCACATGGCTCGAAAACCTCGAGCTGTGTTGGTGTACTTTGCTCTTAAAGAGCATGCGGATCTTGTCTTGACAGAAGGTTTGTCCCTCAAAGACGTCCATCTTCTACCAGAACCTGTCTCTCAGCGTCCAATGCAGGTTACATTTTATCCGGTTCCACCTGAGGTGTCAGACGTTGCGCTGTGCACTGTACTCAGTAAGTTCGGCCGAGTTGTTGGGCCAGTTACTACTCTTTCAGCCGCGCCGAGAGATCCAGACGATAAATCCATAGGAGGATTTCGCCGAAGTGCAAGAGTGATCTTTCCATCTGATGAACATTTGCTCGCCTGCCCAAAGGTGCTCAACGTTCGTTGTGGACAGCAACGTAGGAGAATTGAAGTGACTACCTTCCTCCACTGCACTTTTTGCCACGGAGAGAATCATTTACGTGTGCATTGCCCACATCTAGCATCACAGGCTCCTAATAATTCTCCTACAACTTCTGGCCCTCTTCTGAGCCGAGCAACACCTTCTTCCACTGCACAGAAAGCTTCAGAATCGAAACTTTCACAAAAGTCGACTGCAGGAGTTGGTCAACGCGTGTCTACGGACCCTTTATTTTTCGACCAGCAACTGGATTTTCCCTCACTTAATTGTTCGCTTCCCATGCGTCGTCATTCTGTAGCGGAGTCCCCTTCAGGGGGTTTCTCCACTGCCCTTATCATTGATACTTCTAAATCTGCTGATGACGGATTTTCTGGCCACGAATCTCGAGTTGATGGGAGCTCAACTGAGCCTTCGCTGAAACGTCGTGGTTCTTCTCGAAGACGCCCACCGAAGAAGCCGACTGCCGCATCACCCCGCACCTCTCCCCGTACTGGTAGTACCTGTCGAAAGAATTCACCATCAAAGGCTGCTACCTCTTCTGTCCAGGCCGACGAAGAGCCTCCTCTTAAATTTGAGGATCTTGTCGAATACCTTAAGGATGGCTCGGTTCCTACTGGGCCGATTTCATTTGAAGATTTACATCAATACCTGTCACATAAGACAGACCACTCCACAACGCATGCTTTACTCTCAAAGTATGCATCGTTTCTCCCTCTAGTGCATGATCAGATCCAAGTCCTTAATCAATGCATCTCCCGCCTTCGCAAGGAACATCCGTGGGCTAAAACCTATTTTAATCGACTCAAATCATTTCCTCCTGTTGTGAAGGCTCTTCAGCAAGCATTAATGGAAAAAAGTCTTCAAGATTGTATCTCTTAATTGCAGGGGATTTGCATCCCCATTTTCTAATGCCTTGGTACATGAAGACCTCACTCCGTTAGGAGCTGATCTTCTCTTACTACAAGAGACGAATTGCCAATCCACTACGATATTCTCACGATGGCGCCAGTGGAACTACACATTTCACCACGCCTACCAACTATCATCCCATAGTGGTCTAGCTATAGGTATCCGCCATACTTTCAACTCCATAATCACCTCTTTTTCGGTTCGAAACTTATGTCGAGACCTATTACAGTGTGCATCATTCACCATAGCTTCCACATCTTATCATATATTTAATATTTATATTACAAGCTCTTCAACCCACTTGTCAATACTTTTTACTCGCCTTCGTCGTGCCTTGTCTCGCATTCCTCCCATAGATCATGTTTTAATTGGAGGGGATTTCAATTGCACTCTGAATCCTACCCTGGACCGATCTCCTTCCACCAGAGAACGCCGTGTTAACTTGGTGAATCTTCTTCAGTCAGTGGTCTCCGACAACTCATTCATTGATGTTCACCGTCACTTCCATCCTTCATCGACTGTACATACTTGGCGCTCGCAACATAATCAAAATCCGTACACAGCTCGCCTTGACAGATACTACGCCTCATCTACTCTGCTTACAGCTGTGACAGAATCTATTATCACTCCTACAGCTTCTTCTGACCATTGTGCCATCGTTCTTATTATTCAAGCAGTTCCAGCACAACCCCGTACAATTCGTCCATGGACTCTTGACGACACTCTTCTTACAGATCCAGACTTCTGTACTTCAGTACGCTCCTTCCTTGAGGACAAACGACCTCAACTTCAATCAGCTCCTTGTGGTCTGACTTTTGGTTGGACATTAAACAGCAACTCGTTCTCCACGTTCGCAAACTTTCTTTTAAAGCAAAAACGCTTCAAAACATGCGTCTCAACCATGTCCGTTCCATGCTCTCCATCCTAAGCCTAAGTGATCCTCTCTTCTGCCACTATCAAGAAGAACTGCGATCAATCCTCCTTCCTCTGGCTCAACAAGCTCTACGACGTCTCCGGCTACAACATCTGTCGCCAGACGCATCCAATTACGATTTCCTTACATCCATGGAAAAAACACGAACAGCATCGAATTCACTTCGGCACCTTCGCCTCGCATCTGGAGAGGTGTCTGATGATCCACTCACTCTATGTTCCCAGGTCCGAAAGGTCTATACAGAGAAGTTCTGTGAATCTTCTCCGCCATCCTCTTCAGCTTTGGCATCACTTCTTTCTAACCTACCACAAGTTCCTCCCCATCTTGCCTCTTCCCTCCTCCTTCCTCCCACGTTCTCTGAACTATCCTCTACGTTTTCTTCTTTAAACTCTAGGGCCGCACCGGGTCCGGACGGCCTCACTTTCCTCTTCTATAAAACCTTTCTACCTCTCCTTCTACCATTTCTCTTTTCTGCACTTTCTGCTGCTTTCAATCACTCCCCTCTACCAAGGCGATTCACAGTAGCATATGTTGTACTATTCCCTAAGAAAGGTGATCTCCTTGACCTGGGGAATTGGCGCCCTATCTTCCTCTTAAATCTAGATTATAAACTTTATACTAAACTTCTTTCCCAACGCCTTAACCCCATTCTCACTCACATTCTCTCCCCAAATCAAACTTACACAGTTCCCGGCCGTTCACTTTCTCATAACATCCATCTACTAAATGATCTAATCCATCTTGCCCGATCTCGCTCTGAACCCCTCGCCCTTCTCTCTCTTGACCAACAATCCGCTTTTGATAATATCTCACATTCCTATCTGTCGGCTACACTCCTTCACTTCGGTTTTCCTCCTTCCTTCGTCTCTCTTCTTTTCTCACTCTATCAAGACGCCGTTCTCCAGGTCAAGCTGCCCACCTTTCTCACAGCGCCTATTCCCTTCCGCCGGGGAGTGCGACAGGGTTGCCCACTCTCCGGACAACTCTTTGCAATCGCAATTGAACCCTTCCTCCGCTCTGTACACCAATCCTTTAAAGCATTTCTGCCACCACTCTCTGCCTGCACAAGACATCATGCCACTACCTCTGTTGCATACGCAGATGATGTCACCATCTGCATCCGTCATGACTCACAGTTTCCGTGTCTCCAACGTCTATTCGCAGCTTATGCCTCATGCTCCGGTGCAGCGCTCAACTCATCTAAAAGCACTGGTTTATGGTGCGGCTCATGGGCACATCGTGTAGACACCCCTTGGGGAGCAAGCTGGTCGTCCATCTCACAGCGCTTCCTTGGAGTTCATCTTGGTTCCTTGCAAGCTGCCCCCTCTACACGTGGAATGCTATTCACCCACGCTTGCTCAGGTCAACTGCCTCCTGGAGGAGAGCCCAGTTCTGCTCATCATTCTTCCATAGAGCTCGCCTCTCTCGAACTTACCTGATTTCCTTGTGCACACACTCTTGGCTTGGTGTCAAGTCTCTACAACTCCGCCTTCATGAAATTACTCGATGTCTTACTTCTCTGATATGGACCTGCCACCACTGGGTCAGTGTCACAAAGCTTTGCCTCCCTCCGGATCACGGCGGCATCGGACTCCTTGATACACAGGAGTACTACAAGGCCGTCAGAATTACTACTTTTCTCCGTCTCTTCACGTCGCCAGTACCAGATGCCGTTTTAGCTAGGGACGTCATCGCCTCCCCGAGCAACCCTAACTTTTCTTTTCTCTCCTTACTACTCATGGACCACCGACCCCTCACCCTCATTCGACTTCCCCCTGTTTACCGTGAAGCTCTAACTTTCCTTCGTTCCCTCCCTCTCTCTCGTTCTCCACCTGATTCCACAACTGAGCTCCTTGCTGAACCCCTCTTTTATTCTTCGATTATTCACCCCTCTCATCTTCCGTACTTTGCCTATCCTACCTGGCTCCGAGCAGGTGTGGTAACAGTTAAAGATCTCACTAACCCTGACCTTTCTTGGCGACCCTTCGCCAGCCTCCCTCCCTCTCTTCTTCTCTCCTCCTCCTCTCGTGACATCTACGACTCTATTCTTTCATCTATCATTTCTCAATTTCCTCATCTTGCTTCCCACTCAGGTCTTTCCTTTGTTCCTTCTGCTTCTCTCCCATTTCCTCTTTTCTTGCTTACTTCTGGCTCAGCTCATCCCATTTCTTCTCTCTCGGTGTCAGCTCTTTATCGGTTCCTCTCTATGTCCCATTCTTCTCCTCCTCTCCCCATTCCTGATGTTCCCCCTGCTGCCACTGCTACGGTGTGGTCAGCCGCCCTGTCTCCTCTTTCTGCTCCTCTAGAAATTAATACCCATTGGCTTTTCCTCCATCGCCGCCTTCCTGTTCCCTCCGTTCTTTTCCGAATGTCTCTTCTCGATTCCCCTCTTTGCCCTTTCTGTGCTCGGGAGGCTGATGTCTCCCATGTCTATCAACACTGTGTTATATTACTCCCAATGCTGAACTTGGCATTTACTATTGCCCAATGTTCCATTACAGCAGATCTTACATTTGATGCATATCGGACTCTTCTGCTACAGAACTATCCCCCAGTCAAGCTCCCATCAGTCTGTGCCTATATTTTTATTTTAGCGAAGCATGTAATCTACGTGTTTCATCAACGCTGCAGATATTTGACTACTCCTCTGACTGTGCATGAAGCTTCTACGGCATTATTATGCCATTTCCGCGACCGTCTGACATCTCGACTTCGGCTAGAATATTCTGTTGCAGTTACTCAGCGTCGGGAGAGCCAGTTCCTTGCCACCTGATCACCGGCTGCCTCATGGTTTACCAGCTCGCCAGCGTCATTGTACCTGACGGTCGGCAGATTTGGTATTTGACCTTTTTGAATCAGAAATGCATATGTAAATATCAACAATCTGTTTTCAAGATCTTTGCACAGCTTGGAAATTTACCGCATGGGTTTTTTTTACACAGCAAATTGTTTTTTGTGACACTCATCTTGTATTTTTTTCTTACATTGACGTTTAAGTTAGTTCGTCTTTAGTTTACATTTTGAGTATAAATATTGCAGTTAGTCATTAGCATAGTGCTGTATAAACATAGAAATTGTTTCTGCAGTGTAGTTTTTTGTAATTTTGTTCTATTTTGTTTCCCGAACATGTTTGCACTGTGCTGTATAATTGTACATAGTTTTAAAAATATTGCGGAACAAGTAATCCATCTTATTTGCATCAAGATGTCCAAGTTTAGTTATTTCCTGTTATTAAACATTCCAATGATTTGTCTGATAATCAGTTTTTTAAATTGCATAGTACTGTACATCCTTGTAAATATGTTGTGTTAAAACTCACTGTCATATCGTACCTTCTTTCAAGAGACATGTTGACTAATGATTCTTACTGTATTTATTTTTGCACAAGTTAGTCAATTGCATGGTGTTGTACTCATGAGTAATATATTTTGAAAAACATTATACCTATTTTGTTCTTTTGTGTGAGGTGATGCTTGGTACTATCATTCTTCTATTACTACATATGGATAGTGAGAATATGTTAAAGCTTTATTCATTGTGTGTTTTCTTATTATACTTACATTTTCTATCTGGTCAACAGAATAGTGTTACATTTCTGTATATGGTCCGATTTTGATTTGTAACATGTTGACACTGTGCTGTATATCTGTACATTGTTTCTGAATATTGCCGAACAGGTAATATATTATATTAATTACACCAGGAAGTCCAAGTTAGTTAGTCTCCTGATATTCATCATTTCATTGATTTGTCTTATGATCAGTTTGTCAATTGCTTTGTACTGTACATTCTTGTAACTATGATGTGTTACAACTTACTGTCTTTTTTTTTTTTTTTTTTTTTTTTCAAGAGAAATGTTGTCTCCTGAAGCTCTCAATATTTTCTTGAACAAGTTTGTTAATCGCACAGCAATGCACTTATGAGCAATACGTTTTTTGTTAAAATCCTTCCTAAATGCCCAGACATGCTTGTCGCTGTTCATTTATCACGAGCTGTAATTTTGCTCCACTTTTCAACTTGTGCACTATGCTGTATATTTTTATATAGGTTTTAGTGGTTTAACGATCTTTGATCGTATTTTATTTGTATTAAGACGTCCTTATTAGTTCGTCTCCTGATTTCTACCTTGAATAAAGATATTTTGAAACCACCTTTGGCCTAAGTCACGCTTTTCTGAGCTCCATGTTTTGTGCCTATTTGGTGTGTTTTATCGTGTGGCTCGTCATTTTCCTTTTGTGTTCCTTCAAGCTGAAGGTTTGTGCTGTATTTTGGTACATCTCCCAAGTGGGTGAGTAGTTCATGTTTTCTGTTATCATCATTTGAATTCTCGACCGAGCTTGTCGATTTCTCAGGTAGCCCTCGCCATTAACATTGGCAGCCGCTGCTGATAAGAGCGATATCCACGCCCATATCAGCGAGGCATTACCTCCCTCCTCCTCCTCGATACGAGACCAATCACCTACGATGCTTGATGGAGACGTCACTCGACCACTAGAGGTGGCACGTGACTCCTCGTCTACAGCTCAATCTACACACCCTGCGATGGCCAGTAACGTTAGTTCGACGCTACACACTGTCGTTGTAGATGAAGGAATGGATGTGTCTGACAGCGCTGCTAATTTACTCTCCACTTCAACTCAGTTCAAACAGCCTCTTCCAGACAACCGCCCTGCGTAGCAGCCCTCACACACTAGCCCTGCTCCTCGGGCGTACTCAGCTGCCTTTACTGGAGCAAAAGCTTCTTCCAAGTTTGTCGCAGAAGTCCTACCAGACTCATACGTCAGTGTCGATGGCTCTACTGCCAACATTGATATTCCAGAAGATTCCCCAGAGGGTAAAAGATTCCATTCTACCATGGACTTCGGAATGTGTTTTGACGCACTACCCTACACAAAGTTGAAAGAATATAATCTTGCTCTCAAGAAGTTACTTCCAGCTGGAGCCAGTATTACTCATATGGCTCGTAAACCTCGAGCTGTGTTAGTATACTTTGCTCTTAAAGAGCATGCAGATCTTGTCATGATAGAGGGTTTACCCCTCAAAGACGTCCATCTACTACCAGAACCTGTCTCACAATGGCTCATTCAGGTGGCCTTTTACCCGGTTCCACCTGAAGTCTCAGACGTTACGCTGTGCACTGTTCTCAGTAAGTTCGGCCGTGTTGTTGGGCCCGTGACTACTCTTTCAGCTGCACCGAGAAATCCGGACGAGAAGTTAATAGGAGGATTTCGTCGAAGTGCCAGAGTACTCTTTCCATCTGATGAACACTTGCTCGCCTGCCCAAAGATTCTCAACGTTCGTTGCGGACAGCAACGGAGACGAATTGAAGTGAGCACATCCATCCACTGCACTTATTGTCACGGGGAGAATCATTTACGTGTGCGTTGCCCACATCTGGCATCACAGGCTCTTAATAATACTTCTACAGTTTCTGGCCCTCTTCCGAGCCGATCAACATCTTCAACCACTGCACAGAAAGCTCCGGAGACGAAAACTACAAAAACGTCGACTGCAGGGGTTGGTCAACGCACGTCTTCGAATATTCCATCCCTGGACTTGCAACTACAGTTTCCCTCACTCAGTTGTTCGATTCCCTTACGACGGCATTCTGCTTCAGAGTCCCTTACAGGGGGTCTTTCCCCAGCCCTCACCATCGACACCAATGAACCTGCTGATGATGAACTTTCAGGCCACACGTCGCGGTGTGATGAAAGTTTGACTGCACCTCAGTTGAAACGCCGAGGATCCTCTCGAAGACGACAATCGAAGAGGCTGACTTCTACTTCACCTAGATCCTCACCACGTGCTGGCGGTGCCTCCCGTCAAAACTCACCATCGAAAGCTGCTGCCTCTGCTTTTGAGGCTGATGAAGAGCCTCCCCCAATTTCGATGAACTAGTCGATTATCTTAAGGATGCCTTTGTTCCTACAGGGCCGATTTTATATGATGATTTTCATCAATACCGGTCACACAAGACAGACTACTCCACTGCGCATGCATTACTTACAAAGTATGCATCGTTTCTCCCTCTTGTGTTAGATCAGATGCAAAGCCTGTCTCAATGTCTCTCCTACCTTCGCAAGGAACATCCGTGGGCTAAAACCTACTTTAATCGACTTAAGGCATTTCCTCCTGTTGTCAAGGATCTCCAGCAAGCACTAGCAGACTAAAGTGTTCAAGATTATATCACTTAACTGTAGGGGATTCTCATCCCCACTCTCCAATGCCTTGGTAAATGAGGACCTCGCTCCGCATGAAGCTGATATTCTCTTACTACAAGAGACAAATTGTCATTCCACTACGATTTTCTCACGATGGCGCCAATGGAACTACACGTTTCACCATGCCTTTCGATTATCACTCCATAGCGGTCTTGCTATTGAAATCCGCCATACTTTTAACTCCATTATCACTTCTCTTTCTATTCAAAACCTATGTCGAGATGTATTACAGTGTGCTTCATTCACCATGGCATCAACATGTTATCATATCTTCAACATTTATATTCCAAGCTCTTCAACTTGGCAATACTCTTTACTCGCCTTCGTCGTGCTCTATCTAGCATTCCTCCCACAGATCATGTCTTAATTGGAGGGGATTTTAAATGTACTCTTAATCCTACGCTAGATCGCTCTCCTTCCATGAGAGCACGCCGCGGCAACTTGGTGAATCTCCTCCAGTCAATTGTATCCGACAACTCATTCATCGATGTGCATCGTCATTTCCATGCATTGTCGACAGTACATACTTGGCGCTCGCAGCATAATCAAAATCCGTTGACAGCTCGTCTTGATAGGTTCTACGTATCACCTACTCTTCTTCCAGCTGTTACAGAATCCACAAATCACTCCCACAGCTTTTTCTGACCATTGTGCCATCGTTACAAGTGTTCAAGCTGCTCTAGCACAGCCCCGGACGATTCGTCCATGGACATTTGACGACACTCTCCTTGTTGACCCAGACTTTTTACTTCAGTCCGCACTTTCCTAGAAGAAAGACGACCACAAATTCAATCAGCGCCTTGTGGTCTAACTTTATGGATGGAGATTAAACAGCAATTCGTTCTCCTTGTTCGCACCCTTTCTTTCAAAGCAAAGACGCTCCAAAACATGCGTCTCAACCATGTTCGCTCCATGCTCTCCATATTAAGCCTTAGTGATCCTCTCTTCTGCCCCTATCAAGAAGAGTTGCGGTCACTCCTACTTCCTCTGGCTCAACAGGCACTACGACGTCTCAGGCTTCAACATCTATCGCCGGACGCATCCAATTATGAGTTTCTAAAGTCCATGGAAAAAACAAGAACAGCATCGAATTCACTACGTCACCTCCGCCTTCCATCTGGCGAGGTATCTGATGATCCAATCACTTTGTGTTCCCAAGTCCGAAAGTTCTTCACTGAGAAGTACTGTGAACCTCCTCCGGCATCCTCTTCTGCTATGGCTTCTCTTCTTTCTAACCTACCACAAGTTCCCGCCCATCTTGCCTCTTCCCTCCTCCTTCCTCCCACACGCTCTGAACTATCTTCTACGTTTTCATCTTTGAACACTGGAGCCGCTCCGGGTCCAGACGGCCTCACATTCCCCTTCTATAAAACTTTTCTACCGCTCATAATACCGTTTCTCTTCTCTGCTTTTTCTGCTGCTTTTAATCACTCCCCGTTACAGAGGAAATTCACTGTAGCTCATGTAGTCTTATTCCCCAAGAAGGGCGATCTGCTTAACCTGCGGAATTGGCGCCCTATCTCCCTCTTAAATTTAGATTATAAACTTTAAACAAAACTTCTTTCCCGACGCCTTACTCACATCCTTTCTCCCAATCAAACCTATACTGTTCCCGGCCTTTCACTCTCTCATAACATCCATCTACTAAACGATCTTATCCATCTTGCCCGATCTCGCTCCGAACCCCTCGCCCTCCTTTCTCTTGACCAACATTCTGCTTTTGATAACATCTCTCACTCCTATCTTTCAGGAACTCTCCTTCATTTCGGTTTTCATCCCCCTTTGTTGCTCTTCTTACTTCACTTTATCAAGATGCCGTTCTCCAGGTTAAGCTACCCACCTTTCTCACAGCGCCCATCCTCTTCAGCCGAGAAGTGCTGCAGGGTTGCCCTCTCTCCGGACAACTATTCGCCATTGCAATCGAACCATTTCTCCGCTCAGTACACCAATCCTTTCAAGCAGTTCTACCACCACCTTCTGCCTGCACCAGACATCATGCCACTACCTCTGTCGCTTATGCAGATGACGTTACTCTCTGCATAAGTCATGACTCACAGTTTCCTTGCCTCCAACGTGTCTTCACAGCCTACGCCTCATGTTCAGGGGCTGCGCTCAACTCTTCTAAAAGCTCTGGCTTATGGTGTGGCTCATGGACACATCGTGGGGAGCGAGTTGGTCTTCCATCTCACAGCGCTTCCTTGGGGTACATCTTGGTTCCTTGCAAACGGCTCCCCTCGTAACGTGGAATGCCATCCACCCACGTTTGCTCAGGTCAACTGCTTCGTGGAGGAGAGCCCAGTTCTGCTCATCATTTTTCCAGCGAGCACGTCTTTCTCGAACGTACCTACTCTCCTTGTGTACACATTCCTGGCTTGGTGTAAAATCTCTAAAACTCTGCTTACATCAAATCACCCGTTGTCTCACCTCTGTGATATGGACCTGCCACCACTGGGTCAGCGCTACAAAGCTTTGCCTTCCTCCAGACCACGGCGGCATTGGACTCGCTGATACACAGGAGTATTACAAGGCCGTCAGGATTACAAATTTTCTCCGCCTCTTCACGTCGCCAGTACTGGATGCCGTTGTAGCTCGGGACGTCATCGCTTCCCCGAAGAACCCTAACTTCTCCTTTCTCTCCTTTTTACTAATGGAATACCGACCCCTTACCCACATTCGACTCCCTCCTGTTTACCGCGAAGCTCTAACATTCCTTCGTTCCCTCCCTCTTTCTCGCTCCCCACCTGCTTCTACTACTGAACTCGCCTCAGAACCTCTCTTTTATTCCTCAATTATACATCCCTCTCATCTTCCGTACTTTGCCTATCCTTACTGGCTCCGAGCAGGGATTGTAACAGTTAGAGACCTCACTAACCCCGACCTTCCCTGGCGACCCTTCGCCAGCCTCCCTCCCTCTCTTCTCCTCTCTTCCTCCTCTCACGATGTCCACAACACTCTTCTTTCAACTATCATTTCTCAGTTTCCAGACCTTGCTTCCCACTCGGGTCTCTCCTTGGTTCCCTCTGCTTCTCTTCCCTTTCTTTTATTCTTGCCTGCTTCTGGCTCAGCTCTTCCAATTTCTTCTCTCTCGGTATCAGCTCACTATCGGTTCCTCTCTGCGTCCCACTCTTCTCCCACTCTCTCCATTCCCGACGTTCCTCCCGCTTCCACCACAGCGGTTTGGTCCGCCGCCCTGTCTCCTCTTTCTGCTCCTCTAGAAGTTAACACTCACCGGCTTTTCCTCCACCGCCGTCTTCCTGTTCCCTCTGTCCTTTTCCGAATGTCTCTTCTAAATTCCCCGCTTTGTCCTTTCTGTGCTCTGGAGGCTGATGTCTCCCATGCCTATCAACATTGTGTGATCATATTACCACTACTGAACTTGGCATTTACCATCGCTCAACGTTCCAGTAGAGCAGATCTGACTTTTGACGCTTATCGGACTCTTCTCCTGAAGATCTGCCCCCCCCCCTCCAGTCTGTTCCTTTATTTTTGTTTTGGTGAAACATGTAATTTATGTGTTTCACCAACGTTGCCGAGACAGGCCTACTCCTCTGACTGTACATGAAGCTTCTTCAGCTTTATTAAGTCACTTCCGCGATCGTCTGATATCTCGCCTTCGCCTGGAGCATTCCGTTGCAGTAGCCCAGCTTCGGGAGAGACAGTTTCTTGCCACCTGGTCACCGGCTGACTCATGGTTTACCGGCAGGCCAGCGTCATTGCGCATCACGGTCAGTAGATCAGATATTTGAATTTCTAGATTTTGAAGTTATCTTGTATTCTCAACGATCTATTTTTAAGATATTTGCTCAGCACTGAAATTAACCGCACTTATTTTATTGGATAATTAGCGTGAAGGGTGTACACAATTATTTGACACCCATTTTGTATTTTCCTTTTCATGACGTTTAAGCTTCGTTCGTCTTAAGGCCGCACTTTAATTTTTAATAATTGCCGTTTTTCATATGCATTGTACTGAGCATTATGTATATCTGAGTTGTTAATAGTAACTAATGTACTGCTCCTTGTGTTAGGAGACGCTATGTGTTGTCGTCACCTAACTTCGAATAATGTTAGAATTTTTATAGTACAATAAAACCGTGCAGGCTCTATTCATCAATCGTAAGCGTATTTTTTCTTGGTATTAGTGCTCCATTTTGTCAATTAGATAGTACCGCAATTACTATCTAATTGACAAAGTTTGCACAGTGCTGATTATGTGTACATTATTTAAGATAATTGCTGAACAAGTATTATATTTTATAGCATTCAGGATGTCCATGTTGATTCTTTTATTGAGATTCAACTTTCCTTTGATTTGTCTTAATACCAGTGTCTGAATTGCATTGTGCGGTACATCCTTGTAAATACATTGTGTGAAATTTAATGATATTTTGTACCATCCTGCAAGAGACGAGTTGTCTCATGATTATTACTTTATTATATCTTTTTGTACAAGTTTGTCAATTGCATGTGTTACATTTATGAGTATCATACTTTGTGAAAATTCTATTTCTATGCTGTACGTGTGTGTTCAGAGTTGCTTTGTGTTGTCAATCCCCCATCATTGAATAATAGTAGTGTAAATATTGTAGTTTCAAGCTTTATTCATCGAGTGTTTTCTAATTTTACTTATATATATAATCTTGATAATAGAATTGTGTCGCATTTTTGAAAATTGCTGTTTTCGATCACTAAATAGATTGCACTGTGCTGTAGATATGTACATTGATTTAAAATATTGCTGAACAAGAATTATGTTTCATTTGCTTCAGGATGCCCAAGCTTGTTCATCTCCTGAGTTCAATTTTTCATTGAATTGATTGATTACCAGTTTTTCTATTCGCATTGAAATATAAATCCTTGTAAATGCGTCGTTTTAAACTCTCAGAGAGATTGTACCGTATTGCAAGAGACGAGTTGTCTCATTATTCCTGCTTTATGTTCTTAATTAAGTGTGTATTAGCACGGTTATGCATTTTTGAGTAACAGGTTGTTCAAATTTTTCAAATATGTTCTTTTGAGTATGTAGAATCCCAGACGTGCTTGTCTATATTCATTGTTCTTGAGCAGTGTGCATTGTTTCCTATTCTCCATTTTTCAATTTGTGCACTATGCTGTACATTTTGCAAATAGATTTTAGTGTTTGACGATCATAGATTGTATTTTAATGTGTTCTACCTTGAATAAAGATATTTTGAAACCTCTTTTGGCCTTAATGCATGCACTGACCCTTCGAGACATCCTGTCGACAAGGTTTCGGAATACAGCGATAGGTATGTGCTTCCATTCGGTACATACTGTAACGCTGTCGCTAACTGTTGCTTAGTAGTAGGCCTTGGTTCCAAACTACTTATGCGGCGCTCTAATTAATCGTATGGTTTTTGCATGTGAAGCCGAAGCTACAGCGCATCGAAACTGCACATCGTGATGGCGTGTACATGGGTATGTTTAAGCACCTCTCAGTTTCTCTATGGGATTAAGATCAGTGCTCTGTGCTGGCCATTCCACACACGATATGGAATTACTGTAAAACCACGCCGAAACAATCCTTGCTTTATAGCTCGGTGCATTATATTGCGGGCACCAACAAGGCTCGGTTCCACAGTATTGCTACAGAGTTGGTAGGAATGAAACTTCACATGCAAAAACTTGACGACCGAATATGCAAATGATCAAAAATTCGCACCCAGTGAATGAATTGCCGGATCAACAGCGCATCGGAATTGCTCATCGTGATGGCGTGTATATAAAGGAGCGAATCTCACTTGCAGGAACAAACCCTTCAGTGGAATCGGATTGCGTGTTCCTACCTTGACTGTATCTATGCCTTGCCAGCGAATTTGTGGCTACTGCGACCATATGATAGAGTTTAAAAAAGGACTTGCCATCGGACTGCATGATGCCGGAGGGAGTAACCGACAAATCGCTCGACATTTGGATCAGAGCGATGCGGCAATTAGACGATGCTGGCAGGAATGGGTCCTGAACGGTAGATTTCAGCGCCAAGAGGGCAGCGGACGGTCTAGGGAGACGAAAGCCTGGGAAGATATAAAGATCGTCAGATCAGCTGTTACAGTAGCAGAATCGTTGCTATCAACCATCCAACGTGTGATCAATACTGCAGTGACCACCGGGACCACTAGCAGAAGACTACGGGAGTGGAATCTACGCTCACGGCGCCCATTGCGAAGGCTACCACTGACCAGTACACACCGTCAAGAGCGATTGCAATGGTGCTGGGCGAGATCAACGTTTAATTGTTCCGATTAGGGGCAAATTGTCTTCAGTAATGTGTCCCGTTTAGACCTGAGCTCGACGACCAGCTCAAACATGTCTAGAGACAGTCCGGATATCGTCAGGATCTCGTTCTTACTGTCGCACGCCACACTGCCTGCCAACAGGGAGTTATGGTCTCGGGTGCCATTTCGTTTGATAGCCGGACTCCCTTGGTAGTCCTCCATTGCACCCTCACAGCACAGCGATACATTAACGATATTCTACGACACGTTGTATTGTCGTTTCTTTCGCGGCACCCCGCGCTTACTTTGCAGCAAGATAACACCCAGCCACACACGGCACTCCTCTCCATGGATTGTCTTCGTGCTTGCGACACACTTCCTTGGCCCACCAGATCGCCAGATCTCTCTCCCATTGAGCCCATTTGGTATGTGATGGAGCGCCACTTGTGACCTTCCGAGAATGTCGACGGATTATCCCGCCACATGGAGGCCATTTGGCAAGACATTCATACCTCAGAACACTATCAGTCAACTTCATGAATCAATGCCACGTCGGGTAACAGCTTGTATCCAGACCAGAAGTGGACCAACACCATATCGACTTGCTCATTTTGTGTACTCCTGCTGTCCCATAAATCATCCATATGTTCTGAAATTCTAATCATTTCGTTTTCTGTACATGAAAATTAAACACACAAACACTACTGAACACATTACTTGTACTTGTACATTAAACGTACCACAACGAACCTGAAACCTTCGAATATCATTTTATCTCTATCATTTCGCAGTTCTAAAGAACACAAAAATAAAACTTGCTAAAGTTTCCTGAAGACTTACCTTCTGGTCTTCTCCTTTTCCCGCAGTCTACGTCTGAGGAGTCCAAACACTTTCGACGCTTTGAGTCATAGTATCGTCCATCTCGACATTCCCTTACAGACGATTTGCTGTCATGGCAGCGGTAGTACCAGTGGCAATAACTGTCATGATCGAAGCGGCCATGAGACTTCTTGCATTCAAATTTGGGATTTGGGTCCACTACTTTGTCCTCGGGTTCATCGGGCTCGTCTGAGAAACAAAGATTTATATGTGCAAAAAAGCTAAGAGGAAACTGACCATTGCAAAATTAATAACGATCAAATAGAAACCTGCTCAATACACACAAAAACTGAAAACGAGACCAACGCAAAATATAAATATTCTTCTGAAAGAAATATAAAGTACTTCACAATGGGAAATACTTGTTAACATCCTTGTAATGCATATAATTTTGATTCTGCAACTCAAAGTTGCATGCAAAGATAAATGAAACCTAATGGAAACCACAGGAGTTTCATTTCACGACACATGTCAGTAGAGGTTACCGCAAGAAATAATTCATTAAATTTCGCATCTAGAAATAACTCATTAAATTTCTACAACTTCGATCGTCATGTGAGAATGAAAAAAAAAAAGATTTAAAATTTACATTATCTTAAGTTATAGAGCAGGTGCAACATTTCCGAACTACACTGCTGACCACCCAAAATGCAACACCAAGAAGGAAGCATCCGATTCGCCTGAAATTCGCAGCATGTGTCGCCCGTGAGAGGACATTCAAACGATTAGCGTTGCAGGGCATACACAAATCATGTGCGCCAGGTACGCCACCCAGAAGAACTATAAGATGGGTTCACAGAAGGCGGGGTGTAAGTAGTGGAAGTGTGTTGTGCTGCCGGACCTGTGCGTGGGAAGCTTCCTGATACTTCG
The DNA here is from genome assembly GCA_039090855.1 of Macrothele yani. Lineage (NCBI taxonomy): Eukaryota > Metazoa > Arthropoda > Arachnida > Araneae > Macrothelidae > Macrothele > Macrothele yani. Next base: position 76,676,372 of record CM077025.1, on the reverse strand, counting down.
TCGCAGAATACGGCAGTCATTCCACCTCGTTTCGGAGTTCAACAGAGGACCAAACCGTGACTTATCGCGACAGCGGTTTATCGTACCGAAGCATCGGCGCCCGTGTGGGACGAAATCCAGCCACAGTAATGAGAGTATGGATTCGGTGAGTGCAGGAGGGACGGACGGACCGACGTGACCTATTGCCGCATCCGCGGCACACCACCAAACGAGAAGACCGGCATGTTGTGCGGCGGGCATTGACGGCTCGCACCGCCACATCACGAACGTTAGCGCCGGAATTAGGGTATGTTGCGCAACAACCTGTGTCAGCAGGTACCGTTCGACGTCGTCTGCAGGACCGGGAATGTGTCACACGGCGCCCATTGCTCAGATTACCATTAACGTTACACCACAGGTGAGTGCAGCGGCAGTGGGCCGTTGAACGCCGCACTTGGAATACAGAATTGCACGACATTGTCTTCTCTGACGAATCCCGCTTCTGCCTGCAACGCCACGATGGTCGGATCCGCGTGTGGCGGCACCACGGCGAGAGACTGAATGGCGCCCGCATTATGCATCGCCATACCGGTCCGTCGCCTGGTGTTATGGTTTGGGGGCACAATTGGATATGACACCCGCACCCCTCTGCTACGCATCGCCGGTACACTCAACAGCCACCGCACCATCTCCGACGTTTTGGAGCCTGTAGTCCTCCCTTACCTGCAGGACCTGCCAGCGGCCACGTTTCAACAGGACAATGCGCGCCCGCACGTGGCACGCATCGTGCAACAATTCTTCATGGCCCACCAGGTGTCACTGCTGCCGTGGTTTGCCTGTTCTCTCGATATGTGGCTCATCGAACACGTCTGGTCGCTGATCGGCAACCGAGTGGTCCGGCAAGCACCACCCACGGCAACGCCTCATGAACTGTGGCAACGTGTGGAAGCAGCCTGGACCGACATACCCCAAGCCCACATCCAAAGCCTCTTTCGTTCGATGCCGCGGCGTGTAGCGGCCGTTATTGCCATGGGGGCCACACGAACTATTGACGTCTGCGTGTTCCGCAAGTCGCACGGGCCTGTAAGCTCAATCGTTTCATCTTTGTATCTGTTGTTATGTGTCCAGTAAATCTGGCTTTGCTGTCTCGTGTCCTTCTTGGTGTTGCATTTTGGGTGGCCAGCAGTGTATATCGATTCTATAAAAACATTTCGGTATTTTTGATCCACTCTAATGCTTGCAAAGATGATAAACATACAGTACACTGAGAAAAACGTTGTGTTAATTCATTAAAAAAATTGTTTCTTTTTAGTAAGATTCGTTCTTTTCAAACCAATCGCTCGAGAACAACACATCTGTATAGTAGAGCACTGTATTGGTCGCTTCTTATTATTATTATTAGGGTATAATTTGTGTACATTCTCAACAATGGTTAAAACTGAGGAGTTGTCCACAGTTGACAGAGTAAAAATAGTTGTTCTGCATGAGAAGGAACAGAAGAACTATTTTCTTCCAGGCAAATTTCTGAAAGAGTGGGCTGTAATCAATCTACAGTTATTAGGCAGCTGAAGAAAGTAAAAGATACTGCTGATATTAAAAATATGCGTCACAGTGGAAGGCCCAGATCCACTACAACCAGGCATAACAGAATGCTCAGAAAGCTAAGCTTAGTAGACAGGAGGCTCAATTCATCTAAACTGCTTCAAAAATGGTTTTAAGTTACTTATGTTACTGTTAGGAGTAGGCTGCTTCACCATGACTGTGCACGTGTAGGCGTAAACCACTGTTGACTGCAAATCAAAGACAGCGTAGACTTCAGTGGGCAAAACAGCATGTCTCATGAACAACTAAGTAATGGGGAAATGTTCTTTTCAGTGATGAATCAGAATTTTGCCATAATGGGAATCAGAGTAGTGCCTATGTAAGGAAATTCAAACATGGACAATTCCATCCAAGTTGCTTAGTGACTACTGTTAAGTATCCGGTGAAGGTTATGGATTGGAGCTGCATGTGTATACATGGCGTTGGGTACCTCCATATTGTCGATATTACGGTAAATGCACTGAAATACATCTGGATATTAAAAAAACAAGATCCTACCATCATCTAGAAGATTTTATGACCGCAATTGTGTTTTTCAAGATGACAATGCTCCCTGTCATCGTGCTAAAATAGTGAAAAAATGGTTTCAGGAATAAAAATGTTCATCATCTTTAGTGGCCACCACATTCACCGGACTTGAACCCGATCGAAAATTTGTGGTTCAAAGTGTCATATGAACTATCAAAAAAGAAGCCAAAAACCAAAATTCAATTCCTTGAAGATGTAGTTCAAATTTGGAATCGTATTGTTCAACTCAATCTTTTACAAAACCTTGTTCATATAGTATGCCAGCAAGATGCAAAGCTGTGATTAAAGCTAAAGGCTGGGCAACAAAATGCTAGGTATATTTTATAATTTGGCTTCATTATAATTTTGTATTTAAATGTTATTTCTGTCCTTATGAATTACAAAAACGTTTTATTGCTGTAAACCTATGTATTGAATAAATGATCCCTTTCATAATAATTTCGAATGGGTCATAATTTTTGTAATGTATCTTAATAACAGAAGTAGCTACAAGAAAAACTAAGACATTTTTGAAATTTCCATTAAATTTTGTATTTAATGTCATATAAATCTGAAATAACTGTGAAAATTTGTTAGTTAAACAAAGAGTTCAACTTAAACATTTACGGTTTTTGGCGTTGATGCAATACTTTTGCACACCACTGTAAGGGTCGTTACAAGGAAGTCACTCTTTCACATCTTTACTAAGCTGACACTGAAAATTTTTTGTAGAAAGTTAAACGCTGTGGAACTTGTATTTATTAAGAGCTAGTAGAGGTTCTTCAGCTATTCGCAAGCTATCCGGAAAGAAATACTCCCAAGAAAAGCTCTTAATTGCACTTTTAGTGTATCGGAGCAAGAATTCTGCTTATAATGCTGCCATCACTCCAGACTTCGTCTCGTCAACAAAATTTCTGTTACTTTTTAATTTACAAGCATAGTCATTATTGTTATTCATACAGTATATGCAGTACTGTCATTTTTGTGATTGGTGTGCCCCTTGAATGATTTATATTTCATTCTCGTGTTTTTTACTTTATCCTTATGTTTTACATTGTGATAATGTAATTTTTGTGGCAGATGCACTTTTCACACTGCCAGAGCAATCCTTGCCTTCCTGTGAAAAAGTATTTAAAAATTGAGAGCGGCAGGCTGTTGTTTGTGCGCATCATTCTTTTTTGCGCAGCTCAGGTTTTAAGGTTTATGTGAGTGCACGACTCAAATATTAAAACAATGCTCCCGTCTTCGGCATGCTGGACATTGTATTGCGTTCGTGGCAAAGAAGTTACTGTTGCTTCCACATGATGTTACAAAATGGCTGTCTCCACCTTTTATGCCAGTTTCGCAGGAATTCGGTCAGGCGTCTCCAAAATGAAAAAAAATCTCAAAGAATCGGGAGCAGAGATGGTACCACGATCAGTGTGTGTGCTATGTAAAGCTAGATTAGTGTGTTAGCTACAATATTGGATACGAAAGATATGCATACTGTCGATATTTAAATAATAGATTCAAAATACGCGAGTTGTTGAAAAGTAACTTCTTCACGATTAAGAAACAGGTTTTGAGATAACTTCTATAATATACTTTCTACAACAGTTTCGTACTAATTCATCACTAGTGCCAATAATTTTCTCAATGAAATATTCTTCATGGTACACACGCAAATTATATGACGGTGCGTATTTTACATATACAAGGTGTGTCCGATAAGTATCCGGATGTTTATTCCTATCAAGATCAGTTAAACATTGTTTGTTCGCCTCTTTTGCTGCGTTACGAACAGTACTAAGTAAACCACATTTGTTTTTCAGAACATATTGTGGCTCAGTTTTTATCATTGTGCATAACACAAAATCTCAATTATCATAACTGTAATATGATAAACTAGGGACTTTTCATTTTTTATCATCTTATTAGGAAAGTACTTTCTTATTGCAAACATTTAAATGCCTTTTTTGCTGTGAAAAACGTTACAGTGATGCGAAATGTGAGCTACTCACATTTCAGTTAGCAGTGCTTTTTTTTTTACTGTTCGTTTGGAGGTTTTCAATTGTTGACGAACTCTTGATAAAGGCTTATAAATAAAGGAAAGTAAATCTATCTACTGATCACAGAAAATTGAAAGACTATCTTAAATTAAAGAGAAACTTCACTTAATACACGTTAAAGAAACAGGATAAGTTGAATGACACGACAGAAGGAAAGCAAAATGACACGACACGATCTGAAGAAACTGCAACCGAAAGAAGAAAACATTCATTATGAAGAAATAATGGAAATGAAAGAAATCACTGTTATGGGTGATGACCTTTGTCTAAATCTCAACGAATAAGAGAAAGAAAAAAAGAAAGAAAGAAAAAACTATGCGTTTTCGAGTGAGATGCTGCTTTGTACAGAGAGTGAAATGTATTTACAATGTCGCCAGATAAGTAACTATCTACAGCCACATCAGTGGTCTTGTCGTTCATTAATTCATTTGCAAAGGCAATAACATATTCTCTCAGGATTTTGTCACTGCAGAGTGCACCTTCGCTTTTAAATCTGCTGCGAGCCAAGTAGACATGCCCTATTTCATCCGCAGTACAAAGTCAGGTGCCTCAGATCAAATAATGAGTGACTTTTTTTTAGCTTCATAAATGAAGCTCTTATATACTAAATTACTTCGGTGATCGAAATATGTAGAATGCTGGAACCTAATCACTTCCACTTGGAGAAGAACCTCTTCAAAGGTTGTGAAAACAAATATTGGTCCGCGAAGGCTATCGATTCCGTGTCCCCTCACTCCGGAGTAAGTCGTTCTCCCAACTGAGCTAAGCGTACAGAATGTCTCGTGGCAGATTTTTCGTCTTTACACATGTTTTCACCTCTGCAGTACGTCTCAAGGTGCTGAGGGACCTTTATAGGCTTACGAGTGCTAAGAAACTTTTTCTGTGCCTTAGAAGGCATTATGGTACTTTTCGTGGTTAGATGGTTGAAAATTCTAAGCAAGTGAGTTTTTTTTTAAATGATCATGTATTCGGAAATACGAAATACTGCGTTTTATGAGCCTACATACCCATATCTTAACTGAATATTTCTATTTAATGGGATGAGAATAAACAGTCGGATCACGCACTTCGGCTTCTCCCGAATTGTAAGAGTTTAGCATAAAAAGAACGTTAACCTCTTTGTTCAGATGGCAGTCTTCAAAATAAGGTAATGAGAGGTGGCTTCTCCGTGGATTAAAATTACGCTACTCTGAAGGTAAACAGAAGAGAAAACTTCTAGATGCCTGAGGGTTAAGTGACATGAAATTGATGGTTGCAAAGGGTATCTCTACGAAACATCGAATCCCCCGCGTCCGGCTGCAATAAAAGCAATTCCCTAAGTTCATTCCTTGATACCTTTCAGGTGACACAAATTTTCCTACAGCCTTATGAAAAACGGCATAGCAGTGATATTGAATGCATGTGACTCTATTAGTTACATCTATTCAAAGTGATTAAGACGTATTAGTCACCTGAATATTTAACATTGTGTAGATCGACAAAGGAATATTTAGAAACGAATTCAATAATCTTAACATGAGATTCCCACTGAGGATTGTCAGTAAATTAGATTTCACATTGCTTTTGTAGATGTCAATGATCTTCTTTCTGAAGGACATCGCCAATGCATTTTTCCACTTTTCGAATTAGAACTATACTACTTCTTTTGCTGCTAAGCTTGTGTTCGAGTGCTCAGTACAACACCAACAATGTATTTCTCCTTAGCCTTTCCGCAACAAAGCGAGAACACCTGCAAGTCTTGAACATTCACAGAAAGTGAAAGCGCCATACGAGCTGTAGGACCAAGTAGGACACAGGGCTATTGCATGTCTCTTTCCGGTTTTATTTCAGTTTATTTTAATTACGTAATTATAACTAACTGAAATAATGTTAGAAACAAATAATTAACTATAATAAATTGAAATAAATCTTGAAAGAAATCCGAAAGTTTTTAGTAATGGAATAAATACAGCTGCTAAGATAGATGAATGGAAGCAGACCGAGACACACAGAGAATTGTTGCTTATCAAAGGATTACCTTAAAGGAAATAGAAGATAAATACTGACTACATTTGTTCTTTTTTTTCAGTTTTCTTGTACACCCATGAATTGGGCTTTAGCAATGTTAGTCAAATTAATTTAGTTTTGTCAAACGAATTTTCTTTTACGAATGTGATATTTTGGTTTTACACTGTTGTTCCCCATAGCGTTAATACAGGTCGAGCCCGAATGTTTTCAAGTCGTACTCATATATTTGCAGTTTAAGCTCAGATATTCTGATGTAACATTCCCGCTGCAAAAAACGTAATTTTTAGTAATCGTTACATATTTTGTCTTATAAAGAGAGCGTAAATTTAAATACTTACCATCAGGGTGTATTCTGTCTTGGCATTTAACATCATCATCATAATGGCATTTGCGTTTCTTGCTGTCAAACAACTTATCCTTGGGGCAATAGTGGATTTTAAATTGACCTTTTTTGCATTCATAATAAGCTTGACAATTCGTTTCGTGTGCGTATTTATCATCTTTGGAATCAGGACAGACGAATTTCGGATATTTTGTCACTTCTGAATGAAAAAAAAAAAAAAGACCAGCTCATAAGGTTTTTAAAGATTTACATGCAGTAGAATTATTTAACAAAAATCATTTAAAATGAATTCGCTTAACAGATAACTGTCGGGTGCAAGTAGAACAAGCCTATTCAAGGTAAATAATAGAGATGTTAAATATTCACCATTAAAAATACGTTAGCAAAATGAAAGAAATAATTACGTGTGCAGAAGAATAAGATGAAAAACAAAGTCTCTGAGCGAGTCTCTAAGCATGCAGGGGAAAATAAAAAGGATCATAAAACTTTCAAATTGGAAGCGAGAAACTGATTTTCTACATTAGGAGGCCTAACAACAGAACAAGTAACATCTCGGAAGTATACGCAGTGGTCTAAGTTCTGGCTTCTAAACGTTTACCCCAGTAGGCCCGGGTTCGAGTTTTGGATGAAGAGTGGGTGGTGTGGTTGTCTTAAGCACTGGCTACCTCCCTTCCCTGGAACCAGTGGCTCCAAATGTAAGGACAAGCGATTGTTTATAGCCGTTAGGATTGCTCACGGTGGTTGTTAAACCTCAAAATAAAAAATCACCAAAGTAAACAGAAAAAATATACTCAACAAGAAATTTTGACTTATTGTGTGTATCTGATATTAAACCAAGTTACCTTTATGTTGTTTGGGCTGCGGAATATTAAAATGGCCATGAAAACACCAGGTTAGCTGTAGTTTTTGAAGTTTCTGTAAAACAAGTTTTACATAGGATTGGATTATAGGGTATGCACAAAAAGTTTTACATTTTTTTACATACCCTATAATCCTCATAGAGCAAACGATTCACAGCGACTCCGCTTTGCCTGTCGCATGTAACGAGTTTCTGAAGCATCTCTCACAAGGGTCCAACAATAGTCTGCTAGCATTGCTGCATTCGATTTCCCTTGATACCTTTTCCAAGGGAAGTAATGTCCTGATGAAACTGTCCCCCGTGATCGTCACTGAGAGCACCACAGTTAGCCAGGAAGAAATCCAGATGAGAGTGTAAAATGTGTAATTTCAATGGCATGTTGCACCCTAGTCCCTCGTAGCGCTGCAAGAGGCTTTCTACAAGCTCCTGGTAATTGCCAGCCTTATTGTTTCCTAGAAAGTTTGTGGTCACTTGCTGAAAAGCATTCCGAGCTAACTTTTCATCACCCGTGAAAATATCATCAAAACTCTTATCTCGGAGGAGCTGACGTATCTGTGGAACGACAAATACACCTTCCTTGATTTTGGACTCACTAAGTAAGTCTTGAAATATTATCACGAAGGTACAAAGGTTATTCGTCAATTCGTCGCGGTCAAATTCGTCGCGTTTATAAATTTTGGTTATATACAAATCGCATGCAAAAAACATACGATTTCGGTTGTCTTCCGCCGTGATAATATTTATAAGGTTTTGACACCCAGACAGGTTAGTATTATTATGCTTTTTCCTCGGCATTAAAAATAAATTAATATGCCTAGGCCTAAGCTTAGGCCTTTTTAACAGTTTTTATTCCATCGTGTTCATTTTTATAAAGTTTAGACACCATGTCAAGTTAGCATTATTGCGCTTTTATTTAGGCATTAAATGTTAATACCTTGGCCTAGGCCTAGGCCTTTTTAACAGTTTTTATTCCATTGTGATCATATTCATAAGATTTAGACACCAAGTCATTTAAGTAATACTGCGGTTTTACTTATGCACTAAATATTAATAAGTAGACCTTAGGCCTAGGTCTTTTTAGCATTTTTTATTCCGTTGCGCTGGTATTCATAAGGTTTGGATACTAAGTCAAGTTAGTATTATTGCTCTTTTACTTTGGCATTAAATATTAATATATAGAGGCCTTGGCCTTTTTGACACATTTTATTCCGTCGTGCTCATTTTCGTAAAGTTTGGACATGAAGTCCAGTTTGTAATATTTCGCTTTTACTTAGGCATTAAATATTAATCAATAGGCCTTTGGTCCAGACCTTTCTGACAAATTTTTCTCAAGTGTATGAAATGTTTGTTCCTAAATAAAAGCGCAATGTTATTAACTTGACTTGATGCAAAGTTTATAAATATGAGCACGAAGCCAAGGCCAAAGTATTAATATTTAACGTAAAGTAAAGGCGCAATGTACTAACTAGACCTTGTGTCTAATCCATAAGAATATGAGCACAATGGAATAAAACTGTTAAAAAGGCCTAGGTCTAGAGCCTATTTATTAATATTTAATGCCTAAGTAAAAACGCAATAATACTAACTTGACTTGGTGTCTAAACTTTATGTATTCATATACAAAAATGAACACGACGGAATAAAAAATTGTTAAAAAGACCTAGGCGTAGGCCAAGGTATTATATTTAATGCCTAAGTAAAAACGCAATAATACGAACTTGACTTGGTGTATAAACTTTATGAATATAAGCACGATGGAATAAAAACTGTTAAAAAGGCCTAAGCTTAGGCCTAAACATATTAATTTATTGTTGGTGCCAAAGAAAAAGCGTAGTATTACTAACCTGTTTGGGTGTCCAGACCTTATAAATATGATCACCGCGGGAGACAACCGAAATCGTACGTTTTCCTGCATGCGATTTGTATGTAGCCAAAGTTTGTAAACGCGAGGAATTTGACCCCCACAAACTGACGTAGTCGACGAATTGGTCTGCGGCGAATCGTCGTAGTCGACGAACTGACGCAGGGGATGAATTGAAGTAGTCGATGAATTGACACATGGCGACGAATTGACAAGACACCAGGTACAAAAATCCTCCCTCATTTAGATCCATGGCATTTACAAAATTCTTCATTAGTCCAAGTTTGATGTGGAGAGGAGGTGCAAGATCTTGCTGGATTATACAAGTGGTTCGTTTCCCCGTCTCAAGTGATTGTCGTGGGGACTAACCCCTTTTCTTGTAGTGGAAAGTCCTGGAACGGCTATCCCAGAGAGGAAACAGCTGCATAACTGAGTGGAATAGATGGTAAAACGTTACCATTACGGAGTAGCTTTAAACCTCAACTTGGACGAATCAATGAACAGCCTCCAATCGTCGTATTTGTGGTCGATTTGTAGTGCTGCCATTAGACTCACTATATCAACGCAAGCAATGAGGTAATCTGTCATTTTTAAGAAACGGAAGCAGATCTCGTTTTGCCAAGCACGAAATACAGACACATGTTATTCTAGAAGATTCAATTGCTGCAGTCTGTATTCCAACAGCTATGCTTTACTTTTTGCAATTCCAGATATCTCTCTGGATCATTCAATTCATTCTGGGTAATTTTATGTGACTGTGCAGACTCTTCAATAGGCATGAAGTCAGGATCTCTTGATGTAGCTGCTTTCACAGCAGACGAATGTTCACTGGCTGTACTTTCATCTTCGTCATCCTGAGTATAAGTATCTGGTGGGCCCGGAACAGGAAGTCCTCCCCCGTGAAGCAATGTGCCCATAGCAGAGGGGATATTCGGATATGTCAAACGCTGCTTTTTCTTCTTACAAATACCATGTCCAATTGGAGGAGTCGTGCAAAAGTAACAATCATTTACATATATATATATATATATATATATAGCTTTTAGGTTCTTTCCACCCCATTGACTGCAAAATATATCGATCGTCCTTTTCGGTTCAATCACGGCGCACATTCGTTGCACAGGATTGACAACATATTTTGTGGGACCTAATACGGGCTGGCATCGATCTTACAGCCCAAATAAAGGCTGTAAGCTTTCTTTATCATCGATGTAATGGGTCGTCTTTGTGGTAGCACAAAGAACTAACAAAAATGTTGATGCAGAAAAGAACAGAAATGCAGATAAATACAGAAAATGTAACTTCCAAAGTCTAATACATAGAATTATGTGAGACACTGCGAAAAAGTATCACTGAAGACATGTCCTCACTGTTGACGTCGCAGTTCGCCACTCCTGAAGGAGTCAGTCAGTTGAGAAAGCAGTCAAAACACCAATTAAATACAGTTTAGGCGATTGCATTCTCTCCTCTAATCTGGCGTTTAAGAAGAAACAAATTCTGTAGCCTGTGTTATGCAGTGAAAATGCAAAAAGAAAATTAGTTATGGAACTGCTTTTAGTAAACATGATTGTTCCTTCGGAATATAATTTCAAGTGTGATGTCCTGAAAACAAAGTATTTTTTAAAAAATCGTAACTCATGAGAAAAAAACTATTGTTTTTGGATCTCAAAACTTCTACTTATTGGGAGCACCCGCATCGCTGCGTGTAGTTACTCTATGCTATAACGCTACGGAATCAGCATATACTGCATTTCTATTGCAAGAGTATTTAGAATTCTAAAAATCTGATGGAAAAAATCACTGTGAAGAATATTTTCTGATCATTTTCTTCATAAAACAACGCACGGGATTTCTGCTAGGAGATCAAAGTTATTGCAGTTTTTCCTGTATATTTCTTCCTCTAATTGTTAGATATGAAAAATTCTTTTATCTTCCATTATGAATATCACTTCATGCACAATCTATGATTCTTTATACCGAACATTTTTGCCGCTAATGGGCGGAAGTACTATTTATGCTTGTGGATACTTTACCGATTGTAGATATCCTGTTGAAATTTTCTTTATTTGTAATTGGAGCGAGAGTAAATCATTTTAAATTTGGATGATTTTTACTTTTTTCTAAAAATCTGCATTGAAAAATTATTTTCCTGCCAGAAAGGAATCAACTGATATATTTGAACAAATAAATATTCAGGGTCATCTTCCTTGCTTTTGGTTTTCGGAGTTTTACGACAAATGGCTATAAGCACTTCCCGTCCCTTGTTTAGGACCACTGGTTCCTGAAAGGGACGGTGTCCGTGCCATCGAATTAACACACCATCCATTACACATGGCAGACTCGAAACCCTGCTTAATTCGGGCGATTAACCAGAAGTCCGTGTCTCTGACCACTCAGAGACCGTGGTAGCGAAGGTTGAGTTTCTTCAGACTCTGGGAAACAATGTATGCAAAACCAAGCCATTCAAAAAGGAATTGAAAGAGTTGTTGATTTTCATGCCCATAGTAACACTTGATAAATCTCCCCTTCGCTGTACTGAATCAACCCACCCTATTTGGGGATATTCGGCTTCCTATGAATTTGCAACATAGAAATTAAATATATTTTCATCTTCGCGAGATACTCATCCACAGACAGAAGCAAGGTTACCAATTAATACTTTACTTTCTCATGTGGAAAACGCCTACACGAACCAACACGAGTTGTTAGGTTAGGTGGATTGCTTAATTGTCTCATTTAGATTTACCGAGGACTCCACTGACCTTTGGGACACAGAAAAGAAAATTTCGTAAGCACAGCAGAGGTCACGTGGAACAAAAAACTCCATACTTTTTATTTCCTGCTACATTTTCAACTCATTTCTGGCGTTCATTATTTAAGGTTCGAACGAGATTTGATCAGATTTAACGTTGAATGTATTTGTAGAACGCGCTTATAATCATGCGAGGTTTCTCTTACGTCGGTGATACTAACGGCGTATCCTTGTTTGTTTTTTGTTTTTTTTACAAATTACTGCACAGTTGAGTAGAAGAATGTTCTTACTAAAACAAATACAAATAACTCTTGATGCTGGTGCGCAATTGCCAGATTGAAATAAACAAGCACAGCGAAAGATTCCTGCACTGACTGTGATTTTAAAAAGACATAGAAATTTATGAAATTTTTGTTGAACTTACTTTCAGTAGTTGTAATCACTGTCGTAGTTTTGGTCGTCCTGGGAGTGGTATGATCATCTAAAATGTATTAAAGAAACTTCTCAGTGTTATCCAATACAGACAATGTAATACTGAAATCATCAGAATACCCATACACTCTGATGCCACACTCAAAATTAAACATACATATGCACAGAATAAAAAAATATGCTAAATACATTTTCTTTGGTTTTCAATTTTCTGTGCAGACAGTTTGCTCTAAAATCATCACTAATTTTAGTAAATTTCATTTACAAGCGTCACAACGCATACTGCTTGTTCTGAAGAATGTAACGGGTTCCGCGAATACCATGAACAAATCAATGGTTTGATGCATAAGTTCATGCCGTTTGTTTCACCGCACCGCAGGAACGTATTCCATCAGAAGGGAAAACGGAATCAAACAACTATGAATTCCTCCCTCCCATTGTTTACGATGGTGCCCCAACGTCTGGATAGGTCTGTAATGCCATTTTTGAAAAAACGTGCAGGTTTTGCTGCGAAATCATCAAGGAAATTCTGGAGATTAACATCATTGCCGAAAGGCGTGCATTCGACAGAAATCGGAGCAAGTGATAGTCTGAAGGGGCGACAACTGGGGAATAGGCCGGATGTGGAAGGATGTCCCATTTCATGTCCTGTGTGGCCATTTTGGTCATTTTTGCACTGTCTGCGCGTGCGTTATCATGTTGGAGAAGGACACCACGGCGCCGATGTGACCGTTTCTGCTTTATTGCTCCCTCCACACGGCGGAGTTGCTCACAATATAATGCAGCGTTGATGGTCCGATCCCTCAGCAGCATTTCCCAGTGAATGATGCCTTTCATGTCCCAGCAGACACGAAACATGATCTTCGTATGATGAAGATAATGTTTTGGACGTGGTGTCGGCGTCAAGTTTGGGCTTACCCATTCCCATCCGATGCCTGAAATCCACTTACAGGCGCAATTTTCATCTCCAGTAACAACACGTGACAGGAAGGGTTTGTGTTGCTGAGAACATTCGCGATAACGGGTGAGGAAGAAACCACATATGGCAACAATCTGATCTTGTTGTCCTCGGTGAGAGTGTAAGGCACCTAAAACCCCAATTTCTGGACCTTTCCCATACTTTCCTGGTGTCGCACCACTGAGGCCTGATCACTGTCCATCTCACTGGGTAATTCGCGTGTGGTTTGACGCGGATCCAAGTGGATGAGATGCTTCAACCGATCCTCATCAAAGTGAGATGGATGACCTGAGCTTAGAAAGTCGTTGAGGTCAAAATTTCCACCTCGGAACCGCTGAAATAATTTGCGGGTTGTCCTCGGAGCAATAGTATCCTCCCCATACCCCGCACAAATTTGTCGAGTAGCCTCGGCGGCTGTGAATAAACTCGTAGAGGAGCAGATGCCGGAAATGTTCATTCCTCTTTACTTGATACTCCACACGTCCAGGCCTGTAACCCAAAAACCTTTAGCCACAATCCCACAATACAATATGATTTAGATACACGATATTACTGGCTACATTTCGTTAAACAACTAGCCATCTGCATCGTCAGTACTGACCTGGGAAACACTCGTGAAATAAAACGGAATGCATTTTTCAATCAACCCAATATAAGAAGTCATCCGTCGCTAATTCAGGAGCACGGAGAAAGGGGAGAACCCGTCTTGAAAGGCAAATACACCATCCGTGCCTTACTCAGGAATTGAACTCAGACCCATCTCTGACGAATGTTCGAAACGGTAGCACTATGTGCCAAATGAACATCAGTGCGGTGTGCGAAAGAGCAAATAAACTGAAGTCCAATAATAACACAGTGGCAATTGTGCTCTAAAAGCAACATGTGTATGCATAGGGTTGTCTCAAAGGGTACAACAGGCAATTGAAATTGTAGAAATCTAGGTTTCTCAATTCCTTTTCTACCCAATACAGCGCTGTATAATACCGTCGTCCGTCACTGAGTGAGATGGTACTCATAACGTCAGGCGTAACAGCTCACGTAACTGTGCGATTGCTCACATTGCATATATTGACTGTTTAAATCTCAGTTCTACGAAATAAAGACTGGAATCATTTTGCCTTCTTCGGAGGTTCACAACAAGGTCTAACGACTTCCTTTAGTTTGCACTTCAAATAACTCGAAAGGTCTGCTTTGAATTATATTAGCATCAGCGTAAAGGTTCAGTGCTCATAGGGATTTCACAAAGTAATTCCTGAGGAAACCCTTCGTTAACTGCAGGACATACTTCAGCATAATTCGATTGGTCATTTTCTCTTTCGGGAATTAACGACTACCATTAGCAACTCTAAGGACGACAAGCAGTCACCCAACCCTAATTCAGAGCCATTAATCCCACGGGAGGGAACTGAGTCAGCGCCATCGCATAAAGATGCCACCCATGACTCAACTGCAGCTCCAACCCGAGCCCACCACACAATAAAGGTCAGTAACCAGTGCCTCAGACCACTCGGCCACCGGGGCGGCCGATTGATTAATAAAACATTCACCAATATCTCGGGAACTACTGTACAAGAGTTGTGTTATGTCCTAAAAATAGTGACATTCCTGAACAGAACGCGAAAGGTTTGTTTTGTTGTACTTTTAAATGGGATCCTTTTAATAATTTTGTGCTCTACCAAATACTTCAGCCGATATTTTTTTCGTTTTGACTAAGCCACGAACATCGATCACAGCGAACATTTTCTTTGCGGATATGTTTAGACTGCACGTAGTCCAAAAAATGTTCTTTACAAGAAGACTATATGTGCTCACGTACCCAAGATTTTGTCCCAAGCTCCATCACCGTCGAACAACTGAAATTTTAGACTGGATGCTAAGGAACAAGAAAAAAGCTAGAAAATCATGTCGAAGATGAGCAGATAAAATTCGCAACCGTGTTGCTGTGACATGGAAAAAGCTGTCTCAACAATTGTATACGTACGAGTATATACATCATCATCATCATCATCATTGTCAACCATTATCAATTCACTGCTGGACGAAGGTCTCCCCAAGTTTCCTCCACAACGGTCTGTCTTGTGCCAGTCTCCTCCATGTCACCCCTGCATACTTTCGAATTTCATCCACCCATCTCACATGTGGTTTTCTTCTGGGTCTTTTCCTGTCCCTTGGAATCCAATCTAAAGTTTCGGCTGTCCATCGATGATCTGTCCTTCTGGCAGTATGTCCAGCCCATTGCCATTTCAAGGATTTAACTCTGATCATGATGTCTTCCACTCTTGTCATTTTTCGGATCCACGAGTTCCTCTTCTTATCTCTCCTGGTTACACCAAGTATGCACCTCTCCATGCTTTTTTGAGTTGTCTGCAGCCTTTGTATGTCTCTTTTAGTTAAGGTCCATGTCTCTGCACCATACGTAAGCACTGGAAGGATGCATTGATCAAACACTTTTCTTTTAAGACATAATGGCATATTGCTCTTGAAAATTATGCTGTTTCTTCCAAAAGCTCTCCAGGCAAGTTTTGTATGCCGATTAATTTCTTCATCAATGTGACCCTCACTTGATATCTGCTGTCCAAGATAAACGTACGTGTCTGTTATCTCCAGCTTTTCTCCATCAATCGATAAATCTTCATTTCTCGTAAAAGCATTGAACATCACTTTTGTCTTCTGAAAGTTTATTTTTAATCCCACTTCTTTACTCTTGTCAGCAAGTTCCTGGATCATACTCTGCAGCTCTGATGGGGTAGTTGCAAAAATGACTACGTCATCAGCAAAACGAAGGTGGGTTAGATAATCTCCATTAATCTTTATCCCCTTGTTTTCCCAGCTCAGCGGCTGAAAAACACCCTCCAATGTGGCATTAAAGAGCTTCGGAGATATGGTGTCACCTTGTCTCACTCCCTTTCCAATTTTTATGTGTGTTGTATTTTCAAACAGCCGAATCTTTGCACTTGCATTTTCATAGATGTTATTAATAATATTAATGTATGCATTTTCAATACTGCAGGATTTCAGAGCCATTGTAACTGCTGATGGTTTCACCGAATCAAAGGCTTTTTCATAATCGATAAAAGCCATGCACAATGGAAGTTCATATTCCCTCGCTCTTTCAATTAGTTCTCTCAGTACGTGGATATGATCTATTGTGCTGTAGCCACTCCTGAATCCAGCTTGTTCTCTCGGTTGAGCCATGTCCAGTGTTACCTTCAAGCTGTGTGAAAGAACGTTAGTGAAGATTTTATAAACTACTGATAGGAGGCTGATAGGTCTGTAGTTTCCGAGATCCTCAATGTCACCTTTCTTATGTAGCAGGATCATTGTAGCGGTGTTCCAATCCTCAGGAATCTTTCCTTCATCATCGAGTGAAAATTTGGGCGAGTACTGTTTCGATTTCTCCACTTGCTTCTTGTATGATGTCTACAGTAATTCCATCTTCTCCTGGAGCTTTTCCCCGCTTCATGTTCTTGATTGCATGTGCAACTTCTGCTGGAAGGACTGCAGGAACTCTGGTACTGGTATCTTTCATGATGTCTGGAGTGCATGTATCATCCCTTTCATATAATTTGGAGTAGAAATCTTTCACTCTTGTCAAAATTTCGCCTCTATTTCTTGTTACAGAACCATCTTCTTTTCTCAGTGCCATAATCTGTTTTCTTCATTTACTGAGATGTCTCTTTGCTATCTTTAGGCTTTGGTTGTTTTCAATTGCTTTCCTCACTAGTTCACAGATGAATTTTCTTACGTCTTCAGTGATACCTTTTTCTTACTGTCTTGCATAGCTCTATATATTCCACTTTGGAAGTCACATCTTCTTTAGTTGTCCTCATCTCTCTTCTTTTTAGCATCAATATTTTCGTTTTTCCTGATAATTTGTTTACACGCAACTTGTTCTTAGACCCAGCTAATTTTGTTGCTTGTTTCCATAAGAGCTTTGGTTACTTTTCTGTTAACTTCAGAGATGTCCACTTCTTCCGATGTTAGGCCTTCTAAAGCAGAGAACCTGTTCTTCAGTTCCAACTTGAAGGTATTATGGTGTTTTTTAAGGTTGGTTATGACAATAGATTTTGTTTATCTTATGAGCTTGCCACGTTCAAGTTTAGTGTTGAGGTTCATCTTACATCTCACCAATCTATGGTCACTACCTGTGTTGAACTTGTTTAGCACACTGCAGTCTTCTATGACGAATTTTTTGTTACACATAATAAAATCAATTTCACTTGTCGTCCCATTTGGATGTCTCCATGTCCATTTCCTGTGTGGCTTTTTCTTGAAGAAGGAGTTCAAGATGAAAAACCCTTCTGCCTCTGCAAACTCAACGAGACTATTTCCAAGCTGGTTTCTGTTGCCGTGACCGAATTTACCTACTGAAGTTTCATTCTGTTGCCGTTGCCCTATTTTTGCATTGAAATCTCCCATAATTATTTTCAAGTGCTGCTTACCTTTATTATTTAGATGACAAATTTCCTCATAAAATTCTTCAATTTCTTCTTCAGGATGACTTGTGGTGGGTGCATAAGTTTGAATAATCTGAGCCTGGTATCTTCTCGAGAGTTGGATAACGAGTCGTGCAGCTCTGTCAGAGGAACTTTCAACTTCTACAACTTTATCCTTCAGTTTCTTGTTTATTATAAATCCAACACCACTAGTTCTGCCAGTATCTGTCCCGCGATAGTGGAAGAGATGTCCACTTTTCCGTTCGATGGGATCTTCTCCTTTTCTTTTTACCTCACTTAGCCCCACGATGTCCCACTTGATCCTTTGTAGTTCCTCTTCCAATTCAAGAAGCCTTGAATCAGAAGATAGGGAGCGTCCATTATACGTAGCCAAGGTCAGCATCAGATGGCAGCCTAGTCCGGTCCTCCGGGGATTCTTAGCACCCTCTGCCTTCATGTCGCGCTGGCCGCTGCCTTGGCCAGGTACATTCCAGCTGCCGGAGACTGAGGGCCAAGATTTAAGTTGTGGAATCATTTTGGAGGGTTTGGCCATAACTCACAACGCTGGCCAAGCGGGTTGGTGAGTGTGGGATAGAATTTCCTCTAATCCCGATGGTATAGTTATACCGGTATTGGCGGTCGTCAGAGCCCCTTTAGTGGGAACAGGATGCACCACGAGAAGGCGGGGTTGACATTTGTCAAGGAGAGGCTGTGATGTTACGCATCACCTGACCTTACATCCCATATATATATATATATATATATATATATTACGTATACATTTATATAAACGTGTGTGATACGGAGGAGGCTGTCTCACGAGTTGTATACGTACGAGTATATATACTGTATATATATATCGTTGTGGAGGAAACTTGGGGAGACCTTCGTCCAGCAGTGGATTGATAATGGTTGACAATGATGATGATGATATATATATACACTGCTGGCCAACCAAAATGCAGCACCAAGAAGGGCACGAGATAGCAAAGACAGATTTACTGGACACATAACAACAGATACAAAGATGAAACGATTGAGCTTACAGGCCCGTTCGACTTGCGGAACACGCAGACATCAATAGTTCGTGTGGCCCCTATGGCTAGCAATAACGGCCGCTACACGCCGCGGCATCGAACGAAAGAGGCTTTGGATGTGGGCTTGGGATATAACGGTCTAGGCTGCTTCTAAACGTTATCACAGTTCATCAGGCGTAGCGGCGGGTGGTGCTTGCCGGGCCACGGCAGCAGTGACACCTGGTGGACCGTGAAGAATTGTTGCACGATGCGTGCCACGTGCTGGCGCGCATTGTCCTGTTGAAACGTAGCCGCTGGCAGGTCCTACAGGTAAGGGAGGACTACAGGATCCAAAACGTCGGAGGTAGTGCGGTGGCAGTTGAGTGTACTGGCGATGCGTACCAGAGGGGTGTGGGTGTCATATCCAATGCGCACCAAACCATAACTCCGGGCGACGGTCCGGTATGGCGATACATAATTCAGGCGTCATACTGTCTCTCGCTGCAATGCAGCCACACGCGGATCCGACCATCGTGGTATTGCTGGCAGAAGCGGGATTCGTCGGAGAAGACAATGTCGTGCCATTCCGTAGTCCAGGTGCGGCGTTCAACGGCCCACTGCCGCCAGACTAGCCGGTGGTGTAACGTCAATGGTAATCGGAGCAATAGGCGCCGTGCGACAAGTCCCCGCTCCTGCAGACGACGTCGACCGGTACGTGCTTACACAGGTTGTTGCGCAACACACCTTAATTCCTGCGCACATCACGAACGTTAGTTCGTGATGTGGCGGTACGAGCCTTCAATGCCCGCCGCAGAACATGCCGGTCCTCTCTTTCGGTGGTGTGCCGCGGCTGCGACAATCGCTCACGTCTGTCCGTCCGTCCCTCCTGCACCCACCGAATCCATACTCACCTCACTGTGGCTGGATGTCGTCCCACACGGGCACCGATGTCTCGGTACGATGAACCGCTGTCGCGATAAGCCACTATTTGTCTTCTGTCGAACTCCGAAACGTGCTGGAATGACTGCCGTATTCTGCGACGAGGCATCAGGAAGCTTCCCACGCACAGGTCCAGCAGCACAACACACTTCCATTACTTACACCCCGTCTTCTGTGCACCCTTCTTATAGTGTTTCTCTGTGGCGTGCCGGGCGCACATGATTTGCATATGCCCTGCAATTCTGATCGTTTGCATGCCCTTTCGCGGGCTACGCATGCTGCGAATTTCAGGCCAATCGGATGCTTCCTTCTTGGTGTTGCATTTTGGGTGGCCAGCAGTGTATATACACTATATATACTGTACACTCGTACGTATACATTTATATGAACGTAACGGATATTACAGCTTCACGAAACCTGAAGCCTTCTAATTCCCTTTTATCTTCATTATTTCACAGTTCTAAAAAATACAAAAACAAGACTTGCTATAGATTCCTGAAGACTTACCTTCTGGTCTTCTCCTTTTCCCGCAGTCTACGTCTGAGGAGTCCAAACACTTTCGACGCTTTGAGTCATAGTATCGTCCATCTCGACATTCCCTTACAGACGATTTGCTGTCATGGCAGCGGTAGTACCAGTGGCAATAACTGTCATGATCGAAGCGGCCATGAGACTTCTTGCATTCAAATTTGGGATTTGGGTCCACTACTTTGTCCTCGGGTTCATCGGGCTCGTCTGAGAAATAAAAAATTATATGAGCGAAAAAAAACAAAACTGAAAGGGAACTGATCGTTGCAAAAGTAATAACGATCAGATAGAAACTTGTTCGCTTACACACAAAAACTAGAAACAAGACAAATGCCATATATAAATATTCTTCTGAAAGAAAACATTTAGTGATTCTTTGTAAGAACTCTTTGCCAACATGACAGTGATGCGTATACTTTTAGTTCTGTAATGCAAATAGGGTATTGCTCAACAAAACTAATTGAGACTTTGCGATTTTCATTTCTCTATGCAGGCAAGTAACAGGAATGTAATACTTTATATTAACAACAGAACTATCATGTACACTGGTGTGCAAAAATTAAGGACGAAGAGGATAAATTAGCATAACAGAGGAACGAGCAGGCAAAAAGGACCGAAAGACCACTCAGGAGATAGACTAGGGTCCGGTACGGTAGGGCATGCGCATACATGCAGCATAACGTAGGGGGAGGAGAGTGCCGGAAATGTAAAAAGCACACGGGCGGTGTACGCTCAGCAATTCGGTGAAAGCTATTGCATGGTGTACATCGGTTTGAACGACGTCGAGTTGCTGCCGCCGTGTGATGTGGCCAACAGGCAATCCATTAGACGACATCTGGATGACTTTACCCGAGGTCGCGTCATTGGGAAGTTGGACGAAGGTCGAAGTGTGACTAGTGTGGCAGAGGAGTTCGGGATCGCTCACAGCATCGTTTCACGAGCTTGGAGAGCATTTCAAACGACAGGAACAGCTGTCCGAGTGTTTAGCAGTGGTCTTCCACGAGCAACTACGGTGGCGGATGACCGGTATATTGTCCTACATGCGAGAAGAGACAGGCGGCAGACAGCGGGAGAAATCGCAAGGCACATGCAACAGACAACTGGATGTCCGTTATCGCGTTTTCCCGTGGCCAGGAGGCTGCACAAACGTGGTCTATTTGCACGACGACCAGTACGGTGTGTGCCGTTAAAGCCTGCTCATCGGGGACGGCGGTTTCTGTGGTGCCGGGAACATAAGAACTGGACACATCATCAATGGGGTCGAGTTCTCTTTACGGATGAGAGCCGATTTAGTCTGATGAGCGATTCTGGACGTATACACATCTGGAGAGAGCATGGAACACGCAATCACGCTTCCAACATCATCGAAAGGGACCGGTTTGGAGGTGGCGGAGTTCTCGTTTGGGGCGGTATCATGCTTGGTAGCCGTGCAGACCTCCACATCTTCCAAGGTGGTTCAGTCACTGGTGTCCGCTATTGTGCCGAGGTTCTCCTGCCTCACGTGCGTCTGTTTAGAGGTACTGTGGATCCTGAGTTCCTCTTCATGGACGACAGCACTACACCTCATCGTACAGTGGCTGTCGCAGAGCTGTTGGAGAGTGAAGATATTCAGCGCATGGATTGGCCCGCAAGGTCCTCGGACCTAAATCTAATCGAACACGTGTGGGACCTTCTCGGGAGACGCTTGGCAGCACGTCACCAGCAGCTAGCAACGATTCCGCAGCTGCGATTGGCGCTACAAGAGGAATGGGCGGCGATGCCTCAATAGCTCCTTGACAACCTCGTCCTCAGCATGGACAGACGTTGTAAATCCTGCAACGCAGTCAGGGGAGATCATATCCTCTACAAAAGACTGGATTTTTCTTGGCAGCCGCCTGTCACATGGACGTTTCTGTCTTCTGTCCAGTTGTGCTCGAAGCTACCTTTTCAATGAAGTGCCTTTGTATCCTTTGGATTCCTTGTTTAGACGGTTTTGCTCACTTGTCCCATATTCTTACATCTTGGGGATCTTATGGTATGATTAGAGTCGATGTGGAGCACTTCTGCACGACGTCACATTCGAAAAACCGTCTCGTCCTTAATTTTTGCACGCCAGTGTATCATGACCTCCACAGAGAGAAGTAACTGATAGTACTGAATTACGCATTAGTTTGTTTACAGTGCTTGCAGGCGAAAGCGCTGTTTACAAAGAAGTAATTATTTTATATTTTTTATGGGGAAGTTAAAGTTTTCGTGTCGTAAGAGATATGTGTTGGAGAGTTCAGTTTTATTTAGTGCGGTCAGATGTTTTGAAAATTCCTGATGACCATGGAAAGAGGTTGTGATTTTCTATTTCGTTTCGGCCAGAGAGGTGAACAAAGGCTTTTATCAAGATATTCCTCTAATTCTTTTTTTAATCTAAAGACAAAAGAATACTTTTGATAATGCTGTTATACTTCCTCCGTTCAACAATAAGCAAAATGTTTACCACATTTTAATTACTTTTTCAAACAATCATTTTCCTAAAAGATAAAACAAATCAAAGCATTCTGAAATATCAAGTGTCACATCTTGAGCTTCGTTACATTATTCGCTAACATGGTGTCCCATAATATTAAGAGAGGATAATTTATGTTGACCTCCAAATAAAGTTGTTTACTAATTTCTTTACTAGCGTTATCTTTTTCATCAGACACGAAAAAACAAGATGATAATCTCGTAGAAACATTCCCGTTAAGGAGCTATTGTAGTTATTCGTGAGAGTGAATTATGTTTCTGTAATAATTTGTGTTTTGTCGAAAATGCAGAGAGATACGGGAAATTCCGTGAGCCCATAATAAACATATTGGACGCATTACCAACAGGAAAATCTGCGTTTGTCTGTCATAAAATTGCGAAGAAGCGTCGTGTTAAAAACCGACAATTTGTCTGCAGTCTCCATCCTTGAAGACTGGAAAACAAGACGCCTGTTCCAATGAAACACGTTTTCAGTCAATACATGCAAGTGTACGGGCCACACAATATGGCGACCATAGCACAAATCCATGCATCCCGCTTTCCTGCCGTTAATTGTACAAGCTCGTAGAGGAACTGCAATGGTTTGTGCACGTCTGTTTTCATGGCACGCATTGGAATCTTTAATACTCGTACATTTGGAACAGTATTTGTATGCTACGAGGTACCTTAATACATCATTGTGGAAGTGGAACACCCGTACATGTGCATGGTGTTTCTGTTTCTCAGTTCATCAAGTTAAAGGGGAGATTTTTTTTGTTTGTTAACGGTAAGAAACATTGAAAGAGAGGACTTTTTTTTTAGAAAGTAAGTTCCTTTACAGACTTGCTTGAGTTTTTTACTTTTTAATTTGATTGCCGTCATGAGCAGCTAAAAGGTGCTAAGATAGTAATCGTTCTTAAGGTTTTACTATTCGGTTTTAGATTACCTATTAGCTCAGAATAAACTTTTGTAGTTTATTCTGAGGTAATAGGTAATCTAATAAGCAATAAAATATTCGATAAAGTTGTATGCAAAATAAAACTTTTAAAAGTTTAACACACCTTTTCGAATCAAATGTTGTCAATTCACTTGTAAGATGCATAAAGTGAGGTAAGTAATAAATAAACACACGGCCATTTGAGCGGAATTGTTGAATTCAGAAAACGTGAAAACGTCCAAATACTGACTACACTGGGCTTTGTTTTTAACTTCTGAGAAAAAAATCCCAATACACTGTAATATAATTTCAGTAACACCTTTTCTCGTGGTTAATTAAATGCTTACACAGCCTTTTGTGCTACCACAAATGGGCATTCGTTATTTATTTTTATATCTGTTTGCTACTGATGTTTTTAACCGGTTTTGCAGTACTTTTCGGCTTCCAATTCTGGTACGCCGATCTGTAATAATAGCTCTAGCTTTGGAAAATATTCTTTTGCAGGGAACAAATATGGCAAGTGCGTTACATCTAGTTTTTCCTAATTTTTCCAAGTATCTTTTCTATCACTGTAATGGATCTTTGTCTCGAGGTAAGATTGCATCTTGTACGTACAGCTCGACTGTACTAACAGATCTCTTTGCCGAAGTTCCACAGGGTTTAATAAAAGCTATGCTTTTATCAATTGCGTCCCACTTTGACAATTACTTTTCTTCTGAATGTGAGTTCTGCGGCTGTGAACTAAATTCAGCTTCGTGGTGGTCCTGAGATATTTCTATTTCTCTTTTAGATTCCGTAGCAGTTTTCTTAATACACTGCTCGACAATAGAAATTGCGCCCCACAGAAGGTGGCGTGCAACAAACATGCAAATCGCACGGTGGGTGTACCCACCGGGTGATTGATGTTAAACCGAAGCCGATGACGTCACACGTTCGTGAGATAAAGATGCCAGCAGCAACAGGGATGGTAATGTGCGGTCTTTGGTGGAAGTGTCGCGAAAGTTTCAGATTTGTTATTTGTGCTGGGAAACTGTTCAGCAAAGGCTGAAAATGCCGGGTACATGCCGTCAGCAGGTTTATCGGCATTTGGATGTGTTTCGGAGAGGAAGAATTGTAGGCATGTGTGAAGCGGGCTGATCTACACGTCGTATCGCTGCGCACGCGCAAAAGGATGTACGAACTGTTAGACGCTGTTGGCACTAGTGGCTACAGGAAGGTTCGTACGTGCGTCGGAGTGGCAATGGTGCAGGCCGATAGATATCAGCACGCCTGGACCGGCAGATATTTTGTCACGCTCGTTCGTCACTAGAAAGCACTGCAACCGATATTCGACGTGCTGTGTTATCGGTCATGGACGTCGCCGTAGTGACCCGACCTGTAAACCAGAGCTTACAGTTCGGTAATGTTACGCCGACTGCCATTTTGACCGGAGAGTGTAAATTGCGAACCAAAATCGGACCACCTTCAACCCTTATATGTAAATTGCAAACTAAGGCCCAAGACCCCTATGTGTAAATTGCAAACCAACTTTTCTGCGCCCATTCTGACGATATCAAAAAATAAACCAATATGAAAACATAATGATTAAAACAATGTTAAACAATTTAAAACGCCTGAAAAAGGAATACAACTGGTCCGTGGGCACGTATAGAAGAGGAATGATTGCATCGAGGAGAGAGTACTGGAGACAGCTGCGCAAGGCTACCCCAGTGGGAATCCCTTCGGGATCCCGTACAAGGTAGCAAAAGGGTACATTTATGGCCCACTGTTACTGTCATCAGTCAGAACAGAGGGTGGCAACCACACCGCCACCCTTGAAGAGACGGTGGAGGCCCACCTCAACCATCACTTTCCGGCCGACGAGGAGTCGGGGTACACCTCGGAATAACGTGTGATCAGAGAGCACTGCAGACTTCCACCAGACACTGAAGATGACACGCCGTTCACAGAAGCGGAGGTAGGGGCAGCAATTAGCAGCCTTAACTCGGGCAAAGCTCCCGATAAGGACGGAATGGATTTGGCAGTTATACGCGAGATATTCGTGGCCAATCGAAGGTACTTTGTTTGCTTGTTGAACAAATGCCTAGAACGTGGGTGCTTCCCATCATTGCGGAAAACCGCGGTGCTCGTTCTATTCAGCAAAGAAAATGAGAGCCGAGCAGATTCCGCTGCGTACAGGCCGATTTGCCTGCTTTCCGCATAGAGTAAGGTGCTGGAAAAGGTTCTGGTGATCCGAACAGCCCCTTACCTTGTCGGCCAAGGTAAGCTCTCCAGCCACTTTGTCTCGTTGGAGACGAGGCAGGTGTGTAAACTTCAACAGCGTCTGGTGGCCTTTGGTCCTTGACCGTCTTAAAAGACTGTTTTTTTTCCAGGAATTTGTTCCTGTTGGTTAGTGACTTCCTCTCGGAAAGAAGGGTCGAATTCGATGCAGGCGATATAGTGTTTAATAGAGAGTACACAAAAGGATGCCCGCAAGGCTCTTGCTCGGGCCCTTTGTGGTGGAATGTCATAGCAGATACGGCACTAGAACTGCCTATGGAGAATAGAGAGCAAATGCAGGCATATGTGGATCCTCATAGTGTCTGCATCTGGCAGGCATGTGATAGAGCAGAAGAGACACACTGCTCTAGCTAAGCTGGACATCTGGAGCAAGGAGTGCAAGCTCTGCTTTGCTCCCGAAAAAACAACACTATTGGCAATTGCGAAAAAGGGGGTGATGGTCACTCCCCCTAAGTGTCATTTCAATGGGCATGCGATCAAGGCGGTGAGGGAAATGCGGTATCTGGGCGCTGTCCTTGATACTAAGCTGTCGGGACTCCCTCACCTTCGCTACCTGAAAAAGTCGGTGCACTATGATTCTTAATAGGATCAATGGAATGAGGCTAACTGGGGTAGCCAAGAAGGTAGTATACAAGCGTGGGATTGAGAGAATTCTCGCGAGTGCGTGTTCAGCTTGGTGGTCCGACACGGTTAGAATGAAGACTGGTGTTAATCAAATTCAGCACAGAGAGCTGCTGGGCCTAACTAGGTGCTTCCGCACAACCTCCACGGCAGCAATGCAAGTGCTGGCCGGCTGCAAGTCTGCGGATTTGGTGGTAGCGAGGGAGGGGCAGCAATGCAGTCCCCCAGATTTGGCAGTAACGTTGATCTACTCGGAGACCACTATCAGTTCTCCGATGTAGAATGGGCGAAAATTGACTGGGCTTGCCACCCGGCCAAGGAAATCTGTCCCACATGGGACAATGTCCTCCCCACGGGAAAGGGGAAAGAGCCGTTCACGGACGGCTCCAAAATCGGCGGTTGTGTAGGTGCTGGGTTCTGCGTGCTCTCGGATGGCAACGAGACTCACGCGGAACAGTTGAAACTTTCGCTCACTTCTCTGTCTTCCAAGAAGAGTTGTTGGCGATCAAAGAAACGCTGCGATGGGCCCTGCCAGACAGCAGCGGAAGTGAAGTCAAACTTTTTTCAGACAGCCAGGCAGCCTTGAAAGCGCTTGGCCAGCTTGGGAGTAAAACTCCCCTAGTCAGATATGTGAAGGCTCTACTTGAGTCCAGGAGCAATACGGCGTTATCGTTCCATTGGGTACGAAGCCATGTCGGAACCATTGGTAATGAACGAACAGACCAGCTAGCAAAGGAAGCAGCTGGGAAAGAGAGTAATGATTTTCAGCTGCGAACGCCAGTGCAAAGCGTTCAAACTAAGCTGGAAAAAGCCACGCTGACAGAGTGGCAGCGACGGTGGGATGAGGGGTATACGGGAAGGAACACACACCGTATCTTTTCCCGAGTCTCTACCAGACGACTGGAATGTGAAGGATTCCTGAACCAGGTACTCACTGGCCATGGTGTTTCGCCGGAGTAGTTCTGCCGTTTTGCTGTAAGGGAACGAGTGTGCGGCTACGGGCCCAGTCAGCGGATGTCGCACACATGATTTTAGACTGTGTTTTTCTTTCAGAACGGAGACGACAAGTCCCCGCCCCCAATCTAGGGAAAACGAATGACCTCTCGATCTTGATCGCCTATCCCAGAGCGACGCGTCAAAGACTCGTCAAGCTGGTCAAAGACTTCGTGGCAAGGCAGGAAGAATTTTTAACAGAAGGGTAGCGTCAGAAGATTGAAGACCGAAGAGGAGCGACGACTTGCCCTAGAGTCGTCTTAGCAGCACGGGCCCTAGTGCTGCACTGTAAATACTTTGCAAATTTTACTTTCTTATCTTTATGAGGGGCTCGTGAAAATAAAGTTCTCCCATAGCACGTGACCCCAGTGCATATATGTGTTTGTATCTATTTAGCTAGGAACTATTAAAGGGCCTTAACCCCACTCAACATCGCGCTGGCTAATAAATCTTTCGACCAGACGCAAAATTAGAGCCCCGCCCATTAGCGCGTCACACCACGTACGGGATATGGTGAAGGGGCTGGAAGTGAGGGTCCCGTAGGTGTGGCAGTTCCCTGCCGGTCTCTGGACCGATCCTGTCCGGATGAAGGACTGCCGGATCCTGGTGGGGTCGCTCTCGCAACGCCGTCACTACTATTTTTCGAGAGAGTTCTGCATATCACTGCGAAGTCCACATTTGGACGGTGCAGGTAGGGTCATCAGCCTAGCATAAAGTAATGTATGCACGAAAACAACTAAACTAGTTTGTCATCCTTGCGCAGGGACCATGTTAATTTTCTCTGTAATGTTCCATATTTAGTATATGTACTTAATTCTGTGTATTCACGAAAACAACCAATGTGTTAAGTAAGTATAAACAGTATGTACTTAAACAGTATCAAAAGTAAACAAATAATGATGAAAACAATGTAAAACAATTTAGATAAATGTATTCACAAAAACAAGAACATCAGTTTGTCATCCTTGCTCAGGGGCGTTGCAAATCCTCCCTCCATTTTCGGAAACAATCAACAAAAGATATATCTAAAGCAAGGCAATCAAAAAAGACGAGCTAGGTTAGGTACAGTGCCGCTTAGGTAACAAGATTGTAACAAAATCAGTTGCCAGATCAAAAAGGTTTGTAAGAAAATCTGTTACCAGATCCTAAATGTTGAATTCCCACAGATGTTCAGAGAAGTGGGTTCGAAATTTACATACAGAGTTTTTATGGCGGTCTGATTTTGGTTCGCAATTTACATACCACCGACATTGACGGCTAGCCATCGCAGCCCTTATCAGGCTTGGTTCCAAAGTCATGTGAACTCGGCTCACGAATGGACCACTGCTGTCTTCAGTGATGAATCCCTTTTCTGTCTGTGTGATGACGA
This sequence comes from Macrothele yani, assembly GCA_039090855.1. Classification (NCBI taxonomy): domain Eukaryota; kingdom Metazoa; phylum Arthropoda; class Arachnida; order Araneae; family Macrothelidae; genus Macrothele; species Macrothele yani. The sequence continues at coordinate 76,647,430 of CM077025.1, read as the reverse complement.
TCCACGGATCCGTGTCTGGTGACACTTTGGTGAGAGGGCGGATTCCGGCTTCGTTAACGACCGCCAATTAGCCCGCCCATCAGGCAGGCATAATGGTATGTGGTGCTATTACGCATGACAGCAGGTCACCTCTTGTCCGCATCATGAACACACTGACAGCCGCACGATACGTGAGCGATACGTGAGCGAAAATGGGCTGCAGAACTTCGCTATCGTACAGTCGACGGATATCAGAACTTTATATATCAGAACTTTATATATCAGAGCTTTATATATCGGAACTTTAATAACGTTCATTCCTCAGGACGACATCCGTCGACTGTACGATAGCTGATATCCGTACAGTCGACAGATATCAGAACTTTATATATCAGAACTTTAATAACGTTCCATTCTTCAGGACGATATCCGTCGATTGTACTATAGCGAAGTTATGATATCCGTCGTGTAGGATAGCGAAGTTCTGATATCCGTCGACTGTATGATAGCGAAGTTCTGCAGCTCATTTTCGTACCGCTCCTGAATGGCCTACAGCACCCCATTTTCCAGCAAAATAACGTTCCATTCCTCAGGACGATATCCGTCGACTGTACGATAGCGAAGTTCTGCAGCCCATTTTCGTACCGCTCCTGAATGGCCAACAGCACCCCATTTTCCAGCAAAATAACGCCCGTGTACACACCGCTCGGGTCTCCAGACAATGTTTGCAGTGTATTCAAACACTGCCATGCCCTGCAAGATCACTGCCATGCCCTGAGATCACTGCCATGCCCAGACAATGTTTGCAGTGTATTCAAACACCGCCATGCCGCCGCCCCGGTGGCGCAGTGGTCTAAGGCGTTGGCCTCTGATCATTCGTCCGTAAGGGGTCCGGGTTCGAATCCCGGTCAGGCATGGATGTTGTGTTTGTCTTACGGCACTGGCTCTCTCCCTTCCCTGGAACCAGTGACCCTAAATTAGGACGGGCGACTGCTTATAGCCCATTGAGTTGCTCACGGTGGTCGTTAAACCTCCAATCAAAAAAAAAAAAAAACACCGCCATGCCCTGCAAGATCGCCCGATTTATCCTCAATCGGAAACCTATGGGACCACATTAGACGTCGTCTGCAATCGAATCGGTCTGCGCACGATCTCGCTGAATTACGGGAGCAAGTCAACCGTATTTGGTGTTCCATTCTTCAGGACGATATCCGTCGACTGTATCACTCATTGCCCCGCCCTCTTGCTGCCTGTATTGCCATTCGCTGCGGTGCAACCACTTACTGAGGCGTACCTATTATGCTGCATTATCTCATCTGATAAACACTGTACGTGGCCGAAAATAACATCTAGGTAAAACCTTATGTACTCCTATTTGAATAATCAATTTCACCCCTCTATCCTCATTCCTTCTGGGTGGGAAAATTTCTGTGTCGAGCAGTGTGCATTCAGTAACTTGCTGATTTGAGAATACACACTGTAATGTTTGAATCGGGGATCGAGAAAAGGACACAGTGTTTTCATTCGAAACCTATATTTTATTCCTCATTTCAACTGTTGAAGAACAGATCTTACAGTATCAGGAAAGTTTCTTTCAAAAAATCATCGCACACGTTTTCTAAGCCCTTCGTTATAAATATTATACTACTCGCCGTCACGTAGCTCTTTCCGTTTATGCTCCTTGTTACCTCTTCAAAGCGGTTAAAAGCTTTGCAGAGTTGGTTGTATATATTTTCCATTCTTTTAGAGTAGTTATTGGTAAGAATAATGATTGAGTAATGATTGGTACTTCTTATTGCATCTTACAAATCCATAAATAATCTTAGCATGTAATAAGTAAAATTCTACAGCGTGGGCAAATATTGCACGAGGATTTTTGGCTGTACTTTCCCATGTGATTTTTGATAGGCCTGCAACTTTTCGCATGCCCCGGTACTTCGTTTGAAGTGCACCACAATCACTTTTATTCTTTCTTGAATTGATTTGACAGATTACAGCGTATCCTGAACAATTAGATTTAATATGTTCGCAAAACTTCCAAAATGGTTCCAGCCGGGTTCGTTTCTTACAGAATTTTTAATATTTTCTGCATTATCAGTAACAACGACCAGAATCTTATTTTTTAGATCCATTTCGCACCAATGCATTTTATTTCATTTGCAAAGCTCTGACTTCTGTCGGAAACACCCAACAATGCACACTTTAGCAGGACTGATTCTAAGTTAAATTCATCAATATTGTGTTCAGTTAGAACTCATTTCCAACTGAGAATATAGTGTTCAGTTAGAACTCATTAATATAGTGTTCAGTGTTTAATATGTTAGAAGCACGTTTACCCCGCAGTGCATACAAATATACAGTGTAACGGCAACAAACGAAGAAGCAAAAGTAGAATAGATACAACCTATGTACAGACCTTTCTATGAGGACGGATACAATTAAAAGTGTCGCATAGTATGATAAATCCTAAAACAAGGGTGTCCACGTAGAGTCTAACTTGGCAGTTTTTACACCGAAAATGAGTTTCCTTCCTAATCTTTTTTCCATCAACAACTTTTGAGCAGCATACAGTACATTTTTGCCTTGGTGCTGGCTGCTTTTGTGTGGGTGGAATGTATTCAGGGAAATGCCGTTCGATCAGTCTGAATATATTTCCGTCCCTTGACGGTCTGCCTGGTTTTTGTCGAGGATATATCATGTCATATTTTTCTACTATTCTGTCAATATGATCTAGTCGAAACGCTAGATGATACATTGTACCACCTTGCTGCCCATACAGAAAGAAGGCGTTGAAGACCAATATATGAAGAAGGTGACGGAAAATATTCACGTAATATCTCCGCTGATGTCGGACTCCAGGGTAGTACGACAGCATCTGGTCCATTCGGTCGACTCCTCCCATTGTGTTATTGTAATCCAGAATTACTACAGGTTTAGTTGCAGTTCCTGTCGTTGTTTGTACGTCTGTAGTCTCATTGCCATGTAGGCTGCTGAGAAGAGACACGGTTGTTTTGTCCTTCCACGCTAGAGCCACAATTTTTCTTCTCTGATAAGCTACGACGTCACCTTTCTTTTCGTGTCAGCTTTACTGTCCCATAAACATCAGTCTGCCGTTGAAAAAGAATGGCAGCAAGCTCAGGACTAGTGTAAAAATTGTCTATGGTAAAACAATAATCCTTGTCGAGAAGAGGTGAAACTAAACTCAGCACAACCTTTGTTCCTAAAGCCACGTCTGGTGGACAATTGTATAATTGCGTACATTTTCCAGTGTAAATGATCATATCCCACACATAGCCTGTGGAATTTTCGCATAGTTCAAATCATTTAATTTCAAACCGATATCTTTTCATTTGCAAATACTGTTTCCAGCTGAGACGTCCTTTGAAGAGAAGAAGGCTTTCATCAACGCCAATATCTTTGGAAAGAATATATGCTTGAGGAAACCTCTGCCTAATGTAATCGAATACAGCATAAATATTTTTTAGCTTTGCGTCTGGATGCACGCAAGGCTGTTCATTATCACTAAAGTGCAGAAATCTCATTAGCAGTGAAAACCTGCATTCAGACATGATTTGTGAGAAGAATGGTGTTTCAATAATTTTTTGTCTGGTCCAGTAAGTTTTTACGTCTGACCTCTGAACAATTCCTTGCAAAATTAACTCGGCAAAGAAAGTTCTTAGCTCTGAAATATTTGTCTCTGTCCACTTTGTAACTCTTGAATGTGATTTCAGCTGGCGAGTTCTCCTAATTTGTTTTGCCCTTTTGTTGGTTTCATCAACAATGAGTTGTAACAATTCGTTATCAAAAAATACTTCATAGTAGTCTAAGGACGTTGCATTCGCAGGTAAAACGCCTGCAGTAATTCCAGAGGTGCCACTAAAAACAAACCGAGATCGGCCGTGACAAACTTTCCCTGTCGGAACTCTGTACCACTCACGGGCATCGGGAACACATGTATCAACTTCATTCTTAGACGAACTACACAATAAATCTATTTTACTCTCACCTGTGCTACTGGTGGACTGTTCTTCATAATATTCCTCAGTGACATCACTGTCATCACTGCTATCGTCTTCCACTAAAACACGAGAAATCTTTCTATTGTGAAGGCCGGACGTCGACGCCATGCTCCACTGATCATGCACACACACAAACACAAACGTTATTGCTTCTTATTGCTTTTCCACTAAGATGAACTACTGTAATCTATCGAATAACTTTTGTCAACTAAGCCCGCGTATTGGAATACGCAGGTCAGAAAAAATTTGGAAATAGTGAGGTTTCGAAGTCCAAACGTGGTGTTATGCACATTTAGTGACTACTGGAGCTGGGTTATCAGCGTAGGTAGCTACGTCATGTGTAATTTGCATCATGACCACGCAGGAATTTGCCTAATGTATTGCGTCCATGTGGGATTATTCTGAAATTATGCTTACACGACCCTTCAACATTTACAACAGCCATAGGATTGTTGGAATGTTAGAGGCAAAAAAACAGGGTTTAAATACATGCCTTCTGGTCAGGGCTATACAGGGTGCATAGGAAAGTCCCTTTAGCCTGGAATAACTTACGAACGGAGAGAGGTACAGTTATGCAAGTGAGATAACGGTATATTAAAGCGACTACGCCCGATCGAATGCAACCAAAGCAGCGCCCCTAGTGGCGAAATGCGAAAGTTAGCCATTGCAAATCGAAAACGAAAAGAGATAGAGCAAAATTTCCAATTACAAAGTTGTAGAGCATTAATTACAATAATTAATACAACACGGCATTTGTTTCACGCGGATAAGATAAATTGTCGCCCGAATACGCTACAATGTCCGAAATCGATTCGCGACGATTCGAATCAGCATATTCACATTTCGTAAATGTAGCCATGTGCAAATGCAGATTGTGACGTTGTACCACACCTACGATATGAAAACCAGTAGCAGGATGTACCATGGTCAGAAGTTTAGGTCTACGTACGCTGTGTGAGAATGGCGAGCTTGGATTTCTGGGGTTACGTAAAAAATCAGGTGTATGCAACAGCGCCTACAAGTCTGCTGGATCTACGTCGTCATGTTACAAATGCTTGCAATAGTGTGACACCTTCCATGCTGACGAATGTGCATGCAGAGTTACTTTCACGAATACAAATGTGTATCGTGGGCAATGGCGAACTATTCGAACATACTCGACATTAACTTTTTATCACTGTGCGCCAGTTTGCCTTTTTTGTTTTTGTTTTGTCTGACGTCATCAAACTGTATTGACATAAGTACGCATTTATGCAATAAATTGTGTGTATTTGCTCATACCTATGCATGTTCCCTTCAAACGTTCACACAAAAGGTCGCGCATCGATTTCGGACATTTTAGGGTATTCAGGCGACAATTTATCTTATCCGTGTGAAACAAATGTCGTTTTGTACTAATTTATTGATGCTCTACAACTTTGTAGTTGGACATTTTGCTCTACCACATTTCGTTTTCGATTTGCAATGGCTAACTTCCGCATTTCGCCACTAGGGGCGCTGCTGTTGGTTGTATTCGATCGGGCGTAGTCGGTTTACTATACCGTTATCTCACTTGCATAACTGTACCTCTATCCGTTCTCAAGTTATTCCAAGCTAAATGGACTTTCCTATGCACCCTGTATAATGAAAGACAGGTCATACATACAACGATTGGATGGTCCGAAGATACAATAATTTCCTCCGTATCAGCTTGTGATATGCCTCCCTGTAATTGATGTATGTATATGCCTTCCTGTAATTGTTGTAAGCTTTGCACGCTCTAGACGCGTCGCTAACGATGGGCAAAGGAAATCTTCGCACGCGCTAGACGCGTCGCTAATAGTATAATGTTCAGTTAGAACTCATTAATATAGTGTTCAGTTAGAACTGCATATCTCTTATTAATGTTAAATGTCAAACAGTCAGCAGTGAGTCAGGAATTTACGACATCGGCGAAATTTTCCGAAGCACGCAATTTTCAAGTAAAGCAAGCAGCATACTTAATTACATTGTTTTTCTACACGGCAAGTGATAAGATGGGTAAATGCATTTACGAAAATGACAAACCCCTTGTCTTCAACAATATTTAATGGCTGAAAATCTAACGCCAACAAGTTTATCAGAAGACAATTTTTTTCTTCGAAACAAAGGGCATTCTCGCTTGATTTAGCTTTTTTCTCGAGTTTTCTTTCGATTTCTTCGCAGGATTCCTGGAACTTGATTTTCAACCACAGCCTTATTTTTTTTACGGATATTGATTTTACCTTTTCAATGCTCACAAGTGGTGCTGGAGATTTTTCAGGTAATTCGGAGTCAGTTACTTGAGCCTGAAACATTACAGTGGGGGATTTCTTTCAAGAGGCTTCTGCAGTGGAACTTTCGTAAAAACACTTTTGCTTACAAATATCCCATGAAGCTAATTTCTCATCAACGACAGTGAAATAATTGCACATCTCACTGATTTTTTTACGTTTGGCGTCAGACATGCTTAATGCTATTGTTCTTCTACATGGCAACTGAATGCTGAACCAAATTAGGATATAAAAGACCAAACAGAAGTCATCGCTCTTTCCACGTTAATAAGTGAGTCACGGAAAAATTCTCATCGGCCGCCACCAGGAATCGAACCCAGGTCTTCCAGTTACGCGCCGGACATGCTACCACTGCAACCCCGGGGGCCTCGAATTCTACAGACTCACATGAGATTAACTGCCAAACCACATGGCAGGTTGCCTCATGGAGCCCCGCACAATGCTGGGAATTCACCAAAGATGGAAAGCAGCTGCTTTCCATCTGAAAGCTAATGCTGGGGATTCACCAAAGATGAAAGCAGCTGCTTTCCAACTTTGGTGAATCCCCAGCATTGTGCGGGGCTCCATGAAGCAACCTGCCATGTGGTTTGGCAATTAATCTCATGTGAATCTGGAGAATTCGAGGCCGCTGTGGTGCAGTGGTAGCATGTCCGGCGCGTAACTGGAAGACCATGGATTCGATTCCCGGTGGCGGCCGATGAGAATTTTTCCGTGACTCACTTATTAACGTGAAAGTAGCGATGACTTCTGTTTGGTGTTTCTGATCCTCGTCGAGTGTATGAATTAATTAGGATATAAAAGGGAGATATACTGCTTAAAATTTCGACTTTTTATTTTGATAAAAGCTGAGCACTAAACTGAATAAAAAATAAAAAGGTGTTATTTCTTTATTCGCTAAAACTAGACCAGCGACTTCACTTCCCAGTCCACACTCCTGCACCATTTACTCCGACGAAAGTAAGGTGATAATGATCTCGCTTAGCTCATCTTGAGTCTTCTAGAGCTCTAAGGGTAAATAAATATCCTGCATTGAAACCTTATCTTACAACGTTATGACATGGTAACCAGAACTGTGATATAGTAACAGTGATTTTAGATTACACCCCAAACATTGCTCTGATCTTGACAGAGACAATGACAATTTTACAGTGATTTTGGAACTATTCATAACGGGGACAGTACTTTTTCAGTAACGGTGAAGTGATTTCCGATGGCATGATACGGAAATCTTCGCTGTGTTTGACGGTCAAGCGTTATCTTTTTGGGAAACGGCCTGTGGGATACCAATAAGAAATGACAAATACACGGGATAGGTAAAATATCATCCACTTATCGTCGGACTGTTACCGTGCCCGATACAAGTAGCAGAGGTGATCAGCAATCGTAACTAATGGCACCCCATTCTAGTATGCATGGCTAGAGAACAATGTGCTGCTCGCGGACAACAGCTGGATCCTCCCTATTGCCATGTAGTGGACAGGCGTAGACTCGACGATCATCGGCAACGAGGAGGAAGCGGGACTCATCGCTGAATACGACATAGGGCCGTTCCTGTAGCCACGTAGCTCTACTATGACACTACTTCAGCCGAGCTTGGCGATGTCGTCTGCAGTCGACGCAATGGCTGTCTGAAGCACAGACTTGGCTTCACTAATCTTCGATTCACCGTCCTAGTTGTGACGGGGAAGTCCGTACTCGCCGCTACAGTCCGTCGAATGCTCTCTGCAGCAGCTTGTGGCTCGGCCTGCGAATACGTCGATCGATGCGTGCTGACGTCTGCCTTACAGCAGCAGACCCGCTACGGTGAAACTAGTGTCCTGGCGGCAGGACCAGAATTCTGCCAAGGCTACCACCGGACCCTAGGATCGTGCAGTTCCAAACACTAGCGTCTAGCAGCAGATGTGGGATTTACCAACTGGGGTGAGTGTCTCAGATATGGGTGGAGCTACAGATGTACACCAATCGGCGTGGTTCTCTAAAATAAGGTCTTGTGATCTGATGAAGACACGGAAAGTACAGCAGTAAAATTGTTTCTTTTTGTTACCGGATTGTAGCCGACTTCCTTTCATACTTTTTTAATTCGCTAAAACACTCTCGAAATGGAAAGCATTTTGAAATATTCAGACAGAAATTATGCTGGAAATTTACTTAGAAAGTCGCTAGAATTTCCACGATGTAACCTGTGTATTCTGACTTTTACTGCAATGAAGGAACGTTTTTCTTTAGAACACTAAATAGTTTTTCTTCTAAACATATTCATTTCTGAAGAGTCGCGAACAGTTTTTAAAGAAAACAGTTTGATTGAACATTTCTAAGAAGTTTATACAGAAACATGCGAATCCTCCATCTGCTACAAGAATTTTTGAAAAATTTGTAAATAAACTCTGTATTTCGATAGCCATTTTGAACAGGTTCTCAAGTATATCATCCGAAGTAGATTTACGGACAGTTAGTGCCAAAAGAAGCTGAATTTAACTGTTAGCAGTTAAATTCACCTTTTAAGGCAGTCATCATCATCATCATTGTCAACCATTATCAATCCACTGCTGGATGCGAAGGTCTCCCCAAGTTTCCTCCACAACGGTCTGTCTTGTGCCAGTCTCCTCCATGTCACTCTCGCATACTTTCGAATTTCATCCACCCATCTCCCATGTGGTCTTCTTCTGGGTCTTTTCCTGTCCCTTGGAATCCAATCTAAAATTTCGGCTGTCCATCGATGGTCTGTCCTTCTGACAGTATGTCCAGCCCATTGCCATTTCAGGGATTTAACTCTGATCATGATGTCTTCCACTCTTGTCATTTTTCGAATCCACGAGTTCCTCTTCTTATCTCTCCTGGTTACACCAAGCATGCACCTCTCCATGCTGCTTTGAGTTGTCTGTAGTCTTTGTGTGTCTCTTTTAGTTAAGGTCCACGTCTCTGCACCATACGTAAGCACTGGAAGGATGCATTGATCAAACACTTTTCTTTTAAGACATAATGGCATATTGCTCCTGAAAATTATGCTGTTTCTTCCAAAAGCTCTCCAGGCAAGTTTTGTACGCCGATTAATTTCTTCATCAATGTGACCCTCACTTGATATCTGCTGTCCAAGATAAACGTACGTGTCTGTTATCTCCAGCTTTTCTCCATCAATCGATAAATCTTCAATTCTTGTGAAAGCATTGAACATCACTTTTGTCTTCTGAAAGTTCATTTTTAATCCCACTTCTTTACTCTTGTCAGCAAGTTCCTGGATCATACTCTGCAGCTCTGATGGGGTAGTTGCAAAAATGACTAGGTCATCAGCAAAACGAAGGTGAGTTAGATAATCTCAATTAACCGTTATTCCTTTGTTTTCCCAGTTCAGTGATTAAAAGACATTTTCCAATGTCGCATTAAAGAGCTTGGGAGATAGGGTGTCACCTTGTCTCACTCCCTTTCCAATTTTTATGTGTGTTGTATTTTCAAACAGCCGAATCTTTGCACTTGCATTTTCATAGATGTTATTAATAATATTAATGTATGCATTTTCAATACTGCAGGATTTCAGAGCCATTGTAACTGCTGATGGTTTCACCGAATCAAAGGCTTTTTCATAATCGATAAAAGCCATGCACAATGGAAGTTCATATTCCCTCGCTCTTTCAATTAGTTCTCTCAGTACGTGGATATGATCTGTTGTGCTGTAGCCACTCCTGAATCCAGCTTGTTCTCTCGGTTGAGCCATGTCCAGTGTTACCTTCAAGCGGTGTGAAAAAACTTTAGTGAAGATTTTATAAACCACTGATAGGAGGCTGATAGGTCTGTAGTTTCCGAGATCCTCAATGTCACCTTTTTTATGCAGCAGGATCATTGTAGCGTTGTTCCAATCCTCAGGAATCTTCCCTTCATTAAAGCATCGAGTGAACATTTGGGCGAGTACTGTTTCGATTTCTCCACTTGCTTCTTGTATGATGTCTACACTAATTCCCATCTCCTCCTGGAGCTTTTCCCCGCTTCATGTTCTTGATTGCACGTGCAACTTCTGCTGAGAGGACTGGAAGAATTCTGGTACTGGTACCTTTCATGAAGTCTGGAGTACATGTATCATCCCTTTCATATAATTTGGAGTAGAAATCTTTCACTCTTGTCAAAATTTCGCCTCTATTTCTTGTTACAGAACCATCTTCTTTTCTCAGTGCCATAATCTGTTTTCTTCCCTTACTGAGATGTCCCTTTGCTATCTTTAGGCTTTGGTTGTTTTCAATTGCTTTCCTCACTAGTTCACAATTGAATTTCCTTACGTCTTCAGTGATACTTTTTCGTACTGTCTAGCATAGCACTATATATTCCACTTTGGAAGTCACATCTTCCTTAGTTGTCCTCATCTCTCTTCTTTTTTGCATCAACATTTTGGTTTTTCCCAATAATTTGTTCTTAGACCCAGCTAATTTTGTTGCTGTTTCCATACGAGCTTTGGTTACTTTTCTGTTAGCTTCAGAAATATCCACTTCTTCCGATGTTAGACTTTCTAAAGCAGAGAATCTGTTCTTCAGTTCCAACTTGAAGGTATTATGGTGTTTTTTAAGGTTTGTTATGTCAATACATTTTGTTTGTCTTATGAGCTTGCCACGTTCGAGTTTAGTGTTAAGGTACATCTTACATCTCACCAATCTATGGTCACTACCTGTGTTGAACTTGTTTAGCACACTGCAGTCTTCTATGACGAATTTTTTGTTACACATAATAAAATCAATTTTACTTGTGGTCTCATTTGGATGTCTCCATGTCCATTTGCTGTGTGGTTTTTTCTTGAAAAAGGAGTTCAAAATGAAAAACCCTTCTGCCTCTGCAAACTCAACGAGAGTATTTCCAAGCTGGTTTTTGTTAGCGTGACCGAATTTACCTAATGAAGTTTCATTCTGTTGCCATTGCCCTATTTTTGCATTAAAATCTCTCATAATTATCTTCAAGTGCTGCTTACCTTTCTTATTTAGATGACGAATTTCCTCATAAAATTCTTCAATTTCTTCTTCAGGATTACTTGTGGTGGGTGCATAAGTTTGAATAATCTGAGCCTTGTATCTTCTCGAGAGTTGGATAACGAGTCGTGCAGCTCTGTCAGAGGAACTTTCAACTTCTATAACTTTATCCTTCAGTTTCTTGTTTATTATAAATCCAACACCACTAGTTCTGCCAGTATCTGCCCCTCGATAGTTGAAGAGATGTCCACTTTTCAGTTCAATTAGATCTTCTCTTTTTCTCCTTACCTCACTTAGCCCGACGATGTCCCACTTGATCCTTTGTAGTTCCTCTTCCAATTCAAGAAGCCTTGAATCAGAAGATAGGGAGCGTCCATTATACGTAGCCAAGGTCAGCATCAGATGGCAGCCTAGTCCGGTCCTCCGGGGATTCTTAGCAGCCTCTGCCCTCATGTCGCACTGGCCGCTGCCTTGGCCAGGTACATTCCTGCTGCCGGTAACTGGGGGCCAAGATTTAAGTCGTGGAGTCATTTTGGAGGGTTTGGCTATAACTCACCACGCTGGTCAAGTGGGTTGGTGAGTGTGGGATAGCATTTCCTCTAATCCCGATGGTATAGTTATACCGCTATTGGCGGTCGTCAGAGCCCCTTTAGTGGGAACAGGATGCACCACGAGAAGGCGGGGTTGACATTTGTCAAGGAGAGGCTGTAGTAACTGTCTGTAAATCTTCTTCGGATGATAAGCTGAATTCGGTGGTAAACAAGTACCCTTCATGAATATTATTTCAATATTAACAAAAGTGAGTTCTAGAAAATTGGATATTTGCTGAAGACAGAAGCAATTTTCTTCCCAGCAATGAAAATTTACCTATGAAATACTCTCATTTTCTAAAATTCTTGTTTATATATTTGAACAATATTTTCCTAAACACATTAATTTCTGAAGATCCATAAACAGTTTTAAAAAGCATTTCTCTTGTTTCCAGCAAAATTCCAATTTCCTAGAATGTACTAGTTCATATTGAAATGATATGCATAAAGAGCACTTGTTAATAATCACCCCCGCCCCCGCCATTTAAATTCAGCTTCATAAGCACTAAATATTCATAAATCTACTTCGATGCTCGCTGTACTGATGTGGAGGTTTTTGCGTGAGCCCGGTTAGGAACGGAACGTACAAGAGGTCGCTGTCTGTGTGTCACCCACTTGAGACTTCCGTGCACCTGAGTGTTTGTCAAGCTCCCGCGGGAGACATCTTAGAATAATTTGTTCTTGGGCTGAAAGTTGGGACCCTCAATCCACCCCCTCCCCAAAACATCGCCTTCACTGTCCCCCAGGAGCTTAAAGTATTCCCCGTGTGTGGTGTTTTACTCCAAGAACTGGGGTGGTTTGCTTTTTACCTTAGGGGGAGTCGAGGGGGCACTTTTAGAGAGGGGCAAGTTTGAGGTCTAGCCGGTCCCTCAAAAAATTCAGCCCTCCCGATTTCTTTTTCAGAAGTGCAAAAACTATCGAAATAGCTGACAGCTGGGAAAAAAAACAACTTTACATTACCTCTGGAAACCCTGCAATAAAATGTCAATTATCTCGGAAACGGTTCGTTTCTAGACTTATGTTGACTAAGACTTTTTAGTTTGTTTCTATGAGTATTACCTATATTTTCATTTATGACCAACATTTCTGAATCCCTTTGTATAAAATGAAGGCTCCAGACATATTTTTTTTTAAGTTTAACTTCTTTTTCAGTGGTAGTGTTCGATGTTTCTTTTTCAGGGCGACTTCTTGATTGGCAGATAAGAAAGTAACACATAATAATATTAAAGGAGGTTGAGTTCATTCTGACGCAGCATGTCCCACTACAGAACGCGCAATCTTGAGTAATCATTAGGCATTCTGTTTATAATGAACAAATTTGAGTCCTTACCATCAGGGTGTAGCCTGTCTTCGCATTTGACTTCATCGTCATCTTGGCATTTGCGTTTCTTGCTGTCAAACAACTTATCCTTGGAGCAATAGTGGATTTTAAATTGACCTTTTTTGCATTCGTAATAAGCTTGACAATCGGTTTCGTGTGCGTATTTGTCATCTTTGGAAGTAGGACAGACGAATTTCGGATATTTGGTCACTTCTGAAAACAAAACAAAGAGAATTTATGATTGAAGGTCAGAGGCTGAAAAAAATATATAGAAGAGCTGAAATAATTTTTTAAAATCATTTCAAGTGATTTTCGATATTCATATACCCGAATATATTATGATCCTTTTCTAGCTAATTAAAATATATATAATTGTATAGGATTCCCTATGTGTGTTTCGTCGCATTAATTTCATTCTGCTGTTCGCGGAGTTTCAAGTCTGCGCTTGGACGGACGCCTGGAAGTAGGCAGGGCAAGGTCGATCGAATGACATCAGTCACATGACGAAGGTTTCGGAGTGTGAGAGAGTTGTTGTTGTTGCTGAATGAAGACAAATGCTGAAGAAGGAAAATGTTTAATGTAACTGTGTTTGTTTTCTCGTTTTAATGTTCTGTGATTTATTAAACCATAATTATTTACAATATCAAAACCACAGGTAAGAGAATCCCTGCTTGTTTATTTAATCACAAGAAAGTCTATATATATCATCATCATCATCATTGTCAACCATTATCAATCCACTGCTGGACGAAGGTCTCCCCAAGTTTCCTCCACAACGGTCTATCTTGTGCCAGTCTCCTCCATGTCACTCCCGCATATTTACGAATTTCATCCACCCATCTCCCATGTGGTCTTTTTCTGGGTCTTTTCCTGTCCCTTGGAATCCAATCTAAAATTTCGGCTGTCCATCTATGGTCTGTCCTTCTGGCAGTATGTCCAGCCCATTGCCATTTCAGTGATTTAACTCTGATCATGATGTCTTCTACTCTCGTCATTTTTCGGATCCACGAGTTCCTCTTCTTATCTCTCCTGGTTATACCAAGAGTGCACCTCTCCATGCTTCTTTGAGTTGTCTGCAGCCTTTGTATGTCTCTTTTAGTTAAGGTCCACGTCCCTGCACCATACGTAAGCACTGGAAGGATGCATTGATCAAACACTTTTCTTTTAAGACATAATGGCATATTGCTCTTGAAAATTATGCTGTTTCTTCCAAAAGCTCTCCAGGCAAGTTTTGTACGCCGATTAATTTCTTCATCAATGTGACCCTCACTTGATATCTGCTGTCCAAGATAAACATACGTATCTGTTATCTCCAGTTTTTCTCCATCAATCGATAAATCTTCATTTCTTGTAAAAGCATTGAACATCACTTTTGTCTTCTGAAAGTTCATTTTTAATCCCACTTCTTTACTCTTGTCAGCAAGTTCCTGGATCATACTCTGCAGCTCTGATGGGGTAGTTGCAAAAATGACTACGTCATCAGCAAAACGAAGGTGGGTTAGATAATCTCCATTAATCTTTATCCCTTTGTTTTCCCAGTTCAGTGATTGAAAGACATTTTCCAATGTGGCATTAAAGAGCTTCGGAGATATGGTGTCACCTTGTCTCACTCCCTTTCCAATTTTTATGTGTGTTGTATTTTCAAACAGCCGAATCTTTGCACTTGCATTTTCATAGATGTTATTAATAATATTAATGTATGCATCTTCAATACCGCAGGATTTCAGAGCCGTGGTAACTGCTGATGGTTTCACCGAATCAAAGGCTTTTTCATAATCGATAAAAGCCATGCACAATGGAAGTTCATATTCCCTCGCTCTTTCAATTAGTTCTCTCAGTACGTGGATATGATCTATTGTGCTGTAGCCACTCCTGAATCCAGCTTGTTCTCTCGGTTGAGCCATGTCCAGTGTTACCTTCAAGCGGTGAGAAAGAACTTTAGTGAAGATTTTATAAACCACTGATAGGAGGCTGATAGGTCTGTAGTTCCTGAGATATTCAATGTCACCTTTTTCATGTAGCAGGATCATTGTAGCATTGTTCCAATCCTCAGGAATCTTCCCTTCATTAAGGCATCGAGTGAAAATTTGGGCGAGTATTGTTTCAATTTCTCCACTTGCTTCTTGTATGATGTCTATAGTAATTCCATCTTCTCCTGGAGCTTTCCCCCGCTTCATGTTCTTGATTGCATGAGCAACTTCTGCTGGGAGGACTGGAAGAACTTTGGTACCTTTCATGATGTCTGGAGTACATGTATCATCCCTTTCATATAATTTGGAGTAGAAATCTTTCACTCTTGTCAAAATTTCGCCTCTATTTCTTGTTATAGAACCATCTTCTTTTCTCAGAGCCATAATCTGTTTTCTTCCCTTACTGAGATGTCCCTTTGCTATCTTTAGGCTTTGGTTGTTTTCAATTGCTTTCCTTACTAGCTCACAGTTGAATTTCCTTACGTCTTCAGTGATACTTTTTCGTGCTGTCTTGCATAGCTCTATATATTCCACTTTGGAAGTCACATCTTCTTTAGTTGTCCTCATCTCTCTTCTTTTTGCATCAACATTTTGGTTTTTCCTGATAATTTGTTCACATGCAACTTGTTCTTAGACCCAGCTAATTTTGTTGCTGTTTCCATAAGAGCTTTGGTTACTTTTCTGTTAACTTCCGAAATATCCACTTCTTCTGATGTTAGGCCTTCTAAAGCAGAGAATCTGTTCTTCAGTTCCAACTTGAAAGTATTATGGTGTTTTTTAAGGTTGGTTATGTCAATACATTTTGTTTGTCTTATGAGCTTGCCACGTTCCAGTTTAGTGTTGGGGTGCATCTTACATCTCACCAATCTATGGTCACTACCTGTGTTGAACTTGTTCAGCACACTGCAGTCTTCGATGACGAATTTTTTGTTACACATAATAAAATCAATTTCACTTGTCGTCCCAATTGGATGTCTCCATGTCCATTTCCTGTGTGGCTTTTTCTTGAAAAAGGAGTTCAAGATGAAAAATCCTTCAGCCTCTGCAAACTCAACGAGAGTATTTCCACGCTGGTTTCTGTTGCCATGACCGAATTTACCTACTGAAGTTTCATTCTGTTGCCGGTGCCCTATTTTTGCATTGAAATCTCCCATAATTATCTTCAAGTGCTGCTTACCTTTATTATTTAGATGACGAATTTCCTCATAAAATTCTTCAATTTCTTCTTCAGGATGACTTGTGGTGGGTGCATAAGTTTGAATAATCTGAGCCTTGTATCTTCTCGAGAGTTGGATAATGAGTCGTGCAGCTCTGTCAGAGGAACTTTCAACTTCTACCACTTTATCCTTCAGTTTCTTGTTTATTATAAGTCCAACACCACTAGTTCTGCCAGTATCTGTCCCACGATAATAGAAGAGATGTCCACTTTTCAGTTCAATGAGATCTTCTCCTTTTCTCCTTACCTCACTTAGCCCCACGATGTCCCACTTGATCCTTTGTAGTTCCTCTTCCAATTCAAGGAGCCTTGAATCAGAAGATAGGGAGCGTCCGTTATAGGTAGCCAAGGTCAGCATCAAATGGCAGCCTAGTCCGGTCCTCCGGGGATTCTTAGCACCCTCTGCCTTCATGTCGCACTGGCCGCTGCCTTGGCCAGGTACATTCCAGCTGCCGGAGACTGAGGGCCAAGATTTAAGTTGTAGAGTCATTTTGGAGGTGTTTGGCCATAACTCACCACGCTGGCCAAGCGGGTTGGTGAGTGTGGGATAGCATTTCCTCTGATCCCGATGGTATAGTTATACCGCTATTGGCGGTCGTCAGAGCCCCTTTAGTGGGAACAGGATGCACCACGAGAAGGCGGGGTTGACATTTGTCAAGGAGAGGCTGTGATGTTACGCATCACCTGACCTTACATCCCCTATATATATATATATATATATATATATATATATGTGTGTGTGTGTGTGTGTATTATTATTATTATTATTATTTTCAATAATAAAACCAGAAGTAAGATATGGCTGACTAGGTTTTGTTTATTTACTTTCAGGTTTTTTTTGGATTTTAGGTTATATTCAGCAGGAGTAGGAAATTTGCCCCAAATTTAAGTGCTATAAGAATTCCAGTGTTATATGTGGTTTGTTCCAACTTCATTAATTGGTATTAGTTGTGTTTTTGTGAAAAATATTGAGCCTCCATTATATTTTCCTGTTGACGCATCGTATGTAACACTCTTAATCTTCTAATGTATTTTCATAGATTCTGGCTTCTTTTGATTCTTTGAATCGGTTTGGTACACACACACACACACACACACACACACACACACACACACAAAAACCATCAGCAGTTGCAATGGCTCTGAAATCCTGTGGTATTGAAGATGCATACATTAATATTATTAATAACATCTATGAAAATGCAAGTGCAAAGATTCGGCTGTTTGAAAATACAACACACATAAAAATTGGAAAGGGAGTGAGACAAGGTGACACCATATCTCCGAAGCTCTTTAATGCCACATTGGAAAATGTCTTTCAATCACTGAACTGGGAAAACAAAGGGATAAAGATTAATGGAGATTATCTAACCCACCTTCGTTTTGCTGATGACGTAGTCATTTTTGCAACTACCCCATCAGAGCTGCAGAGTATGATCCAGGAACTTGCTGACAAGAGTAAAGAAGTGGGATTAAAAATGAACTTTCAGAAGACAAAAGTGATGTTCAATGCTTTTACAAGAAATGAAGATTTATCGATTGATGGAGAAAAACTGGAGATAACAGATACGTATGTTTATCTTGGACAGCAGATATCAAGTGAGGGTCACATTGATGAAGAAATTAATCGGCGTACAAAAACTTGCCTGGAGAGCTTTTGGAAGAAACAGCATAATTTTCAAGAGCAATATGCCATTATGTCTTAAAAGAAAAGTGTTTGATCAATGCATCCTTCCAGTGCTTACGTATGGTGCAGAGACGTGGACCTTAACTAAAAGAGACATACAAAAGCTGCAGACAACTCAAAGAGGCATGGAGAGGTGCATGCTTGGTATAACCAGGAGAGATAAGAAGAGGAACTCGTGGATCCGAAAAATGACGAGAGTGGAAGACATCATGATCAGAGTTAAATCCCTGAAATGGCAATGGGCTGGACATACTGCCAGAAGGACAGACCATAGATGGACAGCCGAAATTTTAGATTGGATTCCAAGGGACAGGAAAAGACCCAGAAAAAGGCCACATGGGAGATGGGTGGATGAAATTCGTAAATATGCGGGAGTGACATGGAGGAGACTGGCACAAGACAGACCGTTGTGGAGGAAACTTGGGGAGACCTTCGTCCAGCAGTGGATTGATAATGGTTGACAATGATGATGATGATGATGATATATATATATATATATATATAACTTAAAACAAAACGAGCAAAAACCAAATTTTACAACAAAGTAAAAAATAAAAAAAACTTTTACTTACATACATTTTGAAGACCAAAACGCGCAAACGCAGCGGTGAAGGACTTTCAAAAATAATAACCTACAAAGCGGAAAAAATAAACAAAAATTCTTAAAGAATAATTAATTAAAAAAGTCAAAGAATAAATTCAAGGCCAACACGCATGGAGAAAAATAATAATAAGCCCGAGATGTAGAAAGTGTCGAAAATGCCTAGCCTTGGCTTTTTCAAGGACAAGCAAAACTCTGCATTTACTAACTTCCACAAAGACCTAGTTGAAAATGGGTTTCTGCTAAGCTATAGAAGTAAAATCAAGTCCCCTAATAATTCCAAATTACCATATCCGCCCACAAAGACGCGGAAACATTACAATTAAGCAACATATTATATAAAAAAGTGTTTTGCTTATTTCTGCTTCCTAACTGGCCCAACCCATACTCATCATCTCCACAAAACCTGAAATACGTTTCATAGAGTTCACAAATATTGTGAAAATGGCTTAGGCATTCCCATGAAACGTGGGAACACTACTACAAATTTTTATTTTTTATTTTTTATGGAAAACACTTAAAGTCAAAAAGGTCAAAAAAGCCAAACGTGTAAGAATACACACGGAAACAGAAAAACCAATAAACCACACGATACATGGATTAAGTTTTAAAACAAATTACCATAAAAACCAACTGCGATGCCTACACGTAGTGAGCTGCCTAAACGAAATTCCCAACTAGGAACCAAAGTAAAAAAACAAAAAAACGTGACAGTCCCTGTGTAAAAGACCTACTAAAAAAGGATGAAACAAAAATGAATTAAAAATAAAGAGTACAGGAGCAAATAGCTCACATTACAGTAGTTCCCATGAATCACGGAATGCCATAAAACCAAAACACGTAATATAAAGCATTGGTGAATATACTTAAAAATTAAAAATAAATGTTGCATTATTTACACATTATTCTAGGAATGCTTTATGTTGAGTACAACTGCTTAAAATACCTCTCTACGACGAAAGTCGAAGAACAACCACGAGGTCTAAAGACCAGCGTGCACTCCCCTAATGGAGCACAACACAGGCGCATGTCAAAAAAACAAGTTAGTAAAATCATGCAATGCATTGATTATGATATGCTTTCCAACATACCAGAAATTATTACTCAAGTTATGAGGATAATGGCGGTGGAATAAGTCTCGCTCCTGTGTCCTGACCTTTGACCCCATTTCGATGATATTCAACAGAACCGGTTCACTATACCTCCGGAACAACATGATAAAGTTTTGTTGCAATAGAAGCAGTTTTACGCAAGTTATGAGAACAATGGCTGTGGAATAAATCTGGCTTTTGTGCAATGACCTTTGACCCCATTTCGTTGATATTCAACTGAACCGGTTCCCTAATCCAAGCATTTTAGGTAAGTTATGATGCACAAGGGCAATGGAATGGATCCCACTCCAGTGTCCTGACCTTTAACCCCATTTCGCCCAATTCCAATAGGGTTCGTCCCCAGTAGCTCCCTACCACATACTAAAATTTCATCGAAATCGAACCATTTTTACGCAAGTTATGACGCATAAGGGCAATGGAATAAATCCTGCTCTTATGCCCTGCCTGACCTTTGACCCCATTTCGCCCATTTTCAATAAGGTTCGTGCCCAGATGGTTCCCTACCACATACTAAAATTTCATCTAAATTGAACCATATTTACGCATGTTATGACGCATATAGGCAATGGAATGGATCCCACTTTTATGTCCTGACCTTTGATCCCATTCCTCCCATTTTCAATAGGGCTCATGCCCAGGTGATTCCCTACCACATACTAAAATTTCATCGAAATCGAACCATTTTTACGCAAGTTATGACGCATAAAGGCAATGGAATGAATCCAGCTTCTATGTCCTGACCTTTGACATTATTTCACCCATTTTCAATAGGGTTTGTCCCCAGGTGGTTCCCTATCCCATACTAGAATTTCATCGAAATAGAACCATTTTTACGCAAGTTATGACGCATAAAGGCAATGGAATGGATCCAGCTCCTATTTCCTGACCTTTGACCCAATTTCACCCATTTTCAATAGGGATCGCACCCAGGTGGTTCCCTACCACATACTAAAATTTCATCGAAATCGAACCATTTTCACGTGAGTTATCGTGCGGACGGACGGACGGACGGACAAAGCTGGAGCATATACGCTTCTTCAACCTACGGTTGGAAAGCGTAAAAAAGGAAAAGTTTTATTAAAAACGCAAGCTAAATGAAAGCCAAACAAGAAACAAACATATTTCAGCAGGCATAGAAACTAAAATAATTAAATAACGATCTTCCAAGCAAACAAAAATAAGAGCCTACCTGCTATGCATCCTACTAATTCCTCCACCCGGTCAAATTTGTCGACCGCAATCCAGCAGACAGTGAGGAGACAGCGACAGCTAGAAGACTGTCCCGCACAGACTGGGTTCGGCAAATTTGACCGCGCGGGAGAATTAGTAGGATGCATAGCAGGTCGGCTCTTACTTTGTTCGTTTGGAAGATCGTTATTTAATTATTTTCGTTTCTGTGCCTGCTAAAATATGTTTGTTTCTTGTTTGACTTTCATTTAGCTTGCGTTTTTAATAAAACTTTTCCTTTTTTGGCCATGCGCCTGTGTTGTGCTCCATTAGCGGAGTGGATGCTGGTCTTTAGACCTCGTGGTTGTTCTTCGACCTTCGTGGTAGAGAGGTATTTTAAGCAGTTGTACTCAACATAAAGCATTCCTAGAATAATGTGTAAATAATGCAACTTTTATTTTTAATTTTTAAGTATATTTACCAATGCTTTATATTACGTGTTTTGGTTTTATGACATTCCGTGATTCTTGGGAACTGTTGTAATGTGAGCTATTATTTGCTATTGTACTCTATTTTTAATTTATTTTTGTTTCATCCTTTTTTGGTAGGTCTTTTACACAGGGACTGCCACGATTTTTTGTTTTTTTGCTTTGGTACCTAGTTGGAAATTTCGTTTAGGCAGCTCGCCACGTGTAGGCCTTGCCGTCTTTCAGTTGGTTTTTTTGGTAATTTGTTTTAAAATTTAATCCATGTATTGTGCGGTTTATTGGTTTTTCTGTTTCCGTTTGTAGTCTTACAAGTTTGGCTTTTTGACCTTTTTGACTTTAAGTGTTTTCCATAAAAAATTTGTAGTGGTGTTCCACGTTTCATGGGAATGCCTAAGCCATTTTCACAATATTTGTGAACTCTGTGAAAAGTATTTCTGGTTTTGTGGAGATGATGAGTATGGGTTGGGCCAGTTACGAAATAGTAGTAAGCAAAAAACTTTTTTAAATAATATTTTGCTTAATTGTAATGTTTCCGCGCTTTTGTGGGCGGATATGGTAATTTGGAATTATTAGGGGACTTGATTTTACTTTTATAGCTTAGCAGAAACCCATTTTCAACTAGGTCTTTGTGGAAGTTAGTAAGTGCCGATTTTGCTTGTCCTTGAAAAAGCCAAGGCTAGGCATTTTCGACACTTTCTACATCTCGGGTTTATTATTATTATTTTTTTCTCCATGCCTGTTGGCCTTGAATTTATTCTTTTAATTTTTTAATTAATTTTTCTTTAAGTATTTTTGTTTATTTTTTCTGCCAGTGTGTTTGTTTTGACGCTATCAACGATCATTTACTAGATAACAGATAACAAATAATACAGTACAACACAGACCCAGATGGACAATTCATTAACACAGAAAAAAAATGGTGTTCAGGTATACAGTCTCTGTATTTGAAAAAACGCAAAGTGCTACAACAATGTTTTTGCCCAGTGCACAAGTAACGTTTCAGTCGGTGAGCCTGAAAAGCGTATACGTATCGCATAGTTTAACAGAATGTAAAATATCTGCTTAGCGATCAGTTGGGAAAAATGAAAATTTATAAACTGTAAGCAAAGGCAGTCTGTTTCAGCTTCATGAAATAAAATTATACTAGAAACTGCGAAAGACGGTTTTAGTAAAGTGAGCCTTGATTCCTCTCAAAATGAGAGTGTGCATCTCTCTCATCTTGATACGAATCAAGACTCAAATGGTAACTGAAGCAGAGCCTGAAAAATTGGCTGACCTGGTGGAGAATGTACCTGTTTCTATATTTTGTCTCATGCCCGACTTTACTAAAAGCCGACCATGAGGGGTTGATAAAGAATTATTATTGATTTATTTTTTCCTATTTCACATTTAAACATATTATTACTCAGTTTCACACCATTTACTCAATCTAAAGATTTATCATAAATTCAAAATTTATTTACGCTACTAATTTTTGAATAGATAGATAAAGAACATCAATATAAAAGGAGTTCCCGGGTTAAAAATCCAATGAACACCAAGTTAAAATATTTCTCACAGTTACACTATCAAATCTAAATTTCAAGTGGATACAAGAGATAAATTCCCACAATAGTAATATTGTTTCATATCTTTCGTACAGAGCTTTCACACCACCTTTGCGGGAGGGGGGCGTACACTTCTTCTTGTTATCTCTCAAAATGTGCTGTAATTGACAAGGGGAGCGGTTTCAGCCCAATGTTCGCAGAAACTTCCTTCATCATAATACACGCAGTATAGAACTAAAAGGTTTGTGTATCCCTTTTGCAGTAGTACCCTGTGCACCGCATTCCAATGACTCGCGCAGAGGATAGTGGGTTTAAAATTTGCCATTCCCAAGCAATCCTGAAAAAGAGAGACACAAATCATAAAAGTTAATTATACTGTACGTCAAGGTTTGAAATACTGCAAAGATTTTATTAATCACCAAAGTAGATTAATAGGAAATTGAATTACCTGGGGAGTCTCTTGAGATTAATGGTAACTGAATACACTGGCGGAAAGTGAAACAAGTTAGTAAAATCATGCAATGCATTGATTATGATACGCTTTCCAATATACTAGAAATCATTACCCAAGCTATTACTCAAGTTATGAGGAAAATGGCTGTGGAATAAATCTCACCCCTGTGCCCTGACCTTTGATCCATTTGGATGATATTCAACAGAACTGGTTCAGTATATCTCCGAAATAACATGATAACGTTTTGTCGCAATCGGAGCAATTTTACGGAAGTTATGATGCATAAGCGCTATGGAATAGATCCCGCTCTTGTGTCCTAACCTTTACCCCATTTCTTCCATTTTCAATAGGATTCGTCCCCAGACAGGTCCTTACAACATGCCAACATTTCATCCAAATCGAAACAATTTTACGTAAGTTATGACTCATAATGGCGATGGAAGTGATTCCGTTCCTATGTCCTGACCTTTGACACCCATTTCGCCAATTTTCAATAGGGATTTTTCCCCAGGTGGTCTCCTACCACATACTAAACTTTAATCGAAATCGAACCTGTTTTACGTTGTTATGACGCATAAGAGCAGTGGAATAGATCCCGCTCTTATGTCCTGACTTTGACCCCATTTCGTTCACTTTCAATAGGGTTCCTTCCCAGGTGTTCTCCTACCACATACTAAAATTTAATCGAAATCGAACGATTTTTACGCGAGTTATCGTGCGGACGAACATACGCACACAACGCGTGACGTAATGAGGCAGATGGGAATCGCGACCATCTGCTAGCAAGGTGCGACGTCATAAAACTCTAATAGGATCAACAAACAGCACGTGACGTAAGGAGATAGATGGCATGACCACGCGCCAACATCTAATGGGGCGACGTCATGACACCACACTACAAACTTCGTAATTCGGGGTGGTTATTTAACCCACTAAACAAATTTTCTTAAAGTCGAGATCAAGCTAAATCGATTTCTAGTACCAGAAAACGGTAGATTAACGACTTTCATCAAAATCCTTAGAGCCGTTTTCAAAATAAAATTTACATACATACAAGAATTGCTCCTTTAAGGTGAACGTCAAGTAATTTTGCTTCCTGTACTTCGAATAGAAAAACTTCTGTACACATTTTCTTCCCAATCAATGCGTTCCCAAGGATGAAAATTTGAACATCGATTAAAATAGCTTCATTTTATAACTTGGAATACTTAATATTTTCTAAAACATAACCATAATTATGCAATCCAACATTTTTTTGTTTGCTGACGTCATGAAAATACAGGCCGCGCCATCTTTTTTGTGGACAATTAATGCGTTCACCAGGATGAAAATTTGAACATCGATTAAAATAGCTTCATTTTATAACTTGGAATACTTAATATGAAAATTTGAACATCGATTAAAATAGCTTCATTTTATAACTTGGAATACTTAATATGAAAATTTGAACATCGATTAAAATAGCTTCATTTTATAACTTGGAAAACTTAATATGAAAATTTGAACATCGATTAAAATAGCTTCATTTCATAACTTGGAATACTTAATATTTTCTAAAACATAACCATAACTATGCAATCCAACATTTGTTTGTCTACTGAAAATACAGGTCATGAAAAATACAGGTCATGAAAATACAGGTCGCGCCATCTTTTTTCTGGACAATTAATGCATTTACAAGGATGAAAATTTGAACATCGATTAAAATAGCTTCATTTTATAATTTGAAATACTTAATATTTTCTAAAACATAACCATAATTATGCAATCCAACATTTGTTTGTCTACTGACGTCATCAATGTACAGGTCGCGCCATGCTTTTTCTGGTTTCAACACCACCAAAGGAAAAGTTATTGATTTTTAATATAATTATGGTTATGTTTTAGAAAATATTAAGTATTCCAAGTTATAATACAGTTATTTTAATCGATGTTCAAATTTTCATCCTTGGGAACACATTAATTGTGAAGGAAATGTGTTCAAAAGTTTTTCCGTTGGAAGTATAGGAAGCAAAATTACTTGACGTCCACCTTAATAATATGGGATAAGAGCGATGGAATGGATCGCAATCCTATGTCCTGACCTTTGACCCCATTTCGTCCACATTCAATAGGGTATGTCCCCAGGTGGTCCCTTACCACATACTGAAATTTCATCGAAATCGAACCATATTTACGCAAGTTATAACGCATAAGGGCAATGAAAGGATCCCGCTCCTACGTCGTGACCTTTGACCCCATTTGTCCCATTTTCAATAGGGTTCGTCCCCAGGTGGTCCCCTACCACATACTAAAATTTCATTGAAATCGAACCACTTTAACGCCAGTTATCGTGCGGACGGACGGACGGACGGACGGACAAAGCTGGAGCATATACGCTTCTTCAACCTACGGTTGGAAAGCGTAAAAGAACACAAAGAAGGAATTGGCGGACGATCATGAAATTTACATATGTTAATGGGGTCGAGTTTACGTAGGTGTGATGTTAATTTCGGGACCAACCAGTGAGCGCTTACGCCACAGCACGGCATAATATGCAAATTATCGTCGGTGGTATTTAAGAAGTACGGCGAAGTGAATGTAATCAGTCGTCGGCGTATGGACACGTGCGAAAACCCTGAAGAAGCTGCAATGTCTGGACATGGAAGAAATGTACGATTTCAGCAGTTATCGGACTTTGAGAGAGGTCATCTAGTCGGACTCCGCGAGGCCGGGTGGTCGTATCGTCGTATTGCGGAGCGAATTGGACGGGAAGTATCGGTGGTGGTACGATGGTGGCGTAGATGGTCCGAGGAACATTCCCACACGAGAAGACGTGGAACCGGGAGTCACAGACGGACTGATGAGCGGACCGATCGACGCATAAGAAGAGCGGCGTTGTCAAGCAGAACATCCACTGCGACGCAAATCCGAGCTGCCGTTGCACCTGAAATGACTGTGCGAACAATCCGCAACCGTCTACTGGATGCAGGACTACGTGCACGTGTGCCTCTGGCATGTGTACCTATGACTCCAGCCCACCGTCAGGAACGGCTGCACTGGCGTCGCCAACGTCTGCACTGGAGAACGCAATGGCGATCTGTCGTATTCAGCGATGAAAGCAGATTCTGCTTGGGAGCCTTTGATGGCCGTATGCGTGTTCGCAGACGCACAAGGGAGCGTCTCCACCCTTCTTGCATCCGCCAACGACACACAGGGCCTACACCTGGTCTCCTGGTGTGGAGAGCGATCAGCTATCACTCCCGTACACAACTTTTGTACCGGGTACGTTAAACAGCACCTCTTACATCAACAACATCATTCAGCCCGTTGTTGTGCCATTTGTAAGTTCTGTCCATTGTGGTGTTTTCCAGCAAGATAACGCACACCCACACACGGCACGGGCAACGCAACATGCACTTCAGGGTGTGAGACAACTTCCATGGTCTGTACGTTCACCGGATTCGTCCCCCATTGAGCACGTGTGGGATTTTATGGGACAACGACTTATCCGGTCTCCACGGCCAGCCACGACCATCCCCAATTTACGCGTCCAGGTTGAGGATGCTTGGAACTCAATACCCCAAACTTACATCCAACATCTGTACGACAGACTCCATGCCAGAATTGCACAGTGTGATGTAGTTCATGGCGGCTCAACCTCGTACTAACAATGTTACATGGAAATACTATTTTTCAGTTTACCAGCAAATAGAGCTGTATTTTGCCATAATGTTTTGATCACGTTATCCTCTGTATTCCGTTATTATGCTGTATAAATTTCGTTGGTATCAGACGTCTCCTTCTTGGTGTTCTTTTTTCACTTTCCGCCAGTGTATTTTCGTTCTTTGAGGATTTCTACATTAAGAAATTCTAAAATTTAAATTCTTATTAAAAGGTCATTTCCTAACAGTGAAAGCTTGTTCATTGCTGCCCACAAGGCCTCATGAAGCTCTAGACCCTGGGTAATAAGCTCTAGACCCTGGGTTGCCTGTGTTGAAACCTGCCGGTCCTCACAGACTTTCAATTTTGATTTCTGTTACTGGCAAAAATTCCGGCAAAAAACGCTCTTTGGGATTTTTTCATGCTTATTTTTGGAAATGAGAAAACGTCTTTACAAAATTAATGCACATTATTTTTCGGAACATATTAAGTTTTGTGGTGTAATTTCCGTAAATGTTGTTATGTCAAGCTTCTCGAGCTGTTATAGTTCCAAGGTAATGAGTGAATTTCAAAGTACTGGCGAAATTCTCATGTAATGGGCGTACAATAGGAGAGAATTTGTAATTATCTATTTTTATATATTATTTTATGAGAAACTTAATTACGTAGTTATCCCGTTTTCCTGTAACTTTGCCTTTAAAATTTCAAAAATTCTCAAAACTTTTAATTTCAAAGAAATTTTTAAACCCACAAACAAAATGAACATTTTTGGAGCAAAGGGCCATGTTGAAAATATAAATTCGTGGAGAATCTACCAAATCCCACGTGAATGTGTTCTTTCGTATATAAGAAAGACCCGTAGGGTCTTGCGTTATCGATTGAAGGAGCAGAAGACGTGCATACGGAACTGTGATCTAAAGGAATAATCGATGGCTAAACATTGTCATGAAATTTATCACAGATTTCTCTTTGAAAAAGCAAAGCTTATTGACAAGCCGGATTCAACCATCAAACTTGATATTTTGGTCGTTTTCCATATATCATGTACCAAAATTGCTCGCAATGTATCAAAGGCCTCCCCAGTGACGCAGTGGTCTAAGCGCTGGCTTATGACCATTCGTCCGGGTTCGAATCCCTGTGAGGCATGAATGTTTTGTTTGTCTTACGATACTGGTTCTCTCCCTTCCCTGGAGCCAGTGACCCTAAATAAGGGACGGGCGACTGCTTATAGCTCATTGAGTTGCTCACGGTGGTCATCAAAATTTCAAAAAAAAAAATTATTAAAGATATGGTGTCAACACCATTTCTGTCGAGCGCGGGAAGAAGCTCACAAGAGCCAGTGACCGTCAATACAGTTGATGACGTCATATGCGATTTGAATATTTGCGTGACATTCCTCCTGAAGAAGGTGGGGCAAACGCCCAGTGAAAGCTTGGTCTATAAGAAAAATAAAATAATTGTCCATTAACGTTGTTTCTTCTCAATCTTACAGTCAACATAATGGATGTAGCCTACAAATAGTGAAATTGAGAAAAATTTTTAATACCCAAAATTTTCGGAAAAAATTGAGTTAGCTAATAAAACAATGAGAAAATATCGTATGCACTTACAAGATGAGATTATCTAAACGCTATAAGCGATCGAATTGTCACTCACTCTGATATCATGCGACTCTGGCAGATGGTCTGGCAGTAATCAAGGGAAGATAACACCTGCACTTGAAAAGATTCTGTTCAAACACAGGCGATGATTCCAGGTC
Organism: Macrothele yani; assembly: GCA_039090855.1. Taxonomy (NCBI): domain Eukaryota; kingdom Metazoa; phylum Arthropoda; class Arachnida; order Araneae; family Macrothelidae; genus Macrothele; species Macrothele yani. The sequence continues at coordinate 76,618,644 of CM077025.1, read as the reverse complement.
AAATGTTTCTCCGTCAGCAAAAGACGAATATCTGCTGCCAACCAATGAAGGTCACATTTAATACGCAGTTTCCTCACATCAGCAGAACTTTGAAAATTGAGCTTTATTGTTTCCCTCCTAAACGCAGCTGATCTTTAATCAAGAGTGAAATCAGTGACATCATAGTTCAGCAATTTTTTTTTTGTTCCACATAATCAGAAATTGCTAATTGAAGCTGAACGGGGGTTTGTTTCACACAACGGAGAAAATGGTAAACAACCATTTCTATTATCCAAATAGAGCTATTCTAACCCGCCAGAGAAGACTTTGGTCTTGTTTTTCGATCCTGCTTTTTTGATGGGATAGATTTTAAATATCACTCATCATTTGACAGATTGTGATACTTTATTCAATCTTTGCTTATTTTTCCGAATATTGAGTTACAAATTCGGTGACTTAAACTGCACAGCGACGGCACTTACGTGTCAAAAACTTCCGTGGTTTCTGACCAGTAAAACATCACTGAATGTCAGCTGAAGTGAAGTGAGTGTGCGCATCAATTAGGAACCGTTGTTCAGTTCAAAATGAAAATGTCAGGTCAAAATCTGCCACTTTTCAGTTTCTAATCTGTTGCTGAGAGCTGATGTAATTTTGCCATCCAAATTAACTTTAACATGCTATTTCGTAATTTAATTAATTAATTGATTTAGTGATTGTTCAAGTGGTTCCTGATAACAATTTCTTCAGAAAGTTATAATTATTTTACGTAGATTATCTCGGCTGTAATTTGTGGAAACAAATAAGGCCATTCAACCTCAGTTTGAGATGCTCGAAGGATTTTTACAAACCTGTGAAATAAGGATATGAACGGAAACACAGTTGTTCGGGAGAATCGCCCTGGAATCTTTTAGAGCGAATCATTCCTGTGCTTCAATTGGTGTCTCCTTGTTGTGTTTGAAACATGAAAAAAAGAATTACAAAAAGTATCTTTCTTTTGCCTCAGGTCCTTTTGGAGAGTAATATGGTCTGTGTACACTGAATGAGAAAAACATTCAACTTATTTCCTAAGCACATCTACGAGGTGAGCCTCTTTGCCGTGACGACATTTCAAACATAATGTGACTGAGTGACAGGAAAGTAAAAACAACACGTGTACATTGCCTTGTGAGAATAAGACAAAGACAGTGTGAGAGTAAGATGTGTGTTAGATTATATTCCAATGTGCAGAATTAGGGTAGACTATAATAATTTTTAAGAAGAAAAACTCGTACTTACTCTCGGTAACTGTAGTCGGCCTTCGTGTTGTTGTTGTTGTTGCCACCACTTTCGGTTTTACCGTTGTTTTCAGACCTGGAAAAAAATTATAATTACATTCAGAAAATTGCAATTAAAATATTTTTTTCTTCAACCAAGTGATTAAGTATTGAAAATATTCTTCTGCGTTTCTCATCTTCGAAAGTGAGGCTGGTGGGCAAATGTAGAGGATATGTAGAGTATTTATAAAAATTATTCTACATATCCTCTAAGGTTATGAACAATTTCCACCGTGTCAGGTGCTGTCCATTCTGTCAAGTACAATTATGTCCATCCTCCTCTTATCTTTCTACCTCTTTCTCTTTTCCCACTTATCTTTCCCTTGGAAATTAACTGAAGTCTCTCATACTTTTCTTCTCACGATGTGCCCACAGTAGGTCTGCTTTATTTGAGCAAGTGCCGCCATATGGTATCCATCTGTTTGAAAAAACAAAGTAAAATTGTTTCTGTGATAATCACAAGCAATATAATTTCCTATGTCTGAAAGTTTGAACATTTGTCCCACTTTGGTGGCGAAGTGGAAAGAACGCTTGCCTGTTTTAATTGTCGAATCCCTGTCTCAACCAATATACTTTTTTTATTGTTGTAATGTTCGTGAAACATACTTTCGCAGTTGGACATGACAAACAAAAATACCCGGTTATTAAAAAATTACTCTACATGTCTTATTTTTCCGCGTCATTATTGACGGACTCTCACCTAGTGGAGTGTAATGATGATATTTAACAAACATTTCTTTGTTCACATAAAACTTATTGATCATGTAGCATAACTTCATCACTATCAGGTGATCTCATGAATTAACTGAATGTTTCGGTACTGTGTAGGAAGTGTTCAGACTAAAAGGATACCAACACGTTGAAATGTCTGGTAGGTTCTACATATCGTCGAGTGCAGCACAAGACATACCACCTATTGTTGCGTTTCTTCTTCTATAATGTGCAACTAACAGTTCACTATATGCGAAGATGCCAAAAGGGAAGGTTTCTTTCCGAAGGAGATAGATAGATTTTCCGCAACGTGGGTAATACAAACTCAACCAAAAAAACTCATTAAATTATGCATTGAAGTTTGGGTTTTCGGAAAAGGTTCCCAGCTCAGTTGTTTAAAAATATCAATAGCTACAGATTTGCTATCCTATTGTGGATTGTTGCTTTTCCTTACGTCGTTGGGGTGTTCTATAGTTGAAGTTGCAGCAGTTTAAATCGTTGCACTGGACAGCCTGCAAACTGTGAGTGGTTCTGACCTCATGGTAATAGGATTATTAACACGGCACCCCGCTCTAAGGCAATGACATTTTCGATTTTTCCGTAATGATGCTACATGTTGAACAGTAAACTATGCAATTCACGATATTCTGAGAGTCGTGTTAATAATCTTGTTGGTTTTCCATATATTTGTGAAGAATATTCCTTCATGATTTCTCATGGTAATGTTTTAGGAGGGTACATTATCCGCAGTATAATCTTGCTGCCTCTGCTTTGCTAGATTGTGCATGGGCGGAATTCGAACTTTGGTTTGAGAGAAGAAACGTAAAGACCATTGTTAAGCTGATGGAGCTACATGAGCAAGCTTACGCTTTACTGCATCCTGCATTTCCCCAACTCAACAAGTAATACAATTAATCTCATGATAATAATAACAATGATACAACTGATGCAAAACTGTGGTTCACCGAAATCTGAATAATTTTTGTACTCATTTATTCAACACCACCAATTCAGATGGTATTCTGCAGGACATCATCAATAGCGAGAAATGACCAGTCGGCATATTATCCTTCTAACAGATCCTAAAATACCCACGTGGCGTGTAAAATACGTTTCCAGTATTCCAGCTACCTGGACGTAATTTTCTTTTCATTAAAAAGAAAGTGTATATCCCTATTCGTTAAATATGACGTTTCATGTCATTGAATTACTGAATGAAAACACAGCTTTTATGATCTACTGCGATTCCAGTTCTGCTTATTCAAGTTCAGTGTACCACGTTCATTTGTTGCTTCTTCCATTCATGACGACTACAGTAATCTGTCTGCATTAACAACTCCGTCAATTTATTATTAACAAAGTTAATTATGCTTAATGACTTCAGAGTATATAATGCAGACTGGCTTCCTTTTTCCAATCATAGAGGCCAAGAAGAAAGGCAACCATAATGTTGGTCACATCTCGTAATATATCTCAAATGGGTAACACTTCAACAAGTATTTCCAAGTGTAAGTATCACAAACCTTATGGTTTGTATATGTAAGTATCACAAACCATAAAGTTTGTGATACTTAACTCGTTCACACTAACAACCGGCTAAACAAGTTATTTCACCATTAGATTCATCTAATCAGACCATTGTTACGGCTTTATCCCCATTATGAGGTCTTAACCGCATGCCTTTGGTCTACCTCCAATTAGCCTAACAAATATGACAAATATGACGAGCAGAAAAATGTTCACGCACATTCTTCCACTGTTCCTTTACCTGCTTCCGGGAAGTTAGTGATATATTACTTATTAACATGCAGGCTCTCTTTTGCTTCTCTAGCATTCCGAACAAAGCTGGAAAGAAACCTCGGTTCAATAAAGTTTGCTTTTTAACAAGTAAACTTTGCTGAACCAGGTTCTGACTTTCAAAACTGAGATTTTCACAACTGAAACGCTACCCTACAAACCGAATCAAAATTAACCTGTATGCGAAAACTACAAGCAAGAAATTGGTTTAACAAAAGAAGATTTTGATAAAAGAAATTGTGAAGAAGTTTCCCTCTGTCAAAAAAATCTTTTGTTTGACGACATATCCAAAACGGTAGATTGTTTATTCGGTCTCTCGCCACGGCTGTGCGATCAAATTTCCCCCCTATATTCCTTATCTCGTCTGTTTAGAAAGTTCCATTATTTTCTCTAAACAAATATTTGTTTCCTTACTTCTTCTACAGTTGAAAACCCTGAACGATACAGATAGAGACCGTTCTCTGTATTTCCGCATGCATTCCTTCTGTCATCTGTCCAGATTCATTCCAATAAGATGAAAGCTGTCTCCTTGCTTCTGTTTGGGGGTAAAATCTCTACCCCTGACGATAGAGACAGGTACCCGACATTTCTGCAACTATGGTCACTACATCTCTAATTGTGTTACACCATCGTAAGATGCATAGAATACCATAAGCTTTTATACCATTTGCCGATCCAGGTGGCACACTGAAATCCTGTGGGCTAAAACTAATATCTGTTTCATGTCAGCTATACCAGATGTCATTTTCTATCCTGTGGGCTCAAACATATCAGCTATCCCAGACATCATTTTCAACTGAAATCATTGTAACTTCTTGGAGACTTGCTTATACAATTCCATTCATAAGGTATTCATTCATTCCATTCATAAGCGTAATTACTCATCCTGTCCCTAAATTATATCGCTTTGTCGGTTTGACATCTGTTTTGAGCAATGTTATAAAGAAAGCAATCAATAAGTATTTCTCGCTGTTTAGTCTTTCAAACCCATTACCATTAAAATGGTTTTCGTTCATGCAATCAATACGCGATATTTCAGTTAAACACCTTATAAATAAGACGATGGAAAGTTTTAGTGAGTCTCATAAATGGCATTTATTATTTCAAGTACTTCTGCTGAAGCGATAGTTTGGAAATCTAAACAAACGGTCGTAACATACTGGTGGTTGGTGATGATATCTGTCCTAGTGAATTTTTAACTCAGTGCAAGAATATATCAGGAATAGATTGTAACACCTACCCCCTTTTTGGTATAAATGTATACACATAGCTTTCCGTTACAGCTGTTCCAAAGCACAGTTTTACTGTCAATAGTACTCCACATTCATCTTATGCTTCGTGTAATTCACACGGTGTTATTCAAATTTGAAGTGCAGTGTTGCTTCCTCCTCAGACTGCGATATTCCGCTCATTGGAGGGGGAGGAAGTGAGAATGACCACTTGCAATCAGCAAAATATTTCTAAACATCAAAATAACCATCCTCCTTTCACTTCAGATTATACTTTAACAAAGCATACTCTTTTGTCCTGTTCTAGGCCCAAATCTTTCATTTTTTTCAAATTTTCTCATTGCAGCCACGTTTCTGTTAATTACTAAATTTCTATTAGAAAAGGTAAGATCTCTCTATATATACCTAGGCATTGAACTAGCAAATTATTAGGAACACTTATCTAATAACGTATTGGGCCGCCGTTGGCTTTCAAAATAGCCTCGATTTCGAAGTGGCATGGATTCAACGAGGTGCTGATATCATTCTATAAGTACGTTCAGTAAAGTGGATGTGATGCTGTCCGTCAGATGCCGAATGCTTACTGGAGGAGGATCCCGGTTACGAATGGATCACTCAATCTCACCCCACAAGTGTTCAACTGAGTTAAGACATGGGGACTGTATGGGTAATTTTAACACTATGAAGTCACTGTCGTGCTCCTAACGGTACAGTTGTGTACCGAACCGAACCTTGTGGCATGGAGCCTTATCCTGGTGGAAGTAGCCCACTCCGTCAGGTAACACTATGCACATGTATGGGCGCTCGGCATCCGATGATGTTAAGATGCCTCTTGGCACCTAAATGCTGTACCACAAGTACTAAGAAACCCAATTCTAGCCATGAAAACAGAAAACAGACCCCAGATCATTGCACCGTCTCCACCAGCTTGTTGACGTCATATTTTTTTCGTTCATCGTCCGTTGTGTACTAACTGAAAACTTTGTTCATCGGACCAGGCAACTTTTTCCAGACCTGGAGGGTCTTGTTTCGGTGCTCCCGTGCCCACTGCACACAAATTTCTAAGTTTGTCGGTTTTTAGCTGAGACGAGTGGTTCACGAAGGGCATGTCTGCTGTAATAACACATTAGTGCCAATATGCGGAGAGCAGCGTATGCGGAAATTCTCCTCTGGGTTCCGTACATTTTGTACTGCGCGGTTACTTGACTTAATGGAGCTCTTCTGTAACATCCTACATTCCTCTCGAGCCACAGTTTATTTAAAACATCGACCTATCGTTTCCGCCCATAGGAAGAACCGCTGAACGCTCGTTTTGTTGGGTGTGCACCACTCATTCATTGTACACCACTGGTACAATTGTTCTTGCATAGTTCAGAAGGTTTGCCGTTTCTGAGATGCTTACACCTGCCTACCCAGTGTTCAGTGGCGCACTCACTGAGGGGGGGGCAGAACCCTCCCCATGAGGCATCACTTGGTCTTTCGTTCTTTGATATTAGCTGCTTATTTTTAAACATATTTATGTATGTTTTTAAATGTATATTTATGAATAATTGGAAACGCATTTAAATATGGCGCTGAAATTTTTATCGTTCTCCAATATTTTGGGGAATGTATTCTCTCCGGTACTTTTAATTGCGTCTTCAATAATTTCGGCCACCCGCATAAAGAAATCCTGGGTACGTCACTGCTATTGTTAACTATCATGGCTCTTTCAGAGTCGCTTAAATCACGATCTTTTCCCATATTTTTGCTATCTACGCTTTGTAGACGTCCAAATCCTTTGCAATGAGCTGTTTATAAAGCAATCTCTACACCATAGTTGCGTACGTTAGTGAGGATGGCCCTTACCTGATTGCTATTAGGTGGTCCTAATAATTTGGTATTTCAGTGTGTGTGTGTACAGGGGTTTATCAAAATAATGGAAACGCCGACTGCGACTGAAGTATCCGCAATACGCCGTATGCAAATCACAGGTACGACGTCACCCGTGGTGTGAGATGCATAAAGAAGTGCAGTACGATATAGGGCAAGCGTCGCTAACCTACGGCCCGCGTGCCAAGCGTAGCACGTGGAACGTTTTCAATGGCAAGCTGAGTGAATTGCTAAAAAATCTCATAAAAATACTGAATTTTTAATTAAATGAAACACATAATTCCTTTAAATTTATTTCTGTTTTTACATCCTTTCGAAACAAAAGTTGTTAGACATTGGAGGTAAGAATGTGAGATCTGGTGCAAACTAACTGAGTAAGTGTGGAGCAACAATGACTGACCTTGAAGAAGTTCTATTTCCGTCCTATCCTTCTCCTCTCTCCCAACCATCCCCACCATCACCTTTATAGTTCTCTCGGCTGACGCATATTCATGCCCGTGCATTTCGTTGACTGTAGCAAAAACTTTGTTGTTTTTAAGTAATACGGTGCAGTTAAAATGACTCAAAAAAGGCAAAAACTTGATATACGCTCGTTTTAAGACTTTGAGACAAACGAATTTGGATTCATACAACAAAAGGATCGTGCAGTTTGTACTTCATGTTGTGAAAGTGTCGTGTGCCGCACATCAAGTGTACAAAGGCACTATTAAACCAAACATCCGTCCATGTTTAAAAACTCTGAGGAGAAAAGTGAAGCCATAAAAATAGCTGTTTCTGGGTACAAAAAAAAAGACAAAGTAGTATGTTTAGGCAAGTAATTGGAACCAAAAATAAAGCTACTGAATGTAGTCACAAAATTGCTCAGTGTATGGCTTCGAAAGGCAAACCTTTCACAGATGGAAAATACATCAAGGAAACTTTTTAGAGCAGTGCTGAAATAGTTTTTAGGGATTTATCAAATAAAGAAACAATACTGTCTCGGACTGGGGAAATACAGGATTCTGAGAGATCATTCGACAGGCGCATAACTGATATGGTTGAAAATGTAACGGTAAAACAAACAACCGGGTTACAACAAGATGTATTTAGTGTCGCTCTTGACGAAAATGTCGATGTGAATGACGTGGCGCGCCTAGCTATAGTTGCGTGATATTGGGACAACGACCGTATTTATGAAGAACTATGCTGCTTGATACCTCTTGATGGTACACCCAAGTGAGAGAACATTATAATTGCATTTGTAAGCTCTATCGAAAATCACAACATTAACATGAATTCGGCGTTCCTACTGATACCGCCCCTGCAATGGTCGCAAAGGACAAAGGATTTGTTAAACTTCTTGAGGATCGTATTGAACGTCAAGTATTGAGCTTCCATTGCATTATACACCAGAAGAGTTTTTGTGCGAAGATTTTGTCACTGTACTTGAACTATGTAATGGAAACTGTTATCAAGATAGTTAACTTCACAGTTTCTTGCTCTTCGTTGACCCACAGGCAATTCAAGTCTCTTCTACAAGAAATTTAGAGCGCATATGCGGACCTCCCGCTGTACAGCAATGTTCGTTGGCTTAGTCGAGGTAATGTTCTGAACACATCTGCGTCATGTCTAGAAGCAGCCAAGGTGTTTCTTGATGAAAGAGAACAACATTCCCCGGAATTGAATGACTAGGACTGGCTGATGTTTCTGGCTGACATAACTACACATCTGAATGAATCAAACTTGCATTTACAAGGGCAGGGTCAAACAGTACTTGATCATTTTGAGCAATGTAAAGAATTTTCATCAAAATTAGACATATTTTACCGTGATATTATAGCGAACGCATACAAGTACTTTCCAAACGTAATGGCTCATTCAGATCGATTTACTGTCAACAAAGATGAGCTTCAGAAGTACGTTGAAGCACTCAAAGGAGAGTTTGCTAAATGAGGTCAAGACTCACATATTTACGGGACGGGCCCATATTTTCTTACCTCCTCAAGCCCGTCTTAACTGATCTGACTACCATCCCATTTGACCTTTCTCTTTTCGAGTGGATGGATGTTAACGATTTTGAAATGCAACACATCGAATTCAAGGCATCAGAATTATGGACGATAAAATTTGTAGAATTGCGGGAAACTCTTGAAGGAAACTGCTTGGAAAAGTCAGCTGCCATCCTCAACTGCTGGACATCTCTGCCTGAAGCGTTCAACTGTTTGATGAAAATAGTATTTGTCCTGCTTTCGGCTTTTGAGTCAACTTATACATATGATAAAATTTTCTCACACATGAAAGCTGCTTTAAATTCACAGAGAAGTCGCCTAACACCTGTGCATTCAGAAGCTTGTGTGAAGCTCAAAGTGACCAAATATGCACCTGATATTAAACAATTAAACAAGGAGAAGCAAGGACAAGGGTCTCATTAATTGATTAATGACTCAGATCAATAATAATGAATGATTACTTATATTAAAATTTTAGTAATGTGTTTTCTTGATGGTACACCCAAGTGAGAGGTCTTGAGTTATTTAATTGTTTTGTTCTTCAAACTATTGGACTTTTTGTCTTAACAAAATACACATATGGCAATTTTATAATAAAGTTTCAAAATAATGTATTCAGAACTGAAATTTTGCAAAACATAAATATTTGTACTTGTTCCTATTTATATTAAAGTATTAAATAATCTACAAAGAACAGAATAGTTATTTAATGCATGGGAAACATGTTAATACAAGATCAAATTAATTTGTTTCAGTGTTTGTTGTATGTAAAACACGCTGAGTGACTTTACAACATTACTTCAGCACAATACTACTAAAAGGTTGTCGACACCTGATATAGGATATCGCATAGCAGTACCACAGTCACAAGTGAAACAGCTGTCGTAGAGTATTCGTTGACAATATTATATTTCAGTGACCTCAAAAAAGGCGTGGTCATTGGTGCGCGGTTTTCAAGGAGCTTCAATAAATAGAACGGCAGAAATAATAATTGAAACACGAGGAACTGTCTCGAAGATTATGACTACCTATCAACAAGTTAGTAAAACCATGCAATGAATTGATTATGATACCCTTTCCAACATACGAGAAATCATTGCTCAAGTTATTACTCAAGTTATGAGGATAACAGCTGCGGAATAAATCTCGCACCTATTACCTGACCTTTGACCCCGTTTCGATGATATTAGACAGAATTAGTTCAGTATACCTCCGGAACAACATACTAAAGTTTTGTCGCAATAAAAGCATTTTTAGTCAAGTTATGAGGATAATGGCTGTGGAATAAATCTCGCTCCTTTGTCCTAACCTTTGACCCCATTTCCATGATATTCAACAGAACCGGTTCAGTATACCTCTGGAACAACATGATAAAGTTTTGTCGCAATCGAAGTATTTTTACGTAAGTTATGACGAATAAGGGCGATGGAATGGATCTCGTTCCTATGTCCTGACCTTTGACCCCACTTCGCCCATTTTTATAGAGTTCTTCCCCGGGCTGTCATCTATCACATACTAAAATTTCATTGAAATCGAACCATTTTTATGCGAGTTATCGTGCGAACAGGCGAACAGACGGTCAAAGCTGGAGCACATACGCTTCTTCAACCTACGGTTGGAAAGTGCAAAAAAGAACAGGGCGTTAGCTCCAAACGTGCAAAATGTGGACTCCATACGAAGACGTCAGATAGGGATACGCGAATGTTGGCACAAATTGTACAACGGCAGCACAAGACCAAGCACCGCAAATAGCAGCAGCGTTGAACACCAGTCAGAATGATCCCGCTTTCGTCATAACATTTCGTCTAGAAATCCATCGTGCCTGTTTTTACAAAAGTGCTACAATCCAAAAACCTCTGATTACCAACATCAATGCAACAAAAGGTGTAAGGTGGAGCGAAGGACGTGAAAACTGAGATGCTAAAGACTGGCAACATGTTATCTGGTCTGATAAATCATGCTTCACATTGTTTTCCAACACTGGTAGAGTGCACGTCTCGCGAAAACCTTCAGAAGCGGAGCACCCCAACTCTTTGGTTCCGAGTTTGAAGCATGGAGGTAGATCCCTGATGCTGTGTGGTGTCATATCATGGCCTTCGTTAGGAACAATGGTAATTTAGTAGGGTCGTGTCACATCTGCAACAAACGAATCCATTCTTGAGGACCACCTACACCCCATGTTGCAGATATTGTTCCTTAATGACCGTCCCTGGTTTCAAGCATATAATGCATCTGTGCATTGCGCGCAACGTGTCAAGTTGCAGTTTGCAGAGCATGAGGATAAGGCACAGCAGCTACCCTAGCCATCTCAATCACCAGACCTCAATATTATTGAACATTTGTGCGAATATCTTGAGCGGAAGTTCAGATCACATTTTCTCCCTCCAACATCCCTGGCACAGTTGGGAAACACTTTACAGAAAGTCAGGTCCGAAATTACATTATATGTACATGATTTTAATATGTCTATTTATATGTACATGACTTTGATATGTCTATTTATATGCACATGACATTGATAAGTCTATTCCAAGTCTTCTGTTCTTAGTCTGTAAGTCTTCTGTTCTGAATGCCCGAGCTGGGTGTACAACTTATTCATAAGAAGTTGTCCACATAAGTTGGGGTTTCCATTATTTTGATAAATCTCTGTATGTATATAATGTCAACAGTAAGGACATGTTTCAGTAGTGCATTTACCATCTCTTCAGCAAAAAATGAAAGGTCTACACATAATCTAATGCTCCTCTTCTGGAGTCCGCATTGGGATCAACTTCGCGTTGGAAACACCATATGCACTCACCCACACGCAGTTAAAGCTGGTCTGCGTTGATAAAAATTTATTTCTAAACCAACTAAAAGTTGCCTCCAATCCCAGGTTGGAAATTAGGAGATTCATTACTAGGTACGTGAGGAAAACGAGACTGTCCAGTATCCCAAACAACTCTATCCAATGAAGATCACGGTACAAAGCTTTTGAGACCACATACACATCTGCCGGAAGGCATCTTATGAATGCGAAAAAAATTGTTTTTTGCATCGAACAGTTCTATACCTGATCGAAGATATGCACATATTTTGAGGTTTTCTTGTGGCACAATTTGTCTGCTTGTCTTTTAAGTTTACATTGCATTTCTAAAGCGCAGATAGTACATGAAAGCGGAACGGAAATAAATGTTTCGGAAAGAAAATGCTGAAGGTATATAAATTTTATTTGGCATGCAAATGCAAAAATCATTATGTCTTCTCATTCCAAAATTGAAAAATAAAATAAAAGAGGGAGTTGTTCCTTATTTTTTTACGAAAATGCATTTCTGTGATATAAATCTTTAATAACATTCAGATTTCATATCTCATTAAATGTTTAGATCAAAAAAGGTTTTGCTGAAGACATGCTCATTACACAAAAAATCAATGGCAGCGTTTCATCTTTTTATCGTTTTATCGAATTTTCTACAGAAACAGGACATGCGTGCTGTGCTCTACACGATCCCGACTGACTAAGAGTTCGTAACGTGTCTCTAGAACAATACGACAACCGTGGCAGATTGGTCGATAGTTCAAAAGCTGTCTTACCAATGTTTCAACAGCAATATGAAAAATACAGCTATACAGCAATGATGCAGTGATGTAAAAGCACTTCCGTTTTGACATATCGAAGAAGAGTATTCAAACGAAAATCTCGTATCCCGGACAGGGGCTGCTCGAGAATTTTGGAACAGCACAATGTAGGATGTCATACAAGCAATGTAGTACTTGAAAAGTGGCAATAACTTGCAACACAGTGATTCATCGCAGCACGTTTAACGTTTAAGTACACCGATAACCAATTACATTATGACCATACCCAGCCTAGAGAAATGAGGGCACCTGGAGACCACACGGTGGCGCAGTTGAAGTTCACAGAGCAGTATATATACAACCCGAGGACCATGGAGTGAGTAAGCTTGTAAGTAAGAGTGAGTAAGCGGTTAGTAGAGTGTTCGGAGTCACAATGGGAAAAGCTGCCAATTTATCGGAGTTTGATAAAGAATAAACTGTAAAGGCACGGCGCCTAGGAACTACGAACTTGGAAACGGCGCGGCTTGTGGGTTGTTCACGTACCGCTGTAGTGATTACATATCAAAAGTGGTGCACAGATGTCCAAACAACGAACCGTCGTCCTCAGCTCAATTATGCCAGAGGGGAGAGAAGACTGTCGCGCATTGTTCACAGCGACCGCAGGACCACAGGTGACAAATCATCCACAGCTACAACAGTGGTGATCACGGCAATGTGTCACAGCACACAGTTCATCGAAACCTTTTGCGCATGGGCATGCGTAGCCAAAGACCCAGCCGGGTCTCCATGCTCGCTGCACACGTCATCGCCAAGAACGCATGAAATGGGCCCAAGATCATCGAGATTGGACCGTGGATGATTGGAAGAAAGTGGTCTGGTCTGACGAATCAAGATTCCTGGTGCATCACGTAGACGGCTGAGCGCGGATACGCCGATTACCAACGGAGGCTATGGCACGTGGATGCACTGTTGAGCGTAAACAGGTCGTCGTCGGCGGTGTTATGCTGTGGGCGATGCTTTCCTGGGACACTTTAGGCCCCATTATCCCAATAGTACAATCCCTGACAGCTGTCAGGTATCTGAACATCGTTGCCATGAATAGGTGAACAGTTGCCATGAATGGTGATTTTGGTTCGCAACGATGCGGACCAAGTTCACCTACTCATAGCAACTGTGTTCCCTGCTGGTGATGGTCATTACCAACAGGATAATGTTTCATGCCACACTGCCAGAATCGTAAAGGAGTGGTTCGAGGAACATGCTGGTGACTTTCTGTTAATATCTAGGCCTTCAAATTCATCTGACATGAGCCCAATTGAGCATTTGTGGGTTGACTTGTAAAAGCGGATTCGCGCTAAATCACCACTACCCCGAAATGTACGGGAACTGGAGAATCTGCTGCTGACATTATGGTACCAGGTACCCCAGGATACCTATCGCCACCTCACCGAAACGATGCCTCGCCGAGTGGTCCCTCTTTTGCGGGCTAAAGGTGGCCATACAGCTTATTAGGCAGGTGGCCATAATGTAATGGCTTATCGGTGTATATCCCAAAGAATAGGAAGTTAAGAGATTTTGGCTTGTAAAAAAAATACAAGACCCGTATTTACAAGCTTACTCACTCCATGTCACATTGCGAAAAGCAAGAGCATCGTTGAGGAACTCTAAGAGCAGTTATATGGATCCGGGTTATAAAACGACATCTTTCTAGAAAACATCATTTTTGATTTGAGGTGGCGGCTTGGTACTGGCATTTTGTCGATGTAATTTTATTTTTGTTTCCAGTGGTATATTAATGAGGAGGGCACACGAGAAGTACAGAGTACGGCTGATTTCCAATCAACAAGAGAAACATTTATGTAACTTTGATGCAGTTAGTAATTGTTTTGGTGGTAGCTGTCTATTTTTTGTTTGTTGTTATATCAATATAGGTAAAAATTCAGAGAATTTTGTTTCTGCTTATGAATGTGGGTTTGATCAGAGACTGGGGTCTCGGGTAGGATTTTCTTAACGGTTTTTTTTATTTTTATTTTGGTTTTAGTGTTTGATGTGGAGATTTCTCTTTTAATTCCTTTACCATATGTGGTTGTGAGAGGGGTTGGGATGTGGGGATTTGGTGCGTTTATAATAATATTGTATTGAGGTTTGTTGTATGAATATGATAATAATGGGTTTTAGAGTGAGCGGAATCGAAATATCTTTAGTGCATCAATCTTCCATAAGAATAGCAAGCTAGCAATTTCAATGTTAATGAAAAGAAGGAAGGATCAGTTAAATTTTGGGTTTGTAGCCACTTTCGATTAAACACGATCCCGTAAGTACATAAAACCTTTTTTTTTTTTTAAATAAATAAATAATTATATTTTTGCTGTTACATTGTTGGCTTTGTGGATATGCATAAATGATTTATATTTCATAAGAACAGCAGGGAAAAGCTGGGAAAAGACCTCAAAGAGTCCTGACAAGCCCTGATTTCCCAAGTAAATAGGCAAGTAAACTCAGGCTCACAAACCAACAGCGGTAATGTTAGATGTTAGATATATTGTAAATAATTTTGTTTTAAGTTATTATCATTTATTTAATTATCTTAGCAAGTATTTTTGAAGTTTGTTTTTGAAAAAAATTTAGCTTATTTACTGTGCTTAACTCAACTGATAGTGTATTCCAGTATTCGGGACCAATATAATTTAAACTCTGCTTCATCATGAGCGTTTTAGGATGTATGGGTCGTAATAATGATATGTGTCTTGTATTGTAGTCATAAGTATGTAAATTCAATTCATTGATTTCTGTATGTAAGTTTAATTTAATTATTTGAAACATAAGTTTGCCTATTTTGAAATCATATAATTGTTTAATAAATAAAATTCCGTAATGGTTGGGGTTGACATGGGTATGTGGAAAAGTGAAAGGTTGGAAGTTGGTATGAGAAGAAAATTTTTTTTTAAGTCTAGTAACCTAATGTATTTATTCTGTAGGACTTATAGCTTTTTATGTTGGTTTGAGTGGTTTGTCCCCATGAGGAAAAACAACAATTAATGTGTGATTGGAACAGTGTATAGTACAAAAGTTTAAGTGTTTTGGTAGTTAAACTTGAAATAATTTTGCTGACAATAACAATGTTTTTGGAAATTCGATTTGCAATTGAGTTTAAATGGTTATTCCATCTTAGGTCGGAAGCTAAAATAATTCCCAGATACGTTCTGCATTTGTGTCAATAGGAGTATTATTTAAAAGTTAATATGGGACTTGCGTATGTAATATTTTTTGTCTAGTAAAGATAAGGAATTTTGTTTTATTAACATTAATTATAAGTTCATTGTATGTTAACCATTCCGAGTAGAACTGTAATTAATGATTTGCCTGAGCAACCATTTCGTTAAGATTTTTACCGTGGAACAATATTGTTGTATCATCAACACAGAGTATTAGAGCATTGTTAGATGTTATGTTAAAAATAGCATTTTTATGTAAATTAAATAGTAAGGGACCCAGAACTGAGCCCTGAGGAACTCGTGAAGTTATCGGTTGTAGTGCTGATTGAATTTGATCAACGATAGTACATTGAAAACTATCAGTTAGGTAATTGCTAAGTAAGGTATGTGCAATACCCCTTACACCAGCATTATGTAATTTTGTTAAAAGAAATTGATGATTGAGAGTGTCAAACGCTTTTGTCAAGTCAAGGAAAATAGCAAGTGTAATATTTCTTTATTCAAGATTTTTTTAAATTATATTCTGATGGTGCAAAAGCGCAGATTCTATTGATTTATTTGGTTGAAAGCCAAACTGATTTCCATTAATGATATTAAATTTTTGTAATTAATCTCGTATAGATAATTTTTTCTAGGATTTTAGCAAAGATTGACATAGTAGCTATAGGACGATAGTTGTTAGCATCATTACTCTTACCAGATTTATATTTAGGGGCAATTTTTGTAATTTTCAGTGCATGTGGAAAGATACCATTAGTGAAAACTAGATTAAAGATATTTAGTAGAGGGTTTATAATTATTTCAGCTATACGTTTAACAACAGAAGGATAAATGTCATCATTTCCTGGTTCAGAGCTAGTTTTAATATTGTTTATTTCTTGTAATAATTCAGTTTTGGTTACGGGTAATAAGTAAAAAGATCTGTCAACAGAAGAATTATGAAAATATTGTAGAAAATTGGTATTAAATGATTTTAAGTTCAGTTTGAGATTATGAGGGACATTAGTAAAGTGTTCATTAAGGTGGGCAGTCATGTGGCGTCTATCAGAAATTTTCATACCACTGGAATCCAATAGGTGTTCTGGTGTAACCGTCTGAATCTGTTTTTCTAGTAAATAATTAAGGGTTTTCCAAGTTCCTTTTGGGTTATTCAATGAAAATATGTTTGCATAATAGGTTCTTTTAGCATTTCTAATAGCAGAGTTAAGTGTATTTCTGTATAATTTGAATTGGTAAAGTCATACGGGTCCTTTGTTCTTAAATTTTTTTCAGAGTCTGTTTTTCTTATTAATACGATTTAACAGGAAGGAGGTGAGCCAGGGTATGCGGAGTTTCTTATTAGAATTAATATTAGTTAAGGAGACAGGAAAAACTAGATCATATTTTTCTTTGAAGATTTTAAAAAAATTGTCATAAGCTAAATCAGGTGATTCATATTTCTGAAAATCTTCCCAAGTAATTTCATTTAGAAGTTGTTGAAAGTTTTCTGAAGCTTTTTTATTGATTTTACGGAATTTTACAGTCTTAGTTTCTTCCGGTAGACAACTTCCAGTTTTGTGTAAAATGAAAATGGGCAGATGATCACTTATATCATATTTAATCATTCCTGTAGTTGTAAGCTGTGATTGGAGATTAGTTATAGCCAAATCAATTATGCTACTTCTATTTTGGGTAATTCTAGTTGGGGAAGTAATTAAATTAATGAATCTTGATACCTGATACAACAAGTAATTGATTAAATTGTTGTGTTATAGAATTAATAATAGATAAATCTATATTAAAGTCACTCACCAAGAACCCTTTTTTTAGAGTAATTAACAAAGTTAAACGGTTGGTTTAACACACCAAATAGTTCATTATACACTGAAGAGCAATTGAATTGGAGACAGCTGGCGTTATGCAAATGTGGCGCTGTGGGCGGCCCTGTAAACAGAAACAACATGAAGTATGCAGCGATCCGACAATATAAGGAGTGATGCGACGGGAATCAGTAAGAGTCGGACGCAGTATGGGTAAGACGAAGGATCTAAGCGCATTTTATCGTGGGCAAATTGTCGGGACCCGATGAATGGGCCACTCCATCTCGGAAGTCGTGCAGGCACTGGGATTTTCACGAGCCACTGTGTCACGGATGCACCGTGAGTACGTCGAATCCGGTAAAACCATTCCTGCAAGGCCCAACTGCCGTGGACAACAGCGTGTGGATGAGCGTGGTTATCGTCGGCTAGCTCGCATTGTAACAGCGGATAGACGGGCCACAGTGAAAGAAATCACTCAGCAATTTAACGCTGGTGCACAAAAACGTGTAAGCAGCCACACCATCCAGAACCATCTCCTCGCTATGGGGTACAGAAGCCATCGTCCCACGAGGGTACCGCTGCTGATCGCATATCACAGGGTGCAAAGATTAGCAAGGGCGCGGGAACATCGCCACTGGACCCTAGACATGTGGGAAAATGTTGCCTGGACTGATGAGTCGAGTTTCACGTTGGTACATGCGGATGGCAGGATACGAGTACGGTGCAAACCACATGAAGCGATGGATCCTTCTTGCCAGCATGGTACTCTTCAAGCTGGTGGGGTTGGCATTCTCGTCTGGGGACTGTTTACGTGAACTGAAATGTGACCCCTGGTACGTGTGTTACCGAGATATCCTGTACGACCATTTGCTCCCGTTTGTGCGTCTTCAACATCCCACTGGGGACCTCATCCTGCAACAAGACAATGCACCGTGCCATCGCTCCCGAATTGTACCCGAATGGTTGGATGAACACTCCACCGACGTGACCTCGCTTCCTTGGCCAGCTAGGTCATCTGACCTCAATAATCATCGAGCACATCTGGGATACCATCGAGAGAGATGTTCTAGGCTCTGACTCTCCTCCATCAAATCATCGTGAATTGTGGGAGCTTGTTCAGGTGTCATAGATCCGTATGGCTTCCCAACGCTTCCGGTGTCTTATCGAGTTCATGTCGAGACGAATCGCCGCCGTCATCAGGACGAAAGGTGGTGCTACACGTTACTAGACAGGTATCTCTAATTCAATTGCTCTTCAGTGTAGTCTGAGCTCAGTGGTCTATAACAGACTGAGATTATATACTGTAGAATAGATTTTGTACGGTAAGTATTTCTATAATAGTTTTCGTGATTATTGTAAATTCCTTAACTGCAGAAAAAGATTGATATTTATTGTTAACATAGATAGCTGTACCCCCCCCCTTTCGTAGAATAATCTCTGTTGAGGTTAGCTATCCTGATGTTTTTCAATGGAATAAAAAAAATTCAGTCGGAAACCATGTTTCAGTAACACACATGAAATCCAATGTTGATCTTAGTGTATGCATTAAGGCTTCTAGTAATGTGGTTTTATTTAGTAATAATTGGGCATTAACATGTATAATCTTGAGGGTGAGGTTTGTATTAGTTAGAAATAACGTGTTTAAGTCTTGAATTGGATAGTATTGGTCCTGTAACATAAAACAGTTAGTATGAAATCAGAAAAATATAGCATTGATTAAGTAGCAAGTACATACACCTGTAGGTCTTCCAGTAGGACAATTGTTTTTTCTTTGATCACCATCCTTTTGTCTAATAAACAAATAGCCATTGCTCATTCAGGCGTATTTAATTAGTCCTTGGTGCACCAGTTGTATAGCATGCCAGTACAGTTGTTTATAGTGTGGTGAGAGGTTTTCCTTTATGTAGATTCTGGAATACTGTGATGCTGGATCTAAGTCAGAATTGAAGATCGGAGTTTTCCTCTTAGCGAGCCAGTTATCTCTACTTATCCTTGTTATAAATTGAATTATTATGTATTTTATTTTGACCCACTGATAGAGGGTGAAGAACATCTACACCAGAAGATCCATAGGTTTATATTTGTAGTTTATTTGCTAGTCTATCAATGCTGGTCATAATTGCTGTTTTATCATTAATATCATTTATGTGTAAACCATGGATTTCTATATTTCTGCTTCTGTTATATTGGTTTAATTCATATAGTTCGGTTTTTAGGGCTCTGATTTGTATGGAATTATTGTTTTCCTTTTGTTCTGATTTTTCAAGTTTCTTCACCAGTTTGATGTTGGACTGTTCGAGTTTGTTACATTTTACAATCAAATCATCATATCTGAAACTTATGAACTCAACAGTTTGCTTTATATCTTGAAGTTCTTTTTTTAAGTCTGAGATGCAGTCTAGTTTATTTTCTATCCGCAGAACCGCCTGCTTGACAGTGTTAATCTCAAGTTCAGTATGTTCATTAGTAACTGGGAAGATCATATTATATTGGTTATTCTTTGATGCTGCTAATTTTTTTGTGTTTCTGAGGTTTGTACAACATGTAGTGCACATTCTTGACATTGAAGTTTGTTTTTAAGATCAGTAAATAAGGATTTATATTTGTTATCAGGCTAACCAATGCATGTCGACTGAAAATAGTTGTTGCAGGTCACACATTGTGGAGCAGATGACACCTCAATCTGACCTTGATTACACATATGACACCTTATGTCGGGCGTCAACACACCTCAGGGCTCAATAAAATATTTGATGGAAGAGTAGAATTGCAGAATTGTTGCTATATTAAGCTGTAGAACAAGATAAATTTTTTCAGGACACAGTGAGCAAACTTAAGAAATGTCTAAGTTATTATAAGTGATGCAAAAGGATTATACACTAAGATTTCAAGTTAAGATTCATAAATAAGAGCAATCGTTCATTCGGTCATATCTAGCAGCGTAGCAAAATTAATGCCGCTCAATATGCGAACACATGAATTTCACAGTAATACGTTTGTATCTTATGTCAATTAAATCTCAAATTTTCCACTAGATGGCATCGCATCAGTCTTAGCCAAGAAAAACGGATTTGTGATTTGAAGTCAGGAGCTGCAACTGAATACAACAATACTGTAATATGTTCGTAGAAAACACTGAAGTATTGTAACAATGAAATGTTCTAATGATGCAATGTTTGCAATATTTTGTAATCCCAGGTTGATAAGACCTAGGAAATCCTGGATATCAGGCCTGATCTGGACAGATCAGGCCTGATATCCAGGATTTTCTTGGGGTTTTTTATTGCAGTAATAAGTTTTTACTTTACCTTGTAATTTCCTTCACACGACAGGAATATATATCCAACAATCTGCAATACAATGATGAATGATGATCCAAGTAGTTTATAACTATTTTTCACAATCGAAGAGCACATAACAAACCATGTCTGTACTGAACCGTGACTTGACTTGACTTCATTTTTGGATGTGGTGTTCACGGTGGTGGGCAATTTTCCTGTAATATAAAACTCGAAATCCTCAGAGTAATTAAGAATTTTAAAAGCTCTTCGGGCTATCAGCGCGAAGTTCTTGCAAATATCTGCATATTATGGTAATGATGACAATAGATCTGGGGGCACCAGGACAAAGCATATAGAGACACTTCACTTTCCAATTTCCCATTTATACGAGAAATTGGAGTAAAGACGGGAATGCATGCTAATGTCATTCCAGTGAAACCGCCTGATTCAGTGCCTTTGGACTTCTGTTTGTTTTAAGCGCTGTTGGAAATCGCCCACTTTGTACAGTCAAATGGTTGTGCATAGTACCTCTTCAGAAACGGAACTTGACTACTGTTATTTGACACATACTTTTGTTATAGAAATAAATTTCGCTGCAGAGTTGCTTTCCACGCATAGGTCAAACATATGCGTGGACAACACGCATATGTTTGACCTGAGCCAACACTATTAATAGAGGATATACGGATTTTCTTAAAGCTAAGTGTTGCATATTTTTTCAAGAAAGTGGGTCAGCTCCTGTAAGTTTCCCTGCTGAAAGGAAAAAATCTACCACCTAATCATATATTGCTGTCTTCCTTCCAAGTTTTGCAGTTTCAATTTTGTCAATGAACACAGAAAAACAAAAACAGACGAAATCAAGCACAAATAAAAAAAAGGAGGCTCTAGATAAACAACACATTAATTTCATTTGTTCAATATCATATGATTGTAGAAACGTTTTCAAGGAATAAAGTTTCCTAATTTTTGTTACAAACGAGTCTTAGGATGTTATCAGTACCGCATTTAAAGTGTGTTCCAGTTCGCTTAAAATATTACTTAGAGATGGCATGCTCTGAGTCGTAGGGTACTCTTTTGCTTTGCTATGTTTTACATACTGGAAATAGGTTCATTCAGCCATCAAGTACAGAGAATGGTGCATTTTTCGTTTCACTGGAAAAATACGCTGATCGCCCTTCTTCTTAATATAACTATCCGACATTTGCGCTTCACCGGATTAATTATTATAATTCATCAGGAAACGTCAGAAATATGTTCTGATCCATGGATGCGACAAGGGATCACGATTCGCCGAGTTAATTTCGTGAAAAAGGGCACTCACACGAGTATGAGGTACGAATCTCACGTGACTGTTCTCTACACTTTTTGGAAGCTGATACTTTTCCGAATGAGGCAATGGTAGTAGATGACAGAAGACTGGCGGCATATGAAATTTTGACATCTTCAAGCATACCTATTAGCTTCATAAGTACGATTCAGAAAAGCCCTAAATTGATCAAATGATATTGTTCTTTCCTATCGCGCACACTGATTGTAACGCACATCGATTATGTTTTCCAGATCTGGCTCCAAATGATTCTCGATTATTATTCCCTAAGGTGAAAATAAACTGCACGGCAAAAAATTTCCAAGTCGTTCGGCAGCAGTCATTTGCAATGTGGAACTTCTAAGGGACTACGCTGAAATCTGGAATGCATTTCGTTCCAATTTCATTAATCTTAGGGGAAGAATAAGTTAAATATACTTTGTAACTTTAACTCACTTGGCAATAAATGGTTCAGAGAAAACTCAAAAATGAATCACCTGAAACGAATAAACAAGTTAAACACGTTTTAAGACAAACATACCTTCTGGTTTTTCTCTGTCATCACAAATAACTTCCCACCAGCTGAGGCATTTATGAGACTTTGAATCAAAAAGTCGGCCCCACCGACACTCTCTGAGTGTGGCTTTTTTGTCGTGGCAGTTGTAGTACCACTGGCAGTATTCTTTGTGTAGGTAGCTGCCGTAACGACGTTTGCAATCGAATTTCGGATTTGAATCAACGACTTTATCTTGAGGTTCATCTGGATCATCTAGAAACGATATAAGTAAATGATTTTACTAAAAAAAAAGATATCCTCCTTTATAACAAATGGATTACATTTTAGAAAATCCTTCGATAATGTATCATTCAAACAATAATGTGGTTGTTTCACTGACCATCCTTATGAAGATGCAAATAAATGAATGAAATACGAAAAATAAACAAATGTAATTATGTTTTCTACACAGTCGAAGAATCAAAACTCTGTTCTACAAGATGAAGCAACACAAAAAAAGGGTAGTACGACTTTTCCAATTTACGATGAAATGAAACTCCTAATACGTACAGCAATGTATTACAGTAAACAATGAAACAAGTGCACAAAGACTTACACGTGTAAGGAACATGTACAGTAGTTACGTAAAAATAAACAGTGCACATTATAGAAGTTGATATAACGTCCTCAAAAGATACACGGAACTCAAAAATGATTACGACCCCCTCGAATGACAAAGCATGCTTGACAGCGATGAAGCATACCAATATAGCTGTGTTTAGAAGGGTCTGAAACTACAAATTCCTCTTTGGTACCAGGGTTGCCTTTAACTCATCGAGAGATCGAGGGGCTGGATGCCGGCTTGCGTTCCGTCTCCCAAGAGCGTCCATTATATTCGATATGATTTAAGCCAAGAGATCTTGCTAGCAACCCCATTCTTTGAATGTTTTCACTCTTCCACTAGGTGAGCTCTGCGAAGGCACCACTTGTGGTCCGTAAACAGAAAATCTGCTCCAATAGCAAACCTATTGGAGCAGATTTTCTGTTTACGAACCACAAGTGGTGAATATACGGACCACAAGTCGTAAATAGTGTTCGATGATATGCCCCCTGTATTTCTGACCAGTTACAGTTCCCTCACCAGATATGAAGCGGATTGCGGCCTTTCATCATTATGTCGCCAAACTAGAGCACCCTTTCCCTGATATTGGAGGGTTCAAAACACTTTTTCTGTATTCTACGGACTTAGCAGCATCTATAACCAGGTTGCAGACTGAAAGGCTGGTCAGAAAACAGAACTGTAGCCATTGATCAGGGCTCCAAGTCACATGTATTAGCCCAGTGCTGACAAGTTCTCCGCTAACTGGGACTCATGGGAGACGTACTCTGGGCTTCCTAGTATAGAGCCCATTCGCATTTAGCCTCGTAATATAGTTCCACTGCTGGAATTTTTTTCAACTGTGGCAGCAACATCCTGAAGAAACAGTTACTGCTCTGTAACCATTGTGTTCTGTTTTGCTGTTGTTCCAGCTAACGGTGTCTTTGGGCTGACGTAGCTCTCAGGTGACATTGGTGACCTTCTCACTTGGAGCTGCTTCCATAATGTCTAAAGAACCTTTGTCAACCCATTGATCCATTGTGTCACCTCCTTCAGAGATTTGCCTGCTTGAAGACGTCCTACAGCTCGCCATTCCAAAAAGTCATTTAAACGATAATAGCTTGTGATCTCCAGTACCTAAGAAATAAAGTGCCTAATCTTACGAACAAAGAACGACTCGGCAACGAAAAGATGGGGTGCAAACCCGAGTTCTTATACCAATGAGGAATTTGCATGTTTCACGAAGTTGTACAGTAGTACGTCTGTTTTGATTGGACATTCTGAATCAGAATAGTAATGTTACTGTGCTCGCTTCGTCTTGCCGTCCGGGAACGCTATAGAAATTTAAATATTAATGAAAACTGCTGATATTCCTCAATATTATTGACCACTGAAAGTAAGAGCAAATTAATACCTGCAACTGAGATTTACTAATAAGAGATTTTGAAAAATAAGCAACTGCCAATTTTTGTTTTATTTTCAGACGCAAATTTAAATGATTCAAATGTTTTGACACTTAATAACTAGCATTCGTCCATAGCCGGGTTTGTGTAACTTCGTATATAATTGTATATCGCATTTGGCCTCGCGTTAAAAAAGCTGTATATCCTTGCCTCAATAATTGTTATGCAACCTCAGTCATTAGATATGTTAACAGTTCAGATGTTTTTAGACAAGCTTTCGAATCATGACAGCTCTTTGTGTGTTTTTGCTACCCAATTATGAGACTCGTCGTTTCGGTATTTTGCTTCAAAAAATGCATATTTTTTCCTGTCTGAGTTTTTACTTTTTCTTTCTTATTTCGGGGTTTAACCCTTTAACCGACTAGAACGAATTAACTCGGGCTTAGAAAAATTTAGTAAAATCAGCTCGAACGAATATATTCGTTGTCCAAAGTGGCAGCACTCGGCTGGAACGAGTGGATTGCTCATAAGAAAGCCCTATTATTCAACATGGCTATTTAAAGGGATGGTTGACATTAATCCTTTCTGACTTCTCCTAAAAGGGCTATCTGGCGCTAATCCTTTCATATTGACGTTAATCCTTTCTGACTTCTCCTAAAAGGGCTATCTGGCGCTAATCTATTCATATTGACGTTAATATTTTGTATTTTTCACCTGCTAAAAGGGCTATGGCGACGAACTTAAGAATGGAGATATATTTTTGATTAATTTGATTCTCCTCAGTGGCATGATATCCAAGTCAGGGGGACAAGCCCTTTTCCACCATGCCTTGGGTCATGGAGCAAAGGATAAAGGACTAGAAAGAAACTCTAATTGCAGGTGCCAAATTTATAATAGATCCTTGCTGATATGAGAGGGAGAAAGAATTGCTTTTCTGTAGCTTTCGTAAAATTTAGCCGCTATGTTAATATTTCTGTTTGGAGAAAGCAGAAGATTTTGGGCACAATTTGGTTCTGATACATCGGCCGCTTAAAGGTTAAGAACCACTATCAGCAACTCTTAAGGCTAATTGGGAACAAATAGTTCCAGGAAGGCCGACAGCAAGCGCCTTGGGACAAAAATACCACCTGTACTCCATCCAGGACTTCAGCCAGTGCCCACCTCTGACAATAGACATAAATCCACGCCTTGATCACTACACACGTATTAGGGTGGGTGTACCTGGATTTAATCGTTGATTTTTGATAAAAGTAGCGTGAAACGTGAGTGAAATGTTGCAAGAATGCAACACTTCACGTCCGAAGACTGCAATGTTAAGTGCTGGGAATTCATAAGCAATGTTTTTGCAAGTTACTCAAAACAAAGTGTGGCATATCAGATATTTAGACATTTAATTACAAATCTGACTGTGTCCAAAAGTCAATAAATAAAGCTAGTTCTAATTCCTTTCCAATTCATACCAATTGAATTCAATAGGTGTTGCTCTTACTGTCGTTACCTGGTGCATTGCTAGCTATGATTTTAGTAGACGATGTTGATCGGCGCAAGGGCACTGCAAAAACTGTTGATTTGTTCCTAACGCTGTTTTTTCTAAACGTGCTGTACTTCTGTGCTACCCAATTAGGAGTTTCTTTAAAGTTTCATTTGCACAGGCATGAATCAAATGACGTATGCTACTTTTATTGCATTAGTGGAACCGCCGCAGCTACAGTAGGGCTTGGCTTGTACCGAATCATCACGAAAAACCGGTGTGAATTTAATATCGATATTGGGGTGTTTCGACTGATGAAACTACGATTCATCGGAATCGGGATGTACAGCGCGCAATTAATAATGCCATGGAGGTAGAAAATATAGGAGACGCTGTAACCGCAGATTTCTGAAGCCGACCTGTTAACTGCTATGATATCCCTCCGCGTGCTTGGTTACTCTCTTGGTCGTGTCTTCCATAGGAAATCATTGAAAATTTGTGATTTTTAGAAGCTCATATGTTTCGTTAAACTGGTTTGTCAGCGTAGATTTTTTTCTGTGTTTGACAAGATATTTTAGCTTGTTCATATTTAGTTTCCATGGAATCCTGCGTGGCATTCAGCTGTGCAAGTAAATTTAAAAAGAAAATACTAGGTATGTCATTCCACCGGTTAGAATCTCTTTATTTTCCGTTTACTAGGTTTCATTAAGTTCTTTGGGATTCAATCGTAGATTGCAATTTACTGTGAATGACAACTGTATATTTTGCTGTGATTTGCTTGCTTTTAGCATATTATGTAATGTTCTAAATTTGTAGCAAAATTAAAGAAGTCGCTAGGTTTACGTAGGTTATACAGATCTGTTTACGAAAGTTGTAGCAAATGTTTCTGGAATAGTGTAGGTTATATAATCGGAGGGGTATTCATAACTGAACCACGTTTAAAAAGATGTTCAATATAACTACATTATTAAGATAATCGTCTTTGAATTATTAATAACCCCCCTATAATTATGACATTCATATCCAAAACCTTTTCACTATATAAACAACAACGATAGTGGTTAGCTACATTTACCAAAAGTTCATCTATTTCTTTTTTCCTGTTTTAGGGCTTGACTAGTATACCAAATTGCAGATTTGATCATTGTTAGTAAATACTCATATTAAACTAATAGACAAGGTGTTTTAATAGTGTGCTACAAGATCAGTTAATAGAACTGGAGCTCCTTTATTTAAAACTGAACTTCACAGTACAAATGCAGATTCTCTGGATTAGAAGAGAACATTAAAACAGTAACTTTTGCATGTGAGACACTGCACTAACCATTTCTTGGAATTACATGACAATGCAAAACATCACTGTTAATATCTCCTAATTCACAACAAAACCACTTTGTATGTGAAACATAAAATGATGGTTATACTAAACACAGTAGATGAGAAAAGTGAAAGTTGAAACACAAAGGGTGCACAGATATTTAAAAGATTAAAAAAAAAAAAGAATAGGAGTAAGAGACAAATGAACAAGGAAACATTTGAAAGTGACTGAACATGAGTACCTTACAGTGAAGATTTGCACTTCTGGCTCCTCTCAAGTTATGGCCCAATAAACATGTATGCACATTTTGATTTTTGAAGAAATATTCTCATAATGCATTGAAATACATTATCATTATTAACACAGCAATCATACATCTCTAAATTCCCTGTATTTCCTGTTCATTCCAAAAATAGATTTGATTCTCTTCGGCCACCCCATTTCTAGTCACTGCACATTTTTGGTATTCTAAAACTTCATGTTCTCTTATTCATTTTACAGAGCAGTAAAAATTTTAGGATCATCAGTTACTTTGATATTCCATAAATAAGCTATCAGTCATATATTTCATTCACTTCTGGTACCAAATGTTTTCTTTACCTGATTTAATTGCTATTCTGTAATGCATGTATGTGTTCTGAGATTAAACATTGTTTTCATGCATTTTAACTCTCTCGTGAATAATCTGCTTTTTCTATCTATGTAATAATGAGTGTTCTAGCTTAAAAGGTCAGCATTGAGTTGCTCTTGGTGGAAGGATGGCGGCCAGAAAAATGCAACAAGGAATAAAGACAGAATTTTTATTTTCCCGCAGAAATAAGTACAAATGTGGGCAAAATTTCCGCATTAGTTTCTAGATTTAAGAAAAATACCTTTCGACTTGAATGCAACGTGGCAAGTAGTCTTGTAGCCAAGTAGTCGAGTAGTCAGAGGCGTTGGCTTCTGACCATTCGTCCGAACTACCCCAGAGTCCGAGTCTAGGGTGAAACATTTCAATCCCTGTAGCCACAGTGGCCCTAAATTAGGGACGGGGGACTGCTTATAGCCCATTGAGTTGCTCTTGGTGGTCGTGCAAAGTGGATTGATGAAACCTCAGGAAGGTTGTAAATTGCTCAGAAAATTTCCCCTTTTTTATAAAAGGGAAGAGAAAAATAATGAGTGAATTCTCACCAAATGAGTGAAAGTAAACATGAAGTATCATGTACTGTATGTCAAAAGACAAAACAACACAGACACACAATCAGACGAACTTGCATTATCAAAAAGCATTGAAAAGAATCTCACCGAGACCAAACAGTAAAGACCAAAACAGAGCAATGACTAACCTCATGGGTCACACAATTAAGCAGTTCAGAAAACTGAAATTAGATCTGGAAGGCAAGTTTTTAGAGAGGAGTTGCAGTTAAAATTATAAGAGAGGAAAGTAGCGTGCCCAAGTAGGTTGCCCTGATTAAAAACGAACAGCAATCATTCCAATGGTGTAA
The DNA here is from genome assembly GCA_039090855.1 of Macrothele yani. Classification (NCBI taxonomy): domain Eukaryota; kingdom Metazoa; phylum Arthropoda; class Arachnida; order Araneae; family Macrothelidae; genus Macrothele; species Macrothele yani. The sequence goes on along the minus strand of CM077025.1, from coordinate 76,589,826 downwards.
ACCAAGGCTGAGTCTAGAAGCGATTTTGCAAGACCAGGGTTCTTAAAAGCTGTTTTCAGCCTTCTAAAGGGGGGACATCAAAAAGCAAAAGCGAAAAACAAAGTGAAAGCTTTAGAGAACAAATAGCTCCAGCTCCCTTGTTCAGTGCAAAAAAACTGAACACAATGGAAAATAAGTGCTCAAGAAGAATTCGGAAGAAGAAGAAAGATAAACGGGGGCCAGGGGAGGGCGATGATAACAGAGAATTAGAACATCTTTCAAAACAAGCAGAGAACTCCCCAAATGATGTGAAAGTAACAAAACTGGGACAGGATAAAATCGCAGAGAGTGAGATACAAGTCTCTTATCAGTTCTATTATCTACCCATTTAGCGCAATCGACACGTGCGTTTGTTAGAATTTTTCTGATTTATTTCATCCATGTGAGCACTATAAAATGTGCAAACAAAAGATCATTTACATATCTTAATTGTTTTTCGAAGGTAGTGAAAAAACTTTATTGTTACCAGATGGATTTTCTTTGTTTTGTTCACAAGACTCAATGTAAAAATGCAACATGAAATTTTTAAGGCGCTGCTTGCATTCTTGAGAACGGGTACTCATGCACAGCACAGGGTGTCAGCAAAATATTTCGAGGGAGGTGATTTTGCCTGAGGGAATGTGGAGCTTTGGTGATAAACACATTGAAAAGTGAAGAGGAAGGAGGTCGCTCCCAGGCGCTAGTGAGAGGAGAACGGGGATGAACCTTGTGGTAGTCGGACGTGTACCGAAGTGCTGAGAGTGCATATACCGTGTCAGTGGAGTTGATGTTTTGAAGGAACGAAAACAATTGTGAAATTAAAAAAATCTGATCCTGCTTAATTAAGTTTGGTTTTATTTGCTGGCACAGAGATTTCTATCCTCCCTGTAACATATTATTCAAAAGTTAGGGAACGTTGGAGGGTAGAACCTACAAGAGACCTGAGTAGCAGGTTTCCTACAAAGTTGTAAGAACTTTACAGTTACAGGGATGGAAATAATGCATTTCTTCTAGTGTTTTTTCTAATATGATTTCTAATTTGTTTTTCCCAGCGAACAACAGAGTGTTGCAGATTTGCAGAACTATCCGTGCTTTGAATGGCAGCAAACATGGCTAACGCTGCTGTCGTGAAGATTGCCGTTTAAATGCATGCACTATTATATACGGGTATCTGGACTATTTCACGTGTAGAATAAAAACACTTCTTAGCCTTTTCATTCCATGTGTGAAAGCTTCAATAAAACAAAAACTGTCGTCATAAATTCACATGCACACACTAACTGTACTTTCAGTTATTTCATACACTGCTGCAAAACGATACAGTATTCCCAAAACTTTCAGAAAAAAAGTGCACCTACTATTGGGGTGTATTCTGTCTCCGCAACTGACATGTTCATCATCTTCACAGCTTCTCCTTTTGGAATCATACAGCTTATCCTTTCGACAGTAGTGCACTTTGGGAATTCCATTCTTACAATCATAGAATGCTCCGCAATTTCGCTCGTGAGGAAATTTGCCATGTCTGTATGGACACACAAACTCTTGATCCTCGGACACTACGACTTCTGAAAAATGCACGGGAAAATGAATTGTTTCAATTAACAATGTTTAACATTTCAGTTTAACAATGTTTTGCATTTATTTCTTAAAGCTATGAAATTTTCTGTTTTTGAAATTAATAAAATTAATCAATAAATTTCGGAGCATGGCTTCAACAGACGAATAAATGGCTTCTATTCTCAAAGATGTTATTGGAGATTGTTACATATAAATTACACGGAGAAAAGAGTAGTCCTTGAAATAGGTGAATATAACCCGCTACCTATAAAGACCACCAGACCAATCAATAAAAATGATAGCTCAGTGCACCCTGCTGCTGACGCAGCTGTCGTGCATGCATCATCAGCACGTGGCATCATCAGCATATATTGGCTGTTGCCATGTCTGAAGCACAGAATTCGAATCATCAACAAAAAGTGCATGGGATGCATAGGATACTTTTTGCTTTAAATGCATCTTTCCTGTTCCCGAAAATTAAGAAGTTTTTGTGAATAGAGATTATTCCCTGTGATATGAACGTGATGTCTTCTGCATAGAGCTAAGCAGACGAACAAATGAATTAATCAGTACCTGAGCTAAAAATGCAAAAAGTTAATCTATTTATCTCATACACTGCTCCACACTGAAATTGTCCCACCCAGAATGAGTGAGGACAGAGGGGTGAAATTGAGCATGCAAATAGGAATACATAAGGGTTTACCTTGATGTTATTTTAAGCCACGTACACTGTTTTATCAGATGAGAAAATGCAGCACAATGGGTATGCCTCAGTAAGTGGTTGCACCGCCGCGAATGACAATACAGGCAGCAATATGGCGTTACAATGAGTGATACAGTCGACGAATATCGTCCTGAGGAATGGAACATCAAGCACAGTTGACCTGACCTGCTCCCATAATTCATCGAGATCGTGCACAGGCCGATTCGATTGCAGATGATGTCCAATGTGGTCCCACAGGTTTTCGATTGGGGATAAATCGGGCGATCACGCTGGCCATGGCAGTGTTTTAACATGTTGAGAACATTGTCTGGAAATCCGAACGATGTGTACACGGACGTTATCTTGATGGAATATGAGGTGCTGTAGACTATTCAGGAACGGTATCAAAATAGGCTGCAGAACTTCGCTCACGTATCGTGCAGCTGTCAGTGTGCTCGTGATGCGGACAAGAGGTTACCTGCTGTCATGCGCAATAGCACCACATATCATGATGCCTCACTGAGAAAAACGTTTTGTTAATTCAACAAAAAGTTTGTCGATATACAGTCAACAAAATTTTTTGTTGACTGTATATCGACAAATTTTTTGTTGAACAAAACGTTTTTCTCAGTGCTGTCTGACGGGCGGTGTGGCGGTCGCGAACGAAACCGGGATCCGTCCACTTACCAGGGTGTCACCAGACACAGATTCGTCGATAGTGAGCACCCAGACAGAAACAGAATTCCTCACTGGAGACCACAGTGGTCCATTTGTGACCACAGTTCGCATGACTTCGGCAACAAGCCAGACGAGCACTTCGATGGTTGGCCGTCAATGGCAGTCGACGATACGGTTTCCTACTGCGCAGGTTTTCCACATGTAACTTTCGATTTACAGTTCGGGTCGTTATGGCGACGTCTATGGCCGATGGCACAGCACGTGGAATATCGGCTGCAGTGCTTTCTGGTGATAAACGAGCGTGTCGAACAATCCGCCGGCCCAAGGGTGATGACATCTGTCGGACTGTACCACTACCCCTCCGACGCACGATCGAATCTTCCTGTAGCCACTGTTGCTAACAGTGTCCAACAGTTTGTGCATTCCCTTGCACATACGCGGCGATACGACGTTAGGCCAGCCCGTTTCCCACAGACTTACAATTCTTTATCTCTGAAACGCATCCAAATGGAGATAAACCTGCCGAAGGCGTGCACCCGGCATTTTTGGCCTTCGCTGAGCAGTTTCCCAGCACAAACAACAAATCTGAAACGTCCACGTCACTTCTACCAAGGAGCGCACATTACCATCCCTGTTGCTGCTGGCACCTTCATCTCAGAAACGTTTGATGTCATCGGCTCCGGTTTTACATCATTTGCGTATCTCGAGTGGGTCTTGCGATTTGCATGTTTGTGGCACACCTCCTTCTGGGTGGAACAATTTCTGTGTCGAGCAGTGTATAAAAAAATAACATTGAAAAACTGGAGTGCACAAAATGAGACGAAACTTTCCACAGATGTGGACAAGTAGGTGGAAAGAAGTGATTTAATATCTGGGGATTGCATGAATAAAATGGCGAGGTGACAGTAATGTAATCTGATTCAGTAGGTTGTATAACCGCCTTGCTGGGCTATACATTCAGCAAAACGACATGACATTGAGTAGAAAAGTTTCCGGATGATGCCCTGAGGTATCGCTGACCATGCGTCGTTGACCTCTGTCCACAATTCATCGACACTGAGACTTGGTAGGGCACAATCGTCTGCAGATGACGTTCCACATGTCTCTATTGGAGAGAAGTATGGGAATTACGCTGGCCAATCTTTTTAAGCACTGCTGTCCGCTAATATTGGCAGTGTGCTGAGCTTAATTATCTTGTTGAAGCTGGTCATCAGCGATACCATGGAAATGCGGCAATAAAACGGGCTGCAGCATCTCATCGACGTATCAGCGTGCTATCACTGTACACACTATGGGCACGAGCAGTGAACGGCTGTTGAAACAGATAGAATCCCAAACTATGACACTAATCTGAGACACCATATGACATTTACGGATGCCAGCAAGATCTTCCCAGTGATCAAGTCGTCTGCAAACTCTCAGTCGGCGATCGTTGGTACAGAAACAGAAATAAAACTTGCCACTAAATACCGCATGATTTCCTTCGTCCCGCTATGAATGCCCGATGTGACAGTTGTCACAATAGCTGGCGAGAGCCCAAATCTGCTTCTGGCAGAAGCAGATTTACTGTGAATCTGCGATTCATAGTCCGTGTCGATACGGGATATCCATGACTTCCTACACACCTCGTCGAATGTAGTTCGTTGTAGGTTATGGGACTACTACGGTTTATCATCTAATGCGGTAATCGAAGCGTTTGGACATCTGCCAAGTTGCATCAACCCCACTATGGCAACAAACGTTACTTTCTTCCAATTACTGTGGCCACATTCGGCCGAAATTTGTTGCATCGCGACGAGTTTCAACCATGATACGACGCAGGTATCATGGCAGCCGTACACAGCCTTATGATGAAGCTTCTGGTAAAGGTGTCTGTGTGATATCCGATGATATTGTACAGGCATTCTTCCTCCTACACGAGTTTTTGCTGCTGAAATCACATCCGATACATGTCCAAGTGAGGACAATTTAACTTTACTACGCCAAGCAATTTTGCACTTTTATCTCCCTGATCTATAAATTTATTAGTTCGTAACTGCATTTACATACCTCAACTGTTGACACATACTCACCAATTTGCGTTATGAAATAAAATTTATAGGTATTATGTGTGTGTCGAATTCTTTTATATCGAAATTCAACGGCCTGTAATATCTTTTTGTTGTAGAGGAATGATCAAATTTAGATATATGTTTCACAGAAAGAACAACACAATAGTATTGCTTACTTGAAAATTGTTAAAAGTAATTTAGTGAAATCCAATCAGTTTGCCTGTTATAGAGCCACAAAACAAGATGTTCTTTCCTAAACACTCTCAAACCAACGAAGAGAGTTTTATACTAGTTCAAAACATAAAAAAATTGCTATGCTCCGGGATTTCGCTATTTCGGAATTCGTCATACGTCATAATGCATACATGCATGTAACTGTGTGTGTGTGTGTGTGTGTGTGGCAATTCCATATTGCCCCTATCTAGGCTTCGCACACGTCTGAATCCTTTGCAGTGAGATGTTAAAGAGCTATCTCAACGTCATAATTGCATACGAAAATGAGGACGGCACATGTCTGTTTGTTACCATTCTGGGTGTTTCTAATAATTTTCTACTTCATTCTACTTGGAGTTTCCATCAACATTTCCCCTAGTCCCCAGTAAAACTTATATTAGATGGTATTTTGAATCTTTAGCTCAGGCTGCTGCTTTTTCTTCTTTGTTAAGTAAAGTTTCAGCTAGCATCCGTTACCATTTTAGTTTAGTTTCGTTAACAATGAAGACTTCTCATCCGTAATAATAATTTTTATAGTTACATTCAACACTTTAGGCATGCGGAAGCCTATCTCCTATTACCGCTAGCTGCTTTACCATAAAACTTTGAGTGGAATAATTGTGAGTAGCTGGCCGTTTGTTTATTCAACAACCTTTCCTTCCTTTGTAACTTCCTCTTCAGTGGAAAGAAGTAGGCCGGAGCAATTTCACAGAACAGGGAACTTCGAGAGGCTCAGTAAATGAGCGTAATTGGACTGATGCAATTTAGAGTTTAGCTGAGCAGGAAATTACTGCCATTGGAAAATTTGTGGCCCTGAAAATGTAGTGCCTCGAGGATAGTGGTTTACTTGTCTCATTCCTGCTTTATCTGCGTGGCGTTTAAGATCATCAATCCAAAGGCTCTCTCCTGAACACTTGTAACAGCCACAGGCCAATCATTTCGCTCACATACAGTATATATTCCACGTGCTAAGAAGCCTTTACGTTTTGTAATCGCTTCATTTCAGAAGCAATTTTATTAATTTATTTATTTATTTATTTATTTTAATTATCTTTATCGTCCTAACTATAGAAGCAGCCAAATTAATTTATTTTACAATTTTGCTGGGTCTATTACTGGCAGCTAAATGTTTCCGAACTTTCTCATTAGTTTCAAGATTAAATGATACACAAGCTTTCAAATGTTTTTCCACTATACTGATGTTTGGGTATTTATTTTCCGTACATATTATGTGTTCGCATTCACTAAAATGAATTGCATTTTAAAGTAAGACAGAGCTTCTAATTAATGAAAGACCTGACTTCTTTCCAATAAATGCACATCCATTATTGTGAATATAACACTGCCCGAACACACAAACCAATCAGTGAATTGTCACGTAAAGAACCAAGTACCTCTCACATTGTTACCAACTAAAATTTGCACACGCACACTTATCACTGTTAAAAAATTTTATGGTAGGTTGAACCAAAACGTGGTGCCGAACCACTTTTTAGAAAAGATACACCATTCTGTGGGGAAAAATAAACCCAACAACATAGTGCAACTTTGAGTACAACTTGTACCATAACAAAGTGAAAAGTTGAACCACGTTGTTGGATTTTGTTTGCAAAACACAATGGTGTATCTTTACTCAGACAGTGGGGCAGCTGGTGTAGCACCAGTTTTAGGTTTTCGTTACAACGCCAAAAAAAAAAAAAAAAAAAGAAAAAGAAAAGAAAGGAAAAGAAAAGGTCTTTTCTAAAGAAATATTAAAAGTTCCGAAATATTTGCCGTATAATGAAACTGGGTGCAAAGATGCATCTTCCCTAAAGATAAAATTCCTTCTGAAGAAGGTTCGTAAAACGGAGGTTTGTGTACTTACCAGGCGGCTGGATTCTGTTTCCGCAGCTGACATCCCATGAATCTAAGCATTTGTGTCTCTCAGAATCGTAGTACTTTCCTCTTCGGCATTCCCGCACGGAAGGCCTAGTGTCACGGCAGTTGTAGTACCAGTGACAGTAAGTGTCGTGTGTAAATCGACCGTGGCTTTTCTTACATTCGTACTGCGGGTACGGATCAACAATTTTATCTTCTGGCTGTTCGGGATCATCTAAAATATGGAAATAAAGAATTATGAGTGGTTACACCATAGTGAAAGACAGCAAATTATCTTAATGGGGAACTTCGGGCAAATAGTGTATTAAAAGAACACAATTTTATGGCGGTATCTGTTAACAGTTTACCAGTGAAATCACGATACATCACAGACAAGAAGCGCATCTTTCAGAATAAGGGACTTTTTAAAACACTTTCAAATTTATAATTCACACGTTGCATATGTAGGGAGAAAATACTTCCAACTGCTTTAGCGCCGTGTGCGTTTCAAAAACTTGTCAGGGCTTACAAAAGTCCTTTCTGTTGACTTATCCGGCACTTTCAAGTGGAAATGTTTAATGTACAACAAACTCAAATTCATTCATTCATTTGGCTCCAGTTAATAAGCTATGTTTTTATTCTATGCACAATGAGATTTTCAAACTCCTAAAAGTGTCGGGTTTTTTAAAGGAAGGGGTATCTCGAAAAACAAAATTGTAAACTGAACGCTATCTTTCCCATCTCTCATGTACATCGAAGAGCCAAAACATTATAACCACCTACCTAAAATGATGCTAGTCCTTCGTGTGCCGTCAAAACAGTTCTTACCAGGCGAGGTGTGGGACGCTACGAGATTTATAAATGGGTCTTTCGATATCTGGTACCAATACGTTAGCAGCACATCCTTCAGTTCTTGTAAGTTACGTGATTGAGCCGCCGTAGATCGGATTTGTTGCTCCAACAGAAACCAAAGATGCCCGATTAGATTGATGTCTGAAGAACTGGAGGATCGGGCAATACCTGGATGAATTCTTCATGTTTCGCGAACCATTCTCGAATATTCTGGGGCCGTCTGATGAAAGAAGGCACCAGTAGAGAGAGAATAATGTTGCCGTGAAAGGATGCACCTGGTTTAAAATCATGTTTAGGTAGTTGGAAGATGTCATAGTTTCCTACACGTGAATGATTGGACCCAGGGTTCCCCAGCAGAACATTGCCCAAAGCATTACACTTCCTCCTTCGGCTTCTTCTCGTCCCACTGTGAATCCTGGTGCCAACACTTTCCCAGGTAAACGGCAGACATGTACTTCGCTGTTCAAATGTGAGATTTAAACGAGATTCATCAGACCATACAACCTTCTTCCATCACTTAAGACCCAGTTTTGATGCTCGCGTGCCCATTGTAGGTGCTTCGAATCCCACATAAGAGAGAAAGATGTCGCGTCTGTTTTTTGGGTAATGACTGTTCCTTCCCGCAAACCGGTGGCCCTGAGATTGAAATGGGCATTTTCTTCTACCGTTCTACTGCCATTAAGGTCTGTAACACACCAGAAAAGAGAAAAATAAATAAAAATATATGATATCAAATTTATATGTGGTAGAAAAAATTATTTATCTTCGTAGATTGAAAATATGAAATGACAAAGAAAGAAATAAATATTTAAACTAAAGAAAATACGAAATCCTTAAAATGGGAAGCGCAGCTTACAAATACGTAAAAGTACTGAATGAAAAAGAATGTACTAAATATAAAAACTTAATTTGTTGAGCTGTAAAAGTTCATGTAGTACTGAAACTCTCAAAACTAATAGACGGCGGATTTCACTTCTCTGTTCTGTGACCTATGAAAAACAATGAAAACTGAAAAGTACAAATGAAGCCAATTTAAAAGGGCAAAGAAGGGGAAATGAAAAGCGAAAGACTACGGTAGATATTCAAAGTTTAATCAATGCATTAGCATCTAAAGAACGAAATGAATTTGCGAAGAAATGGGCAAAACTGAATTAGGATTGGATGGGCAAAACTTCGTTAATTCTCTCATACTCCATTTTTTTCTCTAGGAAAAAGTTTTCAAAAGTTTTCATCAAAATACACAAGAAAAGGTGTATCTTTTTTTATTTTTTTTATTTTTTTTTGTTTAAAGATACTTTAATTTAAAGAGAGTTGGACTGATTTGCGAGCCTTTAGAATTCAAAAAATATCGAGAATTAGTCAGGAAAAATATAATGATGACGATGAGCACATAGGTAGGTTTTGAATTAAAATATCGTAATGTCATAAAGAACTTGAAACTTTCCATAACAGTGAAACGTTCGTAGAACAGATCAGATTCATTTTTAGCATAAAATGCAATTCTCATACATGGAGGAAAATATTACTTCAGTTCAGAGAACCAAAAAGGTGGCAGTCCATTGAAAAAAATATATTTATCCCTACTGCGATGATCTTAATAAATACACTGCTGGCCACCCAAAATGCAACACCAAGAAGGACACGAGATAGCAAAGCCAGATTTACTGGACACATAACAACAGATACAAAGATAAAATGATTGAGCTTACAGGCCCCTACGACTTGCGGAACACGCAGACATCAATAGTTCGTGTGGCCCCCATGGCTGACAATAACGGCCGCTACACGCCGCGGCATCGTACGAAAGACGCTTTGGATGTGGGCTTCGGGCAGGTTGCTTCCACACGTAGCCACAGTTTATCAGACGCAGCCACGGGTTGTGCTTGCCGGGCCACTCGGTTGCCGATCAGCGGCCAGACGTGTTCGATGGACGACATATCGTGAGAACAGGCGGGCCACGGCAGCAGTGACACCTGGTGGGCCGTAAAGAATTGTTGCACGATGCGTGCCACGTGCGGGAGCGCATTGTCTGTTGAAACGTGGCCGCTGGCAGGTCCTGCAGGTAAGGGAGGACTACAGGCTCCAAAACGTCGGAGATGGTGCGGTGGCTGTTGAGTGTACCGGCGATGCGCACCACAGCGATGCGGGTGTCATATCCAATTGCGCCCCAAACCATAACGCCAGGCAACGGACCGGTATGGCGATGCATAATGCAGGTGTCATACAGTCTCTCGCCGCGGTGCCGCCACACGCGGATCCGGCCATCGTGGTGTTGCAGGTAGAAGCGGGATTCGTCGGAGAAGACAATGTTGCGCTATTCCGTAGTTCAGGCGTGGCGTTCAACTGCCCACTGCCGCCGCACTCGCTGGTGGTGTAACGTCAATGGTAATCGGAGCCATGGGTGCCGTGTGACAAGTCCCCGCTCCTGCAGACGCCGTCAAACGGTACGTGCTGAAGCAGGTTGCTACGCAACACACCCTAATTCTTGCGCTAACGTTCGTGATGTGGAGGTGCAAGCTGTCAATGCCCGCCGCACAACATGCCAGTCCTCTCGTTCGGTGGTGTGCCGCGGCTGCGGCAATCGGTCACGTCGGTCCATCCGTCCCTCCTGCACCCACCGAATCCATACTCGCCTCACTGTGGTTGGATGTCATCCCACACAGGAGCTGATGTCTCGGTACGATAAGCCGCTGTCGCGATAAGCCACTATTCGTCCTCTGTCGAACTCCGAAACGTGCTGGAATGACTGCCGTATTCTGCGACGAGGCATCAGGAAGCTTCCCACGCACAGGTCCAGCAGCACAACACACTTCCACTACTTACACCCCGCCTTCTGTGCACCCATCTTATAGTGCTTCTCGGTGGCGTGCCGGGCGCACATGATTTACATATGCCCTGCAATGCTAATCGTTTGCATGTCCTTTCGCGGGCGACACATTCTGCGATTTTAAGGCCAATCGGATGCTTCCTTCTTTGTGTTGCATTTTGGGTGGCCAGCAGTGTAGCTGCGAAGAAGAATGAGAGAGGCTATGTTCTTTTTAACTTGAGTACTTTTACAAGTTTTAAATTATTTTGGTGTTCCAAAGTCGTAAACAACATTCTGGTTAATTTTATTTTCTCAGCACATATCTTCTCTGTGCTACGCATGTGTCTATGTGATAAAACTGCTGCCTGAATTATTTTAAGGTCATATGATTTTGACACGAAGTGGCTAGAGTCTATGAAAGAACCACTGTGCTATGCATACGCACTTCGTCACAAAACTTAAGGCATATTACTGTATGACTTGAAGCAGAAACTCAGAAGGCTTGGCACTGAACATCTGCTACTTCCGCCAAATAAAGGATATCAGTCCGTTTTTATTCCCCACCCCCGCGCACTCTTTCTCATACTCACAACTCATATGGTTTCCTTTCATAATACTGATCCATTCAAAAAGATTATATCGTAAAACATTAGGGAGAGAAAAATACCTGTCATTCACTTGTGACTTCATAATTATTTCAAAATATTTTTAAATGTGGAATTTTATGCATATGGCATAAACCTGAGCACACTCAGTTTGAAGAAGGCGTTGTTTCTTTTTTTACATAACAGCTCGCAATGCATATCAAATAATGGACATCAATACACTACTCTGGTCTCTCCTTTTCTTTCTTTCTTTTCTTTCTCTCTCTCTCTCTCTCTGTCTGTCTCCCAGTCTCTCTTTGTCTCGCTAGTTATACTACCGACAAGAACAACTGGCAGCAGAATCGTCAACATCCAATATTTCTATTTTTCTCTTTGTTGTCTCTGTATCGTGAAATTTGTATCCGAAATAACCTAGGCTGATGACTTTACTTGCACCGTCTTAGTGTAGACCTCGCAGGATAATGCGGAACTCTCTCGAATAGTTTGGGATTAATAGGATCCCTGACGGCGTTGCGGCAGCTAGCCCGTCAGTCACCGGAAACCACAGTCATCCACTCGGACAGATTCGGTCTAGAGACCTGTGGAGATCTACCTCCCCCACGGTACCGGTACCTTACACCCTTCTATCATAACCCGTGTGTGCGACGTGCTATGGGCAGTTGGGGCAAGCAATTTTTCAATAATTATCCCATCTCGTGGCCGGGAGATCGCCCGAGAACGCGAGTTTTTGGGACAAAAGTCCTTTATTTGGTATCAATGGTGACGAAATACATGCACATTACACTGAGGGTCTCATGCACCCCTCTCACAAATATTCAGACATTGAATCACATTAAGCACACATAGCAAATATTTACATGGTCCATAGTGCTAGGGCCAGTGCTGTGGTGATGACCCCGGGCCAGGGTCATCAAAGAAACACCTTGGTCAATAGACCCAAAAGCTCAATATCGAGAGCAACGTACCTCCGAGGGTACTACCATCTGTCAACCATAGTTGACCAGGCTTTTCCTTTGCTCAAGTTCCCTAATAAGACTGGGACACGTCTTACTGAAGCTGGAGTGAGAGACGTCCAACTTCACGCGGAACTTGGCATTCGCAGCAGTGCAATTGCTGCACTTCAGTGCGGCTGCACACTGGTGGTGCTGGTGCCCAACTTTACCGCAATTGCCGCACCTTGCTTCAGACTCGGGGCAGTTGTTTCGGAAATGGCCGAAGCCATTACACCGAAAGCACCTGACCTCCCGCAAAAATCTTTAGGCGGAGCACTGACTAACCCAAGTTCAGTGTCTTCCGCCTCACCAAGTGCTTAAGGGCCTTGGGCTCCACGTCTGCCACACAGTGGACCCTACCTCCCTTGCCCTGGATGGGAAAACAGGCTTTAAACCCGTTCTCGAGTTCTGGGTTCTGCCCGCGAACCGCCTCCTCGAACTCTTTCCCTGAGAGATCCCCGTCGACCCATAGACTATCAACCGGGGGTGTCTCTTTTGTGGGGCCGTGGGAAGTGTGCAATCCTTAGTCAACGGATTGCTACTCAACTCCTGGGCAAGGCGGTTGAGCTCCCCTGGATGGGAACACTCCACCGCGACCCCACCTTTCCTAATGCTCCGAATGCTCTTGACCCCTATCTGCAGTTTAGGTGGGTTGACTGCAGTCTTAAGGGTCTTTGTGTCCTCTGAGGACGCACTCTCGACTGTGGGGTAGACCAAAAGCACATGTCTCTTGTCTCCCGTCTTTTTCTTGTTCTTTTTATTCTCAATCGGGGCGAGCGAAGACCCTTTCGCCGTGCTATCCCCTTTCCTAGCCACTTTGGCGTAGGAAACCACTTTGGCGTCGGCTTTGCAGCTCGACTCCTGCCGAACGGACAGCCTGCCTTCAAGATAAGCCGCCCGATCTGCTTGTTCAAAACAAGCCTCTTTAATACTGTTCAAGGCCGCTTTCACCTTTTCTCTCCCTGAGGAAGTACCCGCGAGTCCTTGAGAACTGACTCTATTTCCCCAATAAGGGTGAAAATGCGGCCCACGAAAGCCGCTGGTGTTAACACAGGGGGTGTCCTGGGATGCTGGTTGTTCTCCAGAGGTGACTCTGGAGGATCAGCGGACAACCCCTCAAGAGCTAGAACAGGTTCGGGCTGGGGTGGTCTTATACCCTTCCTTGCCATGGGTGGAGGTGGCAAGGGCGTGCTTACACCATGAGCTGACTGAGAAGGCTCAGTCGAGGGTAAGGCTCCCTTCAAGGGTGTAGCGGCTTTAGAGCCCTTCGCTGGGGGAAGAGTCTTTGACGGTTTCCTCCTGGCATTGGGCTCCACCTTCCGGCTGTTCTCGGAAGTGGGGCTAAGCCCTTTAGCACTGCCGACAGGGCTTGGTAGTGCTTCGGCCGTTACCTTATGCATCCGGGTTGGCCCGGACGATTTGGGGGCTGACCCCTTAGGTTTCACTTTACCCTTCTGGGTAGTTGACATCTCTGTGAGAGAGATGAAAATAACAAAATTCTTCTAAGTACTGAGTGGGCACCCTGGGGTTCTCTCACTCAAGTCTAACCTTAGAATCCGGGCGCTCGGGCTTTGAGCTGACAAGGGATCAAAGAGTACCTTCGTCAGCGGGGCCTGAACGACGTCGACGTACCCCAATCTGATGGTAGAGTCTCTATGCGGGCTGAACGGAACTTCGCCCTTACAAGGGCGTTTTCTCTATATCCCGTCACTGGTCTGAAAAATAGGCAACATAATGTTGAGCTATTCTAAAAATCAAAAATCGCAAGATCGGGATGAAATCCCGTCTCGCGGTTGAAATCGTCAGTTCTGCTTAGCAGTGCAGTATTGCTCAACCAAGTCACACAAAGAGCTCTCACCCGGTCAGCATCAGAACGACCGGCCGTATCCGAAATAAGGGTGATAGCTTAGGAAGTTTCCTGATTTCATCTGTAAAATGTTTTTGTTGATTGTCCGGCAATGTATGTATTTCCGTAGGAAGAGCAATAACTTTAATATATATCACCGTGGCCTGGAATTTACTCACCAATAGGATGAATTCTGTCTCCGCAAGTGACATCTGCTTCATTTTCGCATATTCGGGAGACTGGATCATACAGTGTGTCCTCTGGGCAGTGATGGAGTTCGGGCTGGCCTCGTTTGCACAAGTAAAATGCTCCACAGTTAATTTCATGTTGATATCTTCCCTCCCGATTTGGACATATGAAGTCTACATGGTCATGTTCGATTTCTGAAAAGAAAAATATCTATCAGAATCTACTTTTTGGAAATATAATAGCACATAAGCAGATTTAAACGATCTTGGAAATTTTTGATCTCAGTGGAAACTAATTACAGTAATTTAGAAAAAACTGAAGATCTGAATTCACACAGCTGCAAAACATGTTTTACTCGAAACCCAACGCGTTTGTTTGCAAGATGTCTTTTGGTAGCGGCGCAATTTCAGTTTATCGAGATATTAAAAAAACGTATAACTTTTATCAAGTGCTCGTGTTTTGGCATGTTGTTCATTGTAATGTCAGAGTACATGCATAAAAAGTGCATGGCAGTAAAGCTGTTGTGAAACATATTAATTCATGACCACATTATAGTGAATTTTCGTCTCTGAAAGAAATGAGAAAAGATGGATGATACTCACGCATTGAAGCTTTTGAATCACTTAAAATTTCCAAATTTTCACTTCCGGTAAAGCAGAGGGAAGTTATGCATTGTTCTTTCTAAAGCCGGTGATGTTGGAGGAAGACAATCAAAGGGGTAATCACTTACCATATTTTTCACCACGCTGTAAGGCAGAAAAGGGCGTGAGAGACATTGGCACCGAAAATTTGGGTTCTCCCATTTTTCTCCGAAATAAAACAATAATTTGATGCTATAGTGATCGCAGAAGTTCGATCCAGAAAGAGTTTGAACAAAACGATGTGCAAGAAAAAAAAATATTACATGAGTACACACTTCGGGGAAAACAATCCATTTTACACTATGTAAACAAAAGAATTTGGACATCTCCATGTGTGCAAATGAATGTACATTTGCAAAACAAGACGTGCCCGCGTGGAATGTGTTTGGTGCTGAATACAAAGGGAAACGTTGGCACATCTGTCAGACAGCATTAGGAACGACTGTGCCGCGCGGAGCTGAGCAGACGAACTTTGAAAGGGACACGGTAGTTGGATATAACCTCAGCAAGCAATCAGTGCGTAGCATTACCGATCCTTTGGGATCTACTGTCGCTTATGTTCCTCATCGAGGAAAAAACAGATAGTGCCGCTGCAGTGAAGTTGCGTTCTGGGAGACTGCACAAACTGCGTGATGGTAACAAACAAAGTATACTGCAGAACATAAAGAAGGCGCGCGCACATCCTTCACTGTAGACATAAACGGTGACCTCGCACAAGCTAATGGAACAGCTACTTGCACCAGAAGAGTCTGTCGGGAACAGCATACCCATAGTTACCATACTAGATCAGTTGCTCACAAGACCTACATCACTGCAGGCAATTCCAGACAATGACTGCACTGCCTTGATCATCGTTCGTGGACAGAAGAAGAATGGGAAAAGGTCGTGTGGAGAGGTGAATCACGCTACTTCTACTGACTACTTAGTTTGGATGAACGGATTTATGTGTTGCGTTTGACCTGGGAACGATGTAAGGCAGACAGCATTGTCCCTACAGTCAAGTTTCCTACCTGGCGGCCGTTAGGTCTCCATGCACGAAAACATTCTGAAGAATTCCGCACTACCAACACTGTGGCAGTACTTTGGTGCGGATCCCTGCCTATTTCAACAACATCGAGCACCTTGCCACGCTGCAAGGTCTGTCCAGGCTTGGTTTGAGGATCAGCATGTTCACGAGTTAAATTGGCCTTCGAAAAGTCCAGATCTAAATCCAATGCGGTTGAATTCCCGTAAGAGCGAAAACCAGCATGAAGAAAATTCCGATTTAATTTAAATAAGACTAAATTCCGGAAAAAACCACATTGAGGTAATGTATTTTTTATGTTAATATAACGAACTTCATTTTTACGAATTTTTCGTTACAATAAAAGAATGCGGTCATATTTACAAGGCAAATTATCATTCAGGACAATATTCACATCTCCAGCAAAACTGTTGAATTCGGATTCCCTCGCTCTTTTGTTAAAAAAAGCGAACGCCTTTCCCGCGCAAGTCATTTATCACCTTCTATTGTGTCAAAAGCAATTGGAACCAATTTGGGGACAAAAAGAATGTTGTGAAAACACAGCAACCAGACCTAGAGGGCGATCCGTTTGAGTAGGGATAATTTAAAAATGCTGTGGTATGGCTTGTAACAGATATAATAAGTCAATGCTTGGCAGAAATTACTTTATTGATGGGAGCTTGCATAGCCTCTACATGACCCCCTTTGCGGATTCGGCAGAGTTCATACCGTGTGCTCAATTCTTTCCACGTGTTTTCTAACATCTACGGAGTGATTTGTGCGAACACTGCAGAAATTTTCACCGTCAAGTCATCCAGCCTTTGAGGTCGTTGAGCATAGACGATGTTCTTTACAAACCCTCACACGAAGAAATCGGGGGGAGTGAGATCAGGGGAGTTTGCAGGCCAAGGAATAGGGCCATCGGTGCCACACTAGTTTTCATTGAATGTATTGTTGAAGAAGTTCCTGACTTCCGGTGACCAGTGGAGTGGGGCTCCGTCTTGCAGTAAAATGACATCGTTATACAGTTTTGGTACCAAGAAGATGTGTAGCATGTTCAAGTATGGTTCTGATCGTAGAGTGTCCTTAGGGAAGACAAAAGGACCGTACAGCTGGTGAAGACTCACCCTGCACCACAGATTCACCTTGGGGCTTGCTCTTTCCACTTCGTAGAAAGCATGGGGATTCTGGGTACCCCAAATGATAGCGTTGTTAGTATTCACTCTTCCAATCACAAATGAAATGTAGCTTTGTCTGTGAATAGCCATCGATACAAAAAGGGAATATCCTCTCCCACCTTTCCTCGCCCTTCCGGCAGAATTTGGCATCCGTACTAACGCGTTCTCATAAGTCACTCCGCAGATGTAAGAAAACACGTGGCAAGAATTGAGCACCTAGTATGAACTTTGCCAGTCCGCAAAGGGGGTGATATAGACAAACTCCCATCCATAAAGGTCAATTCTGTCAAATATTGACTTATTATATCTGTTACAAGCCGTACCACAGCATTTTTAAGTCATCCATATTCAAACGGATCATCCTGTATAACTCAGTCTCTTTCTACGCTCGTTTGTGCCCCGTACGTTGTTCTTTGCTCGGTTTTTGAAATGAGTTCTTGGAAAAGAAAGTAACTGTCTTCGAAAAAAAACCATCATTGAAGTTGATTATGGAGTTTGGATTTTTTTGGATTGAAGGTTTAACGACCATCGTGAGCAACTCAATGGGCTATAAGCAGTCGCCCGTCCCTAATTTAGGGTCACTGGTTCCAGGGAAGGGAGAGAGTCAGTGCCGTAAGACAAACACAACATCCATGCCTCACCGGGATTCGAACCCGGACCCCGTTCGGACGAATGATCAGAGGCCATCGCTTTGACCACTGCGCCACCGGTGCGGCGAATGATTATGGAGTGAAAGAGGGTGATGTTTTTGGTATCACTCTACCAAGGCTATTGCATTTTTTAAATAGAGAAAACTTTTAACACCAATTAGAAAAGGCGGTTACTGGGCAAGAAAGGAAGAGAATGTGGATGACGCAATTTTACGAAGCCGGCTCAACGATGTTCTCGTGGTTTCAAGACTTCTGTTACTGGAGTTTTCCAATTAGTGAACCGTTAATCCGTGAAAAAGCACTGCTGTTTGTCAATGCTCTTGGTCATGAAAACTTTCTGGATGGCGAAATCGTTTCAAGGAATAGTGCTGCGGCGTCGCAAAAGTCATTTGTAGTGAAGCAGGTGTTGTGCCTTCCAGAAAGCGTAAATGAATGGGTTAAAGGAGAAGTGGCTACTCTTTTAAGCTCAAGCATTCCAGTTTAATGATGATGATGGGCAATGTTTTTCCTTCTTGTACCAAAGAAAATATTAGCGCCTAAAGGACATAAATGCGTTGGCAAGCAATGCCTAACTGCACTCTTCTGCTGCAGTAAGGCACAAACTGAGAACAAAAAAGTGTTGATTGCTAGCAAATCTGCCAAGACCGGCTCCTTGAAAAACTCTCATTTATGCAAGTACAAATCAGGTAGAAAAGTGTGGACAGCTACAGAAAATTTTAAGGAGTAACTTGTCGAATTGAACGCAGAAGAAAACGAAAAATTATTTTCATCTAGAATTATACTACCTCTAATGATCCCTGAATTTTTCTTTCAAATTATACAGCTGTTCTACAGCTCTTTAGATGAACAGATCGTAATTTTTCCCTCATGCATTCTTTGTAGAACGTCTTAAATATTCCAAGCTATAAATTGGCTTGTTAAAAAAAAGTAACTGATTTTCTGCAAACAAAGGACGTGGAAATAAAAATGATTTTATTTGACAAATTTATTACGTATATTTCTATAATGTTTGCTTTATAGTAGGCAATGTTATTTAGATTAAAATTTTTGATTTGAAATTTTGAAAATAAATACACATGTAAATTAAAATCTTTTGGTAAAATGTCAAATTCCGTTTATACGAAATATTGTTATAATGAAATATTTTAGTGGTCCCGTGAGGTTCTTTCGAACGGGAGTTGACTGTAGAATGTACGTGAGACGAGCTGGAACCCGAATTCGATCTCAGCCGTAAGACCTTCCTCTACGGCAGCTCTGGCAAAGGGGAAGGAGGAAATTCCGGTTTACACCTACGGACATCTCGTGGTTGCTACAGTCATAACGGTCAAAATTGGGCGAACTATGTGTTGCTTTCGGCCAATAAATGTTCTTGTTTCCGTTCGACCTAGGAGTCTGAATACTTTTGCCTACATACCGTACATATGAGCTCAAGGGCGTGAATAAGTGGGGGCAAAGGTATGTGTGAATATCAAAGCACGTGGCTCCTAGTGCAGTACAGACACATAGGAGAGTAAGTCTGAGAAGCAAGATCCCTTCATATTGTAATGTAATATCATATTTTTATTTAAGATTTTTCCTACTACGGAAGCAGGAACCAATGACTCTGATGCATTTATCGCCTGGGCGTAAACGTAAGAAATCCTAAAACTGATATTGAATACCTTCTGATGGGAAAAAAATACTACTTTCTTCCTTTTTAATTAATTTATTTATTTATTCACTTATTTATTTTCTTTCTACGTTTTGTTATTAAAAAAAGTCACTTTGACATTACAAAGCTTCGACGATTTGTCATGGAGTGGATACTAGTCACTTGTTCCAGAATTACGTCATTCAACTTGTCTGATTTGAAATTTCTCTTCCAGACCTAAACACAAGCGTTCCTGATATTAAATCGTTACGTTAATTTATATCCTGATGTTTATTTATGTTATGTTTATTTATATCCTGATCTTTATTTATATTATACTGTATTTATTTATATCGTGATTTTAAATTGTCTATTTTGCACCACGATATTTTGCTTTCTGATTGCGCGGTGTAAATTCTTTTCTACTTTCGAACATCATGGTCACTTCTCATTTTTATTCTGCTACCTAAGCCTTTAAAAATCAAATTACGTAATAATAGGAGCAGTGCTATTACTGATCAACTGCAACGGTTCGCCGTAATTATGGCTGTATGTCTTGTAGGAGGCTTATGTTATAGCACGCAGTACTCTAAACTTTACTTTTAAAATATACTTTTTCCCTTATATTACAGCATACATTCCATCAACAACTTTTTATTATATTTTGTTATTCTTGTTGTGAACTCCCCGAAAACACTGCATTTGTTATAGAAGTTTTCAAAAATTCAACATAACTTTCAGTCATTTCAAAATCAAACATCTAGCCGCCTTATAATTTTTTCCAGAGAATTCAAACTACAGATTAATAAAATTAAATTCGCCGAACAATTTGTGGAATTCAAAGATAATTTCTAGCAGAGCAAATGAAGATCTACTGTGATACTATGGAACTGCTGAACAGAATTTGAACTGCTTTCTACAGTAAACGGATATGGATCCTTTTATAATTCCACTAAGAAATGTGTAACGACTACTCGTGCTTATGTTTTAAGCTGCATGAGTCTTACTTGTTGTGGCTATTTATGTGCTCTAAAGTATTGTTTGGCACTGAACCTGAAAAGGGCTAAAAATTTGTTATTGCCCTTCACACTTCCTTGCAAATTACAAAATTATGTTGGTGCCAAAACGTTCTTCATTACATAATATTTCTCTGAATCCAGACATAAATTGTGGAAGTTGATCACTAATATGAAAACCTAGCTACTCATTGCAAAGCCATATAAAATAAAAATATTCTTATGGCAAATTGATACGACGAATATCCACTTAATTTATTAGAAAAATAACTTGTCTTTGTGTTTAACATAAAAGCTACTGAAGCAACTACAAACCGTTCACATAACATTTGCATATATAATTTGCAGAAAATTAAAACTACAGTACAACTACAGTACACATTAAAAATCTGGTTGAAATTAAGACGGAACAACACATTCAAAATTTCTCAATCCTGACAACTCAGAAAGGACAAGTTATTAATAATAAAAAGGTCAGAATACTACCAGTGTACGATCATGGGAGCAGATCTTAACTGGTTACTAACTGAAGTGTCGTAAATCAGGAAATTTTCCGTGAATCGCAAAATGAAGTTCTAGAGTTATCTAAGAATTAACAAAAAGCATCGTCAATGGTTATTTAAATTACTGAAAGAAACATAGTGCTCCATTGTAAAGCATATTTTTGAGCACGAGCTCCACGAGATTCAGGAGTAATTGACGGCAATGTTACTTTTATATCTGACTTACATCCATGATGTATATTTTAAATGTCTTAATCATCAGCATTTCATCCTACAAAGATTGATTTCCCGGGGTTTTTCACTGCCTTTTAGGTTTTTCGGGGTTTTACTGGTTTTTTACGTTCCGCTGTTACGCACTGACTCACGATGTTTCGGGTGCGACAAAACTATAACAAACAGAAGGTTTATAAGTACAAATCAAGAAGATTTATAGAGCGGAATCAAACAAACAAAAGGTTTTAGGCTCTGTTTTTTGTTTTTATTCTTGGGGTAAATAATTTGAAAATAGATTTTTAGCTTGTCGTATTTAATTTGATTTTTGCAATAATAAGCGTTGATGAAAAAATATAGCTACTAGTCTTTTTTCTTCTCGTTTTTGCACTATTCATTTAACACTTTTGTCAATACCCTCGTATATTAATAACACGAGCGTGCCGATTTCCGTTTAATTGGCGTAAGAGTACAAACTAAAAAACTAGAACGCTAGCTTTCATCGCCGAAGACGGGCGGCTTCATCAGCCTAATGTTTACAAGGTTGAGTACAGAATCATACTTCTTATGATTCTGTACTACTTATGATTCTGTACTCAACCTTGTAAACATTAGGCTGATGAAGCCGCCCGTCTTCGGCGATGAAAGCTAGCGTTCTAGTTTTTTAGTTTGTACTCTTACGCCAATTAAACGGAAATCGGCACGCTCGTGTTATTAATATACGAGGGTATTTACAGCCCATTTTTCAAGACCTTGACACTCGTATATATTTAAACAACTTTTACATGTCGAAAAGACCGCAACTTACTGCTCAGTAAGTGCTGAAAATTTCTACATAAAACAATGTACGGAACTTTTCAGGTAAAAGTGAAATGTTGACAAGCATGTGGGTCGTTCATGTTATTCGGGCAGGTGATACCAAAATCCCAACATCTATTTTTACTTTTTTTTTTTCACAAGTAGATATCCCCAATATATGGAAATTCCCAGTTTCAATCTCTTATTCATTATATATCAGTAAATACAGACTATAAAATTTTGAAATTTTGAACATTTTGACGCACGGATAGTAATTTTTGGGGGAAAAAAACGAGAATACCTCCTTTATTTAAAACAATGGATATTTTTTAAAAGAACAGAAATACAAAAATGTCAATTCTTCAGTAATTTCTCGTAAAACAATCCACTAATGCTAGACACGAGCCTATCTGATTTAGTTTTTGAATTTCCTGCATTGTAAAAACCTTTTCTCAAAATTGAAAAAATTTACATATACAATGTTGTGCAATACTTAGAAAGTCGAAATTGTTAAAATGTATAAACAAAGGTTCGAACTAGAAAATGAAAAAAAAAACTGTGCGTTTTTACTTGAGTTCCTGGAAATGAAATTTTAAATGAAATGCAAAAGGCCGTCCTTTGTCACTTACGCGCAGGCGCGGAGTGCCGAAGCTTAGCAGAGAGAACGTGGTGGTTTTTTGGGCTGGCAATCAATAGAGTTACCTAATGTGCCTGTTCACATCGTATTTGAAGAACGAATTACGTTATCTTTTGTGACGTTTCAAATAATAAAGGTCTAAACATTTCCCTCAAGAGTTTTACGTAAATTTCGTTCGATCAATGTCTGGTGTGGTGTCATGAATGGCTGGATGATTGGACCTTTCTTTTTCATCTAAAAGGGATTAAACGCTTTGATGTATTGGAACAATTCGTTTTCCCAAGGCTTCAGGAACTGTAACCTGACATTTTGTTTCAACAAGATTGGGGTTCCCCCATACAGGTCTCTCTATGTGATACAGCTTCTTGACAAGGAGTTCGCGAGCAGATAGATTGGCTGAGGTGGGCCAGTTTCTTGGGGCCCAGGTTTTCCAGGTTTAATGCCACTACATGTTTTTTCTTAAGGGAATGTGAAAGACATCGTGTTCTCCACTCCAATGTAGGATGCTGTGGAACTCCGAATCAGATTCAGAAATTCCATAACCACGATCACGCCTTATATTCTTGACACACTTGGAATGAACTGAAATATCGTTTACTTGTCGTTCGGGCGTCTAGAGGCGCTCATACAGAAATTTATTAAGCAGGAAAAACTTCCATCTTTCACCTATATGGGGTCAACAATAAAATACAGTAAGTGCATTACTTTACGAATCATTCATACTTCTTTTTGTGCTATTCTTTGATAAACACCCTGTGTATATGGCGCGATAGCTTCAAAATGTCTTATTTCCTTCTTCAGATTTTTTAGTATTGGGAAATTTCTTTATCTGAGACGTTGTTAATCATGTTAAGCAATTTTTCATGCTTTTATTATTTGAAATGCCACTAACAAAGTATAAGATAATCCTTTCTACAATAAAATATGTACTGTTCATGTGCTAGCCGAACAGGTATCTCTGCTGGAAATCAGCCTTAAACACTTCAAAGTTCTTTCTACTAAATTTCGGCATAGCGCCTTCAGCCCAGTGAACATTAGTGGCAACGCAAGGGCTATACACAGCTTTTAAAAATCCTTTGCTCGACACAAAGGCGAAACCCTACTGTTATTTTTTTCTCCGTATGTTAGTTCGAGCCTTTGTTTACGCGCGTTAACACTTTCGCCATTGTAAGTGTTGCACAACACTGTTTTTTTTTTATTTTGAGAAAACGCTCTCACATGCCCGCAATTCAAAAACGAACGAAAATACTCGTTTCTTGGACGAATGGATTCTTCCCGATGATTTCCAAATAATTGTGTGTGTGTGTTTGTGCCCTTTCGTTATTTAATCAACGTTTTTACGAAAAAATGACTAGCCGTGCCCTAAAATTTCCAGTGTGTGACAATTTCCATATATCTATTATCTACTAGGATTTCCATATGTTGGGAGCATTCACTTGTGGAAAAAATTATAAGAATCGGTGTGATGGATTGGTGGCTAGTTAATCAAATTTCTACCCGTTTGATGTGTAGTGAGCCATGGTTGAATTCATGAGTACTCCTTATTAATTTTTTAATTGATGACTTACACTGAAGAGCAATTGAATTAGAAATACCTGTCTAGTAACGTGTAGCACCACCTTTCGCCCTGATGACGGCGGCGATTCGTCTCGGCATGGACTCGACAAGACACCGGAAGCGTTGGGAAGACATACGGATCCACGACCCCTGAACAAGCTTCCACAGTTCACAAAGATTTGATGGAGGGGGTCAGAGCCTCAAACATCTCTCTCGATGGCCTCCGAGATGTGCTCGATGGGTTTGAGGTCAGGTGACCTAGCTCGCCAAGGAAGCGAGGTCAGGTCGGTGGAATGTTCATCCAACCATTCGGATACAATTCGGGAGCGATGGCACGGTGCATTGTCTTGTTGCCGGATGTGGTCCCCAGGGAGATGTTGAAGACGCACAAACGGGAGCACATGGTCGTCCAGGATATCCCGGTAACGTTAACCTGTGAGGGACGATGTCACACGTATCAGGGGTCTCATTTCAGTCCACGTAAGCAGTCCCCGGACGAGAATGCCACCCCCACCAGCTTGAAGAGTACCCTGCTGGCAAGAAGGATCCATCGCTTCATGTGGTTTGCGCCGTACTCGTATCCTGCCGTCCGCATGTACCAACGTGAATCTCGACTCATCGGTCCAGGCAACATTTTTTCACATGTCTGGGGTCCAGTGGCGATGTTCCCGCGCCCATGCTAATCTTTGCACCCTGTGATGTGCGGTCAGCAGCGGTACCCTCGTGGGACGATGCCTTCTGTACCCCATAGCAAGGAGATGGTTCTGGATGGTGTGGCTGCTTACACGTTTTTGTGCACCAGCGTTAAGTTGCCGAGTGATTTCTTGCACTATGGCCCGTCTATCCGCTGTTACAATACGAGCTAGCCGACGATGACCCCGCTCATCCACATGCTGTTGTCCACGGCAGTTGGCCTTTGCAGGGATGGTTTTACCGGATTCGATGTACTCACGGTGCACCCGTGACATAGTGGCTCGTGAAAATCCCAGTGCCTGCACGACTTCCGAGATGGAGTGACCCATTCGTCGGGTCCCGACAATTTGCCCACGATCAAATGCGCTTAGATCCTTCTCTTACCCATACTGCGTCCGACTCTTACTGATTCCCGTCGCATCACTCCTTATATTGTCGGATCGCTGCATACGTCATGTCGTTTCCGTTTACATGGCCGCCCACAGCGCCACATTCGCATAATGCCAGCTGTCTCTAATTCAATTGCTCTTCAGTGTATATCAACGAAGCAGAAACTCATTGCTATTGGTTTGTATAATTTTGATTTCTATTTTGTCGCTGAAAGTATGACCAGGCTACTTCTTCCCAGTCATCAAGTGTTCAGTGGCGGTGTTGCCGTGCCCAAGCGAGGCGCATAGCTCTGTGTCGTGCACCCATCAAGATGACTCAAGTTGGACGTCGGCTCCCAAAACCCATATCGTGCACGGTACGTTGCACAGTCCGGACGCTGATGCATGTTGAGGCTCCAGCATTGAATTCCGATGATACCTGCGAGAGTGTTGCACGCCTATCGCGTGAAACGATTCTTGACAGCCGACGATGGTCACGTTCACCTAATGTCTTTTTACGGCCACAGTGGTATCGTAGGTTGTAAGTTTTTCCGGAATTCTTGTAGTCACGGTACACCCTTGCAATGGTCGTCCGTGAAAATCCGAACTTCGCGTCTACCTCCGAAATACTATGGCCCATCTCACGAACGCCAACTGTGACACCGCGGTGAAAATCGCTTAAATCGTTATTACTTGTCATTCTCATGCCAAAAACAGCTCTGACAGCTGGCAAGGATATCTATCGCTTTATATACGAAGTGTTGGACGCAACCGAGTACGCGCATAGGTTACTTTGCTGTACATTTTGCATAAGCTCGTCTGCACCAGTTTTTCAGGCACTTCAGTGTATATCGGCGAATGCTTTTGAAAAGGGTTATTCTTTACTTGGAACATGGACGAAAAAAGCTACGAACTTGATTTGCTCAACGCGATGTATCTGTCAGTTCGTGCGTCGAATGAAATCTTCCAGGCAGCGATTACCAACTGTTTTCGTCATTCAGTGTTCCTTGAAGATGAAGCGGCTGCAGAGGAAAGCATCTCGGATAGTGATTCCAGTGGTGATGAAGCCTTAGTACAGGAACTTTGTAGCAGGAACCCACACGTTCCTAATAATGTGACTTTGGGGGACTTCTTGGGTATAGACGAAAACACTGTATGTACAAAAGAAATATCTAACAACAAGATAATCAATTTGCGATGCCTAATACAGAACTTTCCGATGACGAGGAGGAATACGAAACTGTCCCTAGATCTACGCTTAAAGAAGCCACTGAATGGCTTCTTTAAGTATGATATGTGTTCTTTTTTTTATTTAACCAGCTCCGACTGGAAAGCGCCGTAAAAACAAGGACATGTCTGTCACCATTTCTTTAAGCAAATGAGTGAACATCATAGTTCGGAATAATGTATCATGTAAGAAGTACAGTATTAACAGGCATTCTAAACTTTTAGAGCATTGAGAATTTATTAATTCTAGCAAATTTATGAGGTAAAAATTATTTTTGGATATAATGCCTTTTTCTTCAATAAATAAAATAAATAGGGATGAAATAATCTGATGAGACAGAGCTTCCGGTAATTTAGATTTAATGTTTATAGAAGACGTCTTCTATTGACCTTGATTCAGGTCGATATACAACGTTAATATAAAACAGTTAGGGATCTTCATAGGAGCAGGAGAAATGAGAATTCTCGGGAAAGGGTAGCAGTGAAAGTTCAGAGGTTTGAAACGTAGAGTCTCAAAAT
Source organism: Macrothele yani (assembly GCA_039090855.1). Lineage (NCBI taxonomy): Eukaryota > Metazoa > Arthropoda > Arachnida > Araneae > Macrothelidae > Macrothele > Macrothele yani. The sequence goes on along the minus strand of CM077025.1, from coordinate 76,562,829 downwards.
GATTTTTTGTGTTCAGCGTTGCGTATAATGATAGTATGGGGCTAATATTAAAAAGAATGATTTTTAAAAAAGTTGAAAGAGCTTCCAGAAGGTTCTATGAGGGATAACTATGTGCAGACAATCCCAGCTCCATTATAAAAATTCAAGGAACCCTTTTTATGTTCTTTTGCTCTTTTTTTCCTTGGACAGACACATTTTTGTTTGCTATATACGTGAATTGTTTTCTTATGTAGAATTTCCGCATTCATTTTCATCTTCCATATCTTGAGTTAAGCAGTTTATCACTGTATCTGCATCGTGATAAACGAAATCCGCCGTGCTTAGTAAATAGAAACACAATGCAACGAGCGTTACCTTGGATTTTGCAGTGTCATTATCCCTGAAAAGCCATCTAAAAATTTTAAAGATGTCAAAAGAGTTGAGAACCTTTCACTTAAAATTAGATTCCAAACTTACCATCACCGATAGTATTTCTTCCACAATCGACAGTTTCATAATCCATGCATTTTTCTGTGTAGACATCGTAGGCTTTTGCTTGTGGACATATATTTAGTGTAGCCTCTCCTTCAACGCAGTTATAGTAAAAGTGGCAATACCCCTCATGAGGAAATCTGCCTCGTAGCGAAGGGCACTCGAAGTCTGGATGCAATTCGAGGATGTAATCATTTGAATCGTCTTCAACATCTGTAAAAATTTGAAAACCGGTTTTAAATTATGAAAAGAGAGAAAAACGAAACAAAATAATATTTTTGCAAGTACAGATCGTCGCCACTCAGCATTATTAAACAAGTTATGCATTCGAAGTATAGGGAGTAATTAGCGCTTATATTTAATGAGAAAATTATATAAATTTAACACGTTCCAAAATATTTTAGTATCACCAAAAAAATTCAAGAAAATTAGTTTACTTGAGTAATCTAAAATCTGTGAAATATTTATTTATGAAAAAAAAAATACGTTTTCACTTTCGACTTCTAGTTACAAAAACATCGCGCACGCGCACAGATGAGACAAACAACAAAATGCTCATCTTTTTTAAATGTTGCCCCCATTTCGTACAAAATGGCTTTCATGTCCAGAGCAAAGAACGCAGAAATTAGTTATCGCCATTTTCGTTCGTCAGCTACCATTTTTTTTTCCTTTTCTTTCTTTTTTTATCATGAGGTACACAAATTTCAAAATTTCGTGACAACTATTCAAGCACAAAACCCCCTATGTTTTAAGGTGCATTATGCAATGCATTTCGAGAAATGGAACACTGACATGCAGATTTTGAGAAATCTGTAAATTCTTGTTAAAATAGATGAAGATTGCGCATGAGATGTCAATTGCAGCTTTTTGGCATAAATCCATTAAAAATGCACGGGAAAGATTTTCTTTTTCAAAAGTGCATTACGACAGCTTAGGAAGAAAACGATACTTGCGTTCTCCCTCTCCCTTTCTTCCTACTCATTTCTGGTACCCTGCTTCCGCTCCAGGCTCTCTCCACACGATTACTCTATCGCTTCCTTCACTCTGTCTTTATCACACCCTGTTCCATTTCTTCCGCAGCATTAACTTCATTCTGGTGCAGCACTCATCATCCCCTTGCTCTTCCGGCAGAAAACAACGTTTAATGGCGCCTTCTTCATCAAAGTCTACCTGTACCAACTACCGAAATGTTTCGTGTTTTCTTAAAAATGTTTTCTTCTTCATCAAAGTCTACCTGTACAGTCCTACCGAAATGTTTCGTGTCGTGTCTCTCTGTTCCGTCGCAACATTGTTCACTCAGATTTATGTCCGTTCTGCGAAGTACCGGGCGATGTACCACATGCGTACTTAGATTGTCCGGTACTTTTTCCTGTCTTTCTCTACATGTTCCAACTCGCCAACCTCTCTAGCCCGACCGAGTTGTGCTTCAACGATTATTGGTTTCTTCGACGTCTGACTCCTTGTTCTTCCCCCTGCCATTTGTTTGTACCTTGCCGCAAAGTACGTCATATTTTCACTTCTTTTTGATTCTCCAATGCCTACTGTGTCCTCGTTCACCACCTCATTAATCAACCATTTCCGTAACAGAGTTAAGAGCCGACTCCAACTCGCTTACACCTAGGCTGCTAACTCCTCAACTACCTCCGAATTCATGTCGACCTGGGCTCCTGAATCAGCATGGTTCTACATCAACCACCGACAATAGTGTACAACTCCTCTTCTAAATTCCCTCCGGTTTCACAGTCCTACCGAAATGTTTCGTGTCGTGTCTCTCTGCAACACTCGTCACATTCAATACCACTATCTCAAAAGTTTACATCTCTCCTGACTGTTCTGCTGCTCTTCCTACCTGCGCTCCCATTTTTGCACTCATTTTAACCTTTTTTTTTTCTCCCTCTTGACCTGCGTGTCAGAATTTTGTTTTATTACTAAGAACTTTTTTACATTTCATGAACTGCTCCTACTTTTGTTTTGTTAGACATTCTTCACTGTCACAGTTCGATTTTGTTTTTGCCTCACCCTCAAACTGCATGTGTTGCAGATGTAATGTTGTTTCTGTGCTACACTCTTACCGACCATTGTTACTTTATTAGTTTTACTTTTTGTACTTGTATTACCAGCACTTTGTATTCTCTATGTACCAGAATAGACTTTCCTACATTTTCTGTATCAGAGACTTGTCACCGCCTCATCTTCCTACATGTTTTGAACTGTTCCTGCCGTATCATGTCTCACGTTTCTATTCCCTCAAACTACTGCAGTTTCTACAGCATTCATTGTAAATTTTCATCAAACTTTGTACATACTTCCTCAATGTAATTACCATTTCATGTTTTATTTTCCGCCTTCTATCACACTGCATGTGTTGCTGGCGTGAGTGTGTCTCTGTGTTTCATGTGTTTTTGTATTCAATAAAGCGAATTTTGGATGAGGAAGTTGACTAACAGCAGGGGCTCACTTGGTTCTTCTGTTGATCTGGGGGAGGGCGAGGGGAGACATTTCCTTCAACCAAACTGTCTGCCACTAAATTTCTTCGTGCATTACTGAATTTATTTGTTAAGGTATTCTGCTTAGTTTTCCATTCACACTGACATTATTTATGAAATGAGAATTTCAAATGAATCCTTGATATGAGCATTATTACAACAATAATATGCTGGAAATGAATACTTGATGCACATTACTACAGCATTAAAATGCTGGAAGTGGATCCCTGATGCACAACTACTATGCGAAATGCCATTCCCTGTGTAGTTCATCCTTTAGTTTTGCATGAAACATACCAAGTAAATTCACATTATTTCTGTGTATTTGAATTTCTAGTGTGTATGAAAGTAAGAAGTCGTCAAAATAATCGGACGCATTTTGCTACATATTTGGAAGTTTTACTTTATAAAATGAAAAGCGGGTAAAAGAAACTTGATCTTCAAATACAATTTCCAAGTTTTAGGAAGGCATTTTCTTTAGGATTTAGATACCAAAATTTCGGACAAGCATCTAAAAGAACGGCGATCATTGAAGCCCTGAAGCTCTATCAAAAATGTCAAAATTTCTAAATGTAGAGGCGCAATCGAAATACTGCGAATAAGTTGAGCAGAATTTATGAGGTATGTAGTATTTGTAAACTTTGTATTGCGATTTATCAATGCTGATTCAAAAATTATTAGTTTCTCTGTTGTTCATTATAACAAACACTGTTAAAAAGTGTCAATCTTGGTTTTGTTACTGCGACGTGTTTTTTATCATATAAGAAAGAATTTTCCAACAGTCATTTCTAAGAATTTCTGAGACAAATAATGGCAGGTCAATAGGCAGCAAAAACATATGGCAATGGTATATCTTTTTAGAATATACACGCTCGAGTCACATTATTGTGACCACCAGCTAATATCCAGAGTAACCGCAGTGTGCAGCGCGGCCAACAGATAGACGGGCAGGGGGTGCCTCAATAAGCTGGAAGGTGCCCACAATTATGTGGAGCCATGCTGACTGCAGTGCATCTGACAGCTGCTGGAGGGTGCGTGGTGGAGGATCCATAGAGCGAACAACACGGTCGAGGTGGTCCCACAGATGCTCAATTACGTTTACGTCTGGGTTATTAGAGGACCAGAAAAGTACTTTGAAGTCTTCATCGTGCTCTTCCAACCACTCTCGGACATTTCCAGCTGTGTGATACGTCGCATTGTCGTTCTGGAAGATCCCATTCGCCCTAGGGAAGACAATCAGCATGTATGGGTGTACGAGGTCTGCAAGAATGGATTCATAACGAATTCGGTCCATACCCAGCAAACACAGTCTTACTGGGCTAGCACTGGGCCACTGCTGGCTGCCAGCACTGCCAGCGGTAGCCCAGCACTATGTTGCCGCCGCCTAACCGTCAAAAAAAATGCCCGGGAGGCCACCACATGGGCCAGCAGTTCGGGCCAGCAGCGGGCCAACAGTGGCACCCCCATCAGTTTTCATATGCCAGAACAGGGACATTAGTTATCCATCCCATGCAATAGCTGCCACAAGTGGCCCTCCAGCGGCCCTGCAAGCACGTTCCATAAATGATGGCTAGCCTGATATGGTCCACTAGTTTCCCGGCAGTGGCAACCGGCAATCACGTGACGTAACTGATGGCTTGCCCAATCTTGTCCGCCAATTTCCCAGTAGTAGCCATAAAAAAATTATAAAAAAAATGGATAAAATATCCTAAATCTACAACTACTTTTTTTTTCTCCTTACGAAACTTCTGCATTACAGCACTGAGCTGGAGAAATTTTCTCAGCAGGTCCTGAAAAACGCCCGTTTAGATTGGGGGGGGGGGGGAAAACGAACCAAGGACTGTCTGCGAGGGAAACGGGCGCTCTACCAATGGGATTGATTTGTCACGCACGAGCATGAGCTTGAAGCTGAGCCTCTTTCCTGCGGAATGTGTAATGATGGTTCTCTTTTTTAATTTTACAATATTGCGAAGTATTTTTCATAAATGTCAGTTTCATATAATTCATAATTTATTTTTTCAACGTAACGATTGTTGTTGTTTTTTTACCTTAAGGGAACTTCCCTCATTTTCAACGAGTGTACCAACTTAAAGGCGCTTTCCAAAGTTTTATGCTGTCCTTGTCGTCCTGAAAGGCGATTGCTGAATTAATATATTTGCCCGTTCATGTCACATTCTTTTACATTTTTCACGTTGTATCTTTCCTATCAGCTGTCTGTAGCTACATTTGTTTTAAAGAGGAAAGAAATTTTATTTTACTTCTCGTTATTTTTAGAAGTGAATTCCTCCAGTCTTGTGTATTCAACCCATGGATGAGTACATTATATCACACAGCGTTGCTTTTTTCTTTCTTTTTTTTAATAATTGATAACTTTTGTACGCGTATAATTCTTCTTCTTCTTCTCCCCCCCCCCCCCCAATATAACGCTTTTTTTGTTTTTCCCAGGACTTTTGTTTCAAGCGGTTTAGTGTACGTTAAAACGAAAGATCACACAGAAATTATTTCCTGTTATTCATGGGAATGGAGTGTGTGTATTTCATGGCTGTAATCTATTATTTCATGGCTTAATCTGATATCTTCGTCGACGTGGCATTTCATTATAGGAAATAAATTCGCCTCTCTACATGTTTTTCCCCTTAACATCGACTAAAATAACACAATTGCGATAGCGCCGTCTTCAACTAACTGGTACCACGAGAGACACAGCACGTGTTACTTCTGCACATATGCAGTCCCGTTTCTTCCACCTGATGTTAGGGTTGCATCGATTGCCAGCTACAGGCCACTAGTGCCACTTGCTTGGTTGCCCGCAATTCACGGCGATGCTGCAGAGCCATCAATGACTGCCACTGATGGCGCTGCCACCAACGGACCGCTACTGGGCTGTGAGCGACAGATTTCAGACGCCGGTGTCCCATCACTGCAAGTTGGTCGCCAGCAGTTTCCCAACACTTGTGTTTTTGCTGGGTAGTGCCTTCCACAGGTATGAGTGGACCCAGAGAATGCCACGATAACATTCCCCAGACCATAACGCTGCCCCCACCAGATTGTGTTCTTCCAGTAATGGTTGAAGAGTGTTTGTTGTCCGATATTTCTCGCCTTATACGCGTCCATCCGTTCGATGAATCAGAAAACGTTACTCATCGGAGAAGTAATCCTTTTCCAATCCGCGGAAGTCCAATTTCGATACTGCCGTGCAAATGAAAGCCTTTTCTACCGATGCACCTTCGTTAGCATAGGTACAGTGACCATCCGTCTGCATCGGAGCCCCATACGCAGCAGTGTTCGCATAACTGTCGTTTTAGACACACTTCCGGTAGCCCCCTAGTTTGTTCGGCCAGTGAGTTGCTCCACTGTAGCGTGTCGATCGGCCCTCACACGACTTTGAAGCCAACGTTCACTTCTCACATCAATGACACGTGGTGTTCAGCAGTTTCCACATCGCTTATTCGCAATGGTGCCATTTCTCCAATCAAGATACATTTTATTAGGTGTACAAATAAATTTTAAAGCGTTTTTTGTGTGATGTATACCGCTAATTTACATATCCGACATTCCCCCACGTTGTTGTCATGTGACCGTAACTAGTCCAGAGTATAAAATGTGACACAGAAGTTTGCCCAACAGTCAAACGTACTTGCACATCGGTAGGTGAAAGATAGCAAGCGATACTGCATTTATTCAACACTGCATTGTTACGAATTTCATCAAGGAAAAAGCACTGCAAAAGCGCGTGCACCTATTTGTTCTGTTCTGCGGGAGAATATTGTATCAAAAAGCACGTGTGAGTTTTGGCTTAGACTGTTTAAAGCAGGTGATTTTTATGTTATCGATCGAGAACGTAGTGCCGCCCCGCAGAAGTTTGCACATGAGGTACAGCAAGCATTGCTGGATGAAGATTCGTTTTAAACGCAAAAATACTAGCTGAACGACTAGGGGTAACTCAACAAACCATTTCCAATCGTTTACGTGCAATGGGAAAGATTCAGAAGGAAGGAAATGGGTGCCACATGGCCTGAGCCAAAGGAACAAGGATGAGCGTTTCATGAAGTGTTTGAATCTGTTGAATAAACAACACAGAAATTCTTTCCTGTGGAAAATCGTTACGAGTGATGAAAAGTGGATATGGTACGACAATCCCAAACGCAAAAATCACTGGGTATACCCCGGTGAAGCAACGACTTCGACACCGAAATGCAATATTCACTCCAAAAAAGTTCTGCTGTGCATCTGGTTTGATATGAAGGGTGTGCTCTATTATGAACTATTGGAACAGGGTGAAACTGTTACTGCTGATCATTACAAGAAACAATTACTGCGATTGAACCAGGAAATTTGTCGGAAACGTCCATTCACTGGCAAAGGATTGCGTCCCGTGAAATTGCTGCATGACAACGCTAGGCCGCATGTCGCAAAATCGGTCAAGAAAACGTTATTGACGCTTGGCTGAGAAGTTTTGGAGTACCCGGTGTATAGTCTCGACATAGCCCTTTCAGATTATCATTTGTTCGGATCGATGCAACATGGTTTGTCTGCTGTACGGTTCCGGACATGTGACGAAGTTCAAAAATGGGTTGACGACTTCATCGCGTCACACGACGAAGTATTCTTCATGGCTGGAATCCGTCAGCTGCCCGACCGATGGTGGAAGGTGATAGATAATGACGGTGCATATTTTGATTCGTAAAGGTATTGTTATTTTCTCTCAAATTACATGTTGCGTTGTCTTAAAAAGCTTTAAAACTTATTTGTATACCTAATAACCACAGCAGCACGCGAACAGTTCACAAACTGCGCTGTTTCAAAAATACTGCCATCCTTGGCCGGAAAGCTGGTAATCATCTCTTTTTCCAAATCTGATAAATCGCTCCTTTTATCCATGACAGCAACGAGTGATATGTTTTCAAAATGCCTACAGCACACCTAATATGCCCTCCAAGCCAGCTCACGACACGTGCCTTCATTCATTGGCTAGGCGCCGTTGACGTCAAAAGTAGGAGGTGGTCACAATAATGTTACTCGACTGTGTATTATTCCGGTTACTCGTGTACAAGTATTAAGAATTCTCGCTTTCAAAACGTACATAAATGCAGAAATTTTTTAAAGAAAAATACACTGCTGGCCATCAAAAATGCGACACCTGAAAAATTGCATCTCAGGGGCTCAAAAGGCAGAAAGGCATGTAAATTACTTACCGGGCCGCACATATGGATATCAGGTGGGACAGTAACGTCCCCTGAAAGTCGTGTAAGACGGGTGAACAAGGAGCCGGTCTTAAGCACTCGAAGTGTGTTTGCTCGTCGTTCCTGGCCATGAACAGCTGCAGCCTGCCTCGTCGGAGAAAACGGCAACCCTACTAGCAGGTTTCCGACTTCGGTCGCGGGATAATTGTGGCACATCGGGATTGCGGATTATCACTCCCAGACATCGGTGCTCGTGTGGGAAGGCAGGCTAGCACGTTGGGAGAATATGGCATGAGTGGGTAGTGGAGGAACGGACACACCGACGTGTGGGATCCGAACTGCCCAGTCACACCACCAAACGAGAGGACAGACATCTGTTGCGCATGGCTCTGACGGATCGCACAGCCACATCAAGCACTGTAGCACAATACCCAGTCTCCGCACGAACGGTTCGATGTCACCTACAGCAGCGGAGCATTTTTGCACGGCTCCCATTGCTTCAGCTACCTTTCACTGTACAACACCAGCGTCTGCGACTTCAATGGTGCCAAGAAAGTCGCGCGTAGAGGAGCGAATGGCAAGGCATTGTGTTTTCCGACGAATCCCGCTTCAGTTTGCAGCACCATGATGGACGAATCTGTATCTAGCGGTGCCGTGGTGACCACCTGAATGAGTCCTGCATTATGCTGCGCCATACCGGCCCGACACCCGGCGTTATGGTATGGCGTGACATTGAATTCCACTCCCGCACGCGCCTCGTCCTTATTACCGGTACATTGAACAGTCATCGTTACATCACTGAGGTGTTGGAGCCTGTTATTGTATCATAACTTCAGGGACTGTCTGATGCCATGGATCAACAGGATAATACGCGACCGCATGTGGCATGCAACATCCAAGACTTCCTGGATCGCCACCATGTGCCACGTCTTCCGTGGTCCGCACGGTTCCCGGATATGTCGCCTATTGAGCAGGTGTGATCCATGATCGCCGGACGACTGGCACACAAGCGACTACCCCCGGCTACAATGGAGGAACTGTGAAATCGTATCGAAGCTGCGTGGACGGACATTCCCCAAACACACATCCAACGTCTCTTTCTCTTGATGCCAGGTCGTGAAGCAGCTCTAATTGCCGTCCATGGTGGCTACACTAGATACTGATTGTTATGTATTCTTCTCGTCCCACCGTGCTGTGTTTGTATTCAATTCGCCCTTGTATCATCTGCTTTCTGTACAATAAATATGGTTTTGATATCTCTTGCCTTTCCTGGCGTTGCACTTTTAATGGCCAGCAATGTATGTAGCACAGTATTTGTATTTATTTTCTCTTATAAACTGAGTTTTGAATTCCCATTTTAACTAAAGTGATTCATTTTGTTGTTGTTTTTAGGAGAAACAGAGCATAAAAATATTACATCTAGGTTTACCATGGTGAATTCAGTTGAGCCTTGGTTATGTTTGGTGATCGTAAGAAGACCGTATCATATGGTTAACATTTATTTTTGCAAGTTCGTCTTCTGTCGGAAGCTTACATTTCCAAATCGTATCGTAAGCTGTTAAATTTTTACGAGAATTGGTATATGAGATAGGGTTGAAAATTCCTTTCGTTCATCACTAAACTTTTCAGGAAAATCTGAGTTTCCGCAATGAGAAGCGGGATAAGTGATTTTACCATCATGTAAACGAGATCGGAAGAAGACACTACAAAGACAGAAGTCGCTGTATTGGCAAACTTTGAAAAGAAGTTCATTCAGCATAATGTTCAAAGGAAAAGCTGTAAACTTTGAAATCAGGTTAGAAGATTTATAGAAGCAACACATCAGAATAGAAATCCTATTCGATAATTTTTTTATCTTTAAAAAAAATTTAGAAGTAGCAAAAGTATTTCATAGTAATACTAGTGATCCGATTTATTGGCGTAGGAAATAAACACATAAGCTTTTCCAAGCTTTCGCACATCAACCAGATGGCTTTTTCAAGGAAGATAGACAGAAACTGCAAACTGAAAAATAGAACGCTTAACAATTTGAACGCGGGAACTTGACAATAAATAGATGCGACGTTATATTCATTTAAAGGTACAAGGCATCACGTTGGTAGCACGCGGGATCCTGGAAAAGAAAAAGCGTTACTTGAAGAATTGGTTCCAAATTCGTGGCAACTCGATTGAGACACAATCATTGCAAGTATCGCTGCTGGAAATGATCTCCAAGGTTTCCCGAATGGCTGTACATTTAGGGGTAGAGTAGGTTGCTAATTTCTTTATATCATCTCCCATAGGAGTTATAAACTCGTTATAAAAAGTATTTCATTCTAAATTTTTAACTCTGGAACATAGACAAGATGACTGACTATAGATATTTTTTAACAAATTCTGGTATGAACCTTTTTTTGCATAATAGAAATATCCATAAGTGTTCTCACCATAAGGAATCTTGCGGTTTCTGCAGTTTACATTTTTCTGAGTTCGGCAGAAATTTAAATCGTCATCGAAGAATTGGCCAATAGGACAGGAGCCGACATCAAGGAAGTCAAACCAGCAACGAATGTACTTGTCGCACTCCGTGGGGTGTGGATAGATACCAAATGAAGAGGGGCACGTCAGACTATCATCCTGGATGGTATTCACGTCTGGATCTTCGTTGTTTCCGTAATCATCATCGAATCCTGGATAAATAGATTAGATCGATTAAAAACAGCAATAAAGTACAGTATATGGAATTTATAGCACATTTTTATATTGTGAATATCGCATAAAATAATCTTTGAAGATTTCAAAGATCATTTATGCAATATTCATAGGCAGCTGAAAAGAAGTAAAACTGAGTATTGGAGGTCTATATTGGTAAGTTTCATATAATCGACTGAAACTGGACCTCTGAGTCACAGTTCTTACAGTAATGGATCCAACTAAATTCAAACCCTATATTTTACGAACTGCTTTCTAGATTTAGGTGCACTGCGAGTCTCATTATTCCGAGATCTGCCTTGATAAAAAATGAAGATGATTTTTGTGAATAAAAGAAAACATAGATAATTGTTATGAATATCTGAAGGAAAAAACCTTCCTCATTATTTCAAGAACTTATATGCTAAAGCATATTTAGATCAGTTAAATCAACGGTTCTAACCCATTCGGTCTCAGGAGCCCTTTACACTCTTAAAATTTATTAAGGACTTTAAAGATCCTTTGTTTCTGTGGGTTATATATACATATATACTCTTTGCCGAAAAAAAAAAGAAGCACCGAGGAGGAATTATTTAATTGAGATGAAAATTCGTATGTACAATCAACATGTATATGAAACGTAATGATTGCAATTCCAGAGCAGTTGGGCCATTTCTTCGGATAAAACAGCTACACGAGTGGAGCAAGTCAGTACGTTGTAGAGCCACCTTTTGCTCGGATACAAGCGGTTACCCGGCGTGGCGTAGACGCACATAGTTTACAGGTAAGAAAAAATTGCGAGCCAGTACGCCGACATTCCGGGATGGGCGTAGGTGGCGTCCCATCATGTCCCAAACGTGTTCGATTGGTGAGAAGTCGGGCGATAGGGCTGGCTGTGGAAGGGTGTCGACATTATGAAGGTAGGCTTGGGAGACTGTGCTGTGTGGTCGGGCATTATCTTGTTGAAAAATTGCTCTGTGATGTTGCGGCAGGAATGGCAACACAACAGGTCGTAGAATGTAGTCGAGGTGCCTTTGAGCCGTGAGTGTGGTTTGAAGGACTACGAAGGGTATCCGACTCTCTTAGGAAACGGCTCCCCAGACTGTCACTCCAGCTGTGCAAGCCCGTTGCTGTTCCACTGTAAAGGGAAGATCCTTGTGCTGGCCATCTCACATATGCGCTTCTCATCGGCAGCAAGTGCAAACCATGACTCATCACTGAAGACAACACGAAGCCACTGGACACTATCCCACGTTGATCATGCCCGACAGCACTGAAACCGGTGCCGGCGATGCTCGCTGGTCAGTGATAGACGGCGGAATGTCCTCCTCGAATATAGTCCCCGTGCCGAAGGTTGCTGGAAACGGCCCGTATGGGTACTTCCGTACCAGTAGACCGCGCGAAATGGCCACGGATAGCTGAGAGGGACGAATTTGGTTCTGTTTGTACGGCTCTTACAGTCTCTTGATCCCCACGTTCTATCGTTGCCCTCGCGCATCCACTGTCCGCGTGCAACTGGGTTGCACCCTCCTCGACCTATTGGCGCTAACATCGTCCAATTCCTGCGTCGCTCCGACACAAATGCCTGGCGAAAAGGCGACTTGACCAACCGGCCTCTCTCAACCCAAGTATACGCGTCTTCTCTCAAACTCGCTCAACTGCTCGTATTGTGCACGGATCCGACGTCGAGGCATCCTCACAGTCCGTGGTGGTTAATGAAACTGCAATCCGCTTTCACAATTGTCCCTGCATGCGAGCTTCGCTCTTGATTTACCCTTCTCGGTGCGCGGTTCCCATGCGCTGTAACGGGCCTCTATTTAGTCACAAGTTATTATTTTATAAACATTTATGTATTCGGCAATGAGGTACTTGCATGCGGAGTTTCATGAGGTCATCAGGATCGAACCACTTTCTCGAGATATTTGGTTTCTATTTTTCTTTTTTTTTTTTTTTTTTTTTTTTTTTTGCAAAGAAGGTATATACACTGCTGGCCACCCAAAATGGAACACCAAGAAGGACACGAGATAGCAAAGCCAGATTTACTGGACACATAACAACAGATACAAAGATGAAACGATTGAGCTTACAGGCCCGTGCGACTAGCGGAACACGCAGACATCAGTAGTTCGTGTGGCCCCCATGGTTGGCAATAACGGCCGCTACACACCGCGGCATCAAACGAAAGAGGCTTTAGATGTGGGCTTGGGGTATGTTGGTCCAGGCTGCTTCCACACGTTGCCACAGTTCATCAGGCGTAGCCACGGGTGGTGCTTGCCGAGCCACTCGGTTACCGATCAGCGACCAGACGTGTTCTAGGGACGACATATCGGGAGAACAGGTGGGCCACGGCAGCAGTGACACCTGGTGGGCCGTGAAGAATTGTTGCACGATGCGTGCCACGTGCGGGCGTGCATTGTCCTGTTGAAACGTAGCCGCTGGCAGGTCCTGCAGGTAAGAGAGGACTACAGGCTCTAAAACGTCGGAGATGGAGCGGTGGCTGTTGAGAGTACCGGAGATACGTACTAGAGGGGTGCGGGTGTCATATCCAATTGCGCCCCAAACCATAACGCCAGGCAACGGACCAGTAAGGTGATGCATAACGCAGGTGTCATACAGTCTCTCGCCGCAGTGCAGCCACACCCGGATTCGACCATCGTGGTGTTGCAGGCAGAAACGGGATTCGTCGGAGAAGACAATGTCGGGCCATTCCGTAGTCCAGGTGCGGCGTTCAACGGCTCACTGCCGCCGCACTCGCCGCTGGTGTAACGTCAATGGTAATCGAAACAATGGGCGCCGTGCGACATGTCCCAGCTCCTGCAGACGACGTCGAACGGTACGTGCTGACACAGGTTGTTGCTCAACACACCCTAATTCCTGCGCTAACGTTCGTGATGTGGCGGTGCAAGCCGGTCCTCTGGTTCGGTGGTGTGCCGCGGCTGCGGCAATCGCTCACGTCGTTCCGTCCGTCCCTCCTGCACCCACCGAATCCATACTCGCCTCACTGTGGCTGGATGTCGTCCTACAAGGGCACCGATGTCTCGGTACGATAAACCGCTGTCGCGATAAGCCACTATTCGTCCTCTGTCGAACTCCGAAACGTGCTGGAATGACTGCCGTATTCTGCGACGAGGCATCAGGAAGCTTTCCACGCACAGGTCCGGCAGCACAACACACTTCCACTACTTACACCCCGCCTTCTGTGCACCCTTCTCACAGTGCTTCTCGGTGGCGTGCCGGACGCACATGATTATGCCCTGCAATGCTAATCGTTTGCATGTCCTCTCGCGGGCGACGCATGCTGCGAATTTCGGGCCAATCGGTTGCTTCCTTCTTGGTGTTGCATTTTGGGTGGCCAGCAGTGTATTTATTTATTTATGCCGACAATGCGTCTTTAAATACAAATAAATTTTATTTTCGATAAAATTTTAAAATCGAGAAAAAATATTTTTAAATATTATTTTCTTATATTCATAAAGTGTACTTGCTGTGTTTCCGCGTAGGTGCAAGAGAAATTTCGGGATTTCAAATTAACCAATTATGGGACAAAAATGAGGTTACAGAGATTACAGTGAGTATAGAGCAGAGTAGAAGTACTAAGAACAAACTGAGTTATTTCGTGAAAAATCACATATTTTAACATTAAATCTAGTTCCTTAGCAAATTTTGGAAAACACAAGAATGCACAAGCACACATTTCAATGATCTGTCAGATTAATGACGTCCTACACATCAATATATGCAAACAAATTTTATTTTTTCATATTATATAAATTTTATTTTCGATAAAATTAAATAATCCAGTAAAATGGAAAAATCCACTATGCAGTCGTGAGAAAATGAGAATGGCAAAGGCAAGTAATGGCTTAATATTATTATAAAAATAGTGTCGACTTTGCGAGCCGCTGAAAGGGTCTCAGGGACCCACGACGGTCTGCGGACCACACTTTGAGAACCGTTGGGCTAGATGAACTGCGAACATTCACAGAAGTGTAACTAAACATTTTTACGTCCGGGGCAAACCACAAAATATTGCGCCACCTCCACACCCACCAAAGTCGTTAAGACAAAAAATATTTAGCGCCTGGTGCTTGAAATATTATAATTATGCATATTGCATGAGTTTTTTGGTAAAACTTGTCTTCTGTGTTGATTCTGCACAAGTTTGCCTTATTTAGCATCCACACGCATACGAGATTACAATTTTTCAAAATAACTAACACTTGCCCCCAAGAGTTGTCTCAAACATTTCACTTTACACTGAATTTTATATTTTCTTTTTTTGTATCATATTCTTTTGCAGTAAATTGATAACTAATAAACGGTTGTGCAATAGATTTCAAGAACCAGCTAGTTTTCGGAGGACGATAAGACGATCCCATATGCGAATTTAGCGCTGCCCTCACTACTATTTTTAATGTAATTTAACAAACTAACAACTTCGGTAACTTACTTCTTATTGGGGTATGATACAGTAAATAGGGAGTTATATGTTACAGTAGATGTCATTTCTTATCCCAAACTGGAACGGCATTTCACCTTGGATGCAAAGAATAAACTTTTCTTTTGCGACAGTGTCACACAACTCCTTGGTTTTTCTTGAACGTCTAAAATATTGTTCTGGACCGGAAATTTATTTTGCTGCAGCATTAAAGATGCTACACTGCGGTATCAAAACTGATACATGAAAGCGATTTCAAGGAAAAATACCTTTTAAGTGTTGGCGTCTTTCAGTGAGTCCATTTTATTATTGCAATAGAATTACTTGCTGGAACTTGGATTGTCTTCCAGCACGTTCTTTGACTTCCACAGAAGTTCAGTTACATTTCAATCTTTAAAACTACTGCATTCTTTTGTTTTTTCATATATCATCTTCTACAAAGACATTTTATGTGTTTCTGAAACTGTTCTACGAAGCTTCAAGGAAGATTTTGTGCTAATCTACTACTGTTTAGAATCATGCATTACAAAAATCGAAGATATCATTCTGCAGAATACCTTCGTTACTAAATATGAAAAAGGTTACACTATAAAAATGGCGGAAAATCCAACGATTTGTTAATAAAACTGCGCTCCAACATTACCTAGCGAGAAAGAGACCTATAAATTACATTTAACGTCGTTCAAATGTTCTCATTATTTTTGGTATCCCCTCGTATGCTCAAAAGTTCTTCTGAAAAACAGCCCCAAATGGTCGCAGTACGCAGAGTTTTGATTAAGTACACTGCAAGCGTTTCTCGTGAGCGTATGTACGGAACGGAAGCGCGTGAACTTACCTTTTGGTTTCTCCCTTTGGTAACATGAAACGTATGATCCTGTTCTGCAAGTTGACTCGTTCGAGTCGAAAAGCATTCCTTGCGGACACATCATAAGTTTGGGACTCTTGTCACACTGATAGAACAAATGACAATAGTGCTCATGTGGATATTTGCCACTTGTCTTCGGACACGAAAAAGTCCAGAATTCGAAATTTCCGTGTTCTTCACTACTGCCAAAGTAGGACCCTGCAACAGAACGTATTCATTAGTACTTATTATTTTTATTCTACTCATAACGGACATTTATTCATTATTTTTTCACTATTTATAAGTTTGACTCTATGATACATTTCTTAATGTAAAAACCAACATGAAATTACGCTGTTACCAAACCAATTCGTATTGTTGCAAAGAGAAGCGATGCTAATGATGTAGGTGACGCACTAGAAGCTGCTTATGTAAGCGAAAAATAAGCAAGTTCCACATTAAGTCTGAACTAAAACAGTAGATGAAACAGAAATGAACGACTTGGAGCGATGACAGGTTGTCAACACTTGCTGTTAACAAAGTGTTGTCATGTCGCAAGGCTGAGAACAAGACGAATTTCGGAGGCCTTAACTTCTCTTGCGAAATAGGGTGGACAGTGGAATGGAAACGGATGAAAGAAACGACGCTCTGAGTCTGCTGCACGTTTTGTCAAGCAACCTCCCAAGAAAATCTGAAGTGTAATCACCCAAGATCTTTGATACAGCGCAGCAGTGGATGCCACATTGATGTGAATTTAACATTAACGTGAGCTTGGTGCTGAAAAGAAGTGCGTGTATCAATAGAATAAAATGAAGAGTGGTGATGAGCTACTATCTTTCTACCTTGTGACAGTTGAAAAGGAAGGATAAAGAAATAATTGCAATACATATGTCCAAAACAAAGAGTTCATCTGTACTCGGGTTTGTCCTTTTCAACCATATTTTCATATTTATCCAGGGATCACCCATACACTCACACGTCTAACATCACAAAAACATTAGTATGGTTCACAGTTTGACTTAACTAAGACAGGGACGAATTTCAATTGCAAATACATCTGGGAGCTAAGTCAGCAGCATTTTTTCCTATGTCAAAATTCAGAACGTGCAGCCATCGACCAGGTGTTGCTGTTGTGTGATTTTAGCCAGGTGAAATTTCCGACGGCTTTTCTCGGTGTTAACAAAGTGTGTCAGGTTCAGTCGCTATGACTGATATACCGACACTAACAGAGCTACCACCCAAAAACTCCTGATAGCAGGAGTTTTTGATCTGGAAAGATTGCAATGGTTCTTAAATCCCAAAAACTGAATTTTGGACGAATGGAAATGGATACTTCAGAGGGACCATTCTCACTACAGTCTATTTCCATTAGATCGGCGAACTTAGATCAACCAGGCTAACCAACACTAATCGGAACTGCCTTTCCCCAGTTGTAAAAGGCAGTGGAAGTGTGATGGTGAGCGTTTATTTTAAGTGTTACGTAACCTGTGCACTAGCTTTCGTCAGATAAACGAAGAGGTTCCAAAAATGCTATATTTAAGAAATTCTATGATGAAAGATCGCGTATGATCTAGAAAGACAATGCCACTACACTTCCCACACAGAATAGTCTATTATGGCTTGATATAAAGGAACATAACAACGTGCCTTTAAGGGGACCTGTCTTGCAAAAAAAAAAAAATGTTATGTAATTTTTTTTATTTCAATTTTTTTCTACAGAGTTTGCTGAATCGAATGGTATACGACACTTGGGCAAAGCAGAGGAAAAGGAGTATTACGCGGGATACTTCTAGTCACAAGTTTTCATTTTTTGCCTCCCCTGAAAAATTGTGGTTTTGTACATTTAGGAATATTTTCCTCACAAACCACTGAAGATAATGGCTTGAAAATGTTTTTATACCTTACTGTGTATATCAACAACTACCTGAACTAGAATCATAACTAATAATGATCAAATGATCATATGTAGAGGATTTTGGGAAGGGAGTGTCTGACCCCAGGTCTTAAACAACCCTTAGAATAGGAAGCTAGGAGATTCGGGCTAGAGTGCCCGATAGGGAAGTGACACGGAAGCGAAGTAGAAAGGGGGAATAAGACGCCCTTATTTATTACCGGGAGGCCAGTACCCGGGGATAAAAACTAAATAATGTACTCAATTAAAATAATAAATACAATTGCTAATGAAAATGTCAGCAAAATCGACAGCAATTTTGATTAATTAATAGAAAATTAATTAATTGACCTATTGCGATAGTTCTAGCTCAGGTGTTGTATAATATCCTTAGGAAAATGCATGCCAAGTTTGCAATTGATATGCCTAGTCTATCGTGAGAAACATGTACTTAAGTGCATCGAGACCTCCCATAAGGTTAACATGCGAAGCCTAAAAACGGACTGGTCCCCTTAACGAAGGGCGTGCGAGAAATCGTCCCTGAAAGCCAGCATCATTTGTCGAATTCAAGGTAGTCCTTTATGAAGAATGCTGCTAATTTCCTACAAAACCTGTACCAGATACATTAACCGTTTACCGTATATACTAAATGCTCTGAATGCTGTCCACATGTGGATTTTTACTTTATTGGAAATTAAATCTTTTGATCTTTGCCTGTATTTCTCGGGCGTTTCAATATTCGTGGCAAACACAGCACATAGCACCGATTGCTTGCGTATAGGTAAGCAAAGAAAACAGTGACAACGATTTTCGTGAAACAGTGATAAAATATGCCTGAACGTACTCTCAAGACCCTCATATTTACTGCCAATATAGTTGAACTAGTTTATGCGAATCTTCCTAGTTCCCAGTGCTCATTATGTGTGCTGCGGTAGAAGGGAGAATATGTCGACTATGATATCTGGTTGCACCAGCATTGTGCAACATATTGACATGAGATCGTCGTGGTCAGAGGAGTCAAAGCCTGACAGATTTATAGAAGGTTGTCAGAGAAGTGCCTTGAAAAGTTGGTAAGTGGAAGCAAAGAGTACGATAGGTTCAAAAGCAAAAGAACAAGTTGGACTGAGGAGGACCTTTTACGTCATCTTATAAAAATTTCAACAGCAAATAATCCTCGACCCCATTTCTAATGCTGAAATTGTTGAAGTTCAAGGACTCACGTCTGAGAGTTTTTCCTCATCAAACCTACGGTCTGAAGGACCCAACTCCCAGGTGAACCCCCTGCCCCCTTACAGAGAAACAGTACGTGGGGCAGCTATTGCACTTGACGACTACGTTAAAGAAGCAATGTGTACATCTTGTAGAAAAAAGAAATAACGTTCTCTTCAAAGGGGCTTATGGACTGATTTTCCAATGGCTTGGAAAAGCAAGATGCACACGTTCAAAATCAAATTTTGTACATTCCATCTTTCTAAACTTGAAACAGAACCATTTCTTTTCCAAAATCATTGGGTGTGTTATAAAGTAATTTTATACTCCTAGTGACTTCAACTGATATCTCTCTATTCTACAAAAAAGTAACTGCCGCCTCCACCGCTGTTTTAGAAATTTCGCGACACTCGCGCTTTCCTAGCTCGCAGTGCAAAAAGTATTGAGTACGAAAATATGAATTTACATCGTTTGTAGAGAATTGTTTGGAGAACACGCTGAAATAACCCGTTTTTTTATTCTGGTGATACTTCAAGAGCTATTGTATTTCAAAGTTAAGGTAAGCAAAAAAAGTGCTATCAGTTCGCGTTCCGGACAAACAAACAGCAATAGAACCATGAAACTTTGTAGGCATGTAGGGCCATGGCAGAGTTTTTGCACCTCTTTGCCCTTTTTTTGAATTTCAATTTAATTTACGAGAAATTAATTTCTTTAATTTCACATAATTCTCTATTTCGCGATGGGATCAATTTTAAGAAACGGATATATGGCAAACTAATAATCATAACGCATTGCAATTTTTGCAGCACAAATTCACAACTATCATCCCTCTTTAAAAAGAAATTTTACGAAAAAATTATTTTCTGATTTTTAAGCATTTTTATAAAGACGCAAACGAAAAGAACGAACGGCTTCTTTTGCCTTCAACGGTAACCACACAGGAAAGTTCTGGTCCCGTGACCTGCTGCCATGGTGACGCAGCTAATTTTAGAGCTCTCTTCTCACTGGGTGAAAGGACAGGCTACAATCAAACTGGTAATGACGCAATGTTTAATGACGTAGCGACGCTTTTAAAGTTCAGCGTTTTCCGCCGGCATAAAATAAAATAAAATAAAATAAAAATGGTGGCTACGAAACATTTCTCTGCTTGAAAGTTTCGCGAATTGTTTGACCACTTCTAAATGACCTAGAGATTTGAAAATTGTCATGCTGATACGTCTTAAAGTCCATATGCATAGAAAAGTCCGAAAACCAAAAAAAAAAAAAAAGAAATCTAAATGGCGGCTTAGGAACATTCTCTGCTTGAATTTTTCGCAAATTGTTCAGATCTCAAGGTTATTTACTTCTCAATAACCTTGAGACCTGAAAATTGGTCCGGATACCTAAAAAAGTCTAAAATCCAAACAGTTGAAGAGGGAGGCTTAGCTTTACTATTCAAAATGCTGATAGGTGTAAAGATAATTATGCTAGAAATGTTGAAATGCTGTAAAAATTCCATGAAATTTTGATTTAAAATTAAGGGATGCCAAAGCCTGATCCATTTAAAGTCAAACGGTAAGCATTGACGTCAAGACTCTCTTCTAAATCGTGCTACAGTTACCGATCTTAAATAACTTTTTTTTTCTTAATTACTTTTCTTTTCTTTAAGTTTATGTTAAAAAAATTATAGATTCATCGTTCGGAAAACGGGCATAACTGCTAGTTCATTAAGAAAAAATACATTTAAATATTAGAAATGTTTCTCCCTTTTTCGCTTTCATTTCTTTTTCTAATCTCTTTCACTCAATTGTAATGTACTACATCAGTAGGAGCGTCCTCAGATTATATTGACAGTATCAGTGTAAAATATTAAGCAACATTTTATCAAAATAGAACGCAATGAAGACAAGCTTAATTTGAGATTTGTTTCATTAGGAATTAATTTTCTTTTTGATTTTGGAAAAATAAAAAAAGAATACTGCACATCTATGCATGCACGCATGTTGAATACAATGGATTTCGATGTCTTTTTTCCAGTTTAATCCATTACAGGAACATAATCTGTGAGATATATTGATATATGCTCATGGCTCGAAAGAAAAGGGTTATAAAACTGAACTACACTAATAAACAATTCAAGTTCTTTATTCACCAAATTTTCTTGTCATAGACATCCCTTCACAGAATGTTAAAACTAACTAGCGAGTAGCATCGTTGAATTTCACAGATGATAAGACTAATTAAGCTCATACGTGAAACAAGGAAATTCCCTAATCGATTATCTTCACGGTCCTGTTCTTGTGACATAGTCTCATTCTCAGCATTAAAATCTATATGTTGTAGTTGTGGTTGCTGAAGGAGTGTGCTGGTACAGTTACATTTACCCTTCAAATTTTAAGTTGATAGAATCTGTTTTATGAAGTCCGATCTCCTAGAAGGCAGTTAATAGGAGGAATACGAGGTATAAATCAAAAAGTATCCGACTGCATCTTTTTTCTCTTAAACTAAACACAGCATAGCACCGGCACTCCGTGGCGCAAGACCTTGGACTTCAGTGTGCGCGCGTTAATTTTTGCTACTTTGTCGCCTGACAGTGAAATTTTGGATTTGGTGCCTGATAGTGAAATTTTGGCGTTGTTAGTTCCGAGCCCTTCGCGTTCTTGTCTTGTGCGGCAACGACTGGGTGAGTTGAGGGGTGAATCTTCATCAAATTTTGCCAAAAACTCTGCCCTACACAGCAGCTGAAACAATTGAAATGATTAGAAAGGCTTTAGGTGATAACGTTATGGTATAGTGGTATCGGGGCTTCAAAAGTGAATGAACATGTGTTATGACAAGCGTTCAGGAAGGCCCTCCACGAGCAGGAAGCCCGAAATGATTGAGAAAGTGGTTGTTGCAGTCATGCAAAGCCTCCGAATCCCGATTAGAAAAATAAAAAGAAATCTCGGAATTGCTGGCGGTTCGGCACAAAAAAATTTCAGTGAGGACTTGAGTATACATCGTGTAACTGCAAAGTTCGTACCAAAGTTCCTAACACGCGAGTAGAAAGAACAATTCTCGAAGTCGCCAAGGAGATGCTGGGGATGTGAAAATCAACACCCAGAATTCATGAAGATCATCACGAGGTATGAAACATGGGTGTAAGGGTAGGACCCGGAAACCAAATCCCAATCATTTCAGTGGAAGTATCCAGGGACTTCAAGATAAAAAAGGCTCGAAAAGTCCTCAGAAAAGTCAAAGTCCTGCTGGCGGTATTTTTGTACCATCAAAGTACGGTTTGTCATCAATGCGCTCCAGGAGGACAAACTATAAAGAACCAGAACTGCTAGGTAGTTTTTAGTCGCTTACAAAACGCGGTGCGATGGAAGAGACCTGCGCTGGGGCAGAGAGGTGACTGGAAGCTGCATCATGACCATGCCCAGCCCAATCGTCTCACCTCAGTCAGGCCTTTTTGATCAAATAATGGATTCCACAAGTTATGCAAGCTCCATACTCTTCAGACATGGCTACTTACGACTATGGCTATTCTCCAAGTTGAAAATGCCTTTGGTATCTGATTATTATTTCTGAAACGATAATCACTACTTGAAAGATTATTGAAGTTTTTCGAAAAGTAAAAAAAAATTTTTACCCCTGCCTCCCGATCCGTTCTTGTTAGGCCTCGTGCATTTCTATCTTGTAAATACTGTTGTTGTGTGAGGAGAGAAGGAAATGTTGATTAATTATTTTTCTAGCAGGTGCATTTGCAACAGGAGGAAAAACTTTTCTACTCTGGGAAGGCACGTATCGTTGAGGTTGTGCATGTGTAGGAGTGGGAGAAGAATGTCTTGAAACGGTTCCATATTTCTCTTCATACAGTAGTAGTAATGAGAAGCAATCATGAATATTTTGCACTTGTCGAATCTAAACAGTTCTAGAAATGAATCTAGTTGTTCAAAATGGGCAGCCAAGTTTCCTCATCTGTGGTCATCTGTGGCCTGAGAGTTCCATAATCGGTATGGGAGAACTGACTCCAAAGCGAAAGGCACGGTACTATCAGTAGGCTATTGTTTACGAAGAAATAACTGCTGTGCAATTTCTACTCTTGCCATGCCAAGAAGAAATATTTCAACGAAGTCCGCACGAAAAAGTTCATAGCAGCCAGTGTATTCCGTCTAATGTTCCGCCAATTCCTGTGCCAAATATTCGCAAACAGGTATCCACAATCTGCACTTTTCCTAATTCATCTGGAATATCATGAAGACGAAAATTATCTACTACATCCTCTAAACACCTGAGGCACTACTGACTCCGTTGTAGTAAATAGTTCCATGCTGAAGAACGAAATGGCTAACCCTGACGGAGCGTGAAGTAGTATAATGAATAAAGTTCTCCGCTGGACGTGTAGTGCAGGGAAGTTTACGTTAAGTCACGTTAGGGTTATTGGAAGGTTACTTGACGTAGCTAAAGTGTACCTAATCTTCAAAGTGCTAGAGTTTGTTTAGGTAAGACTCGCACGTGCAATAAATTCATTGAATATGGAACTTCTTTTTACTCAGCGTTCTTCATTATCTTGACTATCAGTACTATAACTTCGGTTTTAGTACATTAGTACCTTGAAGGCTCCTTATTAGAGCGGTAAACACAATATACCCTGGACTTAATGGAGACACTTAATGAAAGAGACTTAACGGCCAGACAGGGGTCTGACAATAATATGAACTGAGAAAAACGTACTCACTTTAAACCTTTTATTGGAAAATTCCTGGTATTATCCAACACACACTCTACAAATCACACGACTACTGAATATCCGAACTTTCGTAGAATCGCATAACAATAATTAAGAAGAACCTATCACATAAAACGAAGCTTACTTGGTATAGTTGAGCGCGCCTATATATACTGCATACCACCACGTCATGACTTACACTCGTTGCCACATATCATTCAGCGGGAGAAATAACATCTCGTTAAGTGAGAAGATAATTTGCATAGGAAAATAAAATAACAAGAGATAGTAAAATCAAAAGGAAACTGAATCTAGAGTACACGTTACAGTAGATGTTGTAAATGGTGGTACTGAAGACATCGCAGATCTTGATTAAATGAAAGGAGTCGGATCAATGAAGTCGGTGTCCGCTTCTGGAAAAGGAGTACTTATGACATCCTCACGGTATATGATAAAAAGCACGAATCTTAAGTCTCTGTTTAGATGTCAAATACACTGAAGAGCAATTGAATTAGAGATACCTGTCTAGTAACGTGTAGCACCACCTTTCGCCCTGATGACGGCAGCAATTCGTCTCGGCATGGACTCGACAAGACACCGGAAGCGTTGGGAAGCCATACGGATCCACGACCCCTGAACAAGCTCCTACAGTTCACGAAGATTTGATGGAGGAGGGTCAGAACCTCGAATACCTCTTTCGATGGTATCCCAGATGTGCTCGATGGAATTGGGGTCAAGTAACCTAGCTGGCCAAGGACGCGAGGTCACGTTCGTCAGTGGAGTGTTCATCCAACCATTCGGATACAATTTGGGAGCGGTGGCAAGGTGCATTGTCTTGTTGCAGGATGAGGTACCCAGTGGGATGTTGAAAACGCACAAACGGGAGCAAATGGTCGTCCAGGATATCCCGGTAACGTTGACCTGTGAGGGAGGATGTCACACGCACCAGGGGTCCCATTTCAGTCCACGTAAACAGTCCCCAGACGAGAATGCCACCCCACCAACTTGAAGAGTACTCTGCTGGAAAGAAGGATCCATAGCTTCATGTGGTTTGCGCCGCACTCGTATCCTGCCATTCGCATGTACCAACGTGAATCTCGACTCATTCAGTCCAAGCAACATTTTCCCACATGTCTAGAGTCCAGTGGCGATGTTCCCGCGCCCATGCTAGTCCTTGCACCCTGTGATGTGCGGTCAGCAGCATGGGACGTGGGACCTTGTGGGACGATGGCTTCTGTACCCCATAGCGAGGAGATGGTTCTGGATGGTGTGGCTGCTTGCACGTTTTTGTGCACCAGCATTAAATTGCCGAGTGATTTCTTTCACTGTGGCCCGTCTATCCGCTGTTACAATGCGAGCTAGCCGACGATGACCCCGCTCATCCACACGCTGTTGTCCACGGCAGTTGGCCTTTAGCGATGGTTTTACCGGATTCGATGTACTCACGGTGCACCCGTGACACAGTGGCTCGTGAAAATCCCTGTGCCTGCACGGCTTCCGAGATGGCCCCGACAATTTGCCCACGATCAAATGCGTTTAGATCCTTCGTCTTACCCATACTGCTTCCGACTCTTACTGATTCCCGTCGCATCACTCCTTATACTGTCGGATCGCTGCATGCGTCATGTCGTTTCCGTTTACAGGGCCGCCCACAGCGCCACATTTGCATAACGCCAGCTGTCTCTAATTCAATTGCTCTTCAGTGTATAACGCTGCAGATGCAGGTCGTATTATTAAGCTCCGATATTGCTGACATATGAAAAAGAAATGTTGGAAAATTAGAGCCTTTTACGTAGTTTTCGTCTGGGTTGCTTTAGCCGTTGAAACACTTACTATATCCTTCCAGAGAACATGGGTCTGCTTTGCCGAGACTTGGATGTGTTTATGAATAGTTCACCTGAAATTTTGATTTCATTTTGTGATGATCACGTGTAGCTTTCACATCCAAACATAGCCATGATAAAAAATGGGGTTAATACGAAAATTGCCATGAGAATAGAAAAAGAGCATTTGTAAATAATCAGGCATCAAAGTGGCACGAAACTTCTTGATAGCAGCAGTTTGGAAACTTTCTGTGAATAATGCAACGGAAGGGATTGACTAAATTTACCTGACAACTGTTTTCTTTTTCCACACTTGACATCTTTGGATTTCTGGCATTTCAGCTTTTCTTCATCAAAGCTTTTGCCTTTAGAACATCCTAGTATCCGTCCCGAATGACCGTCAAAGATGTAAAACAGATTGCAGAATTCTTCATGAGGCAGATACACGGAGTGATCAGAAACGGGTTTTTTATGTCCAGACTGAGGATTCGGAGTTAGGATATCGTCCGCGCTTTCAAGAAGAAAATTTTTACGCCAGCGTTCGCCATCGATATCTTCGCCTGATGATTCTTCGGCACCTCCTGTTTCAAAGTTGTATTCATTGATCTCAGCACACACAACGGCAAGAGCTGAAATTCGTTAAAATAAGCAATAAGCATCATGTATTAAAACATGCAATAAATACCATGCACAACAGAAAATCAATCTGCAAAAACTGTTTGTGTGATATGTGAATATTGTTTTGTTACAAATGTTGCTGATTGTACCAATAAAAGAACGATCTTTCATGTTTATGGCACGTTTTTGACATGTGAATTGTGTCAGTCGATCTGTTGCAATGGCAGCTTTAGGTTTATAAATCCTATTCGCAAAATTCTTTATTTTCTTCACGTAGCATTAACCATGATGATAATCCATACATTTTCGAGTTTTGCTGATGAAAGTTTTCCCGTTACGGCGTAAAGGTGCTATAATGCTCGGCACGACCTCTCTACTTCTGAAATTCAGACTAGAATAATTCTTGAATATATTTCAAATACGTGGAGATAATGTAAATAGACGATGTCATCGCTCTGTCCACGTTATTTCATAAACAATGCATAGCAACTGAAAAATTGTTCTTCCCACACCGCTGAGATCGAACCCCACATTTTATCAGTCAGCATCTGACAACACAAATCCGTATTGATGGGTTTAGCAACTGATGTGTCGCCATCTGGTGGCATTCAACAGAGCAAGCTATTTAATTACATCTGATAAGTCCAAAGGGCGATAGAAATGGTGAATATATTTCAAGATATATATGTGTAGTCAAATGCTGACTGATAAACCACACATAACCCTGTGAACTGTTGTTAGTGTAGGTTAAAGCGAACGCACTCGGCTATTTATCGAGAGATCTGAGATTCGATCCCAACGTTGTCGGAAGAACAATTTTTCAGTTGCTATGCGTTGTTTATAAAATAACATGGACAGAGCGATGACATTGTCTATTTAGAAGAATTCTTGTTTTCATTGAATACCAAGAAAAAAGATTAAAACTTTCCAAGCATTTCTTATTTTGCATAAAGTAATTTTCTCGCCCAGCCGATCAATCATATATTTATATTTGGCATAATATCTCTGCTTCTAAAAATTTAATCTAAAAAGTGCTTGAAGTGCTTTTTTTCTATTCCTTAGCTATGATCATTAATTAGATTGTTTATACATTTTCCTGCTTTTCTAATGCAACATTTTCCTTTCGGCGGAGTAGATATATTCTGGCGTGTGCATTTCGCACGATATCTCAGCAACTAACAGTCTGTATACAATAATTCATTTTGTCTTGGACAGTTGTAAACATGACCAAGATTATCTATCCCTGCTTTGCACTCCCAATATTTCCGCCAGGCGGCGCGAACATGTGTTTACATTTAGTAAGAATATTCCCACTTCTGATATTCAGATTGAAAACATTCTTCACAAGCCCAATATTTTTCGCATGTTTTCGATTTTCCATGCACCCAATTTTGCTGACACGCGTTTTGTAAAGAAAGAAAAAAACGAGCTGTTGATCACATTACACAATTCGGCGGCATCTTTCTTGTACATAATATTTGTTGACTCGTGGCAGCACGGTTTGAGATTGTGACCTTCCAGACGCAGCATCTCACAGATCCGCGTACATCTTAGAATGTCTCTGATGCATTTTTAGTAAAGTTCTGTGATATCAGAATCTTAGACTCAAGGGAGATTTATCGTCAAATTGCCCAACCCATTTTGACTGCTATTTTGGAATAACAAAAACGCAGATGCTATCTTTGAAATTCCGTAACAAGAAATGCAGTATCGTCGTGTGTCGGAATAATTACTGGGCACACTAAACATCCGTTTCTTATTTACATAGTCTGAAACATTCATAACAACACAATATGTAACATCAGAAATCTTGAGAAAAATAGTATAATTCATGTCTTGCTTTTATAAGTTTGATAGAGTCATAAACTGTGTTGAATGTGAACAGATATTCAACAGTTATGGCAGACTAACTCAGCTGGCATTATTCTGATTTGCAAATTATGCAAGTGAACATCAATCTGTTCTTTAGCGTCTTTTCCACCTAACAAGCCTTGTGGAATGAATGAAAACTAAAAGCAACAAGTTAGGACGTTAGCAATGCCAATTCCAGATTTGAAGTTGTTACTCCTAACATGCAATGACTGAAAATAAACACTGTTTCTTGTGGTTTCCTGAAATACTAATGAGCATTTTGGCCGTTTACAAAATGATTTCAAACAAACGTGCCAAAATGACTTTATAAAGCTAAAACTTAGCACAACTTCAAAAATTTGCCAAAAAAAGTAACAGCATCAAAGAATGAAATATATATATATATTAATATATAAATATGGGATGTAAGGTCAGGTGATGCGTAACATCACAGCCTCTCCTTGACAAATGTCAACCCCGCCTTCTCGTGGTACATCCTGTTCCCACTAAAGGGGCTCTGACGACCGCCAATAGCGGTATAACTATACCATCGGGATTAGAGGAAATGCTATCGCACACTCACCAACCCGCTTGGCCAGCGTGGTGAGTTATGGCCAAACCCCTCCAAAATGACTCCACAACTTAAATCTTGGCCCTCAGTCTCCAGCAGCTGGAATGTACCTGGCCAAGGCAGCGGCCAGTGCGACATGAAGGCAGAGGGTGCTAAGAATCCCCGGAGGACCGGACTAGGCTGCCATCTGATGCTGACCTTGGCTACGTATAACGGACGCTCCCTATCTTCGGATTCAAGGCTTCTTGAATTGGAAGAGGAACTACAAAGGATCAAGTGGGACATCGTCGGGCTAAGTGAGGTAAGGAGAAAAAGAGAAGATCTCATTGAACTGAAAAGTGGACATCTCTTCTACTATCGTGGGACAGATACTGGCAGAACTAGTGGTGTTGGATTTATAATAAACAAGAAACTGAAGGACAAAGTTGCAGAAGTTGAAAGTTCCTCTGACAGAGCTGCACGACTCGTTATCCAACTCTCGAGAAGATACAAGGCTCAGATTATTCAAACTTATGCACCCACCACAAGTCATGCTGAAGAAGAAAGTGAAGAATTTTGTGAGGAAATTCGTGATCTAAATAATAAAGGTAAGCAGCACTTGAAGATAATTATGGGAGATTTCAATGCAAAAATAGGGCAACGGCAACAGAATGAAACTTCAGTAGGTAAATTCGGTCACGGCAACAAAAACCAGCGTGAAAATACTCTCGTTGAGTTTGCAGAGGCAGAAGGGTTTTTCATCTTGAACTCCTTTTTCAAGAAAAAGCCACACAGGAAATGGACATGGAGACATCCAAATGGGACGACAAGTGAAATTGATTTTATTATGTGTAACAAAAAATTCGTCATAGAAGACTGCAGTGTGCTAAACAAGTTCAACACAGGCAGTGACCATAGATTGGTGAGATGTAAGATGCACCTCAACACTAAACTCGAACGTAGCAAGCTCATAAGACAAATAAAATGTATTGACATAACCAACCTTAAAAAACACCATAATACCTTCAAATTGGAACTGAAGAACAGATTCTCTGCTTTAGAAGGCCTAACATCGGAAGAAGTGGATATTTCTGAAGTTAACAGAAAAGTAACCAAAGCTCTTATGGAAACAGCAACAAAATTAGCTGGGTCTAAGAACAAATTGCATGTGAACAAATTATCAGGAAAAACCAAAATTTTGATGCAAAAAAGAAGAGAGATGAGGACAACTAAAGAAGATGTGACTTCCAAAGTGGAATATATAGAGCTATGCAAGACAGTACGAAAAAGTATCACTGAAGACGTAAGGAAATTCAACTGTGAACTAGTAAGGAAAGCAATTGAAAACAACCAAAGCCTAAAGATAGCAAAGGGACATCTCAGTAAGGGAAAAAAACAGATTATGGCACTGAGAAAAGAAGATGGTTCTGTAACAAGAAATAGAGGCGAAATTTTGACAAGAGTGAAAGATTTCTACTCCAAATTATATGAAAGGGATGATACATGTACTCCAGACATCATGAAAGGTACCAGAGTTCATCCAGTCCTTCCAGCAGAAGTTGCACATGCAATCAAGAACATGAAGCGGGGAAAAGCTCCAGGAGAAGATGGAATTACTGTAGACATCATACAAGAAGCAAGTTTAGAAATCGAAACAATACTCGCCCAAATTTTCATTCAATGCCTTAATGAAGGGAAAATTCCTGAGGATCGGAACAACGCTACAATGATCTTGCTACATAAAAAAGGTGACATTGAGGATCGCAGGAACTACAGACCTATCAGCCTCCTATCAGTGGTTTATAAAATCTTCACTAAAGTTCTTTCACACCGTTTGAAGGTAACACTGGACATGGCTCAACCGAGAGAACAAGCTGGATTCAGGAGTGGCTATAGCACAATAGATCATATCCACGTACTGAGAGAACTAACTGAAAGAGCAAGGGAATATGAACTTCCATTGTGCATGGCTTTTATCGATTATGAAAAAGCCTTTGATTCGGTGAAACCATCAGCAGTTGCAATGGCTCTGAAATCCTGCGGTATTGAAGATGCATACATTAATATTATTAATAACATCTATGAAAATGCAAGTGCAAAGATTCTGCTATTTGAAAATACAACACACATAAAAATTGGAAAAGGAGTGAGACAAGGTGACACCATATCTCCGAAGCTCTTTAATGCTACATTGGAAAATGTCTTTCAATCACTGAACTGGGAAAACAAAGGGATAAAGATTAATGGAGATTATCTAACCCACCTTCGTTTTGCTGAGGACATAGTTATTTTTGCAACTACCCCATCGTAACTACATAGTATGATGCAGGAACTTGCTGACAAGAGTAAAGAAGTGGGATTAAAAATGAACTTTCAGAAGACAAAAGTGATGTTCAATGCTTTTACAAGAAATGAAGATTTATCGATTGATGGAGAAAAAATGGAGATAACAGACACGTACGTTTATCTTGGACAGCAGATATCAAGTGAGGGTCACATTAGTGAAGAAATTAATCGGCGTACAAAACTTGCCTGGAGAGCTTTTGGAAGAAACAGCATAATTTTAAAGAGCAATATGCCATTATGTCTTAAAAGAAAAGTGTTTTATCCATGCATCCTTCCAGTGCTTACGTATGGTGCAGAGACGTGGACCTTAGCTAAAAGAGACATACAAAGGCTGCAGACAACTCAAAGCAGCATGGAGAGGTGCATGCTTGGTGTAACCAGGAGAGATAAGAAGAGGAACTCGTGGATCCGAAAAATGACAAGAGTGGAAGACATCATGATCAGAGTTAAATCCCTGAAATGGCAATGGGCTGGACATACTGCCAGAAGAACAGACCATCAATGGACAGCCGAAATTTTAGATTGGATTCCAAGGGACAGGAAAAGACCCAGAAAAAGACCACATGGAAGATGGGTGGATGAAATTCGAAAGTATGCGGGAGTGACATGGAGGAGACTGGCACAAGACAGACCGTTGTGGAGGAAACTTGGGGAGACCTTCGTCCAGCAGTGGATTGATAATGGTTGACAATGATGATGATGATATAAATATATCACTTTTCTTCCGTAAGATTTTCGTAAGCTCTTGGTAAGTTGTTTTGTCGATGTTGTACCATGAATCCATGAATCTTTAGACGTATTTCCCGACTACTTCAACTTACTTAGCACGTGCTCATTGCAGCTTTGTAAATCATTGGTAGTAAAAGTCTCTGTCCTGCAAACCACGCTTTCTGGACTCTGGAGCTCTACATCTCTGAAACAAAAGGACTTCAGGATGGCACGGGACGAAACATATTGTCCATAGACTCTAAAGATTCACTCGTGAAAATTGGTTGAAGCAATTTTCTCTTCAGTTTAAGGTCCAATCACTGTTAGGTTTTAAACATTTGCTGCGTTTCCTGCCGTTACTGATGAACGGAAAAACTGAACTTCCTAAATTCCAACTACTGACATCCAAGTCACAACCTCATATACTACCAAAGGATGATGCAATATTCAGAAGCATTGTCAACATCCATAGGTTGCCTTACACTCGGGTTTAGGAATTTCGGAATGCCTTTCGTACACGTTTATTTCACAAATAAAAAGCTGCACTCAGAAGAGTCAAAACTGACTGTGTTTAGCATTTGAACACTACATGACGCAGCAAGAATCTGAAAACATATTTCACACCACGAAACCATTAGAGCCTATAGTGTCACGCTCGATACCCGGAAATACCACTCGAAAGAAAGATAGATAGATACAACATTGTTACGTGTAAGCATTTTGGGAAACGTGTTGTTTTAAGAGAAAACCATTGAAGTATGAAATAATAATAATAATAATAATAATAATAATAAATCAAATAATCAGAAGGATGAATGTGATGTCGTCAAAATGCGATGCGGTGAATTCAGTTCTTGTACGCTTAAGCCCATATCAGGACAAATATGTTTTGGGGTACTTTTTCTCTGAATATTGCGGAGATGAATTTGTATCCTTTGACAAACTGTTGCTTAGCCACCGAGTATTCTGTCTCTCTTCTTCTTTTTTTTAAGTCTGAATATTCCGCGGTTTATTGCAGAAGGGTGAAAAACTGTCTCAAACCATCGTGTGAGGAGCTGTTTCATATTTACTTCCACAAAATGTTTCGCGACATTATGCCGTATTGGAGTACGGTGCGGATGACGCTGTATAGCGCCATAATCCCTTTCGGCTGTCTTCAATTTTACAACGGCACTTGAGATACTACATTTCTTATGCTACAGAAACCCAGAATGTGTTGCAATGTATTTTGAAGTGACCTTGGCTTGAAGACGGATGACAAAACGTTGCTTAGCTTCAGCTTCCCATACATTAAATGTCATTTTATGAGAAAATTGACAGAGTTAAGTGGGGATTACGGAACTACGCACGTCATCTTCACCCTGCTCGAACGTCGCACTACGCTACGAAGCGGCCTGGAGCAGACAAAGGGTTAAAGCGTTCGGAGACTTTCGTCCTAAAATTCTGAACCCTTCCCATTTTGCAAGGCATGCAATGTTTAATCAGTTACTATCACAGAAGATAAAGCTTTTGCCAAGAACAGTATCAGAAAGTAAAATAGGCGGAATCATGATATAATCTAACAACACATGAGAATTCCTTATGTCTCACGTACAGAGAAAACCCTCACTGGGTGGAGGAATTTTTCATTGCCACTACAGCTGGTAAGAGGGCTGTTCAGCCAGTAGAAGTAAACAGCTTTAAAACTAGAACATGCTATGCATTTGTGGCCACTCTACTCTGCGCCCACTGGAAAGCGCTGCGAGCTCATCTTTTCTCTCGAGGAGACACTGACGTAAAAAGATACAGAGACTTCGTAGATTTCATTCCAGCGGGACGTAGTGTTTGAAAGCCTCTTCTAATTTATATTCCGTGATTATGCATAATTAAATGTAGCAATGGAAATTATGCATTTGTGTGAGTGACAGACTAAATCATGTTATTTCGTTTTACGAGAAGCAGTCCATGTCTAGATTTGTTCTGTGCCGTCTTGAGTCTTATACCTGACATCATTATTCTATGAAGATAATTCCGATGAGACGTTGATCTGTAGTTGGGAAGCCTACAAGCTTATGATGAGTTCTGCGGAGATCTTCATAGTGTGCATAAAACATACAGGCCACGGCCTATATGTTTCATTGACTGTGTGTGTATTATCCTCCCCGTCCTCTGTTTCGTGTTCCACAGATTAATTCGTCATTATATTTAGCAAGGTGAATGGCCGTCCCTGTGTCCAAGTATTTAGAGGTGCGAGTTATCAGTATTGCACCTAGATTTGAGCCAGATAAAACATGAATAGTGCGTTTGTCCCACTGCGCTGTTTCTTTCCCTCCCTCTGGGACCAGTGGGTGTAAGTTAGATACTGGGAACTTCTTGTAGCCTTAGATTATCATGTTAAATCCTGGAGGGGTGGGAGGGAGAGAAGCAAGGACGCCACAGAGTTTTCGAATGAAACATACATACACGAGTTTTGACTCAAATGAGGCTATGGCAATATAAAATATAATAGTCATTGAACATGTTTTAGCAAAACGAAATCCTATAGCTAAGATTCACTGATGACTAACAAAATGTCCGTCATAGAGAAGGCAGTATCATGTACAAGAAAATTTCAAATTTAAAAAGCACATCATAATAAGATGCGTAAAATGTGCTTAAGTGCTCGTCGTAGATGACTCCATAGCTGCCAACCATAAAGATTTAAAAATAGGGAGATTTTCCGAGCATCTTATACGTACAAAAAGAATAAGAAATTATAAAGATGCTTTTATGGGTAATTTGGGGAAACTGCACAAGTGTTGCATATTTTCATAGAATTCATATAAAACAGTCCCAATTACAACAAAATAAATCGACCTTTCGAGGAGAAACTCAAGGCATGATTTTGTTTTCGCAAAAAATTTTTGGTTGTGAGCGATTTCGAACATTTCTGGTCCCGACAACACGATTTTGCTATCAAAACGTTTCCTCTCACGTAATCAATAGTTGATGATTTAAACAAGGTTCTGATTATTTAACTTTGCTGAAAACTCTCACGCACTATATATTTGAATCAAATTGATAGCATTAGTCTTGACAGCTTATCATACCTATTAAGCATTTTGCTCTTTTCTTAAATCAAAATTAAATTTTAAAATTGTTACTTCCCGATACGTCCACGATATAATGTTTTCGCGGGAAAGCTAGTACAAGTAAAAATCTCTATATGTACGTCCCCAAATCACTGGATTTACTTTGTGGAAAAGTACAAAATTCACGCAGAAAATCTTCCGTAATGAAACATATATCCGATGTAAAATTATTTTTTTAGATCGCCTCACGAAATAACTGAGCACTATTTGAAACAGAAAATTTAAGCAGAATGGTTTTAATAGCGAATGGTATCCAACAAAAGCCAAAAAAATAATTATTCAGACGGATGTTGAGAAAGCAAACCGCGTTACACATAGAAATACACACTTTCTCTAGCAGCAGAATTATGCATTACAAAAAAATAAAAAAATATACACAAAATTTCCTTCATGGCGGAAACTATTCGACAGAACTATTCTGCATCTGATGGGTGCAAAACTGTTTGGCATCAACCAAACACTGAGTTTGATCTTAAACACGTTTGTAGTAGTCAAACATGGAGGCGTACATAACATGGATTAGGCGTGCATGTCTGTAATTCCCAGGAAACTTAATTTATCGAAAGCAATTTGAATGCCCGGGATCATATTGAAATTTTGCGGTGTAATTTTCATCAGTGCCAACAAATTAGCTATTGTAGATATAGTTTGTTTCAACAGGATAAAGATCTGAAGCATCCTGCGAAGGCTACTAAAGAATGGCTGCTATGCGATGTTAGGAGAACATTAACTACACCTCCTCAATCTGTTAATATTAATGTAATGAAAAATTTGTGGCATCTTTTGGATTTAAAAAACAAAAAACACTACACCATGATTCCATGAAAACAGAGTTAGCAAGAGCTCTTAACTGCGAATGGGCGAAAATTATTGCAATAACTGCTCGAAATCTCGTCTCCTCCAGGAATAGGAGATTTCATGTTCTGTTGTTTTGTACAAATGACGTTGCAAATTTTCTCAGGTTTTTTTTTCGTTTCAGTATTGTTTACTCCCAATTCTACAATGTCTGCGTACTATTTGTTTTATTTCTCTTCCTTTTTTGTCAATAATAGTTTGAAAATCGTTGGTGTGCAGATATATAATACACCCACTGTATATACTTTTCATTTTTCCTGGTGCATAATTTTCCAGCTACACGATGTAAACATGTGTTTGCAATTGTCACTTCATGTTTCTAGAAGAAGTGAAATCCCTGACGACCCTTACGGACGAACGCAATGATGGATATCTAAGTACATCGCGGTTCACAATGTAAGGAACTTCAACAAAAATTTAAATATCTCAAGAAATTACTTTTGGGATTTAAAGAAAGTTTCAGATGATATTTAATACTGCATATATTAGTTGAAATAAAGAATATGGCTTAATACTTTTCCACCACAAAATAAAATTTTCAATTGAAGAACATATTGAAAACATTTTCCAATTATAAAAAATTACAGATCACCGCAGATGTTGAAACTTACACGGTTTTGTAAAGAGTATGATTACTACTTACAACAATACGGCTCTTGTTTCTAAAACGGTTTATAATGACGAAGGCTGCAAGTCCAACTTCTATATGAGAGCATTTTTCAGCTTATGCTGGGTCTTTGGAGGAGTTCAGACTTATAATTCGCTAAAGTACCTCACGAATGCTCAATGAGATTTAGATCTAGAGACTTCGCTGGCTAATCCACTTTCAGTGTACTTTCACTCTCATGGTATTCCTCCACTATCTGAGCTCTATGTGGAAGAGCGTTGTCATCCATAAAAAACGCATTTCGACCCAATGGCACCTCTAAAAAGTCTTCCATGAGGCTTAAGGACTTCGTTTATGTGTGTTAGGGCAGTTAGAGTTTCTCCAGAGAAGTGTGGTCATTGATAGTGATAGCATACTGAACCAAAAAGCCTCTCCCACTAAAACTACCCGTTCCCATGATATTCAGGGGGTGATAACGTGTCCACCCTCTTTCCAGGTGCATTGGGAAATAGAATCACTAACTATGTTATATCGTGATTTATCCGAAAACAGAACCTGTACCCACTAATCATTGGTCCAATCGAGGTGCTGCCTGTTCCATTCCAGTCATGTCCTCCGATTGGCTGAGGCCCACTTCAGGCCTCCTAACATATGACTTTTCATGAAGTTTTCGGAACCCAGTAACTGTAGGAACTGCTCTTCCAGTTGGCGCACTGAGATCATTTTGTTGCGCCTTGCAGATACAGGAAGCGATCATCTTGAACTCTTGTTACTCTGGGCCTAAATTGGTTCGTTCTTTTAGAGCATGTTCCAGTAAAAATTCCCAAGAGTCTGGAAGTCAAACTTTCCGCCGCATTCATGTATCTAAAAACATCTCTGTGCGATTTTCCTGTTGCCTTCTGTTCGATGACTACTTACCTTTGGTCATGGTACAATTGGTTTCTCTTTGCATTTTAGAAAAGCCGTAATCGGAAACGTTCGATATAGCAGTTCTTAATGGGGAATAAGAAACTCCTCTTCCAGAAAATGCTTTCATCTTCACGTCAATTTCTATATCGCAGTCTTTTCCATGGATAAATGCAAATTTAATACACTACAAAATGAGAGTATTTTCGGCTAAATATCCTCTGAAACTTTCGTTAAATTCCAAAAGGGATTTTTTGAGGTATTTGTAATTTGTTTTGTTTCCTTAAATTATGAACAGCAGTTTACAAAGAGAAGTACAAACCGTCGGTTTGTGTATGTGTGTGCTGTACGTTGGGCGGTGGTCTAGGGTGCGGGCTTCTGAACTGAGTTTAAAAACCTAAAGTGATATGATATGTATATACAGCGAACATAGAAAAGTCCCTTTAGCCTGGAATAACTTGCGAACGGAGAGAGGTACAGTTATGCAAGTGAGATAACGGTATAGTAAAGTGACTACGTCCGATCGAATGCAACCAATAGCAGCGCCTCTAGTGGCGAAATGCGGACGTTAACTATTGCAAATCGAAAACGAAAAGAGATACAGCACAATTTTCAATTACAAAGTTGTAGAGCATCAATTAATTAGTACAAAACGACATTTGTTTTACACAGATAAGTTAAATTGTTGTCTGAATATCCTAAAATGTCCGAAATCGATGCGCGACCTTTTGTGTGAACGTTTGAAGGGAACAGGAATAGGTATGGCAAATACACATAATTTATTGCCTAAATGCGTACTTATGTCAATACAGTTTGAGGACGTCAGACAAAACAAAAACAAAAAAGGCAAACTGGCGCAGAGTGATAAAAAGTTAATGTCGAGTATGTTCGAAGAGTTCGCCATTGCCCACGATACACATTTGTATTCGTGAAAGTAACTCTACTCTGCATGCATATTCGTCAGCATGGAAGGTGTCACACTATTGCAAGCATCTGTAACACGACAACATAGATCCAGCAGACTTGTACGCGCTGTTGCATACACCTGATTTTTTACGTAACCCCAGAAATCCAAGCTCACCATTCTCACACAGCGTACGTAGACCTAAACTTTTGATCAGGGTAGATTCTGCTACTGGTTTTTATATCGTAGGTACGGTACAACGTCACAATCTGCATTTGCATACGTGAATAAGCAGATTCGAATCGTCGCACATCGATTTCGGATATTTTATTTGCGAAATGTGAATATGCAGATTCGAATCGTCGCACATCGATTTCGGATATTTTATTTGCGAAATGTGAATATGCAGATTTGAATCATCGCACATCGATTTCGGATATTTTATTTGCGAAATGTGAATATGCAGATTCGAATCGTCGGACATCGATTTCGGACATTTTATTTGCGAAATGTAAATATGCAGATTCGAATCGTCGCACATCGATTTCGGATATTTTATTTGCGAAATGTGAATATGCAGATTCGAATCGTCGCACATCGATTTCGGATATTTTATTTGCGAAATGTGAATATGCAGATTCAAATCGTCGCACATCGATTTCGGACATTTTAGGGTATTCAGGCGACAATTTATCTTATCCGTGTAAAATAAATGTCGTTTTGTACTAATTAATTGATGCTCTACGACTTTGTAATTGGAAATTTTGCTCTATCTCTTTTTGTTTTCGATTTGCAATGGCTAACTTCCGCATTTCGCCACTAGGAGCGCTGCTATTGGTTGCATTCGATCGGGCGCAGTTGCTTTACTATACCCTTATCTCACTTGAATAACTGTACCTCTCTCCGTTTGCAAGTTATTCCAGGCTAAAGGGACTTTCCTATGCACCCTGTATATAAAGTCATCGTCAGTATAAAACGATCTGGAGTTCCAAAACACTCTGTCGCTTTGAAAATCCTGATGAAAAAAATGTGATTTTTACAGAAAAAATTGAATCATTATAAACTTATGCAGAAAAATAATAAGTTTCTTTAGAAAATAAAATGGCTTATTAGTCTGC
Organism: Macrothele yani; assembly: GCA_039090855.1. Classification (NCBI taxonomy): domain Eukaryota; kingdom Metazoa; phylum Arthropoda; class Arachnida; order Araneae; family Macrothelidae; genus Macrothele; species Macrothele yani. The sequence goes on along the minus strand of CM077025.1, from coordinate 76,523,551 downwards.
ATTCACAGCGAAAAACATTTCATCATTGAGCGAATCCAGCCCTCTTGGTTGGTTTCTACCTCAAACGTGAACTGGTGGTAACTGTCTTACTAGGTTAGTCGGTATCACTTTTATTGGCGTTCGAGCCATCAAGGTCTCGATCCTGACCGCTGGCAAGGGAAAGAATTTCTTCGCTTCATACGTCAAAAAGATGTCCTGCAATGCGTCCGATGCATTTCGGCTTCAAAAAAGTGAAAAAAGAAGTGTCTTCTCTAAAGGGACTGCAAAAGTCGAAGTTTCCGGAAACTCAGGATTTTTTGTACAAAAACAGAAAAAAATACTAAACTGACATTTCCTAAAAAAAAGCAAAAAAAAAAAAAAAAAAAAAAAAAAAGAAAGAAATTCCCGACAGTGGAACATTTGTCGTAATACTGAAGTTCCCGCGGAAACTTTTGTAAACGGAAATTTCGTTAAAAGTCAGAGACCTATTGGCAATTTTGCTGCACGTTACTTTCAGAAATTTTCCGTAAATTCACATCACTCACTTTTTTACCACTTGAATATCAAAAATCGCCTTTTGACACACATTTTTAGGTGAAAAGTCATAATAAAAACACTCAATGCTACCAAGCAATTTTTCGATGAAGCATTAGCATAAAAACTGTTGGCAACATTTATTCAAATTCCCTAATTTTATTAAAATTTACTGTGAAATGAACCTTCTACGGCAACTATTTCTTTTTTCTTATTTGCAGTTAAAGTGAAAATTAAATCTTAGAACAAATTATCAATTTTTAAATCAATTAGTAACGGAAATTATAAAGATTGGCTGTGGTAGCTCTAATTTAGCCGCAACTGAAGCAGCATGGGTACGCCGCATGAATAAATGTTAAAAGAAGAGTTAAAGAAAAAGAACTCCCACCTGCAGGTAACAGCCAATGCCATAAGTAGGTACGCTGTCGCATCGTTTAGGACCGCCGACGTGGACGGTTACCGCTAAGAAGAGGCCAGACCAGAGACTTAACCTTCTTTGTACATCTCTCATATGACGTCCGTCCTCTATCATCCGAACTACGATAGTAGGGCACCTGGAAATTCTCACATACTCCACAAACACGCAGAGAACGAAACATCCACGCACCCCACAGAGATTAAAACCCTTCATTTTCCCATAGACGATAAATGGATGAAATTGCGATAGGTAAATTTGTTCATAGAGAAACCTGACTTACTGCTGACGTAATATGACGTAATATTTAAGAAGAATGACCTAAGGTACAGTTTCAAAGATTGATCTACAAGAGATAATAAACGAAGAAGTGAGCAAATCTTTCAGCTCTCATTATTTTTTAAAACATTCCTTTAAACCATGAATTAATTTATACTACAAACTGCAGCTTCGAAACACATAAGTACACCAAGACTGCAGTCGAAAAATTAAAACAACTTTTTCCTTTTAATGCATGTTAAATATTCAGTACATCGCAAATATGCTAATTCGCTGATTCATTGAAATGATTTTATTGCAAATACGTCATTCACAGTTAATTGTTTCATATAATTCTGACATGACCAATTATTTCTAATAATAATTTCACAATGATTTTCTTTTCTTCTTCTTTTTTTTTGTGTGTGTTGGGGGGGGGGGGGGTTAAAGGCCACCGCAAGCAACTCAGTGGGTTATAAGCAGTCGCCCGTCCCTAATTTAGGGCCACTGGTTCCAGGGAAGGCACAGAGCTAGTGCCGCAAGGCAAGTACACCACCCATGCCTCATCCAAAACTTGTACCCAGACCCATGCCAGACGAATAGTTAGAATCCAGCACCACCAGACTGGATTTAACTATTTAACTATACATTTGAAAAATCGCGAAATTACTGTTGTGGAAGCTTATTTTAATAGCATAGCCTTATACTACACGTGGAGGGGGGGGAATAATTTACAGGGAAGCCTACGAAACGCAGGCGCTAGGCCCCGCGATTTGGACGGCACTAAAAATAACTTTTTTTTTCTTTTCTTTTTTTCATTATTTTTCAAGAAAAAAAACATAAAATGTAGGGGAATAAATTCGCTGTGCTGGGTTTTGAGGGCACAATTCCTCTCGAACTCCGTATGGCATCTACAAGAATTAATTTATTATCTTGAATGCAGCTATCTAAAAATAATTTCAGAATACCATTACTTAATACTGCACTGCAGTTGAACTCAGATATTGATGTGTTATTTCGGCAGATTTGCTTAGAATCCAATTCACATTTTACTACTTAATTAGGTATTCAATATGACGAGGTCGCCCATCTTTTCCTTAACATTTCTTTTTTCTTATTCAGTAAAGTTTCAAAGGCAAACGCGAGATTGTTATCATTCTAGTAAAATGGCATTCGAAAAACTTGTTTTACGAGACATGCTAATCGATTTTATTCATGTTGGTATTCTTAAGAACTGTCCGTGGAGAGGAATCTGATGATACGCGATAGCAAATCCCAGACTGTATGCAGCATGTAAAACCTAGTATTGTGCTTCAGTGACCATCTTTATAAAAGTTCTTTTCTTTCTGAACTGATTTGTAACGTTCGCTTGTTCGTCCCCGTTAAATGCTCTAAGTAGACGGGCAGTAGCTGAATGACTTTTAAGCTTCACTTAACTCATCAGAACTGAGCGCGCATCGACATGACCGGATCTAAAGATCCCAATAACCCCCTTATCCGAAATTCCTGTCCATATGCTGACCTTGGCTACGTATAACGGACGCTCCTTATCTTCTGATTCAAGGCTTCTTGAATTGGAAGAGGAACTACAAAGGATCAAGTGGGACATCGTCGGGCTAAGTGAGGTAAGGAGAAAAGGAGAAGATCTCATTGAACTGAAAAGTGGACATCTCTTCTACTATCGTGGGACAGATACTGGTTGAACTAGTGGTGTTGGATTTATAATAAACAAGAAACTGAAGGATAAAGTTGTAGATGTTGAAAGTTCCTCTGACAGAGCTGCACGACTCGTTATAAAACTCTCGAGAAGATACAAGGCTCAGATTATTCAAACTTATGCACCCACCACAAGTCATTCTGAAGAAGAAATTGAAGAATTTTATGAGGAAATCCGTCATCCAAATGATAAAGGTAAGCAGCACTTGAAGATAATTATGGTAGATTTCAATGCAAAAATAGGACAACGGCAACACAATGAAACTTCAGTAGGTAAATTCGGTCACGGCAACAGAAACCAGCGTGGAAATACTCTCGTTGAGTTTGCAGAGGCAGAAGGGTTTTTCATCTTAAACTCCTTTTTCAAGAAAAAGCCACACAGGAAATGGACATGGAGACAATAAAAGGGGACGACAAGCGAAATTGATTTTATTATGCGTAACAAAAAATTCGTCATAGAAGACTGCAGTGTGCTAAACAAGTTCAACACAGGTAGTGACCATAGATTGGTGAGATGTAAGATCCACCTCAACACTAAACTCGAACGTGGCAAGCTCATAAGACAAACAAAATGTATTGACATAACCAACCTTAAAAAACACCATAATACCTTCAAGTTGGAACTGAAGAACAGATTCTCTGCTTTAGAAGGCTTAACATCGGAAGAAGTGGATATTTCTGAAATTAACAGAAAAGTAACCAAAGCTCTTATGGAAACAGCAACACAATTAGCTGGGTCTAAGAACAAGTTGCATGTGAACAAATTATCAGGAAACCCCAAAATGTTGATGCAAAAAAGAAGAGAGATGAGGACAACTAAAGAAGATGTGACTTCCAAAGTGGAATATATACAGCTATGCAAGACAGTACGAAAACGTATCACTGAAGACGTAAGGAAATTCAACTGTGAACTAGTAAGGAAAGCAATTGAAAAACAACCAAAGTCTAAAGATAGCAAAGGGACATCTCAGTAAGGGAAAAAAAGAGATTATGGCAGTGAGAAAAGAAGATGGTTCTGTAACAAGAAATAGAGGCGAAATTTTGACAAGAGTGAAAGATTTCTACTCCAAATTATATGAAAGGGATGATACATGTACTCCAAACATCATGAAAGGTACCAGTACCAGAGTTCTTCCAGTCCTTCCCAGCAGAAGTTGCACATGCAATCAAGAACATGAAGCGGGGAAAAGCTCCAGGAGAAGATGGAAATTACTGTAGACATCATACAAGAAGCAAGTGGAGAAATCGAAACAGTACTCGCCCAAATTTTCATTCAATGGTTTAATGAAGGGAAGATTCCTGAGGATTGGAACAACGCTACAATGATCCTGCTACATAAAAAAGGTGACATTGAGGATCGCAGGAACTACAGACCTATCAGCCTCCTATCAGTGGTTTATAAAATCTTCACTAAAGTTCTTTCACACCGTTTGAAGGTAACACTGGGCATGGCTCAACCGAGAGAACAAGCTGGATTCAGGAGTGGCTATAGCACAATAGATCATATCCCCGTACTGAGAGAACCAATTGAAAGAGCGAGGGAATATGAACTTCCATTGTGCATGGCTTTTATCGATTATGAAAAAGCCTTTGATTCGGTGAAACCATCAGCAGTTGCAATGGCTCTGAAATCCTGCGGTATTGAAGATGCATACATTAATATTATTAATAACATCTATGAAAATGCAATTGCAAAGATTCTGCTGTTTGAAAACACAACACACATAAAAATTGGAAAAGGAGTGAGACAAGGTGACACCATATCTCCGAAGCTCTTTAATGCGACATTGAAAAATGTCTTTCAATCAATGAACTGGGAAAACAAAGGGATTAAGACTAAAGGAGATTATCTAACCCACCTTTGTTTTGCTGATGACGTAGTCATTTTTGCAACTACTCCATCAGAACTACAGAGTATGATCCAGGAACTTGCTGACAAGAGTAAAGAAGTGGGATTAAAAATGAACTTTCAGAAGATAAAAGTGATGTTCAATGTTTTTACAAGAAATGAAGATTTGTCGATTGATGGAGAAAAGCTAGAGATAACAGACACGTATGTTTACCTTGGACAGCAGATATCAAGTGAGGATCACATTGATGAAGAAATTAATCGGCGTACAAAACTTGCCCGGGGAGCTTTTGGAAGAAATAGCAAAATTTTCAAGAGCGATATGCCATTATGTCTTAAAAGAAAAGTGTTTGATCAATGCATCCTTCCAGTGCTTACGTATGGGGCAGAGACGTGGACCTTAACTAAAAGAGACATACAAAGGCTGCAGACAACTCAAAGCAGCATGGAGAAGGTGCATGCTTGGTGTAACCAGGAGAGATAAGAAGAGGAACTGGTGGATCCGAAAAATGAGAAGAGTGGAAGACATCATGATCAGAATTAAATCCCTGAAATGGCAATGGGCTGGACATACTGCCAGAAGGACAGACCATCGATGGACAGCCGAAATTTTAGATTTAATTCTAAGGGACAGGAAAAGACCCAGAAGAAGACCACATGGAAGATGGGTGGATGAAATTCGAAAGTATGCGGGAGTGACATGGAGGAGACTGGCACAAGACAGACCGTTGTGGAGGAAACTTGGGGAGACCTTCGTCCAGCAGTGGATTGATAATGGTTGAAAATGATGATGATGATGATGATATACTGTAGATCTTAGTGGAAGATATGAAGACATAAAATATGTCACTAGTAGTATAACAGGAGTACAGGTACTAACACATGAGAATGAAATAGAGAATGGTACACAGCATCGCATGATGCAAGTGCAAAAACAAAAATCCCTAATTTAAATTGTTAAGTTGCAGAGATATTCACGCTTAAGAACACACAACAGCAATGCAAAATTCATCTAGGCCGCCGTGAGTTGTGTGGATAATAAGAGACTCCTGGTGAGACGATTGGGCGTAAACATTTGAAATAATGAGACGCTGCAGTTTGCCATTTAACTAGGTCTTTCTCTAATGATATGTGGGTCTAGGCTACGTGTTTAGCTATTCTCTTTTCCTGTTATCGATTACCATGGTGTGGCAACATGGAGCGTAATGCATCATGTGATATCTTTCTATTTAATGCCAGCCCCAATGTTTCTCTGTGACAGCTTGTCTGATGATGGGACCATATTTAATCCCTAAAAATCTTGCAAGTAGTTTTAATCATTGTGTTTTAATTATAAATAAATCTCGTATTTTAATTCTGCAATTGGAACATATTGGTTTAATTTAACGTACATAGCCAGCATTTAACTTAATAGACGCTTCCACGTAGGTGTTTTTGAGTATCAAAGTTCGAGTCGAATTCATTTTTTTTTTTTTTGAGACCACAATATTTTCTCACGCTAATACACAAGAAAGTGAATATCTGCAGTGGGGGGACGACATGCAAGAAAAACACCCACGAAAAAACCGTCATTTTTTCAAGAATGGCAGGCAAACTGAAGCCATCCAAAACCGACGCTGTGTGCAGGGCTCCGGTAACTAAATCTTCCACTGCTTATACAGTAGTTGTTGTTATTGAAAAACGGAGTTGTCATCGATCACTCCAGTTTCGTGATTACTTTATAATCTTAACCGGTTCAATAATTCTTTTTTAATTTTCGAATTTTAGGAACCCCGTGATCTTGACGTAGATTGGGACCTCACATGCTCCAACTCCAGCCTTCTCTGTCCACATAAGAACAGTGTGAAAATGTGTAAGACTGCCAGAACAACGGCCCTGCTGGACTTCGTCAAGTGCAACAAAGCGACGATCGCTTCTAAGCAAAGAATGTGCAGGTGACATCATCAGAATGGAATAACGGGTAACCAGGGGAAGCGCCGCGCGCACTAACCATCCCGGTGCTAGCCCAGATTTGCCACCCTTTTGAACACTACTGTTTAGGAAAATTGCAACACAAAGAAAGAATCGCTCTATTCAAATGAAATTTGTACCACAGATTCCTCATGTTACAGGAAATAACTGATTACATTTATAGAGCTGTACAAGATATTTTTCGCTTCAAAACTCAGTATCGTGGGAAGCCTCCTAGAGTATGACTATAACAGCCTCTTCACGGCCTGGCACTGAAGGGAAGAGGTATTTGATATGGTCCTGTAGGCTACTTGTATTCGAGACCAGAGTTCATTTGTGGTGATTGGCGGAGGCGCTTGACGGGCCAGCTGCTTAGCTATCACGTCCCAGACATGTCCGAACTGGGACATATACAGCGAACGTGCAGGCCAGGGAAGAAGAGGTATCTGTCGTGCATGGAAGAGGTCTTGGAAATTCCAGGCCACATGTGGCCGAGCATTGTCCTGCTGGAATATAGCGCCAGGGTAACTCTGTAGGCAGGGTATCACCCCTGCCTCTAAAACTTCCCTGATGTCTCGGTGACTGTTGAGGGTTCCCTCAACTCGTATCAGGCGAGAACGCGAATTGAACCCAATGGCGTCCAAACTATGACGCTTGGCTTTGGGCCGGTATGACTGTTCATCACGATGTCTTCGAACACGCATGCAATCATCATGGTACATTAAGTTGAATCGTGACTCGTCGGAAAACACGACCTGTTGCCAATCAGAGAACTAATTAATGTCTGAGTTCCAGACCACATTGCAGTCTGAGGCATCTGTGGTTGAGGGTCAAAAGAATGTACAGCAATGGGTTGCTAGCGAACAGTCCTCTGTTAACGTCGAACAGCAATGGGTTGCTAGTGAACAGTCCTCAAACGACGTCGAACTGTGCTGAAGGACAAAGCCTGACCTGTGACACTGCTTCACTGCTGAGCTAACACAGTGGAAGTCGCTTTGCGATCGGTCACTGCCATGTGGTAGAGGTGTCTGTCATCCCGTGCAGTAGTGCAATTTTGCTATGCACTTCCCGGATTTCTGTGCGTCCGAGCCTCATTTATCCACTAACGCCACGTTCGCGTCACTGTATTGGAATTTCGCGCCTTACGAGTGCCAATTTCGCGGTAGTAAAATCCAGCTGCTCTTATCCCAACAATCCTTTCTCGCTCAGTTCGTCAGGTGTTCACGATTCGACCTCCTTCGCTGACGGGGCATGGTGAGCGAGACACAAGAAACACCCTTTCTACTCAAAGTCGGCTCTTCACTCATTACAACATCTCATTTCAGCCAACTCTTTATATCCAAGATCGGACAGTTCAGAGGGCGCTGTTCCAAAACCGTATGGCCGCCCCGGTGGCGCAGTGGTCTAAGGCGCTGGCCTCGGATCATTCGTCCGTTAGGGGTCCGGGTTCGAATCCCGTCAGGCATGGATGTTGTGTTTGTCTTACGACACTGGCTCTCTCCCTTCCCTGGAACCAGTGACCCTAAATTAGGGACGGGCGACTGCTTATAGCCCATTGAGTTGCTCACGGTGGTCGTTAAACCTCCAATCAAAAAAAAAAAAACCGTATGCACATTTTTACTGACATTTTAATAATTAGCATGTCCCAACCTGTTGTACTTATCCTGTAAGTTTCAAGATCCTTTTATATTGTTGCAATTTTCATAAACATTAGTGTAAGATAAAACCAGTAGAACCTCGGTTAAACGTTTTCCAGTTAAACGTTTTTCACTTTTGCTCGTAATTCTTCTCTGCTCCCGATATTTTACTGCAGTTTCTATTGCTTTATCTGTTAAGTTATATATAATTCATTTATACGTTTTTTGCGATTATGCGTTAAAACATTTTGAATTTCATATTATCAAAAATACACGTTTCTTTTATTATTTTTTACGTAACTCGGTATGTTGCCATTGGCGCTAATATAAGGGGTGAGAGGAGACATTTTCCCTCCCCTGGATATCGGACCATGCGCTTTCTTTTCCTGAAAGGTACAGAGATTTTTGCGTTGACACAAATTTTGATTGACAATTTTTTTTTCTAGAGCGCTCGGGTGCATGTACATGCAGTAAAAATAGGAAAAATAAACGTTTGGAACTTTCAGTTGAAACCTGGAAATTTACATTAGAAAGTAAAAAATGAAATTTCCCATTGATTGTTGGAGAACAGCGAACATACTGTACGTGCAATGCGAAAAAAAATGAAAGTCGAAGAAATTTGAAAAATATATCATCTTACGCAGCAGCTATTCACAAAGATTTCTCGAAATTTTCCCAGAAATTTATCTTGATGGAGTATTTTCATTCTTGATGACCAGTTGAGTTATCTCTGTGTGCCTTGGCACATGTGATACAAGTGAGCAAAAAGATCTCAAAAGAACGACAAAACAATTTCCTTATCGTCTTCGTACGTTTTCTAATTTTATTTATCCATAATTTGTAGGCTATGTATTTTTTGGGTCTCTTCTAGTTTCGAATTAAATTTATGTGTTCAGTGTGTGATAAAAATGGTTTGATAAAAAGAAAGCGCAGTGCAAATTTGCGTATGGTGTTCGCACATATTATTCGTAGCTACGACTTCTGAATTATTAACTCAGCAATCAAACATCCCTTAATTGCTTTTATTTACTGTTCATCATGTAACATGAATCACATCAGAAAACTTGAAAATTACATCTCCCTGGAGCGGGACGTAATTTTTCAAGTTTTCTGATGGGATTGATGTCACGTGATGAACAGTAAATAAAAGCAATTCAGGGATGTCTGATGGCTGAGTTAATAATTCTGACGTACTTCCACATATTAAGAGAAGAATATTTCTTCCACAGTAGTTACAATTTCTGTTTGTCCCATCCTGAAGACTAAAATAATGGCGCCCATGTATGTTACAACTTTGAAGGAATTGAGATAACGTCTTTTTGCAGCCATGAAATAGATGACGCTACTAAACATTAACTAAATTAACGCACAAAATATTCTTCATTTTCACTAAATTCAAGAAATTTCAAACAAGCAAAGATTTTACTCTGGACTGAATCAACTAGTGGTCAAACTGCTTTGAAAAGAGCGATGCTTGTAAGTACAGAACACCGTATGTGGTGAGGGTATTGAATGTGAAACAAAATCGTATTCAGATTCACTACCTACTTTTTCAAAGGGTGTCCTTTTCATGTATTGAAAACATGAAATCGTGCAAAATTTCTTAACCTAATTTTTATAATAAGATTTGAATCAAAAACTTAATACAAAAGTCAAAATAGAGATAGGTTTAACGTAGCAAACAAAATATTCCGTTTTTATACACTGGCGTGCAAAAATTAAGGACGAGACGGTTTTTCGAATGTAACGTCCTGCAGAAGTGCTCCACATCGACTCAAATCATACCATAAGATCCCCAAGATGTAAGAATATGGGACAAGTGAGCAAAACCGTCCAAACAAGGAATCCAAAGGATACAAAGGCACTTTATTGAAAAGGTAGCTTCGGGCACAACTGGACAGAAGACAGAAACGTCCATGTGACAGGCGGCTGCCAAGAAAAATCCAGTCTTTAGTAGGGGATATGATCACCCCTGACTGCGTCGCAGGATTCACAACGTCTGTCCATGCTGAGGACGAGGTTGTCAAGGAGCTGTTGAGGCATCGAGGCCCATTCCTCTTGTAGCGCCAATCGCAGCTGCTGAATCGTTGCTGGCGGCTGGTGACGTGCTGCCAAGTGTCTCCCAAGAAGGTCTCACACGTGTTCGATTGGAATTTGGTCCGGGGACCTTGCGGGCCAATCCATGCGTTGAATATCTTCACTCTCCAACAGCTCTGCGACAGCCACTGTACGATGAGGTGTAGCGTTGTCGTCCATGAAGAGGAACTCAGGACCCACAGCACCTGTAAACAGATGCACGTGAGGCAGGAGAACCTCAGTACAATAGCGGACACCCGTGACTGAACCTCCTTGGAAGATGTGGAGGTCAGTACGGCTACCAAGCATGATACCGCCCCAAACGAGAACTCCGCCACCTCCAAACCGGTCACTTTCGATGATGTTGGAGGTGTGATTGCGTGTTCCCTGCTCTCTCCAGATGTGTATACGTCCAGAATCGCTCGTCAGACGAAATCGGCTCTCATCCGTAAAGAGAACTCAACCCCGTTGATGATGTGTCTAGTTCTTATGTTCCTGGCATCAGAGAAACCACCGTCTCCGATGAGCGGGCGTTCATGGAACACACCGTATTGGTCGTCGTGCAAATAGACCACCTTTGTGCAGCCTCCTGGCCACGGTAAAACGCGATAACGGACGTCCAGTTGTCTGTTGCATTTCCCTTGCGATTTCTCCTGCTGTCTGACGTCTGTCTCTTCTCGCCTGTAGGACAATATACCGGTCGTCCGCCGCCGTGGTTGCTCGTGGACGACCACTGCTAAACTCTCGGACAGCCGTTCCTGTCGTTTGAAATGCTCTCCAAGCTCGTGAAACGATGTTATGAGTGATCCAGAACTCCTCGGCCACATTAGTCACACTTCCACCTTCTTCCAACTTCCCAATGACGCGACCTCGGGTAAATTCATCCAGATGTCGTCTACTGGATTGCCTGTTGGCCATATCCCACGGTGGCAGCAACTCGACGTCGTTCAAACCGATGTACACCGTGCAATAGCTTTCGCCGAATTGCTGAGCGTACACCGCCTTGGTGCTTTATACCCTTCCGACACTCTCCCTCCTATACGTCATGCTGCATATATGCGCATGCCCTACCGTACCGGACCCTAGTCTATCTCCTGAGTGGTGTTTCGGTCCGCTCTGCCTGCTCGTTCCGCTGTTATGCTAATTTCACCTCTTCGTCCTTAATTTTTGTACACCAGTGTATATGAATGCCTGACATTATAAATTAGCGTAATCTAAAATTACGCGTATCCCCCTGTTTTTCGTTTTTGAAGGCATTCAAAATTTTATAATAGCATTTAACATTTTGAAATTTCATTTTTACGTTTTTAAGGCCATCCGCTAGAAAAACGCAATACTCAGGTTCCACTGCGGTTTTAAAAAGATTTTATTCGTTTTCTTTTTTTTTTTTTTTCGTATTAGAAAGTACGTATAAGGAAAACCATTTTTAGAAAAATCATTTTCCATTTTCCTTATATTAACAATTTTTATCAGACACAAATGCTCATACAAATCTCATGAAATAAATAAATAAATAAAATATTAAAAACAATAGTTTAGGAGAAGTAGCCATATAACCGAAAACGCAATCTGCTTCCGCGTTGTGGTTTCACAGAAAAGTCAGCTTTCCTGCCAAAATGGGTAAAGACGTTTTGTTGTATCCAATATTATGCATAACACTTAATGGTGAACGTTAGGTATACGTATAACTTCGAACATGAAGAATCTGAAGCACTGGCCAATTATATAAAAAACGTACCGTTCATCGCGCGCCTCTTAAATTGTGGTAGCCAAAAAATCTCGCATGGGTACATATATAAATAAATTGCATAAAACTAAAACAACAATTCCAAAATAACTGGTTTTCGCATTAAATAAAAATATTTATTTCTATAAATTAATTTTTTCGAGCTTTTTTTTATGCATTTCATTAAGTATGTCTGAAATATTTAAATCTGAAGCAATTTTGTTTTCAATATCAATAATATTGTTACGTAGCTTAATTAAACCCTTTTTTATCGCCGAGTGCAAAAACAAAGATTAAAGAAATAATCTTAAGTGCTATGCTAGTGTTTTGATAAACAATGTGTCATTATAAGCGAAGCTTGCAGCCAGGGCCTACTGGGAGGGGAAGGAGGACCGTTGCTCTCCCAGGATGGCCATTCCAGAGGCATAAATTCATGCTCTGGGCAGGTCCGTGTCTAGGACCCACAGACCCAGATGGGGCTGCAGGGTCATCTGGGAAAGGTCTCGGTGTTACACTACGAACTAGCTTCTACCACGAATACAGACTCAAGTTTTTCTTTGTTTTTTCTCTCCTTTTGTGAATTTGCTTCACCAGCAAGCAATTTTTCCACGATAAAAAGTAAAAACAATAAAATAGAATACAAAATATGAAAAACGAGGAGCTGAAAGAAAACTGAATTCTTTTGAATTTTAAAAAAATCACGTTCTCTGAATTTATTTGATTTACACCGATGAGCCCTCTTTAACCCGCAAAACAGGGCAACTCGGCGAGGCATCGATTCGATGAGGTGGCGATTGGTATCCTGGGGTATCTGGTACCATAATGTCAATAGCAGGTCCTCCAGTTCCCGTACACTTCGGGGTGGTGGTGACTTAGCGAGAACTCGCTTTTCCAAGTCGAACCACAAATGTTCGATTGGGTTCATGTCAGGTGAATTTGTAGGCCATGGTATTAAAAGAAAGTCACCACAATGTTTCTCGAACCACTCCTTGACAATTCTGGCAGTGTGGCATAGCACATTATCCTATTAGTAATAGCCACCACTAGCTGGGAACGCAGTTGCCATGAATGGGTGAACTTGGTCCTCAACGATGTTCAGATACCTGACAGCTGTCAGGGATTGTGTTATTGGGATAATGGGGCCTAAAGTGCCCCAAGAAAACATCGTCCGCAACATAAAACAGTCGCCGCAGGTCTGTTTCCACCCAACAGTGCATCCAGGTGCCATAGCCTAGATGTCTGCACGGGTAGGGCTGTTTTTAGTTTGAAGAAAAAGCAACGGGCCGGGCCGTGTTTTTCCCCCGACACTTACGGCTGGGCCTGACCAAGTCGACCCATTCTTTTTTTATCGCAATGGTAAAGAAAGAAAGAAGTCGTGTTTCCCTATTTGTGGTCTGTTTAACTGTTTTACTGGATTTACTGACCTTCATGACAGTCCAGGGAGTAACCACAGGGGCGAGGAGAGGCACTCACAGTGTTTTTACCATGTGTAGATAATAAGGTAGTAAAACCTGTTGGGGGCTTCTTGACAAAAAGTTATTCGTCGACCCCTAGATTCGTTGACCCCTAGAGTGTGTGTTGTGTGGAGTGGGGGACGGGGGTGTCTGCATCTGTATGGAGATTGATTTTTGTAGTGTTACTGATTGCTAGTTCAGAGACAGGAAGATTTTGAACGCGCATAGTCTTCTCTTTTTTCTCTCTCTTTAAAGGTTACATACTTTGACAATTTCCAAAGTTTTGTTAATGTTTTTTGGGCTTGCAGTCAATTAAATACATATTGTCAATAATATCTCAATACATTATTTAATTTTTACAATTTAATAAAATACAACAGGAAAATAAAATAATACAAAGTGACACATCACGGGCCGGGCCTAAATAATAGCTGCAATTGACGGACCCGGGCCGAGTCGTTAATATTTGAAACGTGCAGGGCTGGGCCGGACCTTAAACGCACGGGCTTGGGCCTGGCCGGGCTTACCAAATAAGTGCCGTGTAGACCTCTACCATGACCTCCGTTGATAATTGGCATATCCGCCCTCGGCCGTCTACGTGATGCACTGGGAATCTTGACTCGCCAGCCCAGGCCACTTTCTTCGAATCATCCACAGTCAAATCTCGATGATCTTGGGACTATTTTATGCGCTGTTGGCGATGACGTGCAGTGAGCATGGAGACTCCGCTGGAACTTCGGCTACGCAGGTCCAAGCGTAGAAATGCTGCGATGAACTGTGTGCTGTGACGTATTGCCCTGATTACCATTGTTGTAACTGCGGGTGATTTGTCCCACTGTGCCCCTGCGGTCGCTGTGAACAATGCACGACAGTCTCCGCTCCCCTTTGGCATCAGTGAGCTGCGGACGACACACGGCTTGACGACGGTTCGTCGTTTGGCCATCTGTGCACCACTTTTGATACGTACTCACTGCGTGAACAACCCACAAGCCGCGCCGTTTCCCAGATCGTAGTTTCAAGGCGCCGCGCCATCACAATTTGTCTTTTACCAAACTCCAATAAATCGGCAACTTTTCCCATTCTGACTCCGAACACTCTACTAACCGAAAGCCAGTCCTCGGGTTGTATATATACTTCTCTGTGAACTTCACCTCCGCCACCGTTCGGTCTCCAGACGCTCTCTTTTCTCTAGGATGCGGCTGATCATAATGTAATGGCTCATCAATATGGGTTTAATTGCAGGTTTCTCACTGTTGGATACACTATATTGCTCAAAATAACTAGGGAAGCACGTGAGTTTTCCCACATTGCAAGCCAAACGTATGATATTTTGCGGAAACGTGGAAAATGCGAGTGTGACGTAGACAGCTGAATCATGTATTTCCTGATGCAAATTAGCGCATGTAACGCCAGAATGCATAAATCACAGACTGGAATAACAAATTAGTAAAATCATGCAATGCATTGATTATGATACGCTTTTCAACATACCAGAAATCATTACTCAAGTTATGAGGATAATGGCTGTGGAATAAATCTCGCTCCTGTGCCCTGGCCTTTGATCTCATTTCGATGATATTCAACAGAGCCGGTTCAGTATACCTCCGAAACAACATGATAAAGTTTTGTCGCAATCGAAGTATTTTTAAGTAAGGTATGACGAGTAAGAGCGATGGAATGGATTCCGCTCCAATGTCCTGACCTTTGACCCCAGTTCGTCCCCAGGTTGTCCCCTACCACATATTAAAATTTCATCGAAATCGAACCATTTTTACGCGTTATCGTGCGGACAGACAGGCAGACAGACAGACAAAGCTGGAGCATATGAGCTTCTTCAACCTACGGTTAGAAAGCGGGAAAAACAAAGGTTTTCCGGGAGATGGTTTATTGTACCGCATTTGTCGTGACATTTCGTTTCTTGAAGTCTTCGGTTTGAACGATATCTCAACAGCAATATTTACCGGAACCAACGTATGGAGAGCTATTGGTAGCCGTGAACTGTTCAGACACAGGGGGTGGTAGCAGAAGCCATTGGAGTATCAGTACTATTTCCCTACTGTAGACACGATTTTAAGATACGGTAAGTGTTCGATGAAGGCCAGATCAGATCATAGCCGTCCACTAGCAACTACAACAAAGGACGATAGTTATTTATTGTTAACAGTCCGTCGGAACAGCAAAATGCTACTCAGATACAGCGAGAGCTTCATGTGTCAACAGAACACAGCTCAGTTCAACTCAAACTATCAGCAATCGACTTCACTAAGATGACCTTTATGCATGTAGATCAATGTCGTGTGTCCCTTCAAACGTACGACACCGTCCAACCCGTAGAAACTGAGCTGTGGAACATCGTATTTGGGGAAACGACAAGTGGAGTCAAGTTCTCTGCTCTGACGGGACGAGATTCAATCTGGAGTCTGACAATCGAAGAGTTCTTATCTGGAGGATACCCTGCACACGAAATAACTCAGCTTTTGTGCAGGAAACATCACATTACGGTGCTCATGGATTGATGGTCTGTGTAGACATACGTATCGGTGGACGTATGGATCTGTTCGTCATCCGAAAGGGCAGTCTGACGGCCCATAGATGTAGAGACGAAATTATCAGACCAATTGCCATGCCGTGTGCTGCAGCCGTCGGCGATTCGTTCTTTTTCACGGACGATAACGCCTGACCTCATAGAGCTTGGTGGTGGACAACATGCTTCAAGAGGAGAGAATCAAGAGTATAGAGTAGCCCAGCATGCTCCCCTGTATAACATATCTCATCATGTGTATTAACCTTATAATGAAGTAAATTTCTTCGTCATTTCTGTCCACGCCAGGATTCGAACCCGGATCCCCTCATTCCGGAATAAGTCACTCTACCAATTGAGCTACGCGGACGTTTGTTCTGATTGCTATGTGCCTTTATGTCATGTACGTCCAGCTGGCAGGTACGTCACAACCTTCCTGATGGCAGGAACGTACCAGGAGAAGGGTTAATTTTCTTCCACGCGTATCACAGAAGACAAGCCTAAAAGCCTCGTGTCTTCCTGGAAGATGGTTTTTTTTTTTTTTTTTTTTTTTTTTATTAAATTGTTGATTGAAGGTTTAACGACCACCGTGAGCAATTCAATGGGCTATAAGCAGTCACCTATCCCTAATTTAGGGTCACTGGTTCCAGGGAAAGGAGAGAGCCAGTGCCGACGACAAACACATCCATGCCTCGCGGGATTCGAACCCGGACCCCCTTCACGTACGAATGATCATAAGCCAGCGCTTAGACCATTGTGCCATCAAGGAACCAACGATGCTTTCATCACATCGGCAAACATTTTTGGGATCGTTTTCTTTAGCCCCGCTAAGAGCTGGGAGGTGTTTATCAAAGTCATCAAATTACCGACAGTTTTCACAAAGACAGGACTCGCTGCTTTTTGCTTGAGACGCAGTCTGTTTTTTATTCTAAAGATCAATTCATTTCGAAATAAAGGACCATAGAAAAGCCCGAAATCTTAAAATTACACCAAGAATGTATTAATCCGAGATTATCGTTGCAATTATTTTTGGGAACGAACATGCGGCTTTAGCTATACATTATATCTTATGCACAAATGCTCGTGTAAATGTAATCCTTTTCTAATGATCAGTCAAATCATATCCTACGCACAATTTTGAATTGTGGATTTGCAATCTTTGTGATATTAAACGAGGTTGTGTGTGAAAACAAAGCGGATATGATATTTCTTCTGCTGTTACTATTTCATAAATAAACGAATCATCGAGGAATATTTTTTCATTTTTAAATTAGAACGATGTAGTTTGATTCCCTGTATTACATTCTGCAGTTTTGAATTTATGTACATAAATTCTCCATCTTTTGACTTCAAGTAACCTAAGGAATTTAGAAAAATATACCCCAGGGAAAAAAGGCAATTACACTGCCGGAAAGTGAAAAAAGAACACCAAGAAGGAATTGGCGGACGATCATGAAATTTACATATGTTAATTGGGTCGAGTTTCCGTAGGTGTGATGTTAATTTCGGGACCAACCGGTGAGCGCTTATGCCACAGCACGGCATAATATGCAAATTATCGTCGGTGGTATTTAAGGAGTACGGCGAAGTGAATGTAATCAGTCGTCGGCGTACGGACACGTGCGAAGACCCTGAAGAAGCTTCAATGCCTGGGCATAGAAGACGTGTACGATTTCAGCAGTTATCGGACTTTGACCGAGGTCGTCTAGTCGGGCTCCGCGAGGCCGGGTGGTCGTATCGTCGTATTGCGGAGCGAGTTGGACGGCAAGTATCGGTGGTTATACGATGGTGGCGTAGATGGTCCGAGGAATATTCCCACACGAGAAGACGTGGAACCGGGAGTCACAGACGGACTCGTGAGCGGACCGATCGACGCATACGAAGAGCGGCGTTGTCAAGCAGAACATCCACTGCGACGCAAATCCGAGCTGCCGTTGCACCTGAGGTGACTGTGCGAACAATCCGCAAATGTCTACTGGATGCAGGACTACGTGCACGTGTGCCTCTGGCATGTGTACCTCTGACTCCAGCCCACCGTCAGGAATGGCTGCAGTGGTGTCGCCAACGTCTGCACTGGAGAACGCAATGGCGATCTTTCGTGTTCAGCGATGAAAGCAGATTCTGCTTGGGAGCCTCCGATGGCCGTATGCGTGTTCGCAGACTCACAAGGGAGCGTCTCCACCCTTCTTGCATCCGCCAGCGACACACAGGGCCTACACCTGGTCTCCTGATGTGGAGAGCGATCAGCTATTACTACCGTACACAACTAGTGTTTGTACCGGGTACGTTAAACAGCACCTCCTACATCAACAACATCATTCAGCCCGTTGTTGTACCATTTGTAAGGTCGGTCCATCGTGGTGTTTTCCAGCAAGATAACGCAAGCCCACACACGGCACGTGCAACGCAACATGCACTTCAGGGTGTGAGACAACATCCATGGCCTGCACGTTTACCGGATTTGTCCCCCATTGAGCACGTGTGGGATTTTATGGGACAACGACTGATCCGGTTTCCACGGCCAGCCACGACCATTCCCGATTTACGTGTCCAGGTTGAGGATGCTTGGAACTCAATACCCCAAACTTACATCCAACATCTGTACGTCAGACTCCATGCCAGAATTGCACAGTGTCACGCAGTTCATGGCGGTTCAACCTCGTACTAACCATGTAACATGGAAATGTTATTTTTCAGTTTACCAGCAAATACAGCTGTACTTTGCCATAATGTTTTGATCACGTTATCCTCTGTATTCCGTTATTATGCTGTATAAATTTCGTTGGTATCAGACGTCTCCTTCTTGGTGTTCTTTTTTCACTTTCCGCCAGCGTATTTGCGTGATCGGTAAGGTTTTCCAATTGATGTGACAATTGAAACATCTTACCGATCAGATTATCTGCAATAGTATCGGAGATTTGTTGCATGAAAAACAGTTCCACGTTAAACTGTCCACTAAAACATTTCGGGGTCGTATAAAAATTGCACTTTTGACTGCTCCTTGACCGAGTACACAGAGGTTTGTTATCTGACTTACAAATACGCAATTTCCACTATTTCATGTTTCCTTGGTGGCAATATTTAATTGCAGCTTATATTTATTGTAAATGCATTTCTGTTACTATACACGTCCATAATCGAGATTGAAATACATTATTACGGGGTTACGGGTACACACTTCACTTTTTATTTGAACGGTAACAGAATGCATGCACACATAATTTTTTTTTCGTAAAATAAACTCATTAAAAAAATATGTTTAATCAATACATCCTCCCAATTCTTACTTTTGGATCAGAGACATGATCCAAAAGTAAGAATTGGGAGGATCTTAAACAAAAAAAACGCATAGAGGCTTCAAACTACTGAAAGAAGCATGTACAAGTGAGTATTTGATGGATAGGAAGAGATACTCAAAGGATAAGAAGAGAAACTCTTGTACCAGGAAAATGACGGGAGTTAATGACTTCATGATCAAGGTAAAATCCATGAAAAGGAGCAGGTCGAAGATGGGTGGATGAAATTCGAAAGCATGTCAGAGTGACGGAGGAGACTGACCCAAAACAGAAAGTTGTGGAAGAAACTTGGGGGGACCTTTATCCAGCAGTGGATTGGATGATGATGATAATATATGCATTATGACGAAGAAAATTTCTCCGTCATTTTTTGTACACGCCGAGCATCAAATCCCGGTCCCCTCATTCCGGAATAAGTCGCTCTCCCAACAGAGCAATGCGGACGTATGCTCTCGCTCTATCAACCTTTATCTCATGTGCGTCCTGCGCGGCAGGCACGTCACATCCCCCCTTCCGAAAAAGGGGCGGGGTCATGGCCCACTGGTCAGCCGGGTCTATGTGACGGGCAGTCATCCGCCGAAGAACGTACACGGGAGATAAGATCAGATGATATATATGTAGAGGATTTTAGGGAGTGTCTGACCCCAGGTCTTAAACAACCCTTAGAAAAGGGAAGCTAGGAGATTTGGGCTAGAGTGCCCGATGGGAAAGTGACACGGAAGTGAGGTAGAAAGGGGGAGGAAGACGCCCTTATTTATTACCGGGGAACCAGTACCCGGGGTCTGACGGCTTAACGTGCCAATCCGACGCACGGTAGATATTTAGCGGTTCGAGCGTTCGCACCTGCCTGGGATGGAACCCGGGGTCTTCTCCGTGGCAGACAGAAACGTTGACCAATATCCATCCGCGGCCCCACGAACTTTGGAGATATCCCTGTCAATTTGGTGTGTGGAACGTAACATCACGCACATTTATTTTCCGAAGCGCTGAAGAAGGGATTCTCTTATTTTTCCTGTCTCGCGGTGTGGAAAGAACATCACACCACTGCGAGAACTTTAACGGCCAAGTCATTCTTGAAGTTCGGGCGCCAATATAACGAAGTAAATTTCTCCATCATTTTTGTCCACGCCGGGCGTCAAAGCCGAGTCCCTTTATTCCGGAATAAGTCGCTCTCCCACCTGAGCTACGCGGACGTGTGCCCTCGCTGCTATCTGCCTTTATCTCATGTGCGTCCTACGTGGCAGGCACGCCACAGCATATACACTGGAGCAACTGAATTAGAGACAGCTGGCGTTATGCAAATGTGGCGCTGGTGGCGGCCCTGTAAACGTAACGACATGACGTATGCAGCGATCCGACAATATAAGGAGTGATGCGACGGGAATCAGTAAGAGTCGACGAAGGATCTAAGCGCATTTGATCGTGGGCAAATTGTCGGGGCCCGACGAATGGGTCACTTCATCTCAGAAGTCGTGCAGGCACAGGAATTTTCACGAGCCACTGTGTCACAGGTGCACCGTGTGTACATCGAATCCGATAAAACCATCCCTGCAAGGGCCAACAGCGTGTGGATCAGCTGGGTCATCGTCGGCTAGCTCGCATTGTAACAGCGGATAGACGGGCTACAGTGAAAGAAATCATTCGGCAATTTAACGCTGGTGCACAAAAACGTGTAAGCAGCCACACCATCCAGAACCATCTCCTCGCTATGGTGTACAGAAGCCATTGTCCCACGAGGGTACCGCTGCTGACCGCACATCACAGGGTGCAAAGATTAGCATGGGCGCGGAAACATCGCCACTGGACCCTAGACATGTGGGAAAATGTTGCCTGGACTGATGAGTCGAGATTCACGTTGGTACATGCGGATGGCAGCATACGAGTACGGCGCAAACCACATGAAGCGATGGATCCTTCTTGCCAGCAGGGTACTCTTCAAGCTGGTGGGGGTGGCATTCTCGTCTGGGGACTGTTTACGTGGACTGAAATGGGACCCCTGGTACGTGTGACATCGTCCCTCACAGGTCTACGTTACCGAGATATCCTGGACGACCATTTGCTCACGTTTGTGCGTCTTCAACATTCCGATGGGGACCTCATCCTGCAACAAGATAATGCACCGTGCCATCGCTCCCGAATTGTATCCGAATGGTGGGATGAACACTACACCGACGTGACCTCGCTTCCTTGGCCAGCTAGGACACCTGACTTCAATCCCATCGACAGCACATCTGGGATGCCATCGAGAGAGATGTTCGAGGCTCTGACCCCCTCCATCAAATCTTCGTGAACTGTGGGAGCTTGTTCAGGGGTCGTGGATCCGTATGGCTTCCCAACGCTTCCGGTGTCTTGATAAGTCCATGCTGAGACGAATCGCCACCGTCATCAGGTCGAAAGGTGCTGCTACACATTACTATACAGGTATCTCTAATTCAATTGCTCTTCAGTGTATATATATATATATATATGTATACATAACAGTTGTGGAAAAGGCAGAACAATTCAATTTTTGAAACTTTTCGTTTGTACTCGATCTCCAAGTGAATGAGAAAAACATTCATCAATGAAAAAGTTTTGCTTTCTTTCTCTCAACTGCGGTCTAAATTCAAAAATTATCCGTACTATGATACTTCCGAAATGTATTGAAAGCAAAGAGATGTTGAACATTTATCTCTAATCATTTAATTTAAAAAACTCCGAACGTATATACACCAATGAGCCATTACATTATGACCACCCCCAGCCAAGAGAAATGAGCGCGTCTGGAGACCGAACGGTGACGTAGGTGAAGTTCATAGACAACCCGAGGACCGGTTTTCGGTTAGTAGAGTGTTCGGAGTCAGAATGCGAAAAGCTGTCGATTTTTTGAAATTTGAAAAGGACAAATTGTGATGGAGCGGCGCCTTGAAACTACGATCTCGGAAGCGGCGCCTTGAAACTACGATCTCGGAAACGGCGTGGCTTGTGGGTTGTTCACGCAGTGAGTACGTATCAAACGTGGTGCACAGACGGCTAAACGACGAACCGTCGTTTAGCCGTGTGTCGTCCGCAGCTCATTAATGCCAAAGGGGAGCGGAGACTGTCGTGCATTGTTCACAGCGACCGCAGGGGCACAGTGGGACAAATCACCCGCAGTTACAACAATGGTAATCAGGGCAATACGTCACAGCACACAGTTCATCGCAGCCATCTCCACATGGGCCTGCATAGCCGAAGACTCAGTCAGGTACCCATGCTCACTGCACGTCATCGCCAACAACGCATTAAATGGGCCCAAGATCATCGAGAATTGACTGCGGATGATTAGAAAAAAGTGGCCTGGTCTGACGTATCAAGATTCCTGGTGCATCACGTAGACGGCCCAGCGTGGATACCGCAACTACCAACAGAGGCTATGGCACCTGGATGCACTGTTGGGCAGAAACAGGTCAGCGGTGGTGTTATGCTGTGGGCGAAGTTTTCTTGGGACACTTTAGGCTCCGTTATCCCAGTAGCACAATCCCTGACAGCTGGCAGGTATCTGAACATCATTGCAGACCAAGTTCACCCATTAATGGCAGCCGTGTTCCCTGCTGGTGATGACCATTACCAACAAGATAATGCGCCATGTCACACTGCCAGAATCGTCAATGAGTGGTTGGAGGAACATCCTGGTGACTTTCTGTTAATGACCTGTCCTCCAAATTCAGCTGACATGAACCCAATCGAAAATTTGTGGTTCGACTTGGAAAAGCGGGTTCGCGCTAAGTCACCACCACACCGAAATGTGCGGGAACTGGAGGACTCGCTGTTGACATTATGGTACCAGATAGCCCAGGATGCCTATCGCCACCTCATCTATTCGATGCTTCGCCGAGGGTCTGCTGTTTTTAGGGCTAAAGGGGATCCTACAGCTTATTAGGTAGGTTGTCATAATGTAAGGGCTCATCGGTGTGTCGTGGTTGTCTTCCAGGTGGTTAATGTAGTCGTTCCTATCGCTTTTCTATCAACATTCTTTCACCAGCCTGCAATTTAGGGAAATTCCGTATTTTACCTAGCTGCGCTGTTGCGAGTTCTTGTGGCATGCCACAGTTTCTATTCGTCCATTCCAGAACACTCTGCAGCTGATTTCCCGTGCCTCAATAAATATGGAATTTCATTACACTTTTTTAAAGGAGATCATAGTTTTCGGCACTCTCTTTAAATCCGGGGACTTCGTTAGATTTGTTCGTCAGAAACGATCTCACTCATATTAGCATTGAATCAACATTATACCTAACCAAAGTTCTTACTTTGCTCGTTAAATCCGAGATCTCGCTAAATACGTGCTCGTTATAAGCGGGTTCTTGTATACTCCCAAAACCGAAAAAATCCAAAATCCGAGACACTTCCAACCCCAAGCGTTTTGGATAAGGGAGGTTCAATCTGTACACCTTTACGATTGTTTATAAAAATGTAAATAATAAGAAAATCACCAAAAACTTAATATAAGAAGAATTTAGTAAATGTAAATAAACACTTTAGAAAGCGACAGATACATAACTGCTAGGACGAAAATACTTTATTCATAATCGAAACATTACAAACCATGCCTTTCATTCCTTTTGTGTATTTTTATCAACATCATCATGTAGATACAACGTCCTTCGTTCTCAGCAGCCGAGCGAGGTATCACCGGTGTTGTCGCCCAGCCATAACATCGTTCTCTGCAGCTGAGTACTCCATCGCTGCCATCGTCTGCTGGACATACCGTTGCTCGCTGCTGTAGAGTGTTTTCTGATGGGCATCGTCATCCGGCCACATCATCAAATGGGGTGCAGTGGAGGATTTTATATGGCAGGCTACCCGTTCCTGAAGTGTTACCACAGGCGGCGTCAAGGGAAGGGCCTGAGTGGGCCATAGCCAGCACATGTGCCTACCCGGAAAATTTTGATGCCGAAAAAACTGAACTTTGAATCAGTGTTTCTCGACTAACGCAAACGCGGTGTTTTATGTGTTCTAAGAACCAGAAAGCTGAGACACAGCGCACTGGTGCTGAGAATTTGACACCCGCGGTTAGTCATCATTCATCAGTGACAACTCCAAGAATCGGCCTTTGTCTTTGCGTTCATACAGAGCGGGAGCTGGGCGTGGGAATGCTGGGAGTTAGAAAGGGAAAAGTGAGGTTATAGGCCAGACGGTAGTCGGCACGGCATCTCTTTTATCAGGATCAGCGCCGGAGACGTTGGCTAAATTAAGTGACGGGCGCCGAAAACCGTACTTGAGGTTTTACCAGAAGTTCGAGCAGATCTTTCTGTTGAGTAAATTACCCTGTGTCCGGTGAACAAACTGTGTGTGGCGTTGTGTGTTGGTCTATGTTTAACTTATGTATTTAATAATTGCTGATTTGCTAAAGCGTACAGGCACTATTAGTGTGAATTTTTTCGAATGGTGTGGTAAAAAAACAAAAGAAATTCAAACCGAACGTACCTGATAAAAAGTGTGGAAAACTCTAAGCATAAATAAGGTAAAACTAAAAAACCAGTTTTTTTAAACTAGAAGGGGTCTTATCTGAGTTGAAATTCGCAAACTGTTCCTTTAAAACCTAAATGAATGTTTCCTTCATTTGTGCTGTTTAATTAAATTTGAAGTACCACCTAGTGTTAGTCTACCTAATGAAATAAAAAGCAGTGTATAGTACCTTGCCTTGTTTTTTGTTGTATGAGATTACTACTTTTTCATGGCTACTTTATGTAATTCGAAAAACGTGGCCCACCAAGATAAAAAAGTCTGGTGCTGCTACTGAGTGTTATTCCAATTCAAGATGATTTCGTCTCCTTCGTGTTCTTGTTGTAATAAGCCGGAACTGCTGAGCATTTTCGCTGTATCATTTTACAACTTCTATTTGATGTTCCCTGGACAGTTTTATCGTACGTTTATGCGCATGAGCACACCCTTGCTGATTATTTTTGCCTCCATACGTCACGGGTCTCTCACGGACTATGCTCTGATTTTTTCGATCTTGTGAAGCGCATTATGTTTACTTTTCCCAACACCCATGGACTGCTGGCTGAGTCACCAGATGAATGTTTTGCGCAACCAGCGTTTCTTACCATGTTTGTTTTTAGACTGTGTTCTCGCATTCGAGTAGACTGCCGACGTGCTGTTTTGATTTGCAGTACTGTGAGGCGTATTTTTGAGACCTGGGCCCCGACAGTTTCCTTGTTTAATATTAGTAACTCCGATATTGTTTTGAATATTTGACTATGCACTAATTTTGAATTATTAGTAACTCCGATATTGTTTTGAATATTTGACTGTGTAGTAATTTTGAATATTTGCATCTGCTAAACATATGCATTTTATATGATTAAGGGCTTTGCACATTCGGTTTTTTTGTATATAATTTTGTTGTATTGTGCCTAAATTTACCATACCCAGATTGTCTGTAATTCCTTGTTTTCACTAGCTGCTTTGTGCATAGCTTTGTTGTGAATAATTAAAAAAAATCTCATTCTCTTCTGTAGAGCACTCTAACCGAGATCGTCCGTCAGCCATATTATCATCATTCTCGGATATCGAGCGCGCTGTATCCCGGATCCTCAGGCAGTCAAATCATCTTTCTCAACAGCACAGGGCGCTGTCACAGTTTATGTTCGGAGAGTTTTAGCATCATGTTGTTCCTTGTTTGGAAAACTCTTTGCGCTCCTGGTTGAGCTTTTTTAGGTTTTTATTGCGGCAGTCCTTCAGGCAGCACAATGATCTCTGTTGTTCTGATCGCCATCACTTCTCTTGGATAGTCTCCGCTTATCAGAAGAGAACGGAACGGCACCCAGCAAATTCTCGTAACCTTTACATCCACAGAGAAGGTTTAGACTCTCTTTTTCTTGTGTAGCTTTTAAGTTGCATATCAAAAACGAAGTTCCTTTATATTTAACATAGTGGTTCAGATACGACAAAGGCCAGATACAGGTAAGAGAAGTAGGATTTCTGGATTGAAAATGCGACTAGACATAGTTTGGAGTGCCAAGTTATGACGTTCACAATCACCAGGAAGAGAGAGAGAGAGAAAGAGAAGCTGAGGGATAGAGCAACAGATGATCTTATTTGTAATAAGGGTTCAGTACTCCGGCACCGACGGCTTGACGTTTCCATCCAACGCACGGCGAGTATTCAGTATAGTTCTGATCAACTCAATCTACCCGGGATCGATTCCGCGACCATTTGATCAGAAGGTGGGTTCTCTAACAACTAGCCACTTGCGCCATTCTCTGCCTGTGCTGATAACATTAGGGTTTTATCAGAAATGTGTACGATATTCTACCCTTGATCAGGCCTTTCACCCTGATGTCCCGAACTCCGGTGCTCGTGTGAATTAAGCAGAATGTACAGGGCTCTCTGGTGTGTGATCTGGAGAGGTTGTCTGTATCAACCTTGACTATCCTGTGATGCTCTACAAAACAATAGAGTCTGGTTAAGTAATTATGCTGCCAGTTATTTGCATAATAACTCTATCCTTTAAAATAAAGTCACTAGCTAGGTACAGTCGTGAACAAATGGAGGAAGATAATGTCTTTTACGTATCTCCGCTGTCCGACTGTCATCGCCTATACACTGGTTTCATCGCTTTTGTAGCATGTTGCTAAAGAGATCCCTCCGCCAGCCACCATGTCACGTCAGCTTCAATGTCCCTTGATGCAATATATACATGTATACAGAAAACCAACCACTGTTTAACAGTTCGCGACCTAATGCTTCAGCAGAATTTTTGAGGTCAAGGACTTGTTTCCTTCGACGATCGGGTCAAGTCCTTTTCCCTTCATGGATTATTCCGTCTTGTTCAGGATCATTCGTCGCGGCCAAACAGACATGTTGACCTCATAACTGTACCTCGAAACCCTTAGTTTATCATCCATATCTTTCTCAAGATTAATCATTATAGCCTAATTCCTCCAACGCTTAGTGATAATTGCAAATCTAACCTCTCCGTATGGCGCTCGTTAACTATTACTAGAGTAACCCCTACTTTTTGATAGAGCTACTACTTGAACCTTTCTTCTATAACTCAAAGGTTCACCCTTCAAATCACCTGTACTTTGCCAACCATGGATCTCTACTAGTGTGACGATCGTCTCCCAAATTTTCACTCTGTTCCTTCGATGGAATTCATTAAATGATACTACCTATACGGTTTTGGTATCAATCGTGGGAAAGAGTAGTGCTCAGTTGACGAAACATTAAAAGCAGAGGAAAGAGACATCTGGTAAAACCGCTGGAGTCCCCATGTCAGTTACCCATTCAAGGTAAAGTATGCGTGGAGCCAGTTGCAATTTACGTAGCTTGACGACGTCAGCCTCCACTCTGGTGGGGTATAATACCCCACCAGAGTGGAGACGACTGACGTCATCAATGATGGAGTCCCCATGTCAGTTACCTATTCAGGGTAAAGTATGCATAGAGCCAGTTGTAATTTACGTAACTTGATGACGTCAGTCGTCTCCACTCTGGTGGGGTATTATACCCCACCAGAGTGGAGACTGTGTACTATTCAGGGTAAAGTGGAGACTTTACCCTGAATAGGTAACTGATATGGGAACTCCATCATACCTAGCGGTTTCACCAGATGACCACTTCCTCCGCTTTCAATGTTTCGTCGACTAAGCACTATTTGTTCCCACGATTGGTATCAAGACTTCTTGCTTGTTCGATCTTCCCCTCGTTCGATTGGAGGTGTATCTTTGATTTCCATCCGTCCGGTTTGGAGGAATACCTTTGGTACATTTAACAGAAAACTTGAAAATGGCGTGTAATGTAGGTTTTTACATGTTAAGCTACCTGTTGTTTAAGTGTTATTCTTTTTCAAGATGACTTGCTCTCCTCTGTGTCCTTATTGCAGTCAACCTGATACTGTTCAGTACATGTGTGCTCTGTGTATCATATTGGATCTTCTCCTTGATTATGTTCGGAGAGTTTTAGCATCATCACAATCATACTGAAGACTGTTACCTCCAACCGTCGCAAACCTCTGACAGACTATGCTCTTATTTCTTCCTTCTTTTAAAGCATGCTATCTATACTTTTCAAACATGCATTTACTTTCAGTTCAATCACTGAATGAATACTTTGCAAAACAGGCACTTCATGCCTACTTTATTCTTAGATTACGTTCTCGCTTTCGAGCGGACTACAGGTATCCTGTTTTAACTTGTACTACCACACGATTTTAAAACATCGGGCCAACGTGGGTTCCGACAGGATACTTTTTTATGTTAACGACTCCAACAGGCCACACTGGTGACGCAGCAGGCCTTGTGCTGGTTTCTGTGCATTCGCTCGAGGTGGGTCTGGGTTCCAATTCCGGTGAGGCGTGGACTTTGTGTTTGTCCTACGGCATTGGTCATCTCCCTTCCCTGGAACCAATGTCCCTAAATCAGGGAAGGGTGACTGTTTATAGCCCAATAAATTTATCATTGTGGTCGTTAAATCCCTAAACAAAAAAAAACATAATATATGTTACGAACCGTTAATTTTATGCTCCTAGAATTTGACACTACTCAGATCTTCTGTGGTTCTTTGTTTCATTAGCTAATATGTAAATAGCTGTGTTTGACAAATAAAAAATCATTCTGTGCAGCAGAACATGTTGTTGGCGACATCGCCAGTCAGTCACGACATCACCGAATTTAGCGATCTACATGAGCCGTGATTCGGGAAACCTGGTCCAGCCAGTTTCAAACGTACCGTTGTGTCCCGGCCTGTTAAGTCTTTAAATTTGCAGCACAGCCCGTTGATTTCAGGTCTAATTAATGAACGTTTTGAGTTCGTGATGTACATCGACGTCTTCCGGTTGAAAAACTGAACTTTGAAAGGCTGAAGTGAAATCTTGTTTTAATTGTACAGTCTTTTTCTATTGGTTTTGTTACGCATCTGGCAGGAAATTTCGTTAAAAATGCGTTTATTGCATTTTTGCGGTTTTGAAGCAACGCCAATGATGAGACCGAAAATGAGATCTCACCGCTAGAACAAGTGCAGTCAAGAAGCTAGCAGCGCGTAAATGACTGTTCAGTTTCTAATCGCACAAACACCCTATATTCAATTCATTCCACACGTGATAAATTATTTGCGTGAAGCATTTTTAAGCTGTTTATGGCAATTAAAAGTTCTCAAATACTGATGTTCCACTTAAGTGAACACAAAACCTTGCTGCCGGCGTTGAACGAAAGAAACCAAGACGCATGGAATCGCGATCATATGCTTTCACAATACAGGTGTTCTCATCAATATCATCTGACAACGACTAGTAATCTAAACAATCACAACTTTGTGTTATTCTACTCGGTTTCATAAAGCAAAATAAATCGTCTCGCTGACAACCCTAGCAGTTTAATTACCCATAAAATGCAAGAGTTACTGAGATCACAGCGTGAAACGGAAGACATGAAATCGCAACTCGAGCTGAGTGCGTTCTTTAATTTTAACTGAAATCAATGGTCCGGGCTACATTTTGAAAGTCTTAAACGCACCTGTCCGAGCTATAAATTTGAAATTCTGAAAGGTGCCAGGCAAGTGCTTGGTGTAAAACGTTCGGTTACGGGCTGCGCTTCTCAAGAAAAGGCCCACGCATATCTCTTAACAGCCGGACCTTTAGCAGTAAATAGCATCTATTAGACATGTACAAGAGATCTTCTCTCTCGACAAATCTTTTTTGTTCGCAAAAGCCCGATGTTAACGTCAAACGCGTTCGCAAATGCCGCTGACTGCGGCAATCTTCCACGTCCGCACTTTAATTTGCCGTCATAATTTTATTTTATGTGTTGTACCTGATTTCCGTGCATTCTGTATCTGGCTATAACATAATTGCAGTCGCTGACCGCAAAGAGACTAGAGAGCGAACAGCGGAAAGACAAACACAGCACCAATGTCTTGCCTCGTAATTTGAACCCAAACTTAGAAGTACAAGACGTAAGAATCATGAGCGTCTGATTACTCGATAACTGGATGAATCGCACATCTATCGCAGGATTTTCAAGATATCTCTTTGTTTCTTTTCAGTTGTTTCTTCACTTACGGAAGCCATAATACCTTTTTTGAAGTGAATATGAGATGACAAGTCATAACAGGTGGACAACACTGCTGCATAACTGAATATGTACACTTATCTTGAAAACAGGACATGGTAAATGAAATTAACTAATCGTTTCACGCCTATGTTCGAACATAATTTTCGGACTTTCCTTCCATAATTATTTTCTTAGATCGTTAAAAAATATTAATAGGTACACACAACATAAATATATATAAAGCAGATCTTGTATAAAATAAACATTTCCTATGTCTTTCTGTACACTACAAGATTTCCTTCCTCTAATATATTGTCTCCTTTAGTATACTTATGATTCATTTCCCAACTCAGTCTATATTACTCTATGTCTAAAACAGAATTTCACACCTTCTTAGACAATATTTTATTTCTCATTCCACGCACATGTCCAAACTTCTCCAATATACTATCATTAACTTTCTCTTCTACAAAAAAAGTACCCTATTCAGTTGTACTGTCTGTATTAGCAATTTAGCTTTGCCTGTGGACTGTCTAGTTTGACCGATTTTTCATTCTCCCTATGTCCGCGGCTTCCGGTATTCTATAAAAATCCCTTTACCATTTTCCCAGCACTCCTGCGATGACAAAGAATTGGTCTAAACGATGCATTTTATACAAAGTGTGTTTATTCACCGACCTCTTTGAATCAAACCACTTTTATAGAGATGATAAAATGCTCCCAAGCCTTTCTAAATCCAGTTGTCTAGCACCTTATCAACCCTCAGTTAGGCAATCCCTGAGAGTTATTAGACATACCACTTAGGTTCCGAAGTGCCTCTCTTTTCCAGCTCTAATGCCTACAGAATTTCTCTTCCTTGTCATGAAGCACTCGCAATCAAGATCCTTTCATCACCGAACATCTGAACGGAGAACAGTACTGACAAGGAACACCCCCGGGTTCGAACAAAAAAATGCACCAAACTTCCGTTATAAGTTATTTACGTACCTCCGAATTCAATGGGGATATTCGTTTTTCTGTAAAACTCTGCAGTTGCTCACTACAGGGCTCCGTTGAGAAACCCGTCGCTCGCCGGCTGCTACGCCAGTCGAGAGTGTGAAGGTGCTTGTATCACATGTCTTGTTTGTCTGTGTACGTAGTGAGATGACAAAATGGTTCGACC
Source organism: Macrothele yani (assembly GCA_039090855.1). Lineage (NCBI taxonomy): Eukaryota > Metazoa > Arthropoda > Arachnida > Araneae > Macrothelidae > Macrothele > Macrothele yani. Next base: position 76,491,960 of record CM077025.1, on the reverse strand, counting down.
TTTTTTGCGTCAGTTTTGAATATACATCTGTCTGACAAGTCACTCGTACTTTGTGATTCCTCGTCTGGACACAAGGATGAACGAATACTTCAGAAGGCCTCCGGGGGAAAACAAGTTCATTTAAAAATCATTCCGCCAAAAACTGCGAAATATGTTCAAACCCTCGATGTTCATTTTTTCAGACAATATAAAATTTACGCAAAGAGGATTACAGACTACATAAAACTACGATTCAACATGCCGCTGCCAAAATTACATGACAGAATATTCCTTCTGGAGATGCATTCTGTGATCTACAATCAACTGTCTGCGGAGATCTATAGACCAATGCTTCGTTACGCATGGCAGAAAGCTGGCTACCATTGTGGTGAACCTGTGCAGAATTTAAAAAGTGTCATCGACGTGGCTTTCAACACTAAAGTTCTTGCATGTGTATTCTGTGGGTGTACCGATGTTGCATTTATTAATTGCTGTGCATTTTGCGGCAATGGTTATTGCTTTGATCATTTTATAGACAGTCCTCACATGAATTATTTTTTTTTAATTTGCACGCCCTGACCCTTTGTTATGAAGTTATATACGTCAACAGTCCTATGTGCGTGATAAGTATTTCGTGCAGATCCGCTCTTTACGCTTCGACGTGGCAACGGTCTTCAGAGACCTCTACTGGTCAACTGCGGAGTTTTGCAGAAAAACGAATATCACCATTGAATTCAGAAGTACGTAAATGACTCATAACGGAAGTTTGGTGCGGATTTGTTTGTTCGACCCCGGGGGTGTTTTTTCTGAGTAAAAAGCACTTAGCTTTCTCTACCTCACTCCCATGTGTCTTTCATATCGGCAATCTAAATCAAATCTCCTGGCTTCCTTCTTCTAAAGGCTGTTTAAAACATGCGGTTAGACAATCCCTTTCTAAAACACTCTCCAACATCATTCATTCAACCTCTGAGTGAAAACATTATTACACAGCTGGTACTAATTCAGTTGCCTTATCAAGCTTCCTAATTTCATCAATATAATCACACCAGGAAAGATATTTAAAACATCTTAGCTGTTATACTATTTCCTTCAATTACAAATTTAGTGATTCGTGGATTACATTTAGAACCACTAATTCAGATTTGGCACTGATATTCGTCCCCAATCTTTCGTACGTCATAATTTGCTTATTGACGTCACGCGATAAATTTCCCGTGCTGTGAGACAGTAGCACTAAGTCATACAGCAAAAAAAAAAAAAATACGTCAATGTCTGAAATACAATTAGTTTTTATTTAACATTTAATCACTATAGACCACAAGGATTAAATATGGAAACAAGAACGAGCTACATTCCTTTCTTATCCCAGGGATCATTTCAAATCAGCGGAATAATAAACTTCTTTTCATCTTGTCTGTTGAAAACCACTCGATGTACAAGCTTGTAATTGATTTCAGCAACCTGTTTTTCACTCTATAACTGAACAGCTTGCTCAAAAGCTTTTCTGCGACCAATAAACAGGCATCCTGTACCCACTCCTAGCGCCACACTATCTCCCAGACATTGCCCACCAGCTTGTTACTCAAAATATTTGAGCATATACCTTACAAAGAACGCTTTTTCAAGAAGATTTGTGCCCATGAAACTGCATGAAAGGTAAAATTTTGAAGTGAAAGTACATAATTTGCGAAAAGAGGATTTGTTTTTCAAAACTGTTCCATTTCCAAATTTATGTTTCATTTGGATGAATTATTTTTTTTTAATTTTGAGCGATCGTTTCAATATGTCATGTCAGTGCATAATAACGAACTATGTTCAATGCAGTGATCAATTGCATAAACGAAAAGCTACGTTCGTTTTATCTGTTGAATTATGTACTCTTTTAACATATGTATGTGCATATTTTGCTACACATTCCATAAACAATTCTTCCTCTTCGTGAAATAAGTAATTTTTTTCCAGTTTTCTGAACAATTCATTTTGTTAACATACGCTTATGTTAATGGTTTTAGGTACAGTTTTAAAAATGAGATTATACAAATGATATGTTTGCGTGTTTCTGAAGTGTTTTATAAATTCCAACGAAATCTTTATTTCGTTTCATTTTTTTCTTTCATATCGTTTTCTGAGAAAAGTACTGAAATTACTCTTATCATTAAGTACTCTGAGGTTCATTGACAGAAATCTCCTGTTTAGTTCTACCATTCGACCCCCCCCCCTTTTTTTTCATTTTTATTTTTTACCTTTTATATTTTTCTGCAATTTTGCCCATCTACTTATTACAATTAATTTACCTTTTATTCCCTTTTGCTACATTTTAAACTTTGTGTTTATAACTTTTCGTACTTGAAATGGTCAAAAAAATCAACAAAAAAGTTGACATTGTCAACTTCACAAAACTATTTTTTCGTTTTTTATTTTACTTTTCATATTACTTTTTGTTTTATAGGGGTTTTTTTGCAAGTTGTTTGCTTACTATTGCTCTATTTACATTTTAATCGTTTCATTTTTATCGCATTTTTTTAACTTGAAAAAAATAAAGAAATCGCTTTACACGGTCACCTTTAGGAAATACAATGTGAAAACACTCATGAATATAAATTACACTTAAACAAAATTCTGCAGTTGAATTAAAAAATAAGGAACAAAATTGAACTCCTGAATTGCCCCGTTAAATTCGGGAAACAAAAAGGGAAAAAAAGAAATGGTACTTTCGACATGTTGTAAATCATTGGGAAATTTATGGTGAATTTTTCTCCAGACATTATGCACGGTTTTATAATGCATTTCATTTTAACGACAAACTTCTAACTATGGGATTTTTTCCCATAAAGTTGGCAAGGTAAGAAAGAAAGAAAGAAAGGAAAGAAACACAAAGATGAAATCCAGTGGAGGTTTAGAGGAAGAAAGTCTCAGGGAAAGAGGTGCATAAAGAAAGAAAGCAATAGGTCAAATGAAGAGGAGCAGTGAAAAGTAGGAACGGAGGAAGCGAAACGAAGAGGAAATAGAGAAAAGCGGAAATAAGTAAGAAATAAAAATGAACAGAAAAAGCGGGAAGAAACGTGCAGATAATAAAAGACAGAAAGCGAAAGGAAAGAGATTCTGATATTTGTATGTGACGCATGAGGCCAAACTGTTGAGATAATGAGAAGATACGGTTTGCCTGTTCTTGTCAAAATTCTGGTACCAGTCCCATCCAAGTGATGTTTCAATCCTCACTGACCAAGTGCATTTAAACAATGTGCAAAAATTTTCCAGCAAAATTCCGCAGAATGTTTTCAGATTACTATTCTTCAGAATAGTAGGATCGCCAGTGATTATTTACTCCAAGAACTCGGATGTACTTGATACTAGCGTCTCAATAAGACAAAGGTGCCAGCAGCAGGAACTCCGATTCCAATCATCTTGACCACCGTCAAATATGAATCAGCCTACGATTTCCACAGATTTTTTTTTAAAATAGGAACTTTAGTTTACTTCAAGTTTTTTCAGGAATTATTAAAAATACTAGCTATGGAAAATTTTGGTAAGCATTAGTTTGGACAAAGAATTTATGTACAATATTTGCTTTTTTTCAAATTTGCATTTTTGAAAAATATATATACAAAACGATGTAATTTCTTTCTATTTTATAAATATTTTAAGAAAAAAGAGTTATTTAAATCGAGTGTTTTCGGCCTGAAGCCTAGACAATTAGTCCTAATATCAAAAATTTCATTGTGAAGACAAAAATACATAAAAACTTAACTATAAGAAAGGCCTGTATATAACGCATAACTATAAAAAAAGCATATGTAACCATAATATATATGAAACTTTTATGTATGACCTCTTTCGCTGACGATACATTTTTTAGCCATTAAGATACCCTGACGTTGAAGTTACCCACCTCAACTACTAACGGCTCCTCGGCGCCCAATTTACCTCAAAATCCATAAGCTCCTGCGCCCTCTCTCCTATCCGCCTCAGCTTAACCCTTTTCGTGATATGCCTCAACCTAAGCTTCCTGATCTCTTCCGCTATCCGTATCAACCTCTCCCTCCGCCTACGCTGCTCCATAACCTCCGTTGCCCACCCCTCGAGTCCCGCTATTACTACCTCAAAAATATCAAAAAGACCCATATTTACCTTAACTTTATCTTCACTTCTTCATGTAATCTTGATCACTTCTGTCGCAAACCTGTTCGCTCCGCAGATCAAAAGACTGAATTTTTTTTTCTTCGGAGAATTATAATCACCTGACTCTGTTGACAGTGACGTATGAATTTTTAATTGTCACGTTTCGTTTCCTTGATGTTGCCACACAGACTCATTGCTTCAGTAATATTTTGCGCCCAGCCGGACAGCGATTCTGACGTCATTCTTGCATTACGTTTAATCCACTCTGATTCATCCACCCGATCAACCATACTTTCTTTTCCCCTCTTGGTTCCGCTCAGGAATTCTCACTGTCGAAGCTTTATTAACTTCCGATTTGACCTGGAAACCCCTCTCTTCTCTTTTCCCTGACCCTTCTTCCACCTTGGAAGAGGAGTATGACCTTCTTCGCTCCGCTCTCCGTACCCTCTTCCCACTTCTGGTTTCTGACACTGGCCTTATTTCTGTCTCTGGACCGAGCCTCTCTCTTCCTTTCTTCCTTCCCTTTCGGGACTCTGTTGCTCCCATTTCTTCTTTTTCCACTGCCTCTATCTATGCGATCCTTCGTGCGCCCCTCACTTCTCCGCATGGTCTTCCTGATGCTTCTCCTTCTCTTCTGCTGCCTATCTGGTCTGCCTCTTTCTCTCCCCTTTCTACCCCGTTAGAGCGAAACATCCACTGGCGGTTTCTTCACCGCCGCCTTCCTGTTCCTTCTTCTCTCTTTCACATGTCTATTTCTTCTACTTCTCTCTGCTGCTTTTGTGGTGTTGAAGGTGATGTTCCTCATGTCTACTGTCACTGTCCCGTTATCCTTCCACTTCTCAATACTGCCTTTCGTCTTGTAGGCACCATTTGCTCCAGAGACATCCCTTTTCAAGCGTACGAGTGGCTATTGCTTACCAAACATCCCCCGGCTATTTTGCCGGATGCCTGTGCCTATCTCTTCGTACTTGTGAAACATGTCGTTTTTCTTTATCATCAATCTCTCCGCTCTCCTGCTACCACACCTAGTATCCTCTCTGCTGGCGCGGCCTTACGGTCGATTTTTAGGAATCGCATCGTGTCTCGACTACGCCTGAAGAACTTCGCTGCTTCCACCCCTCAATCTCAAGCCTCTTTCCGGTCTATTTGGGCGCAGGGGACCGGTTGGTTCGAAATCACTGGATCTTCCATTCATCTTTCTTTCTGATTTTTTGTTTTTTTCCAGCTTCGAAGATCTGAATGCATGAGTCGAGATTTTGTGTTCTCTCTTCCCGGTGCTTCGTCACAGCGTCTACTAAGTGTTTGTCATGTAACTGCTTATGATTTGTATTTTAGGGGTTTTCTGCAATTTTTGTGTAATTCGTGTGCATGTACCGTGTTGTATTTGTTTCTTCGTTGCACCTGTCCTTAATACTTATTCTTCACTCATGTGTCTGCTTTTGCTGCCTGTACCTTCATTGAGTTGCGCACCGTGTATTTGTTCTCTAGGAGCAATACGAGAGGTATTGCCCTGCGATACTTTGTTCTTTCTGTTTTTTCTTGCTGCATTGTGTTGCATCTTTTAATTTATACTTTATTTCTGTCTTGCATTTTCACATTCTTTGACGTCATGTATTTTTTGCTCGTCCCATGTCGTTGTTTTTTGGACCGATGCAATACTGCACGGCTTGCTGTTTGTATTTTGTGTATCCTTGTGTTTCACTTGGGGAGTTCGCCCAAGTTTCCACTATGTTCTGTAATACTTATCATGTTTTTGTCACATATCGTGTGGTTTCCTGGATTGTGGGAACTTCTGTACCTTTATCGTAGTATATGCTTTTGTTGTGTTTTACATGTTCCCTTCTTTTTGTGCACTGCGTTGTACAGCCATGTTCTTGTAAATATATTTACCTGTTGTTTTGTGCTCTGCTTTCACTCTGCACGTCATCACATGCTTTATTAATTAATCATTACTTTTGCTCGTGCATCATCTTCCTCAAGCATATACTGTTCCTTATTAACGATTTTAACATTTTGTCATCCTTAGTTGACTGTCGTATCACATTCACCTGTAAAATTTCATCAGTATCGCTCATTGTTTTGTTGTTTATTTTGCCATATGTGGTACGCCTGTATTCCCTATGTTTTTGCCAATAAAGTATATTTTGAACTAAATACGGCATTTATAACCCAGCTACACCTTCACAGGATTTCATATTTTTTTTTCATTTCCGGTCATCTAAATGACTATCCTTAGTTTTGTTTCACGGACCAAATTGAATTTTTTCAATCTGTTGGATTTTTACTCTCACGATTTAAAAATATTCTGCTAAGCGGGTGTCGAGGGTATTTATTTCCTAGATGTAACAGAATTTTTAATTTGAGTCGATTCCGTATTGATTAACGATTTCCTTTCGGAATAAATTCATCAAAGTTCCGAATGAGTTCAGACGGCAGTTTCGATTGCAGAGAGCTTTCAGTCTCTCATACATAAAATGCTAAAGCAGTTCAAAAATACAACCTCGACTTTTCAAATGCTAAAAACGCAGACAGTGTTACGAATCAGATGATTTAACATCAGGTTCGGAGATGAAGAGTTACTGTTTTTCCAATTGCAACACACCCCATAATAATTGGAAAAGAAGAAAGTAAAGCAACATGACAATGTTGATAGCGACAGCTCCTTTGATCAAAAATATGGCAGAACACGCAGCAACAATAATTACAAGGAGTACTACGGAAGTAACCTGAAGTGCATGCAATAACTTTAACAGTGGGCGCAAAACTAAATGGAAATTCAGTCTCACTGCCCTGTGGCCTAGTAATTAGAGGCGCGGGTTTCTGGCTAATTGTCTGAGCCGGACTCAGGCCCCAGATGAGGCCCTGATGGCGCAGTGGTTCCATGCCACTGGCCCTGTTCCCTACCGGGAACCCGTGGCATGGGGAAGTTGACTGCTTATCATCCCAGACCTTCACGGCGGTTGTTAAACCATCAGACAAAGAGAGAGATAAATAAAGAAATAATGTTTTTTTTAATCTTGAATGAATTTTGCATGAGACGATACCGAATTAGAAAATACTTTTAGCGCCTAAAGAAACCTGAAAATGTTACTGCAAGTTGTACAATGCAAGACATCTGTCCGAAGAAAGTCAGGAGCAAAGAAGATTTTTTAAACGTATGAGAATTTTTGAAGATGCAAGGCAAAGTAGTGGGGCCTATGTTCTTTCAGCGGAAGGTGACTTTTAATGATTATAGCAGGCGTTGTGAACAATCGTAGTTTGCTTTTCTTGTGAGGCGGTGTCTTGTTTGTCGTGCGTACTGTTTCTTGCGCTGTGGTGGAATTCGAAACATGGCTTCCTGTTCGGGATGTAAAAATCTACGGCATGATTTCAATGACCTTGCTAAGAATCGCTTCAAACTGGTAGAATTTCTTGCTCAGCATTCCATGCTACCATACAAACATGCTTTATTTATATACAGACAGAGACAAACAAAAATAAAAATTAAGAACATTACGTCGGATACTAATGTGTATTCTTATGCAAGCAGACATATCCTAGTCATGGCGACAGAAATTCCTTTTTGCCGCCCAGGTGGCTGAGTGGAACGAAGCATTAGCTTCTAATCATTCGTATGAGATGAGATAGTTCAGAGTTCGAATCCCATGTGAGGCATGGACTGTGTGTTTGCCTTAGCGCCCTGGCTCTCTCCGTTCACTGGAACCAGTAGCCCCAAATTTGGTCGGGCGACTGCAAATAACCCATTGAGTTGCTCACAGTGGTCGTTAAACCCTCCAAGAAAAAAAAGAGATGCCTTTTGTTCTACTTTTGGCGATCTGTATTCACCTCCACAATATCCGCTCACAGAAAAAAAAGGTCCCACTTCGCTGCATCACATTTTCTTTGTAAATGCTCATAAGTTCACAAAATCTTCCTTTCCCCTCATTTCGGACAGACGTCTTTCATTTAGTAATATTTTCGGTCTCGTAAGACGATGAAAGTGCTTTTTCAAAATAATAGCCTACTTTCAATAACACTCTCCTGCATAACTACTAACATGGTGGCCCATTATCTTGGTACATAATTTTAAAAAATGACGCAGGATTCTTTTTGTGGAATTCTACCAGCCATCTTGAATTTTCTGAACTAGGGCTAAGACAAAGTTGTTTAATTCACAATTTTCGAAAAAAAAAAAAAAAAAAAAAGGGCGGATTTTATGTAAGTAAACTAATACCTGACAATAAACAGAGTGAAAAGTTATCAATTAAAGTATCTAACTAACGTAGTTAGTTTGTCCTTTTTCCTTCATTAGGGCTTTAACGAGCCGTTTAATAATTTGAAGGTACATAGCAACCTATCACAGAATTGGGGGCTTTGGTTTCTGGGAGAGCACAGGGTCAGTGTCGTATGACAAACAGACCGTTCTGACTCAACCGAAGTTCTGGCTCAATCTCGATTTGGAATATTAACCAGAATCTCAGCTTCTGAACACGTGGCTTCCAGAAAAGTGCATATTTTAAAGTAATTGATGACAAACTACATCGTTATAATTATTTTTGAAACTGCAGAAACTACAACTCAATATCATACATATATTCATGATACGCGTATAATTGTTTTTAAGTTTTTCTGTTTGTGAGACCCCAGTTTAGCGCGGCATCTGGCAAGACGCATAAAAATGAAAAATGGCGCATTGTTGACGAATGGACTTCCGATATTCGCCCCTATCAAGTAGTTCCCAAGTTCGTATGTACCGTTACAGAGTGTTTCCATACAGCCAGCTCACACTCACCATGAAGGGGCAAACAAACGAGCTCCGCAGGAATTTTATGCACAGTATTTTTATAGAAAATTAATTTCGAAACTCTAATAACACGAATTTTTTATCCCCAAAAATTCAAATTCTTTTATACGGAGTAAATGCAGAATAATTATACAATGTACGCGGGTTCTACTGTATTAGAAATATGATCCTAATTCTACTTTTCCTTCATTCCTGCGCGCTCGCCTAAATGTGCAGTTACACTTCACTATCTCTAGAAATTGTTCTGTCTTTCTTTCTTATAAGGTAACCTAATTCTGATCTCCTTAGCTTGCTATTTCTAACAGCTGTTGAAGACCAGGAGTCAGACGCTGCTTTCCTAAACTCCTTTACACCATGATTAATTGTTAAAATTTAGCTTTAGGGCATTCAATTGTATAATGAACATTAGGTGGAGATAAAGAATTCTTGCATTTAAACTGCTATAGCCATTTAAAAAAATTAGCTGTAAATAATCAGTTGTATTTACTGTTCTGGTTTGGACACTTTCACTCTTAAACTGAGCTTAGGTTTTTGTAGGCTAACATTCTGCTGTCTGCATTTTGATCTTCGAATCATTGTAATCGCTGACCACATCTGTCTGTAATTCCGCATTAACTTCCAGAACATACTTAGCCCAAACGCAATTGACAAATAATATTAATTTAATCCTAACTTCCTAACAACGACAACTTTTTCCAGTCAGAGAGGTGACCTATGTTCAGAGGTTCCACTGTATATTCTTTTCAAAAAATTCCCCAGCTTCAAATCCCATTATTTCTTGTTTGTCCTATGTTTTTATTGTCTTCCTCCACTGGCGGAATTACTTGCATTTCCCATTCGGTGTGGTTGTGAATCAGCTGTACAGTATATAAACATTGCGTAGCGATACACGCGAACTAGGTAACAATTTGAAAGAGATCAAAATCTATTGTTTTCTAGATATAAAAGGAAAGACGCAAAATGTCGTCATTAAGACGCAAAATGTCGAAAAAAGAACTACAATTTTAGAACTTTAATCCTTTGTCGACAGAAAAGATTGTAGCTGCTGCTATGCCGCATGAAAAATCGTTTTTCTTTGAAATGGGTCTACTAAGTTCCCAACTAATTACCACGGGTGCCATTTAAGCAATGTATTATTTTACATTTGAAAACAAATTTCAGCATCAAGTAATTCTCTCTCCCTCTCTATTTATCTCTATCTCGTCCACCCATGGCAAGTTGAGTTCCGCAAAGATGACTATGCGCCCGTGAGGAATACCTAGCAGATTAATTCTGCAGCCTTGCCATTCATCTGCTGCATAAAGGACAAAGCGCGTACAGGGCCGACTTCAGAAAGAACCGTCTACGCATTCGCGTCTCCAAACACAGGGAGTCTGCGGAAAACCTCGGAAAAACCGTAGATTAGATGGCCGGCAAAACTGGGAATGAAGTAATTACCCTAAATTTATTAATCAGCGATTAGCATCTTGTTAACCTACTAACAAAGGAGGAAGTGTCAGCGAAAATTATGTTTCGGAGAATAATTAAAGTTTGGAAGTTGTTACAGTTACTCATACTTACCCGGAAGAAAACAATATATATATATTTAAAACGTAAAAATTCATAATTAGTTACATGCGCGTATAGGAGTGACTTGATTTGAATCAAGCGCGTTATCACGTTCTGTTTTATTATCATGAATGCCCGCCATTCACTTCGTCTGATATTTGCTTATTTCAATAGCGTCCAAACGATGCATGTTCTTAACAGCCAATAGAGTTTAACTAGAACAGTGTTTTGTAGAGATTTTGTAAGAAAATGAATTGGCTTGAGCATTTTGTTTCTTCGGTATCACTAAACTTTTAATTCAGTGTAAACGGTTTTTGTATTTTTTAAACTACAGGCCGAAATCGTTCCATTGGGTTCGCAATTACGAGCCAGCAGCAATAACGCTTTGGAAAAAAGCCTAGAATGGTTAAAAACCGGGTGAAGATGCGCACATCCCTAGTACTCATATGTGATCACCCAAAATGGCGGAATTTCATACGCTTAATTTTTAGTGAAATAGTTATCAGCCAATTGCGAAATCATTTACATTTTAAATGATATACGCATACACTACCGTACTATTAATATCTGTGCACCTCTTTATTGATAGTGAATTCAGTCCTACCCATTCACCACGCCACAGAACCCAACTGCACTCAGTAGACAAGGAATTACAGATAGGGGTGATGGGCATTTGTCATGGGCGTCCCCCGTGCAGTGTGGAATAACCCCAAACTGAACGCAGGCGATAAATAAGCTGACAGCAGGGCTTTCCAACAGTGTTTAAAATTGACGAACATTGGTAAACGTGATGATCTAAGAGACTTTGATCGTGGACTCATTGCCAGCGCAAGGCAGGTGGATCATTCTATCCCTAAGTATTAAGAACCCTAGGGTTGCTGAGGGCAACCGTATCAAAAGAGTACCGCGAGTATACCATCGAAGGACGTACCAGCCCCCAGAGACCAAGGGGTGGCCGACCACAAGATGACCGGGGACGACTTAGATTGTCCAGGTCTGTACAGACCGACCTTATGGCAAGGTCGACGCAAATCACATCCAGGTTAAATGTTGGAAGCCCAAGCAGCGTCAGACAGCGAATGGTACAGCGCACGATGCATACCCTGGGCAACGGGAGCCGACGCCATGTTGACTGTTAACTGATGAGGAATTATGCCTCGCCTGGTGCCGAGAACATCAAAACTGGATCTTTGCAGAGTGGCGCCGCTCCCTGTGGTCACTTGAATTCTATTTTCATTGTACCGAGCTGACGGAAGGATGTGGCGTCGACAGATTGCGTCCATGATCCCGTCGTGCCAGCTCGGCTCTGTTAAAGGCGGTGGTGGCTCTGTGATGGTTTGGAAAGCCTTCTCATGGGACGAATTAGGTTCCTTAGTGTGTCTGGAGAGTTTCTTAACCGCTGCGCGGTATCAGCATGTGCTGGCTGATAATCTGCACGCTTTCATGGCTTTGCGCATCCTGCGCGAAACAGATAGCAAAATGCTACTCAGCTCCAGCGAGAGCTTCAAGTGTCAACAGAACGCAGGTTGTCAACTCAAACGATCAGCAATCGACTTCACTAAGATGGCTTTTATTCATGTAGACCAATGGTGTGTGTCCCTTTAACCGCACCATACCGTGCTCGTAGAAACTGGGTTGTGAAACATCGTGTTTGGAGAAACGACGAGAGGAGTCAAGTTTTCTGCTCTGACGAGACGAGATTCAGTCTGGAGTCTGACAATCGACGAGTTCTTATCTGGAAGGTCCTCGGCACACAAAATTACCCAGCTTTTTTGCAGTAAACATCACATTACGGTGCTCATGGATTGATGGTCTCTGTACGTATACGTATCGATGGACGTACGGACCTGTATCTCATCCGAAAGGGCAGTCTGACGGCCCAGAGATGCAGAGACGAGGTTCTTGGTCCTACTGCCATGCCGTGTGTTACAGCCGTCGGCGATTTGTTCTTTTTCATGGACGATGACGTTCGACTTTATAAAGCTCGGCTAGTGAACAACATGCTTCAAGAAGAGATTCCGAGCGTACGAAATGGCCAGTTAAATCTACTTGAGCATGCTCGGGACGCCGCTGGCAGACGCATTGCAGCTCACACGGCACCTTCTTGACTCTTCGTGAACTAACAAGAAAAATGTTAAGGAGTGGCGAAAATAAAATAAGATACGCCACTCCTTGTTAAGGAGTGGGGGAGATACCTTCAAAACCTCCTCGATAACCTAATCAATTCCATGGCACACAAGTGTGCAGCAGTCTTAACCATTTCAGGGGACGTACACCCTATTAAAGGTCAGTCAACCACCTTGAAATGTCCTTTTTCTTGTTACACACATATACGTATTATTGTGCAGCATATCGCATCATGTGCATTAAATATAAATTCGATAATGCGTTTTTTCTTACCCATATTACTGAATATGCTACTGTAGTTTAGATACGAATAATATTTTACGTTCAACGATGTGAGTCGCGCATGGTTTTCTTTACAATATCTCTTGATCCCCTGATTCTTTTGAGCAATGCATTATATTTTTTAGTATACTATTCGCCGCCCCCCCCCCCCCCTCCACACACACACTTCGTAAAGCAACTGCAACTGACCCCAAAACAATGAATAGAAAAAAAGTTGAAAGCTCTCTCTCTCTCTCATTAAGATTTCTTTTTAGCAGTATTTTCCAACTCTTAGAGGGATGTCACAGTAAAAACACAGGTGGTGGAAAACTGCTGGTCAACAGCTGGTAGTGATGGGCCACTGCTGGCTGAAATATGCCGCTCACGGTAGGGTAGCAGTCAGTTGGTCACAGCGCCATCAGTTGGCAGCCATTGATGGCCCTGCAGCATCGCCGGGAATTACGGGCCTCCAAGAAAGCGCCACTAGTGGTCCGTAGCTGGTAACCGAAGCAACACCAATACGAGGTGGAAACAGCGGAACACGCATGCGCAGACGCAACACGTGTGCATTCTTTCGTGGCACCAGTTATATATAGTAACTAGATACTCGACGAGATCCTCAGAAGACGTGCACCCACAAGGCATATTCAATGGCTGAAGATATTCAACTTCGAGTTCACGTAAATCAGCATTAAATTTTCTCTGTTTAGTCTGAGGGCTCATACCAGATAGATGGGGTGGCTCCCCACCAGACGCCAGCGTCGAGGGAAGGGATTCCTCTTCTGTATAAAGTGGCTCATCTTGATGTTTGAAAGGAGAAGGAAGATGATGATCAGAGATCGGACTTTCATTTACCATTTCAGAAGCTGAGCGTTTCTGGGCATGTGCTTGAGCATCTACATCCATAGAATAATCCTTGGAATCTGATTATGCAACATCAGTTGGAATCACGCCCTGCAACGATAAGGGTCTAGTGAACGTGTTAATTACGTCTTGTTTGGAAGAGGTAAAAGGCAGAGTACGTGGAGAAACATTATAAGAAGAGGTAGGCATCTCCGTCTTGGAAGACTTTGTAAGCTTAGTCATTGTGAAACCATTACGATCAACTGCTGACTGAGCTAGTGGCGGGGAAAGAATAGTCTGTTCACCTGTACCTGAAACATTAGCCTGCAACGGAAAGTCCAGGTTGAGGCAGAAGAGTTTGCGGCTGTGTAGGCTTTTCCACAGTCTCCAGTGAGTGGGAAACTGCAGAAGCACGCTGATTCAAGAGAAAAGACATGCCGCACGCACATGTCCATCCTGTTTACAATAAAGTATGTGTCACCCACATGAACATATGTTCTGTAATTCCAGCCAGAAAGTGTTAATAAAATGAGCGACGATAGAGCATTGAGAGCCGCTTCATCAGGAAAGGCAACGCGAGCAACTCGTCGGGAAGTACAAGCATGGCCAAATTGGCCACCAGCGAGGATGGCCCGCATCCTCCTTATCGGACCGAGAACTTTCCTATGTTTTTTTAAAACATCAAGTATGGCTGAATCAGGAACATCTGGAGGTATATTCGTAAACATGACTTTCACAGAATGATGACTAAGTGGTTTCGGGATTAATTGACGAGATTTAATATCTAGACCACTAGCCATCAAGTTATCTTTCGCTCGCAGCGTCTTCAGATAAACAACAACACCTTGCGCTGTACGCACAATATTACTAATGTCATCCGGTGGAAGGGTATTATCCAGCGCTGTAAGATAAGAAGAAAAATTAGTGTCATCCAACTCCTCAAAAACAACAGCTCGGTCACGAATATGTTGCGCTTCATAGCGAGTATCCGGGAGTGTGAAACGCAGGATTTTAGAAGAGGGAATTGAAAATGTCCGCCGCCCCGGTGGCGCAGTAGTCTAAGCGATGACTACTTACCATTCGTCCGGGTTGGGTCATGGTTCGAATCCCGGTAAGCCATGGATGTTGTGTTTGTCTTACGGCATTCGCTCTCTCCCTTCCCTGGAACCAGTGACCCTAAATTAGGGACGGGCGACGGCTTATAGCCTATTGAGTTGCTCACGATGGTCGTTAAACCTCCAATCAAAGAAAAAAAATATTCCTAGAACAGTTTGTTTAGAAGCTGATTGAGTAGCCACTTGGGCTCACGAGTATGAAGTAGCCGAGAAGGAAGCATCAGAATCCTGTTCTCTATCAGTGGAGCGAGGTGGAAAGACGAAAGCAGCAGGCTGTAGGACGCGACCAGCAGTCGACAAGCTTAACGTCAGTCCACGTTGCGAAGAAGAGGTGTGAGGATGGACTAGTGAAGATTGCGTACCTCCCGTGGTGTCATAGTATGTGCATTCAGACGACTCCATTTGTAACGGCCTTTAGCCAATGACAGAACTGTAAGATCCTTGACCTCCAGCCGCATCGTTGAACGCCGACACACGTTGGCGTACGCTGATTGGACGAAGCGATGCTTGATCAGTGGGATCAATGGCGATCTCCGCCATGACTTCAGAGAACACAAGGAAAGAAAGCAACGAAATGTGAACAAAAAAGGGTACAATGCCTGACTCCTTGCAGGTGCAGAGATGCTGAAAACCTTCACAAGCAGCGAAAGTAGGAATAAACTAAGAAAGAACGTCAAATCACACCGAAAATCACAAACAATTGAGGAGCATACAAAAAACGTGCCGCGTGGTTTAACGACCACCGTGAGCAACTCGGTGGGCTATAAGCAGTCGCGGTCTCATGTTGCATCAACAGTTTAATGTTCTCCTCATAGGAACTTTTCACCAAATTTGCATACACGCAAAGTCCATCAAAACGTTTACGTTATTTCATGTATTGCACTGTTATGAACAACTTAAAGTAAGCACATAAATGATAAAACTACCATAATTTTTAAATAATTTTCCGGAAGGCAGGAAAACTGTGTTTGTGGTTAAAACATTCCAAATATTTTGTGGTCTTCCTGTGCATTTCCTCGCTAGTGGTTAGTCGAGTGGTGCTGATTTTTATGGATCGTACGATTTTTGTAGTCTGCGATTGAAAGCATTGTGTGCATCAGTACGTTCATCTCAGATTTCGTTTTTTAGGGGAAACAAAGAAAAGGATGCAGTTGGTATAATACATTGTGTTTTCAGAAAGTGGTAAAATTTACCCTTTACGTAACGGCCCAAAAATCTTTTGTAGACATAACGTTTATTTCCCATTTTCCAAGGGGGTTTTCCGGTGTTACTAGTTTCAGGAGTAAGAGGGCAGCCTCGACAGTGCAGTGGTCTAAGCGCTAGCTTCTGACTTTTCGTCTGAGTAGGATTTGCCTCGAGTCCCGGATGAGGCAAGGGTGGTGCGTTTGTCCCACTTCCTTCGAACCAGTGACCCCAAATTAGGGACAAGCGATTGCTTACAACCCTTACAGTTTCTTACGATGTTCGTAAAAGTCCTAAACAAAAACAGAAAAGATTAAGAGCCACAATCTGCACAATTACCAACCTCTACAGGAGTTTTAAAACGTAGTGCTGAGATAATCACGCCTACATTCTAATATTGGAGAGATGTTCTATTTTCTGGAAATGTTACTACCAACAACAAATCGTTCTCAAATTTTTGGTTCAAGAAAATGTTGTGTTCTGTTCACACTAGCTCATAGCCCATATATATATATATACACTTTAGTGACAAAAGTCACCAGACACCTAGAAGAGAAACAAAAATATATATTAAAAGCTGTATTATGCATGCATATACACTGAAGAGCAATTGAATTAGAGACAACTGCCTAGTAACGTGTAGCACCACCTTTCGTCCTGATGACGGCGGCGATTCGTCTCGGCATTGACTCGACAAGATACCGAAAGCATTAAGCAGCCATACGGATCCCCGACCCCTGAACAAGCTCCTACAGTTCACGAAGATTTGATGAAGAGGGGTCAGAGACTCGAATAACTCTCTCGATGGCAACCCAGATGTTCTCGATGGGATTGAGGTCAGGTGACCTAGCTGGCCAAGGAAGCAAGATCACACGTCGGTGGAGTGTTCATCCAACCATTCGGACACAATTCGGCAGCGATGGCAAGGTGCATTATCTTGTTGCAGGATGAGGTCACCAGTGGGATGTTGAAGAAGCACAAACGGGAGCAAATGGTCGTCCAGGATATCCCCGTAACGTTGACCTGTGAGGGATGTCACACGTACCAGGGGTCCCATTTCAGTCCACGTAAACAGTCCCCAGACGAGAATGCCATCCCAACCAGCTTGAAGAGTACCCTGTTGGCAAGAAGGATCCATCGCTTCATGTGGTTTTCGCCGTACTCGTATCCTGCCATCCGCATGTACCACCGTGGATCTCGACTCATCAGTCCAGGCAACATTTTTCCGCATGTCTAGGGTCCAGTGGCGATGTTCCCGCGCCCATGCTAATTTTTGCACCCTGTAATGTGCGGTCAGCATCGGTACTCTCGTGAGACGATGGCTTATGTACCCCATAGCGAGGAGATCGTTCTGGATGGTGTGGCTGCTTACACGATTTTGGGCATCAGCGTTAAATTGCCGAATGATTTCTTTCACCGTGGCCCGTCTATCCGCTGTTACAATGCGAGATAGCCGACGATGACCCGCTCATCCACATGCTGTTGGCACTTGCAGGGATGGTTTTATCGGATTCGATGTACTCACGGTGCACCCGTGACACAGTGGCTCGTGAAAATCCCAGTACCTGCACGACTTCCGAGATGGACTGACCCATTCGTCGGACCCCGACCATTTGCCTACGATCAAATGCATTTAGATCCTTCGTCTTACTCATACTGCGTCCGACTCTTACTGATTCCCGTCGCATCACTCCTTATATTGTCCGATCGCTGCATACGTCTTGTCGTTTCCGTTTACAGGGGCGCTCACAGCGCCACATTTGCTTAACACCAGCTGTCTCTAATTCAATTGCTCTTCAGTGTATCATCATCATCATCATCATTGTCAACCATTATCAATCCACTGCTGGACGAAGGTCTCCCCAAGTTTCCTCCACAACGGTCTGTCTTGTGCCAGTCTCCTCCATGTCACCCCTGCATACTTTCGAATTTCATCCACCCATCTCCCATGTGGTCTTCTTCTGGGTCTTTTCCTGTCCCTTGGAATCCAATCTAAAATTTCGGCTGTCCATCGATGATCTGTCCTTCTGGCAGTATGTCCAGCCCATTGCCATTTCAGGGATTTAACTCTGATCATGATGTCTTCCACTCTTGTCATTTTTCGGATCCACGAGTTCCTCTTCTTATCCCTCCTGGTTACACCAAGCATGCACCTCTCCATGCTTCTTTGAGTTGTCTGCAGCCTTTGTATGTCTCTTTTAGTTAAGGTCCACGTCTCTGCACCATACGTAAGCACTGGAAGGATGCATTGATCAAACACTTTTCTTTTAAGACATAATGGCATATTGCTCTTGAAAATTATGCTGTTTCTTCCAAAAGCTCTCCAGGCAAGTTTTGTACGCCGATTAATTTCTTCATCAATGTGACCCTCACTTGATATCTGCTGTCCAAGATAAACGTACGTGTCTGTTATCTCCAGCTTTTCTCCATCAATCGATAAATCTTCATTTCTTGTAAAAGCATTGAACATCACTTTTGTCTTCTGAAAGTTCATTTTTAATCCCACTTCTTTACTCTTGTCAGCAAGTTCCTGGATCATACTCTGCAGCTCTGATGGGGTAGTTGCAAAAATGACTACGTCATCAGCAAAGCGAAGGTGGGTTAGATAATCTCCATTAATCTTTATTCCCTTGTTTTCCCAGCTCAGCGACTGAAAAACACCCTCCAATGTGGCATTAAAGAGCTTCGGAGATATGGTGTCCCCTTGTCTCACTCCCTTTCCAATTTTTACGTGTGTTGTATTTTCAAACAGCCTAATCTTTGCACTTGCATTTTCATAGATGTTATTAATAATATTAATGTATGCATCTTCAATACCGCAGGTTTTCAGAGCCATTGTAACTGCTGATGGTTTCACCGAATCAAAGGCTTTTTCATAATCGATAAAAGCCATGCACAATGGAAGTTCATATTCCCTCGCTCTTTCAATTAGTTCTCTCAGCACGTGGATATGATCTATTGTGCTGTAGCCACTCCTGAATCCAGCTTGTTCTCTCGGTTGAGCCATGTCCAGTGTTACCTTCAAGCGGTGTGAAAGAACTTTAGTGAAGATTTTATAAACTACTGATAGGAGGCTGATAGGTCTGTAGTTTCCGAGATCCTCAATGTCACCTTTCTTATGTAGCAGGATCATTGTAGCGGTGTTCCAATCCTCAGGAATCTTTCCTTCATTAAGGCATCGAGTGAAAATTTGGGCGAGTACTGTTTCGATTTCTCCACTTGCTTCTTGTATGATGTCTACAGTAATTCCATCTTCTCCTGGAGCTTTTCCTCGCTTCATGTTCTTGATTGCATGTGCAACTTCTGCTGGAAGGACTGGAGGAACTCTGGTACTGGTATCTTTCATGATGTCAGGAGTGCATATATCATCCCTTTCATATAATTTGGAGTAGAAATCTTTCACTCTTGTCAAAATTTCGCCTCTATTTCTTGTTACAGAACCATCTTCTTTTCTCAGTGCCATAATCTGTTTTCTTCCCTTACTGAGATGTCCCTTTGCTATCTTTAGGCTTTGGTTGTTTTCAATTGCTTTCCTCACTAGTTCACAGTTGAATTTCCTTACGTCTTCAGTGATACTTTTTCTTACTGTCTTGCATAGCTCTATATATTCCACTTTGGAAGTCACATCTTCTTTAGTTGTTCTCATCTCTCTTCTTTTTTGCATCAACATTTTGGTTTTTCCTGATAATTTGTTCACATGCAACTTGTTCTTAGACCCAGCCAATTTTGTTGCTGTTTCCATAAGAGCTTTGGTTACTTTTCTGTTAACTTCAGAGATGTCCACTTCTTCCGATGTTAGGCCTTCTAAAGCAGAGAACCTGTTCTTCAGTTCTAACTTGAAGGTATTATGGTGTTTTTTAAGGTTGGTTATGTCAATAGATTTTGTTTGTCTTATGAGCTTGCCACGTTCAAGTTTAGTGTTGAGGTGCATCTTACATCTCACCAATCTATGGTCACTACCTGTGTTGAACTTGTTTAGCACACTGCAGTCTTCTATGACGAATTTTTTGTTACACATAATAAAATCAATTTCACTTGTCGTCCCATTTGGATGTCTCCATGTCCATTTCCTGTGTGGCTTTTTCTTGAAAAAGGAGTTCAAGATGAAAAACCCTTCTGCCTCTGCAAACTCAACGAGAGTATTTCCACGCTGGTTTCTGTTGCCATGACCGAATTTACCTACTGAAGTTTCATTCTGTTGCCGTTGCCCTATTTTTGCATTGAAATCTCCCATAATTATTTTCAAGTGCTGCTTACCTTTATTATTTAGATGACAAATTTCCTCATAAAATTCTTCAATTTCTTCTTCAGGATGACTTGTGGTGGGTGCATAAGTTTGAATAATCTGAGCCTGGTATCTTTTCGAGAGTTGGATAACAAGTCGTGCAGCTCTGTCAGAGGAACTTTCAACTTCTACAACTTTATCCTTCAGTTTCTTGTTTATTATAAATCCAACACCACTAGTTCTGCCAGTATCTGTCCCCCGATAGTAGAAGAGATGTCCACTTTTCAGTTCGATGAGATCTTCTCCTTTTCTCCTTACTTCACTTAGCCCCACGATGTCCCACTTGATCCTTGTAGTTCCTCTTCCAATTCAAGAAGCCTTGAATCAGAAGATAGAGAGCGTCCATTGTAAGTAGCCAAGGTCAGCATCAGATGGCAGCCTAGTCCGGTTCTCCGGGGATTCTTAGCACCCTCTGCCTTCATGTCGCACTGGCCGCTGCCTTGGCCAGGTACATTCCAGCTGCCGGAGACTGAGGGCCAAGATTTAAGTTGTGGAATCATTTTGGAAGGGTTTGGCCATAACTCACCACGCTGGCCAAGCGGGTTGGTGAGTGTGGGATAGAATTTCCTCTAATCCCGATGGTATAGTTATACCGCTATGGGCGGTCGTCAGAGCCCCTTTAGTGGGAACAGGATGCACCACGAGAAGGCGGGGTTGACATTTGTCAAGGAGAGGCTGTGATGTTACGCATCACCTGACCTTACATCCCTCTTCAGTGTATATATATATATATATCATCATCATCATCATTGTCAACCATTATCAATCCACTGCTGGACGAAGGTCTCCCCAAGATTCCTCCACAACGGTCTGTCTTGTGCTAGTCTCCTCCATGTCACCAATGCATACTTTCGAATTTCATCCACCCATCTCCCATGTGGTCTTCTTCTGGGTCTTTTCCTGTCCCTTGGAATCCAATCTAAAATTTCGGCTGTCCATCGATGATCTGTCCTTCTGGCAGTATGTCCAGCCCATTGCCATTTCAGGGATTTAATTCTGATCATGATGTCTTCCACTCTTGTCATTTTCCGGATCCACGAGTTCCTCTTCTTATCTCTCCTGGTTACACCAAGCATGCACCTCTCCATGCTTTTTTGAGTTGTCTGCAGCCTTTGTATGTCTCTTTTAGTTAAGGTCCACGTCTCTGCATAATACGTAAGCACTGGAAGGATGCATTGATCAAACACTTTTCTTTTAAGACATAATGGCATATTGCTCTTGAAAATTATGCTGTTTCTTCCAAAAGCTCTCCAGGCAAGTTTTGTACGCCGATTAATTTCTTCATCAATGTGACCTTCACTTGATATCTGCTGTCCAAGATAAACGTACGTGTCTGTTATCTCCAGCTTTTCTCCATCAATCGATAAATCTTCATTTCTTGTAAAAGCATTGAACATCACTTTTGTCTTCTGAAAGTTCATTTTTAATCCCACTTCTTTACTCTTGTCAGCAAGTTCCTGGATCATACTCTGCATCTCTAATGGGGTAGTTGCAAAAATGACTACGTCATCAGCAAAACGAAGGTGGGTTAGATAATCACCATTAATCTTTATCGCCTTGTTTTCCCAGCTCAGCGACTGAAAAACACCCTCCAATGTGGCATTAAAGAGCTTCGGAGATATGGTGTCACCTTGTCTCACTCCCTTTCCAATTTTTACGTGTGTTGCATTTTCAAACAGCCTAATCTTTGCACTTGCATTTTCATAGATGTTATTAATAATATTAATGTATGCATCTTCAATACCGCAGGTTTTCAGAGCCATTGTAACTGCTGATGGTTTCACCGAATCAAAGGCTTTTTCATAATCGATAAAAGCCATGCACAATGGAAGTTCATATTCCCTCGCTCTTTCAATTAGTTCTCTCAGCACATGGATATGATCTATTGCGCTGTAGCCACTCCTGAATCCAGCTTGTTCTCTCGGTTGAGCCATGTCCAGTGTTACCTTCAAGCGGTGTGAAAGAACTTTAGTGAAGATTTTATAAACTACTGATAGGAGGCTGATAGGTCTGTAGTTTCCGAGATCCTCAATGTCACCTTTCTTATGTAGCAGGATCATTGTAGCGGTGTTCCAATCCTCAGGAATCTTTCCTTCATTAAGGCATCGAGTGAAAATTTGGGCGAGTACTGTTTCGATTTCTCCACTTGCTTCTTGTATGATGTCTACAGTAATTCCATCTTCTCCTGGAGCTTTTCCTCGCTTCATGTTCTTGATTGCATGTGCAACTTCTGCTGGAAGGACTGGAGGAACTCTGGTACTGGTATCTTTCATGATGTCTGGAGTGCATATATCATCCCTTTCATATAATTTGGAGTAGAAATCTTTCACTCTTGTCAAAATTTCGCCTCTATTTCTTGTTACAGAACCATCTTCTTTTCTCAGTGCCATAATCTGTTTTCTTCCCTTACTGAGATGTCCCTTTGCTATCTTTAGGCTTTGGTTGTTTTCAATTGCTTTCCTCACTAGTTCACAGTTGAATTTCCTTACGTCTTCAGTGATACTTTTTCGTACTGTCTTGCATAGCTCTATATATTCCACTTTGGAAGTCACATCTTCTTTAGTTGTCCTCATCTCTCTTCTTTTTTGCATCAACATTTTGGTTTTTCCTGATAATTTGTTCACATGCAACTTGTTCTTAGACCCAGCTAATTTTGTTGCTGTTTCCATAAGAGCTTTGGTTACTTTTCTGTTAACTTCAAAGATGCCCACTTCTTCCGATGTTAGGCCTTCTAAAGCAGAGAACCTGTTCTTCAGTTCTAACTTGAAGGTATTATGGTGTTTTTTAAGGTTGGTTATGTCAATAGATTTTGTTTGTCTTATGAGCTTGCCACGTTCAAGTTTAGTGTTGAGGTGCATCTTACATCTCACCAATCTATGGTCACTACCTGTGTTGAACTTGTTTAGCACACTGCAGTCTTCTATGACGAATTTTTTGTTACACATAATAAAATCAATTTCACTTGTCGTCCCATTTGGATGTCTCCATGTCCATTTCCTGTGTGGCTTTTTCTTGAAGAAGGAGTTCAAGATGAAAAACCCTTCTGCCTCTGCAAACTCAACGAGAGTATTTCCACGCTGGTTTCTATTGCCATGACCGAATTTACCTACTGAAGTTTCATTCTGTTGCCGTTGCCCTATTTTTGCATTGAAATCTCCCATAATTATTTTCAAGTGCTGCTTACCTTTATTATTTTGATGACGAATTTCCTCATAAAATTCTTCAATTTCTTCTTCAGGATTACTTGTGGTGGGTGCATAAGTTTGAATAATCTGAGCCTGGTATCTTTTCGAGAGTTGGATAACAAGTCGTGCAGCTCTGTCAGAGGAACTTTCAACTTCTACAACTTTATCCTTCAGCTTCTTGTTTATTATAAATCCAACACCACTAGTTCTTCCAGTATCTGTCCCACGATAGTAGAAGAGATGTCCACTTTTCAGTTCGATGAGATCTTCTCCTTTTCTCCTTACCTCACTTAGCCCCACGATGTCCCACTTGATCCTTTGTAGTTCCTCTTCCAATTCAAGAAGCCTTGAATCAGAAGATAGGGAGCGTCCATTGTAAGTAGCCAAGGTCAGCATCAGATGGCAGCCTAGTCCGGTCCTCCGGGGATTCTTAGCACCCTCTGCCTTCATGTCGCACTGGCCGCTGCCTTGGCCAGGTACATTCCAGCTGCCGGAGACTGAGGGCCAAGATTTAAGTTGTGGAATCATTTTGGAGGGGTTTGGCCATAACTCACCACGCTGGCCAAGCGGGTTGGTGAGTGTGGGATAGAATTTCCTCTAATCCCGAATATATATATATATATATAAAATACATAAATAATGCAGACACTACAAGCATAATATAACTTTATTAAATATGTGACTACCATAAATAATATAAATAATATAAGGTCAGCCACCTGGTGCCAATCTTCAGGGGAGGATGCACTCGACGGCTGAGCTTCTGACAGGTTTCATGTGGATGTCCTAATTTAACAACCCCGACTGAATAATAATAAACTGGACATCCCATCCTCCCTGCCTGTCAGGAAATATACTTTAAAATCAACTTAAGTAAGAAATTTAAGCATTCAAAATAGACCTACATTAAGCCTGACTGGTGCCCACGACCGGTAAACACAATTTACCGTGGCCATCCACCTTTAGAGTTCAAAATTAGGTTAATGCGTCGGCAAAGGGTACGTTCAGAATTATATAGAAGAGTGTAGTTGTCCCCACTGTAGAATATACCATGTATGCTAGGAAAGAATGGTTAAATGCTCCTGGGCAACTCGGAAGAAAACAGTTTTTTTATGTAGCCCTGAAAGTTAGTAAGGATGAGCTTCTGGTTTATTGATCTTACAAAATCTTAATCGTAATGAAGTAAGTAGGTCATGTGTTTCCGATAGTTTACTGAAATGGTAGTTACAGAAGGCCTCTGGATTTTCATTAGTTAAACATCTCCAACATAATCTTCTTAGTTGTTTAATAATATTATGCTTTTTATTACATATTCGCGTAGTTCGCAAGATTTGTGAAATAATCAAATTACAGAAAATACTTCTTGAAGGGTTGGAGGTCCAATGACTGTATATTTTTGCTTTAAAATTAAACAGCTCTTTTTTATCATAAATATCTAGTTCTTGTTTACCTCCCTTGAACTCTATCCGCAAATCAAGAAAATTAATGCTGTTTATGTCTTAACTAAACTTAGACTCCTGGGGTAGATATCTTCAGGTCTAAAGTCTGCAGTATTGGTTTTAAAATAAATCAAATCATCAACATATCAAAAGCAAATGACTTCTAAGTGGTGATATTTTACTTTATAAGCATGTAGGTACAAGTTGGCCAATAAACTTGAAAAATTAGTACCCATAGGGACACCCATAATTTGTACTAGAATATTCTTCTGATCATATATACAGTTGTTAAATATACACAGGCTACAAAGAACATCCCAATAATTTTTATCATAATTAATAGATTTGTCAAAACCAAAACGCATATAATAATGGTCGAGAATAGTACGGAGATCTTCCAAATCAATTGTATTGAATAAATTAGTAAAATCAAAAGTTTCAACATTTTTCAAAGTGTCATTGACTTTAACGAAGTTGAGAATTTTTCTATTATCATTAATTATCCATGTTGAATCTTTTAGATTGTTGAAAATGATTTGTAGCTTACCTTGAAATATTTTTCCAGCTGTTTTATTAAAACCAATGCTTCCACAATTGATAAATCGGAATTTCATAGGTATTTTGTGAAATTTGGGAACAGCAAAAATATAAGGAAAATCAAGTTTGTAATCCCGAATTTTTAATAATTTATGAAAGGCAATTATTTTTTCTTAATAGCTAATATATTCTGATTAGTAATCCTATTGTAAACAGTTTCATTAAAGATTTCTTTTAACATAATGGAATACTAAAATTTCTTACAAATAAATGCAAAGTTATTAGCACATTTATCAACAGAGGTCACCACAAAATTGTCTTGCAATTCCTTAATTAAAATTTTGATTTTTTTCCAGTTCCTTATATATTCAAAACAGTGAAAATGTTTATCAACAAAGTAGTACATCTTTTTAGTAGTGCATTTATCCATGGAAAGAAATCCTCAACAGGATGACTATATTTCTCTGAAATTTCATAGGCAAAGCAGTGTAGATCTTTGCACAGACACCTCTTAATAATTTTCACAGGGACAAACACATTTGGGCGAAAATTAGAGCCTTTATTTAAAAGGCCTCGCAATTCTAAGCTTTCAATAATACCTGTGTTCCCTGTAATAATGTGTCCCTGTTCATTGTCAACATAAGGCTGGTATTGCTCATCATGACAGTAACATGGTAAGTCTTGAGGGTCCAAATTTCTCAATTCTCTGCAGAACCTATTATAATTATAAATTCTTCTGCCCAGAGTGTCAACATATTTGTATGCAGGAATAACTTGAAGAGTATTCCCAAGTGGGAATTGCTGCTTTTTTGCCTTTAAGATAGCTCCAAATGGAATTTTATCAAAAAACCTCGCCTGGAAAGAAAGAATACAATATTTTTTTGCTAAAGGGTCATTTTCAATTTTTTTCACCATAAGTCTGTAGTTGCTGTAATCAAGCACCAGATCTTTCAAGGACATGTCCCTGAAAACGTATCCTGGAATCCTCTTTAGCATCTCTGCAATCTTGGGTATATTTAGATGGTTAAGCGCTGTCAGTACCTTATCTACTCCAAATGTCTGACAGATGAGCACATCCAATTCATTGAGGAAGTCAGGGACATGTCCTTGAAAGATCTGGTGCTTGATTACAGCAACTACAGACTTATGGTGAAAAAAATTGAAAATGACCCTTTAGCAAAAAAATATTGTATTCTTTCTTTCCAGGCGAGGTTTTTTGATAAAATTCCATTTGGAGCTATCTTAAAGGCAAAAAGCAGCAATTCCCACTTGGGAATACTCTTCAAGTTATTCCTGCATACAAATATGTTGACACTCTGGGCAGAAGAATTTATAATTATAATAGGTTCTGCAGAGAATTGAGAAATTTGGACCTTCAAGACTTACCATGTTACTGTCATGATGAGCAATACCAGCCTTATGTTGACAATGAACAGGGACACATTATTACAGGGAACACAGGTATTATTGAAAGCTTAGAATTGCGAGGCCTTTTAAATAAAGGCTCTAATTTTCGCCCAAATGTGTTTGTCCCTGTGAAAATTATTAAGAGGTGTCTGTGCAAAGATCTACACTGCTTTGCCTATGAAATTTCAGAGAAATATAGTCATCCTGTTGAGGATTTCTTTCCATGGATAAATGCACTACTAAAAAAAGATGTACTACTTTGTTGATAAACATTTTCACTGTTTTGAATATATAAGGAACTGGAAAAAAATCAAAATTTTAATTAAGGAATTGCAAGACAATTTTGTGGTGACCTCTGTTGATAAATGTGCTAATAACTTTGCATTTATTTGTAAGAAATTTTAGTATTCCATTATGTTAAAAGAAATCTTTAATGAAACTGTTTACAATAGGATTACTAATCAGAATATATTAGCTATTAAGAAAAAAATAATTGCCTTTCATAAATTATTAAAAATTCGGGATTACAAACTTGATTTTCCTTATATTTTTGCTGTTCCCAAATTTCACAAAATACCGATGAAATTCCGATTTATCAATTGTGGAAGCATTGGTTTTAATAAAACAGCTGGAAAAATATTTCAAGGTAAGCTACAAATCATTTTCAACAATCTAAAGGATTCAACATGGATAATTAATGATAATAGAAAAATTCTCAACTTCGTTAAAGTCAATGACACTTTGAAAAATGTTGAAACTTTTGATTTTACTAATTTATTCAATACAATTGATTTGGAAGATCTCCGTACTATTCTCGACCATTATTATATGCGTTTTGACAAATCTATTAATTATGATAAAAATTATTGGGATGTTCTTTGTAGCCTGTGTATATTTAACAACTGTATATATGATCAGAAGAATATTCTAGTACAAATTATGGGTGTCCCTATGGGTACTAATCTTTCAAGTTAATTGGCCAACTTGTACCTACATGCTTATAAAGTAAAATATCACCACTTAGAAGTCATTTGCTTTTGATATGTTGATGATTTGATTTATTTTAAAACCAATACTGCAGACTTTAGACCTGAAGATATCTACCCCAGGAGTCTAAGTTTAGTTAAGACAAATACAGATATAAACAGCATTAATTTTCTTGATTTGCGGATAGAGTTCAAGGGAGGTAAACCAGAACTAGATATTTATGTTAAAAAAGAGCTGTTTAATTTTAAAGCAAAAATATACAGTCATTGGACCTCCAACCCTTCAAGAAGTATTTTCCGTAATTTGATTATTTCACAAATCTTGCGAACTACGCGAATATGTAATAAAAAGCATAATATTATTAAACAACTAAGAAGATTATGTTGGAGATGTTTAACTAATGAATATCCAGAGGCCTTCTGTAACTACCATTTCAGTAAACTATCGGAAACACATGACCTACTTACTTCATTACGATTAAGATTTTGTAAGATCAATAAACCAGAAGCTCATCCTTGCTAACTTTCAGGGCTACATAAAAAAACTGTTTTCTTCCGAGTTGCCCAGGAGCATTTAACCATTCTTTCCTAGCATACATGGTATATTCTACAGTGGGGACAACTACACTCTTCTATATAATTCTGAACGTACCCTTTGACGACGCATTAGCCTAATTTTGAACTCTAAAAGGGGATGGCCACGGTAAATTGTGTTTACCGGTCGTGGGCACCAGTCAGGCTTAATGTAGGTCTATTTTGAATGTTTAAATTTCTTACTTAAGTTGATTTTAAAGTATATTTCCTGACAGGTAGGGAGATATATATACACCCACAATATTGACAAAAGTCACCGGACACCTAGATGAGAAACAAAATTATATATATTAAAAGCTGTATTATACATGTATATATATATATATATATATATATATAGGGATATAAGGTCAGGTGATGCGTAACATCACAGCCTCTCCTTGACAAATGTCAACCCCGCCTTCTCGTGGTGCATCCTGTTCCCACTAAAGGGGCTCTGACGACCGCAAATAGCGGTATAACTATACCATCGGGATTAGAGGAAATGCTATCCCACACTCACCAACACGCTTGAGTAGCGTGGTGAATTATGGCCGAACCCCTCCAAAATGACTCCACAACTTAAATCTTGGCCCTCAGTCTCCAGCAGCTGGAATGTACCTGGCCAAGGCAGCGGCCATTGCGACATAAGGCCAGAGGGTGATAAGAATCCCCGGAGGGCCGGATTAGGCTGCCATCTAATGCTGACCTTGGCCGCGTATAATGGACGCTCCCTATCTTCTGATTCAAGGCTTCTTGAATTGGTAGACGAACTACAAAGCATCAAGTGGGACATCGTCGGGCTAAGTGAGGTAAGGAGAAAAGGAGATCTCATTGAATTGAAAAGTGGACATCTGTTCTACTATCGTGGGACAGCTAATGGCAGAACTAGTGGTGTTGGATTTATAATAAACAAAAAACTGAAGGATAAAGTTGTAGAAGTTGAACGTTTATCTGACAGAGCTGCACAACTCGTTATTCAACTCTCCAGAAGATACCAGGCTCAGATTATTCAAACTTATGCACCAACCACAAGTCATCCTGAAGAAGAAATTGAAGAATTTAATGAGGAAATTCGTCATCTAAATAATAAAGGTAAGCAACACTTGAAGATAATTATAGGAGATTTCAATGCAAAAATAGGGCAACAGCAACAGAATGAAACCTCAGTAGGTAAATTCGGTCACGGCAACAGAAACCAGCGTGGAAATACTCTCGTTGAGTTTGCAGTGACAGAAGGGTTTTTCATCTTGAACTCCTTTTTCAAGAAAAAGCCACACAGGAAATAGACATGGAGACATCCAAATGGGACGACAAGTGAAATTGATTTTATTATGTGTAACAAAGAATTCGTCATAAAAGACTGCAGTGTGCTAAACAAGTTCAACACAGGTAGTGACCATAGATTGGTGAGATGTAGGATCCACCTCAACACTAAACTCGAACGTGGCAAGCTCGTAAGAAAAACAAAATGTATTGACATAACCGACCTTAAAAAACACCATAATACCTTCAAGTTGGAACTGAAGAACACATTCTCTGCTTTAGAAGGCCTAACATTAGAAGAAGTGGATATTTCTGAAGTTAACAGAAAAGTAACCAAAGTTCTTATGGAAACAGGGTCTAAGAACAAGTTGCATGTGAACAAATTATCAGGAAACCCCAAAATGTTGATGCAAAAAAGAAGAGAGATGAGGACAACTAAAGAAGATGTGACTTCCAAAGTGTAATATATAGAGCTATGCTAGACAGTACCAAAAAGTATCACTGAAGACGTAAGGAAATTCAACTGTGAACTAGTGAGGAAAGCATTTGAAAACAACCAAAACCTAAAGATAGCAAAAGGACATCTCAGTAAGGGAAGAAAACAGATTATAGCACTGAGAAAAGAAGATGGTTCTGTAACAAGAAATTGAGGAGAAATGTTTACAAGAGTGAAAGATTTCTACTCCAAATTATATGAAAGGGATGATACATGTACTTCAGACATCATTAAAGATACCAGTACCAGAGTTCTTCCAGTCCTCCCAGCAGAAGTTGCACATGCAATCAAGAACATGAAGCGGGAAAAAGCTCCAGAAGATGGAATTACTGTAGACATCATACAAGAAGCAAGTGGAGAAATCGAAACAGTACTCGCCCAAATTTTCACTCGATGTCTTAATGAAGAGAAGATTCCTGAGGATTGGAACAACGCTACAATGATCCTGCTACATAAAAAAGGTGACATTGAGGATCTCGGGAACTACAGACTAATCAGCCTACTATCAGTGGTTTATAAAATCTTCCCTAAAGTTCTTTCACACCGCTTGAAGGTAACACTGGACATGCCTCAACCGAGAGAACAAGCTGGATTCAGGAGTGGCTACAGCGCAATAGATCATATCCACGTACTGAGAGAAGTAATTGAAAGAGCGAGGGAATGTGAACTTCCATTGTGCATGGCTTTTATCGATTATGAAAAAGCCTTTGATTCGGTGAAACCATCAGAAGTTACAATGGCTCTGAAATCCTGCGGTATTGAAGATGCATACATTAATATTATTCATAACATCTTTGAAAATGCAAGTGCAAAGATTCGGCTGTTTGAAAATACAACACACATAAAAATTGGAAAGGGAGTGAGACAAGGGGACACCATATCTCCGAAGCTCTTTAATGCCGCATTGGAAAATGTCTTTCAATCACTGAACAGGGAAAACAAATTGATAAAAATTAATGGAGATTATCTAACTCACCTTCGTTTTGCTGATGACGTAGTCATTTTTGCAACTACTCCATCAGAGCTGTAGATTATTATCCAGGAACTTGCTGACAAGAGTAAAGAAGTGGGATTAAAAATGAACTTTCAGAAGACAAAAGTGATGTTCAATGCTTTTACAAGAAATGAAAATTTATCGATTAATGGTGAAAAGCTGGAGATAACAGACACTTACGTTTATCTTGGACAGCAGATATCAAGTGAGGGTCACATTGATGAAGAAATTAATCGGCGTACAAAACTTGCCTGGAGAGCTTTTGGAAGAAACAGCATAATTTTCAAGAGCAATATGCCATTATGTCTTAAAAGAAAAGTGTTTGTTCAATGCATCCTTCCAGTGCTTACGTATGGTGCAGAGACGTAAGCCTTAACTAAAAGAGACATACAAAGGCTGCAGACAACTCAAAGTAGCATGGAGAGGTGCATGCTTGGTGTAACCAGGAGAGATAAGAAGAGGAACTCGTGGATCCGAAAAATGACAAGAGTGAAAGGCATCATGATCAGAGTTAAATCCCTGAAATGGCAATGGGCTGGACATACTGCCCGAAGGACAGACCATCGACGAGCAGCCGAAATTTTAGATTGGATTCCAAGGGACAGGAAAAGACCCAGAAAAAGACAACATGGGAGATGGGTGGATGAAATTTGAAAGTATGCGGGAGTGACATGGAGGAGCCTGGCACAAGACATACCGTTGTGGAGGAAACTTAGGGAGACCTTCGTCCAGCAGTGGATTGATAATGGTTGACAATGATGATGATGATATATATATATATATACACTGAAGTGCCAGAAAAACTGGTACACTAGTCTAATACTTGGTAGGTCCCCCACGGGAGCGCAGGACTGCAGAAATACGACGGGCATGGACTCCACTAACTTCTGGAAATATGATGTAGGCAATGCACACCATACTTCCTGCAGAGCGTTCCATAATTCGGGTGTATTCCGAGGTCTCGGATTCCTGTGTTAGATAGCGCGTTGCATGGCATCCCAAATGTGTTCTATCACGTTCAGATCTGGTGACTTGGGTGGGAATGGCAACACCCCAAACTCAGATGAATGCTCCTCTAACCATAATGTGGCGTCCCGACATTTGTGTGGAGGTGCATTGTGAACACATTAGCATGAATGCAGGACATGAACGGGTGTAACTTGTCAGAAAGGATGCGCACACAGCCTTGGCTGGTCACAGACGTTTGTAGACGTACCAGGGGTCCCAAAGAATTCCAGCTAAACACACCCCATACCATTACGTACCCCCTCCCCCTAGTACAGTTCCCTGTTGACAGGCGGGATCCATGGCTTCATGGAGTTTGCGCCACACAGGAATCCTTCCATCTGCCCGATATAGTTGGAAACGCGACTCGTTAGACCAGGCTACTTCTTTCTAGTCATCAAGTGTCCAGTGGCGGTGTTGCCGTGCCCAAGCGAGGCGCATAGCTCTGTGTCCTGCACCCATCAAGGGGACTCGAATTGTGCGTCGGCTCCCAAAGCCCATATCGTGCAGGGTACGCTGATGCTTGTTGAGGCTCCAGCATTGAATTCCGATTATACCTGCAAGAGTGTTGCACGCCTATCGCGTGAAACGATTCTTGACAGCCAACGATGTCTTTTTACGGCCACACTGGTGTCGTAGGTTGGAGGTTTTGCCAGAATTCTTGTAGTCACCGTACACTCTCGCAATGGTCGTCCGTGATAATCCGAACTTCGTTTCTACCTCCGAAATACTGTGGCCCATCTCACGAGCGCCAACTATAACACCGCGTTGAAAATCGCTTAAATCGTTACTTGTCATTCTCATGCCGAAAACAGCTCCGACAGCTGGCAAGGATGTCCATCGCTTTATATACGCACTGGAGGACGCAACCCAGAATGCGCTTAGGTGAAGTTGCTATGTATTTTGCATAAGCTCGTCTGTACCAGTTTTTCTGGCACTTCAGTGTATATACACTATATTGAAAAAAGTCACCGGACACCTACAAGAAAAACAAAAATATACACTGACGGAAAAAAATCCCAACACCAAGAAGTGGTTGTGTTAGATAAACGACAGTTGGTAGGCGGTGAGAGTACATCTGTAAGATGACGTCTATGCAAATTTCGCGCTCGGCGCATACATGTGGCGCAAGTAGCACCCCTCGGAACATGCCAAGCAGGTTTGTTGTAAATACGCGCTGTAACGTTCGTGAGCGTTAGTTATCGTTGAGATTCGACGTAGTGTGTTGATGTTAGTCAAGAATGCCTTTAAGAAGACGAAGAAGCCATTATCAACAGCTCACGGAGTTTGAACGAGGTCGTGTAATAGGGCTAGGAGAAGGTGGATTTTCGTTCCGCAATATTGCAGAACGACTTGGCAGGAATATAGCCACTGTGCATGATTGTTGGCAGCGGTGGTCAAGGGAAGGTACTGCCTCAAGAAGACCGGGTTCCGGCCGGCCACGTGGCACTACTGAGAGGGAAGACCGCCGTGTACGGCGTATGGCCGTGGCGCATCGTACCGCGTCTGCGGCAGCAATTCGAGCTGCAGTTGCCACCACAGTGACACAACGAACTGTTACAAATCGGTTACTTGAAGGACAGCTCCGAGCCAGACGCCCTGTAGCGTGCATTCCACTTACTCCAAACCACTGCCGCTTGCAACGTCAGTGGTGTCAAGCTAAAGCTCATTGGAGGACGGAGTGGAGATCTGTTGTGTTTTCTGATGAAAGCCGGTTCTGTCTGGGTGCCAGTGATGGCCGTGTGTTGGTTAGAAGGAGGCCAGGTGAGCGCCTGCAACCAACCTGTCTGCTGCCGAGACACACTGGACCTACACCTGGAGTTATGGTCTAGGGAGCAATTTCCTATGACAGCAGGAGCACTCTCGTGGTTCTCCCACGCGCCCTGACGGCACAGTTGTACGTCGGTCTGGTGATTCAACCTGTTGTGCTGCCATTCATGAACAGCATTCAAGGGGGTGTTTTTCAACAGGATAACGCTCGCCGGCATACCGCTGTTGTAACCCAACATGCTCTACAGAGTGTCGACATGTTGCCGTGGTCTGCTAGATCACCAGATCTTTCACCAATTGAGCATGTATGGGACATCATTGGACGACAACTCCAGAGTCATCCCCAACCAGCATTAACCGTCCCTGTATTGACCGACTAAGTGCAACAGGCATGGAACTCCATCCCACAAACTGACATCCAGCACCTGTACGACACAATGCATGAACGTTTGCGTGCTTGCATTCAACATTCTGGTGGTTACACCAGTTATTAATGTACCAGCATTTCACATTTAAAATGGCTCTTCTCGCGCTTACATTAAGCTGTGATTTTGAAACCTTAATCGATTACATATGTTACCTATACAAATGTATTACCGCCATTTCATTCCTCTACAACTATTTTTTCGTGGTGTTGGGATTTTCTTTTTCCGTCAGTGTACATTAAAAGCTGTATTATACATGCATATATATATATAGCATAGGAAAATTAATTTTTCACACATGTAATATAATAAATATATATATATATATATGTGTGTGTCATCATCATCATCTTCATTGTCAGCCATTATCAATCTACTGCTGGACGAAGGTCTCCCCAAGTTTCCTCCACAACGGTCTATCTTGT
Organism: Macrothele yani; assembly: GCA_039090855.1. Taxonomy (NCBI): domain Eukaryota; kingdom Metazoa; phylum Arthropoda; class Arachnida; order Araneae; family Macrothelidae; genus Macrothele; species Macrothele yani. The sequence goes on along the minus strand of CM077025.1, from coordinate 76,457,210 downwards.
GCCAGTCTCCTCCATGACAAACCCGCATACTTTCGAATTTCATCCACCCATCTCCGATGTTGTCTTTTTCTGGGTCTTTTCCTGTCCCTTGGAATCCAATCTAAAATTTCGGCTGTCCATCGATGGTCTGTCCTTCTGGTAGTATGTCCAGCCCATTGCCATTTCAGGGATTTCCTTCTGATCATGATGTTTTCCACTCTTGTCATTTTTCTGATCCACAAGTTCCTCTTCTTATCTCTCCTGATTACACCAAGCATGCACCTCTCCATGCTACTTTGAGTTGTCTGCAGTCTTTGCATGTCTCTTTTAGTTAAGGACCATGTCTCTGCACCATACGTAAGCACTAGAAGGATGCATTGATCAAACACTTTTCTTTTAAGACATAATGGCATATTGCTCTTGAAAATTATGCTGTTTCTTCCAAAACTCTCCAGGCAAGTTTTGTACGCCGATTAACTTCTTCATCAATGTGACTCTCACTTGATATCTGCTGTCCAAGATAAACGTACATGTCTGTTATCTCCAGCTTTTCTCCATCAATCGATAAATCTTCATTTCTTGTAAAAGCATTGAACATCACTTTTGTCTTCTGAAAGTTCGTTTTTAATCCAACTTCTTTACTCTTGTCAGCAAGTTCCTGAATCATACTCTGCAGCTCTGATGGGGTAGTTGCAAAAATGACTACGTCATCAGCAAAACGAAGGTGGGTTAGATAATCTTCATTAATTTTTATCCCTTTGTTTTCCCAGTTCAGTGATTGAAAGACATTTTCCAATGCGGCATTAAAGAGCTTCGGAGATATGGTGTCCCCTTGTTTAACTCCCTTTCAAATTTTTATGTGTGTAGTATTTTCAAACAGCCGAATCTTTGCACTTGCATTTTCATAGATGTTATTAATAATATTAATGTATGCATCTTCAATACCGCAGGATTTTAAAGCCATTGTAACTGCTGATGGTTTCACTGAATGAAAGGCTTTTTCAAAATCGATAAAAGTCATGCACAATGGAAGTTCATATTCCCTCGCTCTTTCAATTAGTTCTCTCAGTACGTGGATATGACCTATTGTGCTATAGCCACTCCTGAATCCAGCTTGTTCTCTCGGTTGAGCCATGTCCAGTGTTACCTTCAAGCGGTGTGAAAGAACTTTAGTGAAGATTTTATAAACCACTGATACGAGGCTGATAGGTCTGTAATTCCTGAGATCTTCAATGTCACCTTTTTTATGTAGCGGGATCATTGTAGCGTTGTTCCAATCCTCAGGAATCTTCCCTTCATTAAAGCAACAAGTAAAAATTTGGGCGAGTACTGTTTCCATTTCTGCACTTGCTTCTTGTATGATGTCTACAGTAATTCCATCTTCTCCTGGAGCTTTTTCCCGTTTCATGTTCTTGATTGCATGTGCAACTTCTGCTGGGAGGACTGGAAGAACTCTGGTACGGGTACCTTTCATGATGTCTGGAGTACATGTATCATCTCTTTGATATAATTTGGAGTAGAAATCTTTCACTCTTGTCAAAATTTCTGCCTCTATTTCTTGTTACAGAACCATCTTCTTTTCTCAGTGCCATAATTTGTTTTCTTCCCTTACTGAGATGTCCCTTTGCTATCTTTAGGCTTTGGTTGTTTTCAATTGCTTTCCTCACTAGTTCACAGTTGAATTTCCTTACGTCTTCAGTGATACTTTTTCGTACTGTCTTGCATAGCTCTATATATTCCACTTTGGAAGTCACATCTTCTTTAGTTGTCCTCATCTCTCTTCTTTTTGCATCAACATTTTGTTTTTTCCTGATAATTTGTTCACATGCAACTTGTTCTTAGGCCCAGATAATTTTGTTGCTGTTTCCATAAGAGCTTTGCTTACTTTTCTGTTAACTTCAGAAATATCCACTTCGTCTAATGTTAGGTCTTCTAAAGCAGAGAATCTGTTCCTCAGTTCCAACTTGAAGGTATTATTGTGTTTTTTAAGCTTGGTTATGTCAATACATTTTGTTTTTCTTATGAGCTTGCCACGTTCGAGTTTAGTGTTGAGGTGGATCTTACATCTCCCCAATCTATGGTCACTACCTGTGTTGAACTTGTTTAGCACACTGCAGTCTTCTATGACGAATTCTTTGTTACACATAGTAAAATCCATTTCATTTGTCGTCCCATTTGGATGTCTCCACGTCCATTGTCTGTGTGGCTTTTTCTTGAAAAAGGAGTTCAAGAGGAAAAACTGCATATGTATCATCATCATCATTGTCAACCATTATCAATCCACTGCTGGACGAAGGTCTCCCCAAGTTTCCTCCACAACGGTCTGTCTTGTGCCAGTAGTCTCCATGTCACTCCCGCATACTTTCGAATTTCATCCACCCATCTTCCATGTGGTCTTCTTCTGGGTCTTTTCCTGTCCCTTGGAATCCAATCTAAAATTTCGGCTGTCCATCGATGGTCTGTCCTTCTGGCAGTATGTCCAGCCCATTGCCATTTCAGGGATATCATCATCATCATCATTGTCAACCATTATCAATCCACTGCTGGACGAAGGTCTCCCCAAGTTTCCTCCACAACGGTCTGTCTTGTGCCAGTCTCTTCCATGTCACCCCTGCATACTTTCGAATTTCATCCACCCATCTCCTATGTGGTCTTCTTCTGGGTCTTTTCCTGTCCCTTGGAATCCAATCTAAAATTTCGGCTGTCCATCGATGATCTGTCCTTCTGGCAGTATGTCCAGCCCATTGCCATTTCAGGGATTTAACTCTGATCATGATGTCTTCCACTCTTGTCATTTTTCGGATCCACGAGTTCCTCTTCTTATCTCTCCTGGTTACACCAAGCATGCACCTCTCCATGCTACTTTGAGTTGTCTGCAGCCTTTGTATGTCTCTTTTAGTTAAGGTCCACGTCTCTGCACCATACGTAAGCACTGGAAGGATGCATTGATCAAACACTTTTCTTTTAAGACATAATGGCATATTGCTCTTGAAAATTATGCTGTTTCTTCCAAAAGCTCTCCAGGCAAGTTTTGTACGCCGATTAATTTCTTCATCAATGTGACCCTCACTTGATATCTGCTGTCCAAGATAAACGTACGTGTCTGTTATCTCCAGCTTTTCTCCATCAATCGATAAATCTTCATTTCTTGTAAAAGCATTGAACATCACTTTTGTCTTCTGAAACTTCATTTTTAATCCCACTTCTTTACTCTTGTCAGCAAGTTCCTGGATCATACTCTGCAGCTCTGATGGGGTAGTTGCAAAAATGACTACGTCATCAGCAAAACGAAGGTGGGTTAGATAATCTCCATTAATCTTTATCCCCTTGTTTTCCCAGCTCAGCGACTGAAAAACACCCTCCAATGTGGCATTAAAGAGCTTCGGAGATATGGTGTCACCTTGTCTCACTCCCTTTCCAATTTTTACGTGTGTTGTATTTTCAAACAGCCTAATCTTTGCACTTGCATTTTCATAGATGTTATTAATAATATTAATGTATGCATCTTCAATACTGCAGGTTTTCAGAGCCATTGTAACTGCTGATGGTTTCACCGAATCAAAGGCTTTTTCATAATCGATAAAAGCCATGCACAATGGAGGTTCATATTCCCTCGCTCTTTCAATTAGTTCTCTCAGCACGTGGATATGATCTATTGTGCTGTAGCCACTCCTGAATCCAGCTTGTTCTCTCGGTTGAGCCATGTCTAGTGCTACCTTCAAGCGGTGTGAAAGAACTTTAGTGAAGATTTTATAAACTACTGATAGGAGGCTGATAGGTCTGTAGTTTCCGAGATCCTCAATGTCACCTTTCTTATGTAGCAGGATCATTGTAGCGGTGTTCCAATCCTCAGGAATCTTTCCTTCATTAAGGCATCGAGTGAAAATTTGGGCGAGTACTGTTTCGATTTCTCCACTTGCTTCTTTTATGATGTCTACAGTAATTCCATCTTCTCCTGGAGCTTTTCCTCGCTTCATGTTCTTGATTGCATGTGCAACTTCTGCTGGAAGGACTGGAGGAACTCTGGTACTGGTATCTTTCATGATGTCTGGAGTGCATATATCATCCCTTTCATATAATTTGGAGTAGAAATCTTTCACTCTTGTCAAAATTTCGCCTCTATTTCTTGTTACAGAACCATCTTCTTTTCTCAGTGCCATAATCTGTTTTCTTCCCTTACTGAGATGTCCCTTTGCTATCTTTAGGCTTTGGTTGTTTTCAATTGCTTTCCTCACTAGTTCACAGTTGAATTTCCTTACGTCTTCAGTGATACTTTTTCTTACTGTCTTGCATAGCTCTATATGTTCCACTTTGGAAGTCACATCTTCTTTAGTTGTCCTCATCACTCTTCTTTTTTGCATCAACATTTTGGTTTTTCCTGATAATTTGTTCACATGCAACTTGTTCTTAGACCCAGCTAATTTTGTTGCTGTTTCCATAAGAGCTTTGGTTACTTTTCTGTTAACTTCAGAGATGTCCACTTCTTCCGATGTTAGGCCTTCTAAAGCAGAGAACCTGTTCTTCAGTTCTAACTTGAAGGTATTATGGTGTTTTTTAAGGTTGGTTATGTCAATAGATTTTGTTTGTCTTATGAGCTTGCCACGTTCAAGTTTAGTGTTGAGATGCATCTTACATCTCACCAATCTATGGTCACTACCTGTGTTGAACTTGTTTAGCACACTGCAGTCTTCTATGACGAATTTTTTGTTACACATAATAAAATCAATTTCACTTGTCGTCCCATTTGGATGTCTCCATGTCCATTTCCTGTGTGGCTTTTTCTTGAAGAAGGAGTTCAAGATGAAAAACCCTTCTGCCTCTGCAAACTCAACGAGAGTATTTCCACGCTGGTTTCTGTTGCCATGACCGAATTTACCTACTGAAGTTTCATTCTGTTGCCGTTGCCCTATTTTTGCATTGAAATCTCCCATAATTATTTTCAAGTGCTGCTTACCTTTATTATTTAGATGACAAATTTCCTCATAAAATTCTTCAATTTCTTCTTCAGGATGACTTGTGGTGGGTGCATAAGTTTGAATAATCTGAGCCTGGTATCTTTTCGAGAGTTGGATAACAAGTCGTGCAGCTCTGTCAGAGGAACTTTCAACTTCTACAACTTTATCCTTCAGTTTCTTGTTTATTATAAATCCAACACCACTAGTTCTGCCAGTATCTGTCCCACGATAGTAGAAGAGATGTCCACTTTTCAGTTCGATGAGATCTTCTCCTTTTCTCCTTACCTCACTTAGCCCCACGATGTCCCACTTGATCCTTTGTAGTTCCTCTTCCAATTCAAGAAGCCTTGAATCAGAAGATAGGGAGCGTCCATTGTAAGTAGCCAAGGTCAGCATCAGATGGCAGCCTAGTCCGGTCCTCCGGGGATTCTTAGCACCCTCTGCCTTCATGTCGCACTGGCCGCTGCCTTGGCCAGGTACATTCCAGCTGCCGGAGACTGAGGGCCAAGATTTAAGTTGTGGAATCATTTTGGAGGGGTTTGGCCATAACTCACCACGCTGGCCAAGCGGGTTGGTGAGTGTGGGATAGAATTTCCTCTGATCCCGATGGTATAGTTATACCGCTATGGGCGGTCGTCAGAGCCCCTTTAGTGGGAACAGGATGCACCACGAGAAGGCGGGGTTGACATTTGTCAAGGAGAGGCTGTGATGTTACGCATCACCTGACCTTGCATCCCTTCAGGGATATATATATATATATATCATAAATTATCAATCCACTGCTGGATGAAGGTCTCTCCAAATTTATTCCACAATTGTCTGTCTTGGGCGTGTCTCCTCCATGTCACTCCAGCATACTTTCTAATTTCATCCATCCATCTCTCATGGGGTCTTCTTCTGGGTCTCATATATATATATATATATATATATATATATTTTTATACACTGCTGGCCACCCAAAAGGCAACATCAAGGCAACACCAAGAAGGAAGCATCCGATTCACCAAAAATTCGCAGCATGCGTCTCCCGCGAGAGGACATGCAAACGATTAGCATTGCAGAGCATATGCAAATCATGTGCGTATGGCACGCCACCGAGAAGCACTATAAGGAGGGTGCACAGAAGACAGGGTGTATGTAGGGGAAGTGTGTTGTGCTGCTGGACCTGTGCGTAGGAAGCTTCCCGCTGCCTCGTCGAAGAATACGGCAGTCATTCCAGCACGTTTTGGAGTTCGACAGAGGACGAATAGTGGCTTATCGCGACAGTGGTTTACCGTACCGAGATATTGGCGCCCGTGTAGGACGACATCCAGCCACAGTGAGGCGAGTAGGGATTTGGTGGGTGCAGGAGGGACGGACGGGCCGACGTGAGTATTTGCCGCAGCCGCAGCACCCCTCCGAACGACAGGACCGGCATGTTGTGCGGCGGGCATTGACGGCTCGCACCGTCACATCACGAACGTTAGCGCAGGAATTAGGGTGTGTTGCGCAACAACCTGCGTCAGCACGTACCGTTTGACGTCGTCTTCAGAAGCGGGGACGTGTCGCACGGCGCCCATTGCTCCGATTACCATTGACGTTACACTGCCGGCGAGTGCGGCGGCAGTGGGCCGTTGAACGCCGCGCCTTTACTACGGAATGACACAACATTGTCTTCTCCGACGAATCCCGCTTCTGACTGTAACACCACGACAGTCGGATCCGCGTGTGGCGGCACCGCGGCGAAAGACTGTATGACGCCTATATTATGCATCGCCATACCGGTCTGTCGACTGGCGTTATGGTTTGGGGCGCAATTGGATATGACACCCGCACCCCTCTGGTACGCATCGCCGGTACACTCAACAGCCACCGCTACATCTCCGACGTTTTGGAGCCTGTAGTTCTCCCCTACCTGCAGGACCTGCCAGCGGCCACGTTTCAACAGGACAACGCGCGCCCGCACGTGGCACCAACGTGCAGCAATTCTTCACGGCTTACCAGGTGTCACTGCTGCCGTGGCCCGCCTGTTCTTCCGATATATCACCCATCGAACACGTCTGGTCGCTGATCGGCAACCGAGTGGCCCTGCAAGCACCACCCGCGTCTACGCCTGATGAACTGTGGCAACGTGTAGGAGCAGCCTGGACCGACATACCCCAAACCCACATCCAAAGCCTCTTTCGTTCGATGCTGCGGCGTATAGCGGCCGTTATTGCCAGCCATGGGGGCCACACGAACGAACGGGCCTGTAAGCTCAATCGTTTCATCTTTGTATCTGTTGTTATGTGTCCAGTAAATCTGGCTTTGCTATCTGGTTTCCTTCTTGGTGTTGCATTTTGGGTGGCCAGTAGTGTATATATATATATGTACATTCTATTGACAAAAGTCACCGGACACCTAGAAGAGAAACACAACATAGCATTTATTGACATACATTAGTATTTGGAGCACAGCGATAGGTAAGTGCTTCCATTCAGTACATATCCATTCTGCCGCTAACTGTTGCTTAGTAGTAAGCCTTGGTTCCAAACTTCTTATGCGGCGCTTAAATTCAGCCCATAGGTGCTCTATGGGATTAAGTTCAGGGCTTTGTGCTGGCCAGTCCACACACGATACGGGATTATCGTCAAACCACACTGTAACAGTCCTTGCTTTATGGCTCGGTGCATTATCCTGCTGGTACAAACAAGGCTCGGTTCCATAGTATTGCCACAGAGTTGGTAAGGCATAATTGTCCAGAATATCGAGGTAGACCTGCTGGTCAACAGGTTTGTCCACGATAACCGATAGGCCGGGACCATACCACGAAAAACGCTTTCACACGAGTACACTGCCAGCTCCAAACTTGACCGTCGGAACAGTACACTGTGATAAATAACGTTCCCCCGGCTGCAACCATACCCACACACAGCCATCAGACTAATGGATCGTGTATCTGGATTCATCAGTCCATAGGACCCGTTTCCATTGATCTACGGTCCACGATAAATGTTCCTTACACAATGCTAAACGACGAGTAGCATTCCGAGTGGAGATGAAAGGCTTATGAGCAGCTGCACGAGCACGGTAACCCATGGAATGAAGTTCTCTGCAAATGGCACGTATACATACCGAGGTTCCTGCATTTTTACTCACCTGTACACTGAGGTCTCGTGCAGTACTCCGTCGATTAGGTGTAACGGCTCTCCTGAGGCTTCGACATCCTCTGTCACTGATTTTCTTTGGTCTGCAGGTACGTTTTGCTGCTTCAGGCACGCCATGTGTCTTCCACTTATTCAGTACATACAAAACAGTTGACTTGGGTATGTTTAAACACCTCTCGGTTTCTCTTATGGACAACCCACTAATATAACACCCAACAATCTTTCCTTTCTCAAAGTCAGTTCTCTCCCGCTGCGACATTTTCACTCAACCTCACAGTTCGATACGATCGCGGTCAGCTGCAGGCTTGTTTTTATACCGTTTGTAGCTGTACCGCGCAACTTAACAACGCAGAGGATCCGTTCATTTGCTTTTGAAGGGGTGTCCGGTGACTTTTGTCAATATAGTGTGTATATATACATATACACACACACACACACATGCATATACCCCAGTAGCACATTACATCGATTCGACGTCGAATTTTTGGTCGATATGAAGCGTCGAATATAGATATCCATGTCACTTTTGTTGCGTCTTTTCGACGTCGAATTTTAAACCTATTAAGTTGATATCGTGTCAACAGTAGAAGAAGATTCGACCTTTCCAGAAAAACATATACATCGTTGTTACGTAGTGTAGACGTCGATTCTACGTTTATATTACGCAGATTAGTCATCGATTCTAGTACTGTTATAATGTCGAATCTACGTTTACTCTATAATTTAGATGCTGAAACATGAAAGTCTAAATTTTTGATCGTGGCATAAAACGTAGAATGTATTCGTATATGTAGTACGATTCTACGACGCTGTCTACGATTAAAAGACCATATATTTTTTCTACTGTTTCAGCATCCAAGTCTTTAAGGACACATTCGAAAAGACACATAATTTTCAAAAATTTCACAGAATTTTTGGTGATCTGTCAGCAGAGTGCTAGGCCTATCCCTAATTGGGATATGCGTACATACAAATTATATATCTTAAAAAGTAATTCTAATTAAAGGAACGATACTCAGCTTCTTACAAACATAGGTATTTAAGGCTGTCTTTGAATGAGTGTTAGGGTTCATCTTCTACCCTATATTTGCAATGTAAATTATTTTGTTTACATTTTCTTGAAGACTATTATTACATTGTAGTGTTTGAAATTTTGAGCACAAATAAAAACGATCCATAGCTAATATATGCACAGTTATTAATTATTCCGAAGAATTTGTTAGAATGTTTTTTTTTATTGAATTTATTTCGCTCGAAAGTATTCCAATTTGGCGCTAGATGGCACGATAAATTAGCATAACAGTGTTTCTGTCCGGAAGAAACAAAATCTCTTTCTTATGCCTGATTTTATTAATTATCTGAGCCAAATAGAAATCAATTAATAGGGGCAAAAGTGAGACTGGAATCTTGTCTTCTATCGATCATCTTAAATCCTACTGTACGTTCATTTTTTGAAGAGAAAATGTGTACATTAGCAGATAACCCCTGAATTTGAGCTATAGGAACTCCGCCTAGTTTCTGAGCTCCACCTACTTCCGGAGCTCTACCCCAAATAACGTCATTTATTTAAACGTAACAGCGCGTATTTTATCTTTTCATTATGAGATCGCTTCCATTCTGAATATGGTGAGGTCTGCAGTGATTCGCTGATGCCAACTTTTGGGACAGTCACTCACGACGTAAAACCACGTCCAATGAGTGATTTTTTGTGCCATTTATCGCAGAAGATGAACCTTAACACTCATTCAAAGACAGCCTTAAGAAAAAAAAAACTTTTAACTTACCGGTGAAAAAGGAGACAGGTAAGAATCTCGTCTTACATCAGAAATAATACAACCGAGCAACACCCCAGCATTCAAAAAGTTTGTTTGGCGTAATGGTTGCAAATGTGCATGCGCGCGATGCTTACTTCAATGTAATGATTTTTCTTGACGTTCCGTCTCATCGATTTTACGTCGAAAACTATGCCTCGACGTAATATCGACCTGATAACCAAACATCGACGTCGATTCAACATTACTGTGCAACCGGGATATCATCATCATCATTGTCAAGCATTATCAATCCACTGCTGGACGAAGGTCTTCCCAAGTTTCTTCCACAACGGTCTGTCTTGTACCAGTATCCTCCATGTTACTCCCGCGTACTTTCGAATTTCATCCGCACATCTCCCATGTGGTCTTCTTCTGGGTCTTTTTCTGTCCCTCGGAATCTAGTCTAAAATTTCAGCTGTCCATCGATGGTCTGTCTTTCTGGCAATATGTCCAGCCCATTGCCATTTCAGGGATTTTACTCTGATCACGATGTCTTCCACTCTTGTCATTTTTCTGATCCACGAATTCCTCTTCTTATCTCTCCTGGTTACACCAAGCATGCATCTCTCCATGCTGCTTTGAGTTGTCTGCAGTCTTTGTATGCCCTTTTTAGTTAAGGTCCACGTCTCTGCACCATATCTAAGCACTGGAAGGATGCACTGATCAAACACTTTTCTTTTAAGACATAATGGCATATTGCTCTTGAAAATTATATACCGTTTCTTCCAAACGCTGTCCAGGCAAGTTAAAAACGGAAATCACAAGAACTAAAAAAAAATAATAAAAATTTAAAATGATGCATTGGGAAAATTTATATGAAGTTAACAAATAGTTGCAATATTTACATTCTAAATATTTTTACTCATGCCTGTTGGGCTTTAGTTCTTGTGATGTCCGTTTCTTGCGTAAGTTGTGGGTACAAAAATCCTGTTTACTCTCGTGACCCTGTTGAAAATTTTTATTCTTTTGTTTTTTATTTCATGGCATTTTAGGTAAAGCTTTTTTCACCACAAAGAATAAGACTTTGTAGTACTTTTAGTACTGTTATTAAAGTTTAGATTCTCTCTCAGGCGGCTTGGTTGCTCAGCAACGTGTTTTAACTGAATATTTCTGATGATTTGTTCAGACCCTCTCACAACTTTGATTTTGTAATCGTTTTTCTGTTTTTTGTGGCAGATGACGAGTGTGGGTTGGGCCAGGAAAGTTATAGATGCATGCACAAACTTTAACTGAATAATTCTTCATGCAACTCTGAGGAGGTTATGCTAATTAAAAAATGTTGGTGGGCTTTAAACTTGCATCTATGGCTTTGCAGAAAGCCATTTTCAACTAGGTCTTTGGGGAAGTGAGAAAATGCAGAGTTCTGCTGGTCCTTGATAAAGCCAAGGCTCGGCATTCTCAAAACTTTCTACATTCAAGGTTTGCTATTACTTTATTTTCTTTTTTTACTGATGCCTGTTGGGCTTTGAAGTCTTCTATGTTGTTTTAGTACTTGTAAAATATTTGTTTTTACTGTATCTACTTAGTAGTGTGTGAGTTCTGAATATTCATAGCTGCTGCTATTGCGCGTCATGATTTTCAGATTGTTTTTTAGGCAAATTCAGTTTTAAATTCTTAGGTAAACAATTTGTCTTTGACTCTGCTCTTGGGTATATATATATATAACATCACAGCCTCTCCTTGACAAATGTCAACCCCGCCTTCTCGTGGTGCATCCTGTTCCCCCTAAAGGGGCTCTGACGACCGCCAATAGCGGTATAACTCTACCATCGGGATTAGAGGAAATGCTATCCCACACTCACCAACCCGCTTGGCCAGCGTGATGAGTTATAGCCAAACCCCTCCAAAATGAATCCACAACTTAAATAATGGCCCTCAGTCTCCGGCAGCTGGAATGTACCTGGCCAAGGCAGCAGCCAGTGCGACATGAAGGCAGAGAGTGCTAAGAATCCCCGGAGAACCGGACTAGGCTGCCATCTGATGCTGACCTTGGCTACGTATAACGGACGCTCCCTATCTTCTGATTCAAGGCTTCTTGAATTGGAAGAGGAACTACAAAGGATCAAGTGGGACATCGTCGGGCTAAGTGAGGTAAGGAGAAAAGGAAAAGATCTCATTGAACTGAAAAGTGGACATCTCTTCTACTATCGTGGAACAGATACTGGCAGAACTAGTGGTGTTGGATTTATAATAAACAAGAAACTGAAGGGAAAAAGTTGTAGTAGTTGAAAGTTCCTCTGACAGAGCTGCACGACTCGTAATCCAACTCTCGAGAAGATACCACGCTCAGATTATTCAAACTTATGCACCCACCACAAGTCATCCTGATGAAGAAATTGAAGAATTTAATGAGAAAATTCGTCATCTAAATAACACAGGTAAGCAGCACTTGAAGATAATTATGGGAGATTTCAATGCAAAACTAAGGCAACGGCAACACAATGAAACTTCAGTAGGTAAATTCGGTCACGGCAACAGAAACCAGAGTGGAAATACTCTCGTTGAGTTTGTAGAGGCAGAAGGGTTTTTCATCTTGAACTCCTTTTTCAAGAAAAAGCCACATAGGAAATGGACATGGAGACATCCAAATGGGACGACAAGTGAAATTGATTTTATTATGTGTAACAAAATATTCGTCATAGAAGACTGCAGTTTACCAAACAAGTTCAACACAGGTAGTGACCATAGATTGGTGAGATGTAAGATGCACCTCAACACTAAACTCGAACGTGTCAAGCTCATAAGACAAACAAAATGTATTGACATAACCAAGCTTAAAAAACACCATAATACCTTCAAGTTGGAACTGAAGAACAGATTCTCTACTTTCGAAGGCCTAACTTCGGAAGAAGTGGATATTTCTGAAGTTAACAGAAAAGTAACCAAAGCTCTTTTGGAAATAGCAACAAAATTAGCTGGGTCTAAGAACAAGTTGCATGTGAACAAATTATCAGGAAAACCCAAGATGTTAATGTAAAAAAGAAGAGAGATGAGGACAACTGAAGGAGATGTGACTTCCAAAGTGGAATATATAGAGCTATGCGAGACAGTACGAAAAAGTATCACTGAAGACGTAAGGAAATTCAACCGTGAACTAGTGAGGAAAGCAATTGAAAACAACCAAAGCCTAAAGATAGCAAAGGAACATCTCAGTAAGGGAAGAAAACAGATTATGGCACTGAGAAAAGAAGATGGTCCTGTAACAAGAAATAGAGGAGACATTTTGACAAGAGTGAAAGATTTCTACTCCAAATTATATGAAAGGGATGATACATGTAATCCAGACATCATGAAAGGTACCAGAGTTCTTCCAATCAAGAACATGAAGCGGGGAAAAGCTCCAAGAGAAGATGGAATTACTGTAGACATTATACAAGAAGCAAGTGGAGAAATCGAAACAGTACTCGCCCAAATTTTCACTCGATGCCTTAATGAAGGGAAGACTCCTGAGGATTGGAACAATGCTACAATGATCCTGCTACATAAAAAAGGTGACATTGAGGATCTCAGGAACTACAGACCTATCAGCCTCTTATCAGTGGTTTATAAAATCTTCACTAAAGTTCTTTCACACCGCTTGAAGGTAACACTGGACATGGCTCAACCGAGAGAACAAGCTGGATTCAGGAGTGGCTACAGCACAATAGATCATATCCACGTACTGAGAGAACTAATTGAAAGCGCGAGGGAATATGAACTTCCATTGTGCATGGCTTTTATCGATTATGAAAAAGCCTTTGATTCGGTGAAACCATCAGTAGTTACAATGGCTCTGAAATGCTGCGGTATTGAAGATGCATACATTAATATCATTAATAACATCTATGAAAATGCAAGTGCAAAAATTCGGCTGTTTGAAAATACAGCACACATAGAAGTAGGAAAGGGAGGGAGACAGGGTGACACCATATCTCCGAGGCTCTTTAATGCCACATTGGAATGTGTCTTTCAGTCGCTGAGCTGGGAAAACAAGGGGATAAAGGCTAATGGAGATTATCTAACCCACCTTCGTTTTGCTGATGACGTAGTCATTTTTGCAACTACCCTATCAGAGCTGCTGAGTATGATCCCGTTTATCTTGCACAGCAGATATCAAGTGAGGGTCACATTGTTAAAAGAAATTAATCGGCGTACAAAACTTGCCTGGAGAGTTTTGGAAGAAACAGCATAATTTTCAAGAGCAATATGCCATTATGTCTTAAAAGAAAAGTGTTTGATCAATGCATCCTTCCAGAGCTTACGTATGGTGCAGAGACGTAAGCCTTAACTAAAAGAGACATACAAAGGCTGCAGACAACTCAAAGTAGCATGGAGAGGTGCATGCTTGGTGTAACCAGGAGAGATAAGAAGAGGAACTCGTGGATCCGAAAAATGACAAGAGTGGAAGACATCATGATCAGAGTTAAATCCCTGAAATGGCAATGGGCTGGACATACTGCCAGAAGGACAGACCATCGATGGACAGCCGAAATTTTAGATTGGATTCTAAGGGACAGGAAAAGACCCAGAAGAAGACCACATGGAAGATGGGTGGATGAAATTCGAAAGTATGCGGGAGTGACATGGAGGAGACTGGCACAAGACAGACCGTTGTGGAGGAAACTTGGGGAGACCTTCGTCCTGCAGTGGATTGATAATGGTTGATGATGATATATTATTTTTCGGTATTTCTCTCTAATTTCACGTATCGTGGGACAGCGGAAAGCTTAGTTCCAATTTCGGCAACCGGATAAAAACAGATCGCGCTGCAAGTACTGAATGACGTCAGAGCGTTATTCCTTTTTATGAAATTACTCTGCGCCGCCCCGGTTGCGCAGTGGTCTAAGCGATGGCCTCTGATCATTCGTCCGAACGGGGTCCGGGTTCGAATCCCGGTGAGGCATGGATGTTGTGTTTGTCTTACGGCACTGGCTCTCTCCCTTCCCTGGAACCAGTGACCCTAAATTAGTTACGGGCGACTGCTTATAGCCCATTGAGTTGCTCACGGTGGTCGTTAAACCTCCAATCAAAAAAAAAAAAAAATTACTCTGTAATGCGAAGACAGTGAAATAAAACACGGCATAACACCTATGTAACGGGACAAACATCACAGACAGTTGTTCGAGCACGTGAGTATATATATTAAAACTGTAATATGACATCATATCTCCCAAAATCTTTAATGCCACATGGCAAAATGTCTTTCAATCATTGAACTAGAAAAACAAAGGGATAAAGATTAATGGAGATTATTTAACTCATCTTCGTTTTGCTGATGATGTAGTCATTTTTTAACTACTCCTTCAGAGCTGAAGAATAGGTTCCAGAAACTTGCTGACAAGAGTAAAGAAGTGAAATTAAAAATGAACTTTCAGAAGACAAAACTGATGTACAATGTTTTTACAAGGAATGAAGATTTATCAATTGATGGGGAAAAGCTGGAGATAACCGATACCTACATTTACCTTGGACAGCAGGTATCAAGCGATGGTCACATTGATGAAGAAATTAATCGGCGTATAAAACTTGGATGGAGAGCTTTTGGAATAAACAGTAAAATTTTTAAGAGCAATATGCCATTTTGTCTTAGAAGAAAAGTGTTTGATCAATGCATCCTTCCAGTGCTTACGTATGGAGCAGAGACGTGGACCTTAACTAAAAAGGGCATACAAAGACTGCAGTCAACTGAAAGAAGCATGGAGAGGTGCATGCTTGGTGTAACCAGGAGAGATGAGTAGATGAACTCGTGGATAAGGAAAATGACAAGAGTGGAAGACATCGTGATCATCGTGATCATCGTGATCATCCCTGAAATGACAATGCGCTGGTTATGTTGCCAGAAGGACGGACCACCGATGGACAACCGAAATTTTAGACTATATTCCATGGGACATGAAAATACCCAAAAGAAGACCTCATGGAAGATGGGTGGATGAAATTCGAAAGCATGCGGGAGTAACATGGAGGAAATTGGCACAAGACAGACCGTTGTGGAAGAAACTTGGGGAGACCTTCATCCAGCAGTGGATTAATAATGGTTGACAATGATTATATATACTGTATATATATATAATTCAAGAGAAGGCTGTAGTAATTAGTAATCTGCTTAAGGCGGCTGGAACAAATAAGCAGTAAAATCTCATTGTATTTTGGCCTACTGATTTCCCTTAGTTCCGTCTTACACTGTCGTCACGTCCTGTAGTTTAACAGAAGAAAACGTGAAACAAGAAGCTTAAGGAGAGCTCGTAATGTAGCTGAAAATAGTTATGCTAATTAACGAAGGGATAATCGATGTCCATAACAACTAGCCAGAGTGTAATAAACTGCAGTTATTTTCCAGTTGCGCAATCAGAATAACCACATATAGGAGTGGGCTGGTACTATTCAACATGCATTCAGTACAGCGTTAAACGCATGTTAAAACTTGTACAACTTCTGCCGGTCTTTGTTTCCACTGGGGTTTCACCACCCCTCTTCCTCCAACCATTACGTTCGGACGCTTCCGATACTTACAAATACGCGTTATATAATCAAACCCATTTCAAAACGGGCTCAAAATATATTTAATGTATTTTGAAGCAAATACAGTTACTTAAAGATAGATTTCGAATGTATTTTAATCAGTAGCTGACGGTATCGAATAGCATCTGCACAGTTTCCCAGTGCTGTTATCTTTCAAAGATGACAACAGGTTTCAAGATAATTCACATCGCGTTCGAAAATTCCTTGTCTCGGTTAAACCTCTCCTTCTTTATCTTTCCGTTTTCCAAATTAAACAAACCCTTGACAGGACTGTAAATAATGCGAAGCATGAAGTAGTGTGTATCTGTATCTGTGATGGTACTCAACATTTTCTTCGGAACAAAAAACATATGCCTGCCTAAAACGTTGTGTGAAAATTAAAATAAACTAAAAAAATTAGAAACTACCGACCCAGTAGAGTTCTGAGTAAGTAGTACAATTAACCTCAGCATTTGGACACTGTAATCTTGTGATCATTATTTTAAGGTTGAGGTATTTCTAGGTTCACTTTCCTTTGAGCACATAACGTAACAAGCAATGCGGGAAGATCTTGAACAAAAAATCCGATATTTTAGTACGTGTCGGTACTGCAAATGTTTTCCGCATTGTAACAAACATCAGCAACAATTCATGGTTGTATCATAAAAACAATTGATACTAGCGAAACCACGCTGCGGTTTTTGACAGCAGAAATTGCCAAACCACTGCATGGGACTTTATATGCTCAGCAGCCGTGTCACCAATTGAGTGGTGTAACCATGCAAACAAAAAGTAATAGTGATCACGTTTCAACATGTCTCCAATCCGAAGCAAAGATATTTAAGAAACATTCACTCAATTAACTCACAATCTAGACATTCTTTTTGACGCCATTTCAGCAAAGATTTCTTGAGTTTGTTGAAATTTAACTCGTAATGTCCCTACATTTAAAGCCACTTTCTTCTATTCACAAGAAACACCGTTTTTTTTATTTACTTGCACGAGAAAATGATGTGTTCCGATAGCACCGACCATCCGCCTTCATTTGGAACATGTTTATCTTCTAACAGGATTTTACCTCATCCAAGAGCATCTGAAGCTGCACAGAGTCCCCAGTCCTTAAATTGGGGGGCCATCAGTTCCAGGAAAGGAAGCGAACAGCGCGGTAAGACAAACAGACAACCCATATTTCATCCGGGAATTTAGCCAGGACCCAGTTTGGACGATTAATCAGAACTTCGCGCTTCTGACTGCCGGGGTAGCATAAGTTTTATGCTCTACGCATATAAATAAACGACGATAAGATGGGTTTTATTGTGGACTCAAATTTGTGCGCTGCTAACCGATTTTTTACCAGAAACAAAATCATAAAACGTTCATCATTAGCAAAGGAATTCTTTGAGGATTTCACGATCTCCACAAAATTTTCCTCGTCGTGTAGTTCTCTAAATATTGCGATTTCTCATTCCACTAGTCATGAGAAATTGTCATGCTCGTGGTCCCCCGTTCTTCAATGAGGTTGTCGAATAATCCAGATACATTTCCCTTTGATTTTTCTTTCCAACACTGCTCTAGTACAAAAGATTTCCATCTGGCTATAAGTCCTAACAAGTAAGTTTTTTCTTTCTTTTTTTCTTGTTTCTGGGTTTATCGAACACCGTGAGTAGCTCTAATGCCTATAAGCAAGCACCCATCCCAAACTTAGGACCACTGGTACGAGGGAAGGGAGAGAACCAGCATCACCCGACAATCTAACCACTCACGCCCATCTCGGACGAAAGGTTAAAAGCCAGCTCCTTAGACTACTCAGCCACTGGGGTGACCAAAACCTTCTCATTCACTTGCTGTCTGCGTACGATTAGAAATCAAAATTATTTTGGTAGCATAACGTTTCGAATGGATCAGTCTTCTGCCAGTCATTTTCTCTTTCTCATTCTTCGCACCCATCAAAATCGACTGGTAAAGCAACTGAATACAGAGGCGCCCGTGTTAGTTTTCCAGGGGGGGGGGAGACGGCGGATTGGTAATTGGATCCCAATCCATCTGCCGGGGATGCAGTTAGGTGCGCCACACCTTGTGCCCCCACCCTACCCCCTTAAGAGAAAATTTTAAGAATTTAACATTGTGGGAGGAAATTTTAGAGCATCTGAATATAATTCTGAGCTAATTACGAGTTTTAAGAACCAATTTTTGCGAAAAGGTTGCTGAGAAATTAACAAAATATAAAATTGAGTTGCAACTGATGCTGAGGTGAACCCATTGAAAAGAAACATTATATTTTTCCACAAATTTATTGAGCACCAAGCAGAACAAAATGAAAGGGACGCTGTTTGTTGAAGTATGTGATTTTTTTGCAACAGTTGTAATACAGTATTTATCAGAAAAAACAAATTGCCGATTTCTGTTGCTTTCAGAAAAATTTTCTTAAGCGCTCTCTCTCAGTCCGATCCTTTCCCTGTTAATACTTAAAAGACAGATTCGACAGACGATCTTCTGACATTGTACTTCATTGCCACGTTTTTACTCGACGCAGTGTGCTAAAAGACCTCTCGACTGTGCAAGCTGTCGGCGGAATAAATAGGTAGTTTCACAAGCGTCGTCTTCACTACAGGAACAAACGTAGTCTAGGAAAGATGATTGGCAATCTCGAGGTTTTCATTATAATTCTTTTTCGTCTAGACATCATACATAACATGCCCGTTGCCCGGGCTTCTGCTTCCAAAGTTGTCAATGTCGTAAAACGCTACTCACTTTTTGATGATTTCCACATAAACCTCTTTTATACTTTTTTCGATGCAGCAGGATGCACTATACTTGCTTTAAATGATGTTTCATTGCTGTCCGCAAATCTGGTTTTTATCATGATTAAGGAGTCCAAGTATGAAAATTCTAAAATAATCTGAAGGGGAAAGATGTTTCAACTTCCGAGCGATGATTTTGCTTTCCAACTCGCCTTGGAATCTTGATATCAACGTGCAGCTGTACACAAGTGTCTTTGACTTCTTTGAAGATATCAGTAAATTCTTTTGATTGTTCTCTTCTTTCTCGAAAAAAAACAGTAAATCATTTCTCACAGGTTTGTGTACAGAATGTAAATCGCTGTCTACTGCCTGCCACTTATTTACAACTGGTTCAGGATATGATGAATATCTTGACATGATCTTCAAACGCACAATATATATCCCTGAAGAAGTTGCATGGTCCAATTGGGAACGAGAGTCCTGATTTAACATCAACATCAGATGCAAGTATGCTTACGTAGAGCTTTCTTGATAGATATAAAATTTCCTGAAAATAAACGAATTGACTTGTACTTCTCAGACCATTCTTGTCTCACAAAGTAAGGGAATGTTAGGTACCTTTTTTCTGCGCAAAACGCTCTCCTAAAAAATGTTGTTACTTGTTTTATTGCTCCAACAGCATTTCTTACTTCTTGTACAACTAACCAAATTTAAGCTGTGATGCACAGTGGAAATATACTGCTTTAGGATATTTCTCTCTTATTTTTCTTGGACTACAGTTTTTTTGCCTACCATTGGTACCCTAAGCCTATAAGTTTTGATATGTTTAGGACTATCATATTTCTGAATTGCAAAATAGCTTTTGCAATACCTTCAGCATGGAGCACATCAAGTTCGGCAAAGCCAAGTAATTTTTGTGCATGATGTCAAAGCTTTAACTATTTTAGAAAAAATCGTGCAACTTTGAGAATATGAATACTTTTGAATACCAAGAATCAATTCTTTCAAATTTTCCAACTTCGTCATTTCAGTTTTCGGAAAGTTCCCCCTCACTTATCGAGCTAAATCCCACTGCTAACAAGTCACTTAGGTTGGGGTGGGGGGTGGGGGGTATAATATCTAACAAGAACGCAGGAGACTGGGGGCGTCGCGTCGCGGGGGAAAAAATTGCGATTACGGGAAAAATCTTTGCTCCGTCCGAATTCCGGTTTTGGAAAATTTCCCCTCATTTTCAAGCTGAAATACACATATTTATGGAATAAAATGATACTTAACAACAATAATGGGAGTAACGTAAATTGCGAGAAAAAAAATTGCGATTCGGAAAAAATCTTAACTTCATCGATCATCCGTTTTGGAAAGTTTTTTAAAATGGAATTCAGTCCTCCTCCGACTCCCCCATGTCACACACCCCCCTCGAAATTTCTGCTCAGTTGGGCATTGATCTGATGAATGACCAAAATGATAACGAAAAAGGCGGAATTCTTCAAATTCGCGGAAGAACCTCATGCCTGAAGATTACAGGAAAATTTTGGGGACTTCAAACTTCCGTTTTCGCAAATTGTTGCCTACAGTTTCAAGCTGAAATAGAAACATTTATGGAATTAAATTGATATTTAACAATACTGGACAGAGGCTGCATCGGAAGAAAAACATTACGATTACGGCAATTTTTTTCATTCGGTTTAACTTCTGATTTCGAAAGTTTTGAAACACTGTCCCCAGGTAGAAAACGAGAGATACACCCCCCCCCCATATTCTTTCCAGTCTTGTATCGATCTCGAGAATGATCGAAATGTGGCAAAAAAGAAAAAAAAAGCGGAATTCCGCTACAGAACTTTATGTATTAAGATGTTTCAAACCCAAAACATTTTTCGCTGGTCTGATCAACACCTGTCCTGACTTTTCCCGGTCGCTAGTTACCCTGGTTTAATGTGCTAAACAATTAATATCTTAAATCGGCTCTATAATTAAAATATTTTTGACAGAGTAAAAGTATGTCATTATTAAATTTACTAGCTATGTAAATCTTATGGACATGAAACATGGTGAGCATGAAAATACTAAACAGTCTTGTGCTATGATAATCATATTTTGTGCCGCAGTAAAAGTGCAAAACTTAAATTCATCAGAAAGCCAAACATTATCAATATAAACACTATGGATTACCAATTGTTTAAAAGCACCTAGTCTAGGGTTTCATAATTTAAGTTTTGAGCCTGAGTAAAATAAATCAAAGAAGCAATTTATATAAAGCTTTTGTGTGTTCCCCCGGGTGGTTATATTTCGTTTTGCCTTTTGTCCAGAATATCATAAGAATGTTTCAATTTCTTAATGACAATGATATATGAAAAGAACTTTTATGTGCACTATAGTTTCCCAAGCAGAGGGGTAACATAGCAATGCTGTCTTTATACAGTGCAATAGTAAATTATTAAGAACTCCCAAAAGCAACGAGACGCGTACCATCCTCACTTACGTAAGCAACTATAATGTTAAGTTGGCTTTCTAAACAGCTTACTGCAAAGGATTCGCACGTTTACGTAGTGTACATATGTAGCGACAACATGGGAAAGACTCGTTATGAAGCGATTTTCAAACAGGCATGATAACGAGCGCTAGGTACATGAATCTCCCAAACGGCAAACATTCTGGGATATGCAAGGACAACTGTATCGAGGCTGTACTGTATACTGACTTTTATACAAACATTCTGGGATATGCAAGGACAACTGTATCGAGGCTGTACTGTATACTGACTTTTATACAAACATTCTGGGATATGCAAGGACAACTGTATCGAGGCTGTACTGTATACTGATTGGTATACAAACACTCTGGGATATGCAAGGACAGCTGTATCGAGACTGTACTGTAACTGATTGGTATACAAACATTCTGGGATATGCAAGGACAACTGTATCGAGGCTGTACTGTATACTGATTGGTATACAAACATTCTGGGATATGCAAGGACAACTGTATCGAGGCTGTACTGTATACTGATTGGTATACAGACATACTGGGATATGCAAGGACAACTACTGTATATCGAGGCTGTGCTGTATAGTGATTGGTATACAAACATTCTGGGATATGCAAGGACAACTGTATCGAGGCTGTACTGTATACTGATTGGTATACAGACATACTGGGATATGCAAGGACAACTGTATCGAGGCTGTACTGTATACTGATTGGTATACAGACATACTGGGATATGCAAGGACAACTACTGTATATAAAGGCAGTGCTGTATACTGATTGGTATACAAACATTCTGGGATATGCAAGGACAACTGTATCGCGGCTGTACTGTATACTGATTGGTATACAAACACTCTGGGATATGCAAGGACAACTGTATCGAGACCGTACTGTATACTGATTGGTATACAAACATTCTGGGATATGCAAGGACAACTGTATCGAGGCTGTACTGTATACTGATTTGTATACAAACATACTGGGATATGCAAGGACAACTACTGTATATCGAGGCTGTGCTGTATACAGATTGGTATACAAACATTCTGGGATATGCAAGGACAACTGTATCGAGACTGTACTGTATACTGATTGGTATACAAACATTCTGGGATATGCAAGGACAACAGTATCGAGGCTGTACTGTATACTGATTGGTTTACAAACAACAAACCAAGCAGTCACTGATCTTCCGATGGGCGGAAACGACTGCTCGATGTTCAACGGTACTGGTGACTTAAAAGGACTGTACGAGATAGCAGACGTATTCAAATGTTCTTTATTCTACAACGAAAAAGAAGTTGATACAATATATACAGATGTTGAATGATGAATATTAACAGTAAGAGTATATTACAGGTGAGGTGCAGGGGGAAATGAAGCATAAATAAAGAGCCTTTGAATTTAACAGACATGATCAGGATAAGGTTACAGTTTTCGCTTATCAGGTACTTGTATAAATACGCTATGAACAGTGGAATACTGGACTTTGATAAATTTTAATCAAAAGCAAATGGAGGTTCTGGATAAAGAAAAAATTGTTCACTGTAAGAGAAAGATCAGAAATTGTGGGAGAGGAAATTATGAATTTAGGTGTTCAGTTTAACACGATGATTAATAATCTCGTACCAATGTTCAAGTGGAAACCAGTCTTTATGGAATTTTGGCACACAGTTCTTGCGCAAAGCTTCAGTATATTCTGTTTGTAGTCTGGCTGTAAACCGGCAGCGAAAAAACATCAAGAGTTTCAGTTGACCGGATGGAATTGTAGCATTTGGTCAGGTCGAGTCAGCGTGTAAGTGTAAGTAAAAGAGTAAATGACATACTTGAGTAACACAAAAAGGTAGGCACATATAGCTGGCTTGTGAAGAGTTGTACAGCTAGAAGACAAGAGGTGAAGATATTCAATGTCGGTGGGGCAAATCTTGGGAAGAAGTGCAAAAACATAGGTAAACAGCGGTGAGAGTACTTGGAAAGTTGATTAAATGCACTGGTGTGCAAAAATTAAGGACGAAGAGGAGAAATTAGCACAACAGGGGAACGAGCAGGCAGAACGGACCAAAAGACCACTCAGGAGATAGACTAGGGTTCGGTACGGTAGGGCATGCGCATATATGCAGCATGACGTAGAGGGGGGAGTGGCGGAAGGATATAAAGCACACGGGCGGTGTATGCTCAGCAATTCGGTGAAAGCTATTGCACGGTGTACATCGGTTTCAACGACGTCGAGTTGCTGCCACCGTGTGATATGGCCAACAGGCAATCCAGTAGATGACATCTGGATGACTTTACCCGAGGTCGCGTCATTGGGAAGTTGGAAGAAGGTCGAAGTGTGACTAGTGTGGCCGAGGAGTTCGGGATTGCTCACAGCATCGTTTCACGAGCTTGGAGAGCACTTCAGAGGACAGGAACAGCTGTCCGAAAGTTTAGCAGTGGTCGTCCACGAGCAACCATGGCGGCGGACGAGCGGTATATTGTCCTACAGGCTAGAAGAGACAGACGGCGGACAGCGGGAGAAATCGCAAGGCACATGCAGCAGACAACTGGACGTCCGTTATCGCGTTTTACTGTGGCCAGGAGGATGCACAAAAGTGGTCTATTTGCACGACGACCAGTACGGTGCGTGCCATTGATGCCTGCTCATCGGAGACGGTGGTTTCTGTGGTGCCAGGAACACAAGAACTGGGCACATCATCAATGGGGTCGAGTTCTCTTTACGGATGAGAGCCGATTTAGTCTGACGAGCGATTCTGGACGTATACATATCTGGAGAGAGCAGGGAACACGCAATCACACCTCCAACATCATCGAAAGGGACAAGTTTGGAGGTGGAGGAGTTCTCGTTTGGGGCGGTATCATGCTTTTTAGCCGTACTGACCTCCACATCTTCCAAGGAGGTTCAGTCACTGGTGTCCGCTATCATACCGAGATTCTCCTGCCTCACGTGCGTCTGTTTAGAGGTGCTGTGTGTTCTGAGTTCCTCTTCAAGGACGACAACGCTACACCTCATCGTACAGTAGCTATCGCAGAGCTGTTGGAGAGTGAAGATATTCAGCGCATGTATTGGCCCGCAAGGTCCCCGAACCTAAATCCAATCGAACACGTGTGAGACCTTCTCGGGAGACGCTTGGCAGCACGCCACCAGCCGCCAGCAACGATTCCGCAGCTGCGATTGGCGCTACAAGAGGAATGGGCCGCGATGCCTCAACAGCTCCTTGACAACCTCGTCCTCAGCATAGACAGACGTTGTAAATCCTGCAACGCAGTCGGGGGTGATCATATCCTCTACTAAAGACTGGATTTTTCTTGGCAGCCGCCTGTCACATGGACGTTTCTATCTTCTGTTCAGTTGTGCTCGAAGATACCTTTTCAATAAAGTGCCTTTGTATCCTTTGAATTCCTTGTTTGGGCGGTTTTGCTCACTTGTCCCATATTCTTACATCTTGGGAATCTTACGGTATGATTTGAGTCGATGTGGAGCACTTCTGCGCGACGTTACATTCGAAAAACCGTCTCGTCCTTAATTTTTGCACTCCAGTGTTTAGTGCACATCTTCTGGTATGCAACAGTAACGGCAGTTGGGAGATGTTGTAAGCTGAAACCTGTGAAGTACAGTCTGGACAGGAAGCCTGCTGTGCAGGTCGTCGATTTTCTTAGGATGAGCATTAGTTGATTGTGCTGCATTCCAGATGGAACAAAGTTGAGAAGGTCGTATGTTGGGAATGGAACATGAAGAGGCATTACGAAGGCGGGAGATCTGATGAAACTTTGTGGAGGTAACGGAGTACAAAAGATATACATGGGTGCAAGTTTTCCGTCCAGAGAACGGAATTCCGTCTTTTGAAAATATCCGAAGACGGAAGCGGGACGGAAGAAAATATCAGTAAAAATAAAATTTCCAAATATGTGTTTTTCTTTTTTCCCTTTCTATCCATACGCTCTACTCCGTAAAGTAAGTACGCCATCGGCAAGTACGCTCGTACCGTAGTACCTTGTTTATCGTAAACTCGGAGTGGCAGCGGCGCCTGATGCATTTTGGGTAAGAGGGACATTCTGGTTGAAGAGGAATCGAGGAGCAGCTCCCTTGGAGGTTCTACGCCGATCCTCGGCTACGTCACAACCATCAACCCAACCTCGCCCGTCTCTGACCTTCTCTTCGCTACGGGTACATCACGCACCATAACCGGTTCACCCATCGAGCTTGTATTAGGTGGAGACACCACTGGCTCTTCCGCCATAGGTCACAGCTAATCTTTGGAATGAGTCGTACCCGTCGATCTTGCCGTATTTTACGCGTGTATGCGTAAGCATTTCTATATTAATTTAGGTATGCGAAATTAACCAAGTATTGGTAAATTTGTGATTCCTTTTTTCAACATGCAGTCAGCTATCGAATTCATAGATTCGAAAAATATGTGGGCTTTGAACGATAGCAGTGCTAAAAAAAAGTGGCGATGGGAATGGTTAGATGAGACTGATTCCCATGAGGCTATGACGTCAAATTTGGTTCTTGGTGCCAGAAAATTAAGGAACCAGGATTTAGCTTTTGTGTTTTCTGCAGCAGAAAGTTAAACTATGGAAGCAATGGTAAAAAAGTGCTGTTCAGACACAGTAAGAATGCTGATCCTCAAAAGAGTGTACGAGCACAGCAGCATACACAAACATTGCCTGGAGTCGCTCCTGTTCAAAGAAATAATTCACCTATGAAAATTTGTGATGGTTACTATAAAACTGTGATCATGGTGAAGTGAATTAATGAAACGAGCTCTCTGTGTACACAACTACAGTTGGACATGCATAATCTTGATTATAATTTTTTTATCCTTATGTAATTTTACAATTTAAATGACTCTTTTAAAAGTGTGCAACACTTATTTGATTCAACAGAATTTACTAAAGATTATTTGAAACATCTTCCATGGTATAATATGTATTAATTATTACAATTTCAATAATTTGGTTAACATATTTCTATTATGGGCTTAAAATAAGCAGCAAATATGTAGATTGGATTTGAATATTATGCAAGATCTTTTTTTTTTTTTTTTTTGCAAGATAAGGAATTTTGGAGATTTGTTAAATTTCAACTGATAGTTCCTACCTAATAATCAAATTTAACTTTCCGATTACAATTTGCATGGACATCAAATTTTGTTTACATGTATATGCATTAATGTTCGGTCGTTTTATGCTCTTTTGATTTAATAATGAATTTTAACCACATATAATATTTAATGTATATTGTGTTTACGTCTGAGTGTGCATGGTGGTGGGGAGGGGGGGGTGATATTCAAAATATTTTCAGTCTTGGCCACATCTCAGAACTTGCACCCACCATTATAATTGGTCTTGTAAAGTAATTGTGAACGGAAGCAGAAGAAGAGCTGATGCTGTGGAAATCAATACTTGAGAAGCTGCCAAGGATGGAACATCCTTGAGACTTTGGAATTTACCTGCATTTTCAGTGGTCGAGGGAAGATACACTGAGAGATCATTCATTTTTTTTTCAAGTAAAATCCTGATTTACCAGTTGTGTAGCAGTGACGATTCCAGTTGCTAACCAAGTAGGGTAGAAGTATTCTTGGTGTGCCGTGTGCAGGGAAGAAAAATAAAATAGTGGTTCCGCAATATGGTCAAGTGTTGTTCTCGGTGAAATTTTTTTCAAAGAAAGCTGTTTTATATCAGATCAGATCATATGTAGAGGATTTTAGGAAGGGAGTGTCCGAACCCAGGTCTTAAACAGCCCTTAGAAATAGAAAGCTAGGAGATTTGGGCTAGAATGCCCGATAGGAAAGTGACACGGGAGCTAGGAAGAAAGGAGGAAGAAGACTCCCTTATTTATTACCGAGGGCCAGTACCCGAAACCGGACGGCTTAACGTGCCCATCCGACGTACGGCGGATATATAGTGGTTCGAGCATTCGCACCTGCCTGGTATCGAACCTGAGGTCTTCTCCGTGGCAGTCACGAACGCTGACCACTAGGCCACCCGCGGCCCAGAAAGCTATTTTAGGAGTGAAATGGCTTCTTCATATTCCGGACTGAAACGGAGAGGAAACGGCTGGTATTGGTCCATTTGCAAAAATGTGAGAAAAGTGAGATATGGTTTCCTTGGGGATGAGAGAACATCCTTGATAATCTGAGAAGCAATGGTTGGCCTTAGAAGAAGATTGATGAACGTCATGATCCTTTGTGTATTGTATTTACTTTAGATATCACATAAGTCGATGCCTTCAAACTTGACTGGAAGGGCGAGAACATTTGCCTTCACCCAACGGACTCTAATCCAAATGAAGTTAACAATGAGCCTAAGCATTTCTGTGAGAAAGTGAGTTGGTAAGGTGCGGATAACCCATGTATACTGCGGGGATGGAAGCATGATTTCAATCATAATTTTTGTTCTGCCATGGATGGAGATCAAGTGAATATCAGCGTTTACAGGGACGAGATCAGAATGAGTCAAAGAGTTAGTCAAAAGGGTTGCTACATCCTCTGCAATTAAAGGAAGCGATTTTAAATTTAGACATCATGTGAGGGTTGAAGGCCATTATCGTCCTCAGTTTTCTAAGTGTTCTTATACGGCCTCGAAGGCTGCGCATCATGACAAGAATTATTTTATCTGTGATTTTTTTCTCGAAGGCGAGTAATTAAGGTTTCCAATTGAGGAATGATCTTAGGAAACCGCAGGTGATAATTTGCACAACACGCAGTGTGATGCACCTTTGCTCCCTTGTCCAAGGTCAGTAGTTCCAATAGTGTATCTTCACTTAAAGGACTCGGAGGGAAACCCCCTGTTGTCGGCTACGCTTTAATTTTCTCAACGGGAATAAATGTTGCTTTCTCCATACTCTCCTCAGATAATTCTGTTTTAGTGGAGTTTTGCGTAATTAGTTTTCACGATGACTCTACAGGGCATTCAACTTGATGTGATGATACGGATTGGGATTTCGCTGTTTGTTGATTTTGATTTTGTTTTGTTGCATTTTTTTATCGCTTAGGTTTTGGGGAATTTGATTTAGCTTGTCTTCTAGGTTTGGTTTTAAGTAACTTCTGAATGGGTGGGGTCCATAATATTTGCTGGACGTGCGTCTGCGGTATCTATAATTCCGGTGTTTGAGTCAGCTCCTTCCGTAGTTGAGGCATATACTGAGAGGTTATCGTTGGAATGCGGGTATTCCACTGCGAGGTCTGGTTCAATGAGAATATGGGGGTTTACATCTGTAGGGGGAGCGAATTTGAGCAATGGTGATCATTTCAAAAGAAGGAAAGGGACTTTAAATTGTCTCTAGATACGTAGGGCCTGTCTTAAATCCTTGGTTAGCTTGCAGTAGTTGCTCAACGGAGTACATAGTGGCAGTGCTTTGAGGTGAAGGAGTTATTTGGGTAGTTGCAGCTGTCTGCCTTAGATCTGGGCAGTAACTTCTGATATGACCAAAGCCCTTACACTGGAAGCCCTGTAAACCGGTGGTGATATCCATCCTATAGGTTTGACGTCCAAAACTAATGATAATTATAATTTGAGTAGGGCAGTTGAGAAGTGCCTGTTCATTAGCAAAAACAACGCGGGCTTGCCTTCGAAGACCTTTAATGTGTGAGTAAGGCGAACCCCTCGATATTACAGAAGGGGTCTGAATCTCGCCGATAACTTTTCCGCACTTACAATGTTAGTAAGGGCTACCATTATAAGTGAGTCCGGAGTTTCCGAGGCTACTGGGTTAACACTTACAGTAACTGGTCGCAGCGACATAAGGGTACGATAAATGTGAACATCTTCCATAGAGAGTCCTTGAAAGAGAATTTTATCAATGTGATCTGTTGAAATACATTATAGATTTACGAGCAATGTGAGTAATTTGGTCCTTTGAAAACATTTTTGATAAGGACTTGCTGTATTGCGGCAGTGAGTCATAGTAGTAGGAAAGGACCGATTCTGCCCCTGCCGCAGCCACCATAGAATTAACATTAGGCTGCGGCCGGGCAGACGGAGGGGGCGTGGTCAGTAGCAGGCTCCAATTCCCCGCCGCCATTTTTTCTCCCCCGACCGAAATGTGTGCTTATCTCCGGAGATAGTAGTATTTATTGGACTTTGTTGAATTTTGGGGGAAATTAATGAAGGTTTATTCCTTGTTTTTTAAAATTTAATGGAGGTTTATTCATTATTTATTTTCCCGTCTCTCGACCCATCCCCTTAGGTAATTTTTATGTAAAACGTTTTTTCCCTTGTAATTTGTTCATGTATTTTTTTTTCGATTAATTTTCATGAATTCCTCATGTTTCTTCCCTAATGAAAATTATGTAGGACAAGTATAAATTATTCATTTCTCTTTTTTTTTCTCTAATAATACGTTCATGTCCTCATCTCAAGAAATGTTATTATGATATCTTATATGTGCTGTCCCTCGCGGTGCTTCTTGGAACTTTCGATTGATCTTTGATTTTGAGGGATGGCAACGACCGAGTGGGAAAAGGGTTGGATATAGGGGGATGTCAACTCGATGCTGATGTGCTGCCCCTTGCGGTGCTTCTTGGAACTTTCGATATATCTTTGATTTTGAGGGATTGCAACGACCGAGTGGGAAAGGGGTTGGATATAGGGGGATGTCAACTCGATGTGCTGCCCACTAGCGGTGTTTCTTGGAACTTTATTATTTCGAAGGATCTTTGATTTTGGGGGATGGCAACGACCGAGTGGGGAAAGGCCACTGCGTAGGTGTTAGATATGATGGTGCTTCTGGGAACTTTATTTTTGCGATGGATCTTTGATTTTGAGGGATGGCAACGACAGAGTGGGGACCGTTGGGATTTTTTGTATTTATTCCTGTGGTTTTCAAGGTTCTACGTCAATTCGTCGCGTGCGTCAATTCGTCGCGTGCGTCAATTCGTCGACTGCGTCAATTCGTCGACTGCGACGATTCGTCGCCTACGTCAATTCGTCGCGCGTCAATTCGTCGACCACGACGATTCGTCGCGTGTCAATTCGTCGACCACGACGATTCGTCGCGCGTCAATTCGTCGCGGACAAATTCGTCGACTACGTCAATTCGTCGCGTTTACAGACTTTGGTTACATACAAAACGAATGCAGGAAAACGTACGATTTCGAACGTCTTGCTCCCTGATCAAATTTATAAATTTTGGACACGCAGACAGGATAGGAATATTACGTTTTTCTTTGGCACTAAAAATATTAGACGGTAAACGGTTTTTGGAACGGGGCAGGGCCCGGTTGGTCAGAGCCCCCCATATACAAAATTTTCGTAAAATCTACAGTTTTCAATTCAGAACCACAAAATCTGGTATACTATCTCGTGGTATTCTAACTTAGACTGTAGACGGTTTTGGGAAGCAGTTGGAGAGGGGGGTTAGAGCCCCCGCCTACAGAATTGCCGTAAAATATAGTTTTCAATTTAGAACTACCAAATTTGGTATATTATCTCATGGTGCTCTAACTTAGACGGTAGACGGTTTTTGGAACGGGTCAGGGGCCCGGTTGGTTGGTCAGAGCCCCCCATACACAAAATATTCGTAAGATCTACAGTTTTCAATTCAGAACCACCAAATCAGGTATCCTATCTCATAGTACTCTAACTTAGACGGTTGTCGGTTTTTGGAACGGGTCAAGGCCCGGGAGTCAGAGCCCCCCACCCTACATACAAAATTTTCGTAAAATCTAGTTTTTATTTCAGAACCATCAAATTTGGTATCACGAAACTCTAACTTAGACGCTAGACGACTTTTGAAGGGGTTGCAGCCGGGGTAGGGTAAGGGCCTCCTCATATAAAAATTCGCAAAATCTACAGTTTTCAATTTAGAACCACCAAATTTGGTATACTATCTGATGGTACTCTAACTTAGACGACAGACCGTTTTTCGAACGGGTCAAGGCCTGGGGGTCAAAGCCCCCCACATACAAAATTTTCTTAAAAACTACAGTTTTCAATTCAGAACCACCTAATCTGGTATACTATCTCATGGTACTCCAACTTAGACGCTAGACGGTTTTGGGAAGGGGTTGGAGTCCGGGGGTCAGACCCCCCCCCCCCGAATAAACACTTTTTCGTAAAATCTACAGTTTTCAATTTAGAACCACCAAATTTGGTATACTATCTCATGGTACTTTAACTTAGACGGTCGACGGTTTTTGGGACAGGTCAAGGCCCTGGGGATCTGAGCCCCCCCCCCCCCCCGCACACACACACACAGACATACATCATTTTCTTAAAAACTACAGTTTTTAATTCAGAACCACCAAATTTGGTAACATGAAACTCTAACTTAGACGCTAGACGGTTTTTGGAAGGGGTTGGAACCCCGGAGTGAGAGCCCCTCCCCTCCTCATAAAAAATTCGTAAAATCTACAGTTTTCAATTTAGGACAACCAGATTTGGTATACTACTTATGGTTATCTAACTTAGACGGTAGACGGTTTTTGGAAGGGGTCGGGGCCCGGGTCAAGGTAGCCCCATGCAAAATTTTCGCAAAAAGTTCCGTTTTTTACTCTTAAGAATACCCTATCTACGTTCTAAGGCGCTCTTTGGCCCTTTGAGGGGCTTGCACCATAAACCATCAACCAGCCAACTAACCAACCTACGGTCTAAGTTAGGGACTGTAGATAACAATAAAGTGCAAAAATATGCGTTTAATGGTGTATTAAAAACACAAATCTATATAGTTTAGCTTTCACTACCAACGAGCGGCTTATCAGAAAGAAATATAATGTAATGTAAGCAGAGTTCCAGATATTCAAAATTCAAAACGGTAAGAAAAAGATGATCAATGCCAATGTGAAGTCGTATGCATGCGACATCACATAGGTACATTGCATTTCTGTGTCGCGGGATTCACAGAAGCACACGCCAGATGTACGGCAGTTCTATAGATGTCTCCTAGAAGGTAAGTATTCCCATTCCTTTTTCTTTCTTTTTTGTTTCGCAAAATTAAATTAACTAAATCAAAAAATTTAAAATAAGTTTACTGAAAAATTGCAGGAATATCTTTTTCATTCATTAACTTTCACCCGCTGAACTTGGTGATTCCACAAATAGTAATATGTACCTGGCAAATAACTGGTATCCCTGCTAGTACAAATTATATTAATGATTTATTTGCGTCCAGTTCAATCTAGTATGTCCATAAGAGCGTTTGGGGCCGTATGAAAAATGCATTTCAACGTGTGCCGCTACGGCGGCGGAGTGATCTAGGCGCTGGCTTCTGACCCCTTGTCGAGAAGGATCCTGGTTCAAATCCCGGTGAATCATGGACGTTGTGCTTGACTTCTGGCACTGGCTGTCCCCCATTCCCAGGAACCAGTGGCCCAAAATTGGGAACGTCCGACTGCTTATAGCCCACTGAATTGATCACGGTGGTCGTTAAACCCCCCCCCCCGAAAAAAGATTGCGACGTGTCCATTGCTATTTGTTGTGGACCGTACAAAAAGTATGTTTTTGATATCAACGTATCCACTTCCATGTAGGCTGGCCATAAAATGTTAGGGGACCGTACAAAATTGCACTTTTGTTTTCACCTTGTCAGCGCTTCGGTATATGGTTGAAGTATACGTATATATAGTTGGGCCATTTCAGCACGTAGTTTGGTTTATATAGAAAATCAAGATAATGTTACAGTTTTACTCAGCTACAACACATTAATCCCAAAGGCTATTTGTTGAAATCTTTAATCCGCCGTGCTCATATTCACAACGTTAACATAACATGTCAAGTTATTAATGTTGCAGTTTTACCCTGTCACAAACTTTAGTTACAAGAACTTAGGCGTAAACTTTTTTTAGGAATTTTTAGTCCGACGTATTCATAAGGTTTCGATAACATGCCAAGGTTATGGTACTGCGTTTTGACTGAGGCACAAAAATTAATAAACAGGCCTTAAGCCTTTTTATCAGTTTTCAATCAACCGTGCTCATATACATAAAATTTTCAGAGAAAGTCAAGTTTACTGTGTTGCGCATTTACTCGAGTACAAAACTATAAACAGCCATTAACTTTCACCCGCTGAACTTGGTGATTCCTCAATTCATCCATTAACAAGTCTTTTAAGTGATTGTATGCTATGGTCATATTGATAATGTTTGATGACAAGTCAGGTTAATGATGTTGCACTTATTAAAGACTTAAAAAGGTGTAGAGGCTAGTAATTATTATTTGAAGTCTAAGTAAAAGCTCATTTTTAACTTGACTCGTCATGAAATCCTTATGAATATGGCATTTATTTTATTTTGTACATTTTACAAAGCGTATGCATTTTTTTGGCATTTGTTTTATTTTGTGTTGTACTTGTTACATAGCGTTTCGCATTTTTGTAATGCTTGAGACTTGTGATTGCATTTTGAATTTTTATTTGTTTCATATTTTGGATTGCATTTTGAATGTTTATTTGTTTCACATTTTGGATTACTTTTTGACATTTTATGTTTTTGACATGCTATTTTGAAAATTTTGTCTTTTTTAATTTTGCGTTGTGTTTTACATTCTTGCATCTTCGGCGGAATTACATTCTTGAAAAATTCAAACACAAGTTAGTAAAAGGTATAATTCAATTAGTGAGAAATACCAGCACATTTTAGTAATGGGTAGAATTATATGAAATTCCTCTTAAAAAGTCCAGCATGTTAACTTTGTCTATGTGCACCAAAGAAATTCGAATTCCTTTTTATCTTGCCAGCGTTTCTTTTCTGGGTGGATTTGTTGGAATCTGTGCTATCACTCTTTCGATTTTAGCCATAGTTGTTCTCTGCTCTTTCGCAATTTCACTGATTATTTCGCACAGTCACAGTTTTTTCTCTCCCAGAATTGTATTCCAGCGTCTGTCTAATCTTTCAAGTTCGTTTTGTGTTCTGGGAAAGTCAAATAAATTGTTTTCACTTACTGACCAAATTGTTGGCGGGAACAGCGGAGGGCTTCTGCTCGGATTGTTTCTTCTGCTTCCACGAAATTTTCCAAGAACATAATTTTCCTCAAACCACTGAACTACAGAATCTGCATATTCTAGTAAAATTGATTTCACTTCTACAAAAGCAGCTGGAATTTCATCAGATGAAAAAAATGCGAGTTCTTGTAAATGTCTGACTTTGAGAGCAAACTCACTGTTTTCCTTATATTCCAAGGCTATGCCAGAGGATGGATATTCCTCAGCACATTTTTTTCCGAGATGAAACCAAGAACATTTGTGTGTGCTGCTTCCAAATTCCTTTTTAGCAGCATTATAACGGTAGCTATTTCAAAATCTATTATTATGCGTATATTGTGGTGCAAGCTAAATATCATGGTCTGATGCATAGTCTTGTAAATCCTACAAAAATACTGTATAATAGTATTATATTCTTTATACTTGCTGGAAAGTAACCCATAAACTAGTGGGACAAGTCTGTGCATCTCTGGATTCGTTTCAACCATAGCATGAATGGAACATAATTGCCTAAAAAGGGTTGGATAAGTTTCAAATGTCCCATCCATAATCCAGAGGGGTGCTTCTTTAAGCTTTCGTAAATTATTCTCTGTTAAAAATAAAATAATTTTTTGATGTCCAAATGCGCAATCTCTGCCAAGAAATTTTGCACCATCTCCTCCTGTAAATTTATTGGGGCATCGATCCGTTCTGAAGTCGTAGGCTCCGCAGGCATGTCTTGGCATGTCTTCTCTTTTTTACAACTTGCCTTAGTGCATCCATATTAGGCATGTAAGCTGCATTTACTGTATCCATTGACGTTGTCACGGTTTGAATAATTTGTGCAGGGGCTTCGTCCGTATTTCTGGCTCGTTCTTTTATTTGTGCTCTTGCAACAGCAACATCACTTTTCTCCGGTCTTGGAGCATTTATGTGGTTTCTCATTGCGCATCCTGTGCTCATCTCCAATAAGAATAGTACTAGCAAAGCCAGTACAATTTCCATAATTTCTTTCAATACAGTGACAATGCCGTAAATCACCTCGCACTCTGTTATGGCAAAATAAATACCCTTTCCATTTCAGCAAATCATTTTCTTTTTGTGAGTTAACTATTTATGTTGCATTCTTCATCTGCATAGTGCCTTCGGAAAACAATGCACTTCTTCTTTCCAAAATATTTTGAGTGATATATTTCCACTATTATCACTTGACAAGGCACAACAAAGGTTTCAACAAACACGTTCTCTGTTCTCCAGTCAACTATGAACTAATGAGCAACCATTCAATAAAACACTCAGAATACAGACAATCACGTGAAGCTTGTTCCTCCAGTTAGGGTTTAAGCGAAGTTCAAGATTTTCGTACCTGCGGTCACAAGAAGTGGTTAATTTTAAGGATCGGCATCTTATCTTTTGTTTTTCCGAAACGCAGAGGTACATATATTTTACAGCTGGGACGCTCCAGGCGGGGAATCAAAAGATGCGAAGAACCCGGGAGCCAGGTTCCGGAGGCGGCAGCAGGCGCGGACTGGGCAGCTGCACTCTGGGCCGGTAGGCGTCATGCTAATTCTCAAAAATAAATTCAAATTTTTTGTGTTGCACCATGCGTATGAAAGAAAATTGTTATACTGAAAAGACAATTTGTTTACCCTGTAACATATTAAACGAAACCTACGTCCCTACGTGCCAAATGATCTGTAAGCCAAACACAGTTTTTCATGTAACACCTTCCCCCGACTTTCTAAGTTCAGATCTGTCTCGTTCGACTTATTTCCTGTACCGCCCCTCTCATTCGCTAATTGCAGTTAATTGCCGTGAAATTGGTGTTTTACGTTGGAGTGTATTGCCGTCTGTCCTGGAGACTATAGTGAAAGCGGTGAACCCCAGGGGAAAAGTATTCCATCAAAAGCAACAGAAATCCAATGCGAGAGCAAAACTTTGTTCGTTGGCATTACATCCAAGCAATTTAGGCGAAGTAGGAAGTGTGTTTTCTACTACGACACCAAAAGATTGTCGCAAATGCTCAGGCAATCACGATACAGATGTGTCCTTAAGACTTCTCTTTCAAGACGTCCAAAGGCCGGCACTAGGGGATGGGGAGGGATACAGTGCGGATGCTCTTTTTTGTTGCAGTTAGAAATTCTTAAGCTCATTCTTCCTTAAAACTTTGCCTGGTTACCAGTAAGTACTGTCTCATGCCTCAACCATTGCACAGATTTGTTGTTTTTGTTTTAATTCTTTGAGTTAACAGCGGGAAAATATCTGAACTGCGTTGTTTCAGTTGGAAATATTTTTTTACTTCAGCAACAGGGTTTCACGTATAATTGCAAAATACTTCGATAGAATAAACATACCTTACATAAAGAGTTTGCATGAAAAAATAGATTAATAATAAGGAAAATATTCTAAAACCAAAAAAAGAAATTGCGGAGCCGAAAAAGCTAGGTAGAGGAAACAAAAGGCTCTAAGAAAAAGTTCATATTTAAAGAAACCTGTAGTCGCTTAATGAGTAAGTGGTATAACTCAATACAAAATCATGTGCTGTATTTGAAAAAAAAAATTATAAGCAAGTAGACATCGTGACTGTCCACAGTTTCCCCTTTTCATCCTGTCGACATTACAACCACCACAGAAAAGAAAATAACAAAAACATAACAAAAACACCCATACAAAGTAAAATGCCCAAAACATAAAAAGAAGTAACCACACAAAATGAAATGCCCAAAACATCAAAAAACTGCAACCACACTAAACAAAATACCCAAAACATGTTAAGAAATTCTGTTGAAAGCATAATGAAGGTATACGATAGGAGAAATATATGTTTTTAAAACTTAATACAATTGTCAAAACTGAAATAAAAAGAAAGAAAAAGAAATATTCCAAATTTCATTGTTACTTTAGATATTTTGACCTGTTGACATTTCGTAAATTGTACTTGCACTCGGTCAAAAAATATTACTTACAAGGACTCTTTAGTAACTTTTAATCGCTGTGGTCGTATTTATAAGGTTTGCATAACAAATCAAGTTAATAATGTTGCGCTTTCACTTAGGTACCAAATGCTAATTATTGGCCGCTAGGCCTAGGCCTTTTATATAATTTTTGATAAGCGTAACACTCTTAAATTGATTTGTCATGCAAACCTCATATAATCACAGCATTATAAAAATTACTATAAATGCATATGCCTAGGTCTCGGGCGTATCTATTAATGCTTTGTGCTAGAGTAACATTTAAACAGAATTCATTTTATTTTCTATGAAAACTACATAAATATCAGCTCGGAGGACTGAAAACTATCAAAAATCTCTAGGCCTAGGGTCTGCTTAATTGTTCCAACCTCAGAAAAGCGCATTGCTAAAATCTTGAACTTCTATGAAAACATTATGAAAATTAGCACGGCACACTGAAAATTGCTAAACAGGCCCAGTCCTAGGGCTTTCTAATAATTGTTTTGTACCTGACTAAAAGTGTAACATTATCTTTAGTTCTTACTAGCAGGGGTACCCAGTATTTCCCAGGTAAATATTACTATTTCTAAAATCACCAAGTTCAGCGGGTGAAAGTTAATGAATGAAAAAGCTATTTCCGTAAATTTCCAGGAAACATATTTTAAATCTTTTGATTTAGTTAATTTAACTATATGAAGCAAAAAAGAATATACATTATTTACATTACATTGTATTTCTGCCTGATAAGGCCACCGTTGGTGGTGAAAGCTAACGTTTATTCATTTGTGTTCCTAATACACCATGAACCGGATATTTTTTTCACTTTATTGTTATCTACGGCCTCTAACCTGGACCGTAGGTGGGGTAATGGAGTGCTGTATTGGGATGCAGTTCTTAAGAGTAAAAATTGTAACTTTTACGAAAATTTTGAATGGGCCCCCTTCACACCGGGCACCGACCCTTTCCGTCTGCGGTCTAAGTTACAATGCAATGAGGTAGTGTACTAAATTTGGTCGTTCTAAATTCGAAACTGTAGGATTTACAAAAAGTGGCATGGGGGGGGGACCTCTGAACCCCTGGCTCCAACCGTTTCCAAAAACCGCCTGCATTCTCAGTTAGAGTACCATGACATAATATACCAAATTTGGTGGTTTTAAATTGAAAACTGTAGATTTTACGAAAATTCTTTATGGGGAGGGCTCTGACCCCGTGCCTGACCCGTTCCCAAAACCGTCTACCATCTAAGTTAGAGTACCATGAGATAGTATACCAAATTTGGTTGTTCCAAATTGAAAACTGTAGATTTTACGAAAATTTTGTATGGGGGAAGGATC
This sequence comes from Macrothele yani, assembly GCA_039090855.1. Classification (NCBI taxonomy): domain Eukaryota; kingdom Metazoa; phylum Arthropoda; class Arachnida; order Araneae; family Macrothelidae; genus Macrothele; species Macrothele yani. The sequence goes on along the minus strand of CM077025.1, from coordinate 76,418,443 downwards.
TAACCCCCGGGCCCCGACCCGTTCCGAAAATCGTCTACAGTCTAAGTTAGAGTACCATGATATGGTATACCAAATTTGGTGGTTCTAAATTGAAAACTGTAGATTTCAAGAAATTCTTTATGGGGGGGGGGGGCTCTGAACCCCGGGCTCCGGCCCTTTCCAAAAAACCATCTACCGTCTAAGTTAGAGTACCATGAGATAGCATACCAAATTTGGTGGTTCTAAATTGAAAACTCTAGTTTTTACGAAAAAATTTTATGGGGAGGGGGGGCCTCTCACTCCGTGCCCGACCCGTTCCAAAACCCGTCTACCGTCTAAGTTAGAGTACCATAATATAGTATACTAAATTTGGTGGTTCTAAGTTGAAAACGGTATATTTTACGAAAGTTCTTTGGGGGGAGGGGGGTGCTCTTACCGCCCGGGCCCCGATCCGTTCCAAAAACCGTCTCCCGTCTAAGTTAGAGTACCATGAGATAGTATACCAAATTTGGTGGTTCTAAATTGAAAACTGTAGATTTTACAAAAAAAAAATTATTCGGAGGGGGGTCTGACCCCCGGGCTCCAACCCCTTCCCAAAAACCATCTAGCGTCTAAGTTTGAGTACCATGAGATAGTATACCAGATTAGGTGGTTCTGAATTGAAAACTGTAGTTTTTAAGAAAAATTTGTATGTGGGGGGCTCTGACCCCCTGGGCCTTGACCCGTTCCAAAAACGGTCTGCCGTCTCAGTTAGAGTACCATATGATAGTATACCAAATTTGGTGGTTCTAAGATGAAAACTGTAGATTTTACGAAAATATTTATGAGGGGGCCCGACCCCGCGGGCTCCAACCCCTTCCAAAAACCGTCTAGCGTCTAAGTTAGAGTACCATGAGATAGTATACCAAATTTGGTGGTCCTAAATTGAAAACTGTAGATTTTACGAAAAAGTTTTTATTCGGGGGTTGGTCAGACCCCCGGGCTCCAACCCCTTCCAAAAACCGTCTAGCGTCTAAGTTAGAGTACCATGAGATAGTATACCAGATTAGGTGGTTCTGAATTGAAAACTGTAGTTTTTAAGAAAATTTTGTATGTGGGAGGGCTCTGAGCCCCCGGGCCTTGACCCGTTCGAAAAACGGTCTGTCGTCTAAGTTAGAGTACCATCAGATAGTATACCAAATTTGGTGGTTCTAAATTGAAAACTGTAGATTTTGCGAATTTTTATATGAGGGGGGCCCTTACCCTCCCCCGGTTGCAACCCCTTCAAAAGTCGTCTAGCGTCTAAGTTAGAGTTTCATGATACCAAATTTGATGGTTCTGAAATAAAAACTAGATTTTACGAAAATTTTGTTTGTAGGGGGGGGGCTCTGACTCCCAGGGACTTGACCCGTTCCAAAAACCGACAACCGTCTAAGTTAGAGTACTATGAGATAATATACCAAATTTGGTGGTTCTGAATTGAAAACTGTAGATTTTGCGAATATTTTGTATATGGGGGGCTCTGACCAACCGGGCCCTGCCCCGTTCCAAAAACCGTTTACCGTCTAATATTTTTAGTGCCAAAGAAAAACGTAATATTCCTATCCTGTCTGCGTGTCCAAACTTTATAAATTTGATCAGGGAGCAAGACGTTCGAAATCGTACGTTTTCCAGCATTCGTTTTGTATGTAACCAAAATCTGTAAACGCGACGAATTGACGTAGTCGACGAATTGACGTAGTCGACGAATTTGTCCGCGACGAATTGACGCGCGACGAATCGTCGTGGTCGACGAATTGACGCGCGACGAATTGACGCATGCGACGAATTGACGCGCGACGAATTGACGCGCGACGAATTGTCTTAGTCGACGAATTGACGAGCGACGAATTGACGTAGTCGACGAATTGACGTGACACCGGTTTTCAGGCAGGATTTTTTCCCCTCTTCGATGCTATTTTTCCCCTGGAGGAAATTTTTACGTAATGATGCTGGGGAATTTTCTTTCCAAGGGAATAAAAATGCTCTGCTGGTCTTAGCGAGGTTCTAACTCACAATGATTTGGTTTCCAAAAATGGTCAGGTGGTCAAATGGTTTTCATGTACTACGTATTCACTATATATATATATATATTTTTTAATTACTTTTACGTTATTTCTTCATGCGTTTTTATATATTTTTTGTATGTTTTGAGCGAGTTTTTTCGTGTAGATGTAATGAATTTTCTCTGTCCTCCATTTAATTTTATTTCACGCCATGGGACGAGGAAATGCTTCTTTAGAAACGATTTCGTTCTTGTTCGCAGTAATGCTGGACATAGACTTCATGTTAATTCTGAGTCTTTCACCACTGCAATCATATTTTCTCGTAATTTTTTCGTATGTTCAAGAACTCTACAGATCTTTCCCAGTTAAAATTCTGCTGAAACAATATTTTCGGTCTTTATTTCATTATAGCTTCCCAATTTTCGATATTTTTCGTCTTCTGTCTTTGAAATTTCATTAAATTTCTCAATAGGTCAGGATTCTTTTTTTACTTGGCAAACTTATCAGTCCTTTTATTCAGACTATTTTTCCCCCATTTCATTTCAGCAAACGATTATTTTAGATGCAACAATCGATTTTGGTTTCCTTATATAGCATATTTTCCAACTTGCTTAAAAATATTCCTCAAAGCTTGCATGTATGTCAAATATGCATTTTTTTTAATTCTTTCGTAGTTAGTTATACTTTTCGGGGACTGCCTCGACAGGAAAGCATTCATTCTCTAGACATACAATCTAAAACCTCTTTTCTTTCGATAAAATTTGTATTCTTTGGGCTGTATATTTTTCTGTCTCGTCCGAAAAAACTTTCATTCTATATAGAGGCAAAGCAAGTAATACCATTCTTCCCATAAACATTTTTTTAACTCACCAGAAAAGCAGTTATTCCATATTTCTTTATTATAGTGAAAATAAAGAAATTCTTACTTCTTTTTCATACATATCGACTCAATCTATTTCTTTTCGAAATGCTGGTCATGACATTTCAACTAAAATTTCATACATTCTCCAAAAATCATATTCTTAAACGAGCTATTTTTTTTTCCTTCATTTCATGTATAACTAATTTTTTATTCTTTATTCACCTCATCAAACTCAGTAAGAACTCCCCTAATCTCATTCCTTTTCCTCATTCAGTTTGCTTTAAATTGAGAAGTTTCAAAACTTTGCGTATATTTCATTCACTCAATGTACAGTTCTTCCGTGTCCGTCCATTCATTTTTAACTTCTGTGCTGCTGCATTTTTTCTTTAGACGTTTAGTTTCATTGACCTTTTCTTTCGTTTTGACGAAGACTCTTATTATTCCACATAACTGTGAGAAGATTTAAGGTTTCTTCCTAATATCGTTGCATACGCTGTAACATGCCGGCACCCCAGAAAGCACATGAGATAAATGTAGATAGTAGCGTGAGAATTTGTCCGCATAGCTCAGTTGGGAGAGCGACTTACTCCGGAGTGAGGATACCCGGATTCGATACCCAGCGTGGACACATATCACGGGGAAATTTCCTTCGTCATAACGCTTATCTTTTAGAACTCTTCTGCACTTATTCTTCAATGATACATTCTTTTTTTATTTATTTGATACTCAGAGTTGTATGCATTTACTGTCCAAAAAGAGAAATATTTAATGTAAAGGTATATATATTCTTCCAAGCTGGGGAAATATACGCATATATTAGTTCATGTTCAGTTCAGGGAAATGCATCTATATATTTCAATATGAAAAAAGAAGCCCTATAAGTGAAAGCTGAACCTAAAGACGGATAGATTGTTCACGCTCTGTCTACTCTATGACATTTCTTTACTGAATGAACCATGGAATTTTTTTTTTGCATGAACCGCTTTAAAATCTTCGTTCTCACTTTACTATTGTCAGATTCCATGTCCCTCCAGTTCTTTACTGAAAAACAGAAGCATTTATTCAATTTTAATTTATCAAGAGAGTAGAACTCTTTTAGGCTATCGAAGTACTTTCAGGTCTTTCATTACGACAATTTTCATTGTTATGAAAGCAGGCATAATCGAGATGATTTACTATCGTTTCAATGAAAGTGTTTACGTATTCATTGCTCTGATGTCAGATTTCATTTTCTTATACTTCGAACAGAAATGAGTTTGAATCATTCGTCGAGAAAACATTTCTTTCATATATTTTTTTTTTTGCCTCCGAATCAAACGAACTCAAAAAATAAGGGACGCACTTTAGTGTTTTTTCTTCTTATGAGAGGAATACGGGAATATGATACCAAAATTAAAGAATATCGACTTTCCTCTCAACACCTCACTTCTACGGGTTTTTTTTTAATTTTCAATAAGCTGTTTCTATATATTAACAACTGAATATAATTATTTATTGAAAAATTCTAAGTAAGACGAAAAATGGCTTTGTTGATTTCTTAAGAGGATGATTTTGGAAATTTTCGTTTTCTGGTAATTGTAAAAATCTCATAGAATAACATGGGAAAACTAGCATGCATAAAAGACTGTTTTGGATCGAGTAAAATTCTGTAAACAGACCTTTTCAAAAAGAAGAAATTATAACAGGACGAAAATGAATTGAAAGGAAAAGTATCATGACAAGTTTCGGAAAAGAAGAAAATAAAAGAGTGAAAATGAAACACTTCAGTTTTCTTAGAAGACGATTTTGGAACTTTTCGTTTTCTTATAATTGCAAAATTCCCTTAGAATAACATGGGAAAACTAGCATGCATAAAAGACTGTTTTTGATCGAGTAAAATTCTGTAAACAGTCGCTTTCCAAAAGAAGAAATTATAACACGACGAAAATGAATTGAAAGAAAAAGTGCCATGACAAGTTTCAGAAAAGTAGAGAATAAAAGAGGGGGAAATGGAAAGAAAGAAGATGCACTTCATGGAAAAATCATTAGAATTCGCTACGGCTGAAGGTCCCCCGAGCGGGTTCATAAACCAATACTCGTATTAGCCATTCAAAGAATGGGGGTGTCAGGAAAGCCACTTAACCCTCGTTGTCGCCTTCATGTAGCGTACTGAGGTGGTGAACTTCACCAAACATGGATTCATAATATTTAAAAAAAACATTCAGGTTTACGGGGGTTTTACGACCACACCAGTGACCTTCATTCAGGTTTACTGAGCTATTAAGCCAACGCCAGTTTCCTTTATATATACAGAACATAGGTTTACTTTCTCATTCACACTCATGCATACAGAAAAAAATAATGCTGTTTGAGCTGCATGGAGGTGTCAAGATGGGGGAAAAACCTTCTATCATTCAATTGGGCTAAAACCGTTGAAGGATGTGAGCTATTCTCACTAGCTCCTCCATGCTCGTTGTCTGACTCGAGGTTGACTACCTCAGGCTGTGAAATTAAATCAATAACCTCCACTTCTGAATCTGACTCCAAAGTCAGATTGATAAGTTCTGGCTCCGAAGCTAAGTCAATAACCTCCGGTTCTTGGGTACAGTCTTCCAATATCCAAAAGTTTTCCCACTGTGAGGGGGAGGAAGAGACCTAATCCACTGATTCACGTACAAATCGTCTCTATATTCCTGGAGGAGAGAAAAAAAATAAAAAAAATAAAAATATATATAATAATAAAAATAAAAATAAAACCCTGCAATCTAGATAAAGCAAAAAGAAAAATTGAAAATATTCTTACCGAGTCGATGTCCAGGGGAGATGTAGGGGTATTTTTTCCAGTCGACATCTTTGATTCTATGGAATAATAGTATACGTAGCTCAAGAACAGATATAAAAGTTCGAGAAGCTGTGGGATTCTGACATCTTTCATGGTCCTTTTTTACTCGCAGAAGGAATGATAAGGAGAGATCATGTGATGCATACACGGAATAGATTGGTCTTTGAGGTCAACTTAAATCAACAGATATCGCTCTTTTTTAAAAACTTTCCGATGTACAGGAAAAAACGTCTTTCTCAAACACCACAGTTCATGGGATATTTTTCCCTAATGGCGGGAAATCTAATAAAGCAAGTAATATTTTGTTTACAGAGATCAAACAACTAAGGAGGTAAAAATATTCTAACGTGTATCTAATCAATGATCTGAATCGTTAGACATGGAACACAGGTTGTTTATTTAAGATCAAGCGTAAATGGAATCGATAGCACTCATCCTTCCTGAAGGAAATGACGTCTGCATACACCTCAAAATCCTTTGTTCCCTAAGTCAAACGCATGGTGGGAAAAATCAAGTAATCTTTTCTGTATACATAGTTCAAAATGCGAGTTTTTTCCCAAAACTATGTTCGTTGAAAGTGTATGTTTGTTTAGAAAAGATACAGAACAAAGCATTTCCTTTCTCTAGTTAATAATTTATTCGCGTCTTAAAAGCATCGCAATCTCAGTTGTTTACCAAAAGTCAGATTACAAATTTCCTCAGAAGGAAGAAACTATGATATTGAATGCGGGAAATCATGGAGAAAATAAACCACTGAGAAGTAAAGGACAAGCAGTGTCCTTCAGTCTACCAATAATTGCTAAGGCGATAACGAGAGAAAGGCTCAGTTTTTTCCTTCGCGTGTAGAAGTAATCTGATCGCTTATCTATGACAGAGGATGTGAAAATAATTCTAAAAGACAGTATGACTTCAGAAATGAATCTCAAAGCAGAGAAAAATAAAAATATGCTAGATTAAAGAGTAACGTAGGTCAGATAAAAGAAATATGTCAGAAAAAAGAAACGTTAGGTAACAATTAATTTCAATAAGGAAGGTCTAGTACACTAAGAATTAGCGTAAATGACATAGAAAAATAAAACAGAGAAGAAATTAATCGAATTTTCATTCGTTTTACTCCCTCCCTGTCACACCCCCTTGCGAAGGAGCCGACCTCCCTGTCACACACCCTTATACTTCGGCTCCTTGGCAAGGGGGTGTGACAGGGAGGGAGCTCCTTCGGTCCATGTGTTATTTAGTCATGTGATTAAGTTGTTTTGAGAGAAAATTCAATCTTAATGAACATAGGCTGCTGTTAAGAATAAATAAAACTTGAATTAAATAACATGAAGAATTAGTGTAAATGACGTAGAAAGAATAAAATAGAGAAGAAATAATACCCGAACAAATTACGAGTAAAAAAGCTGTATTACATAAGGAAAAAAATATATATAATCTAAGTTGGGGAGTCGGAAAAAAGTTATAATGAATAAATCAGGATTAAATGCAAGAATGCATTTTCAGATTGAAAAGTTGACCATACTGAAATAATTGCTTTGTAAACGATGTGGATAAACTTGAGCTTCATAGGATGCTATCCCATTCATCCATGTTGCTTTTGGGGTATTAGCATTTTTGCATTACTTTCTTATCTTTTAGACACGATACTTTGATTTTCAAAGAAAAGGATATGAGTTTCCGCTCGAAACCTGATATTTACCACCCTCCCTCCAATGTAATGCTGATTCGAAGTACAAGGGGCTGTGACAGGGAGGGAGCTCCTTCGGTCCATGTCTTCTTCTCTGTTTTATTTTTTCTATGTCATTTACGATAATTCTTAGTGTACTAGACCTTCCTTGTTGAAATTAATTGTTTCCTAACATATTTCTTATAACAGATCTAATTATTTTATTCAATTCTATTATTCTTCTGTCAGATCTATTTCTTTTAATGTGGAGGGGGAGTTATTTTTTTCTAACATATTTCTTTTTTCTGACCTACATTACCCTTTAATCTAGCATATTTTTTATTTTTCTCTGCTTTGTGAATTAAAATTTGATGAAGGCTTACAATATCCCAGTAAAAAAACTTAGGGAATAAAATGCTCTGATGGTCCCAGCGAGATTCGAACTCGCCGTAAAACGAATGAAAATTCGATTAATTTCTTCTCTGTTTTATTTTTCTATGTCATTTACGCTAATTCTTAGTGTACTAGACCTTCCTTATTGAAATTAATTGTTACCTAACGTTTCTTTTTTCTGACATATTTCTTTTATCTGACCTACGTTACTCTGTAATCTAGCATATTTTTATTTTTCTCTGCTTTGAGATTCATTTCTGAAGTCATACTGTCTTTTAGAATTATTTTCCCATCCTCTGTCATAGATAAGCGATCAGATTACTTCTACACGCGAAGGAAAAAACTGAGCCTTTTCTCTCGTTATCGCCTTAGAAATGATTGGTAGACTGAAGGACACTGCTTGTCCTTTACTTCTCAGTGGTTTATTTTCTCCATGATTTCCCGCATTCAATATCATAGTTTCTTCTTTCTGAGGAAATTTGTAATCTGACTTTTGGTAAACAACTGCGATTCCGATGCTTTTAAGACGCGAATAAATTATTAACTAGAGAAAGGAAATGCTTTGTTCTGTATCTTTTCTAAACAAACATACACTTTCAACGAACATAGTTTTGGGAGAAAACTTGCATTTGCTCTATGTATACAGAAAAGATTACTTGATTTTCCCACCATACGTTTGACTTAGGGAACAAAGGAATTTGAGGTGTATGCAGACGTCATTTCCTTCAGGGAGGATGAGTGCTATCGATTCCATTTACGCTTGATCTTAAATAAACAACCTGTGTTCCATGTCTAATGATTCAGATCATTGATTAGATACACGTTAGAATATTTTTACCTCCTTAGTTGTTTGACCTCTGTAAACAGAAGATTACTTGCTTTGTTAGATTTTCCGCCATTAGCGAAAAATATCCCATGAACTGTGGTGTTTGAGAAAGATGTTATTTCCTGTTCATCGGAAAGCTTTTAAAAAAGAGCGATATCTGTTGATTTAAGTTGACCTCAAAGACCAATCTGTTCCATGTATGCATCACATGATCTCTCCTTATCATTTCTTCTGCGAGTATTAAAGGACCATTAAAGATGTCAGAATCCTACAGCTTCTCGAACTTTTATATCTGTTCTTGAGCTACGTATACCATTATCCCATAGAATCAAAGATGTCGACTGGAAAAATTCCCCTACATCTCCCCTGGACTTCGACTCGGTAAGAATATTTTCAATTTTTCTTTTTGCTTTATCTAGATTGCAGGGTTTTATTTTTTTTATTATTATTATATTTTATTTTATTTTATTTTACTTTATTTTATTTTTTTCTCTCCTCCAGGAATCTAGACACGATTTGTACGTGAATCAGTGGATTAGGTCTCTTCCTCCCCCTCACAGTGGGAAAACTTCTGGGTAGTGAAAGACTGTACCTAAGAACCGGAGGTTATTGACTTAACTTCGGAGCCAGAACTTATCGATCTGACTTCGGAGTCAGATTCAGAAGTGGAGGTTATTGATTTAATTTCACAGCCTGAGGTGGTCAACCTCGAGTCAGACAGCGAGCATGGAAGAGCTAGTGAGAATAGCTCACATCCTTCAACGGTTTTAGCCCAATTGAATGATAGATGGAGGTTTTTCCCCCCATCTTGACAGATCCATGAAGCTCAAACAGCACTATTTAATTTTTTTCTGTATGCATGAGTGTGAATGAGAAAGTGAACCTATGTTCTGTATATAAGAAGGAAACTGGCGTTGGCTTAATAGCTCAGTAAACCTGAATGAAGGTCACTGGTGTGGTCGTAAAACTCCCGTAAACCTGAATGATTTTTTTAAATATGATGGATCCATGTTTGATGAAGTTCACCACCTCCGTACGCTACATGAAGGCGACGATGAGGGTTAATTGGCTTTCCTGACACCCCCATTCTTTGAATGGCTAATACGAGTATTAGTTTATGAACGCGCTCGGGGGACCTTCAGCCGTAGCGAATTCTAATGATTTTCCCATGAAGTGCATCTTCTTTCTTTCCATTTCCCCCTCTATTATTTCCTGCTATTCTGAAACTCGTCATGGCACTTTTTCTTTCAATTCATTTTCGTCGTGTTATAATTTCTTCTTTTGGAAAGCGACTGTTTACAGAATTTTACTCGATCAAAAACAGTCTTTTATGCATCCTAGTTTTCCCATGTTATTCTAAGGGAATTTTGCAATTATAAGAAAACGAAAAGTTCCAAAATCGTCTTCTAAGAAAACTGAAGTGTTTCATTTTCACTCTTTTATTTTCTTCTTTTCCGAAACTTGTCATGGTACTTTTCCTTTCAATTCATTTTCGTCCTGTTATAATTTCTTCTTTTTGAAAAGGTCTGTTTACAGAATTTTACTCGATCCAAAACAGTCTTTTATGCATGCTAGTTTTCCCATGTTGTTCTATGAGATTTTTACAATAACCAGAAAACGAAAATTTCCAAAATCATCCTCTTAAGAAATCAACAAAGCCACTTTTCGTCTTACTTAGAATTTTTCAATAAATAATTCTATTCAGTTGTAAAAATATAGAAACAGCTTATTGAAAATTAAAAAAAAAACCGTAGAAGTGAGGTGTTGAGAGGAAAGTCGATATTCTTTATTCTTTAATTTTGGTATCATATTCCCGTATTCCTCTCATAAGAAGAAAAAACATTAAAGTGCGTCCCTTATTTTTTGAGTTCGTTTGATTCGGAGGCAAAAAAAATATATGAAAGAAATGTTTTCTCGACGAATGATTCAAACTCATTTCTGTTCGAAGTATAAGAAAATGAAATCTGACATCAGAGCAACGAATACGTAAACACTTTCATTGAAACGATAGTAAATCATCTCGATTATGACTGCTTTCATAACAATGAAAATTTTCGTAATGAAAGACCTGAAAGTACTTCGTTAGCCTAAAAGAGTTCTACTCTCTTGATAAATTAAAATTGAATAAATGCTTCTGTTTTTCAGTAAAGAACTGGAGGGACATGGAATCTGACAATAGTAAAGTGAGAACGAAGATTTTAAAGCGGTTCATGCAAAAAAAAAAAAAATTCCATGGTTCATTCAGTAAAGAAATGTCATAGAGTAGACAGAGCGTGAACAATCTATCCGTCTTTAGGTTCAGCTTTCACTTATAGGGCTTCTTTTTTCATATTGAAATATATAGATGCATTTCCCTGAACTGAACATGAACTAATATATACATATATTTCCCCAGCTTGGAAGAATATATATACCTTTACATTAAACATTTCTCTTTTTGGACAGTAAATGTATACAACTCTGAGTATCAAATAAATAAAAAAGGAATGTATCATTGAAGAATAAGTGGAGAAGTGTTCTAAAAGATAAGCGTTATGACGAAGGAAATTTCCCCGTGATATGTGTCCACGCTGGGTATCGAATCCGGGTATCGAATCCGGGTATCCTCACTCCGGAGTTAGTCGCTCTCCCAACTGAGCTATGCGGACAAATTCTCACGCTACTATCTACATTTATCTCATGTGCTTTCTGGGGTGCAGGAATGTTACAGCGTATGCAACGATATTAGGAAGAAACCTTAAATCTTCTCAAAGTTATGTGGAATAATAAGAGTCTTCGTCAAAACGAAAGAAAAGGTCAATGAAACTAAACGTCTAAAGAAAAAATGCAGCAGCACAGAAGTTAAAAATGAATGGACGGACACGGAAGAACTGTACATTGAGTGAATGAAATATACGCAAAGTTTTGAAACTTCTCAATTTAAAGCAAACTGAATGAGGAAAAGGAATGAGATTAAGGGAGTTCTTACTGACTTTAATGAGGTGAGTAAAGAATAAAAAATTAGTTATACATGAAATGAAGTAAAAAAAATAGCTCGTTTAAGAATATGATTTTTGGAGAATGTATGAAATTTTAGTTGAAATGTCATGACCAGCATTTCGAAAAGAAATAGATTGAGTCGATATGTATGAAAAAGAAGTAAGAATTTCTTTATTTTCACTATAATAAAGAAATATGGAATAACTGCTTTTCTGGTGAGTTAAAAAAAATAATGTTTATGGGAAGAATGGAATTACTCGCTTTGCCTCTAGCATGAAAGTTTTTTCGGACGAGACAGAAAAATATACAGCCCAAAGAATACAAATTTTATCGAAAGAAAATAGGTTTTAGAATGTATGTCTAGAGAATGAATGCTTTCCTGTCGGGGCAGTCCCGAAAAGTATAACTAACTACGAAAGAATTTAAAAAAATGCATATTTGACATACATGCAAGCTTTTTGAGGAATATTTTTAAGCAAGTTGGAAAATATGCTATATAAGGAAACCAAAATCTGACGATTTGTTGCATCTAAAATAATCGTTTGCTGAAATGAAATGGGAAAGAAAATAGTCTGAATAAAAGGACTCATAAGTTTGTCCAAGTAAAAAAAGAATCCTGACCTATTGAGAAGTTGAATGAAATTTCAAAGACAGAAGAAGAAAAATATCGAAAATTGGGTAGCTATAATGAAATAAAGACCTAAAATATTGTTTCAGCAGAATTTTAACTGGGAAAGATCTGTAGACTTCTTGAACATACGAAAAATTTACGAGAAAATATTATTGCAGTGGTGAAAGACTCAGAATTAGCATGAAGTCTATGTCCAGTATTACTGCGAACAAGAACGAAATCGTTTCTAAAGAAGCATTTCCTCGTCCCATGGCGTGAAATAAAATTAAATGGAGGAAAGAGAAAATTCATTACATCTACACGAAAAAACTCACTCAAAACATACAAAAAATATATAAAAACGCATGAAGAAATAACGTAAAAGTAATTGAAATATATATATATATAGTGAATACGTAGTACACGAAAACCATTTGACCACCTGACCATTTTTGGAAACCAAATCATTGTGAGTTAGAACCTCGCTAAGACCAGCAGAGCATTTTTATTCCCTTGGAAAGAAAATTCCCCAGCATCATTACGTAAAAATTTCCTCCAGGAGAAAAAAAAAATCGAAGAGGGGAAAAAAATCCCGCTTGAAAACCACAGGAATAAAAACGAAAAATCCCAACGGACCCCACTCTGTCGTTGCCATCCCTCAAAATCAAAGATTCGTCGAAAAAATAAAGTTCCCAGAAGCACCATCATATCTAACACCTACACAGTGTCCTCTCCCCACTCGGTCGTTGCCATCCCCCAAAATCAAAGGTCCTTCGAAATAATAAAGTTCCAAGAAACACCGCTAGGGGGCAGCACATCGAGTTGACATCTCCCTATATCCAACCCGTTTCCCACTCGATCGTTGCCATCCCTCAAAATCAAAGATCCATCGGAAGTTCCAAGAAGCACCGCAAGGGGGCAGCACATCAGCATCGAGTTGACATCTCCCTATATCCAACCCCTTTCCCACTCGGTCGTTGCTATCCCTCAAAATCAAAGATCCATCGAAAGTTCCAAGAAGCACCGCAAGGGGGCAGCACATATAAGATATCATAATAACATTTCTTGAGATGAGGACATGAACGTATTATTCGAGAAAAAAAGAGAAATGAATAATTAATACTTGTCCTACATAATTTTCATTAGGGAAGAAACATGAGGAATTCATGAAAATTTATCGAAAAAAAATACATGAACAAATTACAAGGGAAAAAACGTTTTACATAAACCTAACCTAAGGGAATGGGTCGAGAGAGGGGAAAATAAATAATGAATAAACCTCCATTAAATTTTAAAAAATAAGGAATAACCCTTCATTAATTTCCCCCAAAATTCAACAAAGTCCAATAAATACTACTATCTCCGGAGATAAGCACACACTTCGGTCGGGGGAGAAAAAATGGCGGCGGGGAATTGGTGGCTGCTACTGACCACGCCTCCCTCCGTCCGCCCGGCCGCAGCCTAATGTTAAGTCTATGGTGGCTGCGGCAGGGGCAGAATCGGTCTTTTCCTACTACTAGTCATAGATAAAGCAGAAAAAAAAACACTCCTAACTTAAGCCGAGATGCTATGTCCCTGCCTTGCTGAGGAATCCTCAGCGAAACTTATGTTTACTACTTTATCTTCAATACATATTTGAGTTTCTGAGACAGAATGATAGGTGAAAGAGCTAGGCATAGTTGTGAGGTTTAACCCTTGAACTACGAAAGATACATTCGAATAGGCATTACGTGAAGAAACTTGAGTAAGTGAAACATTTACCTTGTCACTTAGACCTGTGGATTGAGGATGTCCTCCTTGTTGAAACACATTTACTTCAGCTTGAACTGCTGAGCTGGAACTGAGTGGAGTGCATGCTACACTGGAAGATGAAACGGATGAATTGGTATTCGTCTTTGACATGTCTTGCTGGTCTAGAATGTTGAAGGGATTGGAGACTTCGAAAACCATGCATACATCGGACGTTGAAGCACTTTCACTGTGCGCCGCCATCTTAGCAACACGTGGAGTCAATCACGACGTTGAAGAACGCCACCAAATAACCATAAAAGTAGCAAAATAAATCAAGTTAAACAGCCGGAGACTTCCCGGAAGAAAAAATAAGGCTCTAGTACTTATTAGAGCAAGCAGAGATCAAAAAGAAAGCGAACTGTGATAATCCACGATGTTTACAATGAAGGAACCTACGGAGCTCAGAAACGTGCGACCGGACAGAATAGCTCCGTTGCGTGAAGTAACCATGCAGTACAGCAGCGGTATCGAGAGAATTTCAGCACATACAGCCCGCCGCATATTAGCACCAATGAACTGCAAAGGTTGACTTCCCTTTTTTACTAATCATTTCTTCTAAAACCGACACATTCGTCTGCAGCGGACACGGGAGCACCGAAACTGAACCCCTGAGGACTGGAAAAAGGTTGTCTGGCCCTATGAATCACGTTTACAATCAATGCACGACAGCACGAATCGATCAACTCCAGCTGCACAGCGTTAACTATACAGGCTGGTGTAGCTGTCTAGGGTGCGTTTTCATTTCTTAAAGCTTTTGGAGCAACGTTTGGAAGCCACGTTATGGACCAGACGCACCCGTACATGTGGATAGTGTTTCCTGATGGAGAGGGATGCTTCCAACAGGATAATGCGCCATGCTACAAAACTCAGATCGTCACACAGTGGTTCCGGAAGCAGAATAATGACTTCCAAATGATAAAATGGCTTCCACAATCCCGTGACATTAACCTAATTGAGCATCTATGGAATGAGATTGACAGAGCCATTCGTAACAGATATAGGGGACATTCGGCAATTGAGGGACGCCATCGCATCTACTTGGCCGAACATACCTGTAGAACGATTTCAGCACGTCACTGAACTCTTTCTTTCTTTTCTTTTTTTTTTTTTTAGATTGGGGTTTAACGACCACCGTGAACAACTCGATGGGCTATAAGCAGTAGCCCGTCCCTAATTTAGGACCAAGCGTTCGAGGGAAGGGAGAGAGCCTGTGCCGTAATACAAACACAACATTCACGCCTCACCGAGATTCGAACCGGGGTACATCTCGGACGAATGATCGGAAGCCATTCCTTGAACCACTACGCCGCAGGTGTGGCAGCTGAATCTTCTTGCCAATTAGATTCGAGGATGTTTTGAAGGCTAAGGGCGGTCAAAAACGTTATTAGGCAGATACATACATACATATCACTAAGCTGTTCTCTGAAATCCAGAGGTTAGCTCCACAAAGAAATACAAACTACCAGATAAATTTTTAACTAATCATTTACTTCCTGTTGCCGTATCAAACTTCTCCATTTACAGCGATCTTGACATACAACTCGGGCTTCACTGACATCCATCCCACGACGCACACAAGATCTTCTATACTTCATACACATGATCTCTTTCTCATTCAGACACTCCTGAATCTGATCCTTCCATGACTTCCTTGGCCTTCCTCTGCCTTTCCTTTCTGCCACTTGGGCTAAAAAAATTTCTTAGTAAGCATCTCATCATTCATTCTTTCAACATGGCCAAACCACCGAAGCGTATTAGTCTCCACCTTGCTGACAACATTTTGCTTCACATTACACAACTGCAACACATCTTCATTCCTCACGCCATCAGAACGTGTCTTGCCACAAGTTACGCATTTCCCCAGCACACAAACGACTCTTATATTTTTCCTGTAGTACCGAGGTTTCACTGCCATACATCAGTGTAGAAACAGTTTCGCTTTCATACCCAGCCACGCGGACCTCTCTTGAGAACCCATTATCCCATGAAAACCTCCTGAAGCAGCTATGACTTCCAATTAAGAATTCACTCTCCTGCTTATTTCACCATCAAAATTGTTCTCTCTGTCAAACATGCTTCCTAAATACACAAACTCACTTACGTGGTCAATCACTGCGTTATTTGGACTTATATTACATTCACTACTACCAGTTCCTCGCTCAGAAACCATAACTTTGGTTTTTCTTTTATTTATACTCAGTTTGAATTTCATGCAAAATTCGTACATCCGGGACAACATACTGCTCAACTCACCTTTGCTCTCTGCCAACAGGACAGTGTCATCAGCATACAGCAATCTGCACACACGGATATTACCCAGACACAGTGATGTAGAAGAGGCTTAGCGCGCCCTAGCGGCGCTAAGCCACTTTTGGGGGTTACATGGTAAGAGGAACTGTGGAAGGATTTTCGGAAATGATCGTGTATACAAAAATAGGGAAATCTGTGTTCTGTAAATAGTTATCTTAACCAAATATTTATACTACAGAGATGACCGCCCCGGTTATAGAATGGTCTGAGTCGCTCTCCTCTGACTCTTGGTTCTAGCCGGGCCTTGGCTGGAGTCCATGAGGAGGTATGGGTGAATGCGCTTGGCCAAGGTGCTGGATCTGTTAGTTACCCGAAACTAGGCGCGCAAAATTAGGGGCGGGCGACTGCTTATTGCACTCATGGTGATAAAGAAACAAACAAACAAAAAATACTGTATGGATGGAACAAATGATACAGTCTGATAACGCAGTAAGGATTTCACGGTTTCTAAGGGTTCGAGAGCACAAAGTCATGGTGAACTCCTTTTTTTTTTTTATTGACGACATTTAAAACAAAGTTATAGGTGGTGGATACTCTGTGGGGTTAAGATTGCACTACCGAGAGAGAAAAGAACGGTACTGAAAGGCATTTCTATTAAACTGCTGCTCCATATCGGCTCTAATAAGTTATCCACTGAGCTCACTCCCTGCTTCCTTATAGGCAACAGACACAAAACGCATATCGTGCATCCACATCATAATCTTAAATAAAACTGCGCGTTAGTCACACTGAGTTGATGTAATTTGATTAGTATACATTATTCACAATAAATATTTGAAATCGTGCAGAACGACAGTGGTCTTTAAATAAAAATTTAGCATTCTTAGCATATGACTACCACGTAACATTCTTTCTTTTATTTAAAACTGCTCAAATTGTGCTATTTCAATATAAACTGATAAACGTAATTTGTAATAAAAATTACTAAATAAATAAATTAAATCAGAATTTCTTCATAGGGATTTTGAAAATTTTTTGAGGGTATTCTTTCCGGGTTGAGGCATCCTAATCAGTTCAGCGCTAAAGCACTTTCGAATTTAGAATAACATCACTGCCCAGACATAAACCAGTATTGTCCATTTTGGCATCACGTATACACTCATCCATAAATACCTATATAAAAACAGCCATGGTGGCATTACACAAATTTGTCTGACTCCTGCACCAACAAAAAACTATTTCGATAAAACACCATTCACTCGTAAACAAACTCTACTGCCAGCATACATTGCTTTTACACTATTAAGTAGATTCCCAGTAACACCATATTTATTCAATACCTTCCACATCCTATTTACTCGGCTGTAAGCTTTCTCTAATCTATGAAGGCAGCAAAAACTTTCTTACCAACAGCCCGATGCTTTTCAATCATTATGCGTAATGTAAAAATTTGGTCAGTACAGCCATAAAAACACTCTGAGCATCCCACGCTTTCTCTGATGTAAGACCTCGTACTTTTTCAATAATGACCTTACCAAATACTTTCCCTGGCACACCCAGTAGGCTAATACCACGATAGTTCTTGTAGTCAGTCTGAACACTTTTTCCCTTATACAAGGGAGCAATTATAGCATCGCTCCAATCCCGAGGGACCATTCCTGACTCCCAGCACAACTAGAAAATTTCAGTTAACCAGTCAATTACATCAGCAGTTATCCCATCAACTCTCGGAGCATTACCATTCTGAAGAGATTTCAGAGATTTGCACACTTCTTCTCTTGAGATCCCTCCTGTGCTTTCATCTTTCACTGTGACATCATCTGCTTCTGCCTCAGAATCACCTTTGCTTTCTTGATCTAATAACTCACAGAAGTATTCACGCCATCTTTTACTTAACTCATTGAGCTCCCATATCCTTTCTTCGATCCTATTCTTCACACAACTTACAACTTTGTTCCCCCTCTTTTTCCTGAGTCCCATACACTTCCAGAAAGTTTATCTATCTTTCCAAAAAGACAATTCATACCCTTCCACCTGCTCTTTCCTATCTTTTGCCTTACTCTGGCGAACCAGCTTAGCTGCCTCACGCTTCATACAGCGATATTCATCCTGAGGAACTTTAAATTGCAACATCCCTAAATATGCCTACTTCTTTCTCTTTACTGCCTTTTCAATCTCAATATTCCACCAAGCATCACTTCTATTGTTAGTCACTATTGTGGCACAATAGACTTCTTCAGCAGCAGTGACAACACAGTTCTTAAAACATTCCCACTTCTTTTCTGCATCCCTCTCACATGACTTCAGCTCCTTCAGTCGTTCTCTGAGTAAGTTAGAGTAACACTGACGACCTTCAGGGAGCCTTTCAACCTTTATTCTTTGCATAAAAGGCCTCTTCCTATTCCTTTTGATCCAACCAACAGTCACTTTCACTCCTGTAATATTCTGATCATTAGAAGTAATCATCAGAGCCAACATCCGCACTTCTCATCACACGAGTGTCAACAACTTAGTGTTTCAGACGCCGATTGTAAACAACAAAATCTATAACACTCTTTTGACCAAGAGTACGATTTTACCAAGTATACGTGTGGATATACAGTACTTGTGGTTGAAAAACGTATTAGATACACACAAACCATTCTCAATGCAGAGTTCAATTAATCTTTCACTATTTTCATTCAAACAAGGATCATGAAACTTACCTAGAAGTATATCAGAACCTCATTCTGCACACTTACTCTGGCATTGAAATCCCATGCTATTATAACCTTTTTTAGCACAAAACTGGCTCAAAAGATCTTTTAGCTGATTCCAGAAACATTTTTTCCTATCAGAAGGTTCCGAGTCACAAGGAGCATACACTACAACAATTACTATTCTCTGAAGTTTCACTTTCAAACGATTCCAAAGAATGCTCTCACTTATGCAAGTATAGTGAATCAAGTTGTTCTTCATCTTTTCACTTAAAATCACACCTATACCAACCTGTCTTCTCACATTTCCAATACTCCAGACCACGCACACACCGTTCATTTCACTTCTTCTAGCCCAATTTCCTACTTTTTGGTTTCAGTTACACACAGCACATCCAATCTATACTTATTCATTTCTTCAATCACTTCATTCATCTTGCCATTTATACCTCTAGTATTCTACACACCAATCTTACACTCAGTCAGCCGAGATCTCTTTCTGATTTTCCGTTTTCCAGTCCAGGTCGATTCCGCGGTGGACCATTCTTGTCAAGTGTGGTAGGTTCACCATATCCCAGACTAGTGTTCTTTAGAAACTTCTTTTGTGTCTTTTTAATCAGAAAATTACACCAGTGTGGGGGATTAGCCTACAACTGACGGTTCCAGTTGGTCATTCAACCGAAAGATTCTGGAACAAAACCCAGTGAGTTGGGGTCTTTTCGCTCATGTCACACAGAACTAGCTGGTACTTCTCGAAGATTCACAGAGGCAATTGTTGGTGTTATGTGGGCAATTGTAGCCAATGGAGCGCTCCGAGGAGGAAAACTCGTCTCTCACTAAGACCACCCACATTAGGTTATTAGGTAGATGCTCCTATTAATTCGTTACTAAAGGTTATGCAAAACTCAAATTGCAATGTGTCCAGTTTTCCGTGTGGCGAGTTTTACTGTGGCGACGTTTCATGTGGTCAGTTCTCTCCTAAGTCAGAATTCGCTCCAATACATGGCAGACACATGTTAATGTTATTCAAGGCACAGAAGCACTTATTTTCTCTGTTTCTCGCGTAGCGGTCTTTTCTTTTTCTTTTTTTTTTTCTATTATTTAAGTAGGTAGCTCCAAGTTTTGATATAGAAATAGTAAATGGTATTAAGAATTTATTATAATACATACTTGTGCTAATGTGATAAGTGTGCATCATATCGTTCAAAAATCCGAATGTTAAAAAAAACGAATCTGGTAACAATCCTTGACAACCCAAAATTAAAGCCTCCGCAGAAGTTCGTTATATTACACGCAGATACAGACTTCAGCTTAAATCCTCTAAGCGGAAGTCGAGAATATTTCATAAAATGTTTACTATTTAAAATTGTTCAAATTAAAGCATATTAAAAAATGTATAATAGTAAAAACACTAAATGAAATTTCATGTGGATTTTTGAAAAACTTGATTGACTTCTTTCAGGTGTTTTCAATAACTTCTTCACCGCAGCACTATTTTATTTAGTACTACGTCACTGACTGACAATCTGTCAACAATTATTTTAAAAATTTTGCCAGCATAAGAACACATGGTTCCATAATTTAGGATCTACTTTACCCGGTAAAGAAATAAAGAGGTATATTTTTCAGACGGATAATTACCGAACAGTTTTCCACATTTTTATGACCATAATATATGGAATACATATCTCTATTCTGATTTCACCATCTGCTTTAATCAGTTCATTCGAAATAAGGTTTCTGTCAAAAGATTTGACTTTTTTCGTTGAGGCTTGAAACTTTTTTCATCTATGAAGTAGCGCGCAAGTATTGGATATCAGATGCAAAACTGTTTGTGATTTCAAAAGAAAGTCCTACGATT
This sequence comes from Macrothele yani, assembly GCA_039090855.1. Lineage (NCBI taxonomy): Eukaryota > Metazoa > Arthropoda > Arachnida > Araneae > Macrothelidae > Macrothele > Macrothele yani. Next base: position 76,397,688 of record CM077025.1, on the reverse strand, counting down.
TTTACATTACTATCTTTCTTTAACTATGTACATGGAAACAGAGCTTTTACTGTACCTACACATTATGCATCTTTTTGATGCCATGTCTGGCTGCTGGAACACTGCTTCATTTTTTCTGATTCAAGAAAAGCACAGAATTCATGAAGAAGGTTACAATATTTTTTTTATTGGTTTGGGGGTTAAACAGCCATCGAGGGAACCTCAGTTAGCTATAAGCAGTTGCCCGTATCTAATTTTTGGCCACTGGTTCCAGGAAAGGGGGATAGAGCCAGCGACATAAGACAAACACGCCTTACCTGGGATTCGAACCAGGACCAATCTCGGACGAGCAGTCCGATGCCATCGCTGAGACCACTGCGCCACTAGGGATGCCAAAATAATTCCCTTTTGTTTTATAGAAAATCTGATTTCTTGAAAACTCTTCATATCAACTTTTACCATAAACTTTTTCAAGCCACCTATGGCCTGTTTAGAGCTTCTTTTTTTCTTATTCAGAACTTGTTAGACAATTCGTTGATATTGCCGGAATAATAAGAAAAAAACGGTTCCATAATCTGATTTCCTTCAGATCTGTTTTACTCTTAAAGTAATAAAATCTGATATTCCCTCTTCACTAAAACTCTTCATGTATCATTTCCAGTTCGTAACATGTCAACCAAGTACAGAGATGTCATAAAAAAACTTGAACAACTCAAAACGCTCTAGGATCTGTTGTAATGGACAGATTGATTCCAATTTGGCCCACAGATACTGCGCACCTCAGGAATGACATGGCGAAAGTGAGAGTATGATATTACGGTTAAGTATAGAGAGCATGGTATTACGGTTGAGAGTATGGTAATACGGTAACCCCGGTTTACGGTTAATTGTGCGTTTCTGGATCATTTTGAATGGTACCACCCACATTTAGTAATGTGCAGATGACAAGCAACGGGAGAAGCATCCTGGCGTTGGAACGGAGTACCAGACCAAAAAATGAAGGAGATATCACAGAAGACCTGAACTCAGCTATTATAGCGGCAGAAAACCACAGGCAGTTGAAGACAACCCAGTTAACCCACTACTACATGAGTTTACAAATGATCAATGAGTACGTCGTCATTTTTCAAGACACACTACATTACATACAACAGACGTCCCAGAAGCACTACGCATCATTAGCTGGAATATTCGCTGCTTTACGTACTATGGCTTCTTTCGGTCGAGGTAGCGTTGTGGTATGGTTTTAATACACTTCGGACTTCATGTATTTTCACAGCTAGAAAAAAGAAGGGGGGGGGGGCGAGTCAAATCGGGAGAATACTCAAGGCATGCGAAAGGAAATTGTGTGGGAGATGATGTCATCGAAGGGACGTTTCATTTAGTATGCCTATCACACTACTGGCTACGTGTTGTGCTACACTGTCCTGAAACTGTAGAGTGACTTGTATGTCAGCATTGCGGCATAACGCTCGGCCGTTACGCTACATGTCTATAATTTCCTTGGTATAGCTTCTTTGAAACAGAATGGTCCTGACAGGAAAGCACACGCGACACTGAACCGTACAGTCACCTTTAAGCCATGCAGAGTCATCGACAACAGCTCGTGGGGATTCATATTCGACCAGTGAAAGTAGTTCTTGGTGTTACAGTACCTACAGACTGCATTTGCCCCGTCATGATGAAATGCACTTCGTCTGTTCATTGAATTTGTGACAGGCGGCTCTCATAGGCACCAAACGGCGCCAGAAATTCCTCTGCAAAGGCTTTCCGCTGTTCGGCGTCCCGGTCTTATAAGATATATGCTCAATGGAACTTGTACGGGAACACGTACGGTGGTAGTTGTAGAATCTTTCCTACGCCTGGGGTACCTCCAGACTGCATGCTCTTGTACCGAATACTCAGTGATTGGTTGGTGGAACTCCGACATGACTGACACGGCTGTTGCTGGTCGATCACTCCTGGCTGTATCCCATATACAGATAATTTCTTCAGACTTGCAAATTAATTTGTGATCAGCTTGTCTAGAACATGGGCCCTCACGCTATGGCTATATTTCAACGAACGAGACGCAATGCTTCTGTAACACTGCAATCATTCTAGTACGTGGAAGAAGCAGCATATATGCAAGAAATATTTCACTTCCGGATACCAGCACCAAACTTTGGGGGTTCGCTTAATACATATCAAAAACTATAAATCAGCCGGGAGACAACCTTATAAACGCTTACGTCACGTGAAGTGACGTCATCAAAATAGCCGCCCGGCAGATTCTTTAAAGTCGTATGCCTCAGAAACTACTGAACGGATTTTAATAAAAGCGGTCTCAATTTAAAGCACAATGTTTTATCTCAAAGAAAGGTTGTTACACATTTTGCTGTAAATACAATATTTTTCGTTTTATTCCTAAAATATGAGATTTTCTCCTTATTTCTTGTAATTTCTTTTCCCACCAACTTCCCAAATGACATGTTTATCAAAAATTAAATATAACATTGCTTAAAATAGTTTCTATAATATAAATATAATTTCAGAATAAGTTTTGCGGTATGATTACACATATTATTTGTTTTACCTACCTAAAATTGCACTCAATTGATTCGTTATGCACACGTATATCAGTAAATGATGAACGGTTTGAATAGTAATACAAGGTATCATTTTAAAAAGCTATTTAACTGCAGACCCTCCGCTACGGGGATGACGTATCTCTCCTCGGACACCAGTATCGGCCGTCTGAGGTGGAACTACCCAGAATGGACTGGGCTGGCCACCCGGCCAATAAGCTATGTCTGACCTGGGACAAAGCTCTTCCCACAGGTCAGGGGAAGGAACTGTTCACGAACGGTTCCAAGATAGGTGGTTGTGTTGGCGCGGGGTTCTGTGAGTACTCGGATGGCAACGAGACTCATGCGGAACGAGTGAAACTATCGCCCAACGCCTCTGTCTTTCAAGCAGAGTTGTTGGCGATCAGGGAGGCGCTGCGATGGGGGCTCTCCATCAGCAGCGATGGTGCATGTATATAGCATCTTCTCTGACAGCCAAGCGGCCCTGAAAGCGCTTGGTCAGTTTTGGAGTAAGACTCCTCTTGTCAGAGAGATAAAAGCGCTACTATAGACTGCTGGGAGTATAGTGGTTACCTTCCACTGGATCCGAAGCCATGTCGTACCGTTGGAAATGAACGGGCGGATCAGCTAGCAAAGAAAGCTGCTGGAAAAGAGGGCATAGATTTTCAGATGCGAACGCCGTTGCAAAGCGTGCGGACACAACTGAAAAAAGCCACATTAGTGGAGTGGCAGGTGCGATGGGATGAAGGGGATACGGGCAGAAGAACACGCCGTAATCTTCCCCGAGTCTCGATCAGGCGCATGAAGATTAATGGGTTCCTCAACCAGCTACTAACCGGCCATGGCGTCTCGCCGGAGTATTTCCACAGATTCGCGGCACGGGAACGAGTGTGCAGCTATGGTGCCCAGACTGCAGATGTCGCACACATGATTCTTGAATGTGCTTCTCTGTCAGGTAAGAAAAGAACTTTAGTGTCAGAATTGGCAAAGACGAGGGACCTCTCGATCTTGCTCGCGTACCCAAGAGCGCGGCAGGGGATCATTAAGATGGTCAAGCACCTCATAGAGATGCAGACGGTCTACCTAATTGAAGGGTGACCGCAGAAGATAGAATAGGGATGAAGACGGAGAAGAGGAACTGATGACTCAGGCCCAGAATCATCACCGCAGAACTGGCCCTAGTTTTGCGGCAGTGTAAGTATGAATGTAAATAGTTTCAATGTTATTTCTGTGTGAGAGGGCTCATTGAATAAATGATTTACTTCCCTCTATAAAAATGAGTTCCTCAGTGTAAATATGTGCATTATATATTTTGTTTGAATAAAGGACAGTCGCCCAAAACAGTTTGCTCTAGCGATCGATTCTCCGAGGCAGAGGTAGAGATGTTTTCTATCCCGTGCCCAATAGCACGCACACACGGGTCATGACGGAGAAGTGAGAAGTGCCGGCCCACGGTGGCAGCAGCAAGCTGCGGGTCTACGGACCGATCCTGTCCGGGTGGAGGACTGTTGGATCCTGGCAGGATTACTCGCAACGCCGTCACTTTTAATTTCGAGAGAGTTCGTTTAACCCTGTGGAGTCCGCAATTGGACGGTACAGTTTAATGGTCATCAGCTAGTCCTTACTCTCAACAAAGAAATTACATTAGCAATTTTACTTTGAATACAATGGTTTTCATTTATATTTTACATTTTTCTTGAGTTTAAGTGTAACCCCCCCCCAAACTTTACAATTACTTGAGTTGTACAACACTTGGAACTCATGTCAATATAATGAGTTCATTATTCATCATCTCTCGAGCAATGACCTTCGCATGAACACAAAAGGCTGCATCGGAGTCCAGTTTTTACAACCCCAGTTATAACATCAAATCAACCAGTATACGCACTTGCTATAGAACTTCATTGGAGGTATCCTGAGTTGCATGGAGAACACAAAATGCACTTGATGTTAGGAGGATTATACGTTGAAATGGCTATAATTTCGATGATAGATTCATGGTTAGAAGGATCTGGCTGTATTGAAAACCTTACAGAGTCAGGTGTTACAACTCCAGGAAGAGCTGAGGACCTTTTAAATCATCTCATGTTAAAAGAAGTAGATATGCTCATGAAGTGAGCTACGCATCGCTTAATATCCTTATGTAGCAAGCATATGAGAACAGTGAAGATAAATCATCAGAAAGTTTCACTCAGTCGTGCAACCGAATACAAGAATCTATTCAGTTCAAGTACTGGATGACAACTATACAATTAGAAGGTTTTCTTGTTTTCGTACGAAGCATCCATCAAGGGAACTTCCTGGACTTTCCTTCAGCACTTGAAAATATATGCCCTTGAATATTTGCACTTGACCATGTGAACTATGCTAGGTGACTGTCAATTCTTGCGCACAGCCTGTGGAAATTACCAGAGTTTCATCCCACAATGTACAGGGAATTTTTAAAAGGAAACTTTGTAGGCGATAAAACAAAAAAGGAAATTCTCATGGGTTTCTCATGATCAGATCCATGAGCAAAATAAAAAACTTGTTAAACTTGTTAGTACAAAACTATCCCTTCTTAGCAACAAAGATGCATTGCTGAAATGAATTACTGCCGGCCCTGGAATCGCACGCAGGAACCATGAGTTTGAAGAAATCGACAACTTGAATCAAAAAGTTAAATCCAATGAAGATAAACAGCACGAAGATGAAAAATCATCTGAAGTTCGTTTTCAGAAAAATGTGCGTGATTTAGTCTATCAAAAGCATGGTAATCCATTTGAAGAGAAAGAACTTACTTCTGTCAACAGTAGTAAAGTGCAAGTAGTTATGAGCAAAGTAGCGTCAAAGTCTGTCTTTTTCGCCCACATCAAAGGAGAAAAACAATACTCCACATACGTGAATGATCGTTCGGTGTTGGGAAAGATTTCTATTCATGTCATCAAACAGATCAACCTTTCACTGATAAGGAGGAACGGTACACCATTTAAGTAGTAAATAGTAGCACTGTACTAGTGATCCGATTTATCGGCGTAGGAAGTAGACACATTAGCTTTTCGAAGCTTTCGCACATCAACCAGATGGCTTTTTCAAAGAAGTTAGACAGAACTGCAACTAAAAAATAGAACGCATTAACAATTTGAACGCGGAAACTTGACTTGACAATAATAGATAAGAGGTTATATTAATTTAAAGATATAGCTCATCACGTTGGTTGCACACGCAGTATCCTGGTAGGCAGAAGGCTTTATTTGAAGAATTGGGTTCCAAATTCGTGGCAACTCGAGTGAGACGCAATCATTGCAAGTATTGCTGTTGGTAATGAGCTCCAAGGTTTCCCGAATGGCTGTACCTTTAGGGGTAGAGTAGATAGCTAATTTCTTTATATCATCCCCCATAGGAATAGCGGACTTGAATTTCACTTCCCTGGATAGTGCCGTGGCTACTTTACCGTATTTTGTGATGGGCCATATAACGTGATGCGCCATATCTTTAAATTAATATAACCTCGTATCTATTGTTGTCAAGTCAAATTTCCGCGTTCAAATTGTTAATGCGTTCTATTTTTCAGTTGCAGTTTCTGTCTAACTTCCTTGAGAAAGCCATCTGGTTGATGTGCGAAAGCTTGGAAACGCTAATGTGTCTAATTCCTAGGCCAATAAATTGAAAAACTAGTACAGTGTTACTATTTACAGAGTTTCATTGTTCAGTAAGAAAACGCCTGCCATCAAGTCCAAAGATAAACAAATACTGGCCCACCTGAGGAAGGATTCTAATGTATTTTGTCGTCTTTACGTTGCAAGTCAAGTTAGACATGGAGACATGGAAGACTTTTTCCCCATGAAAACGGCACATATTCACCGTCTATTTCCGAGTTTGGTGAACTACGTCTGCCATCAAGTAAAGCTGAACATTGTATCTTATGTTCAAAAACCTGCAGTTATCAAGCAAAGTTACTGCCCCTGCTTTAACGTCAGTTGCATCTGCCCTAATCATTGATGGAGCTGCCCTTGTACATAGGTTGACGCCAGGAGCAAGTATAACCTTTCAGCAATACAGCGAATTGGTTGTAATGCCCTAAATAAACATGAGATTAGAAACAGTGGACATTTGACCAGTATATTAATGAAAGTTTAAAGTCGCAAACTCGCCAATTTAGGGGTTGTGGTGAAAGGATAGCAGTCAAACCTGGAGTGAAGATCTCACGCAATTTTAAACAGTTTTTAAATGAAGATAAGAATAAAAAAGAACTGTTCAATGTGTTGGCAACTAATCTAGTTGCAATTGTAAGCCCCGGCAAAGACGTATTTTGCACTTTCAAGGATAAAGTGTTATCGTCAGCTGGAGAAGCCTCAATTTCACCCTCATCGCACGTGGAAGCAGAGGCACGGATTCTTTTGCATGCATCGGATGCTGCTATACATAGACACAGCAAAGTTCATTTTAAAACAGTGGATTGCGATGTAATGTCCATAACTTTATTTGCATTTCCCCGCAATGCAGAAACTGAAGTACAGTGGGTTGAGTATGGAACTGGGAAGAACTTACAATATTTGCCCATTCATGATTATATTCTAAGCTTCTCAGTGGTGCATCCGAGCTGATTCCATTCTTCCATTTATTCACTGGGTGTGACACGGTGTCGTCATTTTCTGGTATTGGTGCAGACATTGCCTGTAAAACAGGGATATCATTTCGGGATTGTTGATTTAGCTTTCCAATTATTTTTTAATATGTCGACAACAGCAGTTATATCTGACAGCGTGGCTTTTTCTGCAGTTGAACGTTTTGTGGTATTAATGGTACCGTGCTGCAAGTACTGCAGAACATGTAAATAAGGCATGCAAGATACTGTTTACTCAGATAAGAAGAAACATTGAACATGTCCCACCAACGGTGGATGCCCTATTACAACACTTAAAACGAGCAATGTTTCAATGTAACGTTTAGAGAAACTACTTGACTAGATATCCTCAAGTTCACGATCCATGTCAGCGGGGAAGGAAAACGGATGATGGTACCACGTTCAAACCGTTTTGGACAAAACTTCCAGATATAAGCAAATATTGCCAACGACTGGTATCGTGTACGTAAGTGCAAGAAACGATGTACACAATGCCGCTGTGTAAAAACAGGACTCCGATGTAGTCCTTTGTGTACATGCGAAGGTCATTTCTCGAGAATAGATGAATAATGGACTGATTATATTGACATGAGTTCCAAATGTTGTACAGCTCAAGTAATTGTTAAGTTGTTTTGGGGAGGGGGGACACTTAATCTCAAGAAAAATGTAAAATTTAAATGAAAACCATTGTATTCAAAGTAAAATTGCTAATGTAATTTCTTTGCTGAGAGTAAATAGCTTTTTAAAATGATACCATGTATTACTATTCAAACCGTTCATTATTTACTGATATACGTATGCATAACGAATCGACCGGGGGCAATTTTAGGTAGGTAAAACAAATAATATGTGTAATCATACCGCAAAACCTATTCTGAAATTCTATTTATATTATAGAAACTATTATAAGCAATGTTATATTTAATTTTGGGTAAACATGTCATTTGGGAAGTAGGTGGGAAAAGAAATTACAAGAAATATGGAGAAAATCTCATATTTTAAGAATAAAACGAAAACTATAACATTTACAGCAAAATGTCCAATAACTTTTCTCTGAGATAAAACATTGTGCTTTAAAATGAGACCTCTTTTATTAAAATCCGTTCAGTAGTTTCTGAGATATGCAACTTTAAATAATCTGCCGGGCGGCCATTTTGATGTCGTCACTGCACGTGACGTTATCATTTCTAAGGCTGTCTCCCGGCTGATTTACAGTCTTTGATACGTATTTAGCCAACCCCCAAAGTTTGGTGCTGGTATCCGGAAGCGAAATATTTTTCTGCTTGTTCCACACACTATTCGTGAAACGAAGCTTCACAGTTGCACCTCGTTATATTTCACTGGGCACCCATTGTTGGATCTGTTTGTGTGCCAGCCAGACTTATTATTATTAATCCGTAGAACAGCGTCACTTCATTTGTTTAACGCTGCACGGTTCGGCAGCAGAGCCAGAGCCGCTGAAGGCTGCCTTTCTGTGTGCGACTCTTTTTCAGGTTTGAAACTTTATTAGAAGCACTTTAAAAAGAATAGCAAGCGTGGGCGCCCATATAGGGGGCAAGAGAGGGCGTTTGCCCTCCCTTGAAATTGGAAAAAATAGGGTAAACGCTGGAAATTTCTATAAGAAAACGGACATTTACAGTAGGAAGTAATGAAATTTACCATTGCATGTTGGGAACGTCGTACGGAAAAGTATGAACGGCGAAGAAATGAAAATTATATCCTCCTCAGCAGCAGCTGTTCACTACTGGACAGAGGATCAATAGAAATTTTCCCAGAAATTTATCTTGAGGGTATTTTTTCATTCTTCATGACTAATTGAGTACTGTCTGTTGTTTCGGGGCGCATCAGTGGCCAAAAAGATCAAAAGAACGACAAAGAAATTTCCTTATTGTTTTAACGTACTGTCTAATTTCATTTATCCTTCCTTTTTTATGTAGTTTTTAGGCACTCTGGCTTTCAATTAAGTTTTTGTCTTGAGAGTGTGGTAAAAAACGTTAGATAACAAGAATGCAAATTGGATATGGTGTTATTCGTGGTTATAGTTTCTGTTTGCCCCTCCCTGAAAACTAAGCTATGGGCGCCCATGATAGCAAGTATATATACTACGAGTGCACACTCAAAAAAAGTCATCATACAACCCTAATACTCTATATATGTATTATAAGACGTATGGTGTGTTAGATACATACATGCACAAATGTGACGTAAATATTTAACATCGTCGACGCGTGTACATATCAAACAGACAAATATTAGCATAATAACAATTCATAAATTTTATGATATGTGAAACAATGATCCAATAGTTAAAAGAAATGTTGAAATGCAATTCGGACTAGTACATATAAATTCTATTCTAAACACCAGTGGTGCAGTCCTGAAAAAAGAAGTTGCCGGGCGTTCTAAAAACCAGCCCAGGCGTTATCGACGCCAGCAGGTACGCGGGGAGTGCGAAGAAAAATTTAAAATCGAATATACATATACAGACGTATTTCATGTAGTTTCGGATTTGTTCTTAGTTACCATGAAAAATAAACTAATAAACAAAAAGAGACAGCAAAGAAGAATAAAAAACTCGGTTAAGATTATTTGCATTAAAAAAATGTCGATTTCCATGAGCGGCGATTCAATAAATAAATTAACAAAAAATCAGATTCAGTTAGGCAAAAAGTTGCCTGAACCCTGATAGACGCACATGTGCAATAGAAAAGCTGACCCAAGGGCAAGGAGGATACCTAAAACTAGTTAAGCAAATGCACAAGTATACAATATCACAATGGTAACACAAATACACTATCTACCAACAAGTAATTGGACACCTGTAATAGCACAGGAAAACAAAGTTTATTCACCTTCAATAGTTGGTGGTGCCTCAACGAGCGGTCATTGCAGCTGCGACTCTCCGGGGCATACTCTCAACAAGGCGTTGTACGACGGCTAGCGGTATTTTCTTTCACTCGGCTTGGAGAACACAGGTCAGTTCCTTCACTGATTTCGGACGGTGGGGGCACCCCTTAAGTCGACGCTCCAACTCGTCCCAGAGGTGCTCGATAGGGTTAAGGTCCGGGCTCTGTGCAGGCTAGTCCATTTGATTTACCCCATTGTCACCATACCAAGCCATGGTGGACCTCGCAATATGACAGGTGGCATTGTCATCCTGAAAGTAACATGGGTCCACCCCGTAAAACTGCTACAACGTAGGAAACGCATGGTCATCCAAAATGGTGCAGTAGGTCTCAGCGTTGAGTCTACCAGGAATTGCGACCAAGGGTCTCGTGCCATACCAGGAGAAACAACCCCATAGCATAATTCCACCACCACCGAACTTCACAGTTGGCACAATACATTCCAGCAGGAGGCGTTCTCTAGGCAGACGCCAAAGCCAGACCCTGCCATCCGAACGGTAGAGGGTGAACCTTGATACGTCGCTCCAGAGAACCTGTTTCCACTGTTCAACGGTCCACTGTTGACGCTCTTTGCACCACGTTAGCCGAGCAGCGTTATTGGACTTGATGATCAAAGGCTTGTGGGCGGCAGCACGTCCATGATAACCAAGCAGATGGGCTTCTTTACGGATGGTATTCCTCGAAAGAACACTCCCGGATGCCCGTTGAAACTCCTCGCGGATGTGGCCCATCGATTTGGTGCGGTTCTTCCGAATTTCTCTGACCAGCACCCGTCGGTCTCTAACTCCCAGTAGTAGAGGGAAAGGAACGATCCTGGCTTAAACCGCAGCCCATAGACTTAACATTAGGTGTCGGCCGGAGCAGCCGGAGCCAGCCGGAGCCAGCCGGAGCAAGCTGCAGCCAGGTGGATGGAGGGGGCGTGGTCGGTAGCAGCCTCCAATTCCCCACTGCAACTCCCCCCCCACCCGAAGTGTGTGCTTATCTCCGAAGATAGTAGTATTTCTTGGACTTTGTCAAATTTCGGGCGAAATCAATGAAGGTTTATTCCTTATTTTTTAAAATTTAATGAAGGTTTATTCATTATTTATTTTCCCCTCTCTCGACCCACCTCCTTAAGGTTATTGTTACGTAAAACGTTTTTTCTGATATCTTATTTTTGTTCATAAATGTTTGATTTTGAGGGATGGCAACGCCCGAGTGGGAAAGGTGTTGGATATAGGGGGATGTCAACTCGATGTGTTGCCCCCTAGCGGTGCTTCTTGGAACTTTCGATTGTTCTTTGATTTTGAGGGTAGGCAACGCCCGAGTGGGAAAGGGGTTGGATATAGAGGGATGTCAACTCAATGTGCTGCCCCCTAGCGGTGCTTCTTGTAACTTTCGATTGATCTTTGATTTTGAGGGATGGCAACGGCCGAGTGGGAAAAGTGTTGGATATAGGGGGATGTCAACTCGATGTACTACCCCCTAGCGGTGCTTCTTGGAACTTTATTATTTCTATGGATCTTTGATTTTGAGGGATGGCAACGACTGAGTGGGGTCCGTTGGGAGTTTTTGCATTTATTCCTGTGGTTTGCAAGCGGGATCTTTCCCCCTCTTCAATACTATTTTTCCCCCGGAATAAATTTTTACGTAACGATGCTGGGGAATTTTCTTTCCAAGGGAATAAAAATGCTCTGATGGTTTTAGCGAGGTTCTAACTCACGATGATTTGATTTCCAAAAATAGTCAGGGAGTCAAATGGTTTTCAGGTACTACGTATTCACTATATATTTGTTTTAATTACTTTTACGTTATTTCTTCATGTGTTTTTATATATTTTTTGTATGTTTTGAGGGAGTTTTTTCGTGTAGATGTAATGAATTTTCTGGGGAACTTTAGTTTTTCCTCCATTCAATTTTATTTCAGACCACGAGACGAGGAAATGCTTCTTTAGATATGATTTCGTCCTTGTTCGCAGTAGTTACTGGACATAGACTTCATGTTAATTCTGAGTCTTTCACCCCTGCAATAATATTTTCTCGTAATTTTTTCGCATGTTCAAGAACTCTACAGATCTTTCCCAGTTAAAATTCTGCTGAAACAATATTTTCGGTCTTTATTTCATTATAGCTTCCCAATTTTCGATATTTTTCTTCTTCTATCTTTGAAATTTCATTCAACTTCTCAATAGGTCAGGATTCTTTTTTTACTTGGACAAACTTATGAGTCCTTTTATTCAGACTATTTTTTTTCCATTTCATTTCACCAAACGATTATTTTAGATGCAACAAATCGTCAGATTTTGGTTTCCCTATATAGCATATTTTCCAACTTGCTTAAAAATATTCCTCAAAACTTGCATGTATGTCAAATATGCATTTTTTATTCTTTCGTAGTTAGCTATACTTTTCGTGGACTGCCCCGACAGGAAAGCATTCAATGTCAAGACATACAATCTAAAACCTTTTTTCTTTCGATACAATTTGTATTCTTTGGGCTGCATATTTTTCTGTCTCGTCCAAAAAAAACATTCATTCTAGAGGCAAAGCGAGTAATTCCGTTCTTCCCATAAACATTATTTTTTTTTATTTGATATTCAGAGTTGTATACATTTACTATCCAAAAAAGAGATATATTTAATGTAAAGGTATATTCTTCCAAGCTGGGGAAATATATGTATATATTAGTTCATATTCAGTTAAGGGAAATGCATCTTTATATTTCAATATGAAAAATAGAAGCCCTATAAGTGAAAGCTCAACCTAAAGACGGATAGATTGTTCACGCTCTCTCTACTCTATGACATTTCTTTACTGAATGAACCATGGCCTTTTTTTCATGAACTGCTTTAAAATCTTCGTTCTCACTTTACTGTTGTCAGATTCCATGTCCCTCCAGTTCTTTTCTAAAAAACAGAAGCATTTATTCAATTTTAATTTATTAAGAGAGTAGAACTCTTTTAGGCTTTCGAAGTACTTTCAAGTCTTTCATTACGAAAATTTTCATTGTCATGAAAGAAGCCATAATCGAGATGATTTTCTATCGTTTCAATGAAAGTGTTTACGCATTCATTGCTATAATGTCAGATTTCATTTTCTTATACTTCGAACAGAAATGCGTTTGAATCATTCGTCGAGAAAACATTTCTTTCATATATATATATATCTATTTTTGCCTCCGAATCAAACGAACTCAAAAAATAAGAGACGCACTTTAATATTTTTTTCCTCTTATGAGAGGAATATGGGAACATTATACCAAAATTCAAGAATAAAGAATATCGACTTTCCTCTCAACACCTTACATCTACGGGTTTTTTTATTTTTTTTATTTTCAATAAGCTGTTTCTATATTTTTACAACTGAATAGAATTATTTATTGAAAAATTCTAAGTAAGACGAAAAATGGTTTTGTTGATTTCCTAACAGGATGATTTTGGAAATTTTCGTTTTCTGGTAATTGTAAAAATCTCATAGAAAAGCATGGGAAAACTAGCATGCATAAAAGACTGTTTTGGATCGAGTAAATTGAAAGAATTTTACAAAGTTCATTTCAGAAAAGTACATTCCTTCCTAGTGTCAAAACGAATCACTTCGTTTTTTCTAAGATACGCTTTGGAATCTTATAAAAGTGCATAGGGTCAAAAACGTTTTTGATGATTTTACTAAGATGACAGATTTTGCATTTCTTATGATAGAAAATACAGTGAATTTCCCATTGAATAACATGGGAAACTGCGAAATTTAAGAAGCACATTTTCGTTCAAGTAAAATATTTCAAAAGGTCTTTTTTCGAATCAGTTGAAAACAGACAGGGTGTGTTTCTGAACAGTTCATTATTTCCTAAGATCAAAACGAATCACTTCGTTTTTCCTAACTTATGTTTCTGAAAGAAGTAAAAATATTTTAGGTAGAAAATTGGAAATAATTTTTTATGATTCCCAGACTATTTATTTTTTTATAACTAGAGGGGTCTTCAGTGAGAGCACTTATTCTCTATTCAAACTAAGAGAATGAAGTGTAGTCAGTTTAGAAAAAAATTTCAAACTCCCCTAAATTTAGCCTTTTGTCCTGGTTTCGACTCAATACTGTAAAGCATTGCTCTCAGACCAGTTGAATTCCTGGCCCTTAATGAAATACATTAAGCATTTCCCTTAAAAATAAGCAATCTCTTCTTCAATACCAGATCCCTAATAAATTTCTTTAAGAATTATTCATTCACACTTTTACTTTTAAAAACTTGAAATTCATTATTATTTAACTCCTTACAAAAAATGAAACTCATTCATACAGAAAAAATATAAATGAATAAAAATAAATAAAGTAGTCCTAAAAAGGACTTTTTTTCTGGGTCCCCTTCATACAGATGCTCCATGGTCGGTGTAAGGAATTTTTTTTTATCTGCTGATATCTCAGCACATTGACTTCACAGTCTCTAGCAAGTTCTTTACAATTATGCTTTCCAAGAACGCTTTGGACGGGACATGGTCTCCAGTGACTGCAACAAAAGATTCTGCTAGAATCTTGGGGTTAAGCAATGCAACGGCATCATCGAAATACTTTTGCCACTTGGATTCGGGGGTGGCATATGCACAGCTGTGGGCCATGGTGTTTGCGAATATACGATTTGGGGGTTGGTGGCACTCCATACAATAATATAAGTTATTGACATGTTCCTGAAGGCGATCCCTAACCATGTCAGCAAGCATGATGAAAAACTCTTCATCTGAGATGGAAGCAACAGGGGAAGAAGTCCTTGGATGGAGCAAAACAGCCTTTCTAAAGACTGGTCCAAATAGTAGTTGAGTAATGCTGTCCCATATTTTTCCGCATTGATCAATAAGAGTTCCAAATTGTTAACAAGTCAGCTTTATCGAAACAGGATTCAATCGACGAAAACCATGAATTCTGGGAAAGCACTTCCAACGAGTAACTGCCAGAAGCATCTAAGAGGGAAGGACAGCAGGAAACGATAAGTTCACGATTAATCAAGATGTCACAATTCATGCCTTGAATCCAGTGTGATTTTCCCATGAATTTTCGGAACGTTGAAGCTGACATTGTTATTCCATTCTTAGAAGGGTAGAAAGATTCCCCGTCTTTCCTATCACTTCGAATATGAACTCGGACCGTGTTGTTAAAATCGCATACTTTTGCAAACATGTTTTCACCTAAATGAAAATGATGAGGTGCAAGATTTTTCAAAGATATTCTTGGGAGGGTAACTTCTCCACACGATTTGGGCTTTAAAGGAACGGACTCACATACCTTCTTAGCGGGTGTAGCAGAAATTTCAGCACTTCGCTTCATCGTGGAAATGGAGTCGGTAGCACTCAAAGCAACAGACAAAAATGAAGTGACTCGTTTGAAGACTCGAGACAAACTGAAGGAACAGCTCTTATTCTAAGTCAAAACTTAGAAGAAGTTGGAGTTCGTCACTTGTTTACTGCTTGAAAGGGAAAGAGCAGAGTCATGGGGCAAAGAACACTCTGTTATCATCTTTCTAAAGGTTTGTCGAGGCAGACCATGACTCCAATACGAATTAGTTGGTGGCAGGATCTGTAGTAAAGTTCCAGATCTCAAAGATAAGGAAACTGGTTTAAACCCGTTTCGCTTGAAAACAAAGTCTCTTTCCTGTCCGAGAGATACTGATGCAATACAAGACAAAAGATCTAATTCAGCTTCGTCATCACGGTGATCACCGATTCTGTCATTCCCATTTCTTATAAAAGTGCATGGGGTCAAGAAACGATTTTACTAAGATGACAGATTTCGGATTTCTTATGATAGAAAATACAGTGAATTTCCCATTGAATAACATGGGAAACTGTGAAATTTAAGAAGCACGTTTTCGTTCAAGTAAAATATTTTAAAAGGTCTTTTTTCGAATCAGTTGAGAACAGACAGGATGTGTTTCTGAACAGTTCATTATTTCCTAAGATCAAAACGAACCACTTCGTTTTTCCTAACGTACGTTTCTGAAAGAAGTAAAAAATACTTTAGGTAGAAAATTGGAAAGATATTTTTAAGAATCCTAGACTGTTTATTTTCGTATAGCTAGAGGGGTCTTCAGTGAGAGCACTCATTCTCTTTTCAAACTAAGAGAATGAAGTGTAGTCAGTTTGAAAAAAATTTCAAACTCCCCTAAATTTAGCCTTTTGTCCTGGTTTCGACTCAATACTGTAAAGCATTGCTCTCAGACCAGTGGAATTCCTGGCCCTTAATGAAATACATTAAGCCTTTCCCTTAAAAATAAGCAATCTCTTTTTCAATACCAGATCCCCAATAAATTTCTTTAAGAATTATTCATTCACACTTTTACTTTTAAAACTTGAAATTCATTATATTTAACTCCTTATAAAAATGAAACACATTCACACTTTTACTTTAAAAAACTTGAAATAACTCCATACAAAAATGAAACCCATTCCCTTTTTTTGCTTTTAAAATTATAGAAAAATAGATGATACAGAACATAGGTTCACTTTTTCATTCACACTCATGCATACAGAAAAAAATTAAATAGTGCTGTTTGAGCTGCATGGAGGTGTCAAGATGGGTGGGAAAAACCTCCATCTATCATTCAATTGGACTAAAACTGTTGAAGGATGTGAGGTATTCTCACTAGCTCCTCCATGCAAGCTGTCTGACTCGAGGTTGACCACCTCAGGCTGTGAAATTAAATCAATCATCTCAACTTCGGAATCTGAATCCGAAGTAAGATCGATAATTTCCGGCTCTTCCGAAGTTAAGTCAATAACCTCCGGTTCTTGGGTAGAGTCTTCCACAACCCAGAAGTTTTTCCACTGTGAGGGGGGAGGAAGAGACCTAATCCACTGATTAACGTAGAAATCGTCTCTAGATTCCTGGAGGAGAGAAACAAAATTATAAACAAAATATATATATATATATAATAATAAAAAATAAAAATAAAACCATACATCCTAGATAAAGCAAAAAGAAAAATTAAAAACATTCTTACCGAGTCGAAGTCCAGGGGAGATGTAGGGGAATTATTTCTTGTCGACACCTTTGATTCTAATAGTATGCGTAACTTCAAAGAAAAGAAGAAAACTTCGAGAAGCTGTGGGATTCTGAGATCTCTCATGCTGCTATTATACTCGCAGAAGGATTGATAAGGAGGGATCATGTGATAACATACGCGGAATAGATTGGTCTTTGAGGTCAACTTAAATCGACAGATTGCTCTATTTAATAAACTTTCCATTGTACAGGAAATAACATCTTTCTCAAACACCACAGTTCATGGGACCTTCTAAGGAGGTAAAAATATTCTAACGCGTATCTAATCAATGTTCTGTATCGTTAAACATGGGACGCAGGCAATTGTTTACTTAAGACCAAGCGTAAATGGAATCGATAGCACTCTTCCTCCCTGAAGGAAATGACGTCTGCATACATCTCAAAATCCTTTGTTCCCTAAGTCAAACGCATGGAGGGAAAATCAAGTAATCTTATCTGTATTCCTTCGTTGAAAGTGTATGTTTGTTTAGAAAATATACAGAACAAAACATTTCCTTTCTCAAGTTGAATTCGAATCAGCATTACATTGGATTGAGGGTTCGCTCGTTAAAAGCAACACAATGGCAGTTGTTTACCAAAAGTTAGATTACAAATTTCCTGTGAAAGAGGAAACAATAATATTGAATGCTGGAAATCAGATTCCTTTCTGAAGCAAATCAAAACTGATTGAAAAGAGTCTGTACAATAGACAAAAAGGAAATACAAAGAAAATCCCCTGAGAAGTACTTCAGAAATGAATCTCAAAGCAGAGAAAAATAAAAAAATGCTAGATTAAAGAGTAACGTAGGTCAGATAAAAGAAATGTCAGAAAAAGAAATATGTTAGGAAAAAAAATAACTCACCATTAAATGTACTTCGAATCAGCATTAGATTGGAGGGAGGGTGGTAAATGTCAGGTTTCGAGTGGAAACTCTTATCCTTTTCTTCGAAATTCAAAGTATCGTGTCTAAAAGATAAGAAAGTAATGCAAAAATGTTAATACCCCAAAAGCAACATGACTAAATGAGACATGGGCCGAAGTACAAGCCGAAGTACAAGCCGAAGTTTCCTGATTTATTCATTATAACTTTTTTCCGACTCCTCAACTTAGAATATATATATTTTTTTCCCTTATGAAATACGGCTTTTTTACTCATAATTTGTGCGTGTATTATTTCATCTCTATTTTTACTAAATAACATGAAGAATTAGTGTAAATGATGTAGAAAACAAATTATGAGTAAAAAAGCCGTATTTCATAAGGGAAAAAAATATATATATTCTAAGTTGGGAGTCGAAAAAAAGTTATAATGAATAAATCAGGAAACTTCGGCTTGTACTTCGGCCATGTCTCATTTAGTCATGTTGCTTTTGGGGTATTAACATTTTTGCATTACTTTCTTATCTTTTAGACACGATACTTTGAATTTCAGAGAAAAGGATATGAGTTTCCACTCGAAACCTGACATTTACCACCCTCCCTCCAATGTAATGCTGATTCGAAGTACATTTAATATGGAGTTATTTTTTTCCTAACATATTTCTTTTTTCTGACATTTCTTTTATCTGACCTACGTTACTCTTTAATCTAGCAAATTTTTATTTTTATCTGCTTTGAGATTCATTTCTGAAGTGCTTCTCAGGGATTTTTTTTATTTCCTTTTTGTCTATTGTACAGACTCTTTTCAATCAGTTTTGATTTGCTTCAGAAAGGAATCTGATTTCCAGCATTCAATATTATTGTTTCCTCTTTCACAGGAAATTTGTAATCTAACTTTTGGTAAACAACTGCGATTGTGTTGCTTTTAACACACGAACCCTCAATCCAATGTAATGCTGATTCGAATTTAACTTGAGAAAGGAAATGTTTTGTTCTGTATCTTTTCTAAACAAACATACACTTTCAACGAAGGAATACAGATAAGATTACTTGATTTTCCCTCCATGCGTTTGACTTAGGGAACAAAGGATTTTGAGATGTATGCAGACGTCATTTCCTTCAGGGAGGAAGAGTGCTATCGATTCCATTTACGCTTGGTCTTAAGTAAACAATTACCTGCGTCCCATGTTTAACGATACAGAACATTGATTAGATACGCGTTAGAATAATTTTACCTCCTTAGAAGGTCCCATGAACTGTGGTGTTTGAGAAAGATGTTATTTCCTGTACAATGGAAAGTTTATAAAATAGAGCAATCTGTCGATTTAAGTTTACCTCAAAGACCAATCTATTCCGCGTATGTTATCACATGATCCCTCCTTATCAATCCTTCTGCGAGTATAATAGCAGCATGAGAGATCTCAGAATCCCACAGCTTCTCGAAGTTTTCTTCTTTTCTTTGAAGTTACGCATACTATTAGAATCAAAGGTGTCGACAGGAAATAATTCCCCTACATCTCCCCTGGACTTCGACTCGGTAAGAATGTTTTTAATTTTTCTTTTTGCTTTTTCTAGGATGTATGGTTTTATTTTTATTTTTTATTAATATATATATATATATTTTTTGTTTATAATTTTTTTTCTCTCCTCCAGGAATCTAGAGACGATTTCTACGTTAATCAGTGGATTAGGTCTCTTCCTCCCCCCTCACAGTGGGAAAACTTCTGGGTTGTGGAAGACTCTACCCAAGAACCGGAGGTTATTGACTTAACTTCGGAAGAGCCGGAAATTATCGATCTTACTTCGGATTCAGATTCCGAAGTTGAGATGATTGATTTAATTTCACAGCCTGAGGTGGTCAACCTCGAGTCAGACAGCTTGCATGGAGGAGCTAGTGAGAGTAGCTCACATCCTTCAACAGTTAGTCCAATTGAATGATAGATGGAGGTTTTTCCCTCCCATCTTGACACCTCCATGCAGCTCAAACAGCACTATTTAATTTTTTTTCTGTAAGCATGAGTGTGAATGAGAAAGTAAACCTATGTTCTGTATCACCTATTTTTCTATAATTTTAAAAGTAAAAAAGTGAATGCTTTTCATTTTTGTATGGAGTTATTTCAAGTTTTTTAAAGTAAAAGTGTGAATGTGTTTCATTTTTATAAGGAGTTAAATATAATGAATTTCAAGTTTTAAAAGTAAAAGTGTGAATGAAGAACTCTTAAAGAAATTTATTGGGGATCTGGTATTGAAGAAGAGATTGCTTATTTTTAAGGGAAATGCTTAATGTATTTCATTAAGGGCCAGGAATTCCACTGGTCTGAGAGCAATGCTTTACAGTATTGAGTCGAAACCAGGACAAAAGGCTAAATTTAGGGGAGTTTGAAATTTTTTTTCAAACTGACTACACTTCATTCTCTTAGTTTGAAAAGAGAATAAGTGCTCTCACTGAAGACCCCTCTAGCTATACGAAAATAAACAGTCTAGGATTCTTAAAAATATCTTTCCAATTTTCTACCTAAACTATTTTTACCTCTTTCAGAAACGTACGTTAGGAAAAACGAAGTGGTTCGTTTTGATCTAAGGAAATAATGAACTGTTCAGAAACACATCCTGTCTGTTTTCAACTGATTCGAAAAAAGACCTTTTAAAATATTTTACTTGAACGAAAACGTGCTTCTTAAATTTCACAGTTTCCCATGTTATTCAATGGGAAATTCACTGTATTTTCTATCATAAGAAATCCGAAATCTGTCATCTTAGTAAAATCGTTTCTTGACCCCATGCACTTTTATAAGAAATGGGAATGACAGAATCGGTGATCACCGTGATGACGAAGCTGAATTAGATCCTTTGTCTTGTATTACATCAGTATCTCTCGGACAGGAAAGAGACTTTGTTTTCAAGCGAAACGGGTTTAAACCAGTTTCCTTATCTTTGAGATCTGGAACTTTACTACAGATCCTGCCACCAACTAATTCGTATTGGAGTCATGGTCTGCCTCGACAAACCTTTAGAAAGAGGATAACCGAGTGTTCTTTGCCCCATGACTCTGCTCTTTCCCTCTCAAGTAGTAAACAAGTGACGAACTCCAACCTCTTCTCAGTTTTGACTTAGAATAAGAGCTGTTCCTTCAG
This sequence comes from Macrothele yani, assembly GCA_039090855.1. Taxonomy (NCBI): domain Eukaryota; kingdom Metazoa; phylum Arthropoda; class Arachnida; order Araneae; family Macrothelidae; genus Macrothele; species Macrothele yani. The sequence continues at coordinate 76,376,615 of CM077025.1, read as the reverse complement.
TTTGTCTCGAGTCTTCAAACGAGTCACTTCATTTTTGTCTGTTGCTTTGAGTGCTACCGATTCCATTACCACGATGAAGCGAAGTGCTGAAATTTCTGCTACTCCCGCTAAGAAGGTATGTGAGTCCGTTCCTTTAAAGCCCAAATCGTGTGGAGAAGTTACCCTCCCAAGAATTTCTTTGAAATATCTTGCACCTCATCATTTTCATTTAGGTGAAAACATGTTTGCAAAGGTATGCGATTTTAACAACACGGTCCGAGTTCATATTCGAAGTTATAGGAAAGACGGGGAATCTTTCTACCCTTCTAAGAATGGAATAACAATGTCAGCTTCAACGTTCCGAAAATTCATGGGAAAATCACACTGGGTTCAAGGCATGAATTGTGACATCTTGATTAATCGTGAACTTATCGTTTCCTGCTGTCCTTCCCTCTTAGATGCTTCTGGCAGTTACACGTTAGAAGTGCTTTCCCCAGAATTCATGGTTTTCGTCGATTGAATCCTGTTTCGATAAAGCTGACTTGTTAACAATTTGGAGCTCTTATTGATCAATGCGGAATAATATGGGACAGTATTACTCAACTACTATTTGGACCAGTCTTTAGAAAGGCTGTTTTGCTCCATCCAAGGACTTCTTCCCCTGTTGCTTCCATCTCAGATGAAGAGTTTTTCATCATGCTTGCTGACATGGTTAGGGATCGCCTTCAGGAACATGTCAATAACTTATATTATTGTATGGAGTGCCACCAACCCCCAAATCGTATATTCGCAAACATCATGGCCCACAGCTGTGCATATGTCACCCCCGAATCCAAGTGGTAAAAGTATTTCGATGATGCCGTTGCATTGCTTAACCCCAAGATTCTAGCAGAATCTTTTGTTGCAGTCACTGGAGACCATGTCCCGTCCAAAGCGTTCTTGGAAAGCATAATTGTAAGGAACTTGCTAGAGACTGTGAAGTCAATGTGCTGAGATATCAGCAAATAAAAAAAATTCCTTACACCGACCATGGAGCATCTGTATGAAGGGGACCCAGAAAAACAGTCCTTTTTAGGGTTTGAAAAAGTCCTTTTTAGGACTACTTTATTTATTTTTATTCATTTATATTTTTTCTGTATGAATGAGTTTCATTTTTTGTAAGGAGTTAAATAATAGGGAATTTCAAGTTTTTAAAAGTAAAAGTGTGAATGAATAATTCTTAAAGAAATTTATTGGGGATCTGGTATTGAAGAAGAGATTGCTTATTTTTAAGGGAAAAGCTTAATGTATTTCATTAAGGGCCAGGAATTCAACTGGTCTGAGAGCAATGCTTTACAGTAATGAGTCGAAACCAGGACAAAAGGCTAAATTTAGGGGAGTTTGAAATTTTTTTCTAAACTGGCTACACTTCATTCTCTTAGTTTGAATAGAGAATAAGTGCTCTCACTAAAGACCCCTCTTGTTATAAAAAAAATAAACAGTCTAGGAATCATAAAAAATTATTTCCAATTTTCTACCTAAACTATTTTTACTTCTTTCAGAAACATAAGTTAGGAAAAACGAAGTGATTCGTTTTGATCTTAGGAAATAATGAACTGTTCAGAAACACACCCTGTCTGTTTTCAACTGATTCGAAAAAAGACCTTTTAAAATATTTTACTTGAACGAAAACGTGCTTCTTAAATTTCGCAGTTTCCCCATGTTATTCAATGGGAAATTCACTGTATTTTCTATCATAAGAAATCCGAAATCTGTCATCTTAGTAAAATCATCAAAAACGTTTTTGACCCTATGCACTTTTATAAGATTCCAAAGCGTATCTTAGAAAAAACGAAGTGATTCGTTTTGACACTAGGAAGGAATGTACTTTTCTGAAATGAACTTTGTAAAATTCTTTCAATTTACTCGATCCAAAACAGTCTTTTATGCATGCTAGTTTTCCCATATTATTCTATGAGATTTTTACAATTACCAGAAAACGAAAATTTCCAAAATCATCCTGTTAGGAAATCAACAAAACCATTTTTCGTCTTACTTAGAATTTTTCAATAAATAATTCTATTCAGTTGTAAAAATATAGAAACAGCTTATTGAAAATAAAAAATAAAAAAAACCGTAGATGTAAGGTGTTGAAAGGAAAGTCGATATTCTTTATTCTTTAATTTTGGTATCATATTCCCGTATTCCTCTCATAAGAGGAAAAAAATATTAAAGTGCGTCTCTTATTTTTGAGTTCGTTTGATTCGGCAAAAAAAAGTATATATATATGAAAGAAATGTTTTCTCGATGAATGATTCAAACTCATTTCTGTTCGAAGTATAAGAAAATGAAATCTGACATCATAGCAATGAATGCGTAAACACTTTCATCGAAACGATAGAAAATCATCTCGATTATGGCTTCTTTCATGACAATGAAAAGTTTCGTAATGAAAGACTTAAAAGTACTTCGAAAGCCTAAAAGAGTTCTACTCTCTTAATAAATTAAAATTGAATAAATGCTTCTGTTTTTTAGAAAAGAACTGGAGGGACATGGAATCTGACAATAGTAAAGTGAGAACGAAGATTTTAAAGCAGTTCATGAAAAAAAGGCCATGGTTCATTCAGTAAAGAAATGTCATAGAGTAGAGAGAGCGTGAACAATCTATCCGTCTTTAGGTTGAGCTTTCACTTATAGGGCTTCTATTTTTCATATTGAAATATAAAGATGCATTTCCCTTAACTGAATATGAACTAATATATATATATATTTCCCCAGCTTAGAAGAATATACCTTTACATTAAATATATCTTTTTTGGATAGTAAATGTATACAACTCTGAATATCAAATAAATAAAAAAATAATATTTATGGGAAGAACGGAATTACTCGCTTTGCCTCTAGAATGAATGTTTTTTTTGGACGAGACAGAAAAATATACAGCCCAAAGAATACAAATTGTATCGAAAGAAAAAAGGTTTTAGATTGTATGTCTTGACATTGAATGCTTTCCTGTCGGGGCAGTCCACGAAAAGTATAGCTAACTACGAAAGAATAAAAAATGCATATTTGACATACATGCAAGTTTTGAGGAATATTTTTAAGCAAGTTGGAAAATATGCTATATAGGGAAACCAAAATCTGACGATTTGTTGCATCTAAAATAATCGTTTGGTGAAATGAAATGGAAAAAAAAATTGTCTGAATAAAATGACTCATAAGTTTGTCCAAGTAAAAAAATAATCTTGACCTATTGAGAAGTTGAATGAAATTTCAAAGATAGAAGAAGAAAAATATCGAAAATTGGGAAGCTATAATGAAATAAAGACCGAAAATTTTGTTTCAGCAGAATTTTAACTGGGAAAGATCTGTAGAGTTCTTGTACATACGAAAAAATTACGAGAAAATATTATTGCAGGGGTGAAAGACTCAGAATTAACATGAATTCTATGTCCAGTAATTACTGCGAACAAGAACGAAATCATTTCTAAAGAAGCATTTCCTCGTCTCCTGGTCTGAAATAAAATTGAATGGAGGAAAAAGAAAAGTTCCCCAGAAAATTCATTACATCTACACGAAAAACTCCCTCAAAACATACAAAAAATATATAAAAACACATGAAGAAATAACGTAAAAGTAATTAAAACAAATATATAGTGAATACGTAGTACATGAAAATCATTTGACCCCTGACTATTTTTGGAAACCAAATCATCGTGAGTTAGAACCTCGCTAAGACCATCAGAGCATTTTTATTCCCTTGGAAAGAAAATTCCTCAGCATCGTTACGTAAAAATTTCCTCCGGGGGAAAAATAGTACTGAAGAGGGGGAAAAATCCTGCTTGCAAACCACAGGAATAAATGCAAAAACTCCCAACGGACCCCACTCAGTCGTTGCCATCCCTCAAAATCAAAGATCCATCGAAATAATAAAGTTCCAAGAAGCACCGCTAGGGGTAGTACATCGAGTTGACATCCCCCTATATCCAACACTTTTCCCACTCGGCCGTTGCCATCCCTCAAAATCAAAGATCAATCGAAAGTTCCAAGAAGCACCGCTAGGGGGCAGCACATCGAGTTGACATCCCCTAAATCCAACCCCTTTCCCACTCGGGCGTTGTCATCTCTCAAAATCAAAGAAGAACCGAAAGTTTCAAGAAGCACCGCTAGGGGCAACACATCGAGTGTACATCCCCTATATCCAACCCTTTCCCACTCGGGCGTTGCCATCCCTCAAAATCAAACATTTATGAACAAAAATAAGATATCATAATAACATTTCTTGAGATGAGGACATGAACGTATTATTCGAGAAAAAAAGAGAAATGAATAATTAATACTTGCCCTACATAATTTTCATTAGGGAAAACACATGAGGAATTCATGAAAATTAATTGAAAAAAAAAATACATCAACAAATTACGAGGGAAAAAACGGTTTACATAACAATAACCTAAGGAGGTGGGTTGAAAGAGGGGAAAATAAATAATGAATAAACCTTCATTAAATTTTAAAAAATAAGGAATAAACCTTGATTGATTTCGCACAAAATTTGACAAAGTCGAATAAATACTACTATCTTCGGAGATAAGCACACACTTCGGTCGGGGGGGGAATTGCAGTGGGGAATTGGAGGCTGCTATCGACCACGCCCCCTGCATCCACCCGGCTGCAGCTTGCTCCGGCTGACACCTAATGTTAAGTCTATGGGCTGCGGTTTAAGCCAGGATCGGTCCTTTCCCTCTACTCCCAGTTTTGTGGGTCTGCTGGGTCGGGGCTCATTCCGACAGTCACCTCTCATCTTCCACTTGCCAATCACGTATGTCCCTGTCGATTTTGGATTACTTCAATTCGCTGGATATGTCACGTATGGATCGGCAATTTCTGTGATACCCGACGATTACACCTTTCTCGAAATCAGATAGCTCCGAACTGCGTGGCATATTGCATGCGACTGGTTGCGTTGTTGTTCCCCACACGATATTTAACGGCGGCGGCAGTGACGTGTATAAGGACCGCAGATATCGTCGATTGCAGGGGTGTCCAATTACTTGTTGGTAGATAGTGTACATTCATTCGGCTGATGACAGGCAATATCAAAGTTTGCGTTAAACATACATCTAAGCATCTTAAACGGGAGCCATTTTAACATCCTGATTGGCTACTTCAAATTCTACTCACTACGTGAATGTAAATTAAAGGAACGTTGTACATCTGATGTTCCTAAAAAGACTATGACTAATTTAAATAACACGATCAATCATTTTTCGAAACAGAGAGTAAAAGAAAATTCAGATTACTGAACCATTTAAATTTCCTACAACGACGTCAAAGACATCATATCTTATCGAACTTTATATCCTTGGAGTGTAACCTAATACCCACTCAGGGCGTAACAAAAGCAATTAGCAATGCTTCTTTTGCCTTTCTTAGAGCTGTTATTAAGGACACTCGAAGGACATTGCAAAGGTGGAACATGAACTTCATGATCTAAATTTTTCTTTAGCTTAAGCATTAGAAAATTTTGATACTTTAGATAGAAAAACTTAGAATCAACATGTTATCAAATCACAGGATTTCCCTTGAACGGAAATTCAAAAAAATTATACAGTAGCTGATAATAACAATAAACAGGTTTATACCCATAATAATAACGGAATAGTGCATTCAGACAATGAAGTGGTTGTCAACTTGTCCGCATAGTCTCATTGAAATTCAGAAGCGGACTTTACGATGTAATTCTCACTGAAATTCAGAAGCGGACTTAACGATGTAAACCTCGCTGAAATTCAGAAGCGGACTTTACGATATAATTCAAATTTTTCTATGCCGCCCCGGTGGCGCAGTGGTCTAAGCGATGGCCTTTGATAATTCGTCCGAAAGGGGTCAGGGTTCGAATCCCGGTGAGGCATGGATGTTGTGTTTGTCTTACGGCACTGGCTCTCTCCCTTCCCTGGAACCAGTGACCCTAAATTAGGGACGGGCGACTGCTTATAGCCCATTGAGTTGCTCACGGTGGTCGTTAAACCTCCAATCAAAAAAAAAAAAAAAATTTTTTCTATTTCAAGAAAGATACCGGTTTCAGACATAGTTGCGTCAGTTGAGGAATCTCTAGTAAAAAGCAGTCTCAATGAAGAAAAAGAAATAGTTAGACATTGCATCAGCAAAGTGATATTCGCAAATCACGCTACATTACCAAGACTCAATTTAACCAGCAAGGAAATTAATGCGCTTAAAGAATTGCGCTCAAATTCCAATTTAATCATCTCTAGAGCTGACAAAGGAAGTCAGATGGTTGTTTTACGCAAAAAGCATTATGATAAAAGTCAAAAATCTTTCGGGCGGACCTTACAAAGAAATAAAGAACGATCCTTCCGATAAACATTAAAAGAAATACAGAAATTGATCAAAAACTCGCAAACTTTGAGCCAAAAAAAAAAAAAAAAAATCTTCATACGCCCATTGTGCGCGATTCTATGCTCTTCCTAAAATACATAAATATAGCATTCCTTACCGGCTTATAGTAAGTAATATCGGCACAGCAGCATACAAGTTCTTATCTTTAAAATTAAAGGTCTTATCTCGGCCACTTCTGACGAAACATCTGTGAAAAGTTCCACTGAGTTTATCAATCGACTCAAATTACACCCCAGCGTAAATCAATTTATGTTATCCTTTGATGTCATTATGTGCACCAATGAAATAATGACTTCATGATGTCTATGTTCACCAATTTTCCACTCAAAGGAGCTCTGGAATCCCTAAAAGTAAGTCTTATAGAGCATCATTACAGCCAACCTGATGTAGAGGAAATAACGTGACTAGTGGACATTTGCGTAAAACAAAACAATTTTACTTTCCGTGGAAAGTTTTATGAACAGACGGATGGTCTAGACATGGGAAGTTCGCTGTCACCTACATTATGCGAAATCTACATGCGTCGATTTGAATAAAAACTTTTCAAACTCGTGAAATTTGGGAGCAGACGAATTCATCAACAAGTTAGTAAAATCATGCAATGCATTGATTATAATACGCTTTCCAACATACCAGAAATCATTACTCAAGTTATTACTCAAGTTATGAGAATAATGGCTGTGGAATAAATCTCGGTCCTGTGCCCTGACCTTTGATCCCATTTCGATGATATTTAACATAACCGGTTTGGTATACCTCCGAAATAACATGATAAAATTTTGTCGCAATCAAAAGCATTTTTACGTAAGTTATGATGCATAAGGGCTATGGAATAGATCCCGCTCCTGTGTCCTAACCTTGGACCCCATTTCTCCCATTTTCAATAGAATTCGTCCCCAGGCAAGACCCTACAACATACTAACGTTTCATCCAAATCGAAGCATTTTTACGTAAGTTGTGACGCATAATGGCGGTGGAAGTGATTCCGCTTCTATGTCCTGACCTTTGACCCCATTTCTCCCATTTTCAATAAGGTTTGTCGCCAGGTGGTCCCGTACTACATACTAAAAGTTCATCGAAATAGAACCTTTTTTACGTTAGTTATGACGCATAACAGCAGTGGAATGAATCCCGCTCCTATGTACTGACCTTTGACCCCATTTCGTTCACTTTAAATAGGGTTCCTTCCCAGGTGATCCCCTACCAGATACTAAAATTTCATCGAAATCGAACGATTGTTACGCGAGTTATCCTGCGGACGGACATACGCACACAACGCAGGACGTAATGAGGCAGATGGGAATCGCGACCATCTGCCTGCCGCAAGTGTGACGTCATAAAACTTTAATAGGATCCACACACAATGCGTGACGTAATGAGACAGATGGCGTGACCGCACGCTAACATTCTCTAAGGCGAGATTATGACGTCATAAGATTTCTAAGCATTGGTAACATTAATGAAACAACACCATCACTAAAAACTTTATAATTCGTGGTGGTTATTTAACCCACTAAACGAATTCTCCTAAAGTCGAGATCAAGCTAAATCGATTTCTAGTACCAGAAAACGGTAGGTTAACGACTTTCATCAAAATTCTTAGAGCCGTTTTCAAAGTAAAATGTACATACATACATACAAGAATTGCTACTTTAAGGTGGACGTCAAGTAATTTTGCTTCCTATACTTCCAATGGAAAAACTTCTGTACACATTTTCTTCACAATTAATGCGTTCCCAAGGATGAAAATTTGAACATCGATTAAAATATCTTCATTTTATAACTTGCAATACTTAATATTTTCTAAACCATAACCGTATTTATGCAATCCAACATTTTTTTGTCCACTGACGTCATCAAAGTACAGGTCGCGCCATCTTTTCTCTCGTTTCAACACCACCAAAGGAAAAGTGATTGATTTTTAATATAATTATGGTTATGTTTTAGAAAATATTAAGTTTTCCAAGTTATAATATGAAGTTCTTTTAATCGATGTTCAAATTTTCATCCTTGGGAACACATTAATTGTGAAGGAAATGTTTACAAAAGTTTTTCCATTGGAAGTATAGGAAGCAAAATTACTTGACGCCCACTTTAATAATATGGGATAAGGGCAATGGAATGGATCGCAATCCTATGTCCTGACCTTTGACCACATTTCGTCCATTTTCAATAGGGTTCGTCCTCAGGTGGTCCCCTACTACTTACTGAAATTTCATCGAAATCGAACCATTTTTACACACGTTATGACGGATAAGGGCAACGGAATGCATCCCGATCTTATGCCCTGACCTTTAACCCCACTTCACCCATTTTGAATAGGGTTCGTCCCCAGCGGTCTCCTACCACATAGTAAACTTTCATTGAAATCGAACCATATTTACGCTTATGTCGCATAAGGGCAATGGAATGATCCAGCTCCTATGTCGTGACCTTTGACCCCATTTGTCCCATTTTCAATAGGGTTCGTCCCTAGGTGGTCCGCTACCACATACTAAAATTTCATCGAAATTGAACCATTTTTACGCCTGTTATCGTGCGGACAGACGGACGGACGGACAAAGCTGGAGCATATACGCTTCTTCAACCTACGGTTGGAAAGCGTAAAAAATGAATTCATCGAAAAATTAATCGAAAACAAATTTATCGAATGAACAATTTACCGAAAGACGACTTTATCAAAAAAGTGAAACTAATTCATCGAAAACAAATTTATCGAACGAGCAGTTTACCGAAAGACAATTTTTTCGAAAAAAATGAAGCTAATTTATCGAAATGGCCACATGACAACTGGGCACGGACATGTGCAGACACCCACTTTAGGGCCCGTATAAATATTGCAGTTTCTTGGTTTCAGACGTGCGCAAAGGCCTAGGGATTAATATTTAATCCCTTAGTAAAAGAGCAATAATACTAGTCTTTGTGTCTAAACCTTATGAATCTGAGCACGACGCAATATATTCATAACGTTTACATAATAAATCAAACTAATAATGCTGCGCTTTTATTTAAGCATCAAATATTAATAAACAGGACTAGGTCTTTTTAACAGTTTTTATTCCGCCGTACTCATATTCATAACGTTTAGGCACCAAGTCAAATTAGCATTATTGCGCTTTTACTTATGCATTAAATATTAATACTTTGGCCTAGGCCAACGCCTTTCTAACAGTTTTTATTCCATCGTGATCATATTCATTAGGTTTAGGCACCAAGTCAAGTTAGTACTATTGCACTTTTGCTTAGGCATTAAATATTAATATCTTGGCCTAGACCTTTTTAACAGTTTTTATTCCACTGTGCTCATATTCATAAGGTTTAGACACCATGTCAAGTTATTACTGTTGTGCTTTTACTTAGGCATTAGATATTAATACCTTGGCCTAGACCTTTTTAACAGTTTTTATTCGATTGTGCTCATTCATAAGGTTTAGACACCATGTCTAGTTAGTGTTATTGAGCTTTTACTTAGGCATTAAATATTAATACATAGGCCTACGACTAGGCCTTTTTAACAGTTTTTATTCTATTGCGCTCATATTCATAAAGTTTGGGCACAAAGTCAAGTTAGTAATATTGGGCTTTCATCGGCATAGGCATTAATCTTTAATGACTAAGTAAAAGGGCAATAATACTAGCTTGACTTGGTGTCTAAACCTTGTGAGTACGAACACAAAGAATAAAAGCTGTTATAAAGGCCTAGGCCAAGGTATTAATATTTAATGCCTAAGTAAAAGCGCAATAATAATACTAACTTGGCTTGGTGCTAAACCTTATGAATATGAACACGATGGAATAAAAATTGTTAAAAAGGCCTAGGCTAAGGTATTAATATTTAATACCAGTGGCGGCCCGTGACCAAAATTGCTGGGGAAGCAAACTACTTTTCAGCCTGGATTCAAATAAATTTATTCAAATTTTGAAGATGACAACCCGATTTTTGGCGCAAATGTGACAAGGATGTTAAGTCAGATACTATCCGAAAACTTTAAAATTTTCATCGTCCTGGGTGGTGTAGTGGTTAGCATACCCGGGCGCTATCTGGGAGACGCGGGTTCGAGTCCCGCTCCAGGACTATGAAAATTTTCAAGCTTTCGGATATTATCTGACTTACCATTATTGTCACTTTTACGCCAAAAATCGGATTGTCATCTTCAAAATTTGTATTATATGGTGTAATCCCGTATTTCTTTCTTGATTTATCTGCTATTCTGGGCAATCACGGAATAGGATTATTAACCTCCAGATTCACTAAACATGAATGCCGGTTGCTTCGACTAGCGAATCCTGTGATCTTTATATCCAAATTAATCGGAAACTTGAAACTTGGTCGTTTTGGGTGGTGTAGTGGTTAGCATACCCGGGCGCTATCTGGGAGACGCGCGTTCGAGTCCCGATCCAGGAAGATGGACATTTTCAAGTTTTCGGATATTATCTGACTTACCATCCTTGTCACATTTACGCCAAAAATCGGATTGTCATCTTCAAAATTTGTATTATATGGTGTAATCTCGTATTTCTTTCATGATAAATTTATTCAATTTAATGCCATTTTTTTACAATATATATTTTTTATTTACTTTCTCATGTGCGAAGCATGAAATAAGTAACGTGACCCGTGAAAAGATTTATAAAATTTTACCGTAAACGCACGTTTTACATGATGTACCAACACAAAACCTGTTTAGGTAAGGCTCCAGCCCTCCGCTTAAATATTTTTTTTTCAGTCTGAATTGCCCTCTTGGACTATTTGGGAACTGTTAAGCCAGTTTGAATATGAAATATATTGCATCAAAATAGATTTTTATTAAAGAGATCAACAGAAGATAAAAAGCAAGACATTTTTTTCATCTCAAATGAAATTCTATGTACAACTCTATCTTCACTGACGCCAAAAGAAAAAAGTCTTGAAGACTTCGCACACAGCGTTTACCTATACAGCAAGAGAGAAAGCTTACCTTACGCTTATATTGTCTTGTATATGAGGTCTATCTTTCGTTCTTTCTGTTTGGCGAAGTGATTTATTATATGGTCATACCATGTCTGTTCTGCTTCCATCCTCTTCACAAGCGCTTTCTCGATGGACAGAACTGATAAACTTGACAACCTTTCTTGCTTAATGGAGTTTCTCTTGTAGTTTTTTATCCTCTTCAGGCACGAGAAACTGCGTTCCACAGAGGCCGATGTTGCAGGAATTGTTACTACGAGGGAAAGAAGTCTAAATAGCTCTGGCAGTGCCTGTGCTAGATTATTATTGCATATGGCAGATAGAAGTTCTGTTGTACTTTTGGCATTGTTCCACAGATCTCTCTCTCTGTCTGAATACAGAACCTGCAGCTCACTATGCAGTTTGGTGCTGTCAAAGTATTTTTCATAAGTTTGAAGCAGAGCTTTAAAACAGTGTTCAGGAAAAATTCTAGAATGAGCTTCAAAGCAGTGTACATGGACCAGCTGAAGAAATTTTAATTTCTCAATGTCAGAAAACCGGCATTTTAACTGAGTTGTAACATTGTCTATTACCTCATAATACAGTCTTCTGTATTGCACGGTGGCTGGAATACCATTGCTTTCTTTAAATTTTTTATTTGGAGAACCAACCTCACTGCACACGTTATGATAGAGATCATCAAACTGTCTCTGATCTCGAAAGTACAACAATTTTTCACATAAGCCAGTAATTCGTTTGTTACAGAATGTAACATCGGAACTATTTGATTGGAATACAGAGAAAGTAACCTCAGTTAAATCAAGTATTTTTTTATATGTGAAGAGAAGAAAAACGAAATTAAAGTCCTGGAGCCACCGTTTTAGTCCTGCTGCTTCGTGAATTGTCTCATCATCATAGTTGGAATCATCCTCAATTTTTTCAAATACTTCAATTAGCAGGCACCTGTGGTCTGCTATGGTAGACACTGAACGAGATTTGAAGTTCCATCTGGTCTGAGATACACGAGGTGGTCTGGGTCCACCAACAGATTTTAGTAAATGAGCACGCTTTGTCGATTTGGAAAAGAATGCACAAATTGCATTTAAATTTGCAAAAAAAATACGTGATTCCTTCAACACTGACGCTGCTCTGCTCAAAACTAAGTTCAGCCTGTGTGCATAGCAGTGAAAAAATAATGCTTGAGGGCATCACACTTCACTTTTGCTTGCAATCCATTCAGCTCTGATGCCATCACTGCTGCGCCATAATATGTCTGTGCAACTAGTTTTTCTTTGTACCTAAATCTTTCCAACTCACGATCCAGTAATTCTTTAAGCGAAGTAGCACACCGATCAGAACTTAAGTCAAAAAATCCCAAAAATCTTTCTACTGGTACTCCATCTTTCACGAATCGAACTATAATTGACACTTGTGCATGGGAGCTAATGTCTGTCGCTTCATCAATCTGCCAAAAAAAAAGCTGGGCATTTTCAATATCTGCATTGATTTCATTCCTAATTGTATGAGCAACTGATTCGATTAAATCATTCTGTATTGCTTTTGAAGTTCCTGAAAATGTTGTACTATTCTCCATAAACACTCTCAATGTTTCGTCACATTTGGAGAGTAAATCAATCATCTCGAGGTAATTTCCCTTATTTTCAGAGACTTCGCTCTCATCGTGTCCACGAAATGGGAGCTCTTGCCGCGCCAGTAGTGTTGTAATATCAATCAACTTCTTCATTACATCACGACTCTTTTTTACTTTTTCATTATGACGTAAGTCACTTGTTCTCTTCGCTTCGTTGAGAGAGTAGTCTATCCTTGTTTTGCCTAGCAACTCTAATTTAACAACTGCCAGAATGTGATCTTTACACTTTTTGTGCCTGTCCAAAGCACGTGGTAAATTTTTCAAAGCATTGAAGCCTTTCTCTTGCCAGACTTCATTGCCACTCACAGGAAACAGCAAACATGGCCAGCAATATAGTTTGTTCGTTGATTCACTACCAGTTAGCCATTGTTCTTTTCTGTACCAGTCAATATTAAAACCTCTGTTTGAAGTTTTGCCCTTTGAAGTCATCTTTTTCATTTCAGGTGTAGGCTTACCATCATTTTTAATTTGATTCTTTTCTTCAAAATCTCTTCTACTGAAAGGCTTTTCCAGTAAGCTATCCACCATATTAGAAATGTTTGAAACAGAGGCCATGGTCTGATAAACAACTCTTCATAAAACATAAATAAAATTAGTTACACAAACATTAGTGTGAAAGAAAAGCAACTAGGAAGAAGACGCTATGTAATGACGCTCGAAGCTGTCAGAATGAGGAGTTAACACGGCGGAGCTGCTGCCTACGAAACAGCTGTTCTCATGAGGCAAAATAACATCTGCCTCACAGGACGTTCACAGTGTGCGTGCGCTCTTTGTGTTGGCAGTTCCACCGCCTACCTTCGTATCTACTGATTCAGTGGGAGTAAACAGGTTTGGCGCAAAATGTACGGGAGGCAGTTTTCTTCCTGCCTCAAGGACGAATATCGCAAGCTGAGAACAATTCACAACTACGCGCTACCGATTGTTTTCGAAAAGCGTCAATTTAAAAAACTGAATGAACGCATAGACATTTAATTCAAAAGAGTTAACTAGCATAAACGTTTTCTCCTATACGCAAAAGTACTGAATGAACAAAACGAATAATTCAAACTAAGAGTCTTAAAATTCTGAGGAGGCACTACCTCCCTTGCCTCCTCCCAAAAGCCGCCACTGTTTAATACCTAAGTAAAAGCGCAATAATACTAACTTGACTTGGTGTCTAAATCTTGTGAATAAGAACAGGATGGAGTAAAAACTGTGAAAAAGGCCTAAGCTTAGGCCTAGGCATATTAATTTATTTTTAGTGCCAAAGAAAAAGCGTTATATTACTAACCTGTCTGGGTGTCCAAACCTTATAAATATGATCACGTCGGAATTAAAACTGTTGAAAAGGCCACTGCTTAAGCCGTATCTTTAGAGGCGGTCTACGAGAAAAGTTGACACGACGAAATCAAGTCTGATTCTTGTTAGAGTCCCTAACGGTTTTGTGGTCATCCTACATGAAAGTGTAATCTAAGATATAAAAAACGCAATTTTTATACATTCCCCAAACGCTTTTGTGGCCACTTAGCCATATCCCAATTATAGTCAGTTTTCGACAAAAGCTTACCCTACGATACTGTATCTTCCGGTGATTTCGTTTTTGATGAATTCGTTTTCGATTACTTCACCTGAAGCCCCAATTTTCGAAGAATTTGCTTTTTAATGAATTCTCCGTTCGATGAATCCGTTTTCGACGAATTCACCCGGAGCCGTGAAATTTGACTTATGGATAAGATATGTAGATTTCGTTCTATGAAAAGGAAAAAATTCTGAAATTCCAGAATTAGTCAAACTTATAAATCCCATTGATCCTCACATTCAATTCAGCTACGAAACTGAAAAAAACGGATGCCTACCATTTATTGATGTCCAGGTTACCCCGCTCAAATGGATCTCTCGCAACTACAATTTAGCGGAACCCTCTGTTTTCTCACCTTCACAGGCGAAGTCTAATCACCCTTGGCAACAAAAACTCAGCGACATTTATAGTTGCGTATATCGCGCGATACATATACACTATCTACCTACAAGTAATTGGACACCTGTGATAGCAAAGGAAAACGAAGTTTATTCGCATTCAATAGTTGGTGGAGCCTCCACGAGCGGCGACTACAGCTGCGACTCTCCGGGGTATACTCTCAACCAGGCGTTGTACGACGGCTGGCGGTATTTTCTTCCACTCGGCTTGGAGAAGACAGGTCAGTTTCTTCACAGATTTCGGACGGTGGGGGCACCCCTTAAGTCGACGCTCCAACTCGTCCCAGAGGTGCTCGATAGGGTTAAGGTCCGGGCTCTGCGCAGGCCAGTCCATTCGATTAACCCCATTGTCACCATACCAAGCCAGGGTGGACCTCACAACATGACAGGTGGCATTGTCATCCTGAAAGTAACATGGGTCCACCCCGTAAAACTGCCACAACGTAGGAAGCGCATGGTCATCCAAAATGGTGCAATAGGTTTCGGCGTTGAGTCTACCAGGAATTGCGACCAAGGGTCCCGTGCCATACCAGGAGAAACACCCCCACAGCATAATTCCACCGCCGCCGAACTTCACGGTTGGCACAATACATTCCGGCAGGAGGCGTTCTCCCGGCAGACGCCAAACCCAGACCCTGCCATCCGAACGGTAGAGGGTGAACCTTGATTCGTCGCTCCAGAGGACCTGTTTCCACTGTTCAACGGTCCACTGTCGACGTTCTTTGCACCACGTTAGCCGAGCAGCGTTATTGAACTTGATGATCAAAGGCTTGTGGGCGGCAGCACGTCCATGATAACCGAGCAGATGGGCTTCCTTACGGATGGTATTCCTCGAAAGAACACTCCCGGATGCCCGTTGAAACTCCTCGCGGATGTGGCCCATCGATTTGGTGCGGTTCTTTCGAATTTCTCTGGCCAGCAGCCGTCGGTCTCTAGCTCCCAGCTTTGTGGGTCTGCCGGGTCAGGGCACATTCCGACAGTCACCTCTCATCTTCCACTTGTCAATCACGTAGGCCACTGTTGATTTTGGGTACTTCAACTCGCTGGATATGTCACGTATGGATCGTCCATTTCTGTGATACCCGACGATTACACCTTTCTCGAAATCAGAGAGCTCCGAACTGCGTGGCATTTTGCATGCGACTGGTTGCGTTGTTGTTTCCCACACGATATTTAACGGCGGCGGCCGTGACGTGTATAAGGACCGCAGATATCGTCGATTGCAGGGGTGTCCAATTACTTGTTGGTAGATAGTGTATGTTTGGATAAAGACAGTTTGGAAAAAGAACTTTGTTTCCTTAAACGTGTTGCAGTACAGCGAGGATACAACCCTTTCATTATAGACAAGGCTCTGACAAAATTCTAGAAACCGAAGCCTATCTCCACGTTTATTCCTGTGATGCTCTCATTACCAGAGATTTTTTTTTTATTGGAAGTTTAACGACCACCGTGAACAACTCAATGGGCCACCATTGAGTTGTTCACGGTGGTCGTGAATAACCAGTGAAGGAAGAGAACCAGCGCCGTAAGACAAACACAACATCCATGCCTCACCGGGATTCGAACCCTGACCCATCTCGGACGAATGATCAGAAGCCATCGCTTAGACCACCGCGCCACCGGGACGACAGAGAATTTTGCCATCATTCCATTTTCCGTGACGTTGCCTTCAAAATTTCAAAAATTCTCGAAACCTTTAATTTTGAAGTGATTCTTAAACCCATAAACAAAATTAACTTTTTAGGATCAAAGGACTATGTTCAAGATAAAATCTCCTGGGGAATTCATCAAATTCCATGTGAACGTGGCGCTTCGTATATGGGACAAACCCGTAGAGCCTTGCGTTTTGGATTGAAGGAGTACAAGACCTATATTTGGAACAGTGACCTAAAGAAGTCATCGATGGCTAAACACTGTTACGAAGAGGACCATAAATTTTCATAACTAATCGTCAAGCCAGTTCCAACCACCAAACCTTGATATTTTGGAAACTTTCCATATACACTGCTGGCCACCCCAATTTTTTTTTTTTTTTTGATTGGAGGTTTAACGACCACCGTGAGTAACTCAATGGGCTATAAGCAGTCGCCCGTCCCTAAATTAGGGTCACTGGTTCCAAGGAAGGGAGAGAACCAGTGCCGTAAGACAAGCACAACATCCATGCCTCACGGGATTCGAACACGGACCCCGTTCGGACGAATGATCAGAGGCCATCGCTTAGACCACTGCGCCACCGGGGCGGCCTGCCCAAAATGCAACACAGAGAAGGAAGCATCCGACTGGCCTGAAATTCGCAGCATGCGTCGCCCGCAAAAGGACATGCAAACGATTAGCATTGCAGGGCATTTGCAAATCATGTGCGCCCGGCACGCCACCGAGAAGCACTATAAGAAGGGTGCACAGAAGGCGGGGTGTAAGTAGTGGAAGTGTGTTGTGCTGCCTGACCTGTCCGTGTGAAGCTTTCCGATGCCTCGTCGCAGAATACGGCAGTCATTCCAGCACGTTTCGGAGTTCGACAGAGGACGAATAGTGGCTTATCGCGACAGCGGTTTATCGTACCGAGACATCGGCGCCCGTGTGGGACGACATCCAGCCACAGTGAGGCGAGTATGGATTCGGTGGGTGCAGGAGGGACGGACGGACAGACGTGAGCGATTGCCGCAGCCGCGGCACAACGCCGAATTACAGGACCGGCATGTTGTACGGCGGGCATTGACGGCTCGAACCTCCACATCACGAACGTTAGCGCACGAATTAGGGTGTGTTGCGCAATAACCTGTGTCAGCACGTACCATTCGACATCGTCTGCAGGAGCGGGGACTTGTCGCACGACGCCCATTTCTCCGATTACCATCGACGTTACACCACCGGCGAGTGCGGCGGCAGTGGGCCGTTGAACGCCGCACCTGAACTACGGAATGACCCGACATTGTCTTCGACGAATTCCGCTTCTGCCTGCAACACCACGATGGCCGGATCTGCGTGTGGCGGCACCGCGGCGAGAGACTGTATAACGCCTGCATTTGCATCACCATACCGGTCCGTCGCCTGGCGTTATGGTTTGGGGCGCAATTGGATATGACACCCGCACCTCTCTGGTACGCATCGCCAGTACACTCAACAGCCACCGCTATATCTCCGACGTTTTGGAGCCTGTAGTCCTCCCTTACCTTCAGAACCTGCCAGCTGACGCGTTTCAACAGGACAATGCGCGCCCGCACGTGCCACGCATCGTGCAACAATTCTTCACGGCCCACCAGGTGTCACTGCTGCCGTGACCCGCCTGTTCTCCCGATATGTCGCTCATCGAACACGTCTGGTTGCTGATCGGCAACAGAATGGTCCGGCAAGCATCACCCGCGGCTACGCCTGATGAACGGTGGCAACGTGTGGAAGCAGCCTGGACCGACATATTCCAAGCCCACATCCAAAGCCTCGTTCGTTCGATGCCGCGGCGTGTAGCGGCCGTTATTGCCAGCCATGGGGGCCACACGAACTATTGATGTCTGCGTGTTCCGCAAGTCGCAAGGGGCCTGTAAGCTCAATCGTTTCATCTTTGTATCTGTTGTTATGTGTCCAGTAAAACTGGCTTTGCTATCTCGTGTCCTTCTTGGTGTTGCATTTTGGGTGGCCAGCAGTGTATATCAGGATTCTACACAGCGTGTTAATGACATGGCATCCACACCATTTCTATCAAGCACGTGGAAGCAACTAACCAAAACCCGTGACCGTAAGCACCATGCTAAAACCCATGCTAATCAAGCTCTTTTGTGGCCATGAGTAAGGACACAGAACCCAGGTTTCCTGACAATCATCTTTCGTGGAGCCTTCTGGATATATAGTCCACCGTGATATTAGGTGTACAAGTAACTTTTAAAGCATTTTAAGGCAACGCAACAGGTAATTTGAAAGAAAACAACAATACCTTTCGAATCAAAACATGCGCCGTCATTATCTATCACCTTCCGCCATCAGTCGGGCAGCTGACGGATTCCAGCCCTGAAGAACACTTCGTCGTGTGACGCGATGAAGTCGTCAACACATTTTTGCACTTCGTCACATGTCCGGAACCGTACAGCAGACAAACCATGCTGCATCGATCGGAACAAATGATAGTCTGAAGGGGCTATGTTGGGACTATACACCGGATGCTCCAAAACTTCCCAGCCAAGCGTCAATAACGTTTCCTCGACCGATTTCGCGACATGCGGCCTAGCGTTGTCATGCAGCAATTTCACGGGACGCAATCCTTTGCCTCTGAATGGACGTTTCCGACCGATTTCATGGTTCAACCGCATCAATTGTTGCTTGTAGCGATCAGCAGCAACAGTTTGACCCTGTTCCAATAGTTCATAATAGAGTACTCTTCATATCCCACCAGATGCACAGCAGAACTTTCTTAGAGTGAATATTCCATTTCGGTGTCGAAGTCGTTGCTTCACCGGGATCTACTCAGTGTTTTTGGCATTTGGGATTGTCGTACTATATCCACTTTTCATCACCCGTAACGATTTTCCACAGAAAAGACTTTGTTTTGTTTATTTAACATATTCGAACACTTCATGATACGCTCATCCTTGTTCCTATGGCTCAGGTTATGTGGCACCCATTTTCCTTCCTTCTATATCTTTCCCATTGTGCGTAAACGATTGGAAATGGTTTGTTGAGTTACAAGTTGTTCAGTTAGTTCTTTTTGCGTTTGAGACGAATCTTCATCCAGCAATGCTTGTAGTTCCTCATGTGCAACCTTCTGCTGGGCGCCGACACGTTCTCGACCGCTAATATCAAAATGACCTGCTTTAAACCGTCTAAATCAAAACTCGCACGTGCTTTTCCATAAATTATTCTCCCCCAGAACAGAACAGATCGATGAACATGCTTTTGCAGCACTTTTTTCTTGATGGAATTCGTAACGAATACAGTGTCGAATAAATGCAGTATTGCTTGCCATCTTTCACCTACCGACGTGCACGTGCGTTTGACTGCTGGGTAAACTTCTGTGACACATTTTATACTCTGGACCAGTTACGGTCACATGACAACAACGCGGGGGAATGTCGGATATGTAAATTAGTGGTATACGTCACACAAAAAACGCTTTAAAACTTATTTGTACACTTAATACATTGATAAGCTGTCATGTGTTCTGTCAAATGTGCTTTACAGTTAGGGCTACCTACATACCAGTCATCCTCAGCTGATGTAGATCATGATGACCTTGGTACATTGGTCTAGTGCCAGTAGCGACTCGTGGCTGAGATACTGGGGATTCACTACATTTCTATACTCACCTACGTATATGAGAGTCTGTGTGGTGTTGTGTATGTGTCATGGCTTATGTACACTGGTTTCCATAAATTAAGCAACAAATGGAAAAATCGTGGTAACTCAAAAAGTATGCAACCGATTCGGATGAAATTTGGTGGTAAGCTTTATCAGACCAAATGCAACAAAAAAAACGTAAGAACATGTGATACAAAGCATTTTAATTTTGTATGAGTGATGTAAATATGAAAATGCAGAAATACAGGTATTAAGATGAAATAGAAAAAGGTACTTCGATACGGAGTGTGGTTACCCCGAACAGCAATACAGGCCCGACAGCGATGTTCCATGCTGTTAATTATGGTGTCGAGCAGTTCCGTGGGTAGCTGTGTCAATTGCTTGAGCAAAGCAGTGCGGAGCTCCTACAGGGTCCGGGGAGGGGGCTGGGGGCCAGCACATGCCTCCCGAGAGCATTCCAGGCATGCTCAATGGGATTCAGATCGGGAGAGCGTGCTGGCCCCTCCATACGGACTATAGTCTCCTGTTCCAGGTACTGGTGCGTGAGGCGAGCTGTGTGAGTGTGAACGTTATCCACCTGCAGTACAAATGTATCGCCAATTGCGGCCGCATACAGACGAACAATAGGGTACAGGATATCGTCTCTATACCTCTGCGCATTGAGGTTTCCATGTGGCATCACATAGAGCTCGGTACGGCCGCCTGACGATATGCCTGTCCACACCAGAATACTACTACAGGTGTCCCTTTTCTGGATATTATAGGGAAGATAACGAGTACCGGCCTCTCTCCAGTTTAAACTCGGCGAGAATCACTTTGTAAACAGCATTGTGACTCATCAGTGAACAGAACGGACCTCCACTGATTTTGAGTCTAGTTCGCATGCATTCCCAATTGAAACGTTCCCTCCGGTGGCGGGGGAGAGGAAGCGGCACGCATCATACTAGTCATCGAGCATACAGACCTCCTGCATGTAACATTCTGCGTACCGTCTAAGCTGATACCGTTCGTCCGGTGGCTGCCGGAAGCACAGATCCGAGATGAGTCGGTGTAGCCGTCCTGTTCTGCCGTGCCGAAAGCCGCAAATACCGGTCATCTGCGGAGGTCGTCGCCCTTGGCCTACCTTCGCTGAACCTTCGGAAAGCTGAACCCGTGTCTTGGAACTGCTGCCACATCCTGCTGACCACAGAACGATCGACGTTCAGCCATCTTGCGACGTCCGCCTACCTCGCCCTGCTTGGAGTAGGCTTACCGCTCTGTAGCGTAACTCCGCTGGTAAATGAAGTCTCCAAACCATGTTAACAAAATCGCTATCTCTAAATCTTGTCATTCACCACCACACTTGAATTGGGACTCCCTCCGAAACAGATGGTTTTAAGCTCTTGCACATGTGTATAAAGCGCTGCCAGTGCCACTCATTTGCTTCCCGTATGCCTTCTCCCGTAACATATGCAAATTTCGTGCAATTTGAACTATATTTCGCCCAATTTTCGCGAGTTTTCGATTTGTTGCCTAATTTATGGAAACCAGTGTAGACTAGTTTGGCGACAATAAAATAAGAAATCGATTCGTGCTCGGAATATACAAATGAAAAAGTTCCTAGTATGGTCAGCCTTAATTGAAAACACGAAGAAGTTCCAGTACTATAGTGAGTTAAAAAAAAATAATACAATACAAAATGAAAATTTGCTTGGATAAACAGTATAATATTGGTACCCACCTGGAATCAATATTGCATCTGATTCCCACCAGCTACAGAAGCACTGCCACTTCCATGCCCAGTAGATGCAACTGCGACCGTTACTTCTGCTGTTGTGGCTGTGCATTTGCATAAGAAATCCCCCTTCGCTCCTTTTTCGCCGCAAATCTGTCAATTACGCATTCGTTAAAATTCTCAAGCTGGTTGATGAATTTTTTTCGATGGACAGTATTGCTAGTGCAGTCAGTCTTCCTCCATTGCACTCCTCAGAAATGTTTTAATCTTTTTTAAACAAGAAAAACATTTTTCTGCTTCTGACGTTGTCATCGGAATTGTAATTATTATTTTCAGGAGTGTTACTAACTCCCCGAAGCACTCCTTTAAGTTATTCTCTAGCAAAAATCCTAACAGGTCAGTTGCTTCCTTCACATTCTGAAAATCATCTCCTCCGTAGATGGTCTGCAGTTCTGTTTTCAACGTGTTCTTGTTGAGAAATGGATACGACTCCACTAAGCATTCCAAACTTTGCTCTGGGAATGCCTTCCTGAAACTGGTGAAACGATGATCAAATAAATTTG
Organism: Macrothele yani; assembly: GCA_039090855.1. Classification (NCBI taxonomy): domain Eukaryota; kingdom Metazoa; phylum Arthropoda; class Arachnida; order Araneae; family Macrothelidae; genus Macrothele; species Macrothele yani. The sequence goes on along the minus strand of CM077025.1, from coordinate 76,354,146 downwards.
AAGCTGACACATGTCCAGAAAACTCGAATCTTTCTTCAGCTTGATTTATAATTAAGTAGAAGACTTCTTTTGCAGCAGCATTTTGTAAAATTTTCGTTTCTTCAGGTCTTCTCTTCACACTGACTTCTTCCACGGTAATGTTATCAACGTCCTCTCTGATCTTAACAATTTCATAAACAAAGGCCGATATTGCAGTTTTCACAGATAGGGATATTACGGCTTGTTTCTTTAAAGTATTTTACAAGATATCAACATGAGGCATTACACTGTAGAAAAATCTAGTCCAGAAGTTGAATGCGGGTTGCAGCATTTTCAGTTGGAGTCCTTGAGTTTGATTTGTTGTTGTCGTTTGTTTACTAGTTTCTAAAATTTTCGGAAAACACTCAATTAAAGCATCTTTATTTTCGTAAATTGTTACTACTGTCCTTGAACGAAAATTCCACCTCGTATTAGAACCTGACGGTAGTCTTATTCCAACTATTTCATCAAGAACTTGGGTCCTCTGAGATGAATAGGCGAAAAAGTCAGGGATCTCAGAAACGTTAGCAAAGACTTTAACTTCTTTATTCTGACTTACTGCTTGAGTCTTTATTAAGTTAAGTTGGTGAGCGCAACAGTGAACAAAGTATGCATGTGGATAAATGTCCCTTAGGATAGTTTGTACTCCCGAATATCGACCACTCACAACTCTCCGTCGTACAATTTCAAAAAAAAAAAAAAAAAAAGTAATTTCACAAAGCTTCGTCGTAGCTTTGTGAAATTACTTTTTCTCTTTGATCCCCAACAACTTCCTGTAGAACATTCTAAATGCAAGTAGTCAAAGCAGAGGCATCATGATTGAGAGAATTTCAGAAAGTCCAAAATCTCAACCGGTTTTCCGTTGGGTAGCACATATTTTAGGACAACTACTAACTGTAACTTAGAAGATACATTAGTGGTCTCGTCAGCATTAACAAAAACGAAATCGGCAGCATATATTTCCTCTGAAATATTTCTCCTACATACACACAACATGCAATCTAACAAATCCTTCTGTATGGATGTACCCTTAAAAACAGTGGCCGTACACCTGTACTAAAATGCTCCTTCAGAACATTGTCAAAAACTAATGCAAAGTCAATTAAACCTCTGAATATACCCGCATTGCTCAATTCACTTGTCTCATCATGTCCTCTAAGAGCTAACTCGAACTCTCGACAAAATTTAATGCAGTGAATAACCTTTGAGAGAACATAGCGGTTTTTCCTTACTTGAGCATTATGACGTTCTATATTTCTCCTTAAAGCTTCACTGAGTTGCTCTCTAATTTCTATTTTGCCCAGTACTGAGAGATCAAGGCAAGTGTTCATCTGAGCACCGGATACCTCATGTGTTTTTATTTTTGGGAATAAATGTCCTAAATCCGACACATCTGTTTTTGTCCAGGTGGTGTCTCTCCCCTTAGCAAACACGGAAAACAATAAAATCGATTGTTATGATCACAACCACAAATCCAGTTGTTTCTATCGTACATCACTGTATTAAACGAATGGCAACATTCTTTCCCTCTCACACTTTGCTTCTGTATAAAAAAATATATTTAAAGTGGGGACTGGCCTACTTAATTCTTTAATCCTGTATTTCTCTTCGAGTGTGGTAGCGTAGAGAAGACTGTTTCCAAAAGAAACTTCACACTGTTCATTTTAGAGTAGAACACACAAGCACAACTCACCTCACACACGATACCCACAGAACAACAAACAAACAATTAACTTATTTACATGTAACACGTAGCTGATTTACACCCACTGAAACCTAAATAAACAATTAAATGACGCCACTTTTAAACTTACCTTTTCACAGCCTTTTACTTCCGTAAACTGTAAATCACACCCAAAAAACTCCAGCTGTTCTGTTAGACACTGTCACATGATTTATCACAGAGGAATCACTGCTACCCTTGACCCAGTAACTCTGGCTCCATCAAAGGACATCTTCCCGACCATCGCTTTTGGAAGGCCAGTTGGGTTCATTTCTGCTTATGAACCCACCTGAGATTCCGATGCAAAAAGGACCTACTGAGGCAGAAAATTAATTAAAACTGGGCATAGCAATGAGTCAACTGAGACCCGGGATTAGGATAAACATAAAAATATGCCTGAAGTGATATTAAAAGTAATGATTTTTCTAAAATGAAATTCACTTAGTGAATTCACTGAACCTGCAACATGTGCCACCACTGTCTAGTGCATGTTCTTGTACCTACAAACTGTCACCATAATCTTGATAGGATCCATTCAGATGTTTTCATAAATCTGCAACCTGCAATGACTTTGACCCACTTCCATTCTTCTGATGACCTTCCACTTCTGATTGTCACTCAAATAGTGTCATGAAAAGAACTAAAACTGTAAGCAACAGCAATTGATGTGCCACTAAATCTTGATTGAAAGGCAGGCACCTGGAGATTTTTTAAAGTTGTCCCTTATTGGTATACTCAGTGCTACATCAGAACATTTGCATAAAGTTTTACTACTCATTTGATTATCACATATATGTATGCTAATTGTGATGCAAAAATTGTGTTTCATTAAAAAAAAACTGAAACCTACTCTTCCTTAATTTATGCACCCGAGTATTTTAACTTGTCATTCTCTCATATTTGGGGTGCAGAGTAAATAAAACATGGCTACGATTATAACAAATATCATGTAACTTCGTAGTTTTGCTCAATATGGCTGTTATTTGGCTCTACATTGGTAAATATAAAAACACATATGGGTGAGTTATACTATGAAAGAAGACATTATAATGAATATACTGAAAAACATTTGTGAAAAAAAAATACAAAAATAAAAAAAATTACTATTTAAAAGTACACAAACAAATCAAAATGTGACTTACAGATGTTACATTAACTGTTCTCTTTTTTTACAGAGATAATGTAGATGCATGCCACAGATTTCATTCAGGTGCTTGTCAGATTTTATTTGATTCTATTGGCATCATTAAAATGCTACTGGAAATGACATGATTTTTTTTTAAATTCATAAGCTTTCCTCAGCATCCTGAACTTTCAAGCAGGACTGCAACAGGTTGTAAAGAAATAGAGGCTTCCAACCACATCTATTTTTTTTTTTTTTGGTCAGGGCCATGTTTTTTAATGGCAGTGGGGTTCAGTTAAAAATTTATATTTTTGAACAATTACTAGAGGTTTTCAAAACGACTGAGAGGTTGGATTACATGTACACTGGCGTGCAATAATTAAGGACGCGACGGTTTTCGAATGTAACGTCGTGCAGAAGTGCTCCACATCAACTCCAATCATACCATAAGATTCCCAAGATTTTTTTTTTTTTTTGATTGGAGGTTTAACGACCACCGTGAGCAACTCAAGGGGCTATAAGCAGTCGCCCGTCCCTAATTTAGGGTCACTGGTTCCAGGGAAGGGAGAGAACCAGTGCCGTAAGACAAACACAACATCCATGCCTGACCGGGATTCGAACCCGGGCCCCTTACGGACGAACGATCAGAGGCCAACGCCTTAGACCACTGCGCCACCGGGGCGGCGATTCCCAAGATGTAAGAATATGGGACAAGTGAGCAAAGCCGTCCAAACAAGGAATCCAAAGGATATAAAGGCACTTTATTCAAAAGGTACCTTCCAGCACAACTGGACAGAAGACAGAAACGTCCATGTGACAGGCGGCTGCCAAGAAAATCCAGTCTTAAGTAGGGGATATGGTCACCCCTGACTGCGTTGCAGGATTTACGTCAGTCCATGCTGAGGACAAGGTTGTCAGGCAGCTGTTGAGGCATCGCGGCCCATTCCTCTTGTAGGGCCAATCGCAGCTGCAGAATCGTTGCTGGCGGCTGGTGACGTGCTATCAAGCGTCTCCCGAGAAGGTCCACACGTGTTCGATTGGATTTAGGTCCGGGGACCTTGCGGGCCAATCCATGCGTTGAATATCTTCTCTCCAACAGCTCTGCGACAGCCACTGTACGATGAGGTGTAGCGTTGTCGTCCATGAAGAGGAACTCAGGACCCACAGCACCTGTAAACAGATGCACGTGAGGCAGGAGAACCTCAGTACAATAGCGGACACAAGTGACTGAACCTCCTTGGAAGATGTGGAGGGGCCGCCCCTGTGGCGCAGTGGTCTAAGCGATGGCCTCTGATCATTCGTCCGTAAGGGGCCCGGGTTCGAATCCCGGTGAGGCATGGATGTCGTGTTTGTCTTACGGCACTGGCTCTCTCCCTTCCCTGGAACCAGTGACCCTAAATTAGGGACAGGCGACTGCTTATAGCCCATTGAGTTGCTCACGGTGGTCGTTAAACCTCCAATCAAGAAGAAAAAATGTGGTCAGTACGGCTACCAAGCATTATACCACCCCAAACGAGAACTCCGCCACCTCCAAACCGGTCCCTTTCGATGATGTTGGAGGTGTGATTGCGTGTTCCCTGCTCTCTCTCTAGATGTGAATACGTCCAGAATCGCTCGTCAGACTAAATCGGCTCTCATCCGTAAAGAGAACTCGATCCCATTGCTGATGTGTCCAGTTCTTGTGTTCCTGGCACCACAAAAACCGCCGTCTCCGATGAGCAGGCGTTAAGGACACACCGTACAGATCGTCGTGCAAATAGACCACCTTTGTGCAGCCTCCTGGCCACGGTAAAACGCGATAACGGACGTCCAGTTGTCTGTTGCATGTGCCTTGCGATTTCTCCCGCTGTTTGTCTCTCCTCGACTGTAGGACAATATACCGCTCGTCCGCCGCCGTGGTTGTTCGTGGACGACCACTGCTAAACTCTCTGACAGCTGTTCCTGTCGTTTGAAATGCTCTCCAAGCTCGTGAAACGATGCTGTGAGCGATCCCGAACTCCTCAGCCACACTAGTCACACTTCGACTTCCTTCCAACTTCCCAATGACGCGACCTCAGGTAAAGTCATCCAGATGTCGTCTACTGGATTGCCTGTTGGCCATATCACATGGTGCTAGCAACTCGACGTTGTTCAAACCGATGTACACCGTGCAATAGCTATCACCGAATTGTTGAGCGTACACCGCCCGTGTGCTTTACCCCAACCCCTGCCATGATGCATATATGCGCATGCCCTACCGGACCCTAGTCTATCTCCTGAGTGGTCTTTCGGTCCGTTCTGCCTGCTCGTTTCGCTGTTATGCTATTTTCTCCTCTTCGTCCTTAATTTTTGCACACCAGTGTATATTATACATAACATTTTTAAAAATCTGAGCAAAATATTGCGGTTTTTTTCCCCTTTTGATACTGGCAAATTTTGTTCAGTGATTCTGCAAATTATGCTTATCAGATTCAAGAAATATTTTTTCACACACATACACAAAACTTTGCTGCCCAAACCTGAAGGTGGAATTTGATCACTGCCTCTGTTATTTCTCCTGTGCTTGTCATAAAGCAGGTTGAATGAATTTTTTTATCCTCCTTCAGATCCTGAAAATGTGAATTCAACGTAACGTAATGCTGAAAAAATTTCTTTTAGAAACATTTTTAATCCGAGGAAAAACAATTATGTACATTGGAAATCTACTGATATAACTCTTTGAAAAAAAAAGTAACAATGCAAAACCAAAGCAAAATAAATATCAAACAACTCAGATCGCAATCTACAAAGTTTTAGAGGTTATCTTTGGTAAAAAAAAAAATATGTGTCCAAAAGTAATTTCAGAAACTTCAGACATGTTTTAAAATTTTACAATGTTTATTTTTTTTTCTCTGTGAAATTAAAACTGATGGTGAACAAATCAACAAGACATTAGTACAGGACATCCAAGGTGACATTTTTTTTTTAATTTTTGGTTACAAATATTTTTATGTCATTTGTTTCATTCTATGTAAAATGACTGATCAAAATTTTAAAATGTATTGTACATTTGATAAACATTAATAAAATGGATTTTAATGGTGAAATATTTAGTTGCCATAGCTTCTATCAATGAAATTATTATTGCATCAGCAAATAAAAAAAATGCCTCTAGAATTTTTTTGTTGAACTTCGTCTTAACATAATGTCTGGAAACTTCAGAATACATTTTTTTGCAATGTCAGAGATTCACAAATCAATAATATTTTCATTCAGCAGGAAAATCACTATGTTTGAATATGAACTTCACTGACTGAAGAATGAAATATTTAAGAACAAGGTTACAGGTAAACATAAAATTATAAACAATTCTACCAAGGAAATGAAACTGTCATTCAAGGTAACTTTACTGTACTTACTGAAAATAACAAAAACAGCTGTTTCATTCATTTCACATGCATATTTTACATTACTCTTTGGTCCTGTGTATTAATGAAGTTGGGAAAATTCTCTCACATCAACAGCACTGTGTAAAACAGAAATTGGAGGAAAGTCTACAAATGAAAGGAAGAGGTGCCACAATTGATGAACAGAAAGGCTGGGTATTAACGTTTGAGTGACAGCACCTACTCCCTCGAGTATGCCCCGACAATGAGCTTGGGTGCAACCCAAAAATTTTACAAAAAAGTAAAAATTAAGTCATCCTAATAATCCCTGTATTGCTGAAATACACTTTTAAGTTTTTCTTTGGTTTTCTTCATCCCATCAAAATTTTTTACCCTTTCCCACCATAAATTTTCCTCCTGTGGAATTCATTTTGCCTGACTTTCCTATTTATATATACACAATTCCCTTCAAATTTCAAATGTAAAAAAAAAAATCAGAATATTAACACTTTAAAACACTATTTATAATGTGTCCAATAATAATGTGATTATTTTTATATGACAATAAATCAATATATGACAAATGTCTAATTTACTAAACAATGAGGCTGACCAAACCATATTATTAAAACAATCAAATATATGTACAATGAACAAAAGCAACAACAAAAACTAATATGGTGACACAAAATGAATGAAATTTATCGGGGAGTTCAAGTTATTTTATTGCCAAACACCATCAGTTTGTAGGCTGAAAATGCTGTGTGCAGCTTTGGAGTATTAGACATTCTAACATGAAAGGCAGAAGGGCAGTACATGATTATAGATAAAGGCACAGTGTTAAATTGCAGTCCAAAAAAGAAATTGCAGAAATTATGTAGAAATGATGAGAGAAATGAAGAAAAAAGTATACTGTTAAGTTTGAGAAAAAATTAAATTACAGTTGTCAGAGAAACACTTTATTCCTGTGTCGTAAACTGGTGATTTTCCCAAACCCCAGCTTATTCCAATGATTTCACTATGTGCAATTCCTGCTGCTGAAAGACACATCAAGAGCCATTGCATGCCACAAAGATGAATGGCACTTCTGACAGTTGCTTTGCAGGAAGACAGAAATGCTTTAAAACACTATGTATTCTGGGAAAATATTGTAGTTGGTCAGTGACAATACTTTGAAGGCAGTTATGTCTAAGTGTTCAATGGCATTTCCACTTTTCAAGTTCCCTTTCATCTTGAATATACAATAGAAAGGTACATACTTTTTTCAAAACACAAACCTGAAATGAGGAAAAAGAAAACAGCCATACAGCGAGACAATGAACAGCACACAGGTGGACAATAGAAGAAGGTACCTTTTGGGCTTAACAACTGTTGATGCTTTTTCTTTTTTGTTCTGTTCTTTTCTTTCACAGAATACTACAGGATGAAGATAAACTTCACAGCCCAAATGCAAAAGATGACTGCTGTTATGGTTCTTGAAATAATGCAAAAACAAGTATTCTATTTGAGTTATTCTTTGCTGAAGGACAATCATCAATGAAACAAGAATGAATCATGAGGAATACAAGAACTTACAATACAGAGGAAATATCTTGCAAACTACATGGAAAGTCAGTCAATCTAAGACCATGGCTTGCTGAATAAATTGAATATTTAGATATTATTTTTCTCCACTTTTTTAATGGCAATAGCAATGGTACTAAAGGATAAGTACAAAATCAAAGTATCATTGCAACACTTGACAAAGTGATCATAAAATACTTCAATAAAATCCAAACATTGGAGGAAAGGGATATGATGACTGCACTCAAATCATGCGTACACTTTTCCATTATTAACCAACACCAGTGATATAGTACAGGAAGTTTATGCAGAACTTTGAAATCAGGTGACTGTGCACAGGTGTTTGCATAAGAAGCTTTTCAGAACTAAATTCTAATGCTATACAAAACTCCAGCACCAAAATGATGAGATTTTAATAAAATTAACTACTCACCAGAAATTAGGGTTTGCCTAGAATGTCCGTTGGCCGCTGTGTTTTGTTGTTCAGAGTTATCGTTTATGTTAATCCTACAGCAGTTGTTCTGTACCAATCAAAACTTGCCGTTGTTCGGAGGTGTTAAGGAGGTTTCACTGTATCATATTTTACAAAGATTTCACCACTTCCCTCTTAAATTTCCCATGAATCACTTTTTTCTAAGTTCCTTTCCTCTATTTGATGCCTCATTGCGACACTTGACAAAGTGATCATAAAATACTTCAATAAAATCCAAACATTGGAGGAAAGGGATATGATGACTGCACTCAAATCATGTGCACCTTTTATTTAATGGCACTTTCAATAAACATTGGCTGCTCAATTTTCTTCAAAGGTAATGTTTCTTTGCTTGTGATAATGTAATGATGAAAAATACATTTTGAAAAAACTGCTGGATTTTGAGTTTTCCCAAACTTTCTCCTTTTACTGACCCACAGGATCATGAAAAATCTGTTCTCCAGCAAGACAAATAACACTGTAATTACACACATTCACTGATGGTGTTTAAGAGTTGGCAACAATTTAACAGGAAGTGAGTGTCCTTACCCTTATGAAAAATGTCCCTAAATTTTTTTCCTGTGATTACATTTATTATCAACGCAGAGAAAAACAGCCACAAATATCACCTGAAAGTCTGTAACACATTCTATTATTATATGACTTCATGCTCTTATACTTTTACAAATTTGGCACATTATGATGATTTACTCGCAGAGTCCATACTCATTTGCAATTCAGATGAAAATCAAATATGAAGTACTGTTTAATTTTGTAACATGTTTGCCAGATCTTAGAATACATTGTAACTATTCCAAAACCCTTAACCCTTCAACCAATGACCTACAAAAAAAAATAATAAAAAAAAAAGCTGTCTTATGAAAATTGCTGTGCTTTCTACTTTCAAATTAAATTTCTAAAGTCTCTACTGCACTTATTTACTATTGAATTCAAAATCAGTTTTTCCTCACATGAACTAAAGACAGAAATAATACACATCCTCTTCAAAAACGGAAATAAAAAACATATAACAGGCATGAAAATGAAAAGCTAATGTTGCAATAGGAATGAAAAAGTTATGTTTCAGCTAATGTCAAAAGAAATCACTTTCGTATTTCATAGTTGTTGTCTCATACCTGTACATCATCATGGTGCTCAGGAATGCTGTTGAAACCAGTTTGGTGTTGACACAGTTCACACAAAAAATAAGGGAATTTTCTTTTTTTTTTTTAATTTCTTTCTATCTACTATAAGATTTATTTCAAACATACTGCTTCCTGAATCATTAATGTGATTGACTGATTTCACATGATCAATGCATCTTCTAAGTCTTCCCATTGGTGTGTGGCTTGACAGTACAGAACGTAATGTCTGCACAGGTAATCTTTCATCTCCCATGTGATACACACATGCCCAAACTGCTTAAATATATTTTCATAAACTCTTTCTCATACTTAAGAAGCATGCAGCTCAATTATAATGTCTCCATCACTAATTATGTTTTGCCACTGGATCCACCTCTTTTATTCTGGTATTATTCCTTTTACTACTCTCATGACAGCAGTTCCTTGTTACTGAAAAAATTATGTACAGCAAAGATATTTCTGCCAGGTTTTTACAGATCCTGTTATTCAGTTTCTTAAGAAGCTTTTCATTATAACAAAAATCATATCCAAATACAGTGAAACTTATCTAAGACAAAATCCAAGAAACTATTTTCCATTTTAGACGGGTTTCAGTTTTATACAGATGCATCTGTGGAAGCCAATGAAATATAAACGCTTGAACTGTTGTCTCACTGATAGCAGATTCTACATAATTAGTGATTAGTAGAGAGAATGTATTTGTCCATAGTACTTCAACCAACTAAAAATCACAAACTTCATTTTTTTTAAATAATCTAACATTGATTTCTGTACAATAACACTTACAATATGACATCTGGTCTGAGCATGTGCACAACTCTTGAACTAACATACCACTCCCAAGCAATCCTATTAAATTCTTCATTTCCGGTTTTTCGCAGTTTTTGTTTGTTCGGGTGTTACCTTTACGTCACTGCTTTGCTATCTTGTCCTTTCACTTTAAATTGTCATAAACTTGTATTTTTCTGGCACTGAATTTCTCTGCCAAATGCTTGACACTCCCACTTTCTTTTTCATGCATTTCAATAACTCTAACCTTTGTATCCAAACTGAGAACGCTGTTTTTTAGCACCACTGCAAGAGTCAAAGGAAGGAATGCAACTCACAACAAACAAAGACTGTGAATGATCATCTCAATGAATAAATGTTCAGAATTAAATCAGGCTGTCTCGTTAAAATCTGTACAAAACAGCCAACTGCGAAGACTTTGGACTCAAAAAAGAGAGCAACACTGGTCACAAGACCTAAACCCAAGTTGCACTATGTGCTTAAAAAGATGCGAAACAGTGGCTGTGCTGCAGTGTGTTTCTGTAAATGACCCAAAAGCAATCAATCTTTCTTTTTCTGTTTAGTTATGTTGTCTTCAGCCTAAGAAAATGTGTTCTGTGTGAATTCATCATTACACTTTACATTGAGTAATGTGTTGTATTCAATTAAAATACTTGACAGCACAGGAACATCTGAGAACTTTCTGTTGTTACAAGGTTCATTTACTCTTCTGCCATTTTTACTTCCCTGTTAGGCAGGTTCCATTTTAGACAAGTAAATTAGTACCTAATTTTCTATCTTTCATTTTGGGATCAAGAGAAAGTTCTGTTTGGGGCAGGTTTCCACTTTATGTAGGTTCCATCACAAATGGGTTTTACTGTAATTAAAATCAATTACCTATTCTATTGAATGAATCTCCAGGAGCCACTGGATGCGTAACTAATGTTGACAAGAATGCTACTGACAAAAGAACCAAAGGTATACACAGTGTGAGATATGTTATGTTGTCCCTAAACTATGTGGTAAAGCTGCAGGCTATGATGAGATTGGTTCAGAAATAGACATGGCAGAATGAGTGTTCTTTAGTTATGCAGAATCATTAAAATGGTAAGAGAAACTCATTTGGTTCTTAAGGACTGACAGGAATCTACCACTGTTCCAATTTACAAGAACGGGAAGCATTGTAGTAATCACCAAGGTGTATTTCCTTAATTAATATTCTTAGTAAAGTGTACTCCAGTGTATTGAGTAAGAAGTTAGAAAAGGTGGTGGGAAATCAGCTATGTGAAGGACATTGGGTTCAATAGAAGAGGGAGGCAGGGGATGTCATCATAGCACATTTCAAACAGTTTTCTAAAAAGTTTTATTAAATGAATCATGACTTGCATACACATAAGTTTACTAAATTGGAACCAATTATCTAAAAACAAGTTGTCCAGTGTGTTAAAAAGCCATTGTGTGAAAAGCTAGCTGGTGAAGTTAGTTGCACACCTTAACACCAACAGCCAAGCAGCAGTTATGATGAAGGCCAACACTTATAAGTGGCTCAAGATAAATTCTGGAATAAGACAAAGATGTATGCTGCTTGTTTTTCATCTATATGAATAAACTGGTTAAAGAACACAATTTAGTACCACATGCTGAAGATGGTTCTGGTATTTACAGTCTGACGATGGCTTAGTTCCAACTTCTAATGATGCAAACAATTTGATAGGTTAACAAAGACAGCTGAGCAAGGCTTGAGAGAAAAAAAAATGAGAAGTAGACAAATATTGGGATGTCTCAATCAATGATTCTAAGTCAAAACCCAAAAACTGAAAAATATTAAAAATGAAAAAACTTACTCCTTAAAATCACGCAAGCAAAAAGTAAAAAAAAAAAAAACTAATTCAATATAATAAATGTGTTGTCACTACAGGCAATCTAAATTAGGTATTTAATAATGTAGGAAGACTCACAATATGCTAGAATTCTCATGCAGCTCACAGTAGAAATTAGTCTAGAAAATGTTTATGAAGAGAATGACAAAATGCCATGTACATCACAATTCAAAAATGAAAAGGACTGCTACCTGAATTTCTTTGATTGAAGGAATGTCAGAAACTTTTTCACATTTCAGAATCTTCAGCAAACTTTCAACGGACATCATTACATTATCGCCACTAATGTCACAACTTCCGAACAACATGAGTGAAGCACTGTGGAGAAGCTACACTCCTACTTGTACACAGAATATCATATTCAATCTATTATATTTTGGAAACCTGCTGTCATGCCTAACTCTAACAGAAGACAAATCAGGTCTGGAATACTTTCTAACAATATCCAAAATCTCACACAGGATATACAGGACACAAAACATTTCACCCTCACCTCCTAGATTGGTCTCGGGTCCTATGGGCCATAATGGGTGCACACTAGGGAGGAGCGAAAAGTCAAAATGTCGATTAAAGAACCGGCAGGGCAAGCAAAAGTTGTCTTTCGTGTTTACTAGCATACATGCAAAATCATTTTCATTTCAATTTATATCTTATGGTGCCCCAAGACACATGAAAACTTGGGAAAAGTCAATTTTTATGGCAATTAAACTTCAAAAGTAAAAAATAAACAACAAATAGTTAGAGAATCAGCTGGAGTGCAGAAATGTTTGCTAAAATGCTTGCATAATTATTTTTAAATTCGCTTCATATCTTCAGGTAGCACACAGACCTTGAAAAATCTACCCCCCCCTTCATTTTTTATGGTTTCTAAGGCCAAAATGCTTCATTCAATAACAATTCCAAACAACTAAGTAACCATTCAAAACTATGCTATAGCCGATCTCTGGTGTGATTGCAACCCCTCTGTCGTAGTAGGACATCCCTCTATTCTGACGCAGTCACATGCAAATACGCATGCACAGCACAATTGTGCATTAGTTGCATTCAAGAAAGCCACGCCAACATGGCGGACCAGACACGTGTCATTCTGTCACACAAGGTCAAATTGCAAAATTTCAGCTTGGAAATTTTATGCTTATTGGTGAAAGGTTAGGTGAAGGAGCAAACCGAAAGTCATGTCTGAGAGAAAAAAAATAGTGAGAAGTAAAAAAACAAGGCAGATGAAAATGTGTCCAGTGTTTGGGGCACCAACACAACTCAACGAAAATGTATTATTAACCGTTTCTGATGTCTTGAAATATTATCTACTTATGAAGAATGAAATGAAAGTCATTGAATCTTCGCCCGAGTTAACTGCAGCAGAAATTTCTGAAGTGGTTGCACAAAAAATTGATTCAATATGGGTCAAAGCTTCCATTCCACATATATCGTACAAACAAACTGTTCAAAAGATTAGAGGCTGTCGTGACAAACTTTCAAGGAAAAATGGAAAAATTTCGTAATGAAATGGCTTCTCGCCTTTTTGTTATCGCTTCTTGCAAATGCGCGGATTTTGATTCATGCAAATGTAAGAAAAATGTGAAAATTCCAATTGCTGAACGGTTATTCATGAAGGATCAATGGTCGGGGGGAAAATGATGATTGGCAGGGTTCATGTAATTAAGACAAAAGAGATAGAAAAAAGGGAGAAAAGAAAGCAGAAGGAAGAAGAAAGGCTGAAAAATAAATTGTTCAAACAAGACGACGTGACTCAACTTTTATTACCAGCTAATGAAAATTCAGAAACTGATTAATGTGAGCGACCCGACCCCGAGCGTCCTTTTATGCCTTCGTCTTCTACAAGTAAAGGTTTGTCGCTGCAACAAACACTAAATCTTAAATAGTATAACTATACCAGATATACGAAATCTCTTGGTGTAGAATAGAAATAAAAATTTCCAAGCTTTCGCACATCAACCAGATGGCTTTTTCAAGGAAGGTAGACAGCAAACTGCAATATTTGTCAGGCAAATATTGCAGTTATATCTGGTATAGTTATACTATTTAAGTACAGTTGGTGCATAGTTCCTTGTTATTTAAACACAAAATCATTTAAGTTTCCCTACTTAAGCAACGGAATGCGATAGGCATGGAGTTTCCAACCGATGTGCTGCTTCAATTGCCAATGCTGTACTAAGAGACGTAGGAATTCTGTACGAAGGAGACATTTCAGGCGTAACAGATCGCAGTAAGGTTCAAGAGTGTAAGAAAGTTTTAAATGAAGAGGCGGTCAATTTGCCAGTGTCTGTTTGAACAGGGTTGTATTTTGACAGAAGAATAGATAACACTAGAGTGCAGGCCAAGAAAGGATCAAATTATTATCCAAGCTCTAAGAAAGAAGAGCATTTTACTCCCGTCCTATAGCCTGGCTCACAATACATCGGCCACGTTACTGTTTCAAATGGCGAAACCAAAGCCATAAAGAAATCCATAGTCGAATTTCTTGAGGCAAGTGGGTTAGAACTGAATGACTTAACTGTAATTGGCTGCGACGGCACAAATGTCAATACTGGGCACAAAGCAGGAGTGATTCGGCTGCTGGAGACCAAGCTCCGGAGACCGTTGCAGTGGTGCATTTGTTTGCTCCATGAAAATGAGTTACCGTTGCGAAACCTCCTATATGCATTAGACAATGCAACCAGTGGTCCTAATGCCTTTTCTGGACCAACTGGCAAAGTAATTAAAACTTGCAAAGAGCTACCTGTAGCACAATTTACTCCAATCGATCTACAGAGTATGCCGGATAGTGTAGATAGAGAGGTTCTGCGTAATGACCAGAAATATTTATACGGCATTTGCCTAGCAATCTCGCTTGGTGTGTGTTCTTCCGGCCTAGCAGCAAAGAAACCCAGACCCGTTGCACACTCAAGGTGGCGAACAACTGCGAGCCGTATTTTGAAGTTGTAAGTGGCTACAGAAAATCCGGCTGAGAATCTTACAATCCTTGCCACCTACATCATGAAAGTATATGCCCCATTATGGTTCCATGTCAAGACAAATAGCAATTTTACTGAAGGAGTGTGCCCACATTTGGAGACTAATCTCATTTTCCAGGTACTTGGCACCTAATCTATGAGCGATAGTAGATGGTGCTATTCAAAGCAAAGTTTCTTCTGCCATCCTAAGAATCTGTTAGTGTCGATGCTGACAGATGACAGAGAGCATACTAGGTCCCTCACTAATCGAAGAATACAACTTGCAAGAAACGAGAGAACAGAAAAGTCAGAAGTTAGAACTTTTCAAGTGCCCAAACTAAACTTCAAAGCCAAGGAATATACAGAACTTATTAACTGGCAACAAGTTGGCTGCTTTGAGCCACCTGTTATGAGGAATTTACAAATCGAAGACATTGAGGCTATGGTGAGAGACGGCACAATAGGAAAATGGTCCAAATATCCGTGTCACACCCAATCAGTGGAACGATGTGCTCGTCTTGCCTCTGAAGCATCAGAGAATGTGAGCGGGAAACAGCAGCGACATGGTTTTATTTTGACCAGACTGAAATCGCAATGTCATAGAAAAACTTTTGATACTAAGTCAGAATATAAGATATAAAATTTCTTCTAATATCGCTTACCCGAACTGATAGTGGCTACTCTATTTCAGTAATAAAAACGAACAGTAACGGTGAACAATGAACAATTGAACATAATGAGATAGAAAATGTAGATATTGTAAACAACTGAAGAATAATTGGGTAAGATTACATTTCATATAAGTTTTTCAGGTTAATTTCTTTGATTTCAAAAGACATTGTTTACTTTAAAAATTGATTTTTATTCGAATTTTCAGGGGTCTTGGGGCACTGGAAGATGTGAATCAACAATTAAATAATTCTACAAATATTTTAGTAAACCTCATACGCTAACACGTGAACACTATGCCAAATCTGCAACAGCTTTTCTTTATTTTTTTTATTTTTTTAAGTCAAATTTTCATAAAAATCAATTTTTAGCAAATTTCAAGGGTCTTGGGGCACCAGAAGATATGAATCAACTTTGAAAAAAAAAAAAAACGATTGTGACCTAACAAACCGAAAAGACAACTTTTCAACCCCCTATAAAAAAAAAAAAAATGTCCTATACTTTTAGCTCCACTCTAGTGCATGCCTTGACAACATGGATTGCTGTGCAAGGTCCTGTCTTATGATTCAAAATATAATAGAATCCCAATTATGTGACATAAATGTAACTCATAGGTGATCATATTATCAAAAATGTCAGATAATGAAGGGAGGATAGGGAAACAGACTGCATATTAAATGTATTATATATACACAACCAGGTTTCATAATAATTATTCTAACACAATGAAGTATACATACATGCATATCACTAAGCTGTTCTCTGAGATTCAGAGGTTAGCTCCAAAAAGAAATACAAACTACCAGATATTTTTACTTATTGTTGTTGTATCAAACTTTTCCATTTATAGCGATCTTGACATACAACTCGTGCTTCGCTAATATCCATTACACGCCGTACACAAGATCTTTTTATACTTCATACTCATAATCTTTTTCTCATGCAGACATTCCTGAAACTGATCCACCCATGTCTTCCCTGGCCTTCCTCTGCCTTTCCTTCCTGCCACTTGGGCTGAAAATATTTTCTTAGTAAGCATTTCATCACTCATTCTTTCAACATGGCCAAACCACTGAAGCATATTGGTCTCCACCTTGCTAACAACATTTTGCTTCACATCACACAACTGCAATACATCTTCATTTCTCACACAATCATATCGTGTCTTGCCACAAACCCCACGTAAGTAACGCATTTCTCCAGCACACAAACGACTCCTATGTTTCTTCTGCAGTACCCAGGTTTCACTACCATACATCAGCGTAGGAACAATTACACTTTCAAACACAGCCATGCGGGACTCTCTAGAGAACCCATCATTCCTGTGAAAACCTCCCAGAGCAGCTATGACTTTCAAAGAAGAATTCACTCGCCTACTGATTTCACCATCCAACTTGTTCTCTCTGTCAAAAATGCTTCCTAAATACACAAACTCACTCACCTGGTCAGAACTATTATTTCAAGAAATAAATTTTAGGGGAGACCTGTGTACCTAGGGCCACTTCCCTTTATTTGAATAATATTTGGGTCTAAGTTTTATTACTCAGTTGGATGAGTGGCAACACCAATTGTTATTTTTGCAGCCATTTTGAATTCTAGGAGGAGGAAGCTGTGAGAAGTTACAGGTGGAAAACTGTTTTGTATGCATAGAAGTAAAGTTTTGCAGCTCATCTCTTTTACTATTTTACAAAGGTAAGTCAATTACATTTCTTTTAACTACAGCACCTAATTTTAGTTGTAATCTGAAGTGCAGAATGAGATAGCAAATAAGCCACCTTTCCATGTGTGTTTTTTTTAGTAGAAGCCATTTTGTATGAAATCACCCAGTCTTGTACCTAGGTGCATGGCCCTAGGTACAATGCAATCATATTCTTCATGTTGTTTATCTTATTTAAAAAGTTTTCATGATAATAGATAGGAAAATAGCCTTTTTTCATTGGGCCATTCTGATTTATTTATGTTTTATTTATGCAGTTAGTTACTAGGATGAGTGTTGCTACTGGAGTTTAGTAAAATGCTCACAGTTTGTAATATTTCTTATTTTTAATCTATATTAGGCACTTAATAAAATTAACTGCATTTTAACAAATTTTGTTCTTTTAGATGCCTAGAAATCCTGATGGAATAAAGCGGCTGAAACCTAATACAGAAAATGTAACTGCAATTACAACAGCTGTTCTGAATGATGGAGTTGCAGTTCGGACTGCAGCATGACAGTTTGGAGTATCCAGAACAACACTGCAAAGACACACTGATTTTTGTAGGAAGATTAATTCAGGAAATACGGAATTAAATTATGCATATTCAAACAGAAGTGCTGTTTGGATGGCATTCTCTGAAGACGAAGAGAATGCTCTCGTTCAATACCTTGCAGTGGCATGTAATACACATTACAGATTGTCCAAAACCACAGGTAAAAAAAAGCTTGCTTTTGAGTATGAAAAAGCAAATTAAAAAAATCCTACTTCCTGTGATGAAAATGGTCAAGCTGGTGAGCAGTGGTATTATGATTTTATGAAAAATAATAATAATGCTATTTCATTAAGAAAGTCCCAAACTACAAGTTTAGCAAGAGCTACCAGTTTCAATAAAACAAACGTTGCTTATTTTTTTTTTCAAAGTATCAGGAGGTGTTATCTGAACACCAGTTTTTGCCTGAATGTATCTATAATGTAGACGAAACAGGCATTGCAACAGTGCACACACCAACTAAGGAATTTTGTGAGCTTTTTACGTCAAACTCAGTTTCATGTGTTACACCTGAACATGTTTAACCTTTTCCTAAAGACAAACCTCGTACTTCTTCAAAAGAGGAGGTCAAAAACCAGGGAGATGTAGAATCCTCACAAACACTCCGGAAAAGAAAGAAATTGAAGCACAACATGCAATTTGAATGGCCAAAAGGAAGAGAAAAATCAGGACAAAATCTGTGCTTCAAAATGTCGAGGAAACTTCATCCAAAGAATCATCAGCCATTGTAGATTCTTCTTATTCCACTAATGATGCAAGTTCTCCAGTAGCTGAAATAAGCGATACAATTGAAAAGGGGGATTTTTGTTTAACAAAATTAGAAAGAAAAAAACTCAAAACTTTTATGTTGCAGAAAAATAACTGATGTTACAGAAGAACAATATAGTGTTGAATACCTGAAACAAATTGCACATTCAAATAAGTTTCTCTATGACAAAGATATCATTAATGAAGTTAAGAAAAAATATCATGTACAAATTGCCTAAACCAAAAACTGTTGGGAGGTTCAGAGTGTCAATGTCTACAGCTTACTTTTGGAATCAGCTTTTCAAATTATAACATAGAATAATTCATGAAAATACTTAATCCATGTATATAGCCTACATGCTAATATTTTGGAACATTAGTGCAATTTAAATAGTTGCTATATGGTCAGTTAGTGACAAGTTGATTTATTAGTTGTTTTCCAAGTTATAAAAATAAAGGTAGTTTTAAACATAATATTTTAATACAATCAATTTCTAACTCATGTATTATCTGATATTTTTTAGTTGTAAATGAATTTATGGCACCTCTATTCATAGTTTACTGTGGAAATAACTTTCTTACGGGTCTTATAAAGGTTATTATTCCAAAAAAGTTGTGGTCATATTTTTGAACTAAAGCCTAGTTCATCATCAGGACTATGTCACTGGAGTAGTTGCTGCCACTCAGTTGGAAGTGTCCAACCACAATTATCGTTAATTGTGGTGGTACTTCTCACTATTTCCATTCCTACTTCTAGTTTCCTCTTTACAAAGTTTGATTGGTGGGCGATTATTCTTACCGAGTCCCAATTTATGGAGTGTCCACTTGCTTGTATATGTCTGTCTAGCCCTGTTTTGTTACTAATGTTCCTAATAGCTGCTTGCTGTTCTTTCATTCGGACTTTAATACTTCTTCCTGTTTCTCCTATATAGCTAAGCCCGCAGTTACAGTCGATGCAATACATTACTCCTTCTTGCAATTGGATGTCCATTTCTTTCTGCTTTAGAGCTGGCAGGAATTTCTTTATTTCTTTATTTTGTTATTTAGATCTCGAGCAAGCCTGACGTTATATTTTGCTCCGATCCTCTTCAGTTTTTTGAAAAATCCCTTGTGGTACGTAATTTTGCTCGTGAATTTGAAGTTGTTTATTTCCTGCTTCTTTTTTGGCACTTGTCTAAATAATTTCTTAATATATGGGGAGGGGTAATTATTCTCTGCTAATATTCTTTTTAATTCTCCTCTGTGAAGATCTTTTGAGCGTCTGAAGAGACAAGGATTTCAATTCTTTCCAAAAATTGTCTCGCCGTATTCGACTTAATATATTCAGGGTGGAATGAGCAGAAGTCTAACATCTTTCCTGTGTTAGTGGGTTTTCTAAAAAGCTGAGTGAAGATTCTCCCCTTTCTTGTGGTCAAGGTTAAGTCAAAGAAATTGATATGTTTTTTTTCCAGTTCCAGGGAAGAATTTTCTAGCGAGTTAAATTCTGCCAGAATCTGAGAGGGTAGAGATTGGTACACATTATCTACAATAAGCAGGACATCGTCCATGTATCTTACAAAGAGAGCAAATATTGAGGGTTGTACAAGTATTTTTGCCTCTAGTTTACTTACATAATAACTTGCTAGCAGAGGTGCTAGTGAAGAACCCATTGGAAATCCTGAAGTTTGCCCGTAATATTTCTTTCCAAACTGGAGGAAATTATTTTTGAAAGAAAACAGGAGCAGTTCATATATGCCACGCAGAATTTGTCTATTGTGGTTATGGAATACTATTTTTTCCACCAGGTCATCCGCAATGAATTCCAGCAGGAGGTCCAAGTCAATGTTAGTATACATAGATACTATATCTAGGCTTGCCATTATTGGATGAATTAATTCTGGCATGTTGTCTAGTTTTTCTTTTAGCTGTATGGAAATTTTTAGAAGGTAGGGAGGAGAAGGGAAAATATCTCTGAGGTGAATAAGCAAATAATAATTGATGTTGAAGAGTGGGGAATTTCTAGTGTCAATTATAGGTCTTATTGAATGGTCTTCCTTGTGAATTTTTATTGTACCATAGATCTGTGGAACTTTTTGTTGTTTTATAAAATTCATGTGTGTGTGTTTGTTTTATATTAATTACAGAGTGAAACTTGGGCGATCTGCGAAGTTTCATAAAAAAAAAAAATTCTATTAGGCATAATTTATTATTTTACGTATTTATCCAAATCCCAATTAGAAGTGAATGGTATATATAACCATGTGTACATATTAGTTTAACAATTTTAACATTGAATAAAATTAGCAACTTTTCTTACAATAAATTGTTTATTGTGAGAAAAATCGACTATAGTTTCGCAGAGCGTTTGGCTCGGCATTCTCAGGATGAAATATTTCGTCCTGAGGATGCCAAGCCAAACACTCTGCGAAACTATAGTCCATGTATAATAAACAATATATTATGAGAAAAGTTGCTAATTTTATTCTATCTTAACACCACAAGCTTAGTAGTCATAAATTATATATAATTTTAACATTGGTCAGTGGCTCAGTTTTTCTGCATTAAAAAAAATGGTGCTAGGTACACAGGTCTCCCCTAATCAAGAAAATTGAACAATGGATTTTAAATTAATTAAATGCAACACTTATTATACAGTATGGCTACATGCAAAAGTTATTGTTTAAAGAAACAGTGACTGAAGTTTGTTTTCCTGATTTGCTTTTCTTCCTTGTGGCAAGGTCACACCAGCATCTCCAATAACATGACAACATTAGCACTTGGCTTTCCTTGTTGTTATCTTAAGTAAGTGCCACCTTTTTGCTAGGATTCTTTCTCACCATTTTTCCTGGTCCCAGTTTCATCCCAACATCCTGATCTTCATTGCCATCCCATTTCTTTTTTTTTTTTTTTTTTGATTGGAGGTTTAACGACCGCCGTGAGCAACTCAATGGGCTATAAGCAGTCGCCCGTCCCTAATTTAGGGTCACTGGTTCCAGTGAAGGGAGAGAGCCAGTGCCGTAAGACAAACACAACATCCATGCCTGCCCGGGATTCGAACCCGGACCCCTTACGGACTAATGATCAGAGGCCAACGCCTTATACCACTGCGCCACCGGGGCGGCACCATCCCATTTCACTAGAGCTATTATCATGTTGTGGTCAGTCAGTTTTTGATGAACATCTTTCTTTATCCATTCCTGTATATCATCATCATCATCGTCATCATCATCATTCACTTTCTCACAGCCAGGAATTTGTTGCAACAAAAGTAGCAGGCTATTGCAATTTTCTTGCACCAGTTCTTGTGTGTGTTTGCCTTCTGAAAGCAATTTTCTCCTTGATCTTGCTAGAGCCCATGGTTCAACTGATTCCCATGATTGTACAACTGAACAAATAACATTTTTAGGTTAACTTTCCTCAGCTCATCAAACCTAACATAGTATGATGTATCACCTCAATGAGTGCACTTAAAAGCTTATAACAATCTTATTTCTTTTACACTTCAAATCATATCCTGATCCATATGCTGAACAATGAGGAGACAAAAGAGGAAAAAAATTACTCCAGTGTGTGTCCCTACCACTCAGTTCATCCTCATCAGGTTGAGACAGTGCATTAGACAAGTGCTGCTTTCCTTGGTAGGTTTAGCAGTTTCAAAAATGGTTCTAATGAAGAAGCAAATTTACTGAAAACCCAGCCTTGGAAAATTTCTGAATCCATCCATGCTTCTTCTGTTTCTTATATGAAACTGATAGAGCAGTAGGAGCTAGGTTTTTGAAAAGCTCACCCCCCCCCCTTCAATAAATGTGGGTTTAAATTTGTTAGCATTGCTGCATGTTAGAATCATCACCCTTTCTTTAGTTCATTTATACTCAGAAGCTAAAACTTCAATCCAATAAGCTCATTTTCAAAGGAAGCATTTCATAGTTTATGCCAGTTTCATCACAGATATCCATCTATCCACCTGATAATCCTTCCCTGTCAGAGAGATAATGAAATTTCAGAAATTCTTCCACATTTGCTATTGAGCTACCTCATCCTATATATATATATATATGTATAAATATTTTCAGTGATACAAACAGCCTAAACCACCTGTAAAATTCTGTTCCCATTCATTAAATTATTTTGAAGAATCAAAGCTTCAATCAGGACTGTGGCAGGCATGTCTTTATCCTTTTGCTTTGTGAACCATATAAATGAAGCTTCAGTAACCTTTTCATATTTGCATTTTTTCATCGTTTTTCTGTCCTTCACTTGAAGCCCAATCACAGCAACATTTATTAACTGACTTCTTTTCCTCTGTTCCAGTAACCAAATCTAACTCGCCCCACACTGAATTTAGATGCAATATTTTTTTGTTTTCTTTTTTTCATGGACTTACTTGCCTTTGTGTAGCCTCTTTAAGGCTTAGAATTCTAGTTCAATTGAAAGAACCACTTTTTTTATTTCTTTGCTTTTCACTTACCACATTTCTCAAATAATAAAATTAAATTTATGATGGTTGCAAAAAAAAATTTAATGTTTATTTGAATTTAAAGAGCCAATGTTTCACTCAACGCTGCTGACAAGTAAGTGCATCAGAATTCTCTCTGCTTGTTGAGAATGTAGAGTGACGAAGTTAAAGCTTACTTTCTGCAAGACAAGAAGCAGCAAAAATTCAATGTCATCTCCAAGAGGAAGTTTGCCTTTTCTTTGTGCCACCTTTTGAAGGTGGAAGGTTGTGGTTTCTTTTTCTTGTGACAATTCTTAGTGACCCAAGCATGTTGTATGGCTGTGTTGCATCAAGTGGAATGTTGGATAACCAAAGGTTGGGTATTTGGTACACTAATGCAACTTATGAATGCCTTGCATTCATTATCTGCATTACATATACCACTTACACATACTCTAGCTAGCCACTTCAAGCTGATCTTCTACACCAAACACTTCATCCTCATAGTTAAATGCCTATTAACTTCCAGAATACAATATTACAACCTGATCCATGCTTACCATGCACTCCCATGACAATATACATAATTTGAATACTGTGTCACCTTCTTCCTTCGAGCTACTGCACCATGTCGGGTCAATCATATCTTTATGAAATATTGAAAGATACTCAAAATAACTACGAATAAACCTTCATGCTGAAAAAACAATGGTTAATATCTGCTACATATAATCATTTTCTTGCACAGGATCTCTTGTGGAAATAATTCATAAAAACATTGCTGCACAATCTCTATTTAAAATGTGCTTACCAATCTTATAGGTTTCAAATCATTTTATTATTAATATTTTCCTTTTTTACATAATGTTTGCGAAATTGGTAATAAGTTTAGTATGAAACTGGTATGCCCAACTCATCCTTAACAAATGTAAATACTAACAAACTAATATCTCAAATGCTATGTCTTTTTACAAATTGAATTGATGAAATGTCAAAACCATAAACATAATCAAGTAAACTGATGAAATTTTGGGCATTAGATCATCACTACTTGCATGCAAACAACATCAATGTTTCTCTTTATTAATAAAAATGGTATTCGTAAACATCAATATGTACATTTTTCGTGCATTAATCTATGCTCCTATATTTGTTTTGGTAAGCAATACAAAATACGCTCCGAGCAGTTTCTTCAGCATTTTACACGATTTAAAAAAATAATACAGGGAAACATCTGTCATACATCTGTTTGTGCATTGTATAAAAATAACACAATGAGACTTGGATGGCTGAAAGAAAAGGATAAGAATCAGGCTTTGATGACAGCCATAATAATGATTGTACAAAAATATACAGAGCATAATTTATCTGGTATCTTAGTACTGTCAACAGTCTTTTTTATGAACAACTGGCTTAAAAGTCCATTGCAAGTTCTGCATGCACACAGAGTCATGGAAATGGCCAAATTACCATTATGGCATTCTGAAAAGAAAAGATTTTGACACATGAAAACGTTAATCATCAAAATTCCTAAAACACAACACATGATAAATATATATATATATATATATATATATACTAGTGACCTTGCCTGGCTTCACACGGTAGCAATTTAGAATTTACGGGGAATCTAAAGAGAGGCGATTATTACATTCAACAGGCGACTGTCTTTCTCTTTGTAAAGCCATTTTTTGTCTGTCATTTGCCAATCGAGATTCTGTTTCTTGGAAAGTTTCATTATGATGGGATAAACTAATTCTTTTAGCGTCCATGTACTACGACCTATATTTGATTTTCGTCTCGGAATGATGTAAATACAATATTTAATTTTAATTAAAGAGCTACTCAAAGAGATACATATGTGTGGATGAAAACAACTATGCATTTAGTCTGTGCGAGAGCCAATAAACCAATTCTTGCAGCGTCCGATGTAACTACGCACTAAGTCTGTGGCCTTACATGCTGTCAGACCGGCCGCCTCCCGTCTTTTTCCCAATGAGCAAAAAGTTTCGTAAACCGGTCGCCGTGCATTAGACAGTGGAAGCCACGAAAGAATGCGAACGGCAGTTTTTTCTTTGACTTGTCACTAAAACTGTTACTGCTCGGCTCCCTTCTGTCATAGATTAATGTTTCATACACCTAAACCTTCCTCGACAAATGCTCTATGGAATGGTGAAAACCGCGTCAAATTCCATCCAGCGATTCTCGATATTAGCTTGAACAGACAGACGCCTACAGAGGGCTTTATTTTATACTATGTATAGATATATATACATGTAGGTCGATCAGAAAAAAGGGTTGCGCGTGCTATAGAGTAAATGCGGAATGTCGCACGAGTGACAGAGATTACATGTACATTTGAGAGATGGCATTACCAGGGTTAGGAGAGATAAAAAAAAAAAATTCAGGATTCAATTTTTCTTAAATTTCAGGACAATTTCAGGACATATTTTGGCACACCTGGCACGTAAATTAAATCAAATATTGGTATAAATGCAGAAATGTCATTAATTTTTTAAAAAGCTATCTAAATTTTTGCCCAGTTGTTAGCAGGAATTTTTGCACTTTTAAGGCTAACAACACCCCTAAAGTTTCAGTGGCTAGGTTTGGCCTAAATTCTGTTTGACTCTTATGGACAATTCTAAAAATTCTTTCTGCATTTGCATTACTGTGTGGCACAACAAGGATAGTATGTATTAGGTGTGGTAAAACTTCATACTTTTTAGTACCAATTGCACTAGTCATTTTTAAAATGTTTGACCATGCAGTATCAATTGTAGGACTATCGAAATACCTTCTTCCAATTCATCAATTCCAATTCCACCTTGTCCAGACCATTGTCACTAACAACAGCAGCTGGAAAAATATTTGCCAAGTATTTGCATTTTTGAATTTCACTTTTAGTTGTTAAAGTTCGATGAACACTTACCGCACGTGGGGCTTGGCTTTCAATTCATATTTCCGTTATGTGGATGCGGCACAGGGGTTTTTCATTTGGCCACGGGTCCACTTCTTTTTTTTTTTTTCCCGTTGGAATTTATTTTGCCTCATCACCAAATGAGTTTTTTTTCCTTTGCTGCATCCTCATTTACTTCAATATTTATTCATAACCCTAGTACTTTCGGTAATACTCCTTTACCGTCTTCGAGGGGACGTTTTGCTCCACTAGCACGGACCGTGTCAGCTGGGCATTTCGGTGGTTCTCGCGGGCTGCTTCTGTCATCGGCTATCGCTTCTTCTTGGACGTTGTGGCGCCATCTCTTGTTGGTCAGTGATCTCATTTTTGAACTTTTTCATTTTTTTGCTCAATTTTAATTAAAGCAAAAAAATGAAAAAGTTCGAAAAATGAGATCACTGACCAACAAGAGATGGCGCCACAACGTCCAAGAAGAAGCGATAGCCGATGACAGAAGCAGCCCGCGAGAACCACCGAAATGCCCAGCTGACACGGTCCGTGCTAGTCGGAGCAAATCGTCCCCTCGA
Source organism: Macrothele yani (assembly GCA_039090855.1). Lineage (NCBI taxonomy): Eukaryota > Metazoa > Arthropoda > Arachnida > Araneae > Macrothelidae > Macrothele > Macrothele yani. Next base: position 76,327,593 of record CM077025.1, on the reverse strand, counting down.
AGACGGTAAAGGAGTATTACCGAAAGTACTAGGGTTATGAATAAATATCGAAGTAAATGAGGATGCAGCAAAGGAAAAAAAACTCATTTGGTGATGAGGCAAAATAAATTCCAACGGGAAAAAAAAAGAAGTGGACCCGTGGCCAAATGAAAAAACCCCGTGCCGCTTTAATTAAAGCAAAAAATTTTAATTAAAGCAAAAAAATGAAAAAGTTCGAAAAATGAGATCACTGACCAACAACAGATGGCGCCACAACGCCCAAGAAGAAGCGATAGCCGATGACAGAAGCAGCCCGCGAGAACCACCGAAATGCCCAGCTGACACGGTTCGTGCTAGTTGGAGCAAAACGTCCCTCGAAGACGGTAAAGGAGTATTACCGAAAGTACTAGGGTTATGAATAAATATTGAAGTAAATGAGGATGCAGCAAAGGAAAAAAAACTCATTTGGTGATGAGGCAAAATAAATTCCAACGGAAAAAAAAAAAAAAAGAAGTGGACCCGTGGCCAAATGAAAACCCCCGTGCCGCATCCACATAACGGAAATATGAATTGAAAGCCAAGCCCCACGTGCGGTAAGTGTTCATCGAACTTTACCAACTAAAAGTGAAGTTCAAAAATGCAAATGCATTAATGCACGTTAAAAAATATAACCTCCAATATCGGAAGTAAATTGAAAATTTGCCAAGTATTTTTTTTTTTTTCAAGGTTTAACGACCACAGTGAGCAACTCAACGGGCTATAAGCAGTCAGTCGTCCCTAATTTAGGGTCACTGATTCCAGGGAAGGGAAAGACCCAGTGCCGTAAGACAAACACAATATCCACGCTTCACCGGGACTCGAACCCAGACCCATCTTGGACGAATGGTCAGAAGATTGCTAAGTACATTGCTGAAGAAAAGAAAGCTTCTTCCATCCTAATTCCTATATCAGCAACTTCTGCGTGCAGCAGAAATTCACTTTTCAGTCAGAATTTCTTCAAAATATAGTCGTATGTAACACTTAACATAAGGTCAGGAGAAGCGCAACATACTACAGCCTCTCCTTGACAAATGTCAACCCCGCCTTCTCGTGGTGCATCCTGTTCCCACTGAAGGGGCTCTGACGACCGCCAATAGCAGTATAACTATACCATCAGGATTAGAGGAAATGCTATCCTACACTCACCACCCGCTTGGCCAGCGTGATGAGTTATGGCCAAACCCCTCCAAAATGACTCCACAACTTAAATCTTGGCTCTCAGTGGAATGTACCTGGCCAAGGCAGCGGCCAGTGCGACATGAAGGCAGAGGGTGCTAAGAATCCCCGGAGGAACGGACTAGGCTGCCATCTGATGCTGACCTTGGCTACTTACAATGGACGCTTTTTATCTTCTGATTCAAGGTTCCTTGAATTGGAAGAGGAACTATAAAGGATCAAGTGGGACATCGTCGGGCTAAGTGAGGTAAGGAGAAAAAGAGATCTCATTGAACTGAAAAGTAGACATCTCTTCTACTATCATGGGACAGATACTGGCAGAACTAGTGGTGTTGGATTTATAATAAACAAGAAACTGAAGGATGAAGTTGTAGAAGTTGAAAGTTCCTCTGACAGAGCTGCACGACTTGTTATTCAACTCTCGAGAAGATACCAGTCACATATTATACAAGCTGATGCACCCACCACAAGTAATCCTGAAGAAGAGATTGAAGAATTTTATGAGGAAATTCGTCATCTAAATAATAAAGGCAAGCAGCACTTGAAGATCATTATGGGAGATTTTAATGCAAAAATAGGTAACAGCAGCAGAACGAAACTTCAGTAGGTAAATTCGGTCACAGTAACAGAAACCAGTGTGAAAATACTCTTGTAGAGTTTGCAGAGGCAGAAGAGCTTTTTATCGTGAACTCCTTTTTCAAGAAAAAGCCACAAAGGAAATGGACATGGAGGCATCCCAATAGATTGACAAGTGAAATTGATTTTATTATGTGTAACAAGAAATTTGTCATGGAAGACTGCAGTGTGCTGAACAAGTTCAACACAGGTAATAACCATAGAATGGTAAGATGCAAGATGCACCTCAATGCTAAACTCGAACGTGGCAAGTTCATAAAACAAACAAAGTGTATTGACCTGACCAACCTTAAAAAACATCATAATACCTTCAAATTGGAACTGAAGAACAGATTCTACGCTCTAGAAGGTCTAACGTCAGAAGAAGTGGACATCTCTGAAGTTAACAGCAAACTAACCAAGGCTCTTATGGAAACAGCAACAAAAATAGCTGGTACTAAGAACAAGTTGCATATGAACAAATTATCAGAAAAACAAAACAAAATTCTGATGCAAAAAAAAGAAGAGAGATGAGAACAACTAAAGGAGATATGACTTCCACAGTGGAATATATAGAGCTATGCAAGACAGTACAAAAAGGTATCTCTGAAGACGTAAGGAAATTCAACTGTGAACTAGTGAGGAAAGCAATTGAAAACAACCAAAGCCTGAATAGAGAAAAAGGACATCTGAGTAAGGGATTAAAACAGATTATAGCTCTGAGAAAAGAAAATGGTTCTGTAACAAGAAATAGAGGTGAAATTTTGACAAGAGTGAAATATTTCTACTCAAAACTACATGAAAGGGATCAGTACAACAGTTCTTCCAGTCCTCCCAGCAAAAGTTGCACATGCAACCAAGAACATGAAACAGGGAAAAGCTCCAGGAGAAGATGGAATTACTGTATACATCATACAAGAAGCAAGTGGAGAAACTGAAACAATACTCGCCCAAGTTTTCACTCGGTGCCTTAATAAAGGGAAGATTCCTGAGGATTGGAACAATGCTACAATGATCCTGCTACATAAAAAAGGAGACATTGAGGATCTCAGGAACTACAGACCTATCAGCCTCCTATCAGTGGTTTATAAAATCTTCACTAAAGTTCTTTCACACCACTTGAAGGTGACACTGGACATGGCTCAACCGAGAAAACAAGCTGGATTCAGAAGTGGCTACAGCACTATAGATCATATCCACTTACTGAGAGAACTAATTGAAAGAGCGAGGAAATATGAACTTCCATTATGCATGGCTTTTATCAATTATAAAAAGGCCTTTGATTCGGTGAAACCATCAGCAGTTATTGGGTATATAAATAAGTTTTGAGGGATTTGAGGTGAACAAAACACATTGTTGGAGAACAGAAACAATATTTTAATATTAATCGAAGTATTCTCCCTCTGAAGCTACAACTTTACCCCATCTTTCGGGCAGTGAACGTATGCCCCAAAGGAAGAATTCTGGTTCCTTGGAAGAGATCCAGTTGTCCAGAAAAATTTTTGATGTCTTCATAAGAACTAAACCATTCTCCAGAAAGCATGCATCGACCGGAACAAATGGTAATCCGATGGCGCAATATCTGGCAAATATGGCAGGTGGGGTAGAACTTCCCAGTCGGATCCTTCTAAGTACTTTTTCACAGGTCGAGAAACATGTGGTCTTGCATTGTCATGCTGTAAGACGACTTTGTTGTGTCTATTCTCCCATTCCAGCCATTTTTGTTTGAGAGCTCGTTTTAAACGCATTAATTGGGTTTGATACCGATCACCAGTAATAGTTTCTGACAGTTTCAGCAGTTCATAGTGAATCACACCCTTCTGGTCCCACCAGATACACAGCATTACCTTTGAACCATGGATATTGTGTTTTGGTGTTGAAGGACATGGTTCACCTGGCTTCACCCATGCTTTCGCCGTTTAGGGTTATCGTACCATATCCATTTCTCGTCGGCAGTAATAATACGATGAAAAAAATTTCTTTTTTGCCTTTGAAGCAGCAATTCGCAAATGGTTTTTCAACGTTCAAGTTCTCTTTCCCACAAAGCATGTGGAACCCGATTCTTTTCTTTTTGCACCATTCCCATGGCAGCTAAACGTTGTGAAATGCATGGTTGACTAACATTTAATGCTGCTGCTAGTTCTTTTTGGGTCTGGCATGGATCCTCGTTGAGTAAAGCTTCCAATTCGGCATCAGCAATTTTTTGGGTGGTCCAGAACGTTCTTTATCACTGACATCGAAATCGTTCCTTTTGAATCGTCTAAACCAATACTCACATGTTTTTATGGATGGGGAATGTTCACCATAGATTTCTGACATTAAGCGATAGCTGTCGGCAGCACTTTTCTTGACAATAAAGTAATGCAGTAACACGTCCCACAAATGCTGTTTTGTCGGGACGAAAGTTGCCATTTTCCATCGAGTAAAACAAATACGTCTTCGCACCTCAATCAAACGTCGTATACTGACTCTGACAGCTGGCGTCTCGTACTGTGATATCACAGCGTTGCCACCTTAAAATACATGTGAGCAGTAATAAGTACGACACCGAACGGAAATCCCTCAAAACTTATTTATATACCCAATACAATGGCTTTGAAATCCTGCAGTATTGAAGATGCATACATTAATATTATTTATGACATCTATGAAAATGCGAGTGCAAAGATTCGGCTATTTGAGAATACAGCATCCAATAAAATTGGAAAGGGAGTGAGACAAGGTGACACGATATCTCCCAAACTCTTTATGCAACTTTGGAAAATGTCTTTCAATCACTGAACTGGGAAAACAAAGGGATAAAGATTAATGGAGATTATCTAACTCACCTTCATTTTGCTGATGACGTAGTCATTTTTGCAACTACCCCATCAGAGCCACAGAGTATGATCCAGGAACTTGCTGACAAAAGTAGAGAAGTGGGATTAAAAATGAACTTTCAGAAGACAAAAGTGATGTACAATGCTTTTACAAGAAATGAAGATTTATCGATTGATGGGGAAAAGCTGGAGATAACCAATACTTACATTTATCTTGGACAGCAGATATCAAATGAGGGTCACATTGATGAAGAAATTAATCGGCGTAGAAAACTTGTCTGGAGAACTTTTGGAAGAAACAGTATAATTTTCAACAGCAATATGCCTTTATGTCTTAAAAGAAAAGTGTTTGATCAATGCATCCTTCCAGTGCTTACGTATGGTGCAGAGACATGGACCTTTACTAAAAGAGACATACAAAGATTGCAGACAACTCAAAGAAGCATGGAGAAGTGCATGCTTGATGTAACCAGGAGAGATAAGAGGGGGAACCCGTGGATCAGAAAAATGACAAGAGTGCAAGACATGATCAGAGTAAAATCCCTGAAATGGCAATGGGCTGGACATATTGCCAGAAGGAATTCGAAAGTATGCGGGAGTAACATGGAGGAGACTAGCACAAGATTGACCATTGTGGAAGAAACTTGGGGAGACCTTCGTCCAGCAGTGGATTGATAATGGTTGGCAATGATGATGATGAACACTTGACAACAACACAGGATAGTCAGAACATCGCGGGCGGAAAAAATTATGATCACAGGAAAAATCTTCGCTTCGACCATCTTCTGTTTTGGGAAACTCTTTCCTCCATTTTTAAGCTGAAATGCAAACATTTCTGGAATAAATGGATATTTAAGAAAAACACTGGGCAGAAGGAACATCGCGAGAAAATATTACGATTACGGGAGAAATCTTCACTCCCAACTATTTCTGCTCATTTTGTACCTCGATCACGAGAAAGCCCCAAATGATAATGGCTGACATAATCCTGGGGCCCGGTGCCGTGCGTTCTTTCCACTTAGCTTTCAAACAAGCAAAACAAATTCCTCCAGTTGCATCACGAACTTTGTTCAGAGGCTTCAGGCCGACGTTATCCTGGCCCTGCACCGTGCTTTCTTTCCACTTAGTTTTCAAACAAGCAAAACACATTCCTCCTCCTCAGATAAAAAGAAAAAGAAACAAAGAGGTGCGCCACAAGCTTGGTTCAGAGGCATCGGGCCACGCAATGCCGGGCCATGGGGAAAGAAGCACGCCGGGCCGACATAATCCTGCGTCACGGCGAAGGAAGCACGGCAGGCCTACGTACCCGGCCTGGCGCCGTGCTTTCTTTATACTTAGCTTTCAAAGAAGCAAAACAAATTCTTTCTCCTCGGAAAAAAAAAGAAGAAAAGAAACAAAGAGCTGTGTCACAAACTTTTTCAGAGCCTTTTGGCCAACGTAATCCAGGGCCACCGCAAAAGAAGCATGCCGGGTCTACATAATCTCGGCCCGGCGCCATGCTTTTTTTTTTTTTTTTCTTTTACTCTTTCAAACAAGCAAAACAAATTTCTCCTCCTAAAAAGAAAAAAAAAAAGAAACAAAGAGCTGTGTTACGAACTTTGCTCAGAATTAATAACAAAACCAGTAAAAATTTCTTAACAGCAAAAATCTGAATATCCGTAATTTTTCGTTAGTCATCCGTAATTCCGGGGCCGTAATGATTACGGAGATTCCGTTATGGTTGGCATCTGCACGTCCTTCGTAAGAAGCGGCTTCACAGCAGCTTCGATTCTCGAACGATCTCACAAACGCTGGAACACGTTCGCGTACATCGCAAATTACAAGAGGGAAAGTTCTTGGCGATGACGTCACAGCGATAGAGTACTCTCGCTCTCTCTCTCTTTCTCTCGTCCCATTTTTTAATTTACGCAGTACTTGTAAACGCTAGATGATGAATTACTATACATAGTTTACCATTTATTTTTAAAATTTCAGGATTACACTCAAATTTTCAGGATTTAGAACAAAAATAAGGACATTTCAGAATAAAAAAAATAAAAATCAGGAACTTCAGGACAACCCCGACCACTGCACTAGTGCTCCAGTCATCTCTGTGAACTCCTGTGCCCAACGTGAGATCTGCAGTGACATTTCAAAATGGAGGCGCAGTCGGAAATGTGGTCTTTGGTTGAAGAAAGAGCAGTGATAGGTTTTTTTATGGGCCAAGAACGTGCCCGCGGCCAAACTTCATCGGCCGCTCATCGTAGTTGATGGTGACAACGTAATATCTCGACAACACATGGCGAAATGGGGCCATTTGTTTCAATCTGGCATAGATGATGTGGGGAACCGACATTGCACACACAGTGGGCATCCAAGTTCGTCGAAGACAGAGATGAATACTACACGTGTTGTCGAAATGATTCAAGACGACAAAGGGTAACTTTGTGCCATATTGCATCCAAGCAGGGATTGACCTATGGCATTTTGTTCAATATCTTGTGGTGGATGTTTTGCAGTACACCAAAGTTTGTGCTGGATGGGTGCCACGTTCCTCATCTGTTGATCATAAAGCAGCACAAATGATGGCATGCTTGACGTTCCTGCATGCAGTGTTACGCTGAAGACGAACAGAGCTTTCTTCCCCATATTGTGACTGGGGACCAGATGTGGCTCCACCACTTTGCTCCCACCAGCAACAGAGCTTCCATGCAATGGAAACACACTGCTTTGCTGCTGAGGAGGAAGTTTAGAGTCACACCTGCTAGAAAAATTATGGCATCCATTTTCTGGGATTTCTAGGGTGTTTTTTTGGTGGACTCCTTAAAGCGTGGATGCACCATCAAGAAAAAAGCTCTTTTCACGTAGCTTCATGTAATGGCATTGTAAAATAAAAGTGGGAGAAGAAAATAAATAAAAGGTGCACTTCGGCTGTTTATCTTTTTAGTGATTTCATTTATTTCTCTGTTTTTAGTGATAACATTTATTTCTTTGTTTTTAGTGAACACCATCAACACTGATTGTGCCATGCTGAAAAAATTGCACGAGAGCATCCAGCAAAAACCAGTTTCTGCTGAGCGATGGTGTGATTTACCTTCATAATAACATGAGGCTGCACACCACCAACCCCACGAAGCACTTGCTCCACAAATTCCGGTGGGAGGTGTGGAAGCACCCCACCCACAGCCCGGACTTGGTTCCTAATGACTTTCACCTCTTTCCTGCACTGAAACAGCACCAGTCTGGTACTCGCTTCATAAGCGACGTGAAAACAGCTGCAACAAAGAGGCTACTACAGCACAGACATGAATATTTTTGGTCCAAGACGGACAAGCTAGTCTTGTGGTCCAACAAATGCCCGAGTCGTCATGGTGATTTTCTCAAGAAATAGTGCTGCACATCCTTTGTCACATCGTACAAACACTTCTTAGTTGGTGAGTTTTACTTTCTTTCCTCATATTATTAATTTTGTTTTGTCACAGGAACTAAAACTTTTACCAATCCTCTTACAGCTTGCACGTAAGCAGCTTCTAACATTTTAAAGAGCCATTTATTTAGTATCAATCCAATTCTCTAGCCAACCTCCTTCTTAATGAAAATATTTTTATGCAGTTGCTTTGCTGACCCTGTTTTCAATTTCTTATCAATTTTTCTGTGTCAACAATAATCACATTTCAGCAAGTAAAATATGTCAACTGCTTTGGAATCTTACCTATACAACACAATCAAAAGTTTTCAGAGCTCAACTTAGATCAGCAGATTTACACTTGTCTCAAGGTAACTGAGTCAAGGGTCATTTTGAAGTCAGTGAGGTGAATATATATATAAATTTTGATTCACCTCACAAAACTGAGAAGCTGCTCGAGTAAAAGAACGGTGGTGCCTCTAACCTCTCCTGAAGCCACGTTGACCTTCATTCAGCCGATTTTCCAGCAAATTCCTGAACTTCTTATTCAATGTGTTTTAATACTCTCTGCAACAAATACTAATCAAGGAGATGCAATAGTAATTACCATAATCTCCATCATACAATCCCAGATTATCGGGTGAAAAAGTTTTAAATTTACTCTCTGTGGATAATATACTGATTTAAAAAAAGCCTTGTTTTTGCATCACTTTGATCTTTAAAAAATCCAGGTGGTATAACTGAAAAAGTACCAAATATGCTTTAACAACAGAAAAAAGTACCATATATACTCGCGTATAAGTCGACCCCCCCACTTTCAGAGGAAAAAATCGTAAGAAATCGGAAACTTGCATATAAGTCGATCCCCCCACTTTCAGAGGAAAAAATCGTAAGAAATCGGAAACTCGCGTATAAGTCGATCCTGGAATGAGAAAAAAAGATTTCAATGAATTTATTCAAAAACATTTGAAAACGAAAAAAATTATATATATAATACTAAATTTAATTTGCATACCCAAAAACTTCATCAGAACCCTTAAAAATCCGATTCCGAGTCAGACTCGCAAAACAGTTCAAAAAAAGTCTTTCTCCGCCATCGGCGCGTCATCATAAACATCAGTATTCCCATCTATGCCTGTGTCATCAGAATCATTGTCATCATCACTCATAAAAATCTCATCATCCTCTGTGCCATCAAGTTTGTTACTAATGCAACATTTCTTGAATGATTTCACGACCATTTCCGCAGGTATCGCATCCCAAGCATCCTTGACCCATTGCGCAATCAAAACGATATCCGGCTTCTTCAGATTTCCGCCCTTGGTTTCAGTCGGCAAATCGGAACTTATCCAATCTGCCCAATACCTCCACACATTGTCCTTGAAGGGCTTATTAAGGCAGACTTCTAGTGGTTGAAGAACAGATGTCAACCCACCTGGGATGACAGCAAGAGTTGTTTTTTAATTTTCTGCAGTTTTTTTCACTTCTGCACAACGGTGTGCAACAAACATATCCCACACCAAAAGAGAAGGTTTCCTCAAAAGTGCACCTGGCCTTTTGTTCCACACATTCTTTAACCAGTCAATTGTTCCGGATTCGTTCATCCATCCTTTTTCATGGGCACGAACGAGCACACCAGACGGAAAGACAACGCTTTTCGGCAGAGTTTTGCGTTTGAAAATAATTACCAGAAGTAGCTTACTGCTGTCGGCCAAACAGGAAAGAACAACCGTGAAACTGGATTTTTTGTGGCCAATTGATCAAGATATTTTTTTCGCCCTTTTGGTTCACCGTCTTATTTCCAGGAAGGTCGAAACACATGGCGGTTTCATCCATATTTCCTATTTGGGAAAGTTCAAAAGCAATCTCTTTTCTCTTTTGAATTACGTACTTTTGAAATTCCATTATCTTTGCTTTGAGGTCACGAGGTAACTTTTGTGCAATTTTGGGCGCTGGCGTAGACAAAACCCATAGCGGTTCATGAACCTTGTGCACCAACCTGGTGAGCCACGAAAAGTGTTATTTGCGGCTGCAAACTTTTCATCTTTTGCGAGCTTCATTGCTCGCAAACGTATACCAGTTCACATTACAATGTAACCATTTTGTCTGCAGCCCACAATCCAATCATTCAAGACACTTTCCAGCTCTGGGAAAGATGCCGTTCCACGGCGCAGCGCCTTTTGCGATTTTGGGATTTTCACCAAGTCCGGTTTTTTTTTTACGCCAATCTCGAATCAGTTTTTCGTTAATGCCAAATTGACGTGAAGCAGCACAGTTGTTAGTATTTTCTGCAAAAGAAACCACTTTCAACTTGAATCCTGTGTTATAGGACATCCGTTTCTTTACACAATCCGTGTCACCCATAATAGGAGAAGCGAGACACGTGCGATTAAGAACAAGCAACACCTAACACTGGCTGTCGCACGGCTCCGTTACCAAAGAAAAACGCTTCGTGCGATATTCTTTGCCGTTACGTCGAAGATCAGTGCAATCAACTGGTAGTCGGAAGGGCGGAGCTTTCTATGCGCGGCCGTGACTGCGCTGTGGATACGCAAAGCCAGGAGAGAGACTTCTCAAAGCGCGGAGAAATTCTTAGGTTTGCGATTTCGTAATTCTACCACATCGGCGTTTTTTCTTTCTTTCTTTCTTTTTTTTTCTTTCGGAGGGTTGCGATTTCGTAATTAATACCGCATCAGCATTTTTTTTTTTTTTTTTTTGGAATGGATTGCTTTTTGCCTCACGGGAAGAACTTTTGGACTTACGATTTTTTTAGACCCCGCGTATAAGTCGATCCCATTACTTTGAAGCTCTCATTTTGTCCCAAATTTCTCGACTTACATGCGAGTATATACGGTAATTGAATACAAAGATACAGGTCTGAAAATGGAATTTTTTATTTTTTATTTTTTTACTTGTCAGCATTTTGACAGAACATATGATACAATAAAGGCACTCACAGAACATTATGTGCTGTGGAAAGCTCAGCATCATGCACATTCATGGGTGCTGGTGCTACTGAGCTTCCCACAGAACATAATTGTTGTGATGGTGAACCCTTCCCGAATCTCATTCATCGGGGTTTTTTTTTAAACTCTTTAAAGCTTTTGTTCACTCTTCAGTTGAACATTTTCACAGATTTAAGTTGTCTGTAATTTCTACAGATTTTTCGATCTAACTAAGGTAATGCTGAAAAAAACTATGAATGTTTGCTCTTTATTCCCTTATAATAAAAAATCTACAAATTTTTGCCTATAGTTACTTTATTTAATAATACAGGGTGATTCATAAAGAAGTAATACAGTTTCAATGCACTATAAAACAAGAACAACGTAAGATGTTTTATGTTACCTGTAACAGAATTGTAGGGGAATGTTTCAAGTTTTTTTTAGAGACAGTCACAGATGTTCTATGTGTGCACCCCTAGTCACATGACACACATCGAGCCGGTAATCCATTTCCACCCAAACGCGGGGTAAGATATCTGAATCAAGTGCAGTGATGGTGGCTGTGATAGGCTGTTCCAGCTCCGTTGTAACAGCGTATCACAGCCACTATTAACAGGAAAGGAGATGGGTCAACAGGAAGGGGACGGACACCTTGTCCTTTACGTACTGAAGTACAAGATATCAGCAAAATTGTCATTTTCAAAATGGTGCTGCATTTCGGCACAAAATGCAAAGCGCTTTGTCTTGTCAAGGTCAGTGAGATTTTGCAACATCTGCACTTTGTATGAATCATTTTCAGCTTCTTTCTCAAAATTCACTTCCCTCAGTAGTGGGACACAAACTTCATGAATTGTGTCCCGCTACTGAGGGAAGTGCCTAACGGTTCGCAGTTGTGGTCCGTGTCTTCAACTGTTACTGTTTTTTTACAGCATCTGGAAACTGTATACTTCTTTATGAATCACCCCGTATTATTCCCCCCCCCCTTACTTTTTTGGACTACTGGGTAATCCTGTAAATCATAACTTTTCTGTCTGAAATTACCACTCAGTATCAACATCACAGGTGTGAACTATACAGTGATTCCCCCCCCCCTACATTTCACAGCCTATTGATTATATGAATTTTTTTCTAAAAGTCATGGCCTGTGGATTATACACCACCACAGATTATGTGGAAAAAATACAGTACTACAAATCTTCCTGTTCCCTTTCTTGTAAACTAGCATCGACATCAGCTTTTCACAACCTTCAGGAATCCAGCCAACTTTTTCCATGCCACATAAACTCAGACCATCTAGCATTCTGTTATGTTTAAGTAATCCCAGACTATTATTAACTATATGTCAACAAAATAGTTTCCATAACATCTACTGTTTCGCACGTTACTAGAAATTCAAGCACGGGAAAAACCGTCCATATAATAAAAAAATGTATTTCAATTTGTCACTAATATTCCTTTTTGATGTTCCTTATAATAGTTTAGAATTTTATTATATGAAGATTACAAATTTATATGAAAAAATGTTTTTATATGTACAGTCATATGCATTATAAGTTGTCAAAGTCTTCCAATACGTAGAGACAATATGAATTAAATGATTAACATTATTCCAGTTTTTTAACTCATGATTCATGAAATTAATACAATAGAAAAGAACTTTTGAACCTCTTGATTATGATGCGTTGAATCAGTAATAAGCCATCTTGTTATCGAAGAAGGCACGATTTTTCTTTCCTGTGGTATCAGCTTCCAAGTTGAACTTCGATCTTATAATTTCTTATTATAGATGATGGTTGCATGTTTCGTTTTCCGTGGCTCGATATCCCAAACTAGTTTCAATTCCTTCTTTTTGGAATCATCTTCAGTGGGTATTATGATCTACTTCTCATACACGTTGTATTTCGGCCACTTACATCGATTTTACTGGCGGCGTCCGACATTCCACGGCAGTTGTACTCTTGTGCATGCTATTTTTGGTATTAATGCTCATTCTTAGTCGTGTTTTGATATAATTGGATGATATGAATTTCTGATTCTAAATTAATTGGTGTTGCCATTTGTTTGTTGAAAACAATTAATAAGGTCTTTTATCATATTTTTTAGCATTATTTTCTTTTTCGATAAAATATTTCCAAGCGTACGGTAGACTCATTGGATCATTATTATTACAATTTATTTCTTTAGTTTTTTCAATTATTACTGCTTCTGAGGTTAATATTTAATTTTTAGTTTTATGTGAGGTTATTAATTTTGCATCATACCAAACAGGATAAGCTTCATTTTCAATACAATGATTTATTAATGATGTTTTGTTTTCTTTTTTATTCCAGTTGGATATATGTTCTTTTAACCTGGTCTTAAACCTTCTTTTTGTACTTCCTATGTACACTTTATTTCTTTCATTTCTTTCTATTTCTGTATAATATTTTGTTGGTATAGAATATACTCCGGCTTTATCAAGCATTGATCTTCTTTCATTTCCTGTAGTTAATATAGTTTCGTTATCTATGACGGTTTCTGCTAATATCATTTTTTCTTTAACGCATTCCTTCTTTAGGATATTTGTTATTGGAGGAATGTAGGGAATTTTACCAGCAAATTTTATTTCATTTTTTTTTGTCTATTTTTACATTCATTTAAAGATTTCTTTGTATTTTCAAGTATATCATCTATGATCTTTTTCTTGTATCCAAATTTCATAGCAGTTCTTTTTATCCAGTTAATCTCTATCTTTTCTTTGTGTTTATTACAGGAATGGGTTAATGCTCTTCTTATGTAAAATTGAAGTACTGCCCTTTTATATTTCCAAGGATGATTTGAATCAATCGGAATTATTGTTGGAGTATAAGTTGGTTTTCGATATACTTCGTATTCAATCATATTATTTCGCCTGAATAAAGAAATGTCTAAATAGTGTAGTTGTCTGTTAACTTCTTTTCCCATAGTAACTTGTATTGTAGGATAAAAACTATTGTATTTTTTTACAAATGTTTCAAGTTCTTTTTCAGATTGCTTCCAGAAGATAAGGATATCGTCAACGTATCTTAAGTATAGTATTAGTTGTTTTTGATTGAATGAATCCAAGAGTTTATTTTCTATGTCTTGTAATATTATTTCAGCAAGAAGTCCCGAAATTGGTGATCCCATTGGTGCACCTTGTTTTTGTCGGTATATTTTTTTATTATATGTGAAGTAGTTATTATCAGCTACTAGTTTCAATGCCTGGATAATACTAATTCTTTGTGCTTCAGGTATTTTTTCATCTTTTAACTTCTGATCTAATAATTGAATTGCTTCATAAACAAGAGTATTTGGATATAGGGAAACAATATCTAGACTGATCATCAGAAAATCGGTTGTTTTTAGTTCTTTAACTTTTTTAATCACTTCAATTGAGTTGTTAATTGTATAAATATGTTGAAAGTAATATTGTTTTAAATGTTTAAATAGTTCTTTTTCAAGGAGAATAGTTGGAGCCGTTGTTTTATTTACTATTGGTCTTAATGGTTCTTCTTTTTTATGCGTTTTGATTTTGCTGAATATGCTTGGAATAGATGCTCCAACGGGCGGAATGGCTTTGTTTTTAATATTATCAGGCAAATGTCCATGGTTTTTTATATAAGCCATTTTTCTTAGAATTGTATCTGTTGGGTCAAGTGTAGTTTCTTCATTATCCAATTCTTCTATAGCCTTTTTTATTTTTATATCATAATCATCTTTGTCTAATATAATAATTTGTTTGACTTTATCAGCGCTTACGCATTTAATTGCTGGGTTGTTCTTGAGGTTCATTAGCTCTTGTCTCTCATATTTTATAGCTGGTATTTGTTCTTCTTTTTCTTTTTCTTTGTTATTGATTGCTCTTAATATTTTAAATCTTGTAGGGTTTTGTCTTTTATTTGGTAGTTTCTTGATAACGTCTTCTATATATGGGATTATTATCTCGGCTTTCGGAATTTTTTGTTTACATGCATATCTCATTCCTCTATTGAGTGCTTTAACTTGTAGATATGTAAAATTCTAAACTATTATAAGGAACATCAAAAAGGAATATTAGTGACAAGTTGAAATAATTTTTTTTATTATATGGACGTTTTTTCCCGTGCTTGAACTTCTAGTAACGTGCGAAACAGTAGATGATATGGAAACTATTTTGTTGACATATAGTTAATAATTTTTGAAACCACGTAATGATTTTGACAAATGTTGAATTAATATAATCCCAGACTAATTGCACCATAATCAGGAGTTTTACCATGTTTCAGGAACAAAACATAGTATCTCCTACTTCACGAGCCCTTACAATTCTCCAAATCATTGTCGCTACCATCTCATGGCATTACTGACCTGTCCATGGTCTATGGATTTTCATTCAACAGGTTCTGGCCGTACTCTCTCCATCTGTTAAACATATGCTCTGCTAATAAAAGAAGCTTCCCATCTTTGTCAAAAGACAAATTACTTGGCAGAGATAAATCACCCTTAGGATTAATAAGACACAAAATCACTTTTAGGGCATTTTTGAAGTTTTCTTTTCTTAATTCCCAAAATCTGCAAATGCCTTCATTTTACATCTGTAACATATATAAGCCTGTGGCCTAAAATTTCATGATTCCTAAACAATCTTTTCCTTTCCCTTCACAACTTCACTTACTTCTGTTTCCACTAAGGAGATCCTGACTTTCCGTCTTATACAACTGCTATACCATAAGTTTTGCTTACAGCACAAATAAACCATCTTTCATACCTGTTCCAATAAACATCAATGGAAATTCCAAATAAAATTGGCCAGTGCTATTCACCACCACATGACTGATTCTTATGAAAAACAATTTTCAAAGTAGAACATATGGAATTTCTTAAAGTTTCCATTTCTTATTCTTGATAGATCTGCAATATTAATTTTTGAAATGATGGCAATTTTTCATGTACAGTTGGATTTTTGTTTTTCTTTCAGGTAAAAAAAAAAAAGCACAAAAAAGTATGAAATTTTGTAAAACAAGGCTTTTTTTTTTAATAAAAAGGGAGGGGGGGGGGAGGGGGAGATACAACTTTCTCTGTTAATTTAAACTACATATATACCAGAAGTGCCATTCTTCAACAATTTTTCTCATTGGACCAGACGGTGGATCTTTTCACTCACTCACTCTGTGGCAGCAGAAGAACTAACATGGATAACGCTTCCTGAGGACGGCCAGGGCGGTGGTGAAAGCGCTAGAGGCGATCTGTGTGGGGAAAGCAGAAGTGTGGTAGGCACATGTTGTGTGCATTGAGTTGAAGCGAGGGGCACGAATGGAATGGAATAGCATAGACAGCAATAACTACTGTTTCATTGTAAATAAGTTTTTAAGGGTTTTGGTTACAATTGGTTTATGTAGTTTGGTTTTGAGTATTAGATGTCAATGTGAATTTTCGTGTATGTTAGTGGATCGTTAAAAGAATTCTGGTTTGATAAGTTACCTGTGTTGCATGAGTTTGGTTTATATGTTGGTAGAGGAGTTTTTAAATGAATTTAAAACGTAAACATATAAAACGAGCGAAACACACAGTCACGTACGGTAAAAAGTTTGTTTAGCGGTAGCTTTCGGTCATCCTACGACCTTGATCACCTGCGATCAACTGGATGGGCTGGTTGCCAGAACTACAATTTGAAGTTGGGGTGTTGGAAATGTTGCCAGATTTTAGAAGAGAGATCCAAATAAATGGGATTTGGTGAAGGGTCTCTGAATTGCAGTTTTTGGTGAAAAAATTTCAATGCTCTTTTGGAAATGCAGAGATGCCTTGTTGATGAATGGGGCAACTTTTTTGGTTTCTTTCCAAATGGGAACTGCAGAGGTGTCTTCAAAGGTTAGTGAAGATAAAGCTGTCTTTGGAAGACTATTGGAAACATCTTTTTTGTGTTCACCAAGTCTTGTTTTGATGCTTCAGTATGTGCTTCCGATATACACTGAGAGACCAGAGGAAGTTGAAATGGGAATAGCATAAACTCCAGGGCTGTCCAACGGTGAGACAGGATCCCTGTCTTTAAGCAGGCACATTATTGTAGAAGAAAAGTTTACACATCTTATAAGAGAAGGATCCATGGAAAGGGATGGAACCAATGAATGGTGGTTTTTCCATTATTATTGGTGAGAGAGCAGACAGATTTTTCAAAAAATGTTTTCGAAGTCACGGAGAACTACAGTATTATTGCAAAATGCTTCGAGTCGCTTATTTTGCTCGGCTACACGTGAGTAATAAAACAATGGCGAAATGAGATTACCACACTGAGCTGAAACCAACAGCAAACCCCAAACCTGACGTGCAGGGAAATGTTTAAAAGTGCTAGCCTTAAAAGGTAAGCTACTAATTATCATTACTTCATGACAGAGGCTAAGCTACGATCGCTATTTTCACAAAATACGATGAATTAACCTAAAACGTGCGAGAAAATTAGTGTCCCGTCGCAAAATGACGCCAGACATTTAAATATCACAGAGGCGATTGTGTTCCGAAATTTCCGAAAATTTGAACTCTCGTAGTCCAGGGGAAAAATTTAAATTCCGCCACTAATTTGTGGGTAAAATTATTCCGTCATACGACAGAAACTCCGTCATCCATTGTTCGGTCTGACGGTGTCGTGACGATTCGTAGCGTGTCAGTTCGTCCACTACGATGATTTGTAGCGTTCAGTTTGTCCACTACGATGATTCGTAGCACGCCACTTCGTCCACTATGATGATTCGCAGCGCGTCAGTTCATCGACAAAAGAGGCTAAATTTCTTTAGCATTTTGCTACAACTTTTTCCTTCATTTTAGCATTTTTGCTACAGCATTTTTTTGGCCCAGCTTAAACTCTGCTTCAAGAAATGTTATGCCTGTTTCAGACTAAATGTGTTTGGCAAATAAATGTATCAACATTGGAATGGAAATTTGTGACAGCTGTAGGAAACACCTAAAGTAATGGAAGATGAAGAAAATGAAAGTAACATTGCTGGCCCTAAGGATGATATAGACTTTTATCATTTCAGACATTGTAATAGATTCTTTGAATAAAGCTCATATTGAGAATTGACTTCCTAGTTTCTTAATTAAGTTACTAATCAAAAACAACTATTATGGGAATTTTACTAGGAATTTTTTTTATTTAAATTGCAAATTTTCAGAGAAAACTCTTCTCCTTCTTCAGGTTGTCTTTTTTTTTTTTTGTCACTTATTCCCGTCACTATCGCGGTTACAGTTAACCTTGAAGGTTATGGTTAGTTTTCATCAAATCCTGCCAGATGTTAGGTAGGGAAAATCCTTTGCAGTCATTGATGATGGAATTTTGATTTTTCTCAATCTCGAAAAAAAAAAAAATTTAGCTTAGAAAGCTAAAAGAAGGAATAGAGATTGAGAAAAATCAAATTTCCATCATCAATGCCTGCAAAGGATTTTCCCTGCCTAACATCTGGCAGGATTTGATGAAAACTAACCATAACCTTCAAGGTTAACTGTAACCGTCAAGGTTAACCGTAACCGCAATAATGACGGGAATGAGTGACAAAAAAAAAAGACAGCCTGAAGAAGGAGAAGAGTTTTCTCCGAAAATTTGCAATTTAAATAAAAAAAATTCCTAGTAAAATTCCCATAATAGTTGTTTTTGATTAGTAATTGTAATAGATGTTTTTAGTCTGTAAGCTCAGACTACTTAAGTGGGTATCACTGTTACCTCAAAGAGAGTTCCCTGTTGTAAAGAAATCATTGCATAGCCTAACATATTGTAAAAGTAAATTAAAAGAAAAGAACAGCTGCTTATTATTGGGTTGGTGCGAATGAAATGTCCAGCAGTAATGAGCAGTAGAGACAGGCCCCCACCACAGCGGAATGGAACCACCCACAGATGTTGCAAGTATTGCGTCACAGAGTTACTATAAATGGCTAGCACGTGTGTGGAGAACAAGGTTCAGGCATGGTTTGTTTGGACGTAACGAGGCTTGCAAATGAAACATGTGGATGCCGGATTTTAGAGTCATCTTCTTGTATGAATTTAAACTGGGCCGTTCTGCAGGAATTGCCGCTCGAAATGTTAAAGCATTAGGGGAGAATACAGCCAACGAACGAACCATTCGACGATGGTTTGTGAAGTTTCCAAGCGGAGATGCGGACCTGCAAAACAAAGCAAGTGGTCACCGACCTGTTGCTGTTTCCGACGATGTTCTGTTACGTGCGGTTGAAGCGGACCCACGAAAACATGTCCTGAGATAGCGGCAGAGGTAGGGGTCTACCGCACGACAGTTGTTCGGCGTCTGACTGCGCTGGGTAAGGTCAAAAAACTGGACATGTGGCTGCCACATGAGTTGACAACTGCCAACAAGACTAAGCGGTTGGAAGTCTACACATTTCTGCTAACCAAGAATAAACAGGAACCTTTACTGCATCAAATTCTCACCTGCAACAAGAAGTGGGCCCTTTGTGATAATCAGAAACAATCTGCACAATGGTTAAGCAAGGCACAGCCTGCTAGACGGCATTCTAAGCCACCCCTATACATCAAGAAGATGATGCTCCTTGTCAGGTGGTCCACAGCCGGGATAATTCATTGGATTGCAGTTTCTTGGCAAGAGCATACATGAGACCGGCCGATGACAAAAAAAGCTGAACTTTTTAACTGGGTGGAAAATTGGGAAACGCGAGCGCGCGGTGTGGGCAGATTCAAATGCAGCATATACAATATTTAAGACTGCACAAGCCATATGGATTTATTTTCTGTAAATTATGTAAGTAAATATTAAAGTGAAGCACATTATTATATTCACAATAAAAAAAGTAGGGAATTAAGGACAAAATAAAATGAAATATTTTAAAAAATTAGATTTAAAACGGGCCATCTTGAGGTGAAAAGTATTTGTCAAGGAAAGTTTGTGCATGTAGTCAAGCAACTTTTTAGAAACTTGCAAGAATTAGAAACATATATCCACAGATTAGTTTTGGTCAAACATCATAGTACAAGAGATAAGTCAGTCTTGTTGGCTTAGTAGCACTCTAATGTACCAAATTTTTCAGAAATGAAATGTCTCTCAAGAGTCATGTGTGTGGAAATAAGTTAAATTCACAGATTCTTACTAAATGATAATTGGAATATGTATTGTAATATATATTTGAATATGTACAAATGTAAAAAAACATGACTAGAAGTTATGGTTTTTAAACAGGTTGCTTCAAAGATATTTTGCCCTTTTTTTTGTACTTGCTTGCACAACAATTCGAATTTCCTCTTCTGAGCAAGCCTGGCTTTCTTCTCAGCAAGCTGCACGGCCATATTTATTTTACATTGACTCTGCAGCTGAACAGCATCCATTGCTAACTTTTTCTTTTTGCTGATGATTCCTTTTCTCTTCCTCTCAATTTCTTTGGTATAACTTGTTTTTGATGTCCTAAGATTTTGGCAGAGGTTGGCATCAACTGCTTCTTGCAAAAAAATTTCTTTACTGAAGAAATTAACTGCAGACTTACCCTGTGCTTTAAGTTCATACTACACAGTTTGTATAGCTGAATAGGTTTCAATGTTCATTCTTCCTGATTTTATATCTATGATTTCAACCATCATGCTGAAAGAACTTTCAACCTGTGGACAATGAAAGCATGGTATCAAGGATTTTACTATTTTAGGTAACATAGTGTACTTGTAGAGGTTAAACATCTTTGCCCACCATGCATCAATTTTTACAGTTTCCAACTTCATCAACAGGAGATGGAAGTCATGAATCAAACTGATACTGGTGAATTTCTAGAGCATAGCTTTCCATTTCCTCTGAATTCAATATATTTGAAAGGAACTGTGGAAGTTTTTCAGTCTTTTTAAAGTTAGATTATGTCCCCTTGTAAAAGGATTAATAGCTGATATGTACATTAAAAGATCACTACATAATGGTAGTGTCTTTTGCATGTATTTTGCACGCTGAATATACGCTTCAGCAGCCTGGCTTAAAAAATTTTCCCCACAATGTAATTTGATTTGCTTTTCAAAATAATGTTCCTGGTCCAAGAATCTTTCACAGGTTTGCCTTATTAAATCTTTCACAGGTTTGCCTTTCAGTATCTCTTGATTTAAGAAACAAGCTAAGAAATCCAAGAATAGTTGCTTCTGCTCATCAAAAACTTTATGAATTAATGGCTCCTTTGTATGAAATAAGCATACATATTTTTTTCAAAAGAGGTAGAGCTGCAGCATAAAAATTTTATATAAGCAAGGTTTTCTTTGAGCTTTCAAATAATTTTGCAACAATTCTAGATTTCCGTTTTCTTCCATCTTCTGTTAGATTTTTTTCCATAATTTCTTCCAAAGCTCCTGGAATTTTAACTTTTTCTTTCTTTACATATTTTGTTTATGACATCCATGTATATTCGTCTTTCATCAGGCTGCACAAATCCATAATACAGGAGCAAAAGGGCATCATGGATATGTAAACTGTTTAATGCCACATGATAGAATGACAACCACCTGTGTTGCACCATGTTCTTAATTTCAGTGGATTTTAGCCCTATAATTTCACAAATTTCAGCAAGGGCTTCACGTTGATTTGCCGACCATTTAAAGTCATTGAAGAAGTCGATAAAGTATTTCTCAATGTAACCTTAAAATGGCTTGTAAAATTTTTTACTTGCATTGTGAATATGGCGACATGAATCCCCATTAATGTCAAGCAAGTGGGGAGATTTTCTCTGCCAAATTCTTGTTTTTAACTGTTTTTGGGCTTCTCAGGACACATTCTTTTCACTTAGCTTTCAAACAAGCAAAACAAATTCCTCCTCCTCAGAAAGAAAAAGAAAAAAAAAATGGAAAACTGCGTCACAAACTTTGTTTAGAGGCTTCGGGCCGACGTAATACTGGCCTGGAGCTGTGCTTTTTTCCCACTTAGCTTTCAAACATGCAAAACACATTCTTCCTTAGGAAAAAAAGAAAGAAAGGAAATAAACAGGATGGCGTCACAAACTTTGTTCCGAGGCTTCGGGCCGACGTTATCCTAGCCGGGCGCTGTGCTTTCTTTCCACTAAGTTTTCAAACAAGCAAAACACATTCCTCCTCCTTAGAAAAAAACAAAGAGTTGTGTCACAAACTTGGTTCAGAGGCATCGGGACAATGCAATTCTGGGCCAGAGTGAAAGAAGCACGTCCGAGCCAACGTAATTCCGGATCACGGCAAAAACGCACGCCAGGCCTACGTAATCCCAGTGTGGCGCTGAGCTTCCTTTCCACTTAGCTTTCAAACAAGCAAAACAAATTCCTCCTCAGAAAAAAAAAAAAAAAAAAAAACGAATGCTGCGTCACAAACTTTGTTTAGAGGCTTTGGGCCGACGTAATGTTGGCCGGGCGCAGTGCTTTCTTTCCACTAAGTTTTCAAACAAGCAAAACACATTCCTCCTCCTTAGAAAAAAACCCAAAGAGGTGCGTCATGAACTTGGTTCAGAGGCATTGGGCGGACGCAAGTCCGGGCCACAGCAAAAGAAGCACGTCCGAGCCAACGTAATTCCGGTTCACGGCAAAAAGAAGCATGCCAGGCCTACGTAATCCCGGCGCGGCGCCATGCTTCCTTTCCACTTGGCTATCAAAGAATCAAAACAAATTCCTTCTCTTCGGGGGGGGGGGAGAAAGAATTTAAGAAAAGAAAGCTGCGTCACGAACTTTATTCAGTTGCTTCAGGCCGATGTAATCCCGGGCCACAGCGAAAGAAGCACGCAGGGCTTACGCAATCCTGACGCTATGCTTTTTTTTTTTTTTTTTTTCCACACTTCCAAACAAGCAAAACAAATTCTGCCACCTCAGAAAAAAAAAAAAAGAAAGGAAAGATACAAAGGGCTGTGTTACGAACTTTGTTCAGAGGCTTTTACATCGATTATTTACAAAACCATTAAAACTTTCTTAATAAGAGAGAAAATCTGAATATCCATAATTTTTTGTTAGTCACCCATAATCCCGGGGGAAATCCGTAATAATTACGGAGATTCATAATTTTTGGCATCCTCCGTAGGAAGAGGTTTCACGATAGCTTCAATTCTCGAACGATCTCAGAAAAGCGGGAACGCATTCGTATACATCGCAAATTACAAAAGAGTTCCTGGCGACGACGTCGCGGATAGAACGCAGAGTGGCAATTTCCCGCAAGACACAGAATGGCTGTTCTCCTCGTGGTCTGCGGCAGTTTCCCTAAAGCACGAAGTAGGCGGAGCTTCCACCCTTCGCGCTGTGATGCTCAAGCGACTGGCATCACATCTATTGTTGACAGCAGTAAACGAATCGAGTTCCTGACTCCACCCTCCAACATTTCTTCTTGCCCCCAGCGCCTGCTCCAAAAACAACGCTTTCAGCTAGAAAGCACTTAGTTCTTTTACTCCACAAAAGCGGATTCGCGGAATTCCGCGTTTTCATGGATTTTTCTATACAACGACGATCCCCCCCCCCCTAAAAAATTCTTAAAAATTTCTCCTCATTTTGCAATGACCTCAAGGGCGACCAAAATGATGCCGAAAAATGCGGAAGAATCTCATGTATGCAAGAGGTCAAACCATCACTGCAGAACGTTATTGTGCTGAATTACACCAGATGCACCGGAAATTGCTACAAAACAAATGGCTTTGGTCAACAGACATAATGTTCTTCTGCTCCAAGACAATGCCCGTTATCATTATCTGACACTAAGAGCCTTGGGCTATGTAGCACTGCCTCAGCCTGCCTATTCACCGGACTTGTCTGTGACAGACTATCCATCATCTGTTTCGTCGCCTGGATCACTTCCTGTCCGGGAAACAGTTCGTGACAGACAAGGAGGTTCAACGTGCAGTTCATGACTTCTTCGGGTCCCAGCCACAAGACTTTTTTCGTTCCGGGATCATGGCCTTGACATGCAGATGGCAAACTACGTGTCGATGCCGAAGGGGATTTCTTTGCCTAGGTAAGTTGCCCTACTTTTCCGTTCTCTCCGTCCACGTGCGCTGGTCATTTGACGGACATTTCATTCACACCGACCCAACACTTATGATTTTTTTTATTGATTTTTTCCAGATCTTACCATAAAAATATGCATGGTAAAGGAGCTTTATTGTAAATCACTTGTTCTACATTTAAATTAAACCCAATTTTTGGGGAGGCTTTTTAAAGACACCCATGCAATTAAAAATCTATTCAAATATAACTGTACAGTTAAAACTATGAGATTCTCACACACACAGTTTCAAGTTCTGGACACCAAAATTGGTATATAATTTTAAAATTCAAGAATTCTAACTAAGATGGTATAGTAAGTATACACAGTCGTATCAGAATAATACACTGGCATGCAAAAATTAAGGACGAGACGGTTTTTCGAATGTAATGTCGTGCAGAACTGCTCCACATCGACTCAAATCATACCATAAGATCCCCAAGATGTAAGAATATGGGACAAGTGAGCAAAACCGTCAAAACAAAGAATCCAAATGATACAAAGGCACTTTATTGAAAAGGTACCTTCCAGCACAACTGAACAGAAGATAGAAACGTCCATGTGACAGGCCACTGCCAAGAAAAATCCAGTCTTTAGTAGGGGTTATGATCACCCCTGACTGCGTTGCAGGATTTACAACGTCTGTCCATGCTGAGGACGAGGTTGTCAAGGAGCTGTTGAGGCATTGCGGCCCATTCCTCTTGTAGCGGCCATCACAGCTGCGGAATCGTTGCTGGCGGCTGGTGACGTGCTGCCAAGCGTCTCCCGAGAAGGTCCACACGTGTTCGATTGGATTTAGGTACAGGGACCTAGCGGGCCAATACATAAGTGAATATCTTCACTCTCCAACAGCTCTGCGACAACCACTGTACGATGAGGTGTAGCATTGTCGTCTATAAAGAGGAACTCAGGACCCACAACACCTCTAAACAGACGCACGTGAGGCAGGAGAACCTCGGTACAATAGTGGACACCAATGACTGAACCTCCTTGGAAGATGTGGTCAGTACGGCTAACAAGCATGATACCACCCCAAACGAGAACTCTGCCACCTCCAAACCGGTCCCTTTCGATGATGTTGGAGGTGTGACTGCGTGTTCCCTGCTCTCTCCAGATCTGTATACGTCCAGAATCACTCGTCAGACTAAATCGGCTCTCATCCATAAAGAGAACTCGACTCCATTGCTGATGTGTCCAGTTCTTGTGTTCCTGGCACCACAGAAACCACCGTCTCCGATGAGCAGGTGTTAATGGCACACACTGTACAGGTCGTTGTGCAAATAGACCACCTTTGTGCTGCCTCCTGGCCACGGTAAAACGCGATAACGGATGTCCAGTTGTCTGTTGCACGTGCCTTGCAATTTCTCCCGCTGTCTGCCGTCTGTCTCTTCTCACCTGTAGGACAATATACCGGTCGTCCGCCACCGTGGTTGCTCGTGGACGACCACTGCTAAACTCTCAGATAGCTGTTCCTGTTGTTTGAAATACTCTCCAAGCTCGTGAAATGATGCTGTGAGCGATCCCGAACTCCTCAGCCACACTAGTCACACTTCGGCCATCTTCCAACTTCCCAATGACACGACCTCGGGTAAAGTCATCCAGATGTCATCTATCGGATTGCCTGTTGGCCATATCACACGGTGGCAGCAACTCAACGTCGTTCAAATCGATGTACACCATGCAATAGCTTTAACCGAATTGCTGAGCGTACGCCGCCCGTGTGCTTTATACCCTTTCGACCCCCCCCCAGGTCATGCTACATATATGCGCATGCCCTACCATACCGGACCCTACTCTATCTCCTGAGTGGTCTTTCGGTCCATTCTGCCTGCTCGTTCCACTGTTATGCTAATTTCTCTTCTTCGTCCTTAATTTTTGCACACCAGTGTATGACCACCTACCTAATAATGGGAATAACCACCCTTGACCTGGATGACAGCGGTGAGACAGGCATGGATGTAATGAGGCCCTGGAAGGTTGCCAGAGGCCCTCCGGACAGCAGCAGAGCATGGTGGTCCCGATGATGACGTGGTTGTGGGTCGGCACTTCCGACCTATTGATCCAAATAGTTCCAGAAGTGCTCTATGGTATTGAGGTCGGGCGATTTTACCGGCCAAGGGAGAACAGAGACATCGCTATGATGCTCCTGGAACCAATCACGCACCCTCTTAGCAACATGGCAGGGCGCACTGTCCTGTTGGTAGACACCATCAGCACCAGGGTAAACATCCAACATGAAGGGATGCATGTGGTCAGCAAAGATGGACAGGTAGTCATTGGCATTCAGGAACCTATCCAGTGGTACCAGCGGTCCCAGGTCATACTAGGAAAACATCCCCCAGACATTCACACTGCCACAACCAACCTGGTACTTGACCGACATGCGTATCCAGGTGTTGGCTCTAGTGAGTCTGACGCCACATCCGCCATCGCCCATCACTTCTGAGGAGTAGAAACCTTGATTCGTCAGAGAAGACAACCTTTTTCCACTCTTCCACTGTTCAGTGATGGTAGTCCTATGCGAAATGCAGGCATCGTTGCCGATGGACCTGGGTAAACAAGGGTGCCTTGACGTAGCATCAACTCCGGAGACCCATGCGTAACAGGGTTCGCTCTACTGTTATCGGGAACAAGTACCTGGGGTGCCCCAGTGTTCATTTGTGTCGTCAATTGTTGCACTATTGTGCATCGATTGCCCCTTTACCAGTCGATGGAGGCGACGTTCTCTTCTGAGGTCGAAGGCCTTTGGAGCTCCACAGTTATGATGTCAGGAGGTACTTGGTGTGCCAGCGGTTCATTCTTGGTACACCTTTACAACAGCACCTTGCAAACAGCCCATGAAGCTTGCTGTTTCTGAGATGCTTCCACACTTGGGGTGGTAGCCGATGATCATTCCTTTTTGAATGTCCATCAAATCCCATTGTGCTCAAATAACGCACTATGGCACATCTGTCCTGGCTGGCCGCTTATATCTCCATGTGGTCAACCTTGTCACATGCACTGTGTGATGCACCTGAGTGGATGCACTGTGATTCCATGGGTGGTCATATTATTCTGACATCACCGTGTACATTTTATGCAAATCCCATGGATCAAATTTCAAAAGTTAAATAATATTGGATCATTTGACCTGGAATGAACCTTAACATAAACTGTTTCATTGTAAAAGAAATAAAAAAAAACTGATTTTTTTTTTTTTTTTTGTGAATTTATTCCTGGGCCTTTTTACAACTGTTTCAGTGGGTTTTTTTTTTTTTTTTTTTTTAGTTGTTTTTTTTTGTTTTTTTTTTGCAAGCTTCCTAAAACTGTTTGTCCTGATGTAAAGTTCAATTTCCCTCTTAGTTTTAGTACCATGCAAAAGACCGCCAGTGGTCTTTTCACATCTGTTTCTAACTTTGCCTTTTCAGACATAAGAATGAGCATTTCATCTTTTAAAATTTTCCTCTTTCCTCCCAAAACAAGACATTTACATTTCTGTTCTGCCAAGTACTGTGTATCTTCTTATTTAGCAGAAACTGAAGCACACTGGTTATCAACAATATTCTGGATGGCACCACAAAATAAAATGGATCATAAATCAATCATTGGCAGACATGAGAGGTTTCTTTTATGTCCTCAACTTTTACTTGTTTGTTAACTGAAAAACCCCATTGAACAATTGTCTGACCATGTCACAATATCAGAAGTTTCTTTACAAAAGAATTCAAAGTACAACACTTCTCTTTCAGCCAGGAAAATATCATGTCTTACAGTAGGAACATCAAAGTCTGAATTCTGATGCATACTGTTACAACTTCAACAGCAAGAAATTCCCAGAACTGAAACAAAATCATCTGACACTAGTTAATTTTAATTTGCTTATATTCACATAATTTCCAGCATTTTCTCCATTTTTGCAGCACAGTCCTTTTCAATCACTGACCATTTTCTTTGGATCCATACGTACTATGTTCCGAACTACTCAATACTCGATAGGGCACTTTTTTGCTATGTGACTGGGCACTGCAACATAATGACTACCTATGTCTAATATGAGAAGTCCATTTGTTTTCCACAAGTTTTTTTTTTTATTACAATAACAGTTGATATTTGGTAATTGTTTACATTAGTAAGGTCATACTTTAAAAAAAATGGAAGCATTTCTCTGGACTAAAACATGTCAGATTGCTAAAATCTCATATAGATATATATAAATGTCTAGGAAGCCATCGTTCTCTTTGTTGAGTTTTTCTTTTTTAAAGAAAAACTGTGGGGGGGGGGGGGATTCTTAATGTGCGTACCTATATCGCATGCTTTCTTGCATAGAATTATTGCATTCAGTGACAATCATAGGTGGCAGTTATTACACATAGCTTTCCCATTAATGCCTGTGATTTCAATTGTCAACATAGCTGCTAAGCTTACTTTTCATGGGTTTGGCTGAGTACTGCATCAGTACATTTTATTTCATAAAATACAAATTTTTAACTAAATACTCATAAAACTTACTTTCCCCACACATTTTCAGTATGTTCTACCAATCTAAAAAGCTTTCAGTGCACAGAAATGAAAAGTTGAGATTCCATTCTCTTGTTGTGCAGCAAAGCATTTTAAACAAGTATGAATAGCGAATTTTTCCATGGTTAAAAAAAAAAATTAAGGGGGGGGACTTCTCAGCCATCTTTGCATGTGGTTCTAGCCAGCTGAAGTGTTTTTAGCCAAAAGAAATGTTTCAGTTTTTAAAAAGTGTGCACTTACTAATGTAAGCAGTTGGCTGTTGTTTTAAAAAAAGGATTGTGCTTATATTATCGGTTTGTCCGTCCATCTGGGGACACCACATCTCTGCAGCTATTAGAATGATTTGAAAAAAAATGTTTGCATTGGGAAGCTTGAAATGTGCGAATGATGATCCTTTGCATTCTGTTTTTTTACAATGCACAATTTTGCCACTAGAGGGCATAAATGCAGATGATATTGAATTCAAAATACATTTTACTCCATATATTTGCTTTTAAATATCCGATTGAAAAAATTATTTCATCTTTCGCTTCCATTTATATCGAAGACTATTATAGATACAGTCACTTTTTCAAGTTATGCATAGATTTTCTCCTAGGGGTCATAAAAGTAAATTGCATTTTCTCCTAGATCCTTGCTTCTAAAACTCTGATTTGAAAAATTCTTCTTGTATCAGATACAGCTCCTGATGGAAAAATTTTTGCATGTAATTTCTAATTTTTGGTAAAGAATGGTTTAGCCACCAAGGGTTATAAAGTGTTTATTTCTGCTTCTGATGTATTTGCAGCAAAATCTTAGCTTCTGAAAAGTGTGATTGAAAAAATTCTTTCATGGACTGATACCGCTCACTTTGGCAAATCTTTTCAGCATATTTTCTTGTTAAAATAATACATGGTTTTTCCACCAGGGGGCCATATACTTATATCTCATTTTTGTTGATATCTTTGCTTCTAAGAGAAAGATTTGAAAAAATACTTCTTTGTTGGAGAGTATTTCTGGTGAAAAATGTTTCTCATGTAATTTCAAATTTTTCTTAATGCACAAGTCTGCCACCAGAGGGTGTAAGTTCAAATTTCCATTTACAGCAATATCGGGGGGACTAAGAACCCGATTGAAAATCTTCCTTATCGGTTAGATACAACTATGCAAATTCTGTGTGTGTGTGTATTTTCTTCTTCCCAAAATAATTCACAATTTTGCCAATAGGTGGCACAAATTTTTAATCTGTTTTTCTCAATATCTCTGTTTTTACATGTGCCATTTGAAAAATTCCATCAACACTGGATGGCATTTACCTTGTAGAACACTTTAGGTTAGTATATGAGGAGTTTTATATACTATCTACCAACAAGTAATTGGACACCCCTGCAATCGACGATGTCTGCGGTCCTGATACACGTCACGGCCTCCGCCATTAAATATCGTGTGGGAAACAACAACGCAACCAGTCGCATGCAAGATGCCACGCAGTTTGGAGCTCTCTGATTTCGAGAAAGGTGTAATCGTCGGGTATCACAGAAATGGCCGATCCGTAAGTGACATATCCAGCGAGTTGAAGTACCCAAAGTCAACAGTGGCCTACGAGATTGGCAAGTGGAAGATGAGAGGTGACTGTCGGAATGTGCCCTGACCCGGCAGACCCACAAAACTGGGAGTTAGAGACCGACGGCTGCTGGCCAGAGAAATTCGGAAGAACTGCACCAAATCGATGGGCCATATCCGCGAGGAGTTTCAACAGGCAACCGGGAGTGTTCTTTCGATGAATACCATCCGTAAGGAAGCCCATCTGCTCGGTTACCATGGACGTGCCGCCGCCCACAAGCCTTTGTTCACCAAGTTCTATAGCGCTGCTCGGCTAACGTGGTGCAAAGAACGTTGACAGTGGAAACAGGTTCTCTGGATCGACGAATCGAGGTTCACCCTCTACTGTTCGGATGGCAGGGTCTGGGTTTGGCGTCTGCCTAGAGAACCCCTCCTGACGGAATGTATTGTGTCAACTGTGAAGTTCGGTGGCGGTGGAATTATGCTATGGGAGTGTTTCTCCTGGTATGGTACAGGACCCTTGGTCGCAATTCCTGGTAGACTCAACGCCGAGACCTACTGCACCATTTTGGATGACCATGCGCTTCCTACGTTGTGGCAGTTTTACGGGGTGGACCCAAGTTACTTTCAGGATGACAATGCCACCTGTCATGTTGTGAGGTACACCATGGCTTGGTATGGTGACAATGGGGTTAATAGAATGGACTGGCCTGCGCAGAGCCCGGACCTTAAACCTATCAAGCACCTCTGGGACGAGTGTGAGCGTTGACTTAAGGGGTGCCCCCACCGTCCGAAATCGGTGAAGGAACTGACCTGTCTTCTCCAAGCCGAGTGGAAGAAAATACCGCTAGCCGTCGTACAACGCCTGGTTGAGAGTATGCCCCGGAGGGTCGCAGCTGTAATCGCCGCTCATGGAGGCTACACTAACTATTGAAGGTAAATAAACTTTGTTTTCCTTTGCTATCACAGGTGTCCAATTACTTGTTTGTAGATAGTTCTGTTGCTAGGTGGTGTTTGTGCACTACAGTTTGCACCTGTATCTCTAATTCTAAAACCATATCGAGAAATTTCTTCTTTACTGTATGCCATTCACTACAATAGAGATGTGGATCATTATCCTCAGTAAATAATATGCAGATTTCTCATTACGGCCATAAAAGTATAAACCTTTTCCTCGCTGTCTCTGCTTCCGGGAGATGTATTTGAAAAGTTATTTTTCCTTAGCACAGCTTTTTCCACGAAGAATATTTTTTTCCTATTTTCAACTTTTCCATTATGCAAAATTCTTCGGCTAGAAGAATTTTATATCATGTTTCCTTCTATATTCACATTTCATCTTTTAACTGTTCGATTTGAAAATCTGTTTTTCTCTGATTCCTTCCTTGTGCTATGAGAAACTTTCTGTGGGCCATTTGTTAATTTTCATAACATACTGTTCAGCCGCTGGTGGAAGTAAGTAGCTATTTTTATTTCTGGATGTTTTATCGATTGCAGAAATCTGGTTGATTGTTTTCCTAGCCAGTTCAATTTACTTTGAATAACTTTGATAAATTTAATTCACGTCAGAAACGATTCAAAAAATGTGCTCATTACAACCGAAAATTCGGTGTCATCTTCCTTGTTCTATTTTTCTACAACACATGAAATGGACACAGTTTATGCACTGGTAATCCTGTATAATATAATAGATCAATGAACTTATCAGGTTATGAAGTGATAACTGAAATTACCAATTAAGTGATCACCTAAAACAAATAATTTGCCCCATCTATTCAGCAACTAAAAACAATTTCACAAGGTCAGTCTAGGAGGGGGAAGATTCTAAAAAGTGTGAACCATACAAATTTCTTGGATAATGAGCCATCTTACAATTACTGGGTGAACAGGAAACACAACATTTAAAACTTCAGCATTTTCATGCATTTAAGGTCACTGTACAAGACTGAAATTAAACATGAGTAATAAGAATAATAAAATACTCACCTAACATGCACCCTTTCAACTCACTTTCTTCCACCCTTCTAATATCTACAACTTTGTTCAAAACTACAGATGGCTTTATACTTGCTGGGAGCATAAATTTCGAGCCCCTGTTTATATATTCTTCTATATGTAACCAAAGGCTATTAGAAGTGCATTTACTAGGCATTTCCACTACACAGCCAACTTTTCTGAAGCAATAATAAAAAAAAAAACACCCACCAAACCAACATAAGACACTCACAAATCAACAAAGACAAAATATTGCTAACGTCTGCTATGTTTGAAATGACATTGCTTGTTGGTGGTAACCAAAGAGGGGGAAGGCTATGAAGTATTGTTGTTTCATGACCAATAATCAAGGTTTAACCCTAGATGTTGCAAAAGCTGATGCAAAAGATCCTGAAGGTAGACATTGCAAATTTAAAAGTTTATACACAGCAGCAATAGCAAAGTAAACAGCAAAATAATAATAAGTGCATGTTTTATTTTAAAAAATAAGGACGCTTTAAGAGCCTAAGAAATACAAATTGAAAATAAGGAGCTCTGAAGAACTTCTTAAGACTATAAAAAGAACCCTGTTATAAAAAAATGTTAATGAGAACATACTGGATATGTGTGTTACATGAGAGTGGAAAGATCACCCAGACATATGTTACATTCTACTGTATGATACCACATCACTGACTAACAGCTGAAAAGAAGGTGTGAAAATAGCTACATTGTTGAGTGATATGTTACAAACCGTCAGCAGATATTTACTCTTCCTACAGTTTCAGTTACCGCAACAGTTCAACAAGTCTTTGAAAAACAATGTGATAATAACAAATGTTAAGTTTTAGAAATTAAGTTTTAAACCCCATCCCTCCATGAGGAAAAATTTTTGTAAAACAAATAATTAAGTTCATTCAATCAATCAAATTTAACAGCTACGGTACTTTAAAAACACATTAAAATAAAAGGAAACAGAACTCACATCATTATTCACTCATTTTTCTGACAATATAATTCTTTCAGAGACTTCAGTTCATCTATCAAAGCTTTATTCTGGTTTTCCAAAACAGCAACTCTATTTTCAAGGCATTTGATATATTCTTTCTTTTTTCTGCGACATTCTTTGGCAGCTTCTCTGAAAATAATGAAAATTAATTATTAAAAATAATGTTGAATATAAGTGCAAAACACTGACAGGACATGATGGATTATTACATTAACATATAAACATTAAACATTCACTGTTCATCACGTTGTTCATGGTATTTAATATAGCCCTCAGATGTGACCTCCAACATATAATAAGAATTCACCATGAAAAAAGTTATTCATATCGACATAATAAGCAGCACATTCTGAAATACATACAAACAGAAAAAGCACCCTGCCTATGATGTCTATGAATATGTCCAAACATCATCCACGGCTAATATCTTATGTAGGACAAGTCGAATATTCCGCTGTCTTTCAACACTCAGGAATGTTGTAGTGAAACATTGTATTCCACACATGTGATAAGATATGCAGTCCTCCCACTGGACCAAGTCAAAATTAAAAACATAAAGCACCATAAACAACCATAAGACTTAAACTATATTAAAAAAGGAATCAAGAGTGAAATGAAGTAAAAGAAGCAGACGGATGGTCACATTCATCAAACCATATCTCACCAGACCAGTTTCAGCAAGTTTCATGCTATCTTCAGTGCGATACAATGAATAAGCACTGTTTGTTCACTCCAAACAGTGCTTATTCATTGTATCAACATGCACACATCAATGCTGAATTCATCTGACATGGCGGCTACACACTTGGTTATCTGAACACAAAGCATCCTGGGATCATTAAAATACGAAACCCAAGGTGCCATCTATGGTGAGATCAAGGCCATATTTTCTTTAGGGTCATCAATTCTGTCATTTTGCACTTTCCTTCTTTTACCATAATAGCGTTTCTTCTTCATTTTCTCTTCAATTTCAATCAAATACTCCCAGGCGTACAGTAATTCAACTGGTACATTATTGTTACAATTCCTATTTTTCATTTTCTCGATTACATCAGCTTCCGAAATAAATTGCTGGTCGTATTTTTTATGTGATGTTATTAATTTGACGTTTGAATAGTCCAGTGATAAATTTTTTTCAATTCAATATTGCATCAGAGAGGTTTTCATCTCCCCTTTGCACCAATTTGAAATATGTTCTTTCAACCAGCATTGTAATAATCTTTTGGTGCTGCCTATATATGATTTCATGTGTACTCCCTCCTCATTAACAGTCGGAATAGAATATATACCGGAACTTTCCAGGATGGAAGTTTTATTGGCAGTCAGTAATTTCCCATTGTCAGTAATATTCTCGGCCAACTTAATATTGTGATCAACACACTCCTTTTTAAGGATATCACTCACAGGTGGTAAGTATGGAAATTTTACAAAACATCTATTTTCAGTTTCTATAATTGCTGGTTTCTTATTCTTCATTTCATTCTTTATATTTGTGTACGTCGATCTTATCAAGTGCCTACTGTATCCAAACTCCTGGTCTATCGATTCAATCCATTTAATCTCATTTTCTTCAGCTTCTTTTGAAGAAGATACATTAATGGCTCTTTTGATGAAAAATAAAAAGGCTGCTGTTTTATATCTTCATGGATGTGAAGACCCAAAAGGAATGATCACAGGGATATATTATCTTTTCTGTGCACAGAAGTCTCTATACAGTTTTTACTAATTTTATGAAATAAAGTGATATCTAGGAAGTTGAGCTTGTTATCAATTTCCTTTTCAACAGTAACATTAGTAAAAACTGTATAGAGACTTCTGTGTACAGAAAAGATAATATATCCCTGCGATCATTCCTTTTGGGTCTTCACATCCATGAAGATATAAAACAGCAGCCTTTTTATCTTTCAGCAGAAGAGCCATTAATGTTTCTTCTTCAAAAGAGGCTGAAGAAATTGAGATTAAATGGATTGAATCGATAGACCAGGAGTTTGGATACATTAGGCGCTTGATAAGATCGATGTAAGCGAATATAAAGAACGAAATGAAGAATAAGAAACCAGCAATTATAGAAACTGAAAATAAATGTTTTGTAAAATTTCCATACTTACCACCTGCAAGTGATATCCTTAAAAACGAGTGTGTTGATCACAATATTAAATTGGCCGAGAATATTACTGACAATGGGAAATTACTGACTGCCAATAAAACTTCCATCCTGGAAAGTTCCGGTATATATTCTATTCCGACTGTTAATGAGGAGGGAGTACAAATGAAATCATATATAGGCAGCACCAAAAGATTATTGCAATGCTGGTTGAAAGAACATATTTCAAATTGGTGCAAAGGGGAGATGAAAACCTCTCTGATGCAATATTGTTTTGAAAAAAATTTATCACTGGACTATTCAAACGTCAAATTAATAACATCACATAAAAAATACGACCAGCAATTTATTTCCGAAGCTGGTGTAATCGAGAAAACGAAAAATAGGAATTGTAACAATAATGTACCAGTTGTTTTTTTTTTATTGGAAGTTTAACGACCACCGTGAGCAACTCAATGGGCTATAAGCAGTCGCCCGTCCCTAATTTTGGCTCACTGGTTCCAGGGAAGGGAGAGAACCAGTGCCATAAGACAAACACAACATCCATGCCTCGCCGGGATTCGAACCCGGACCCCGTTCGTACAAATGATCAGAGGCCATCGCTTAGACCACTGCGCCACCGGGGCGGCAATGTACCAGTTGAATTATTGTACGTCTGGGAGTATTTGATTGAAATTGAAGAGAAAATGAAGAAGAAGCGCTGTTATGGTAAAAGAAGGAAAGTGCAAAATGACAGAATTGACGACCCAAAAGAAAATATGGCCTTGATCTCACCATAGATGGCACCTTGGGTGTTGTATTTTAATGATCCCAGGATGCTTTGTGTTCAGATAACCAAGTGTGTAGCCGCCGTGTCAGAAGAATTCAGCATTGATGTGTGCACGTTGATACAATGAATAAGCACTGTTTGGAGTACCACTGAAGATAGCATGAAACTTGCTGAAACTGGTCTGGTGAGATATGGTTTGACGATTATGACCATCCGTCTGCTCCTTTTACTTCATTTCACTCTTGATTCCTTTTTAATGAAGCTAAGTCTTTTATGTTATGGTTTATTGTGCTTTATGTTTTTAATTTTGACTTGGTCCAGTGGGAGGACTGCATATCTTATCACATGCGTGGAATACAATGTTTCACTACAACGTTCCCGAGTGTTGAAGGGCAGCGGAATATTCAACTTGGCCTACAAAAGACATTAGCCATGGATGATTTTTGGACATATTCATAGACATCGTAGGTAGGGTACTTTTTTTGTTTGAATGTATTTCAGAGTGTGCTGCTTATTATGTCAATATGAATAACTTTTATGGTGCATTATATGTTGGAGATCACGTCGGAAGGCTGTATTAAATACCATGAACAACGTGATGAACAGTAAATGTTTAACATTTATACGTTAATGTAATAATGATTTGAGCCACGTAAAGTAATCTCCAGGATTCAGCATATATATTTTTGCTGGTTTTGTAGATAATGTAATAGGGCACGATAGTATTTAAAAAGCAGACTAATCTAAAAAATTACCCACTTCAGTTCTTAATAATTGGTTTCATCAAAAAATCAAGCAAGCATGCACAAAGGTGTGTACTTCACTGCAATTAGCAATTAAACTATGAAATATCTGACTAAAGCTCGCGTCGGAATTCTAAATGCGGACATTTGATCTGTAAAAAGACAAGCCATAAGTCTAAGCAATCATGAAAATATTACCCAAAAATTTATTATTTGCTTCATAACTACTTCTTGTATCAAATTTAAGAAATAAAGTTCAGGGCAAATACATGCTCATATAATATACGTGATAAAGAATTAAGGCGATCTTAGTGAGAGATGGGTTTGCCTCCTCAGGGCACTCCGTGGGAACAATGGCACACATAACAGCAACAAGGGCCTCTGTGAATCTTGGAGAGGTGCCAGCTAGTTTTGTGTGACATTAGCAAAAAGATCCCAACTCACTGGGTTTTGTTCCAGAATCCTTAGGATGAATGACCAACTGGAACCGTCAGCTGTGGGGTAATCCCTCACACTGATGCTCTTACCTGATTAAAAAGACACAAAGAAATATTAAAAATGACTCAAGTGTGGGATATGGTGGACCTACTGCACTTGAGAAGGACGGTGCACGACGGAATCAACCTGGACTTTCTAAACAGTGTATGAGAAAGAAATCTCGGCTGAGTGAGTGCAAGATTGGTGTATGAAATACTAGAGGTATTAATGGCAAGATGAATGAGGTGATTGAAGAGATGAATAAGTATAGACAGGATGAGCTGTCTGTAAGTGAAACCAAAAAGAAGGAAATTGGGATAAAAAATTGAATGGAATGGTGAGTAAGTGGTCTGGAATATTGGATAATATGAGAGGACAGGCTGGTGTAGGCGTGATTTTAAGTGAAAAGATGAACAACTTGATTCACTATAGCTGCATAAGTGAGAGAATTCTTTGGATTCGTTTGAAAGTGAAACTTCAGAGAATAGTAATTGTTGTAGTGTATGCTCCTTGTGACTCGGTGCCTTCTGATAGGAAGGAAGATTTCTGGAATGAGCTAAAAGCTGTTTTGAGCCAGTTTGGTGCTAAAGAGAAAGTTATAATATCAGGGGACTTCAATGCTACAGTAGGTGTGCAGAATGCGAACTCTGACAATGTTCTGGGTAAATTTAATGATCCTTGTGTGAATGATAATGGTGAAAGATTAATTGAACTCTGCATTGAGAATGGTTTGAGTGTATCTAATACGTTTTTCAACGACAAGTATATCCACACATATACTTGGGAAAATCGTACCCTTGGTCATTGAGTGTGATAGATTTTGTTGAGTATGATCAGCATCTGAAACACTTAGTACTCATGTGACGAGAGGTGCGGATGTTGGTTCTGATCATTACTTGGTAGTGTCACGAGTGAAACTGAATGTTGTTTGGAGGAAAAGGAACAGGAAGAGGCCCACGATGGAAAGATTAAAGGTTGAAAGGCTCCCTGAATATCCTCAGCATTATTCTGACTTACTCAGAGAGCGACTGAAAGAGCTGAAGTCTTGTGAGAGGGATGTAGAAAAGAAGTGGGAATATTTTAAGAACTGTATTGTCACTGCTGCTGAAAAGATCTGTGGCACCACAAAAGTGGGTTACAATAGAGGTGATGCTTGGTGGAATAGTGAGATTGAAGAGGCAGTAAAATGAAAGAAGGAAGCCTATTTGGGGATGCTGCAAGATAAGAGTTTCTGTGAATGATATCGCTGTAAGAAGCATGAAGCTGCTGAGCTGGTTTGCCAGAGTAAGGCAAAAGATAAGAAGGAGAAGGTGGAAAGGTATGAATTGGCTTTTTCAAAAGATGGAAAGACTTTCTGGAAGTACATGAGAATCAAGAAAAATAGGGGAAGGGGGTAGTTGTAAGCTGTGTAAAGAGTAGGGTTGGGGAAATGATATGGGAGCCCCAATGAGTTAAGTGAAAGATGGGGTGAATACTTTTGTGAGTTATTAGACCAGGAAAGCAAAGGCGAAGCAGAAGCAGATGATGTCACTGTGAGAGATGGAAGCACAGGATGGATCTCAAGAGAAGAGGTGTGTAAATCTCTAAAATCTCTTCAGAATGGTAAGGCTCCAGAAGTTGATGGCATAACTGCCGAGATGTTGAAATATAGTGGTGTGACCCTGTAATTGACTGGTTAACTGAAATTTGCCAGTTGTGCTGGGAGTTAGGAATGGTCCCTCAGAATTGGAAGGATGCTATTATTGTTCCCTTGTATATGGGAAAGGGTGATCAGACACTGCAAGAACTATCGTGGTATTAGCCTACTGAGTGTGCCACGGAAAATGTTTGGTAAGGTCGTTATTGAAAAAGTACGAGGTCTTACATCAGAGAAAGTGTGGGATGTTCAGAGTGGTTTTATGCCTGGTAAAAGCTGCACTAACCAACTTTTTGCATTACGCATAATGATTGAAAAGTATCTGGCTCTTGGTAAGAAAGTTTTTGCTGCCTTCATAGATTTAGAGAAAGCTTATGGCCGAGTGAATAGGTCACTTTTGTGGAAGGTATTGAATGAATATGGTGTTACTGGGAATCTTCTTAACAGTGCAAAAGCCATGTATGCTAGCAGTAGAGCTTGTGCACGAGTAAATGGTGTTTTATCAAAATGGTTTTCTATTAGTGCCGGAGTCAGACAAGGATGTGTTATGTTACCATGGCTGTTTAATATATTTATGGATATGTGCATGCGTGATGCCAAAATAGATAACAGTGGTTTATGTCTTGGTGATATCCATGTGTGCATATTGCTGTATACTGATGACACTGTCCTGTTGGCAGAGAGCAAAAGTGAGTTGCAGAGTATGTTGTCTCGGACGTACAAAGTTTGCATGAAATTTAAACTGAGTATAAATAAGGGAAAAACCGAAGTTATGGTTTTTGAGAGAGGAACTGGTAGTACTGAATGTAATAAATGCATAAATGGCACAGTGATTGACTAGGTGAGTGAGTTTGTGCATTCAGGAAGCATATTTGATAGAGAGAACAAATTGGATGGTGAAATTAGTAGGCGAGTTAATTCTTCATTGAAAGTCATAGCTGCTCTGGTAGGTTTTCACAGGAATGATGGGTTCTCTAGAGAGTCCTGCATGGCTGTATATGAAAGTGTAATTGTTCCTACTCTGATGCATGACAGTGAAACCTGGGTACTACAAAAGAAACATAGAAGTGGTTTGTTGCTGGAGAAATGGGTTACTTACTGGGGGTTTGTGGCAAGACACATTCTGATTGTGTGAGGAATTAAGATGTGTTGTAATTGTGTAATGTGAAGCAAAACGTTGTTAGCAAGGTGGAAACTAATATGCTTCGGTGGTTTACCTACGTTGAAAGAATGAATGATGATATGCTTATTAAGAAAATCTTTTTAGCCCAAGTGGCAGGAGAGGTAGAGGAAGGCCAGGGAAGTCATGGGAGGGTCAGATTTCAGGAATGTCTGCATGAGAAAAAGATTATGAGTATGAAGTATAGAAGATCTTGTGTACAGCGTGTGATGGATGTCAGTGAAGCCCGAGTTGTACGTCAAGATCGCTGTAAATGGAGAAGTCTGATACAGCAACAGTAAGTAAAAATTATTTGGTAGTTTGTATTTCTTTGTGGAGATAACCTCTGAATATCAGATAATAGCTTAGTGATATGCATGTAAGAATTATAAGGTAAGTAATATAAGTTTTGCTTAGTATTTTCATGATATACAGGCTGGGAGTGACTCAGTAAGGTGCTGAAAGGTGTTCACAGGTATGCGGAGCTATGCTGACTGCAGTGCATCTGACAGCTGCTGGAGGGTATGTGGTGGAAGATCCATAGAGCGAACAACACGATCGAGATGGTCCCACAGATGCTCAATTGGGTTTAGGTCTGAGGAATTAGAGGGCCAGGGAAATACTCTTAAATCTTCATCGTGCTCTTCCAACCACTCTCGAACATCTCTAGCTGTGCGACATGTCGCATTGTCATGCTGGAAGATCCCATTCATTCCAGGGAAGAAAATCAGCCTGTATGGGTGTACGTGGTCTGCAAGGATGGATTCATAATGAATTTGGTCCATAGTACCTTCCACAGGTATGAGTGGACCCAGAGAATGTCACGAAAACATTCCCCAGACCATAATGCTTCCCCCACCAGTTTGTGTTCTTCCAGCAATGGTTGAAGAGTGTTTGTTCTCCAATGTTTCTTGCCTTATACGCCAACGTCCATCCATTCGATGAAGCAGAAAACGTGACTCATCAGAGAAGGCAATCCTTTGCCAATCAGCAAAGGTCCAATTTCGATACTACCATAGAAATGTAAGCCTTCTCTGCCAATACAAATGTAAGCTTTTTCTGCCAATGCACCTTCATTAGCATAGGTGCAGTGACCATCAGTCTGCATCGGAGCCCCATACAAAGCAGGGTTCGCTGAACTATCATTTTAGACACACTTCCGGTAGTCCGAGGTTCATTCGGCCAGTGAGTTGCTCCACTGCAATGTGTCAATCGGCCCTTACGCACTTTCGAAACTGATGTTCACCTCTCACATCAATGGCAAGTGGTGTCTGCAGTTTCTACATCGCTTATTGGCAATGGTGCCATTTCTCCAATCACGATACACTTTAACCACAGCAGCACGCGAACAGTTCACAAACTGCGCTATTTCAGAAATACTGCCACCCTTGGCTCAAAAGCCAATAGTCATCCCTTTTTGCAAATCTGATAAATCGCTCCTTTTACCCATGACAGCAAAGAGTGATTTGTTTTCAGAATGCCTACAGCACACTTTATGTACCCTCCAAACCAGCTGATGACATGTGCTTTCTTCCATTGGCTATGCGCTGTTGACGTCAAAAGTAGGAGGTGGTCACAATAATGTGACTTGACTGTGTATATGGAGATTCCAAATTGCACTATTGGCAGAAAGATAAATTTCCAAGCTTTTGTGGTAGCAAAGAGCATAGGAACCGATAAATGGCACAATTCGCTTTGAATCCTTCCAACAGGGTTCGGTTGAAGTGCTTTCCTAAGTGAAGGAGGTTAAGGCAGTATTAGAGTTCCCGATTTTTGCATCATTTTGGTAAGAAAGATATAAAAATTGGGAACTCAATCTATTATTGATGCTTCAACAGGAACTTCTGATGTAGAAAGTTTGTCCAGATGAAATTTTTCTTGGAATAGAATAGATTCCCAGAAGATCAAGTGGGTCTATTTTATCTCTGTCATTAAGTAAAAGCTTTAGAATTGTGAAGTTGGAACAAATTGCAAGACTGTAACCAAACCTTTTGAAACGCTTTTTAATTTGTTAAGAGGAATTTGGATGGAAAGGATAAATCAGAATTTCTCTGAAGGGAAACACTGAAAGATTGGCCAAAAAACCTACTCTCAATCCTTTCAAGGAAGCATTTCATCTCTTGCATGTTTCAGGACTCCTAGATTATTTCTTCCAAAAAAGCTCCACAAAAAAAATTTCCTAGTTAGACCCTTAGTGGAATACACCTACTCTCTTGCAAGAAACCTTGAAAAGAAATTAGCACAAAAATGTAAAACACTGTTAATAAATCACCCTAATACCATCACATCTACTAAAAAATGTATTGCAAAATTACCTACTTCTATCAGGGTTGTTCAAATGAAAGTGGCAACGGCAGCATAGTGAAAAAGGGTGCGTGTGCATGTAAGGAGGAAGGAGTCGAATATGATCATTTAGTATGCAGCTTTTGTTTCGTAGCAGTTATTCTGTTTGAAAGTATCATAACGTGCAGTACTGCAGGGAAATTTAGACTGCTATGAATCATAGATTCATCCAAATGTGCACAGAGGGCAGTGATTCAGTTTTTCATGATGAAGGGAACAAGTCCTATGGAACCAATAATGCAGAAAATTTCATGCATGTTTTATTACGTACCAAACTTCAGATTTGTAAGATATTTTGGCTGCAGCATCAGCCTTGTTCATACAACAAGCAAGCACTCACGTGGTTGACATAATTTCTTTAGCTGTTGCCAGTAGAGATTTCCAAATTATCGGAATACTGAACGGTGCGTGCGAATTGGGTGTACCGTCAAAATAACCAAGAAAAATAACCCACGTTGTAATAACCTGGTCAAAATAACCCAGCGTGAAAAAAACATTACAAAATAACCCTGCATCATAATAACTCCAGGTCACAATTACGGTACGTCAAAATAACCCACAAGTTAATAACCAGCGTAAAAATAACCCAGCAATCTCACTTCTTGAGTCGAAATGGAAAAGGGGCGGGGAACAGTCACCTCTCCATTCAAAATCGAAGTAGGTCGCACTGAGTAGATTTCATTTTGTTTGAACCCTCTTAAGAGTTTTCAAATGATTTAAAAGAAAAACATCATAGTTTGGGGTGTGGATGAAACGACAGTACCCCCCCCCCCCCCAGGGAACATTTAAAATTTCTTGACACCATTTGTTTGTATCTTGTCGTAGTCCCCTCAGGATTAAGACTGCATGCAGTATTCTGGTCCTGAATTTGCAGGTAGGATTGGAGTATCCGGTCCTAAATTTATATGCATAATTAAAATGATAAAATTTATGAATTAACTTCTTCCTCCCACCACATAAACAGATAGGAGGCAGAGAAAGAAACTGCAAAAACGTGTGACTGTGTGTCTTACTGGTATCAGTAGCTCTAACTGGAGTTACAATACGAAATTTTGTAACAAATATGAAATATTTTTTTGTAATATTTAAGATGCACTTCTTCCCTTATTTTACTTTTGCCGGATACCATGCTCGTTGCCAACTAAATTACTAAAAACATAAAAAATAACAGACAAATGGTATCAGGAGAGGTCCATTAGCGACACGCAGTGCAAACCAGTTTTTCAGGAGTTCGCGCAAGACGTACTTATGAAGGGAAATGACATTTGTTTGCATCCATTTACAGACTGTCAGTGCATGTTGTTGTAATAATTCGTGACAATTATAGTCTTGGCTATTTTTAAGTGCATCTAACCCAATCAGACATCATTTAGTTATTGAGTGTGCTTTTATTTGTGCTCGATAAGAGGGCTTTTGAAAGCGCATCTAACCTCTTTGAAAGCTTTATTCATTAGTCAAAAGTATCTGAAATTAAATTTAATTGTTTGAAATTGATAATTTCAATTGAACATTTTTTATTTCATTTGTTTAAGAATATTATGAATACATATAATTTTGTTACGTAAAATTTGTATTTATATGGCTATCAGCAAGAATGGATGCACGAATCTGCTTTTGCGTGCGAAGTATTACAAGTAAGTTTTAAACCACATTTTGTGCGATGTATACCACTAATTTACATATCCGACATTCACCTGTGTTGTAGTCACGTGACCATAACTGGTCCAGAGTATAAAATGTGACACAGAGAAACGTTTGCCCAACAGTCAAACGCACTTGCACATTGGTAGGTGAAAGATGGCAAGCGATAACTGCATTCGTTACAAATTTCATCAAGGAAAAAGTGCTGCAAAAGCATGTGCAACGATCTCTTCTGTTCTGGGGGATAATATTGTATCGAAAAGCACATGTGGGTTTGGGTTTAGACGGTTTAAAGCAAGTGATTTTGATGTTAGCGATCGAGATCGTAGCTGCGCCCGCACAAGGTTGCACATGAGGAACTGCCAGCGTTGCTGGACGAAGATTCGTCTCAAATGCAAAAAGAACTAGCTGAACAACTGGGAGTAACTCAACAAACAATTTCCAATTGTTTACGTGCAATGGGAAAGATTCAGAAGGAAGAAAAATGAGTGCCACATGACCTGAGCCAGAGGAACAAGGATGAGCATGTCATGAAGTGTTTGAATCTGTTGAATAAACAACATAGAAAGTCTTTTCTGTGGAAAATCGTTACAGGTGA
The DNA here is from genome assembly GCA_039090855.1 of Macrothele yani. Classification (NCBI taxonomy): domain Eukaryota; kingdom Metazoa; phylum Arthropoda; class Arachnida; order Araneae; family Macrothelidae; genus Macrothele; species Macrothele yani. Next base: position 76,283,206 of record CM077025.1, on the reverse strand, counting down.
TGAAAAGTGAATATGGTATGACAATCCCCAAAGCAAAAAAAAACACTGGGTAGACCCCGGTGAAGTAAGAACTTCGATACTAAAATGTAATATTCAATCCAAGAAAGTTCTGCTGATCATCTAATGGGATATGAAGGGTGTGCTCTATTATGAACTCTTGGAACAGGGTCAAACTGTTACTGCTGATCGCTACAAACAATAATTGCTGCGAATGAACCAGGAAATTTGTCGGAAACGTCCATTCATAGGCTAAGAATTGCGTCCCATGAAATTGCTGCATGACAACGCTAGGCAGCATGTCGCGAAATCAGCCAAGGAAACGTTATTGACAATTGGCTGGGAAGTTTTGGAGCATCCAGCGTATAGTCTCGACATAGCCCCTTCAGACTATCATTTGTTCCGATCGATACAACATGGTTTGTCTGCTGTACGGTTCGGGACATGTCACAAAGTGCAAAAGTGGGTTGATGACTTCATCGCGTCACACCGAAGTATTCTTCATGGCTGGAATCCGTCAGCTGCCCGGCCGATGGCGGAAGGCGATAGACAATGACAGTGCATATTTTGATTCGTAAAAATATTGTTGTTTTCTCGCATATTATATGTTGCGTTGTCTTAAAACGCTTTAAAACGTATTTGTACACCTAACAATATAGCTGTTCTTTGGGTAAATGTGGAGTTAATTGGCATATCCCATCGCGCTAATTAGGGGGAGGGAAATTAAAACAAACACATACATATTAGATATCGATTATTAATTTGTATGAAGCTGGTGCTCTCCTCACCATTATTTCAGAATTCGATACGACAACAAGTTTTCGGAAATGTGCGACAGCGATGAATCCAACTCTTTTCAGTTAACCCTTTCGTGACTACAACGCCCTATGCGCGCGGATATTCAGACAACCTCAAGCGAGGTTAATAGGCAGAAATGTTTGCTCATCCCACCTACCTCGCAGCGGAAGTATTGGTCCCTTACGTAGTGGCGTCACTGTAAAGGACGGGCAGACCGCCGATACTTGGTCGATACAACTGAAGCACTTGCGGGAGAAGTGTTATGAACAATTTTAAATTCAAATCGCTTTGAATTTGAAAACTTATAGCCAAGACGGAATGAAAAAAAAAAAAAAAAAAAAAAAACAGCGTCAACAATACACGCAGGAAAAACTGACATCCATGTGAATATTTTTTTTTTAATGTAAACCAAAATTTTAAGGAAAATAAGTATACATTTTTTTTTTCAAATCTATTTAATCTAAACAGGATATTGACTGGCATTAAGGAAAAGTGCAAGGATAGTGATCATAGCTTTTAAATTTAATTATATGGAACTTTAGATTGTCTTCTTTAAATAAATTCGAAAGAAAGAAAAAACACCGTAATATTATGTCATAGCACCTCATAAAGAAATCCCTTTATACTGAACAAATCAAAACTTCAGCAACATTCCAGGAACTCGCTTAATTAAAAAGCTGGAAATTAATTTTATTAAATGCTCCATTATTATTTGTAATTAATCGCTTAATAGAAAAGTAAAAATTATATATTTTAATTTTTTTTTCCTTTCTTTTCATCATATTTTAATTGCTAAATTTTGAGAACTTTAAAAATCGGGACCTTATTTAATGCAAAGAAATGCTTTCTTCACTCACTTTGCCATGTTCCTTAAGTAACTATTTTAACCGGTATTCTCTTCTTGGGTAAGACATTTTTTCCTGAGGATTTGGAATTTAGACAAATACTAGAGAAAAGTGGAAAACAAATTCATTTTGCTTTTCGTTACTATTAGGAGATACAAACAAAAAGAGTTCTTCCAGATTTTAACAATGGGTTATTTTGACGTCGAGTTATTTTTGCCGCTGGTTATTTTGCTAACGGGTTATTGACGTTGGGTTATTTTGACGCGGGTTATTCTTTCTGGGTTATTTTGACATGTAACCTGCAAATTCCAAGAGTTTTTATTGAAGAGAATTTCAATGCTTTCTCTGAGCTTGCAGAAATTATCTTCAATAAAAAATCTTGCGATTCGGACAGACCGAATCGCAAGATTTTTTATTGAAGATAATTTCTTGCGATTCGGTGATAATTTGGAAATCTCTATTCTGATAATTTGGAAATCTCTACTGGCAACAGCAAAAGAAATTATGTCAACCACGTGAGTGCTTGCTTGTTGTGTGAACAAGGCTGATGCTGCAGTTGAAAGATCTTACAAATCTGAAGTTTAATACGCAATAAAACATGCGTGAAATTTTCTGCATTATTGGTTTCGTCATGTTATGTGAAATGGTAATCCTACCGAAGTCCTAAGGACACAACAGATGCAGACCGTAAACGGCAAGGAATGTGTGTCAAAATGTACCATGTTTCAATGGGCAGACATGTTTCAACAGGGACGTGTGTTGACGGCGGATGTCGCGAGGCCAGGACAAGTGAACAGGAAAATCACAAAACAAAACATCGCAGCGGTTGATGCTTACTTTAAGGAGAAGCGAATAACCGTGCAACAGCTGTGTGCTGTTTTGGAACTAAGCACAGGAATTGTGCACACAACAGTCCATAAACACTCAGCATACAGCAAGGTGAGTGTGACGTGGGTTCCCAAATTGTTGTCAACAGAACATAAGGCTGAATGAATGGGCCTGTCCTTGGAGAACTTGCTGAGATATGTGGAAGGAGGGCAAAAAGTTCCTTAACAGAATTGTGGCCAGTGATGAAACATGGTGTCATCACTTTGAACCAGCCACCCGTCACATGGGTTTGAGCAGAAGCATCCCTCATCACCCCTCATTGCAAATTACGGCGCATCATCAGCGCCAGTAAAATTATGCTTAACGTATTTTTTAATCACCACAGTGCAGTACAGCTGGACTGGCTACCACACAGTGCAACGGTGAATAAGGAACAATACTGCGCAATGCTCAAAAACCTGTGGCAGGCAATCAAGTCAAAACGGCCTGAAAAGTTAATGCAAGCTGTGGTTCTCTTGACTGATAACACAACACTGCAAACCTCCAACATTACATGCACTAAACTTGCCAAACTGTGATGGAATGTCCTGCTGCATCCGCCCTACAGTCTGCATGTGTCTCCTTAGGACTACCACATTTTTGGCCCCCTAAAAAAACACTTGAAAGGAAGCTGCTTTACAAACGTCGGCGAAGTCGAACAAGTAGTCACAGATTGGTTCACCCAACAGCCGTCTTCATTCTTTGATCATGCCATCCATTCACTAGTATCAAGATGGGTTGCTTGCCTAAATGCTTATGGCAATTATTTCCAGTTTTAGCATATTCACATAAGTTACCATGTTCATTGCCACTTTCATTTGAATGAACCAAATACTTCCTCTGTTGAACAGTTCTTCACTCTTAATGTTGAGTCAATGTTTCCTTTAGTTCCATACTTTGATGTACATATGCTCCTTGTCTAGAAAATTCTTCAGAAAGTTGAACTTCCAGGAGTTCTAATAAAAGATCTCTATGACTGCTTCATCACAATTCAAAAACATAGCTGCTTTGCCTATAATAAGACATACTATTAACCAAAAACTGGCCTACCAATTAGCTCACCATTGTACCCCATCCCTGCTGAAATATGTTTACAACATATTGAAGAAACCATGCTTCCTAGCCATCCCTTTCAACCTACTTCCTGGCTTCACTATGTTGATGATGTGTTTGTCATCTGGCCTCATCCTGAAGAATATTTAATAGCCTTAACCAATTCAATCTCTGAAAAATTCCCAACCATAAAATTCGCTATCAACAAGGAAGAAAACAGCAGCATTAATTTCTTGGGTGTTTCTTTTCAGAGAAATACAGATTTATCCATTTCTAGCACAGTTTTCTATAAACTCTTAGCATTTACCAATATTATTCCTTTCCAATCTATTACTTACCAGAATTATAAATTTGATGCAATAAATCCTTCATACACAAAGCCAAAATAATTTGCAATAGTCAAGCTCCCCTGAAAAAGAATGCTAAAAAATCTTGCATATTGCTATTTCTCATGGTTTTTCTCAATCAAAATAAAAAACTTAATTTACATTTGAAATGAAATCATAAATAAAAGCTATCCAAACTGGCGAAGAAATTCCACAATTCACAGACTTCTTTCCTTTCCATCCAAATTCCTCTTGCAAATTAAAAAAAGTTTTCAAAAGGTTTGGTTACAATCTTGCAATTAGTTCCAGCCCCATAAAATAGACCCAATTGATCTTCTGGAAGTCTGTTCTATTCCAACGAAAATTTCATCTGGACAAACTTTCTACATCAAAAGTTCCTATTAAAGCATGAATAACAGATTGAAAGAATATCAAAAAGATGTGAAGGTGGGGAACCTTCACTTTGGAAAACACTTCAGCCAAATGCTGTTGGAAGTATTAAAAGCGAATTGACCCGTTTTCTGATTTCTATGCTCTTTGCTACCGTGAAAGCTTGGAAGTTTATATTTTCTTCCAATAACTGCAATTTGGAATCTTTCAATACACCATTCATGAATCTGGAAACTGTTTACAAGAACCAAATGACAAAGATCTGGCAACAGCCTAGTCAGTTTCCATCCAAACTCTGACTAAAGAAGAACTAAAGATATAGTTTGAAAGCTTCCCTGCAGAATATAACTTCTACATAACTTAAGCCTGTTTCCTTCCTTTTCTTCTCCTTGTTTATTTCAGTTATGTGTCACTACCTAGTTCTTTTAATGTTTCAAGTATTTGATCTGTATCCTACAGTCAGTTCATTTTTCTTCAGACAGGAGTGCTTCTGCATAAATATTTGATATATAAGCCATATAATTTATACTACAAGTTACATGATATTTAAAACAAATTACATACCAAGACTATTAAACTGTTGTAAAGCAGATGAATCAAACAGATCTACAGGCATGCAGTATTGCAACTTAACCCATTTTACATGGTAGTTGTGTTTCCAAAAGAATAAAAGGGCAACTCAAAATAATGATAACAATAATAATTCTGATGGCAAAACTAGGTCTGTCACAAAAGTAATGAGACTGCACATTTTCAAAATGATGTGTGGCAAAACAGGCATCAAAACCACAATGCAGTGTTGACCTTAGAAACTTGCCAACACAACATGACTCCGTGCAACTTCATCCATTTGGTGAGTGCCAAGGAATCATGAAGAACAGAATGATGTTTGCTCACTGCATCACAAAAATGGAGCACAGGAAAAAAACAAATCAACCTTACCTCAACCAAGTAATTCCTCAAGTAGAAAATGTAATTTGTACCCTACCTGAACAAGAAAGGGACTTTACATGCCGAAAAATCTCAAGAATACTTGACAGGAAATTAACAAGATCCAGTGCTGACCCGTTCTGTGAGGAAAGAAGACAGCTTGCAACTTTACGGGCGGAGCCTACTATAGCAGTGATTACAGCTGACAAAACATCACAAATTATTGTTGTAAATAAATCTGACTACATCGAAAAAATTAATGATGCAATATCAGAAATCCCACGTGTCGTTGTATCTAAAGACCCAACACAAAGAAATATTTCTTCGTTGAGACAACTAAAGAAATGTAATTCTTTCCCTTCTTTCTTTGATAACTCACTTTCGACCTCCACCGGGACCTCGAGTTCCCTGCATTTTTAGGAAGTTAAAGCTGCATAAATCGGGGCTTCCACTTCGCCCACTTGTCTCGGGCAACTCCAGCCCGACCAGGTCATTAGAAACTGCACTCTATTCAAGTAATTGAAAAGCTAAAATTAATTCAACACCATGGAAGCTCTTTCATTCTTGCCTCACTTGATGTCGTGGCATTATATCCAAATGTGCCCATTGAGCTAACTCATCAAATTATTGAATCACGTCTTCTTGACTCCTGTCTCCCACCAGCCGAGATCTCTGCCATTATGAGTGCTCTTTACCTAATTAAAAAATATGAAAGACAGACAAATAATGCAGATTTGTCAAAACAAGAGGTTGAGTGCAGAAATTATTGGGAAAAGAAAAATAATATTTAACCTACACAAAAGATGTTTGGACTTATGGTTTTCTATACAAAATACAGAGTACAAAACTTTGCTAAAACATGGAAAAATATAATATTGGATACTACACTTATGGAAATTAATAAAATTGTGAATACAGAGGGAGATAATACAAGGCAGAATGTTACAAAGAAATTACATAATTTATTTGATGAAAAACAAGTGCCAGGACAGAGGAAAAATAGCTATGCTGTGTTTTTGAATCAATCATCTGTGGATTTAAGTTATTCCCAACAGGCAGTTTTACAACGGGGAAAAAAATATGCATTCCCACAGCACTTACCTAGAACAGAAGAATTGATTCCGTGCATGGAGGATGTTATAAGAAATTTGCCAAGTACAAAAAAAGAAGATGTAACATTCAAATTATATAGAATTTTATTAAAAAAATTCAATGAAAAGCATAAAAAAAAATTCCATTTGAAGAGGCTAAAGTACAAAAAGAAGCAATTACTGATGCTGAAAGAGAATAATGACATTAAATTCTGTGAAGCTGATAAGTCAGGGCAGATTGTTCTAATGAATACTGTAGATTATAATAATAAAATGTCAAAAGCAATAGAGGAATTAAAGTGTACAATCCTCAATAAGACCCAACAGATAACCAGATAAAATATTTGGCAGGGATAAGAAATCATAGTACATTGCCAGACAAAATAAAGAAGTCCTTCCCACCAATGGGTGCATGTATACCAAAAGTTTTTGCCAAGATTAAAACACATAAAGAAGATGCACCAATGTGGTTGATTGTATCAAAAGTTAACTCACCCTTGATTTCATTAGAAAAAAATATTTATAATTTTCTTGCGCCAATATTTATGAAACAACAATACAGTTTAAGGAATACATATGATTTTATTCACTTAATTAAAAATATTAATCAAGATTTGCAGTTTTACAAAATGGCTAGTATGGATGTTAAAGCTTTGTATCCAAGTACTCCAGTACCTCAGGCCATTGACATTATTACTCAAGAACTAATGCATCAAAAAATTCTAACAGGAATACAAGTACAAGAGTTAAAAAATGTATTGTTATATATATACAAAAATAATGTTTTTGCATTTGAAGAAACTATTTATAAGCAAAATACAGGAGGACCTATGGGATCACCCCTGTCTACATTATTTGCAAAAGTTATTATGACAGATATTGAAGCCAAAGTGATAAATAACCTGAATGAACCACCATTAATATATTGCAGATATGTTGATGATATTTTCATCTTATCAAAATTGAATTCCACAGAACTAGATGGCATAGCGAAAAAATTTAAAAAAGAGTATTCATCTATTGAAATAACAATTGAAGTTGAACAGCAGGATACTTATACCGTTTACAGAAAACCGTCATACGTACCTGTGATTATACCATATGATTCTTATCTTCCATATGCTCATAAATGTAACAGTATTAAGACTTTAATAAAAAGAGCTTTTACGCACACATCAAATATGCAATACAGAAAGGATGAATTGAAATATATTACAGATGTTGCAAAGAATTATGGATATCCCAGTAAAAAAATAAAAAAATGGATTATGGAAGTGCAGAACAATTGTATTAACTCTTCAAACATAAGAAGAAATAATAATAAGCAGATTAAATATATTGGATCGTTTCAGTACATAAAAGGAATTTCAGCTGAAATTAATAAATTGTGTAAAGGTATAATTTACAATTAGGCAATAAAGTACATACCATTAAACATTTTGTAATCAATAAGAAAGAAAACAAGAAGTGCTTGGACAGAGCTGGCATTTACAAAATTCCTATAAGCAACAATCCTACAGTATCATACGTATATAGGAAGCACTAAAAATAAACTAAATCATCGTTTACAACAACACTTACGGAATTGGCAGAAAAAAGAAGCAAAAACTGCATTGGTCCAGTACTGTATTGAACAAAAGCAATATCCAAAGTTTGATGAAATAAAAATTATTAAGAATTGTCGTACGGGGGCATTTGAGATTGGCGGAGACAGTGTTGATAGAAAAAAATAGACACAGGTTATGTAACGTTAATGATCCTAATAGCTTAAACACATATTGGAAGGATTTGATCAGAAAGGAAAGCCGCAGAGAAGAACAGAGGGAAAAGGCAAGAGGGGAAAAAAATGATGTGATATAAAAATAAAAATGTGTTAGAATATAAGATGATTAGTTTCAAGAATCAAATAAATCGAACAGATATTTATGAGTACGAAAGAAAAAGAAGGCTATTGGGTCATCTGATAGATGACGCCACTGCACCTGAACGACGGAGAACGGGAAATGAGACGATATCGCGCGAGCACTGGAACATTCGCTACGTTTCATGGTTGGTGAATGGTGGTACATCTGTTGCGTCCGCTCCTTGAAAATGGCCAGGGCAGTGGCTGAAAGTGCTTGGTTGTTATGCTTGTTTCTGAGGGGAGAGAGGTCCGTGATTGTTGAATATAGTGGTTGTGTCAGGTATTTGGGTTTATTTTAATTGGGCACTGATGTGCAATTGTAAATAATTTTGGGTTACAGCTTTTTAACTTTGACGTTTTAGGAAATGTGTAAATAGGTTTTTTATTGATTGAAGTTTTAATTAGATTAATGTGTTTTAGGGAGTTCAATTGTGTATATATGTGTAGATTATTTTGAATCTGAATTTGGTCATAGGGAAAAGAAGGGAGGGGAGTGAAGTTTGCGTGAGTTGAAAATGAATTATTATTATTTATTTATTTTTTTGCGGCCTTGAACCACGATGTAAATAAGAAAAATACGTGTTGGAAATGTGTAGAGACGAAAACCTAAAAGATTTAGGGACTCAAGGTGAGTAACCTCAAAATATAGATTGTCTAAATAGCACGTGAATAATTAAGCAGCTATTTGAAATTTGCACTGATGTATGAATATATGATGGATATAAGGAGTGTCTCACAGCAAGGCAGGAAACAGAAAGCAAAAGTGTGAGGCGTTGTAAAGAGGTTCGAGTGGTTTGTTAGTATGTCACAGATGAGAAAATGTCCATGCGGAGACATTTAAATAACTTTACATGTGGTCGAATAATCAGAGAACTGGAGAAGGGGTGAACCGTAACGAGTGTCGCCGACGCGTTTGGCGTGGCCCATAGCATTGTTTCACATGTGTGGCAGACCTTCCAAACGACACGAACAGCTGTTAGAAAAATTGGTGGTGGTCGGCCATGGAAAACAACAGCATGAGATGACCGATATATGGTGCTACAGGCCAAACGTGATCGAAGCCACACAGCGGGCAATATCGCCAAGCAACTGCAGATGACCACAGGATGTGCCATATCGCAGTTCACCATTGCCAGACATCTACATAAAGGTGGACTATTTGCCCGAAGACCTGAATGTTGCATCCCATTAAAGCCTACCCATCGAATACATCAGATGAAATGGTGTAAGGACCACAAGGATTAGACCATAGAGCAACGGGGTACGGTACTCTTCAAGGATGAGTGTCGTTTCAGTACCACGAGCGATTCATTCTGGACGTCAGCTGATCTGGAGAGAGGTGGGAACACGTTATCGGCCAGCTAACATTACTGAAAGAGATCGGTATGGCGGTGTTGGTTTGCTCGTCTGAGGAGGCATTATGCTGAATAGTCATACTGAGCTCCACATTTTCGAAGGAGGTTCGGTCATTGCAAACCGGTACTGCGATGAGGTGCTCCTTCCCCATGTACGCCTGCCTATTCTAAGGTGTCAATGGTTCCGAGTTCGTGTTTATGGACGATAATGCACGACCCCATTGTAAACGTGCAGTAGATGAGTTGTTGGAAAGTGAAAATATCACTCGTATGGATTGGCCTGCGTACTCCCCGGATCTAAATCCCATAGAACATGTATGGGATGCTCTGGGGAGACGTCTTGCGGTATGCCCACATCCACTGGAAAATGTCCATCAGTTGAAACATGCACTACGAGAGGAATGGGCAAAGTTGCCCCAAGAACTCATCGACAGCCTCGTGTTAAGTATGGCCAGACGCTGCAATGCAGCCATTGCTGTTAGGGGATATCATATCCATACTGACGACCACCTTTTTGCTGCAATCCATCTAAGGAAATGATGGCTCTGTACTATGGTGTGTACTGCTTTATGGTTATTTCTTAATAAAGTCCCAGTGTACACTTTTGTATTCATTTTTGTATGTGTTTGTTCATTCCCTCGTTTGGTACATACTGAGGTTTCGGTGGTATGACATTCATCTCTACAGGCTGCTTTATTGTGAAGCTACGGCAAAAAAAATGAACGGTCCTTAAGTTTTTCACGCCAGTGTAAAAACACACACAAGTTAAAATACTGTATATACACATAGTTAAAACCACATGAGTGCTTCCGTGCTCGCTGCAAGCACATCATCAGATAAAAGACCAAGTTGGAGTACAGAAACACATTTACACATAAGTGCCGTTGCCAAATGTTCTCAATGAGAGAAAAGAAATTCAAAAAGTTCACTTAGCATAATGTAATACGACAAAGTAAAGGCCTGTAGAGTTCAATTAGTGCTAGTCAGAATCTACAATGTTAGAAGTAGGCACCGGAATCGAATAAAGTAAAGATTTCCAGACCTGGGAAATATAGCTAGGTACTTCATCATTGCAACAAGGGTCCAATCGATGTAAAATGGAGACGTCTGTCCAAGATGGATATTGTGTACCACCTGAAGTAAGCGTGGCTAAAGCAGTAGATGACGAGCCATTTCTCACACTATATTGGTGTTCCTTTATTCTTGTTTGCAGTCTCTGTAGGGTTAAGCTGATATATATAAGGTCCAACACGGTCCCGATCATTTTTAATCAGGGTATAAATGTTCAATGTTTTTAGCCCAAATCCAACACTGTACCTGTGACATATGTTCTATAAAGTCACATTCACATGAGGGATGTAAGTCGTTGATTCAACATATTTAATATCTCCTCGTTCACGTGTCAGGGTAGTAAGTAACGAGGAGATGTTAAACTACTTCTACCATTGCAGATGTCAAGGAGACGTTAAACTAGTCAAGGAGATGCTTAACTACTTCTAACATTGCAGATGTCAAAGAGACATTAAACTAGTCAAGGAGATGCTTAACTACTTCTAACATTGCAGATTCTGACTAGCACTTACTGAATTCTACCGGCCTCTACTTTGTCATATTACGTTCTACTAAGTGAACTTTTTGAATTTCTTTCCTCTCATTGAGAACATTTGAAAACAACACCTATGTGTTTCTGGTACTCCAACTTGGTCTTTCATCTGATGATGTGCTCACCGCAAACACGGAAGTACTCGTGATTTTAACTATGTATATATATTTTAACTTGCGCGTGTCTTTAGTTATTAAAGTTTTGCTTGTAACTGAAATCATTCAGCAAGATTGAACATCGTGCATTGACAGCAAGTTTCTTCCCGGACTAAGTAGTCTTTGTGGCACGAAAATTTTATTTCATTATCAACTGGGGCAGGAAACAGTTGAAGACGAAACAAACACAGGCAGACTTGTCATGGTAACAACATCTAATAATGTGGAAAGGGTATAGGATCTGATCAAGTCAGATCTGTTGGGAAAACACTGTGCCCAATGTGTGAATAGCAGCAGCTGTCAAGTAATGAGTCATATTCTACCAAACTTGCATGAGATGATGATGTCAGGCTTCTTCCCCCTAACAACAAGACATTCAGCAATATGTGTGTAATGCAGAACGTCGGTCGCTGATTTTGGATTATGTCCGTCATTATCGAACAAATGTAAGGAAAAAATTGTTCTTATGCTTCATGTTATCAGCATCCCTCGATGAATGCCTTTCTGCAGTTTATAAGTTCATGGACGTGTTGCTTCTATGTGAATAAAGTCGTATGTTACTAACAAGTTGAGTTATTGCTTTAAGGTGAGTGATTGTCAAATGTTCCTTTGTCTTGCTTTCTACTTGAGATTCTTTCTCTGCCCCATGCTATTGCTACATCATACTAACAAGATTGATGGTTGATTGGGTAAGACTGATAGCAAATGAACTTAATATGAGTCATCGAGCAATTTGTAAAATTTTAAGAGAGCATTTGGGCATGTGGAAAATTTGCACCAAAACTGTGTGAAAAAACCTCACCTCTGAGCAAAAGGAAAACTGCAAGTCTATGTGTGTACCTCCTTCAACATCTTGATACTGAGCCAGTTTCTTTTAAATGAGAGATAACAAGCAACAAAACTTGATTTTCGAAATGCAACCCAGAAACAAAACACCAGAGTGAAGAATGATACACAAAAAATTCACAGCCCTTAAAGAAAGCAAGAAAGAGTAAATCCAAAATTTAGTTAATGCTCATCTGTTTTATGCTCATCAAGCAGTGGTGCATAAGGAATCTATACTTCAATGTGAAATTCTTAACCATAGCTTCTGTCAGGAAGTTCTGGAACAAATGTACAAAAAAAAAGTCCTGCACGTTGATCAGAAATTGCTGCCAATTAGCTTCTGCATCACTGTGATGTGCCATGTAATACTGTGTTTCTGTGAAGGAGTTTTGGATGCCCCCAAAACTGAGGTGGTTCCATGCCCCCCATCTTTCCCCAATCTAAGCTCACAAATTACTTTTTCTTTTTCTCCCTAAAACTCAAGACCATCATTCTTGCATAATCGACAATCTACAGGGGATCGTGACTGATACACCTCATGGAACATTACATGTATTCCCAGCAATGGTTCCAGGAGTGGAAGGACTGCTTCTGATGGCACGTTGTTTCCGAAGGGTCCTATTTTGAAGGGAATCGTGTTGAAGGGTAAAAGTGTGAGTAATAATGCTTTTAATATTATCAGTCTCATTATTTTTATGACAGACAGCTTATTATAATACATGGAAGTTGTCAATTGAAATATTTGCCTATATTCACTTTCTTCATAAAATTAACTAATTTCTAAAACTATTTTTGATTGACTATGAAATAAAAACATTTAACATTTTTGAACTTCACTTTTAGTTGGTAAAGTTTGATGAACACTTACTGCACGTGGGGCTTGGCTTTCAATTCTTATTTCCGTTATGTGGATGCGGCATGGGGGTTTTTCATTTGGTCACGGGTCCACTTCTTTTTTTTTTTCCGTTGGTATTTATTTGGCCTCGTCACTAAATGAGTTTTTTTCCTTTGCTGCATCCTCATTTACTTTCATAATTTTTTATAACCCTAGTACTTTCGGAAATACTCCATTACCGTCATCGAGGGGACGTTTTGCTCCGACTAGCACGGACCGTGTCAGCTGGGCATTTCGGTGGTTCTCGCGGGCTGCTTCTGTCATCGGCTATCGCTCCTTCTTGGGCGTTGTGGCGCCATCTCTTGTTGGTCACTGATCTCATTTTTCGAACTTTTTCATTTTATTGCTCAATTTTAATTAAATTTCTCCAGCTGTTTCTCAAAATATTAGGGTCATTATGGTTGCAAACTTTTGCCCTATTTTTTTCAATCATTACCGACTCTGCTATTCTGAGGTGTTTTTCGGATTTACAGCTTTTAATGATTTTTATATTTTCGAATTTAGGATATTTTTGGTTATCCAGACAGTATTGAATAAGTGCTGTTTTTTCTTCTTTTTTCTGCCAATTTTTTACGTGTTGTTTTAATCTGTGTTTAAGCTTATTTTTGGTACTTCCTATATAAGCCATTGGAGGATTTTCAGTAATAGGAATTGAGTAAATACCTACTTTTTCTAACATTTTTATTGTTTCATTATTTTTTATTACCATATTTTTGATGGTATTTACTTTTCCTCCAATTTGAATGTTATGCTTTTTACAAATATTATTAATTTCATTGGTAGTACCTTTAATGTAAGGAAAACCATTTAAATATTTGACTTCTTTTTTATTTACTACACACGGTCCGTGCTAGTCGGAGCAAAACGTCCCCTCGATGACGGTAATGGAATATTACCGAAAGTACTAGGGTTATAAAAAATTATGAAAGTAAATGAGGATGCAGCAAAGGAAAAAACTCATTAAGTGACGAGGCCAAATAAATACCAACGGAAAAAAAAAAGAAGTGAACCTGTGACCAAATGAAAAACCCCCATGCCGCATCCACATAACGGAAATAAGAATTGAAAGCCAAGCCCCCACGTGCGGTAAGTGTTCATCGAACTTTACCAACTAAAAGTGAAGTTCAAAAATGCAAATGCATTAAGGCACGTTAAAAATATAACCTCCAATATCGGAAGTAAATTGAAAAAACATTTAAATGGAAAACAATGAAAGTGAATTTCTACAATAACACAAATCATGTCATAGATCCTCTCACTACTTATTCAAGATTTACAAACTTGCAAAGAAAAAAGAAAAAGCAGCCTAATAAAATTTGGTTGAACAGTAACTTCAAACCAGATTCTGAAAACATTAATCACATGATACAACATAACTAAGAAAAAGAAATCTCAGCAGAATCAACAATTATCAAGGAAGCAGAACATCAATTCCTACGATAGTGAAAATATCATACTCTCAAAGCCTTGAAAAAGCTTTAGTCAGAAATACAAAATACCAAACCAAAATAAAATTAGCCATAATGAATGCGGGCGGTCGTAGTGAGCAATGGGTTTGCCTCCTCAGGGCGCTCCGTGGTAACAATGGCACACACAACAGCAACTAGGGCCTCTGTGAATTTTGGAGAAGTGCAAGTTAGTTCTGTGTGACATTGGCGAAAAGACCCCAACTCACTGGGCTTTGTTCCAGAATCCTCAGGTTGAATGACCAACTGGAACCCTCAGCTGTGGGCTAATCCCCCACACTGATGTACTTACCTGATTAAAAAGACAAAAAGAAATATTAAGAATGACTCAAGTGTGGGATATGGTGGACCTATCACACTTAAGAAGGACGGTCCACCACGGAATCGACCTGGACTTTCTAAACAGCGTATGAGAAAGAGATCTCGGCTGAGTGAATGTAAGATTGGTGTATAGAATACTAGAGGTATAAATGGCAAGATGAGTGAGGTGATTGAGGAGATGAATAAGTATAGACTGGATGTGCTGTGTGTAAGTGAAACCAAAAAGAAGGAAATTGGGGTAGAAGAAGTGAATGGCATGGTGAGTGTGTGGTCTGGAGTATTGGATAATATGAGAGGACAGGCTGGTGTAGGTGTGATTTTAAGTGAAAAGATGAAGAACAACTTGATTCACTATAGTTGTGTAAGTGAGAGAATTCTCTGGATTTGTTTGAAAGTGAAACTTCAAAGAATTGTAATTGTTGCAGTGTATGCTACTTGTGACTCGGAACCTTCTGATAAGAAGGAAGATTTCTGGAATGAGCTAAAAGCTGTTTTGAGCCAATTTGGTGCTAAAGAAAAAGTTATAATAGCAGGGGATTTCAATGTTAGAGTAGGTGTGCAGAATGCAATTTCTGACAATGTTCTGGGTAAGTTTAATGATCCTTGTGTGAATGATAATGGTGAAAATAAAGATTAATTGAACTCTGCATTGAGAATGGTTTGTGTGTATCTAATACATTTTTCAACCACAAGTATATCCACACATATACTTGGGAAAATCGTACTCTTAGTCAAAAGAGTGTGATAGATTTTGTTGTCTACGATCAGCGTTTGAAACACTTAGCTGTCGACACCCGTGTGATGAGAGGTGCGGATGTTGGTTCTGATCATTACTTGGTAGTGTCCCGAGTGAAACTTAATGTTGGTTGGAGGAAAAGGAATAGGAAGAGACCCAGGATAGAAAGAGACCCAGGATAGAAAGAAAAAAGGTTGATAGGCTCCTTGAAGATCATCAGCGTTATTCTGACTTACTCAGAGAATGACTGAAGGATCTGAAGTCTGGTGAGAAGGATGTAGAAAAGAAGTGGGAATGTTTTAAGAACTGTGTTGTCACTGCTGCTAAAGAGGTCTGTGGCACCACAATAGTGGGTAACAATAGAGGTGATGCTTGGTGGAATAGTGAGATTGAAGAGGCAGTAAAGAGAAAGAAGGATGCCTATTTGAGGATGTTGCAAGGCAGAGTCTCTGTGGATGAATATCGCTCAAAGAAGCGTGAAGCTGCTAAGCTGGTTCGCCACAGTAAGGCAAAAGATAGGAAGAAGAAAGTGGAAAGGCATGAACTGGCTTTTTGGAAAGATAGGAAGTCCTTCTGGAAGTACATGAGACTCAGGAAAAATAGGGGAAACAAAGTTGTAAGTTGTGTGAAGAATGAGTTTGGGGAAATGATATGGGAGCCCAATGAGTTAAGTGACAGATGGGATGAATACTTCTGTGAGTTATTAGATCAGGAAAGCAAAGATGATTCTGAGGCAGATGCAGATGATGTCACAATGAGGGATGAAAGCACAGGAGGGATCTCAAGAGAAGAAGTGTGTAAAGCTCTAAAATCTCTTCAGAATGGTAAGGCTCCGGGAGTTGATGGTATAACTGCAGAGATGTTGAAATATAGTGGTGACTCTATAATTGACTGGTTAACTGAAATTTGCCAGTTGTGTTGGGAGTTAGGAATGGTCCCTCGGGATTGGAAGGATGCTATCATTGTTCCCTTGTATAAGGGAAAAGGTGATCAGACTGAATGCAAGAACTATCGTGGAATTAGCCTACTGAGTATGCCAGGGAAAGTGTTTGGTAAAGTTGTTATTGAAAAAGAATGGGGTCTTACATCATTGAAAGTGTGGGATGTTCCGAGTGGTTTTATGCCTGGTAAAGGCTGCACTAACCAGATTTTTACATTACGCACGATGATTGAAAAGTATCTGGCTGTTGGGAAGAAAGTTTTTACTGCCTTCATAGATTTAGAGAAAGCTTACGACCGAGTGAATAGGTCACTTTTGTGGAAGGTACTGAATGAATATGGTGTTATTGGGAATCTACTTAATTGTGTAAAAGCCATGTATGCTGGTAGTAGAACTTGTGTACAAGTGAATAGTGTTTTATCAAAATGGTTTTCCATTGGTGCAGGAGTTAGACAAGGTTGTGTAATGTCACCATGGCTGTTTAATATATTTATGGATGCATGCATGTGTGATGCCAAAATAGATAATAGTGGTTTATGTCTTGGTGATATCCGTGTGTGCAGATTGCTGTATGCTGATGACACTGTCCTGTTGGCAGAGAGCAAAAGTGAGTTGTAGAGTATGTTGACTCGGATGCACGAAGTTTGCATGAAATTCAAACTGAGTATAAATAAGGGAAAACCCAAAGTTATGGTGTTTGAGAGAGGAACGGGTAGCACTGAATGTAATGTAAGTATAAATGGCACTGTGATTGACCAGGTCAGTGAGTTTGTGTATTTAGGAAGCATGTTTGACAGAGAGAACAAGTTGGATGGTGAAATCAGTAGGCAAATGAATTCTTCTTTGAAAGTCATAGCTGCTCTGGGAGGTTTTCACAGGAATGATGGGTTCTCTAGAGAGTCCCGCATGGCTGTGTATGAAACTGTAATTGTTCCTACTCTGATGTATGGCAGTGAAACCTGGGTACTGCAGAAGAAACATAGGAGTTGTTTGTGTGCTGGAGAAATGCGTTACTTACGTGCGGTTTGTGGCAAGACATGATATGATTGTGTGAGAAATGAAGATGTATTGCAGTTGTGTGATGTGAAGCAAAATGTTGTTAGCAAGGTGGAGACCAATATGCTTCAGTGGTTTGGCCATGTTGAAAGAACGAGTGATGAAATGCTTACTAAGAAAATCTTTTCAGCCAAAGTGGCAGGAAGGAAAGGCAGAGGAAAGCCAAGGAAGACATGTGTGGATCAGATTCAGGAGTGTCTGCATGAGAAAAAGATTATGAGTATGAAGTATAAAAGATTGTGTGTGCGGCGTGTAATGGATATTAGTGAAGCACGAGTTGTTTGTCAAGATCGCTGTAAATGGAGAAGTTTGATACGACAACAATAAGTAAAAATATCTGGAAGTTTGTATTTCTTTTTGGAGCTAACCTCTGAATCTCAGAGAACAGCTTAGTGATATGTATGTATGTATGTATAATGAATAATGCCAACAAGTGCTGTGACATCAATGAAAACCAACAGTCAACCATATCAGGTAACCAAAAATGTTCTCTTGCTTTTCAGTAGAGATCACTGCAGTAGCTATTTTATCGCAAATCAATTTGCGTAGTTCATGTTTTCAGGTGCGCCGAAAAGTTCGTGTACGAGTCTTTCATTCAGGAAAGCTTCACTGCATTTGATTTGGTTTTCGGTGAATTACAACACATTCCAAACGTCTGTTAAACCTAACGTTATTCAATCATGTTTGCTTTATGAATTCAAACTCAACACAAATGCTGCAGAGTCATGTCATAAAATATGTACTGCATTTGGAAGCAATGCTGTAACAAATCATACTGCACAAAGGTGGAACAAAAAAATTATTTCTGGTCAAGAATCACTGGAAGATGCACCACTCTCTGGAAGACCTTCTGTCACAGGGTGTCCATAGAATTATTAAACCTGATTTCCCTGACCAAATATATAAGAAATCCCTGATCTTACACAAATAAGTTTATTTGAG
Source organism: Macrothele yani (assembly GCA_039090855.1). Classification (NCBI taxonomy): domain Eukaryota; kingdom Metazoa; phylum Arthropoda; class Arachnida; order Araneae; family Macrothelidae; genus Macrothele; species Macrothele yani. The sequence continues at coordinate 76,264,712 of CM077025.1, read as the reverse complement.
TTTTTCAATATATGTGCCATGATAATAAATAAAATTGAATTGGATAATTGAGAAACTTATATTATTTTAAAGTGTTTCCGTTTGACGTATAAAGTTTCCCAAATAACTGATTCATTTAATTTTTTTTTTTTTTTTTATCGGCCTCCACCTTCCCCATAGCCATCTAACTACACCTTTTTAATTTAAGTTTACTCTTTTTTTCATGGTTTTACATTTATTGAAGAAACACTCAAACAAACCCATACACAATATTCAGAACAGTTACTATAAAAATGTTACAGTAGGAACACAGTCACTGCTTTTATATTACACACCACTTTTCTTCTTTTTCCAATCTGAAATCTTCGCCTGCAATGCTGCTTCTTCCAACTCTAGTTCCTTCCGTACTCTTTGTCTTTTTTTCTTCAATTGCTTTATTTTATGCTCAATTTTTCTTTTTACATTCAGTTTTCTTTCTTCTTCGTTTTGAAGAACACTTTTTTCTCAAGATAATCCTGATATCTTCGTCTGGAGGCTCTTACAGAAAGAAGAAGCCTTCTATTGATGGCAATGTGTTCTACTCCTCCCACATTTTTAATGGCATCAAAAACTGTTCTCTGACAAATCAGAGATTCTTCCAGGAGATTTTCCACAAGAAGAGACTTATTGACAGAAAATCCACCTTCCACTGAAGCATTTCCATGAGATATAATGAGACAAATTTTTATTACATCCCAAAGTTCGCCGAATTGTTTTTGGTTGTCAAGTAGAGCACTATAAAATTTGTCAAATCCAATAGAATCATCATGACTGTCTAAAAATTCATCAAACTGAGACTTTAAAGCAGATTGAGCTTCTACACACAATGAAGCGTACTGTTTATTAGCTTTTTTAGCACAGTCATCTGAAATCCTGTTTGCACTAAATAAAACTTTAAGCACAATTTCCACTCTCTTCTTGCCTAGACTCGGCTGCTGCACTATAATATTTGGGTCCAAACATGTTACCCCACAAACAAATTTAAATTTTAGTGGGCTTTTCTCACGAAGTTTTTTAATCATACTGGTCACAAGTTTCCTAAATTCAAGCTTAAACTCTAATTCCTCCCTTTCTGAGAACTTCACTTCTTTTAATAGCTTTTTAGCACTAAATCCAATATCAACTTTCTCGACTGAGAGAAGATTTTCACTTTTTGATACGTCTAAAGTTAACAGTTTTGAGACACTATCAGCTTCACTTAATTTGTCAGGCTTCAAGCTTCGTGCCATCAAATTTTTCATCAGTTCCAGCAAATCAGTGTGTAAGAAAGGAATTAAAGGCTTTGGGCTCTGGAGCCTTCTCAAAAAAAATTCACACTCTGAAGCAATAGTCCTAAATGCAGCCAATTTGCATTTCAACAGTGGACTTTCCATGAATTCTGCAAGAAACATGAGCTGTTTGCTGGAAACCGATGATTCTTGAACATATTTCTTGATACACTGGTGTGCAAAAATTAAGGACGAAGAGGAGAAATTAGCATAACAGTGGAACGAGCAGGCAGAACGGACCGAAAGACCACTCAGGAGATAGACTAGGGTCTGGTATGGTAGGGCATGCGCATATATGCAGCATGACATGGGGGGGAGTGTCGGAAGGGTATAAAGCACATGGGCGGTGTACGCTCAGCAATTCGGTGAAAGCTATTGCATGGTGTACATCAGTTTGAACGACGTTGAGTTGCTGCCACCGTGGGATATGGCCAACAGGCAATCCAGTAGACGACATCTGGATGACTTTACCCGAGGTCGTGTCATTGGGAAGTTGGAAGAAGGTTGAAGTGTGATTAGTGTGGCCGAGGAGTTCGGGATCGCTCACAGCATCATTTCACGAGCTTGGAGAGCATTTCAATAAACAGGAACAGCTGTCCGAGAGTTTAGCAGTGGTCGTCCAAGAGCAACCATGGCAGCGGATGACCGGTATATTGTCCTACAGGCAAGAAGAGACAGACGGCAGGCAGCGGGAGAAATCGCAAGGCACATGCAACAGACAACTGGACGTCCGTTATCGTGTTTTACCGTGGCCAGGAGGCTGCACAAAGGTGGTCTATTTGCACGACGACCAGTACGGTGTGTTCCATTAACGCCTGCTCATCGGAGACGACGGTTTCTGTGGTGCCAGGAGCAAAAGAACTGGACACATCAGCAATGGGGTCGAGTTCTGTTTCCAGATGAGAGCCGATTTAGTCTGACGAGCGATTCTGGACGTATACACATCAGGAGAGAGCAGGGAACACACAATCACACCTCCAACATCATCGAAAGTGACCGGTTTGGAGGTGGCGGAGTTCTCGTTTGGGGTGGTATCATGCTTGGTAGCCGTACTGACCTCCACATCTTCCAAGGAGGTTCAGTCGCTGGTGTCCACTATTGTACCGAGGTCCTCTTTCCTCACGTGCGTCTGTTTAGAGGTACTGTGGGTCCTGAGTTCCTCTTCATGGACAACAACGCTAAACCTCATCGCACAGTGGCTGTTGCAGAGCTGTTGGAGAGTGAAGATATTCAACGCATGGATTGGCCCGCAAGGTCCCCGGATCTAAATCCAATCGAACACGTGTGGGACCTTCTCGGGAGACGCTTGGCAGCACGTCACCAGCCACCAGCAACAATTCCGCAGCTGCGATTGGCGCTACAAGAGGAATGGGCCACAATGCTTTAACAGCTCCTTGACAACCTCGTCCTCAGCATGGACAGACTTTGTAAATCCTGCAACGCAGTCAGGGGTGATCATATCCCCTACTAAAGATGATTTTTCTTGGCAGCCGCCTGTCACATGGACGTTTTTGTCTTCTGTCCAGTTGTGCTCAAAGCTACCTTTTCAATAAAGTGCCTTTGTATCCTTTGGATTTCTTGTTTGGATGGTTTTGCTCACGCGTCCCATATTCTTACATCTTGGGGATCTTATAGTATGATTGAGTCGATGTGGAGCACTTCTGCACGACGTTACATTCGAAAAACCGTCTTGTCGTTAATTTTTGCACGCCAGTGTATGATCATAAACAAGCAAAGCCTTAGTCAAACAATTAACGTTTTCCAACCATCTTACAGTGCAAAATTTCAAAGGGAAATCTTTACATCCAGTAATCATAGCATAATTTGCACGGCGAGCAGGATTATCTTTTAAAAGGTAGTACAAGTTATGCAGAAAGTAATGTATATCCCATTTCACTGCTTCAAGTCCAGTTTTCATAGCTCCATTGACCATGTGAAGACCACATACTCCAATGTCAACTAATAATTTACCATCTGGATTTTCAGTTCTAAGTTTATCTTTCAGCTTTTGAAGAAAGCTGAGATTAACATTAGGTCCATCCATTGACACTTGTAGCATGTTATCCAAGGGAAGAGGTGCACCTTTAATGAATTTCTCTAAAAGGTCATTTAGCTGTCGCCCGTCCTAAAGACACACTACTTAAGTATCTAGTGGAAACTTTTTGCAGATTGACGTCCCAATAACGAACAAACTGATCCATTTGCCCACGCTGAGCAATTTTGTTTAGTGATTCATCAAAACAAATTACAGTCAGTGCATTGCTTCAGATCGTCTATTAAACACTCTCTGAAATGTGGTGCCAATCCATGGTTTATCACATAAGATGCTTTGCTTTTGCCTAAAGTAAATTTTGAAGCTATTGCACTGTCAGGAAACATTAACTGAAATGTTTTGTTAATCTGCATACAAGAGTTCAGAGACATTCGCTTGGACAACACTTCCATGGCCCATATTATTTCTGACTTTGTTACATCATCTTTCACTACATAAGCATTAAGGTCACTGGGCTTCACATCATCTTTCACAACATAAGTATTTGTGTCATTAGACTTAATATTTTCTAGAAGTATTGATTCCACATTTCCTGAGCTTGTTGATGGCAAGAATTTGTTATTACAAAGAGAGTTCTTTTTCACAGAGGAAGTGAAAGAAGCAAGACTGGGCTGAGACATTTTAGCACGGATGTTTTTCAAATGATTAGGGCCATTTCTGTGGCTGGAGACTGCCCGACGCCCCGTGTTGCTAAGCTTGAAAGTTTTAGAGCACACTTTACAAAATGCTGATTCATTGTCGCCGTTCACAGCAGCTATCCAACCAGAAAACTCAGGATTTAATTGTTTGTCCAACCATTGTTCATTAAACACACAACGCTTTGACGTTGCTGCAGTCTTAATTGCCTTTTAACAAGGTATAACTTATATCACAAATTTTCTTCTACTCCTTTGACCTAAAACAAAAAGAGAAATGTTAACAAGTAATGTAACACAACTTACAATAATAGGTAGGAAATACAAGGTTACATTAGTAGGAAGGGGAAGTTAGTGACTGTCTGCAACACCAAGTGCACATGTGTTGGGCGATGAGGGCATCACTCCCTGATGCCGGGTTAAAACTAGTTGTAGTCTAACTGTGATTGAAATTTCCCTGACTTTTTTTTAAATATCACTGATTTTCCCTAACGTTTACCAACATTTCAGGCATTTCCCTGATTTCCCCTGACTTTCCAGAATGTGGACACAATGTGTCATTAATGACAAAGATTTGAAAATGATCCCACCCTAACAAGTCAAAAACTTTCAAAAATGTTCCACATAAGTGATGAAACCATCTGCTTGTATTTGCATCAACTTGGGATGGCGTGGAAACTCAGTAAGTGGGTCCCACACGATTTGTCAGCGAGCAATAAACTTCAAAGGCTTACCATCTGCTCTTCACTTATCTTGAACCACAAAAAATCCATTTTTGGATTTCTTGTTAAGCTGTGATGAAAAATGGATCCAGTACTCCCACAATAAGAGGACACATCATTGGTTGTCACTGAAAGACTCAATTCCCCATTCTGCAAAGGTTCCACTCCCTCCTAAGAAAGCTCATGTTTTGTGTATGGTGAACTTCAGCCAGTATTGTGCACCATGAGTTTCTTCCCAAATGCCAAACAATTACATCTGAGGCCTACACTTGTCAACTCGAACATGTGCAGGATGCATTGATTCATAGCCAGTCAGCACTGGTGAACAGAAAAAAGTGAGATTCTTGCAGGACAATGCCAAACCACATACAGCAACAGTTACCCACAATATGATTAGCACTTTAGAATGGGGACAACTGCCTCATCCACCTTATTCCCCTGATATTTCCCCAAGTGATTATCATCTTTTTTTTTTTTTTTTTTTTTTGCTCTGGACAACCACACACAAAAGAGATAGTTTAGAAATGAAGCAGAGATAAAATCAGAGGTGGCCAGGTTTTTTGATTCTCAAGACAAGACATTTTACAGAAACGGTATACATGAGCTTGTATCTCGTTGGGAAAAGGTTGTCGAATGTGATGGTACCTACTTTGACAAGTAACATCATGTTTGAAATAATTGAATATTTTTTTTATTTTGATATGAAAAGGCGATAAAACTTTTTTGGTTACCTGATACACAACTGAAGACCAAAGGATTCAAAGGAGATAGCTCTGAAGAAGCTCAACACACAAAAGGGCAAAATATATATAACCTAGCAAAATGCAAGACGGAAAAACTGGAGGACTGAGCAGATAAACAACAGTTTGGGTTGAGTATTTATATTCTTGAAAATGTTTTAAAGGTTTTTAATTCATTTCTTAAAACTAACTCAGAAGCTTATGGCATCCAACCATATACATCTTTAGTGAACCATAGTACTATATATAACAGAAAGTACAGTAACATATGAGGATTGTACGGAAAATAATGCAAAAGTGGGCATAGCTTTTTTATTAATTGACAGAGGTCGTTCAAGTTGCACATGTTGGTACAGTAACTCTTCCTCTATTACAGGTAAATAATGGATTCCAAACAGAAGCAAAATCTAATGGATTCCAAACAGAAGCACCGTCTTCTTCATTACAGGTAAATAATGGATTCCAAACAGAAGCAACATGCCATCACAGAGTTCTTGACAAAGGAAGGGTGCAGGCTGTCTGGTATCCACAGAAGGCTACATACAGAATGATTACAGAGATGACACCATTGACAAGAGCAATGTGCACAGAGGGATGAAGAAGTTTAAATAGGGAGAAACCAGCATTGAAGACAAACCACACAGTGGGAGACCATCATCTGTACCCGCTGACACAATCATCAGTGAGTTGATGAATTGATTCGTGAGAAGAGATGAATCACAATCCGTGAGCTTGTTGCACAACTGGACTGTGGTCACAATGCCATACAGAAGATGGTGGAAGACTTACGGTATCGGAAAGTGTGCGCAAAGTGGGTACCTTGGTAGTTGACACCCAATTTGAAAGAGAGAAGGGTGGAAGTCTGCTCTGATCTGCTGGAAGTGTTTGAAGCCATTGAAGACATGTGGGTATATCTTTACGATCCAGAAATGAAGAATCAATCATGGAATGGCATCACACCTCTTTACCAAGGTCTAAGAAGTTCAAGAGGCAGCAATCAGCACAGAAAGTCATGGTGACTGTTTTTTGGGATGACAGGGGTGTCATTCTTCTTGATTTTTCTGGAATGTGGTCGTACTGTGACCAGTGAGCGGTACATTGGGGCACTCAAGAAGCTTAGAAAAGCCATAAAAAGGAAGAGACTGAACAAGAATCTAACCAATGACAATGCGAGACCACACACATCTTTGGTAAGAAATCAGGCGATCAGCAAAGTATGCTTGTTGGTGGTCCCCTATCCACCGTACAGCCCAGATCTAGCACCCTCTGACTTCCACCTGTTCAGTACAATGAAGGACAGTCTCTGGGGACAACGATTTGATCACATAGATGAGGTGAAAGTGGCTGTAAAGAAGTGGGTACAACAGTCCACACCTGAATTTTTCAAAGAGGATTCAAGGGTTGGGTTCAACGATGGCGCAAATGAATTGCTTGTGATGAAGACTATGTTGAGTACCTTTGTATAGAGAATGAGTTACTATACCAACATGTGCAATTTGAACGACCTCTGTCAGTTAATAAAAAAGTTATGCCCACTTTTTCATTACTTTCAGTACAACCCTCATATCTCAAGAATAAAATTCTGCATACTATCAAACCTCAAAGAATGGCCTAACAGAATACCAAGCATACAAGAATTGATCAAATTTTGCTTACCACACAGGTGAGAGATAATGCAAAGTGTGAACCCTTGCATAATCTCTTATGAAAGCAGTCCACTGGGAAATAGAGATGAGCGTTATTTCACTACCTGTGATTTGATCACGGTTACCAAAAAGTCACAGGTAGCGAGCGCCTGCTACTGAAAACCGTGAGTAACAGTGATCGTCCAATAAGCGTTCCTCACTCTGTCATTGCTACCCATCATGCTCTTCGTGATTTTTCACAGCTCCGTCTTAACTGTTACCGAGTGAATTCTGCTCCTGTAGCTGTGACTCGTTATCTGCTGTTGCGATTTGTCAGCTGCCTGCTATTTGTGATTTTTTCACAGCGTTGTTTCTGAGCTCATCGTTCTCGCAGTGAGTGGGGTTAAAAATTTTTGAATTCGGAGAAAATAGTGAATTGTGAACGTTACTTAGTAAATCTTTAGTAGCTTCATCCATTTCAAGGCTGAAAAAATGCTGCCTCGTTTCTTTCAAAGTTGTAACATACCATGTTAGGGACAAAAGAGCAGTGTGTTTTAGATAATCTGAATCCAAAATTTAACTAACCGCGAAAAACGTATAAAAGAATTATGCATAATTCAACTGAAAAAGCCGTAAAAACTACAGCAAAATATCAGAATTCGCGCAGAATTACCTATAAAAGTTTAAAACAAGTTTAGGACATAACGGACTTTTGGGCACAAATCTTTAGGGGCCGTACAAAAATTGCAGTTTCTTGGCGCTGTGAGGGGAATTGAATGGAGGTAACGTTCCCAGTAAGACATACGACAATTACAATTGAATTTAAAAAAAATTACAAAGCACAAATTTTGAAGATGAAAATCCGTTTTTTGGTGTAAATATGAGAAGGATAATATCCGAAAACTTGAAAATTTTTCGTCGTCCTGGATCGGGATTGCATAGCACATAATCATGAATATGAATTACATCATATTCATGATTACATAACACATTTCTGAGGTTTCAACGAAACAAAGCAATTACATCAGAACTCATACTATGTTCGGAAAAAGACGACAAACAGGGATTTTTTTATAACGCTGCACTTTTACTTAGGTACTAAATATTTACATAACATTTCAAGTTATTAATATTTCTCTCTTACTTAATTAGGCACTAAATTACTATGCCTCATTCGTAGGACCTTTTGACAGTCTTTCTTCTACCGATGTTATATTCATAAAGTTTACGTATCAACTCAAGGTAATAATATTGCGCTTTTACTTAAGCACTAAACATTATTTCACAGGACCTATGCCTTTTTAACAGTTTTTGTTCCATCGATGCCACATTCATAACAATTAGGTATCAACTCAAGTTAATAATATCCTGCCTTTAATTTTTCACTAAAAACTTTCTCACGTTCCCTAGGCCTAGGCCGTGGCCTTTTTAATAGTTTTTATTCAATTAATGTCGTATTCACAACTATTACTTATCAAGTGAAGTTAATAATATTCCGCTTTTACTCAGGCACGAAATATTCATTCATTACCCTATGCCTAGGCTTTTTAAATAGTTTTACTCAATCAATGTCATATTCGCAACGTTTATGATTCAAATAAAGTTAGTAGCATTGCGCTTTTACTTTGGCACTAAATGTTATTTCACAGGCCCGAGGCCTAGACATTTTTAACAGCTTTTGTTCTATCGATGTCACATTCATAACAATTCCGTATTAACTCAAGTTGGGTGTAGGATCTCAGATCAGATCTTCAGTAGAGGATTTTAGGAAGGGAGTGTCTGACCCCAGGTCTTAAACAACCCTTAGAAGTAGGAAGCTAGGAGATTTGGGCTAGAGTGCCCGATAGAAAAGTGACACAGAAGATAAGTAGAAAGGGGGAGGAAGACGCCCTTATTTATTACCGGGGGCCAGTACCCGGGATCCGACGGACGGCGGATATTTAGTGGATCGAGCGTTCGTACCTGCCGAACCTGAGGTCCTTTCCGTGGCAGTCACGAACGTTGCCCACTAGGCCACCCGCGGTCTGGGTGTAGGAGAACTGGCCACAAACATTTTAAGGGGTCGTATAAAAATTACGTTTTTGACCGCCTCGTGGCCACGACCCCACAACAGAGGTTAGTAATCTAAGTCATATAAAGCTTCCGTAATTTCGTCTTTTCTTAATTGCGATAATTAATGTAATTCTTTACAACAAATGTTTGATCTGCATCTCAACAAAATATTTTAGGGTTTTCAAACTACAAGTCTGACAATTATCAGAGCGCATGTGACTACTCAGCAACAAAACTGTCGGGGGGGGGGTTTATACCAAAAGTGGAAAATATAAAAAAAAAAATCTCGTCTGATCAGGAAATTTTCAGCATTTACAAGCTACAACTCGTCGACACATTATCTAAACACATATGCCTACTCTGGAAACCTATCGGGGGGGGGGGGTGACATACCAAAATTGTAAAATATAAAAAAATTCTCGCCCGATCAGGAGATTTTCAGCATTTACAAGCTACAACTCGACACATTATCTGAGGGCATGTGCCTACTCAGCAAACCTGTCGGGGAGGGGGGGGAATACCAAAATTGTAAAATATAAACAAATTTTGGTCCGGTCGGGAGATTTTCAGCATTTATAAGCTACAATTCGACCCATTATCTGAGCGCATGTGCCTACTCTGGAAACCTGTCGGGGGTGTGGGGGGGGTTAATACCAAAATTGTAAAATATAAACAAATTCTCGTCCGATCAGGAGATTTTCAGCATTTATAAGCTACAACTTGACCCATTATCTGAGGGCATGTGCCTACTCTCGAAACCTGTCTGGAAGGGGGGAGGGTAAAAACCAAAAGTGTAAAATAGTAAAATATGAAGAATTTATGGTCTGATCGGGAGATTTTCAGCATTTACCAGCTACAACACGACACATTATCTGAGCGCATGCGCCATATTATACACTGTTTATATACCCCCCACACACACACACAGGTTTCCTGAGTAGGTACACCTCAGATAGTTTGCTGAGTTGTAGCTGGTAAATGCTGAAAATCTCCCAATCAGACGAGGAATTTTTCATATTTTACACTTTTGGTATTAACCCCGTGACGATTATGGGCAAAACACGTAACAATATTAACAAATAAAGGTAACTTGATCACGCTAGTTACGTTAACTGAAACTTTTATAAAAAGTTCGTAAGTTGGAAGCTGGAAGCTTTCGACCTTATCTTAGGTCTTCATCACGCCAATGGAGGACTAAGATTGTTGCCAGATTCTACATTTGAATTTTTCTTATTTTTGTTGCCAAAACTTAGAATTGATCTCCAGATCAACGGAATGTAGAGAGGAGATTCGGAGTTGCAAGTCATTGAGTTGAACATAATTTCTATGCTTTCACGGTAACGGAGGACAAAACGATTGTCAAAAGACGCAATTCGTTTTGCTTCGTTCCAGTGGGGAACTGCAGATGTGTCTTCCATTGTCAAAATAGACAAGGCAGTATTGGGATTGGCTTTCGAAACATCTTTCCTATGTTCTAAAATTCTATGGCTAATGCTCCTGTATGTGCTTCCAATGTATAAGTTATCCCCAGTAGAAGAAGAGATAGGAATGCAGTAAACTCCTGGGAGGTTCAGGCTTTCAACTTTGTCCCTATCCCTTTGTAGAAGTTTCAAGATGTTTGGGTTAGATTTAATGGCAAGATGGTAACCAAAACTTCTAAAAAGAATCTGTAACTTATAAGCATAGGAAGGATGGTAAGGAACAGAACCACAGAATTTCAGGTCTTCTTTCTTGTGAGGAAGGAGGCATTCGATTTTCGAATGGTTTTCATATTTCTTTATGAGGGAGTTGACTATAACAGCAGGGAAACCATGAGAGAGGGCTATTGTAGAAATTTTGGAGAGTTTTTCTTGAAGAGAGAGTTGGTTGTTGCAAATGATATGAGCCCTGTGGATGTAGGACTTAAACTGTTTCTGTTATAGAATCAGCCATCCACAGAACTGAGACTGTTCAGCAGCCTATACTTCGTGCCAACGCTGCTGTTATCTTATCCAAGCAAAATTCTGTGCCAATCAAGTACTCTTCTTCTTGTTTAAAAGAATTCAGGTCATTTATTCAAGAAAATGACCTAGCCGTATGCAAAGCAGATAAAGTTGGTTGCCCAGTCATCATTGGTAAAGAAACTCTAAACCAAAAAGTGCTTTCTTTTCTTACATCTGCTAAATGCATCCCTTTACAGTCAGACACCACCAACTCACTCAAAAACTCAGTTGACAGATTAGCTAAGAAAGAGACTCTTCAATCCTTCCTTGGTGATATATCACCCAATCCTTACTTTAGAACTCCCAGGCTTTTCCTGCAAGTGAAACTGCATAAAGCTGGTAACCCCATCAGACCTTTAGTGGAATATTCTTTTTCTCCAGCAGTAAACCTTGAAAAGAGATTGGTCCTCAAATGCAAATCCCTGGCAGCCAACCATCCTCATACAGTTGTCTCTACTTCAAACTTCATCCACAACCTTCCTAATTCCTTTTCTCCTTGTGATAATCTGTATACTCTTGATGTAGAATCTTTGTTTCCCTCTGTACCATATTTTGATTCCTACATGCTCCTCATGAAGAAATTGATTCTTCATTTTGAACCCCCCGGTCCTCTTATCAAAGATCTTTATGATTGTTTCCACACTATTCATCAACACAGTTGTTTTGTTTTCAACAAAATTGTGTATAGGCAACAATCTGGTCTCCCCATGGGTTCACCTCTTTCCCCTCTGCTTGCTGAAATCTACATGCAACATATTGAAGTTTCCATCATTCCTCTATACCCTTTTCAACCTTCCCTATGGTTAAGATATGTAGACGACATTTTCATTAGCTGGCCACATTCCGAGTCTGAACTACAGATACTGATCAACTCCATTACCGAAAAATTTCCTTCCATTAATCTCACTATATCTAAGGAAGTAAATCACAAAATTGATTTCCTGGATGTATCTATCTGCAGAAACGCTGATCTCTCCATTACTCGTTCCGTCTATCGAAAACCTTCTGCGGCCACTAACATCATTCCCTACAAATCTTGTACCCTGCATCTCTACAAACTTGCAGCATTGAAGTCCTACATCCACAGGGCTCATATCATTTGCAACAACCAACTCTCTCTTCAAGAAGAACTCTCCAAAATTTCTACAATAGCCCTCTCTCATGGTTTCCCTGCTGTTATAGTCAACTCCCTCATAAAGAAATATGAAAACCATTCGAAAATTGAATGCCTCCTTCCTCACAAGAAAGAAGACCTGAAATTCTGTGGTTCTGTTCCTTACCATCCTTCCTATGCTTATAAGTTACAGATTCTTTTTAGAAGTTTTGGTTACCATCTTGCCATTAAATCTACCCCAAACATCTTGAAACTTCTACAAAGGGATAGGGACAAAGTTGAAAGCCTGAACCTCCCAGGAGTTTACTGCATTCCTATCTCTTCTTCTACTGGGGATAACTTATACATTGGAAGCACATACAGGAGCATTAGCCATAGAATTTTAGAACATAGGAAAGATGTTTCGAAAGCCAATCCCAATACTGCCTTGTCTATTTTGACAATGGAAGACACATCTGCAGTTCCCCACTGGAACGAAGCAAAACGAATTGCGTCTTTTGACAATCGTTTTGCCCTCCGTTACCGTGAAAGCATAGAAATTATGTTCAACTCAATGACTTGCAACTCCGAATCTCCTCTCTACATTCCGTTGATCTGGAGATCAATTCTAAGTTTTGGCAACAAAAATAAGAAAAATTCAAATGTAGAATCTGGCAACAATCTTAGTCCTCCATTGGCGTGATGAAGACCTAAGATAAGGTCGAAAGCTTCCAACTTACGAACTTTTTATAAAAGTTTCAGTTAACGTAACTAGCGTGATCAAGTTACCTTTATTTGGTATTAACCCCACCCCCCACCCCGACAGGTTTGCTAAGTAGGCACATGCCCTCAGATAATGTCTATTTGTAGCTTGCAAATGTCAAAAATCTCCCGATCGGACGAAAAATTCTTTATTTTTTACAATTTTGGTATCCGCCCTCACCCCGACAGGTTTCCTGAGGCAGCAGATGCCCTCAGATAATTCGAGACACTTTTCTCCTTCCTGGTATAAACAATATCCTGATATAGAGTAAAGCATTGTTAAAGATACTGCTTATTGCTTTGAGTTTGTTTTCTTTTCCCTGAAGGTCCAGACAGGGAGAAATTAGATTGTACTTGGAATGAAACAGGTGTAAGGCAATGACACAAAATAAAGAGTGTGGGTAAATATAAATTAGGAAAATTATCCCAGCATTTCTCTTTTAAAGCTCACAAAGCTGCACTAGTGGATTGTTGCCATTTTTCACAAAAAGATAAACACGTTGATATTCTTTTAGACAAAAATAAAAGGGCTAGTGTAATTTTCAAGAAGAACATGATAAAGAATTTAATACTAAAGTTTTAAATATTTTATTTGATGTTGCCAGAACATTGGCCAGGCAAGGCATTGCTCTTTGCGGAAATAAGTCAGATGAAAATGAGAATTTTCGTCCAATCGTAGTTTAATTTATCGTCATTGCTTGATAATGAAGAAATGGTTAGATAAAAAGAGACTAGACGAAACCCATCGGAATCGACGTTTTTTTCTTTTTTTTTTTTTTTTTGAAAAGAATAAACTCATACAATGTATTTATTTACACATTAGAAAAAATCCTGCAGAATTGACAATCATCACCTTAGATTTCACTGTCTCTACTTTGCGTTTCAGTGTTCCACTCTCCAGCGACATCAAAGTCCTGCTTCAAATAAAGATTTTACTGAGTAAATTGGTTTTTAAATTGAGCTGCACTTCCATCAGAAAAAAATGTTAACTTTTCTATTTCTGGAAATTTGGCCTTTAATGTAGCTATAGCAATTTTTAAGAAGGCCCACACAGCATTTTTGTAATGGTTGAGCTCATCACTTATTACAGCTACAGTATGCTTAATATTTCATGCACAACTGGTAAATATACAGTAGTTATTTGCTGGTGCCTCCAGTGTCCACTCTGGATTTCATCTTGGGAGATAGTACTGTAATTTTCAAAAAAATCAATTAGGAGCAGACCTTCATTTGGTGACTGAACTGTTCTTACAAAAGAATGAATTTTATAATAATGTAACTGATTATGAAGCACAGTTCTTCAAACAGAACCATCAATCTCAACCACTTTTTTGAAACCATCTATATCTTTCCATGTTACAAATGTGTCTATATGTATCTCTTCAACACACATGCAAACATCACTTTTACAGTCTGTGCAAAATCCAATCATGCAGTTCTCATTTTGAATGCTGCAGCACAAAACACTCATCAGTTCTATTTCATTTGAAGGAAACTTATCTCTTCAACACACATGCAAACATCACTTTTACAGTCTGTGCAAAATCCAATCATGCAGTTCTCATTTTGAATGCTGCAGCACAAAACACTCATCAGTTCTATTTCATTTGAAGGAAACTTTGGGGAATTGGAATTTTGCTGGCCAAGGATTGTATAAAAATGTAAATTTGCATGATATTTGCAAGCACATAATTCCGTGGTGTTTACAAAATCAATGTCACATATCCAGGACACAGGTCGTAAAACTTAGTTTTTTTAATTAAAATGTTCTCATTTTCATTTTTGAACTGTGTGAAAGCATCACTTATAGTCATCAGCATGTGTCTTTTTTGTAATAAATTGTGCCTCATTGATAGTGAGTCCTTTATTGATTTCACACATTTCCTGGTACCTGTCTACTTACAATATATCATTATGGCATAAAAATCTTTTTTTTTTCTTTGTGCTATCTGATATATAGCGTGAAGTCTTTTCTTTTTCATTAAACAGAGTTGTGGCAATGTCAGGCAACACCTCAGTACCAAAGTGTGACACCTAAGTGAGACTTTCAATAATGTCACACTCGTCACACCTCAGTTGAGGTCCAAGAATTAATTTTTTCTACATGACTTTTTCTACACTTGTTCAGACTGCTGACAGTCAAACTTCCACAAAGTTTGAAATTTCTACACAAAGGGTATGTTAGTATAAACTATCTTTATGGTCATTTCAGTCAGCAGACTAAAAAAAATTACGGTCAGCAGACTAAAAAAAAAAATGTTTTTAAATTTTCAATTATTTTTAAGTGTAAAATATGTTATTACAAAGTGTTTTGGACTCTGCTACATCTAACAAATACAACTGCAAGTGAAAAACAGTTGTCAAAACATTTCCAGAACTGGTATTAGAATTGTCTAATTACTAAATGTAAATTCTACCTTTTGTTCTGGATGTTTAAGACTGAAATGCAAGGAGACAATGATTTATATAGCATTTTTTGTTGTGAATTCAAATTCTATGTAGTACTCATACCTTCAATTTGATGTATCATAAATAATAATAATATGATACAATTTAATTTTTTTCCTGTTTGTCCACTTTTTCATGGAATGGCTGTAAAGAATTCTTCTTTTGAGGAGTGTGTAATCATTGCTCTTTTGATTACAGTTTTAATACTATTGTATTTCTGTGTGTATGGATGTGTTGAATTGTATGGAATCAGAACAGGAATAAATGACTGTTTTCTATGTAGTCTGTATTGTAGTTGGTCTCTTTGCTTGACAACTTTAACATCAAGGAAGATCAAAGTATTCTCCTCCTCATGTTCTATTGTCAACATTGGATAGATATTACCAAATTGCTGAGTTAATGATTCAAGTTCATAAATACTCATTCGTGACAAAATAAAAATGTCATTCACATATCTACAGTAAACCAAAGGAGTTTCTTCCATTGTACAGATTATTTGTTCCTCAATATTGCTCATAGTCAGTTCTGCAAATAGATTTGACAGAGGGAACCTATTGGGCCTCTATTTTTTTTGTTTGCAATGTCCTCTTCAAATTTGAAAATATTGTTTTCATAAATGTATAACAAAACTGCTTTAGATTCTTGAAATTGTGTGTTATTAAGATTTTTGTCCTGTTTTAATTTTTTAATAATGTTTTCAAATGCTTCCGGTACAGTGGTACTTGGAAAAAAGGCCTTGACATCCATACTTGTTATAATCCTGTAGATCTTGGTTTACATTTTTAATTATATCAATAAACTCATAAGTATTATAGTTTTTACAGTAAATTGTGTTTTCACATTTTTTTAGATGCGCGTTGATCTCAAAGTCAATACCAAAAACAACAGTCTTTTTCGTGCTTAAATATTGTAATACTCTATTGTGATGTTTACAATCATAATATCAGTACTCACAGTTTCTTATTTTGTTTCTTTTTCTGTATTCAAAAATTACAAAAAAGTAGTTCAGCTCAGGGTTCCCCCCTGAACTTGATGAACAGGTAATAATTTGATGTCATGGCTATTTCTAGACTTGATGTATTATAAATTTCACTAAATTATAGGATTTACTTGGGAATAAAAGGATATTACTTACAGTCGAATTTTCAGGTAGCATCCCTACCCGTCCACAAGACTACACTATAGTAGGTGTTGTCATTCGTGAGCTAAATACCCCTTAGGTTAGTAGGTGTCCAACCTTATGCTGGAATTTAGCTCACGAATGGCAACATCTACTATAGTGTAGTTTTTGAGGAAGCCTAGGTTTTTTTTTTTTATTGGAAGTTTAACGACCACTGTGAGCAACCCAATGAGCTATAAGCAGTCGCCCGTCCCTAATTTAGGATCACTGGTGTCAGGGAAGGGAGAGAGCCAGTGCCATAAGACAAACACAACATCCATGCCTCACCGGGATTTGAACCCGGACCCCTCTCGGACGAATGATCAAAGTCCATCGCTTAGACCACTGCGCCACCGGGAGGCTTTTTGACATTAACTCTGCTGTATATACTATTAGAATGCTAGTTACTTTATTTCCTGTAGACTCTGCATTCTTCTGTATGGAGGTCTAGTCCACAATTCGGTAACACATTTCTTATGTTAATTATTAACTGCCGATTTAGTTTCGTGCCAGTGTGGCAATTCCCTCCAAATAATACACACACATGCAAGCTATAGATATACCTTCACAGAAATTTCCCCAACAGGGAGGTAATCAGTTGCTTAAATTTAGTCTTATATTTGTCCACAATTTATATGCCCCCCCCCCCCTCTCCATTCCCTACAAAAATCATCAGGTATTAACCACTTTACAAAATCTGATAGATATTATGACTATGACTACCGACTGAAATTTCTGTCAGAGAACTTAACGTGGGCTGTGCCCATATCTTCTGTCGGAAAATTATAAAGTTCATAATTTTGTAATCTGTGGCAGACAGTAGTATCTCAGTTATACATTTTACTATGGAATGGCTTAAAAACATGTGACTGAAATTTCAAAATATTAAATACTATTGTACAATTTTAAATGCTTCCAAAAAGAAAAAAAAGGGTAAGAGGGCTCGCAATTTTAGATTATGCTAATGAATACTTTGTTCGCTACCTGTCCATTCTATTTTGTTCTCGCCTGTCTATTTTGACCTTTAATTTTTTTTTTTTTACATTATAAAACAAGGTAAGAAATTCTGCATGATTTCATATTTTCAATATATGAAAGAACTCTTACCTTTGAAATATTAGGTAGTAAATCCGAATGTGTTGTCTTATATTCAACACCCTTAGAACACATTATTTACTTATAATACTTGGCCCTTTTCAAAGAATTTTGTTCACTAGTTGATTTACCATTAATGCTGGGTAAAATATCACTACTTTCTGTTTGTTTTAATTTTTTTGAATTTGGAGAAATTTGTGAATTGTGTGTGAACATTAAATGATAATTTTTTGTTGCTTCGTCCATTTCAAGGCTGAAAAATAAATGCTGTCTCATTTTTTTCAAAGTTGTAGCACCATGTTATGTATAAAAGAACTGTATATTTGATAATCTGAATTCAAAATTTAACCTATAAATCGTATAAAAGAATTACGCATAACCCAACTGAAAAAGCCATTATAACTACAGCAAAATATCGGGGTTAACGCAGATTTATGTATAAAAGTAAAAAACATATAACCCAGGATCCGCTGTATTATGGCCAACCCACCGTTCCATTAAGTGATTCTGCTATCAGTTACTTTACTCGTTCGTTAGTCGTTACTGGTGCACGGATTCACAGAAGGGAAACAAATAACAGGTCCTAAACTGCGATTCCAATCACAGTTAAAAATCACTGTTACTTTTGAGTAGCAGTCACAGTTAGCGCCGTGAACACCAGGTAACAGGTAAGCTCATCTCTACTGGGAAATACAATATCTCAGAATGTCCCAGACACTACAGTCCAGCAGCAAAATATGGTGAAAGGAATTACCATATCAGAATGAAACAGATATATTTTTGACCTTATAGTATTTTATTTTACACTTAATTATATTTAAGAATATTCACACTAAATCTTCTGAATTCAATGAAACTATTTTGTGGATACATCAGAATTAACTAATGATGCAAGGGAGGGATGAAAAGTTTTGCCACCATTGCAACATTCGGTGTAAACATGGTTCGTACTCTTCCAAGCAAAATAAATTCAAGCACTTTTCAAGGACTTTTTAAACCCAAATTATCATATGTGTGTACTGTCAGTTAATCAGTGGGTAGGTATTTTAGTAAGTTCAGACCATCAATTTTAGCTGGGGCTGGCACACCTTCAATGACCTGTCATTACCCCTTCCCCTTACCCACAGTTCGTTTATTTTATTAACTTTGAATTGCCCCTCTGTTTTGGTATTTTTCGAAATCATTTTATCTTGCAAAATATTTTGAAAGGGTACACTATTTTCGTATTCATTTTCTGGTATAACACTTATTGTTTGCTTTAACCTTTTATTTTTGATGCATGACTCTGATGCATTGATGCAGTGAGGAGAAGAAAGGGTCCACGCATGAAGCACAAGCAATTCCTGAAAGTTCCACCCTCCAGCAAGAATGCGCCTCTAACCCCAGTAAACAGAAGCTAATCACAATTTGTGAATACATCATTCCACTTATTTTACTCACATGGCTGATGCTTTACTCTATAGTGATATCATAGCCAAGGCACCAGCTATCCACACACTCCCCTGGGTTGAACACAAGTTCTGCGCTATTTGACCAGTTTGGTGTTTTTATTGGAACTACACAGAAATCTATGCAACTTTTTAGCACAAACAATTATTTTACACATGCTCTTTCATATCATTACTTAACAAACAAAACATTTTTTTTTCAAGTACTATTTACAAAGCCTTAAACTTTTTGAAGTACTTTCAAGGACTTGAAAATGAACTTTTTTATTCAAGGACTTTTCAAGGTTTTCAAGGAGCGTACGAACCATGGTAAATGCACAGAAATCTGAACAAAACCGGTTTCAGGCAGCCAGGAGTTCCCCCTCCACCACACTGGTCCTTTAGTTTCACAGAGTTCCAGCTCAGTATGAGTCACAATGGAGGATTATTCATGCACATGGTTCCAGGGATCATAGCATACTTCTGGAAAATTTTAGGTAAGAATTTTAGGAATTTTAGGAATTTTTAGAAAAATTTTAGGAAAATTTTAGGAGTGTATTTCAATAAAAACTAGATGTATATTTGTATACATCTAGTAAAACAACTTTGTATACATTGTAAAGAGTTTGCTTCACACCCTTCAACCATATATACTGATAGACTGCGCATGACATCAAAATTTCTGGCTCCAACATAAAATCACATGACAACAGTCAAAAAGATGGGTTACACCTGCTGTGCTTATGGTTGCTCTGACCGATATAGTAAAGAAAGTTCTATGATTTTTCATGGGTAAGAAACGAATTAAATACCTAAGTCAATAAAGTTCAATTACTTAACCAGAAACTTGCAGCTATTGATATAAAAATATAGTAACTTAAGAAAAAAAAATGGAATGCATGTTCCAAATTCTTCGCAAATGTTCATCACATTATAAATCACAAAATGTAAACAACACGATCATGCATGTATATAGCTCATAAGTAAACTTACCTGAAGAGTTTTCATTATATATGAGGTGCATTCACATAATACACCGAAAACACTGAAGTTCTGCAGCGTAAATTAGTAATCATAACAGCATTTGTACACGAAATTTGGAGTCTGATGATGACGTGCCCAATGTTTGAGCCATGGCGGCTTTGATGCAGCTATTGCCAATGCGCAGTCCATTAGTATATATGGTCGAAGTTCACACCCAAATTTTTTGCATAACGTCTAATGTCTAAAGTTTAAGTATGATTTACTTCTAATGTTCAGTTCTTATCTTTTCACGTGTTATTATCATATTCAAGTATATTTACCACATTCAAGTTTCACTTTGAACATTAATATGCTGTTGAACCAGAAGCAATTCACGATTTTCACAGTAAAGTTTTCAGGTTTCACATTAAACTATAATATCCTAAAAAGGTAATTGAAAACCAAGAACTATGTACAATTGTTCACTGAATTACTTTTTTCATATTATTGTTTTAACCTTTTCCTGATTAGCCTATCTTTTTCTGCTTCCACCACAACTAATTTACTTTCAGTTTTCTTTATTTCAGCTGAACCTTGTATGATCAAGTTAGAGGCAACTGCTATTTCAACAGTATTTTGTTTTTCTACAGCTTTTCTCATTCTTTCTGTTCCCTCTTGAATTACTGCTAGGGAGGCTTCTTTATCTTTTTTAAGCCTATTTATTTCTGCATCATTTTCTTTTATTTTGTCATCAAACTCAGCTTTTCTTTTTTCTCTAGCTGCTTTTCCTTATTTTCCCTCTCTTTCTTCGAAAATAAAAGCATAACAAACAGCGCGAAAACTAGCTCATAAACAGAATATTTGAAACACTCTCAATGTATGCACTCTCAATTATTAGGGATGGTAGAGGGGAAGGGAATAGAACTGTCCAAAATTAGCATGTTTTCGTTGCGCTAGGGCGCTTAAGCACAGCTGAATTCCTTCAGATACCCCCAATGTTCAAATGATTGAAATGTGCTGATGTTCATGGAATGAAATGGTTGATCAGCTATGATGACCGCATAAAAGTTCGGGGTGGGGGGAGGGCTTTATTTTTTTTATTTTTTTAGTTTATGCAACATTTTACATCACTCCAGTATTTATCTTGTCATCATCAACAATCGCAATGCAACTACCGCTTACGATCGCGGATATCAGCAACCGAAAATCTGCCATATCTCTAAGTGATATAACACACAGTATCCTGTTACAGTGTATTGTAATTGAAAAAAAAAGGATGTGGAAAAAAGAAACTTTCAGAAATTAAGATCATCAAGTCATGCGTTTCAAAAATCCGTTTTCCTTTATAACGTTTAAAAACATGTTTTTGCTTTTTTACCTGTAGTGTAAATAAAAAAACTATGTTGATTTTTTTATGGAATCAGACGTCCGTATGTCTGATTGTCTTCATCTGAGTTCACACTTTAGCTACTGTGTACAAGTAGACCTATTTTTTCAGCTCAAAAATATGTAGTTTTGTATATATTCACAGTATAAGTCATTCCTTATTCCCACAGAACTGAATTCAGCATATGCAAAATGAAGATCATCAAGACCCGCCCAACACTATGTTTCTGATTGTCTGCTGTTTATATTCAAGAAACGCAAACATGGATCAATGGTGAATGCAGCAACTATGATTTTTATTTATTACCAAGAAAAAAAAAGAGCCGTGAAAGCTGTAAAGCTGAAACGGATATTTCTCTCAACCCCCCCCCCCCATGCACAACAAAAACATTCCAATTAAGATCAAACAGCAGGAGGACGCGTCCACACAACACAACCTTTGGAATTACCTGATGGAATGGCTTCTTTTCATTTGGCACATTGCCATAAATCACCACCTGCAGCTCACTGAACTGTCAAGTTGCACCCTTCCTCCTTCACTTTAACTATAATAGAAACTGTAAAAAAAAATGCTCCCCAATTTTCGACAAAATTAAATTACCAAATTTACGTCATGATGTTGCAATTTACTAAAATACGTTTGTTTATCTGCTGAATATTGCTTAAATCCATTGAAAACTTTTTAATTATAGATGATTTTTTTATTAAAACAGTAACTCAGACGTCTGAATAAAAACGTGTTTGTAATTCAAATAGAGTCCATATCATCACAGAAAAAAAATTTAAGGATCACTCTGTTTAAATAAACCATGGCATCTAAAAAAATAATTCACTTGCTTTTCCCGTAATTTATAATTACTGTTTCTTTATTTTCAATCCGATTATGCAACGTTTTTTTTTTTTTTTTTTTGCATCTGCTAAAGTTCCTAACGGAATTTGGCGAAATTTGCACTAGAACTTTATTGTGATGTATCTTAACTACTGTAAAAATTTTACTGTGTTATTTTCAAAATTCAGAAAAATGGATTTCTGAAAATATTCTCCTAGTCCTTTTGTGCTGTGGAAGTGATAAACAGGTGTTTGCTTTCTTCCCAACCAATAGCTTCAGATCAGCGCTCCCAGCTGTCAATCAACCGTTGCTATGGTAACACCCTTTTTGCTGGAGGCTCACTCTGTCCAAAGAGGCACACATACTTGTCCATAATAAAAATTACCAATGCTAACTTTTAAAGTTTTAAACCGATTCAACTGGAATTTTGGAAGTGAGCTTCTGTAATCCAATTACAGTGAATGTAAAAATTTCAGTCACTTTCGTGAAAAATTCGCAAAGATAGTTTTCTTATTTTTTATCATAAGTAGTGGAAGTCTCTTGAGGGGAGGGAGGGTGGCATGCACATAAACAAGAAGAAGATGAATGTGTTGTTCAGGCATACTCCTCACTGGTGGATGCCAGCTGACTTGGTACATACGCGACCCCCTGCAAATGCTAAATGCCTCTTCTTTCCCCTTCTGTTCTCAATTGTCGGACGGACATCAAGCTCCCCTTCGACCTACTAGTAATCATCCAATTTTATTGCACTGGAAGTAGTGCCTTTTTTTTTTCTTTTTTTTCCCCCAGCCAAATTAGGATTTGGTGCACATCGGAAACCGCTGCTGGTGGTTTCTTTAAGAACAGAGAAAAGGAACTTTAAAAAATGAAGGGGTAACAGTAACACGATTTCCTAAAAGGGCATTTTTTAAGCACTAATTTCAAATTTCAAGGCTTTTCAAGACGGCATTAAAAAAACACCGTTTTTCCAGGATATTCCAGGCCTTGAAAACGTAATCATGATTTTCCAGGACTTTCCAGGTTTTCAAGCACGCATGCGCACCCTGCGTTATGGTAAATTTATTGGCGTTAATAACGGTTGTGTTTTTAATAAATAAGCTTACGAAAATTTTAGGATGAATAGCAAATTTTAGGTATAATTTTAGGAATTTAAGGAGGGTCACAAAATATTAGGAATTTTAGGAATTTTAGGAGGAATGCGATCCCTGTGGTTCAAAAAGCAAGCCATCACGTGATTCCTCATTGCATAAAAAGTTGCTTTCATCAATATTCATCAAAGATAAAAAGCAGTTTATTGGGATCAGTGTGTTGATGTGAATACTTTCGACCTGTGACTGCAACAGACCAGTTTCACAATAAATAGTGTGTAAAAGAAATGATCTAAAGAAACTGTTGAATAAAGCAAAAGGAAACTGCTCCTGAACTAGCAGACCTGCCAACTTTCAAGAATTGAAATCTGTAAAAAAAGTTCAGTGAACGTTTACTCGATATGTCAGACTGACTAATATACCGAATGTACTGATGAAATGTATCAATCATATCGATTAAAAACAGATTAATTTTGAAAATCATACTGTATATCGATATCATATGCTATACAAATAAAATGTCTGTCAGGATTTCTCGCTTATAACAATTAAAATGCAGTCAAAACATAATTAAGTCAACAGTACACCATCATTAGGCTACATATACAAAAAAGAAATCATTTGTCACAGCAAAATTGCCGCAATAAGCAATATATAGCAGTGACTTTTTTACTTAAAGTTGCAAACGGTATTGAACTTAAATTTTTGTGACAGTATGCTAAAATAACCATGAAAAAGAAATTTACTATCTTTCTTTCTTTCTTTCTTTTTTTTTTTTTTTTTTTTTTTTGTAGCTATTGCCAACCTTAATTTCACAAATTTTATTTTTTGGTAGTTATTGCCAACCTTAACCTTTCCAAATTGGATGAGATGAAAGAGAGTTGGAAGAAATTGTGATCAGGGCAATCAGAAACATACAATAAGATAATTATTCTTTCTTCAAAAACTGTTCAGGTATTATATATATAAATATATATTATATAATGGTCCTAATCTATTTGGAAAAAAATCCGTAAAATATGTCGCTCCGTAAAGGGACTGTAAAACAAGTACAATTTCTGTAAATCTTACAGGTAAACCATAAAATTTGGCATGTCTGAACTAGACATTTCTAAAGAAAGAGTGGGATAGAAATCAGCATTCTTGGATGTCAAAACAATTGCACAACATAGGTACTACACATATTGTCTGATGAGATGAAGACTGAATGAAAGAAAATTTCCCATGAACTCTTGGAACATTTTCAGAAATGAAGGTGGGGCTCTTATGGACCTGATTATGACAGGAGATGAAACATGGGTTTACCATTATGACCCAGAGAACAAAAGACAATCTATAGAATATTGCTATAAACAATCACAGCAACAAGAAAAATTTAGGACACAAGCCTTAGCTGGGAAGGTAATGTCTGCTTTTTGGAATAGTGAAGGGACTTCTGCTTGACAATTTTCTAGAAAAGGGGGCTGCAATATATTCTGAACATAGCATTAAAACTTTGAAGGAACCGAAAACTTATATCCAAAAGAATGCAGGGCAAAGTGGTCAAACGCTTCTCCTACATGGCAATGCTAGGCCTCACACCAGTTCATCACGGTTACTACCATCAAGTGCCTCAGATTAACAATGCATATACTGATTTTCAGGACTCAAGAAAATTCTTGTTCAAGGCAGATTCTGTTTTACTCAGATTTGACTGTTGTGTAGTCTTAACATTCTGGTAACACACTACTGTGCATCCCTACAAAAATTGTGTTGCCCTCACAGGTTGAAAAGAATAAACATAACTTTTGCATAGTTTAAAGAAACAGAACTGTTTGTAAACTTCAAATCAATGTTTACCCTGTAAGTATTAAGATAAAGTCATTTATTTTGCCTTTTCTTACACGATGTGCACTGCTGTTATAAAAATACATAAGCAGTCATTCATCCACATGAAAAAATACCTCCACACCGAGTGTGTAATGCTGAACCTTGACAGCCCCTCTTAAAAGTAGCCTCTGCAAGGGCAAGTTTCTTAGTCATCCATTGTCAGAACAAACTTTTTAAGCATGTTGCACACACAGAGCTTTCTCCAAAGTCCAAAGATGCCAATAATGGCAGATAGCCAGTAGTTACTTATGTTCCAGCCAACTATATTGAACATTCTACTGTACATTAAATCTTACTAGCACACACCCATGTAACATGCCACTGTTGCAAACTTGAGAAAGCTTAGTGACAAAGACCTGACATTCCTGTTTTATGTTGAACTCTAGAAAATAATTACACATGATGAAGACAAACTTTCACAATCTCCTATGAGAAGCTGCATGAATTGTGAATGCTAAAGTGAATAGACACGATGTGCATATGTGTGTAAGGAAGTGTATTTTTTCACCAGTTTCTGAAACACAAAAGGAACAGCCCAGAGGTTCTTTGTGCACTAAATTGGAAAAAAAAAAAAAAAGAGAGGAGAGGAGGGGGGCACATGTCACATCTTGTCTCCCCTCTCCACCTCATCTGTTGATGAGAATACCATAATCAAAACATCACATTTGCACATGCTAACTTAAAAGGTTTTTACCTAACTTCAAGAACATTAGGCAGATTTGGTTTTCCACCATATTTTTACTTTTAAGGTACAATATTATTGCAATGGGAATCTACTTAGACAAATGAATAGAATGAGTTACTGTCAGCAACTTTTCCCTGTGGAAACATATCAGAGATGCAATCTATGTGCCACTCTTGCAGCATGCATAACCTGGATGATTTCAAATAGAATGAAGGAACATGGATGCTGTCCCAGATATGCCTTATCCAAAATATGGTGGAAACAGAATACAAGGCTGATATGTGCATGATCACCTATGACACTTTCGTTGAGAACTAAAAACATGAAATCAAAATGCAGGAAACTCCAGTAACAACTGATACCTGCATGTGCCACTCTCTTTATAAATATTATTGCAATTAAGTTTTGAAGGTGTTCAATTATAATATTTATGAATAGCTTTGTGCATCGCTGATTAGATGGCTCTGCCAGATCGCTTATCACACAGTTTGGTGACCAGCTATTTCATCTAAATCTTTCCTTTGCAAAGTTGCAATTTTGAAAACCTACACAAATAGTGTAAGGGGAGAAAAGGACAAAATTTAAACACTAGTGTTATCTTTAAGATAAAATCAAGAGCTATAAATTTGGTGCACAACATGAACTTAATGGGCTGTCCCACTCCACAGCTATATGCTGAAAATGGTAAACAGCTTACCTAGATGTAGCACAGTCAAAGGATCAGTTACTTTTAGAATTGTATTTTCAAGGGAAAAAAAATTAAAAAAATGAACTATACAAAAGTTGCATAAATGCATCAAACAGATAATTAATTTATTCATTAAAATGCAAAAATAGGGCAACTGAAAGAATTCCTAAAGCTAGTTTAATCAACAAAGGAATTATTATTTTTTGCTGATTTTAAAAGAAAACTCTTAAAATCATTACATGTGCATGATTGAATATGACTCACTTGGATAATCATTCAGCCATTTTTTTCCCATGCTTACCAAATTTAAAGATGGCAGACTGATCTTCTAACTTAATGCTTTCAATTTTTTCAGATTTAGATAGATAAAGAGAATAAAATATTAAAATGTTTTAGTTAGATTTTATCAGTTCTATACAACTTTATATTTTCTAGTTTTTCAAATGTACATCTTGTTTTCTCCAACTGTTTGTACATTTTTTCTGTGAAAGCATTATTTAAAAAGTCCAACTGGTGCTTAAACATGCTTCAAAACTGGTGCTTGAACAAGTTTTAAAACTAGTGTTTCAGATTTATGAACACTATGAACCAAAGTATTTTTGAAATGCTGAAACTTCATTAATTATTTGTTGTATAAATGGAATTATATCATAAAGAAATCTAGCAATTATTCACCTGTTTTTCAGCAAACGGAGTTCTCTTTTACGTGAAGCTTCTTCAGCAACATGATGTGGTGACAGACTTCCACTACTTGTCATAACAGTTTGAGAAAGACTACTGTTAGGACTTGATGTTGCACTCCGTATTTGATATGCATGCAGATCTGTTGAAACTGTAACTGTATGTGATAAAATATGTCACTCCAAAAAAATTAAATATCTGACAAAAAAGATTATTCAAAATACTAGAAATGTCCACAAAAAGACCAACATTTCACATGTTCTGAATAAATTAAATAAATTAGATTACATTTAACAACTGTTGATTATCATACTTCTTGAAAATGTTAGTCCACACGTCCAAGTATTTAATTGCATATACATACAAGCAATCTAACATATTTCTAAGTCATTAAAGAAAATTATCAACTCACCTCTCAATGATTGCCTCTCAAATACATATATGATGCACATATATCTCTGACAATCATCCTGGGCCTGAGGTAAGCACTAAAGATAGCATCTCAATTCTTTTTAACCATTAAAATCTTTAATTAAAATATTGATTTTTATATTTATTCTATTTAAGAAATCTATAATATACTAACACTAAAAATATCAATGTACAACTATATACACCTAAATTATTTACAAAACTCCATTATTGAAAACTCACTGAATGAGTTAGGCAAAGTATCTGTTTTTCATATTGGGGGGACTGAAAAGTAATGTCGTTTTTTGGGGGGCTAAGTTTGGGGAGAAGTTGTGAGGTGTTTATGTATGTTCAACGTAAAGTAAGTGTATGTACAAGTGAATGAACTATTCGCTTTTAACTTACGTAGGTGTTTTTGTCTTCCAGATTTGCAGAACAAAATGAGTGACATAAAACCCGAGGAGAGCCATGTTCGTCATCGTATACTGTGTGAATTTCAAGAGAGGAACAATGCAACCGTGCCCACCAATAACATTTGCGCTGTTTATCCGAATGCATTAAATGTCCTCAAGTGGTTTGCCCAATTCCGGTCGGGCAATTTTGACTTCTCTGATGCCCCTCGTGCAGGAAGGCCCATGGAGCTGGGCAATGACCTGCTGTGTGCAGCCATTGAGGCAGATCCTCATCAAACGATTGATGAATTATCCCAATATCTTAATGCATCATGGTCTACTGTTCAAAAGCACCTGCAACAGATAGGGAAGGTCTACAGACAAGGAATTTGGATGGTGAAAGTTGGATCCCACACCAACTTTCACCTGACAACAAAGCCCAGCATTCCATCATCTGCAACTCTTTGCTCAGCCGACAGGAAAAGGGTACATTTCTTCATAAAATTGTCACTGGAGATGAAAAGTGGGTTCTTTACGTGAACAACAAACGCAAAAACTAGTAGCTTTCTCCAGGCCAGACACCAGTTTCTACTCCAAAACTAAGCCCACACCCCAAAAAGGTTTTGCTCTGTGTTTGGTGGACTACCACTGGCATAGATCAGTTTGAGCTCTTGGAACCCGGACAAAACATAACAGCAGACCTCTACTGTTAACAACTGGACCATTTGAAGCAAGCTCTCACTGTAAAAGATCCAGCATTGGTCAGCATAAAAGGTGTCATCCTCCAGCGTAGCAACGCAAGACGAACCCAGCAGACAATCAGATATTTTGGCTGGGAAATTCTGCCCCATCCCCCTTATTTCCCCGACAATGTACCATCTGATTACCATTTGTTCAGATATCTGCAGCACTTTCTAAAGTTGAAAATTACAACTGGGGGCCAGCCAGAAAGCAAACAATTTACCTTTCTGTGCTACTTCAATGGGAACCAGGAAATTATAAATGAGACAGCGCAGCACATACACCGAAGAGCCAAAACATTATGCCCAGTGTGTCTTTATGAAAATCGAAGCAACTGCAAGTAAATGATGGCAAATGTGAAAATTATGAAAAGGTACAAATAACACCTGATACTGAGCTCTATTAATCAGTGTTATTCTTGTTCTTCAGATGGAAAAGGCAGCAGACTTAAGCAAGTTTAACAAAGGCCAAATTGTAATGGCCAGATGACTGGATTAGAGCATTTCTGAGACAGCAAGGCTTGTCAGATACACAGTCAGCCATGGTTAATACCTTCAAAAAGTGGTCCAAGGAGGGGAAAATCATGAACCGCAGACAACAGGAAACAAGAATCATCGGACCAGATGACCTTCTTCCAATCATTCAAGGTCCAGTTTTGATACTCACAAGCCCATTATTGGCACATTCAAAGGTGAAAAAAGGTTACTATGGGCACTTTCAGCAGCCTGCAGCTATGCAGACCCACTTTCATCAGGGTTCAATGCACTGACAAGGTAGTAATGTGTTGTGACACATTACTACCATCACCAGAATTCAAATTAATTGCAAGTTGTGCCACAGTATCCCTTCTGTTAGCATGTATTATATGAGATAGCCTTTGCTCACCTCTAGCATGCATGAGCAGTGGTCAGACCATGCCTTGCTGGTGGTTCATGGTTTATCCCTCCTCAGACAATTTTTTGAAGGTACTAAACACGGCTGATGGTAAGCACCCCACAAGCTTTGCCGTCTCGGAAATGCTCTGCTCCAGTCGTCTAACATTACAATTTGGCCTTTGTCAAACTTGCTCAAGTCTGCTGCATTTCCCATCTGCAGAACAAGAATAACACAGATTAACAGAGTTCAGTATCAGGTGTTATTTTTATACCATTTCACGACCTTCATATGAGCCGTCATTTACATGCAGTTGCTTTGATTTGCATAAAGACATGCTGGTCATGAGACCTGGATACCACGGAAAACACTTATGTGCTAAAATATGTGACTTTTATGGAGGGTGTATGGCAAGATTTGTTTCAATCATGTGTGGAATGAAGATGTTTTGAAGGTATATACAATGTGAAATAAAATGTTTTTAGGAAAGTGGTGACAAATATGCTGAGGTAGTTTGAACATGCTGAAAAAAAAATAATAATAATGAGGTGGTGCTGAGATGATTTATTCAGCCCAAGTGAGTGGAAAGAAATTCATAGGAACAGCAGTGAAAAAAAAAAAAAAAGATTGCAAGTATGAAATACAATTATTCAGGTGTGATACGTATGATGAAATGTGCGCGAAGTTTGAGTTGTTTGTCGAGATCACTGTACTCTGCAGCATTTGATACCCTGGTATTAATTAAATGTATTGCGAGTAGTAATTAAAATCTAGTAGACTGTCCTCCACTAAAGAGCTAACCTCTAATTCTAAAAGTACAGTTTAATGGTATGAAATAATATAACTACGGGTGAGACAGGAAAACTTAATAAGGAATTAGATAACAAGCTTGGTATGCAAGAAAAATTTTCAGCTGTTGTACAAAATAGTGTAGGATGTCAGCCAGAAAACTAAACTAGCTTTACAAAATGTAACAACATTCAGACATGCGCTGTTTTGCCAAAATGCACGTGTAATGCCAAGTAAAGGTTGTTGTTGTTGTTTTTTTTTTTTGGGGGGGGGGGGTTACGAAAATTCCAAGTCCCACTTTTACATTAACAAGAAAATAAAACAACTAGCAAGCCAGACTCTCAATATATTAGCAAATGGATCAAAAATGAGAGAAAAAAAGAAAGCAGCAATTTACTATTGCAACAAGATACATATCACATTATTCATCAAGCAACTTTAAAAGAAAAAAAAATCAGCAAATTCACCTAGTTCTTTGAGACTGAAAACATCAAAAAAACAAAATTAGAACTCCTGTCCACAACCCAAAAGATATTCCTTCCATCAACAATAGAAATAATTACCTTAACAAATAACCAAAGCAAAAAACAAACTCTCCACAGGACAAAAGAGGACACTTCCACTGTGAACAACACATCAACATCAGAGAATTATACTACAACTGAACATATATCACTACCTTGTGAAAGCCAATGCAATAATAATTTAAATGGACGATGTCATTGCTCTGTCCACGTTATTTTATAAACAACACATAGCAACTGAAAATTGTGTTCCGACACCACTGGGAACACCGCTAATATAGATATTCACCATTTCTATTGCCCTTTGGATTTATCAGCTACAATTAAATAGCTGTTGTGTTAAATGCAAGGAGGTTAGAAGAAGAGGAGGTGAAGGGACCCGTTATGAGTGAAGCCAAAACAGATCAGCTGTTTCTGTCCTCTCTCTGAGGTGGTGGGAGTCTGCGCTGCCGGAGTTTGGGAACGTGACGTCACTTCCTGTGGCTTAAGCAGTTTTGCTTAGCACATGCAAACCAAGGATGGAAAGAAGGAATTTGTCAGACTTCTTATTTCTCAACATTAGCCTTTTGGTTATATTATAAACATGGTTACTTGCAAATGGGCAGTATGCAAGTAACCATGGACACTATGCACTTCCGCTCAAAAAATCATTATTTTGTTCAATTTTTTAAAGAAATACCGACACATATTTTCCTGTTTTTTCTGGAAATTTTTTATTATGGGAATGAATATTTCAGCCTCAATTTTTTTCAGGCCAGTATGTGTAGAGTAAGGGTCCGAAAACCCAGTTCAAAATTGTGATTTCCCCATATAGATATACAGGAAATTCTCAGGTTGGGCGCATTGGCGTAGTCAGCTGATAAAAAGTGTTGTCACACCAGAAGCACAGGGAGAGGGGCTGTTGCCATCTCCTCCTTCTTCTAACCTCCCTGGTTAAATGCCACCAGATGATGACATCTCAGTTGCTAAGACCATCAATACGGATTTGTGTAGTCAGATGCTGACTGATAAACCACGCATGGTGCTGAGAATTGTTGTCACCGTAGCGTAAATGCGAATACACTCGACTAGTTATTGAGAGATCTGGGGTTCGTTCCCGGCAGCGTCAGAACACAATTTTTCAGTTGCTATGCGTTGTAAAATAACGTGGATAGAGCAATGACATCGCCCATTTACATTATCTCCACATATTTGATATAGATATTCGCCAATGCAATACCCATTTCACCAACCATAATACATTGGTGTGCAAAACTTAAGGACGAAGTGGAAAAAGTAAAATAACACTGTAAATAGCAGCGGCACTCAAACACAAATTACCTTAGGATCGTATCTGGGAACAGGAGCACATGCATAATAATGGAGCATGATGTGTAGTTTGCATGACTTGAGAAAAAAATGTGCTCACGTGGTCCCATAACATCAGTTGAACGGAAGTCACAGAACAGTGTGCATAAGCGTTACATGTGTTTGATTGTGTTTGTTGTGTGCTAGAGACAATGAAATGGCCCGTTGAGAACTTCTTGGTGATTTTACTCGTAATTGAATAATTGGGAGACTTGAGGAGAGGTGAACTGTGATGCATGTGGCCCAAGAACTTGGTATCACCCATGTCATATCACGTGCATGGTCAGCCTTCTGGATTACAGGTACAGATGTGCGAAAGACAGGTGATGACTGTCCACCAAAAACCACCCCCAGTGAGAACCACTATCTGCTCCTACAGGCCAACAGGGATCAACACCAGACAGCAAGTAACCTTGCAAAACAACTGAGCATGAGCACAGGACATACAATATAATGGTTTACAGTAGCCAAGCAACAACACAAAGGTTGGCTGTTTGCCCGATGACCAGTACGCTAAGTTTCATTAACAACTGCTCATCTGAGACACCGTTTACAACTTGGAGGAAAGAATAGGGTGGAGATGTCATCAGCTATGTCCCTTGCAGCCTAGGCTGAAGCCGGTTTCTCAAATGTCCTTGCAGTGTGGAGGGAGCTCGATGGGAGAGGCATACCTTATCCACCCAAAACAACAAGTTGGTCCCTATTTTGCTTGTTTGGAAACAAGTTTACATAACCTTAAAATTAATGGAAAGGGGATTAAATTTTTAACACTTTCGGCTCACCTATTTGCTAAAATCACTAAAAGAACGCTAAGTTATAATAAAATAAATAAAACAGAGCAGAATATTAACACAAAAATTATTATTCGTTACTTCCACAAAAAATCAGATTCCCAGAATTGTCTTTTGAAATATCAATAGCATTATGTTGTTATGAACTGAAAAATGCCACAGAAAGGAATCCATGTATACACAGAAGTATATTTCCTGACACAGAAGAAGTCATATGAAAATATTTATTAACTTTTTTATTACTTGCACATTTTTTTTTTTTTTTTCTTTGACTGAGAGAGTGGGTGTCCAGACACAAATGGCACCATTTTAATACATTATTTTTCTTCATGTTCTTATCACAGTAAAAGTAAAAATAAAACAGCAAATGTACAAGTCATACCAAACAAATGCAGCAAACTTTCACAATGTAAGACACTCCTACACTTAAGTTTCCAAGAAACTGCAATGCATTAATTTGTGATATATAAAACACCTCCTCCCCTCTGAAAAAAAAAAAGAAAGTAATGTATTTGAAACCCTCATAATATTTCATTTGCATCGCTCACAATTTGTCTTTTACAAAAAAATCTCATTGACCTTTGAATATTATCAATTTATTTGATTATTTTTCAAATATTTTTGGATTTAAAGTTAGAAGTGAATGTTTTGGACCAATATTTGAATCTAATTTCTAAATAGTTCATTGACACAGATTTACTTAAATGAACTATGTGATTGTTGCATGGGTGATCCTGGTCAACACACATGTTTGGAGGTAAAAAAAAAAAAGTATTTTTGAAAACTTTTTCACATTGGCAATAAATGTGCATAATATCATTTGAAAGAAAAGTTAGAATCCCCCCCCTTTATTCTTTATGTTTAACAATAAATCACATTTTAGTCTTGATGATTATATTGGTATTTCTTGCTCTAATGTTGTTCGAAAAAGGTATCCTTCAGATGAATAAAAAGGTACACATTAGTAGGTAAATGTTTGAAAAAAGCATCATTTTGCACTTGCTTCCTATAAGGCTGTTGGGCTGCTTTTGGACTTACAGGGGTGTAGCCAAAAACCCTAGTGCTCCAAGGTGGCAGAAAAAACTGGCTTCATGGATTAAATGTCTTAGCACCTCCACCCTATTCTTTCCTCCAAGGTTTACAATGGCCCAGAGAACATAAGAACTGGGCAGCAGGAAAGTGGGATACAGTACTCTTGACTGATGAGAGTAGATTTAGTCTCTCCAGCAATTCTGGACATCAGCTTATCTCGCATGAGGTAGGCACTCGGCATTACCCCAAAGACATCAATGAAAGGGATAGATATAGCTGAGCTGCCACTGTGTTCTGATATGGGGATGCATTCTGATCAATCAACATATGGAGATCCAGATACTGGAAGGAGGTACTGTAACCAGTGCGTGCTACTGTAATGAGGTAATCCTTCCCCAGGCTTGTCTGTTTTGTGGTGGCATTGGCCCACAATTTGTGTTAATGGACGATAATGCAACACCCCATCATACGGTGGCTGTTAATGAGCTACTGGAAAGTGAAGACATTCAGTGGATGGATTGGTTAGTAAGTTTCCTCAGCCTAAATCTCATAGAATGCACGTGGAATGCTCTAGTGAGTTACGTTGCAGCACATCAACACACACCAGAAGCTATCCAATAGCTGAAGACAGTGCAAACAGAAGAATGAGCGATGTTACCACAAGAACTCATCAGCAACCTAGTGGAAAGTATGGACAGACAGTGTCAATCTTGCATCAATGTAAGGGGTGATCATATCTCCTACTGAGAACCTTTTCTTTCCTTTGTACTGTCTTTAGCAGTGCTGCATCTGTATCATGACACCCAGAGCTATATTGCCAATTCTGAATAAAGTTCCACTATATCCTTTAGTATCTGC
Source organism: Macrothele yani (assembly GCA_039090855.1). NCBI lineage: Eukaryota > Metazoa > Arthropoda > Arachnida > Araneae > Macrothelidae > Macrothele > Macrothele yani. The sequence goes on along the minus strand of CM077025.1, from coordinate 76,229,686 downwards.
AGTAGTGTCAAGTGTTGTTTCCATCATCATTTTGATAGTACTGGAGTTACTATGGTTTCAATTTCAGATATCCAGTGCAAGTCCTTAAGTTTTGCACACCGGTGTATTTGATGCAGTGGGTGGCCATTTCCCTTTGAAGATGACCTGTCATGGGCTCAACATGCAATATGTTTAAACTTGTTATTCATGAGTTGTTTATCATCACTTAAAACATTATAACACATGGTAAAAGCATTTTCCACAAAATAATAATGGTAAAAAAAAAAAACCACTTTCAAATATTGTAAGTGTAGCATACTCGATATCAAAACTTTCACTGAATTGCTTATAATTACAAAAAAAAAAAAAAAAAATTGCAGCTGATTATGTAGCATTCCCTGTATGCACTGACTGTACTCAACTGCATCTTTACTTTAAAATATCAAAGCATTATAAAAAAAATTTGGGACACACATGATCAACACAACATACATGACAAGCGAAATCAATGAACCTAATATTACAGTACAATTGTGAATGTTCCAGCAAATTGTTAAAAATCTCACTAAGCTAAAATGTTAATTCATACCTGGTACAAATATGTGACCATCATGCCCTTGTGCATATTGAACAATGGAACCAGCACCACCACTGCCTGAATTTGCAACTGTCAACGTCTGGAGACCTTGTAGTCCATCTTGTGAAGACAACTGTATGGATCCAGCAGGAACCACTGAAATAAATGAGACAGAAACAATGAGAAAACCTAACTACACACTCACATACATTCATGGGCCACATCATTATAACCACTCCCATCTCCACAAGTTGACGAATACAACAGTGAGAAGCAGTCACATCACCCAATATGTATGGATGTTATTTTGATGAAACATAGATGGCGCCAGCCGGGCTTGATAACGAAATATATCCAAGAAAGTATATCCGACGAATGGCAACAAGGAGGATCGGACTCTATTAGCGCGAAGTTAACCACGAACATCGGTGGGAAAGTCGCCACGCTCCTGAGGATGCCCAGAAACTGGGCGAAAATTTTGAGTATAAAGAACGGTAAAAGTTGGTGTGTTTGAATCCTAAAGCGAAGATCCACAAAGTATACCCAGCGAAAAGTGAGTGAAGTAAAGCTATTTCATCTCATACAACGGACTTTAGGACAATAAAAGCAACGAAGACCGGAAAACACATGTGTGAAATGTTTCTCGTCGCTAGCAAGGAATGCTAAGGTAAGCATTATCCTCTAGAATATTGTACAAGTTACCTCGACATTGTTTCAGACCCAACATTGCTTTAGAAGGTGACTGTGTATCCAGATAGCACTGGGCATTTTGATTAGCACACTATGTCCTAAGGTTCACATGGTGCAGGAATGATTAAAGGATCATGTTCAAGTATTTGGTGTGATTCCCTAACTGCCAAATTCCCCAACTTTTATCCCATTAAACATTTGTGGAATGCAGTATTTGCCAGTCCATGTCAGTGCTTCACTCCTTTGCTGAACTCTAGGACTGTAGAAGGTATGCTCAGGGTGGTACAGACTATCTGAGAACACTTTCCAGTCTAATGAAGTTGATGCAACACAGAGTGTAATCGATTTACTAAAGTGAAAAGCAGCGCAACACTCTATTAGGTAGGTGGTCATAATGGTAGAGCTCATGAGTGTGTAGTCCAAATGACTATTTATTGCCAGACTAAAAATAAAAGAAAAGAAAAGAGGAAAAATTAAAATAAAAGAAAAGGAAAGAGGAAAAATAAAATCACTCTTACAACTACAATTAAGTCTCACATAATCATAATGAAGGAGAGGAAGATAGTCACAGGAAACCCAAAATCATGGTTAAAGCAAAAGTAGTCAAATTATATTTAATGTGAACTTCTTTAGTTAAAATTACATCAAATATTTAGGATCCGATTATCTCACCCCCTTCCTGCATTTCAGAATTTAACAACAACTATGATCAAATCATGGTTAAAGCAGCCATTTGTCCTTGATTTCAGGCCATTGGATCCAGGGAAGATGCACAGCCAGCATTGAACACAAACACACAACCCATGCCTCATCCTGGACTTGAACTTAGGCCCATCTTGGATGAACAGTCAGAAGCTTAAGTCTTATACTGCTTGGCCAACAGAACAGCGTGTTTAGGAATACAAATATCACTCATAAAACAAAATAATGCTCAAAACAAATGGGCAAAGGGTACACTACGCACTGTCATTATTCTCCTTTCTATCAAGCAACCTCACAAAGTTTTCACTATTAAGTATCTCAAACTCTGGTTTATATACCTAGCATCATAGTGAAGCCACTCACTTATGTTACTTGCAGTAAAAAAATAAAAATATTTTGTTTGCCACCATAAACTTGGTTACACTTGCTGTTGTTATTACATCATCTTCATTCTTGCAAGATTGATAAAAATTCCTCACAGAGTCAATGACCCTCTCTCATTCAAGAATGTATCTAGATCATAAAACCTTAGTGCTTCAAATATATTTACAGAAATTATAGAGAAACAAATCTTCATGAAGAAATGATTTCTTGACGTAACAAGGCATACACTGAAGTAACAAATTATTAGAAACATCTCCCTAGTAAGGTACTGGGTTGCCTTTGGACTTTAAACCAGCCTATATTCAATGTGGCCTGGATTCAATGAGCTATTGATATCATTCTACGGGTATGTTCAGCCAAAGGGATGTGATGACACCTGTCAATAGCTGAATGTTAGTATATAAAAATAAAACAAGGGGAGGAGGATCTCTTCTACGAATGGCTCTCTCAATCTCATTTCACAGGTGTTCCATTGGGTAAAAATCTGGGGACTGTAGGAGCCATTTTAGCACCCTGAAGTCACTGTCGAATCCCTGCATGATGATTTGAGCCTTGTGGAAGTAGCGTTCTCCACCAGAAAATGCAATGCTCATGTACAGGTGTGTCCACAATGACATTAAGATACCTCATGGCATCCAAATGCTGTTCCACAGGTATTAAGAGACCAAAGCCCGCCATGAAAATAGAGTACAGGATATTACAACACCGCCTCTACCAGTTTGTAAAGTTAATGTTACGAAGCTGGGATCCATTGATTCGTGCTTTTGACAAAATATTCTGGCTTATTCATTGGCATGTATTAACTGAAACCAGGTGCCTTTTTGAAGTTTTCATGAGTCCAGGTTTGGTGCTTGTGTGCCCACTGTAGACGAATATGTGGGGTTTTAGCAGATGCAAGTGGTATATGAAGGGGATTTCTGTTGTTACAGCCTATTCATCAAATGCAAGTGGATGACATGCTGTGTATGCTGACTGCATGACCAGCCACCACTGCTCTCAAACATTGACCTGTTGTTTCTACCCACAGGAAGACCACAGCCTGCTTCTTTGTTGTTTGGGCACCACTCATTGATACAAGTGTTCTTGCATAGCTGAGAAAACTTAAAACTTCTAAGATGCCTGCACCTGCCTGCTATCGCCCACTATCGTTCCTTTTTAAAAATCATTTAAATTACAAGCCTGCCCATATTATCACTACCTACACTTCATACAATTATGAATACTTTGCAGTCAGCTGCTCATAAAGCCATCTCAATGTGACAGTTGCATACATAAATGACAATGACACATGTCTGATTGCCATTGGGTAATCCTAATAATTTGCTACTTCAGTGTATGTGCATGTCAGTTTTGGCACAGAAGCACCATATTGTCAGTATTTTCCATGTAGCCATCATTTGAAAACTGCATAGCCCTGGTGTATCTTTTTGAGTATGCTATCATTACACCACCAAGGATTACAAACTTCCAAGCAACAGAATGAAGCACTGGTTTTCTGCAACTAGTGCAAATCTGCAAAGTTGTTCAGATTGCTAAGCTACAGTTGCTTAGCTTCAGTTGTTTGGAGATTCATTGTCCTGGGTGGTGTAAAACAAAAGATGCTGATTTGTTTCTCACACCACGGTGAAGCAATTTTCAAGTGTGTTTTTTAACAAATGACTAAATGGTAACAGAGAAAATAAGGTGCTTCTGTGCAAAAATGACATTAATATGTGCCTACCACATACTGGAGATCATGAAGATTTCTCTCTCAATAATTACTGTAATGCTACAAGGATACTACATCATATTTTGAGTCCTTCCTTATAAATTATTCAGTTAATTTCAATAATTTTTAGCAACACATGTTTTTAATACAAACTACTGAGAATAATTAAAAAGTAATCAGAACAGAATAAATTAGATCTAAGCAATTTGTATGTGGAAGTAACACACCTTTAAGTAACCCTGCTGTATGATATTGTGTTCCACCAACAGTGATAGTACCAGCATCATTTTCTGAAGACTGATCATTTGATTTTCCATCCCCATTAATTATCACAGTTTCTTCTTTGAGTTCTGCACCAGCACTTGTTAATACACTAACAGTACCAGTGGAATCTGCAGCAGAAAGATCATGCAGTATTTTTCTGTAGGACGGCCGCCTTGCTAATAATTCCCTTCTCTTCTTGGAGTCCTCTTCAGAAGTTCCAAGTTGCACTGTAACAACATTTCCATCACTATCTCCTTTAGTTGAGATCAACTGTAAAGACAACAATGAAAAAATTAATACAGAAGACACTGCATACACCTTATACATGGTTTTCATTTACCTGTGGAGGAATGCATCTTTTGTATATGAATAAATCTAATACTCATAAAATAGCTGTTCAATTTATGACAAAGCATTTACAACGTATCAATAGCTCTGATGCCTAATTGTATGTGACTCATATTTCAACAGAAAATTCAAAGTGGATTATAATGCACCAGAACTAATTTACCAAGAGAGACATCAGTAATGTGCTTCATACAATACCTAATGCTCAAGAAAATCCTAGGCTACAAACATTCCAGATTTTTTCACACATTTAACAAAAGCCCCAGCACTTTCAAGCCAATTTGAAGATCTCCATTCCACAAACACATTTTGTTTTTTAATTTTACATACATGCACACCACAAATTAAAAAAAAATTTAAAAATATTTTTTGAGAATGTACACACACAAGGTGTGTCAATAAAATTTGGTGAATGCTGTCATAACACATGAAAGGAAAAGTTGTGAAAGGTGCGGTAACTTAAACAATGCAGTCAAGTACACGAGCAAACATGTCTGTAACTATTACAGAACTGTGAGAAACCGTGTCACTGCAGCTGATGTAGGTGCATGTTGTTAACGAACAAAAATGGAGCAAAGAACCAATATCAGAAATGTGTTTCAAATTGGGCAGTTCCTGCATTGAATCATTCACCATATTTGTCTGAACTGGTACTGCCTGATCAGAATCACAGAGACAGGTGCCATACTTTGCAGATTTTATTTTGGTCCTGCATACGAAAGTGAAATCCCCATAATTTGTGTTTCACCTTCTCTTGAAGACCCTGATAATGGGAGAAAGTTTGGCCTCTGTTGATAGAATCCCATCTTTCAAAACTATCTGAAAATGGACTTTAAATGGAGTAAAGATTTCTACCATAATTAAAATATAGTAATTCTGGAAATGTTCCTTCTGTCCACATTTGTTGTTAAATATCATTTTATTCCATAAATATTTGTATTTCAGCACGAAAATGTATCAAAAATTTCAGAAAACGAAAGTTGAATGGAGTGAAGATTTCTCTTGTAATTGCAATTCTTTTTGTGGTGTTCCCCACCCTACATTGTTGTTAAATACCATTCACAATTGCATAAATGTTTGTATTTGAGACTGAAAATGGAGGAAAATTTTCCAAAGACGAAAGTTGGACGGAGCAAAGATTTCTCCTGTAATCGTACTTTTTTCTTTCTTGCAATGTTTCTTCTTTCATGTACTGCTGTTAAATTTTATTTTATTTTCTAAATGACAGTATTTCAGCATGATGGTAAGTTCAATGATCTTGCTTTGTACTTAGTTTTGATCAAGGAACGCATGTTCTATGCTTGCATGTTGCTGAGGATGGGGCTGCTGTTTACCAAGTTTTTCGCTCTGTATCTTTAAATTTCAACATGTGAATCAGTAAAAAAAAGTAGCAATTGTTAGATAACATGTAATAGAAATTTAAGTTTTGCAATAATACATGTTTATCAATGATTTTGAACATCAGACATGTTCATTGATGGCTGATGTTCTTAGATTATCAGATATGCATACACTATCAAACTTGAGTTTTGTTTTGTTTTCTATGTATCAGTTTATGGGTCACACCTTTACAGAATCCAACTCTTCAAAACACATGAACTGCAGCACTTAATATGAAAAATGTGGTAGTCGATTTAAATTGTTAACATTTCACAATTTTTACTATGAAAACTTTGTTTAAACAGTTACTGAAACTGACAAAACATAAACAGTTATTGAAGCTGATTAGCATAAAAAGTGCTAAATACACGACCACTAATTTATCCCTTTATGTTAACTATTCGTTCACTATATGTATTTATTATATGCACATGACCGAGAAAGATCTGTAGAAAAAATTAACCATTTTGCTGTCACGCATTCTCTCTGCCGCCGAAAACTAAGATCAAGACCCTCATACATTACTATGATTAGATACAAAAATAAACACAAATGTGAAAGTTATATCGAGCATACATAAATGAATACATTGTTCTAAATGATTCCTTGAGGATAAGGTTAAACTAAACTCCTGTGTGCTAAAAATTTGGTAAAGTTTCTGAACCAACAATTTCTTAATGACACTCCAGTGGCTTCTTAAAAATCACAAAATTTATTAATAATATTCCATGTAAATACACCATGTAATTACACCAGCAGGGGTTTTAGTTGATAAGTTGACACCTTCAAATGCACAGCACTATCTTGTTTGAAAAGAAGTATACATTTTTTGACAAAAAAAGATCTATTCCCTAGTGCCACAATTATAAAAAAAGTACTCGTAATATCTCACTGGGTATGACAATCAACACAGCATCATCTGCTCAAAAGGCTTCACATTTGTGGTGTCATCCTTATCTCATCAATTCTAACATCCTTGGCAGTGAAGTTCTCTTACTTTAAAGCACAAGAGAGTACAGCAATGAAATACTATTGTGTTTATTCAAAGCATCATAAAGTTTTCAAACTGACAAATGGTGCAAGGGCTCAAAAACTCCAACAGACATTTTGCTAAAAATGTGCAATTCAATATCAAAACACAAAATACGATAAGCCTACTTACTAGAACATAGTAGCTCATTTTTCAAAACATTTCCGGCACATATAGTTCGTAAAGTAATATCAAGATGGTGAGACGTTACGACAAACCAATTGAACTACCAAAACACCCCTTAATTTATTCAGAAATACAACTAGGTACTAACATAATACTTAACCAATATGAACAACTAAAAATCCTTAATCAAACTATCACACAAAACTTTTGAAAAATTTACATTAATTGGCCTCTTCTAAATTTACAAATACAAAGCAGTTAAAAAATAATAAATTACTAACTATATACACATTTTAGGAACTAATAAATTAAAAACCCATTAAAAAAATCATAATGTCTGAACCATAAGAGAATATTTTTGAACGTTTTCACCCATCAATTGTGGGCATCCTCACAAAAAGTGGTGTGAACACATCGGTTCACCAGCAACCGAGTGTCAGCTAAAAGGTAAGTCTGAGATCGCTAAAAGAACAGCACCACAGTACCACCCTCTGTTAGAAACAAAGAATACATATTCAAATCACAAAAATTCCACTGCTGTTTTAAAATTCCTTTTTTTTTTTTTTCTCTCTTTTTCTGCCCACTCCCATATTTACTTATTAGCTCCTGCCAAAAATTTGATAACAGTTTTGGATCATTGTAATTACAGTCAGTTATTATTTTTTGAATTAAAACGGTTTCAGCTATTCTCAAATGCCTTTCAGAATTGCAACTTTTCAAAATCTTAATTTGATCAAACTTAGGATATACTTTATTATCTATACAATATTGTATCAATGCTGTTTTAGTTTAGCTTTTTTTTTTTTTTTTTTTTACAATTTTTAATATGTTGGTTCAAACAATATTTTAACTTGTTCTTTGTGCTACCAATATGAGAAACAGGTGGGTTACTTTAAATCGGAATTTCATAAACACCTGCTTTATCCAATATTTTTCCAGGAGCATTACTATTAATAATTAAGTTTTTAGTAGAATTAACTGTACAACCTAACTGAAGGCCATATTTTGCAGCTAATTTACTGATTTCTTGAGAAGTATTTTTAATAAATGGAAATGAACCAACAGATGTAACAGGCTGTTTTCTTTTATATTTTCTTCTATAACCTTTTTTTTTTTTTCTATTTCATGACTCCATTTTTTAATTTTTTCTTGGTTATCTATATATGCACATTTTACTGAAATTTCTTCTATATACTGTAATTTCTCGACCTGTAAATGCCTATTAGAAGCATGTGAAATGCTCTTTTCAGTAAGGTTATAACACTATTTCTTTTGTGAATTTTTGGATGGTGTGAGTCATAGGGTATAAGAACTAGAATATAAGATGTTTCCTGAAAACTTTATAAGATCAAAACTAGTAGAATTTTTAATCAATAAAATATCCAAAAATGAAAGATTATTGTTTTCTTCAAATTCAATTGTCAATTCAATTGACAGACAAATGCTGGTATACTGCTTTGCTAGATACTGTAATTCTGTTTTATTTAACTTAGAAAATATAAAAATGTCATTAATATAACAAAAATATGCCAAGGGGGATACTTTCATACTCCCAGTAACCTTTATATATATATATATATATATATATATATATATATATATATATATATATATATATATAATTCATAACTATCTCTGCGTACACAGCAGACAAAGGTGACCCCATGGGCCCTCCCTGATTTTGCTTATAAAAGATATCAAAAATAAAAAGTTATGATGATGCTACATTAGGATGGGCCAGCCAATTGTCTACAAAGAGAACAATTTTTTTTTCTGCCTAATCATATTTTACTGAAATTTAAAATCCAATCCTCAAAAGTATCACTTGTTAATCAATAAAATATCCAAAAATGAAACCTTTCTACACTGCTGGACAATTGCTAAGGACAGATCATAAACGGCTATATAGCGCATAAAAAAGTAAGTGTGGTTGGATGCCAAGTGAAATAAAATAATGTCAGAATGCCAGGACATTACAAGAAAGACAATTTATTGTGCTCTGAAATCCAGAAGGCTTTGGAACGTGTTCAAGGGACAAACAGGCCATTTTGTGCAGAATACGTAAACGTGAAAAAAATGCAATTATCGTCCGCAGGCGTTCCAGCGTAACATGTCAATACGGGATATGGCCACCATGGAGGGCGATGCAAGATTCCACACGTCGTGTCGTGCTTTGCACAACATTATCAAGTAGCTGTTGAGATAATTTATTCCATTCCTCTGTCAGTGCACGGATGAGGGTGTCCTTGTTTATTGGAGGGCATTGGCGACCAGCAAGACTCCTCCCCAAAGCATCCCACACATTTTCAATGGGATTCAGATCTGGAGAACGTGCTGGCCATACGAGGCGTTGAATATCCTCGCTCTCAAGACACTCCTGGACAGCGACTGTTTGATGACATGTTGCGTTGTTGTCCATGAAAATGAATCTATCACCGACAGCACCACGGAACATGCGAACATGAGGTAGCAGAACATCATTAATGTATCGTTGGCCAGTCATAGTCCCAGTTGGAAGCACATAGAGGGACGTACGGCCATTGATCATGATGCCAGCCCATACCATGACACTACATGTCGGATATCGGTCCCTTTCCTGTATGTTTGCTGGACAAAATGCAGTACCACTATCACGCCAGATTAGTTGTCGTCGACAATCAGACGATAGACTGTATCTACTCTCATCTGAGAAGAGGACAGCAGACCAGTCATTATCAGTCCAATTGCGATGTTGATGGCACCATTGCAAACGGGCGGTACGGTGACGTCTGGACAATGGGATGCACACAACAGGAGGGCGGGCGTATAGTCCTCCTTCATGCAAACGTCTGGCGACAGTTTTTCGGGAGATCCACTTGCCAGTAGCAGCCATAAACTGATTTGCTACCTCACTAGCTGTGCTGCGCCGGTGTCTTTTTGTTGATAGCACTATGTACCGATCTTCTGCGGGTGTCGTACTGCTAACACGACCTCCCAGTGACATTTGCTACACTCTCCATTTGTTTGAAATGATTTCCAAAGCCTTGAAACAACACTGTGGCTGACGTCGAACTCCCTGGCAACATCTGTTATTTTTTGCCCTTCTTCAATCTTGCCAATAATACGGCCACGCGTAAAATCATCTAGGTGATGTCAGGAAGACATACTGAAAATTGCACGTTCATCAATTGATTCTTTCCCTTTCAACTTTGCGTTTGAACAACAGTGGTCAATACGCGTCAAATCCTTTATATCTCTTATCAGCGCTATGACATCACGAACAAGTTCGGCAATCCAAAATTTGCATACGCACAACACGTCTTCCTGTATCCCGCACTTATGCTAATTTCCACATTTTCCTGCCTTCCATTTTATGGTTGCTATCGTTGCTATTGTCATCCGTCCTTAGCAATTGTCCGGCGTGTATTTTCTTCTTAAAATATTCCACAGTTTCTTCACCAGGGGACGTAGATGTATATCTTATTTTCGTCAATATCTCTACTTCTAGGAGTCCGATTTGAAAAATTTCTTCTTTGTTGGATAGTGTTTTCAGTACGACATGTTTTTCATATAATTTCGAAATTTTCAAGTAATTCATAGACTTTCTGCTAGGGGCGTAGAAGTAAATTGTGTTAAAATCTCCAATTTGAAAAATTCTTTCTGCACCAGATACAGCTCCTGGTGGGAAATTGTTTGCACATAATTTCTAATTTCTGTAAAAAAAATGGTTTGGCCACCAGGGGGCGTAAATCTCAATTTCCGCTTCTGATGTATTTGCAGCAAAATATGAGCTTTTAAATTCTCGATTGAAAAAAACGTCGTTTGTAGACCAATAGTACTCATGTCGACAAACCTTTTAGAAACATTTTCTTCTTAAAATAATGCTTAGTTTCTGTGCCAGGGGGCATAGATGTATATCTTATTTTTGTCAATATCTCTACATCTAGGAGTCCGATTTGAAAAATTCCTTCTTTGTTGGATAGTGTGTCCAGTGTGACATGTTTGTCATATAGTGTAATTTGAAAATTTTCAAGCAATTCATAGACTTTCCGCTAGGGGGTGTACAGGTAAATTGCTTTCCCCCTATATCGCTGCTTCTAAATCTCCGATTTGAAACATTCTTTCTGCACCGGATACAGCTCCTGATGGGAAATCCTTTGCACATGATTTCAAATTTTTGTAAAAAATGGTTTGGCCACCATGGGGCACAAGTGTTAATTTCTGCTTCTGATGTATTTGTAGCAAAATCTGGGCTCCTGAAAACTCAACTAAATTTTTTTTTTTCTTGGACAGATAAGATACTGCTTATATGGAAAAACCTTTTGAGAATACTTTTTTCCTAAAATAATGCATGGTTTTCCCACCAGGGGACGCAAAGTCACATCTTGTTTTTGTCGATATCTCTGTTTCTAAGAGTCCGATTTGAAAAATTCTTTCTGTGTTGGAGAGCATTTCCGGTGCGAAATGTTTCTCATATAAATTCCTGTTTTTCTTAACACAGAAGTCTGCAACCAGAGGGCATAAGCTCACAGTTCTGTTTACAGCAATATCTGAGGGATTAAAACTTCTTTCTTTCGTCAGATTCTATTGTTTTCCATACCGGTTCGACTGACTTTGAATAGCTTTGATAAATGTAATTTGCGTCAGAACGGATTCAAAAGACATGCTTATTACACCCGAAAATTCGGTGTCATCTTCCTTGTTATAATTGTCAACACCAAATTTAACCACAATATCCTTTTCGTGTATTCCGCTGCCCACATTCTTCAACAACTCCACCTTTACCACAACACTGCGGGATTTTTTTTTTTAAACATACACCGTCGGTTAGAGAGAGACTGAAACAAACTGAACCTGTTTTACAGAGGAGGAAGGTTACTTGAGAAGAGGGGTGAGGGGAGTGTGGAGACAATAGCCTCCTCTAGGCGACCCGTCGGCGTTGCAATGTCCTTGAACATCCTTTCCTTCCTCTTGCGACATCTTTATTTTTATTTTAACATCTTTATTAGGGAGGGGTCCTGATTTGTTTTGAAAAAAATTCGATATACAGAATTTTTTTCAATATATAGAAATAGTTTTTCTATGTAATGATCACAGGGATTCACAAAACTTTGATATATAGAGAATTTTAATAAACGGAAGTTTGATATATGAAGGTCCTACTACATATATAAGGTCTAAAAAACATGGTGCCATAATTTACATTATTATATTTGTGATCTTAACTAAAATAGATTAATAGTATTTTAACTTTTAACATCTTGTAACTCCAGAAGTAGAAAGGTACTTTTCTTTTTTAAATGGAGTTCCATTAAAGAACAAAAGGTACACTTCTACTTACAGAGTTACAACATGCCAAAAACTCTAGAAAAGTATCTATGTCAGTTAAGATCACAAACATAATTATATTCAACTAGTATTCATATACGAGGAACAAAATAATAGAGTTATTCTATATGTATTGTGTTATATCACACATTATACTGCAGATCACTAATACTCCCATCAATGAACAGAAAAATACAGGCCAACTGTTCTGCAGTAAGATCAGGATACACACCAAAGAGCCAAAACATTATGACCAGCGTGTCTTTATGCAAATCGAAGCAACTTCAGGTAAACGACAGCAGGTGTGAAGGTCATGAAATGGTACAAATAACACCTGATACTGAGCTCTGTTAATCAGTGTTGTTTTTGTTCTTCAGATGGGGAAGGCAGCAAACTTAAGCGAGTTTCTCAAAGGCCAAACTGTAACGGCCAGACGAATAGGTCAGAGCATTTCTGAGATGGTAAGGCCTGTGAGGTGCTCATGTCAGCCATGGTTTGTACTTTCAGAAAGTGGTCCAAGGAAGGAAAAACCACAAATTGCCAGCACGGTGCGGGGTGCCCACAGCTCATCGATGCTAGAGGTGAGTGAGGGCTATCCTGTATGGTAACAGCCAACAGAAGGGGTACTGTGGTACAACTCGCAGGTAATTTGAATGCTGGTGACAAGAGTAATGCATTCCAACACACAGTACATGGAACGCTGCCCTACTGAAAATGGGGCTGCGCAGCCACACACTGCTTCGAGCACCCATGCAAACCTTGGGTCACCACTGAAAGCACCTACAATGGGCACACTAGCATCAAAATCGGACCTCGAACGATTTGAAGAAGGTCGTCAAGACCAATGAATCATGTTCTCTGTTGCACCAAGCAGGTGGCCAGGTATGTGTGCATCATTTAGCTGGGGAAGTGTTGGCACCAGGATGCACTGTGGGACAAAAACAAGCTGGTGGCAGTGGCAGAACTACCACCCCCGCAGCCCCCACAGCTGAGTGGGGGCGCAGGTAACTAAGGGGCGTACTGCAGCTGACAGCTATAGTTTTATGAAAAAATTCGAACACGCACAAAAACAAACAAATAATTAACCCAAAGTTTTATATTTCCCTTTAAGATATATTTAGCTTTGTCTGAATAAATATAAAGTTTCACTTTTAAAACACTGGATGTCCTATAGATTGAAGCAATTTGGCCAAGTTGTAATACGATCACTCTCCAGTCACCCTCTCTCTATGCTGCTGTGCAAGGCCACATGAGGATTCGCCGTAGAGGATATAAGAAAACAGTCACCTACGTACACAACAGGCGCAACACATTTATTCATACCAGCCGCAGATATACCATGTATAAGAGAGTGATTTCTTCAAGTGATTTATTTTAGTTTTGGACAAAACGATTAGACGTTGCTATTGCTTTTAGTTCTTCTTTATAGTGAGCATGTCTACTTCATTTACTGTGTGGAAATTTCATATATAAGTGAACAACAACCATTTGCAAAATGTCACAAAAGCATCCAAGTGAAGCACAGCATCGGCGAAACAAAAGAGGTGAACGCGCGACGAAACTTCCAAAACTCGACCAGTTTTTTTACCCAGAGTCAATTAAGCTCAAGTGCCATTTCTGATGAACAGAATGATGATTTATTTAGCATGTCAAATGTTTGAAGTTTAAAAGCAGTCATTATACAAAAACCAAGCACTTCAGAAACAAATGAAAGTAAAGTGGTCTTATTAACATTAACCACCTAAATGTGCTTTACCGAATTCGTTTCTTACGATAAAATGTATATTCATCATATTAGATATTTCAGCTAGATAATGCTGCTTACCTTTGCATTTCTATCTTGCTTGACTTTAAATTTCTTGCACGTGGTCCGGTTGTCGCTGATGTTATCGTTCCAATCGTCCGTTTCAGGTATAGCTGTTCTTGGCGCTATTCTCATTTAATGCAGGTTTGCTTCACTAAACTTCGATTAGGTTCCGTTAATACCAACTTTTACCGTTTTCTTTGCTCGAAATTTTTTGCCCAACCTTTGGGCATCTTCAGGAGCGTGGCGATTTTGCACCTTTGCTGCGGGTGCCTTCTCGCTAACTGGGGTTTGCTAATCCTCGTTGCCATTCTTAGTTTGTCTCGGATACGCAGCTTGATCATTTCTACCCTGTCGCCATCTATGTTTCCTCTTTGGATATTTTTTTTATTTTTATTTTTTTTATTTTTTTTTTTTTTTTTTTTTATAATACGCTATCTTGTTTGTTTTCCTTTACTTTCTTCTATCTTTGTCTTTCCTCCTTTTCTGTTGTTTTTTTTTTTCTGCTCTTTTTCTTGTCTAATAAGTTCTTTCGTAGCTTAGACAACGTGCTCGGGTCGTTCTGGTTACATACTCTATTTTTATTTTTATATATTAAAATTGCTTCTTCCATCCTCAATCGTTTTTCTGATTTTTTATTTCTTTTTAGCAATTTTAGTTCGTCGAATTTCGGGAACGTTTTGTTTTCCAAACAGAACTGTACTAGCGCCCTTTTTGGCTTTTTTTTTTTTTTTTTTTTTTGCCAGTTGGTAATATGTTGCTTCAGTTTTTTTTAACCTGTTTTTTTGTGCTCCCTATGTATGATATTGGGGAGGAGTGTGCTATTGGGATTTCGTACGTTCCCGATTCTTCAAGAATTTTTTCCTGTTTTTTTGCTCACCATCATATTCTTTAATGTGTTCACAGACATCCCTAGTTTTAGATCGTATTTTGCACATTGCTTGTTTACTTCTTGGCTGACGCCTTCTATATATGGTAAGGCCCCTATGTATTTCACTTCCTTATCCATATTGCTTCCTCCTCGGCTTTCCTTCCTCTGCTTCTTTAATTTATTTTTTGTTTCATTTATCCACTTTTTTATTAATTTCTTTGGGTACTCATAATCATGCGCGATCTTTAAGATGAATTCCAGTTCTTCGTTCTTAAGCCTATTATTAGAGGTGTGCGTGTATGCCCTCCTTATGAGGTTAATAACGCTATTTTTTTAATGCACGTTTGGATGGTGCGATGTGTATGGTATCATTACTGGTATATATGTATGTTTTCTGAATACTGAGTATTCAAACTTTTTTTTTTTACCATTACATCTAGGAATGGCAGACCGTTATCTACTTCATATTCTAGCTTTAGTTCAATTGATTTACATATTTCCGTGAACTTACGGGCCAGCTCTTGTAGCTCCGTTTTTTTTAGCTTAGAGATGATTATGATATCGTCTACATACCTTGTGTACATTATTGGTTTTTCTTGCATGGTTTGTATGATTTTTTCTTCTAAGTACGTCATCGTAACTTTTGTGTATATGGCTGATAGCGGTGATCCCATCGGGCCTCCCTGCGTTTGCTTGTATATATTATTTCCAAATTTGAAAATGTTGTTCTCTTTGATGAAATATAGGATTGTTTTTAGTTCGTTCATTTGGGTCATGCTTAGCTCTTTTCTGCTTTTGAGTTGTTCCATAATTATCTCGATGGCCAGTTCTACCAGTGTGTTTGGGTATAACGCTTTCACGTCCATTGACACCATCGTTACATTTTCCAGGTTTTGATTAATTACCTTGAGCCTTTCGATGAACATGTAGCTGTTCTTCAGCGTATATTGGCTCTTTTTTTATCTTTGTGGATAGATATTTGTAGATCTTTTTTCCAGGTTAATGAGGGGTGAGTTTTTTTTCGACAGAATAAGTCTGAGTGGGGTATTTTCCTTGTGCGTTTTAATCTTTGAGAAAATAGCGGGCATCCCCGCTCCCATTGGTGGGTTTGCTTTTTTAATTTCTTCAGGTAAGGTGCTATGGTTTCTTAGGTTTGCAAGAAAAGCTAGCTGCTTGTCCGTTGGATCTTTGTCTGTTCTTTCACATTGTAACTTGGAAATCGCAGTTTGCATCTTGTAATTATAATCTTCTGTGTCCAAGATTACGATTTGCCCGGTTTTGTCGGCTTCGCAAAATTTGATCGACACGTCTTTGCTCAGTTTAATTAGCTGATTAGCTGTTGTCTGTCGTATTTCAGCTTATCGACTTTGTAGTTCGTTTTTTGCTTACAGTTATATTCTTTAAGCATTATCCTGAACAGTTGGAACCTCATGTCGCTAGCCTGTCCTGGTGGTACCTTCTGTACGATACTTTCCAAAATTGGAATGTATTTTTCTGTCCTAGGTGTTTTTGCGGGAATGCCTATTTCTTTCCCCTTTGTAACACCGCTTTTTCGTTGTATGTTAACTCTCTGGATGATTGGTTCAAAAAAACAGGGTATTCGGTTTTTCTTTCGGTTTTAACCTCCATTTCGTCTATCAGCGTATTAAGTTTCTTCGTTGTAGATAACTCCGCTGCCTTAATCTGTCCTTCTATTATTTCATTACATTCCGTTAAAATGTTGTCGATAATAAATGTTTTCCACGTGCTCGTGAAATTTTTGTACTCAACATTTTGTATTTTGTTCCACAATTTATAGCACTCTATGTGATTTTTGTACATTTGTCTTCGTTTGTTCACGATTTCAGCTCTAAGCCATTTTTTCTGACTCGTTTTTAGTAGTTTCTTGTCCTTCCCATGTATTGGTTTATTGGAGATCCTTAAGTATTTCGGTATAATGTTTAGGTCCCTGCAATTTGTTAAGAAGTTAATTTTGATCTCTTCTTTAGCTAATTTGATTTTCTTTTTTGTTAACGTCCTAATAATGCCTAGTTCATTCTTTGTTAGCAAGCTTCGGTACTACATGATCAAGCGCGTATCGTAGTTACGCACGTGGCCGATTCTAATGCATGTTTATCGAAAAAATACAATCTTCGTACTTTTAATTCTGATATCATCAGAAAACTACTGTCCTTTAAACGTGCATACGTTCATCATATTAGATATTTCAGCTAGATAATGCTGCTTACCTTTGCATTTCTATCTTGCTTGGCTTTACATTTCTTGCACGTGGTCCGGTTGTCGCTGATGTTATCGTTCCAATCATCCGTTTTCAGACAAAGATAGAAGAAAGTAAAGGAAAACAAACAAGAAAGCGTATTATAAAAAAAAAACCATATCCAAAGAGGAAACATAGATGGCGACAGGGTAGAAACGATCAAGCTGCGTATCCGAGACGAACGAAGAATGGCAACGGGGATTCGCAAACCCCAGTAAGCGAGAAGGCACCCGCAGCAAAGGTGCAAAATCGCCACGCTTCTGAAGATGCCCAAAGGTTGGGCAAAAATTTCGAGCAAAGAAAACGGTAAAAGTTGGTATTAACGGAACCTAATCGAAGTTTAGTGAAGCAAACCTGCATTAAACGAGAATAGCGCCAAGAACAGCTATACCTGAAACGGACGATTGGAACGATAACATCAGCGACAACCGGACCACGTGCAAGAAATTTAAAGTCAAGCAAGATAGAAATGCAAAGGTAAGCAGCATTATCTAGCTGAAATATCTAATATGATGAACGTATGCACGTTTAAAGGATAGTAGTTTTCTGATGATATCAGAATTAGAACTACGAAGATTGTATGTATATTCATGTTCGTTCACCAATCCGTGTACCGAGTTAATCCTGATTGGCTGATTAATAACCTTTCATTACGTATTTCTGTTCCAAAAATCACTTAAAAAGTTAAAACTACAGGGCTCTAGGTAACCCCCTTACTTTTCCAGGCTGTCTCCCTGTCTTCCTGACCTCCCCCCCCTCTTCACCACCACCACCACACACACATTGTGAAAAACACATCCTCTCTCGTGTTCGAAATAGTGGAAAAATTACTGTTCTTAGGGGTGCTGAAGTAAATATTGCATGGGGGCGCATGTTGTGCTAGTTACGCCACTGGCTGGTGGGGGAAGTGTAATGCTTTGGGCAATGTTCTGCTGTGAAACCCTGGGTCCAGTTATCTATGTGCAAGAAACTATGACGTCTACCACCTACCTAAACATCATTGGAGACCAGGTACTTCCTTTCACGGCAACGGTATTCCACTCAAGTAGTGCTTCCTTTCAGCTAGATAATGCACCATGCCACACTGCCCAGAGTGTTTGAGAATGGTTCACGAAACATGAGGAAAACTTCCAGGCACTGCCCTGGCCTCCAAATTCCCCACATATAATACAATCTAGTATGTGAGCAATTCCATGTCAGATCAATCACCTTCTTGACCTCACCATTTCTGATTTTGATGAAATTTGGTATGAAGCACACATATGACAAGGTAAGTAATTCTGCCAATTTTCAGATTTTTATTTTGAAAATTGTCCAAGATACACACATAATAAAAATCGAAATTTTTGTAAAAAATGACAAACTCGCACACTTATAAATGGCTGTAATTTTTTTCCTAATTGTAGTAGAGTGACAATTCAAACACAG
This sequence comes from Macrothele yani, assembly GCA_039090855.1. NCBI lineage: Eukaryota > Metazoa > Arthropoda > Arachnida > Araneae > Macrothelidae > Macrothele > Macrothele yani. Next base: position 76,210,831 of record CM077025.1, on the reverse strand, counting down.
TTGTAAAGCTAAAGGATTGAGCTTTCTATAGATACCATACATGACCTTCTTACAACAGATTAAAGTTTCAAGGTCATCCACTGTGACCTTTGACCTTGAATATCTCAAAACATGCATGCCATCTTAAAAAATTACGAAAAAAATATATTTTATTGCTACAACATTCTTCTACCCATGTGCCAGATATTAGGCTGGCACCGCTATGGCAAGGCAGTGTAGGATTAATAGGAGTGTCATGCTGCACCCTTCTGTATGTAAGGCACAGAGACATACCATGCAATAAATATTTCTTACGTTGAGGATTTGTGTTTATTATACATGAAATGTGTATATATTATAACAGATCAACAGATTTATCAGAAATATGCTATGTGACAGCAATTTTACTTGATAGACACAATTTTCAGCAGTAAATAATGTCAACAAATCTTTGAGATCAGAGATTGAAACTCCACCCATTTTAGCCAATGGCAGGGCTTCTTCTTAGCCAATGACAAAGCTTCTTATTAGAGCCAATGACAGGGTTTCTTATTAAAGCCAATGGCAAGGCTTCTTATTACAGCCAATGAGAAATCTTACTGGTACACCATTTTACATTTGCTGTTATTTCAATTCTGAGCTTGTCAGTGTGTGGTTATCAATTTATCTGTAACATTGTTAACTGTTTAATTGTTATTTTATTTTATCTTTATTGTTATCTTTATTTAATCAATTTCTTTTATCAAACTATATTTATTTATCATTTTTTTTGCAGGTGCAGTTTCATTAACCAAAATGGACTTTAAAAGTCAAATTTTTTGTTGCAATCCTCTGGGTAAAAGTGGACACACAAGGTTTAGAAAGAATCTGAGAAAAGTACAGCCTTGGATGGTTCAGAAATGTCCAAATATAACATTAGAACAGAAAATATGTAGTTCATGCAGAAAATCTATCTCTGAAATGCCAGGTCCTTCATGTATAATTGAAACAGATGCAGAGGCAGAACAACCTCGGTTAAGTGAAGATAATTCAGAAGGAGTGGTGAAGAGTGAGATATGGACTCACAGAGACACAACTTTGAATAGTCTGAATGATACGTTACTTTCTCTAGGCGAATCTCCTGTGAAAAAAAAAATTAGGTGTTGGACAGTACAGTAAGAAGAAATATCAGAAAATTGGTGAAGTGATAAAAGACTACATAGGTGTTCCAGAATGTGATAATCCTATGACAGTGTCTGATGAATCGGTCATGATTTCACATTTGAAAGAAAATTTTCAAGAAACAGACTCTAGCAGTGTTAAAGTCCAAATACTAACAATATTACCTAGAACCTGGAGTATTCGTAAAATTCAGGAAGAATTTGGTGTAACATATTACATGGCACGAAAGTCTAAAAATCTTGTGGAAGAGCAGGGTATTTTAGCAACTCCAAATCCTAGGCCTGGGAAAACTCTCAGAGACAGCACAGTTGAAAACGTTATTGCATACTATAATAGTGATGAAGTGAGCCGTTGTTTACCAGGAAAAAAGATTTTGTCACAATGATGGAATCAGAATCAAAAGTACAAAAACAGAAACGCCTTATTCTAGGAAATTTGAAAGAGATATTTCAAGGATTTAAAGACAAGAATCCTAATGTCAAAGTAGGGTTTTCAAAGTTCTGTGGTTTACGCCCAAAGAATTGTGTGCTGGCTGGTGCAAGTGGAACAAACTGTGTCTATGTGTGTTGTGCTCATGAAAATGTAAAACTTATGCTAGCAGGGTGCAAATTGCAAGACTTAACTCGTAATGATGAATTACCAGTTAGGACATACAAAGATTGCCTTGCAAGAATAACTTGTAACCCTCCTCTTCCAGAATGCTTCTTCTTCAAGTGTGATTCTTGTCCTGGTATAGCACACTTACTAGAGCAAATAAGTAGCTTATTCACCATGAATGGGATTGATGAAATTGTATATAAATTGTGGACTACAACTGATCGCACAACACTTATGACAGTCTGTAACACTGTAGAAGAATTCCTTGAGACCTTTGAATCAAAAGTGAAATTGCTATTGCCACATTCTTTTATAGCTATTCAGCAGTCATACTTTCTGTCAAATCTGAAAGAAAACCTTGATGATAATCAGTGTGTTGTGTTGTGCGATTTTGCTGAGAATTATTCCTTCATACTGTAGGATGCAGTCCAAGGATACCACTGGAACAATTCCCAAGCTACTATTCACCCTTTTGCCGTGTACTACAAAAGTTCACACACACTTTAGTTGGATCATGTTTCTTTTGTTGTCATCTCAGAATGTCTTAAGCATGACACTATCAGTGTTCACCTTTTCCAGAGCCAATTGTTGCAGTTTATATCATCACATTTTGACAAGAAAGTAGAACACATCTATTACTTCTCAGATGGTGCAGCCTCACAGTATAAGAACAGGAAGAATTTTGTCAATCTATGCCATCATGATGTAGATTTTGGTATCACAGCTGAGTGGCATTTCTTTGCCACCTGACATGGAAAGGGGCCATGTGATGGCGTGGCAGGCACCATTAAGAGATTAGCTGCACGTGCCAGCCTTCAGTGCTCATACAATGACCAAATTATGACACTGCGACAACTGTATGATTGGGCTTCCAGAAACATTCCTTTGTGCCATTTTAAATACAGCACAATCAAGGACTATGAGAACCACAAGGAGTTCCTCAAGATACGTCATGCTAGTGCTCGACCAATTCCTGGTACTCAAAAACTTCACTGTGTAATACCAGTAAGCCGCACAGCTATTAAAACCAAGATGTATTCAAACTCAACTGAATACAAGGTTGAGTCAGTATTGCAAAATCCAATAGAACTGGATCTGGAGGATATTCGTGGCTATGTTATTGTTGAGTATGATAACCAGTGGTGGGTTGGTTGTGTTTTGGATGTGAGCATTCATACAGAACAAGTTAAGATAAGTTTTCTGCACCCACATGGACCTTCAGTGTCTTTCACATACCCACAGAAGCCAGATATATTAGAAGTGGATAAAACAGCGGTCATTACGAAGGTTGACCTACGAACAGCAACAGGTCGGACATATTTTATGGAGAGAAGCGAAATAGAGATGGTCACTAGCAAGATGGCATCACATTCTTTTGGTTTGCAACCTTATTAACCAAGCAGTTCACTTGTATGTGTACACCACTAATATAACCTGTAACACATTGTGAAATTAATACATACATGCATCTGGAAAACAGTTATTGTACATTTGTCCGAACCTAACCTGGAGGACATATACTCCTATTACTCCTACACTGCCTTGCCATAGCGGTGCCAGCCTAATATCTGGCACATGGGTAGAAGAATGTTGTAGCAATAAAATATATTTTTTTCGTAATTTTTTAAGATGCCATGTTTTGAGATATTCAAGGTCAAAGGTCACAGTGGATGACCTTGAAACTTTAATCTGTTGTAAGAAGGTCATGTATGATATCTATAGAAAGCTCAATGCTTTAGCTTTGCAGCTGTGTTTCAATTGTCACTGTACTACAATTAGGAAAACAGTTGCAGCCATTTATAAGTGTGTGAGTTTGTCATTTTTTACGAAAATTTCGATAAAATTGGCAGAATTACTTACCTTGTCATATGAGTGCTTCATACCAAATTTCATCAAAATCAGAAATGGTGAGGTCAAAAACTTATTTTTTTTTTATTGATCTGACGTGGAATGTCCCATGTGTGGTTTGTGTTGGAATAGCATATCCAATCTGTGGTGGCTCAACCAGGTAACTCACAAAAGTTAAAGCATTTCATTTCATTTATTGCATTTTAGTTGTTACAGACATGCTATTACACAATCATAAATATATAGCACACATTATATTTTTGTAACAACAGGGAATGAGGAGGGGAAAGGCCTGATAGGCCTGACGTGCCCTCCTCTCCCAAAGCATCACAATTTTCATGAAAATAAAAAAAAACAAAAAAAAAACATAAACAAGTCAAGTCCACACAATATCAAACACAGCTAGGGTGGTACTATAAATTAATAAAGGTGATAATACATTATGAACTTTTGGTCAGTAAGAAATACCTGAGTTTTCGTTTAAATATATTAATATTATTAAGTGATACAATATCAGTAGGAAATGTATTCCATAATGCCGGACCAGTATAATTAATAAATGATCTAAATCGTTCTGTTAGTGGAAACATGGGGATTAGTGTTGTTTTTTGTCTCGTGGAGTAATCATGACCACGAGTACTTATTGAAATTAAATCTTGGTAGTAACCATTTTTTATTCTCAAAAACTTAAGTTTACCTATAATATAGATATGTAATTGTTGAATAGTTAGTAAATTAAAATCATTTGGACTGAGTCTAGCCTGAAAGACTGTATTTGAAAATTGAGTATATTGTAATTTAATTTTGTAATAGTCTCATGAATCTATTTTGTAACGACTGAAGTTTTTTCATATTATATAAGGTAGTCGATCCCCATACAGATATACAGTAGATCAGATGAGACTGAATTAAAGTATAGTATAATAAAATCATTAGTTTTGGAGTTAAATTGGCCACTGCACTACTAATAACTCCTATATTTCTTGAGATCTTATTAGATAAGTAGTCAACATGTGAATTCGATTTTAAATCATGCTGAATAATGATACCAAGATAATTATGATTTTAAACCACTTCTACAGATGATCTGAGTAAATTAATATTCTGAATTAAGGAAATAGGGGTGGACGTACTTGAAAAAATCATTACTTTTGTTTTGTTAATATTAATAGCCAGATCATTTTTTGTTAACCAATTAGTGATAGATACAAAACGGCCTTGTAGTTGTCGCACCAGTGTCTCAACATCATTTCCATGTATTAATATGGTTGCATCATCTGCATATAAAATAATATCTGAATTGCGTAGACAGGTACAGAAGTCATTAATATAAATATTAAATAATAATGGAGCAAGTACCGAGCCCTGAGGGACTCCTGAAATGACTGATTGTAAGTTAGATTTGGTATGTTCAATTTCTGTATATTGCTGGCGACCAGTGAGATAGTTTCTGAAGAGATTATGTAATGTACCCCGAATACCAATTGCATACAATTTTGATAATAATAAGCTGGCAGCATTTTGGTACCACACACCACAAGACACATTTAGAAATCTTGTAATGTCCATGTCTCCCTCGCCAGGCAATAGCTGTTTTGGTGGTACGTGGAGGACCAACATCATATTAGGCAGGTGGTCATAATGTTTTAGCTCTTTGGTGTAAGTATTCCACAATAACAAATGTACTCATAGATGCCAACTTCTATATGTAGTTTTCAGTAACACCTCCCTACCCGAAAATTCCAATATTATCCATAATCCAGTCCACACTGGCAAATTTGGGTATTTAACACATCAACAAATTCCAGTTTGTCACAACAACTATTTAGAAAAAAAAAAAATTATTATAATAATTTTTTGCTAGTGGAAAAATGAAAAATATTGTCTACTGGAAAAAATGTAAAAGATTACCTCCAGACATAAAGAAAAATCTTTTCTTCGAATGTTGGTGTTTCTTCGATTCCGTGTGCGTCGGCAATCATCCCCACCCCCACCCCACCCCACCAGTGGTGCACCCAGGATTTCTTTATGGGGGTAACTCAAAATATTGAAGATGCAAATGAAAATACCCTGGAGTACACATCTTCCAAGATATTGAGAAGTGATAATATCTCTACCACATTAAAGTATGCTTCCAATTATTTGCAAATTATATATTTAAAAACATCATCATCATCATCATTGTCAACCATTATCAATCCACTGCTGGACGAAGGTCTCCCCAAGTTTCCTCCACAACGGTCTGTCTTGTGCCAGTCTCCTCCATGTCACTCCCGCATATTTACGAATTTCATCCACCCATCTCCCATGTGGTCTTTTTCTGGGTCTTTTCCTGTCCCTTGGAATCCAATCTAAAATTTCGACAGTCCATCTATGGTCTGTCCTTCTGGCAGTATGTCCAGCCCATTGCCATTTCAGGGATTTAACTCTGATCATGATGTCTTCCACTCTCGTCATTTTTCGGATCCACGAGTTCCTCTTCTTATCTCTCCTGGTTATACCAAGCATGCACCTCTCCATGCTTCTTTGAGTTGTCTGCAGCCTTTGTATGTCTCTTTTAGTTAAGGTCCACGTCTCTGCACCATACGTAAGCACTGGAAGGATGCATTGATCAAACACTTTTCTTTTAAGACATAATGGCATATTGCTCTTGAAAATTATGCTGTTTCTTCCAAAAGCTCTCCAGGCAAGTTTTGTACGCCGATTAATTTCTTCATCAATGTGACCCTCATTTGATATCTGCTGTCCAAGATAAACATACGTATCTGTTATCTCCAGTTTTTCTCCATCAATCGATAAATCTTCATTTCTTGTAAAAGCATTGAACATCACTTTTGTCTTCTGAAAGTTCATTTTTAATCCCACTTCTTTACTCTTGTCAGCAAGTTCCTGGATCATACTCTGCAGCTCTGATGGGGTAGTTGCAAAAATGACTACGTCATCAGCAAAATAGAAGGTGGGTTAGATAATCTCCATTAATCTTTATCCCTTTGTTTTCCCAGTTCAGTGATTGAAAGACATTTTCCAATGTGGCATTAAAGAGCTTCGGAGATATGGTGTCACCTTGTCTCGCTCCCTTTCCAATTTTTATGTGTGTTGTATTTTCAAACAGCCGAATCTTTGTACTTGCATTTTCATAGATGTTATTAATAATATTAATGTATGCATCTTCAATACCGCAGGATTTCAGAGCCGTGGTAACTGCTGATGGTTTCACCGAATCAAAGGCTTTTTCATAATCGATAAAAGCCATGCACAATGGAAGTTCATATTCCCTCGCTCTTTCAATTAGTTCTCTCAGTACGTGGATATGATCTATTGTGCTGTAGCCACTCCTGAATCCAGCTTGTTCTCTCGGTTGAGCCATGTCCAGTGTTACCTTCAAGCGGTGTGAAAGAACTTTAGTGAAGATTTTATAAACCACTGATAGGAGGCTGATAGGTCTGTAGTTCCTGAGATCCTCAATGTCACCTTTTTTATGTAGCAGGATCATTGTAGCATTGTTCCAATCCTCAGGAATCTTCCCTTCATTAAGGCATCGAGTGAAAATTTGGGCGAGTACTGTTTCAATTTCTCCACTTGCTTCTTGTATGATGTCTATAGTAATTCCATCTTCTCCTGGAGCTTTCCCCCGCTTCATGTTCTTGATTGCATGAGCAACTTCTGCTGGGAGGACTGGAAGAACTCTGGTACCTTTCATGATGTCTGGAGTACATGTATCATCCCTTTCATATAATTTGGAGTAGAAATCTTTCACTCTTGTCAAAATTTCTGCCTCTATTTCTTGTTATAGAACCATCTTCTTTTCTCAGAGCCATAATCTGTTTTCTTCCCTTACTGAGATGTCCCTTTGCTATCTTTAGGCTTTGGTTGTTTTCAATTGCTTTCCTCACTAGCTCACAGTTGAATTTCCTTACGTCTTCAGTGATACTTTTTCGTGTTGTCTTGCATAGCTCTATATATTCCACTTTGGAAGTCACATCTTCTTTAGTTGTCCTCATCTCTCTTCTTTTTTGCATCAACATTTTGGTTTTTCCTAATAATTTGTTCACATGCAACTTGTTCTTAGACCCAGCTAATTTTGTTGCTGTTTCCATTAGAGCTTTGGTTACTTTTCTGTTAACTTCCGAAATATCCACTTCTTCCGATGTTAGGCCTTCTAAAGCAGAGAATTTGTTCTTCAGTTCCAACTTGAAAGTATTATGGTGTTTTTTAAGGTTGGTTATGTCAATACATTTTGTTTGTCTTATGAGCTTGCCACGTTCCAGTTTAGTGTTGAGGTGCATCTTACATCTCACCAATCTATGGTCACTACCTGTGTTGAACTTGTTCAGCACACTGCAGTCTTCGATGACGAATTTTTTGTTACACATAATAAAATCAATTTCACTTGTCGTCCCAATTGGATGTCTCCATGTCCATTTCCTGTGTGGCTTTTTCTTGAAAAAGGAGTTCAAGATGAAAAATCCTTCTGCCTCTGCAAACTCAACGAGAGTATTTCCACGCTGGTTTCTGTTGCCGTGACCGAATTTACCTACTGAAGTTTCATTCTGTTGTCGTTGCCCTATTTTTGCATTGAAATCTCCCATAATTATCTTTAAGTGCTACTTACCTTTATTATTTAGATGACGAATTTCCTCATACAAGTATAATTCAAATAACTACCAATAACAAAGAATGAAGGGCCAAGTGATACCCCATTGGGAGGGCCTGGGCCACCCCCACTGAGTGCGCTACTGCCACCCACCACGAGCGATACTGAAATTGCATCTACAAATGCTGCAAAACACATGGTTTACAGCAACCTGTGACTTTTAAAAACAAGACTAGTCCATGTGGTACATTTCTAGGAAATACTTTTTTCTTTAGATGAAGAAGGTTGGCCAGAAGAACGCTTCATTTTAAATAAATACTAAACAAAAAAAATCTTCATGATTGCACAACCGATTACCACACTTTTCTAACCAACAGTAGCACATGCTGCAGAAGAGCATAAAGAAAAGGATATTGGAGCAGCATCCATGCAACACACTCGTTCTGTGTAGCTGGCATCATGGGAGGGGTAAGGAAACAAATGCTGGAGCAGTGTCCATAGTTGTGGGTGATATGGAGACATCATGGGAGGGGTGATGAAGGCGAAAGTCTGAGCCAGCGCCAAGCAGCTGCTATTATTCCCTGTAGTTGGATTTTCTTTTGTAGATAGATAGCTCATGGAATTATCAATTAAAGTACAGAAATCTGTATTACACAGAATACAGCTTTAAATTTGAACAAACAGCACAAAATTTTAAGTTGATGAGAAAATTGCTTTCCATATCAGCAAAATCAAATGGTGATTTTCCATAATTTTATCAATATGTCCATATTTCCAAAACAGCGACCAAAAATCCCTACTGGTTGGCATTTATGTATACTATATTCATCATGAAGTCACATCATGAGGTTATAATGCAATGTCAATGCTACACACATAAAAACAGAATTAATGTGTATCAAGAGTAATTTTATAAGAACATTCCTAACAACAAATTCTCAGAGCACTTACATTCAGTTTCACAATGTTTAATATTAACTTGATTTAATTTCCTTCTACATAATTCTTCTAACACATAAAACATAAAGAAATGTCATTCAAATGCTTATTATTTAAACAATTTCTGTAACACTTGTTGTTGTTTTTTACAAAGAGTAATAAACAGAATTTTTCAGCTTTAGCATGAAATGTACAATAATTACACAAGGTGATCCATTTAAACCAGTACCATGTGATTTACTTATAACTTTTTTATAAATAACAATAAAATCATACAGTAAGTTGAGAATTATACATGTGGTATTGGAGAATCATTTTATCAAAGCAAATATTGGAATTGTCCTCCATTTTCTTGTAAACACAGTTGAACACGCCGCACCATATTCCGTGATGTCTCATGTAGAGTACGAGCAGTAACATTGCCAATTTCAGTCTTGACTGTTTCACGCAATGCATCCAATGTTTTTGGATGGGTATTGTAAACTCTATCCTTTAAGTAGCCCCATAAAAAAGTCAGGGGAAGTTAAGTCCGGAGATCGGGGAGGCCATATGTGTTTTGAAATTAATCTGTCATCAAAGAAGCTGGTTATGAGTTCCATTGAGACTTTCGATGTGTGACATGTAGCGCCATCCTGCTGAAAGTAATCCTCTGTCAATTCAATGTCATCAAGTTGTTCCACAAATTCATTGAATATGCGGCAATAAACGTTAGTGTTGACGATCTCAGAGAAAAAAATGGGGCCAATAATTTTCGTAGACGAAACCGCACACCATACACCAACCTTTTGTGAATGCATCGGTGTTTCACACATAACGTGTGGGTTTTCGGCAGCCCAGTATCTGCTGTTTTGCGAATTGATGTAGCCTGACAGATGAAACCAGGCTTCATCCGTAAACCATGTGATGGAGAGAATATCAGATCGCAAATTAAAAAAATTTTGAAACCATTTGCAGTAACTTCCTCTCTTTCCCTTGTCCGGTTTCTGCAGCTGATGGATTACGTGCACTTTAAATGGTCGAATATTCGCTTTTTTGCTGCCCTTTGACAAGTTCCATATGAATATCCTGTCCGTTGGCTTAATCTGCGCAATGATTTCGTTGGAGATTGAAGAAAACGTTGCCGAACATCATCCACACGCATTTGGGGCATCGGAGGATGATTTCTACCGCTACCGCTGAGAAGAGAACCGGTTTGCTCCAGTTTTTTTGCCATCGACAGAATTGTTGACTTGCTTGGCACTTTTTGAACTCCAAACCTCTCCTCGAAATGCTCGTTGCGTTTTGATAACAGAATTGGTTACCCAATACGATTTCACTAAAAACACGCTCTGGAACAGTGTACTGCATGTTTCCGAATGCATGCAAGTGAATGACAACACAACAACAAACAAATCACGAGCTGAGTTACAGTTACGGTTAACAATCTTCTTCACGGTGGCGGTTTTCATTCTCCAGGAGTTGCTGCTTCTATCGAAAAAAAGAAGAAGTTCCTTGCGTGATCCCTTGCAAAAATGTAAGGTTTTTTCAGGGTACTGGTTTAAATGGATCACCCTGTACCTCTGAGTGCAGCCACACACAAAAAAAAATTTTAGTCTTAATGGATCTCATAAAACATAAGCATTTAAAATGAAAATTTTGAAAGGTTCCACATTAATACATAAGGTTTACTAATCTAGCTTGCATCATTTTAACTAATTAATGACATCATAATATGAAGTCTTTACTATGCTACAAACATCAAGACATGAGAATACATTGTTCAGGAAAATTGCACTTAGCCATTTTGAAAAAATGCAGCTAAAAAATAATGAATGGCTAATAAAAAAGGAAGATGTATTTATACTAACAATGATGTCAATATTTATTTTCAAATGTAACAAAATTTCTAAACAAGAAGTGTGTTCTCACCTGCAGGTGATGAACAGCTTCCCCTTCTGTACTTTGTATTACAGATCCCACATTCTTATTCAGGAAAATGACATTTTTAGACAGCTGAAAACATTAGATAAATAAGAAAGTCATAATGATAATTCAACTTTTAAACATAAAGGTTTTCAAATACACAGACATGCCCATACCCTTGCTAAATAATTTTCAACAAAAAAGATAGTGTCCATCACCTACACAGAATGTGGGTAACATAAACTAAGCTGGAACAAAGGCAAAGGCCATTATTTTTTTAACATGCTCGATTAAAAACAGTAACCATGATGATGTGAACAACTAGAAACATGAGTTTCCCCAGCAAAATCCAACGTGTCATTCTTGAACATTAGAAAACTTTACCATAATCAATATACTGTATGTTACCCATATTAAAACTAGCCTACAACTTCAGGGGTCGATCAAGGTAGCATTTGATACCACTGGGCAGATCTTCACAAAAATATTTTTTGTTCAAACAGTATCTTCACAAAAATATTTTGAACTGTGAATGGTATCGTCACTTTCAGTAAGAATGTATCTTAAAAATATTTTAGTGTTAGGAATATCTTGAAAATTGTTCTGTTTAACTGATGCACTTTTTTTCATTGTTATGAACAGTTTTCAGCAAAACAGTCTCTGACGGCTGCCTATCAATCACTACCTGATATCACTACTGGCAACTGAGATGATGCTAGCTGAAAGGAACCTCAAAGCATTATGGGAGCTCCCCCCCCTGGCAGCCTCACTTCATATGCATTTTCCAGGGCTAACTCAGAAGTAGGGATGGTCACATCAGTGAGAAATATCAATGGTGAACATTGGCAAATACTCATTCGATACATCCGTGCATCGGAAGTATTGGAGAAAATTCCCGATGTTTTAGTGAAAACCTTAACATTTTGTAAAAGTCAAAGAACTCGCATCCTTTCCATTTGCGGCAGTAAAGGGCGCATCAATGGATAAAATTGCAGTTCAACATATCGGTGATTATTCACCAATTCAACATCGAGCAATCAATATTTGTTAAAACGCTCGATGTATCGCGGGAAAAAAATCTCAATGCTTCTTCTCCTGTAATATTGAGGATGAGACTCTATTTTTGGTGACTAAACATCGAACAAAACAGCGAAAAAATCGCTAATTCATGACATAGGAACATTACATTCCCTTCCTCTTTAAAAAAATGCAACAAAAAAGAATTCATTTACTTCGTGTGGAAAATCTTCTTTTGCAGTTTCAAACACTGATTATCACTTGCAAAACAATGGTGCTCACAAACATTGGATGTTTTTCTGTTTCGTTTTTTCACATCCCTACTCAGATTGATCTTTGCTGTACCTGCCATGCGGGATTCCAGGAGACATATTTACAATTATGAGGAGAGGAGCATGATGATGGGGGAAGTGCTGACCATACCCTTCATGGGGGATCGATTTGTTACATATTATCGACTTTTTTTTTTTTTTTTATTTTAGTTAGTGGGTTATTTCTTTTCCTCCAGCACTTAAAATTTTTTACCTTTGATGATTTCCTGGTTTAATACAACCTCGAGTGTTATTACCCCCCCCCACCCGAATCTCAGCTGGAGTATAATAACAGAGTTGTATATAAAAAGTTTGCAACAAATTTTCTGTTCTGATGTCTGTGTACACAGTCATCAGAACAGAAAATTTGTTGCAAACTGGGAAAGTGTGAAACATTGCAAACTGGGAAAGTGTGAAACATTATTATCAATAATAAATAAAAAATAACTGAAAACATAAAACAATAATTACAGTCAGAATAATGATTACAAAGGATTGAATTTGCTCTAAAGTAAAAAATAGGCAAAATTCACAAAAATATAGGGTAAATTTCACAAAAATGGGTATCATCTTCAAAAACCTGGATCAACCCCTGAACTTAAATACAATGTGAAAAGCAATTTTGCTAAAACTGATAGACAAATAAGTTGATGCATATCATAGAAAAACCACATCCTCCTTCCAACCAGCTGCAATGAACAATTATGATGCTGGCTAAAAATTTCATAAGAAACCTGATTTACAAGTATGAGCTTGTAAGCATTTTTTTTTTGTTTTGTTTTTTACTTTTAATGAGCAAAACCAATTTTTTTTATCTTATGTTTAAAAACCAAGAAACCACATTTTGCAGCTGGCTAAATAAACTTACCCAGAAAAAGTTGCATTACTTGAATGAAATGGAATTAGTAAAATTGCTTAAATACAACTCACACACGAAGACTTTCTTGCATACACACATAATTTTAACATAAGAATTTTTCCAACAAATTTCACATTAAAGCATTACAAAACTTTCTTAATCCTTTAAAAAAAACTATTTAATCTTTTCTTATTGTGATCTAACTTAGCTTGCAAAACATAGTTAAGAAAACCTATCCTGAAATAGCCTATATCATCAAAAAATGAATCATAATGCATCAACTGATAGGTGGTGCAATGAATATCTGGCACACTCAGAAAAAATTTTGGATAATGAAATCTCAACTTTTGCTTCAAGGCCATATTATTTCCAGAACTTTACTTTACTCAGCAAATACTACAATAAATGAATTTCCCATTATAATTTCTATAGCCATTACAATAATTGAAAAACACTGCCCCCCCCTATGAATTGATCAAGGCCTTCTAGAAAATACAAAGCAATGATATTAGAGAGATGAGTTCCCTCTTGTAGATAAGGTTACACAGAAAACAAGGCTTCTGATTAGTTTCTGATGCTGTCGTATATGATGTCAAACACAAAACCGAAGTATCAGACAGTGTAACATGAGAGTGACTTCACGAATGGAGGTAACTTGTCTACTTAATGTCATGGCCTTGTATTTTCTAGACAGCCTTGGTCAGATCTGCCTTTTGTACGGTTTTAGGATGCAAACACTGGAACCAGTGTTACGTTTCGATGGTGTCACAATAAAACAAGTAGAATTGTCCAACAAAACTGTTGTTTTGACAGACTGGGCCATGGTTTAAAAAACTGTCTTTCAACCATATGATAAAGGTTTTAATTACAGCTGGTGATCTGGCAGTGTTCAACACTTTATCACACACATTTGCACATGAGCAACGTTTTTGCATTATAAACATACAGTGAATTTAGTGTTTGTGCTCTTTAAAAGCAATTGGTTAGATCCGCGTTTGAGGATGTTCGCATACAACTAAACAGCCTTCACACATTCTACAGTTTGTACATCAATGAAAAAAATAATAACAGCCTCTAGTAAGCACAGGATTCAGCAACCTGCTGAAATTCTCCTTGATGGGTGATGACTACCACTGCAACATTTACTAGAGAAACTTAAAAATAGTTTTAAACAAACATGAAAAATGATGAACAGCTGATTTGCTGAATGACTATCCTACATAAAACGTAATTTCTCTATCTGTTTTGCTTCTGACACAGTTCTTTGTAACACAGAGATAAAACACACACTCACAGTGAAAACCTCAAAGGACATGAGCTCAGAACATATTTACAGTTTGTACATCAATAAATGTGCATGTGCTAAAAAATTGCCAGAAAAACACTAACAGAACTGCAAATATATATAACTGGCACAACCTTCCATTCTGTTCAGATTCTGACTCACCAAATCCACAACATTGTGACTCTGCTGATGGCAATGCAATTCAAGCATTTAGAGAAATTTCAGTTTGTGCAACTTTTGGGGCCACAACTATATAGTAGCTACAATGGAATTTTCCCGGTGCACCTAAAAGTCACATCTTTTCTCCCTGCCTATCCATTTGTTAGCTGGTGATAGAGCAAAATCCACAAATACTTACCATGACCAAGGAAAGTGCCTTATGCCTACACACGGTCCTGTCGAAATTCATCAGGAATAACAATCTAGTAATAATTTATGAAAAGGCAACTATGCAAATTCATTCACTTAGTTTTGACCCTTTCTGTCACTACTGTATCTTCTGAAGGTAGTATGAATACATTAAAAAATATATTTATATTATGTGCCACTTCATTTAAACAAAATTCACATATTACTATGTGGTTAAAATATTCTTCATGAAGACGTTTACCATTTACGTTCTTCATGAAAACGTTTCCGTCTTCATGAAGAATATTAAAACAGAGTAAGACCTGGCATATCAATTCAGTGGCAAATGAATGCTCCTCCAGTTCAACCTACCATGATTGAAAAGAAATTTACAAAAAAAAGTATGATTGATGAAAATTTGTAACAAAAGGTAAAAATTATTTTGCAAACAAGAATGACCACCAATTGTGTTGTATCCATGAAAAATAAAATTAATATGAATAAATTAGGTTGTAGGAAAAACATGCTATTTATGTACCTCAAAAGGAACGTTTACAAGTGATCAAGACCAAAGCTGGGTCAAAAGCTTCTGTGTTGTGTTTGTAAAATTTCTTAACATAATTAGCATGTTTTCCTATAACTGTTTGTTTTGATCAGTTTTGATTTCTATTTCACATTTCATTTAGCCTCCCAAGTTTCAGTCAACTAGTGTTGCTGCTGAAATTGCTGTGATTACACTTTTCACAAATGACTGAAGATATACAGCCAGTTTAGCGTAAATATTAAAGCAAATCTTTCATAACCTCCTAAAATGGCATACTAGCTAGAAATATTCTTATTGTAAACTCCTCAGCTAACTTTCCATGTGTTGTCAGTTTTAAATATGCATCTGAAATTCAATTCTTTTTTTCTTTCCCTTCAGATGTTTCCAATTACGGAAAGTTAGCATGAAAGTTTACAATGCTATGAAGAATGCAAACAAAACAATAAAAAATTGCTTATAATAGTATCCAAGTGTAACTGCTTTTCAGTGTTGGTGAACAAAATCTAGTGGCCACTTTCCTTACGCCTATTTCGTGTTATATACACATTTTATCCCTGAACTGTATACCTTTCACTTATTTAGACAGTTAAATTTAAGCTTAGAAGTTACAAGGGCACACTGTCTATTGTCCAGTGCAATTAAATGAATAAATGTAATCTTAAAAGTTACATTTTTTTTCAACCACATCAATCAAATTTTCTAGACAGTTTTTATTGGAAAGATAATTTAATCATTTTTATTTGGTCTCTCGCTATGTTCACAAATAAAATCTCTCAATCTCTCCACCATAAATTGATAGCAGTGGATGGGTCAAAATTTTCAAACAGTACTTACTTTTCCTTACTTTATTTAATTTGCTGTATTTTCTAAACAGGGGTGATTGTGAGGTGACACAAGAAACCCTGAAGCTCTCAGCTCAGTGCCAATATACATATAATGTATAATACGCATATATAAACTAGCTACACAACAAATAGGCCCTAGTGCTTGTGCAGTTAAACTTCGCATCTTTTCTTATACCCAATTTTTTTTTCACTGTGCAAAATCCTTCAGGCATTGCATCTTTAAAATCAAATTTTGCACTTCATATTATATGTTAATTGAGCAGTCTATGTAGACCAGTTTTACTTGAACTTGAAGCCTACAGTGGATTCCATTCAATTTCTAAAAGTAGTTAGAAAAAATAATCAAATTATTTGAACTTTCAAAATAATGAAAAGAAGCCTTCCTTTCAGCAGGCTGTTATCTTGAGAGCTTGTTTGATAACAAAAGAAACACACAAGGTGTCACAAATCTTTTACATTCACCATTCGCACGGACATGCAGTGTTTTTAATCAAACACTGTAATTCCCAAAGAAAATGGAACCTGAAGTTTAGTTACCATTTTGTAGCATTTTTAGAAATGAAATGTCCGAAGCATCTCAAATTCTTCTAAAACTTAAAAACCCGGATTTACGGGTTTGGAATGTGACAAAAACCCGGAATTCTGGGCTACACCCGGATTACAAACAGGTCTGTCTAAAGTCATTCTTTGCATGAGCATTGTCTGTCATCAAGAACATTGCCCACAATGCTTGCATTCTCTTAACTTCTGCATTGTTTGGTGTAACAGTCAGCAGTATCGGGTATTTCAACAATTTGTGCTATGACCTTCACGTACTAAAAATTGCTTGTTTTTTGTTTCTCTGTCAGTTTTTAGTGAGTTATTGATGGTCAAAAATGTTCAGACATTATGATTCGAAGCTGCTTCCATTCTGCTAAATTTTTTTTTCATTCCATTTATTTTTGGTTAGGTTCTTCTTGGTGTCAAAATGAAAACTGGCTGTATAGCTTTCAAAAATGAATTGGATATCTTATAGCAGAATCATTTTGTGGTACAGCTGAGATTGGGAGAAATGTGATACCAACCTGGTCACTTTATTTCACAGACTCGCAATGATTCCTGACCACTAACAGAAAATATTCAGTAATTTCCTGGGTTGTTCTAATAAACATTACATTAAAAACATTGATAAACCTTCACAGGTGTTGAAAATATAGTCATGACAAAATAAGAACACATGCAGAGTATCCTGATTCCATAGGATTCTGTCCAGTTTTCAAACCCAGTGTCAGGTTGTTGTTGTTTTTTGGGATTTTTTCCTTCAGAAAGCATTGTTTTGGTAGAATTTTAATGATTTGTAATTCTTCTTTTTTCCTGTTCACACACCTCAGACCTTCCATATGCTATGAATTCTCGATAGTCACTACGCAAATAGAAAATTTGATTGTCGGGTGTTTCTTTCCTTCAGAAAACGTTGTTTTTGTAGAATTTTGATGATTTGTCATTTTTTTTCCTGTTTGCACACCTCAGACCTTCCAAATGCTACGAATTCTCTATAGTCACTAAGGAAATCGCCGATCGCTGCGGAGTACGGGAAACATCCAATATACTACGGAAATAAAAAATCTGGTTGTCGGTTTTTTTCCCTTCAGAAAACGTTGTTTTGGTAGAATTTTAATGATTTGTCATTTTTTCCTGTTTGCCCACCTCAGATCTTCCAAATGCTATGCATTCTCCATAGTCACTATGGAAATCGTCGATCACTACGGAATACGGGAAACATCAAATATACTACGGAAATAAAAAATCTATGAAATAATGTTATTCGATCATTTGTTCAAAGTTTATTTTCATGTTTCCAAATTCTAACATTCATCAAACATTTTTGGGACTGTTTATTGGGTGTTTTTAATGTCGCGACATTTGTTCGATATAATTTGAGCATCTTCATGCCGTTCGTCGCCTGAAAATGATTGTTTTAGCAAAGATGAAAATGTTCCGTAGTATTCTAAATTTCGAATTTTTCTTATCCCAAGATGCACCGTTCTTTTCACTTTCTGGTTATATTCTTATGTTATATTATTTCTGATTATGTTTCTCATTTTTAATACCTTCAGTAATAATGAAGAAGAACAACTTCGTATTTTAGAAGTTTTTTCTAGTGAAGCGCAGTTTTTGTTATTTCTAACAGCCTGTTCTTCAAAACCAATCAATACGGAAAGTGTTTTTTCTTTTCCGCTTTTTTAAAGCTAAATTAAATTTCAAAAGCGGTACTTATTCCGCCCGTGATGGAATCAGAATTTTCTGTGACCCGTAAAATGACTATCACAGCAGTGTGAACAATAGAGTACTGATTTTTTATATATAATTTCGCTGAAAAACTTGTGTTTACCCATCCGTTAGTAACATTTTACCATATTAAGGGGCAGACAAGTTTTTTTTTTGTTTTTGTTTTTGTTTAAAGCCAACTTCACACGTGCAAAGGAAACGCGACTCTGCGTGGAATGAAAGACTGCGCGCAGCAGCGGAAAGTGAAGGCCCGATTTTCAACCTTTGATTTCTTTTTGTAAACAAAAGGGAAAATGCTTGCCCATTTTATTTGATGATAAGCAAGAAGTGCCTACGCAACAGAAAATCGTGCATTTTCAGAGAAACCAAACTTTAAAAACGAGTTGCTGAAGACGAGTTGTGATGCCACAGTTCCATCTAAAGCCACAGGAGTCCATCCATTCCCGATATGGTTGCTTTGTGCACCAATTGAAGTGGAAAAACAAACAGCCACCCCCGTTCTTGAAGAGTGAATCTATAAATAGATCGTACCCACTTATTTGCGGAGGAAAGGCCTGTTTTTCACCGCACGTGAGTTGAATGATTTGAAAATGCATTTCCTATAACGGGAGCGTTTTAAAAATGCAAATTAATTCTTTAGCAATGAAAAAAGGCAAATTTTTGAGCGTGGCGACTTAAGTTATTTTTTCTACTGGACATCTTATTTTACCCAGTCACCGCGTGGTGAGTGGCGACCGCTAATTTTAATCTTTATGCCCTCCATGCATCGTCCGATTAGTGCCAGCACCATTGGCAGACAGCTGCATGACTTAGGACTACACACACACACAGACCATTATGATGACTGCTCTTAACACCATTGCATCATCGTCAAAGACTGCAATGGTGTCGTGCCAGACTGTCAAGGAGCCACTCAGAATGGCAGCGGGTGATCTTCAGTGAGGAGTCACGCTTTTGTCTTAGAGGAGACGACCACCGAATCCGTGTGTGGAGGCACCGTGGTCAGTACCAAGATTAACGGTTTGTTGTTGAGCGTCACACGTCTACACTGAAGAGCAATTGAATTAGAGATACCTGTCTAGTAACGTGTAGCACCACCTTTCGCCCTGATGACGGATTCGTCTCGGCATGGACTCGACAAGACACTGGAAGCATTGGAAAGCCATACAGATCCACGACCCCTGAACAAGCTCCAACAGTTCACGAAGATTTGATTGAGGGGGTCAGAGCCTCGAACATCTCTCTCGATGGCATCCCAGATGTGCTCTCGATGGGATTGAAGTCGGGTGACCTAGCTGGCCAAGGAAGCGAGGTCAGGTCGGTGGAGTGTTCATCCAACCATTCGGATACAATTCGGGAGCAATGGCACAGTGCATTGTCTTGTTGCAAGATGAGGTCCCCAGTGGGATGTTGAAGACGCACAAACAGGAGCAAATGGTCGTCCAGGATATCCCGGTAACGTTGACCTGTGAGGGACGATGTCACACGTACCAGGGGTCCCATTTCAGTCCATGTAAACAGTCCCCAGACGAGAATGCCACCCCCACCAGCTTGAAGAGGACCCTACTGGCAAAAAGGATCCATCGCTTCATGTGGTTTGCGCCGTACTCGTATCCTATCATATGCATGTACAAACGTGAATCTCGACTGATCAGTCCAGGCAACATTTTTCCACATGTCTAGGGTCCAGTGGCGATGTTCTCGCGCCCATGCTAATCTTTGCACCCTGTGATGTGCGGTCAGCAGCGGTACCCTCGTGGGACAATGGCTTCTGTACCCCATAGCGAGGAGATGGTTCTGGATGGTGAGGCTGTTTACATGTTTTTGTGCACCAGCGTTAAATTGCAGAGTGATTTCTTGCACTGTGGCCTGTCTATCTGCTGTTACAATGTGAGCTAGCCGACGATGACCCCGCTCATCCACACGCTGTTGTCCACGGCAGTTGGCCCTTGCAGGGATGGTTTTACCGGATTCGATGTACTCACGTTGCACCCATGACACATGGCTCGTGGAAAATCCCAGTGCCTGCACGACTTACGAGATGGAGTGACCCATTCATTGGGTCCCGACAATTTGCCCACGATCAAATGCGCTTAGATCCTTCGTTTTACCCAGACTGCGCCCGACTCTTACTGATTCCTGTCGCATCACTCCTTATATTGTCGGATCGCTGCATACGTCATGTCGTTTCCGTTTACAGGGCCGCCTACAGCGCCACATTTGCATAACGCCAGCTGTCTCTAATTCAATTGCTCTTCAGTGTAGAAGGCCGGGTGTCATGGTGTGGGGTGCAATTGCCTACAATGCCAGATCACCTTTGGTGTTCATTACTGGCAATTCGACAGCCCAACGTTACGTTAGTGAGGCTCTGCAACCAGCGGCCCAACCTTTTCTGAACACTCACTCCGGTACGATTTTCCAACAGCACAACACTAGTCTGCATACTGCTGCATTCTCGAGAGCTAGCCTTCAGGGCACTGACACTCTGCCATGGCCAGCCGCATCGCCAGACCTATCGCCGACTGAAAATTTATGGGATGCTATTGGACGTGCTATCCGCACTCCACCCCTACCGCACAATCTGTACGAACTGTGTGAGAAGATTCAAGCTGCATGGGATGGCTTATCGCAAGACACCATTAGGAAGCTGCACAACTCCATGCCAAGACGTCTGGCATGCTGTGTGAGCAAACGTGGTGGCTCAAGGTTTTTCTACTCCAATTCCATTTTATTTTTTCTACTCTTTTTTTACTCGATTTAGCAATTAACATTCCAAGGGAGTAGAAATTTGTTTACTAAATTACAGTTACATTCAATTTTGTTGCTAATATTACTGAACATATTTAGAGAAAAGTATTACCATACCTTTTCTGCAAAATTCCCATTCTTGTGTTAGGAAAAAATCTTATTAACCCTTTTAGTGTGACGCGGTCGATTTGTCGGACCACGTGCCATATGCTAAAAGTGCGGATTTTGATCCGAGTATTTTCCGAATCAGACAGCAGATATCAGTGTCGATGATCATATCGTTTTTAAATGGAATCTCCATGAATCATATCGTCAAACAGCGATATGATTGAAAGAATCGTAATATGCCCTAAAAGTTGTATCGTGAAAGAGTTTGCGCTTGCTATCAGGCTTCCCACGCGCTTTCTCCGTGTGACGGGAGAAAGGCTACTTTAGCCAAAACTTTTCCTACTTCAGTTGAGGCAGGGCTGTTCACTTGGCATTGTTGGTGAATTATAAAACATCATACTGTTGTAAAACACTTTTTCGAGCCCTGTTTGAAGTGCAATAACGCGCAACTCGTCGCAACGCGCCGTCTCGCGATGAAGGGGTTGTTGTTGTTTTTTTGTGGACTTTCGCCGTGCAGGAGAACAAAATGCAGTATTTTATTACTAGAAGCTCTTCACATTATTCATTTCTTTTTTTCCCAAACAAACAGACACAATCGCAAAACTTCGTGAATTACGAATCCCCCTCTTTTTCCAAACTAGTGTTAGCAGAGGATGACTTTATTGACAGCTTGTTTCTCAGACTAGCAGACGTGCTTTTTCCTACTGCATGAAATTTTGTTGTACGGTTATTTGAAATGGCTTGTTGTAGTGAGAGTGAAAGTTTGCCAAGTGATAGTGATGATTTTGAATCATCTGAGAATCATATTGACCAAGCAACATCAAGCCAGAAAACTAGCCACCATGCCACGCACACAATATCTTCTTCCGAAAGTGAAGATCTTGATAGTGAAACTTCAGATCATGAAAGTTCAGAAAGTGAATGGGAGGATGTAATAGAGGGAAGTGATGAACAACCTCAGCATCCTTTTGATTATCATGAAATGCAGGAGCCCAAATATGCTCCTGCAACTAATGCGGCACCTATTGCATATTTTTACTTGTGTTTTACCAATTTCATCCTTGGAAATCGTTTCTGAAACAAATATGTATGCAAAGAGGTTTCTCCAGGAGCATCCAAATCTTTCTCCCAAATCTCGAGCTAGGAAATGGAAAAATGTTACAAATGCTGAAATAAAAGGTTTCCTTGCGTGCCTTCTAAATATGGGAGTAAAACGACAACCAACTATTGCTTCCTATTGGTACACAAGTTCCTCACAAAATTTGCCATGGTTTTGACAAATTTTTTCAAGAGATGATTTTTAAATTCTTTCATCTCGTGGATAATAGCAACTTAGCAGCTCCTGGTGAACCTGGCTGTGATCCTTGTGCAAAACTTCAGCCGCTACTTGACCATGCAAACAGGCTTTTTAGGCTTCATTACACTCCACATCAGCAGCTAAGTGTGGATGAAAGCCTAGTAGGAACAAAAAACCATACACAACTTATGCAGTACTTACCCAACAAGCTCACCGCTGGGGTATCAAATTTTGGATGCTCTGTGATTCAGTATCCAGCTACTGTCTATCTTTTTATATACCGAGGAGCTAAAGACACCACTTCAAAAGCAGAGATTCAAGAACATGGACTGGCATACTCTGTTGTAATGAAATTGTTGAAAATAGAAAACTTTCTGTCTAAAGGGTACCATGTTTTTATGGATAACTTTTTCACAAGTGTTCCTCTGGCTAAAACACTATATAGTGCAGGGACATTTGTAACAGGAAACATCCGGAAAAACAGAAAATTCCTACCAGCACCCTTTCATAGTAAATTTGCTATTGGTGAAGTGAAGTATTTCCGTACGGGTCCTATTCTTGCTGCTGCCTTCAAGGGAAAAAAATCACAGAGGTTTCCTGTTCTGCTTTTGTTGACACACTGTACTGTTGGAAACACTACATGCACACGTATACGTCAAGGAATGAGTAAAAGTATAACTAAGTCATCAACTGTTCAACAGTACAACTCTTTCATGGGTGGAATTGACACCTCTGATATGATGGTGTATTCATATCTAGATGAGAGGCGTACAGTGAAATACTGGAAAAAGGTACGTGCTTCAATGTTTTTCCCCGTATGGTCCTGAATAGTTATATTTTGTACAAAGAAAACATTCCATCTAGCCAGAAACCCATGTCTAGATTAGATTTTATTATTCAGATAATAGAATCTCTGGCAGATGAGTGGCTCCAGGAAAAAGATAACCAAGCAGGAACTTCAGGCACTACAGAAACAACAGAACAAGAAAGCGGGAAATATCTCCGAAAACTTCCTGGAAAAAAGAAAAAGGCTTGTGTATGCAGCAAACGGTCTAAATATGACAAAGGAAAAAGGAAGGGGGTCCTGCACAATATGTGCAAAGTGTGAAAAGGGCCTTCATGAGGAATGTTTCCCATTGCCTAAGTGTAGTGCATAAGTATGTTTCAGTGTTGTCCTGTGCTGTGCTCCATAATATTAGCAGAACCATGAAACTCTGCCTTAGAATAACATCAAACTGTGAGGGTACATTCAAAATTAAAGGGCTTATCATTATATTTCATCCTTTTTCTTGCAGAGGAAAGAATAGTTTTTGAAAATTTGTTTTAAATTTGCAATTTCTATTTCAAAAAAATTTATTTCGTGTAAAGTTATTTTTTCTTAAAAATTCAGTTACTTGAAATGTAAATTAATGTACATTAAGAAGAATCTTATAAAGTTCAGAAAAAAATGTTGCCCAAAATATCAAAATTTATAGAAGCATGCAATTTCTAAGAAAATGGCTTAGCATTTTTTGCATATACACACACATTACATGTGGCACTAAAATTGTTAATATTCATAAAAGCATCCAACTAAAACCATTTTAAGACAGCAGTTTATCAAGACATTATTTCCAAATTGATTGGTGTTTTAATGAAACATTTTGATTCATTTACTAAACTACAGATACATTAAATGTCAGGTTAAATTTGTGATTTACAAATTTCATGTTTTAGAAACCTGAATAGAATGGTAATGAAATTTCAGATCATTTGTGAGTTTTATAAAAATATAGCTGAGCTTTCAGTCGAAACAAATATTCATTCCTGATCTACATTTTGTCAATTCAAATACATTCCTGATCTACATTTTGTAGAATAAAATATGTTTCTGATCTTTGATTATCACTTAGATTATTGCCAGACATTCCCTATTTTTGTAAGCCTAACTACGTGCTTCAACATAAATAAACGATAGAAATCAGATTTGACTGTTTATTGTTAGCAACACAATAATACGACTCAACTAACGTCAATGGCCTTTAAATATTCCTAAAAAGAGTAATCCAAAATGTACAGTCTGTTTGAAAAGAGTAATCCAAATGCACAGTCTAAGAAACACTGACCAGTGACTCCTGAAATCAAAGCAACCATCTACTTGCGTCAGGTCAGGACTCTCATATGGACTCCTCTGCTGACATTACAACACAAACTTTACTCCAACGTGCCGGCCCGGAAGAAATCTAGCTGGCCCTAGTAAGACCCCGAAACTACAAACCAGTCATCATAGTGGAAGACCCCAAAATCACCCAGACCCAAAAAAGGCACGACAGAGTCACAGCAACATCAAGACAATGCTAACTGGTTTTTTTTTTCAATCATGAGGGAATTGTGCATCACGATCATGCTTCATCAGGCCAGACAATCAACAAGGAGCACTACTGTCAAGTTTTGAAGAAATCCCGGAAGAAATCTAGCTGGCCCTAGTAAGACCCCGAAACTACAAACCAGTCATCATAGTGGAAGAATCCAAAATCACCCAGACCCAAAAAAGGCACGACAGAGTCACAGCAACATCAAGACAATGCTAACTGGTTTTTTTTCAATCATGAGGGAATTGTGCATCACGATCATGCTTCATCAGGCCAGACAATCAACAAGGAGCACTACTGTCAAGTTTTGAAGAAATCCCGGAAGAAATCTAGCTGGCCCTAGTAAGACCCCGAAACTACAAACCAGTCATCATAGTGGAAGACCCCAAAATCACCCAGACCCAAAAAAGGCACGACAGAGTCACAGCAACATCAAGACAATGCTAACTGGTTTTTTTTTCAATCATGAGGGAATTGTGCATCACGATCATGCTTCATCAGGCCAGACAATCAACAAGGAGCACTACTGTCAAGTTTTGAAGAAATCCCGGAAGAAATCTAGCTGGCCCTAGTAAGACCCCGAAACTACAGCCCAGTCATCATAGTGCAAGACCCCAAACTCACCATGACCCAAAAAAAGCATGACAGAGCCACAGCAACGCCAAGACAATGCTAACTGTTTTTTTTTCAATCATGAAGGAATTGTGCTTGTGCATCACGATCATGCTTCATCAGGCCAGACAATCAACAAGGAGCACTACTGTCAAGTTTTGCAGCATTTGAGATATGCTGTTCATTGCACAAGAGCAGTAACTCCACCATGACAACACACCTGCGCATGCATTGCAACTTGTACAGCAGTTTCTTACTAAGCACCACATGGCACAGCTCTGACAGCACCCTATTCGCTAGATCTAGTACCCTGCGACTTTTTTCACTTCCCAAAAATCAAATACCACTTGAAAGGAAAAATATTTCAAGATATTGAGGAGATACAACAGAATGTGATGAAGCAGCTGTTCGCTGTTTCAGATGACTTCAAAATATGCTTCAACCAGTGGAATCAGTAGTGTGTCAATGTGTGGCTTCAGAAGGAGACTACTTCGAAGGCACTTAAGTTTCAAATCTGTAAGTCTTGTTGTTGTTGTTTTTTTAATAAATCCAGTTTGGATACTTTTTTATCACACCTTGTGCTTCTCCATAAATCTCTCTAGTGCCACCTTGATTTCCTTGTCATTACACTTGAAGAGTTAAGTGTGAACATTGAAAAGTTATCTGAAATATCTTCCAATTCCCCCTTTGCTCCCAGATGCAGTGTGAGTATAAATAAACCATGCAGGAGGTTACATACTAGTGCCAAAAGAACTATCTGTTCACTATTATTAATTATCTGACCAGAAAAAGTCTAATTTTTGTCACTTTATTTGACAGATACCAACTACAGAATTAGGTTATCAGTGCAAGTGATTTCTCTCAAAACAAAACAACAACAAAAAAATATATGACAAGTGCAAATTGGTAACTCAAACTGACACTGTTTGTGGCATGTAACACTGAGAGATCAATTTAAAATGAGTGAGAATTCTGGAAACATTTGAAGGATGCAAATGAAATTCAAACTCTAGATACTAAAGAATCACAGTGCATGGAGTAAGGAGAAGGGTGCTGAAAAGAAATTAGTCTGTCCTTCTGTTTCAGAAAGTGCTGGCTGATTGAGTTATAATAAATTCTTATCAACACTTCAAACCAACAAACATTTAATTTTATATGACACCATTGAACCTGGCATGGAAATGTTATGTATGCATGCAAATACATATTCAAGCAGTGAACAAAATCATCCTGCTTTCACAGCTTTGGAAAGGCACACTCATAAAATACATAATTAAAAACCATGAAATAAGTGCCAACTTATCAAAAGCATTTTTAAAATCAGTAAGTATTACCATAGTGGGAGTTCATATTCATTCACTCCTTCAACTAGTATTCTCCATACATGGATATGATCTACAGTGTTGTACATACATATGTACAGTAACGAACAAAAGTATTAGGCGAAACACTTTTTTGACCATAATATTTTTTCTGCTGGGCCAAATCGGGTCATTTTGGGATATGATATGTGTTGATTCGTGAGTTACAATGCCGCATAGTTTGTATCTCGCTCAGAGCAGATTTGTTGTTCGAAATGGGCCATATTCAAGAGTCACCAATTATTACCCATTTGTTTGCTGCATGTATTAATGTTTTTCTTGTGATTTTTGTGGGTTTTGTGATGTGTAGTGTGATAATAAGTCAATCTTAGGTTTTCAGAAATGGGTAAAAAAGGCGGAGATTCCTGTTGGAGCTCGCCAGACGGCCGTGAACATGATGGAATCCGGAATGCACATCACGGACATTGCGAGCGCCCTGAAGATACGACACCAGTCCATTTCAGCTATCCTGCAACGTTATAAGAAGACTGGAACCGTCAAGAACAGTCCGCGATGTGGTAGGCCTCGTTCCACTACGTCACGTCAGGGTAGACGCATCCTCCATCGATCTCATGCTGATCCCACCTTGACTGCTGTGGACATCACCACCGAATTCCGCGACAGCGACAACCTGAACGTCAGTCGAATGACCATCTCCCGTCGTCTCATTGCTGGTGGATGGAATGGAAGATGCCCCGCCAAGAAACCACTCATCGGAGTCAAGAATCGACGAGCCAGAGTCGAGTTCGTGCTCCGTCATCAACACTGGACCGCGGCGGACTGGAGTAAGGTGCTTTTCACCGACAAGAGCAAGTTCAATTGAAAGTGATGGCATCCGATACGTACGACGTCCGTGTGGCCAGAGATTCAACCTCCAGTTCATTCAGCCGACTGTCAAGCACGGAGGAGGATCGCTCATCATTTACGGCGCCTTCTCTCGCAATGGAATGGGCTCCATCATCAAGATTAACAGAATAATGACCGGCCAGAGCTAAACGAACATGCTCATCGACGATGTCTTCCCATGGGCAAACCAGAACATGCCACCCGGATGGATCATGCAGCAAGACAACAACCCGAAGCACACCTCCACAGTAGTGAAGGCAGCCTTCCAGCAGCAACAGGTCACACCTCTAGACTGGCCAAGCCTATCTCCAGACCTCAATCCCATTGAGCACATGTGGGAGGAGCTGGAGAGACAATGTGTGAAGAAAACCTGCTGGAATAGGGCCCAGAAGTTTGACCAGCTGTCTGCAGAATGGGCGCGAATTCCGCAGGTCACCGTTGAGAAGCTTGTGGACTCGATGCCGGCCCGTTGTGCAGCTGTTATTAAGTCTTGTGGTTATCCCACTAAGTATTTGTTATTGTTTTGTCATTTTCTCGTACTTGTTTTCTGTTATCGTTGCATTAAATGAATGCGATACACACCTACTTTGTTTGTCAATTTGTATGATCTTTGCGATTAAGCTCAGTACCTGATCTGTGTTAAGGTTTCCGATCTATCTGCATATGGGTCATGTTTACAACTGAATAACACATATCATATCCCAAAATTACCCGATTTGGTCCAGCAGAAAAAATATTATGGTCGAAAAAGTGCTTCGCCAAATACTTTTGTTTGCTACTGTATGTAGTGCTGTAGTATAGTTCTGATGTATGTATGCATATGCGCATGCATGCATGCATGCATGCATCATGCATACATACATACATACATACATACATACATACATACATACATACATACATACATACATACATACATACATTTCACATATTACGCTGTTGTCTGAGGTTCAGGTTAGCTCCTCAAAGAAAGACAGTTCCAAGTAAATGTCTAACTGATGGAACTAGAATTTACTAACTGTTGTGTATCAAACTTCTCCATTTACAACTATCTCACCACACAGCTCAAACTTCACCGACATCCATCACACACACACACACACACACACACACATACCGTATACAGATTTGTATATATACCAATAAAATTGAAGCAAGCTAAAATAGACAATATACAAACGTAGAATTCGTACAGAAGTGCCAAAGCAACAATCTGTAACAAATCACAACATAATATCAATAAAAACATATCATACAATTAAACACCACAATCCACAATTCGAAAAAACCCCAAACCACGAATTCAAAAAAAAAAGAAAAAATTAATACCATTCTTCAGGAAGACACTTTGACATCTGTAAGTTCTGTTTTACACGTTCTGTAAAGTGGATACAGTCTGTGGTGGTGCATTAACTTATTCAATTAAAATATAAATCAGTTAAAAGTCCTAAAAATGTTACTCACAGAAGTGCATGTTCCGACCGACGTCAGTAGTTATTGAGTTTCTTTGTCCAAAGTTGTATCTTGCTTCAATACCATATTGAAGCAAGATAAAACTTTGGACAAAAAAACTTATGATGAAATGGCTCTCGAGCTAACCCTAACAACTGACCATATTGAAGCAAGATACAACTTTGGACAAAGAAACTCTCAATAACTACTGACATCGGACTGAACACGCACTTCCGTGAGTAACATTTTTAGGACTTTTAACCAATTTAAATTTTAATTGAATAAGTTAATGCACCACCACAGACTGAATTCACTTTACAGAACGTGTAAAACAGAACTTACAGACGTCAAAGCATCTTCCTGAAGGACCTTGTGGTCACGTAATGGTATGTGAACTTTATGATAGAATCATATGAGATATAAATTAATACCAGGAGTCTCAAAACAAATTGCAAGCTCTTTGTAAAGAAAAAATCAAACCTTTCAAACTGATCTCATCAGGGGAACACCGGTACGTGGATCACGACCTTTCGAAACTAAGCAAAAGTCGGAATAACCCAAGACCTGCTGAGGTGTTCCCTAGGTCATGGAAGACAGCATACATACATATATATCACTAAGCTGTTCTCTGAGATTCAGAGGTTAGCTCTAAAAAGAAATACAAACTACCCGATAATTTTTACTTACTGTTGCCGTATCAAATTTCTCCATTTACAGCGATCTTGACAAACAACTCGTGCTTCACTGATATCCATTACACACCGTACACAAGATCTTTCATACTTTACACTCATAATTTTTTCTGATGCAGACACTCTTGAATCTGATCCACCCATGTTTTCCTTGGCTTTCCTCTGACTTTCCTTCCTGCCACTTGAGCTAAGAAGATTTTCTTAGTAAGCATCTCATCACTCATTCTTTTAACATGGCTAAACCACCAAGAATATTAGGCTCCACCTTGCTAACAACATTTTGCTTCACATCACACACCTGCAACACATCTTCATTCCTCACACAATCAGACCGTGTCTTGCCACAAACCCCACGTAAGTAACGCATTTCTCCAGCACAGAAACGACTTCTATGTTTCTTCCGTAGTACCCGGGTTTCACTACCATACATCAGACTAAGAACAATTACACTTTCATAAACAGCCATGCGGGACTCTCTAGAGAACCCATCATTCCTGTGAAAACCTCCCAGAGCAGCTATGGTTGGTTGGTTGGTTAGTGGATTTTAGTGGCGCAAGGGCCAGGTTTGGCCAAAGAGCGCCAGACAAAGAACTATCAGCCACAGAATTTTAAAAGTGTGGAAAATGAGTAAAAGCAGACAGGCTTGGTAAAAGTTGAAAAAGAGTATGAAGAAAGCAGTGAAGAAAAGGTAGTTAATGAAGTTTATTAAAATTAATAAATTTACTAATGGAAAAGGACGAACCGTCACTCTCCTCCCCCCACACTCCTCTGCAATGCTGGCAGAGGGCGGGGACGAACTGTCACTCTCCTCCCCCCCCCCCATGTTCCTCTGCAATGCTGGTTGAGGCTGGGGACGAACTGTCACTCTCCTCCCCCCGGTGTTCTTCTATAATGTTGGGTGAGGGTGGGGACCTCGCTGAGGCCGAGACAGTTTGATGGACACTGCCCAGAGCAGCTATGACTTTCAATGAAGAATTCACTCGCCTATGAATTTCACCATCCAATTTGTTCTCTCTGTCAAACATGCTTCCTAAATACACAAACTCACTCACCTGGTCAATCACAGTGCCATTTATACTTACATTACATTCGGTGCTACCAGTTCCTCCCTGAAAGACCATAACTTTGGTTTTTTCCTTATTTATACACAGTTTGAATTTCATGCAAACTTCGTACATCCGGGACAACATACTCTGCAACTCACTTTTGCTCTCTGCCAACAGGACAGTGTCATCAGCATACAGCAATCTGCACACACGGATATCACTAAGACATAAACCACTATTATCTATTTTGGCATCACGCATGCACGCATCCATAAATATATTAAACAGCCATGGTGACATTACACAACCTTGTCTGACTCCTGCACCAACAGAAAACCATTTTGATAAAACACCATTCACTCGTACACAAGCTCTACTACCAGCATACATGGCTTTTACACTATTAAGTAGATTCCCAGTAACATTATATTCATTCAATACCTTCCACAAAAGTATCCTATTTACTCGGTCGTAAGCTTTTTCTAATTCTATGAAGGCAGTAAAAACTTTCTTACCAACAGCCAGATACTTTTCAATCATTATGCGTAATGCAAAAATTTGGTTAGTGCAGCTTTTACTAGGCATAAAACCACTCGGAACATCCCACACTTTCAATGATGTAAGACCCCGTACTTTTTCAATAACAACCTTACCAAACACTTTCCCTGGCACACTCAGTAGGCTAATACCACGATAGTTCTTGCAGTCAGTCTGATCACCTTTTCCCTTATACAAGGGAACAATGATAGCCTCCTTCCAATCCCGAGGGACCATTCCTAACTCCCAGCACAACTGGCAAATTTCAGTTAACCAGTCAATTACAGAGTCGCCACCATATTTCGACATCTCGGCAGTTATGCCATCAACTCCTGAAGCCTTACCATTGTGAAGAGATTTTAGAGCTTTACACACTTCTTCTCTTGAGATCCTTCCTGTGCTTCCATCCCCCACAGTGACATCATCTGCATCTGTCTCAGAGACATCTTTGCTTTCCTGATCTAATAACTGACAGAAGTATTCACCCCATCTTTCACTTAACTCATTGGGTTCCCATATCATTTCCCCAATCTTATTCTTCATACAACTTACAACTTTGTTTCCCCTATTTTTCCTGAGTTTCATGTACTTCCAGAAAGACTTTCTATCTTTCCAAAAAGCCAGTTCATGCCTTTCCACCTGCTCCTTCCTATCTTTTGCCTTACTCTGGTGAACCAGCTGCTTCATGCTTCTTACAGCGGTATTCATCCACAGAAACTCTACCTTGCAACATCCCTAAATAGGCATCCTTCTTTCTCTTTACTGCCTCTTCAATCTCACTATTCCACCAAGCATCACCTCTATTGTTACCCACTATTGTGGTGCCACTGGCCTCTTCAGCAGCAGTAACAACACAGTTCTTAAAACATTCCCACTTCTTTTCTACATCCCTCTCACAAGACTTTAGCTCCTTCAGTCGTTCTCTGAGTAAGTCAGAATAACGCTGATGATCTTCAAGGAGCCTTTCAACCTTGGTTCTTTCTATCCTGGGCCTCTTCCTATTCCTTCAACCAGCATTCAGTTTCACTCATGACACTACCAAGTAATGATCAGAACCAATATCCGCACTTCTCATCACACGGGTGTCAACAACTAAGTGTTTCAGACACTGATCGGAGACAACAAAATCTATCACACTCTTTTGACCAAGAGTACGATTTTCCCAAGTATATGTGTGGATATACTTGTGTAAGGTCAGGTGATGCGTAACATCACAGCCTCTCCTTGACAAATGTCAACCCCGCCTTCTCGTGGTGCATCCTGTTCCCACTAAAGGGGCTCTGACGACCGCCAATAGCGGTATAACTATACCATCGGGATCAGAGGAAATGCTATCCCACACTCACCAACCCGCTTGGCCAGCGTGGTGAGTTATGGCCAAACACCTCCAAAATGACTCTACAACTTAAATCTTGGCCCTCAGTCTCCGGCAGCTGGAATGTACCTGGCCAAGGCAGCGGCCAGTGCGACATGAAGGCAGAGGGTGCTAAGAATCCCCGGAGGACCGGACTAGGCTGCCATTTGATGCTGACCTTGGCTACCTATAACGGACGCTCCCTATCTTCTGATTCAAGGCTACTTGAATTGGAAGAGGAACTACAAAGGATCAAGTGGGACATCGTCGGGCTAAGTGAGGTAAGGAGAAAAGGAGAAGATCTCATTGAACTGAAAAGTGGACATCTCTTCTATTATCGTGGGACAGATACTGGCAGAACTAGTGGTGTTGGATTTATAATAAACAAGAAACTGAAGGATAAAGTGGTAGAAGTTGAAAGTTCCTCTGACAGAGCTGCACGACTCGTTATCCAACTATCGAGAAGATACCAGGCTCAGATTATTCAAACTTATGCACCCACCACAAGTCATCCTGAAGAAGAAATTGAAGAATTTTATGAGGAAATTCGTCATCTAAATAATAAAGGTAAGCAGCACTTGAAGATAATTATGGGAGATTTCAATGCAAAAATAGGGCAACGGCAACAGAATGAAACTTCAGTAGGTAAATTCGGTCACGGCAACAGAAACCAGCGTGGAAATACTCTCGTTGAGTTTGTAGAGGCAGAAGGATTTTTCATCTTGAACTCCTTTTTCAAGAAAAAGCCACACAGGAAATGGACATGGAGACATCCAATTGGGACGACAAGTGAAATTGATTTTATTATGTGTAACAAAAAATTCGTCATCGAAGACTGCAGTGTGCTGAACAAGTTCAACACAGGTAGTGACCATCGATTGGTGAGATGTAAGATGCACCTCAACACTAAACTGGAACGTGGCAAGCTCATAAGACAAACAAAATGTATTGACATAACCAACCTTAAAAAACACCATAATACTTTCAAGTTGCAACTGAAGAACAGATTCTCTGCTTTAGAAGGCCTAACATCGGAAGAAGTGGATATTTCGGAAGTTAACAGAAAAGTAACCAAAGCTCTAATGGAAACAGCAACAAAATTAGCTGGGTCTAAGAACAAGTTGCATGTGAACAAATTATCAGGAAAAACCAAAATGTTGATGCAAAAAAGAAGAGAGATGAGGACAACTAAAGAAGATGTGACTTCCAAAGTGGAATATATAGAGCTATGCAAGACAACACGAAAAAGTATCACTGAAGACGTAAGGAAATTCAACTGTGAGCTAGTGAGGAAAGCAATTGAAAACAACCAAAGCCTGAAGATAGCAAAGGGACATCTCAGTAAGGGAAGAAAACAGATTATGGCTCTGAGAAAAGAAGATGGTTCTATAACAAGAAATAGAGGCGAAATTTTGACAAGAGTGAAAGATTTCTACTCCAAATTATATGAAAGGGATGATACATGTACTCCAGACATCATGAAAGGTACCAGAGTTCTTCCAGTCCTCCCAGCAGAAGTTGCTCATGCAATCAAGAACATGAAGCGGGGGAAAGCTCCAGGAGAAGATGGAATTACTATAGACATCATACAAGAAGCAAGTGGAGAAATTGAAACAGTACTCGCCCAAATTTTCACTCGATGCCTTAATGAAGGGAAGATT
Organism: Macrothele yani; assembly: GCA_039090855.1. Classification (NCBI taxonomy): domain Eukaryota; kingdom Metazoa; phylum Arthropoda; class Arachnida; order Araneae; family Macrothelidae; genus Macrothele; species Macrothele yani. The sequence goes on along the minus strand of CM077025.1, from coordinate 76,176,269 downwards.
CCTGAGGATTGGAACAATGCTACAATGATCCTGCAACATAAAAAAGGTGACATTGAGGATCTCAGGAACTACAGACCTATCAGCCTCCTATCAGTGGTTTATAAAATCTTCACTAAAGTTCTTTCACACCGCTTGAAGGTAACACTGGACATGGCTCAACCGAGAGAACAAGCTGGATTCAGGAGTGGCTACAGCACAATAGATCATATCCACGTACTGAGAGAACTAATTGAAAGAGCGAGGGAATATGAACTTCCATTGTGCATGGCTTTTATCGATTATGAAAAAGCCTTTGATTCGGTGAAACCATCAGCAGTTACCACGGCTCTGAAATCCTGCGGTATTGAAGATGCATACATTAATATTATTAATAACATCTATGAAAATGCAAGTGCAAAGATTCGGCTGTTTGAAAATACAACACACATAAAAATTGGAAAGGGAGTGAGACAAGGTGACACCATATCTACGAAACTCTTTAATGCCACATTGGAAAATGTCTTTCAATCACTGAACTGGGAAAACAAAGGGATAAAGATTAATGGAGATTATCTAACCCACCTTCGTTTTGCTGATGACGTAGTCATTTTTGCAACTACCCCATCAGAGCTGCAGAGTATGATCCAGGAACTTGCTGACAAGAGTAAAGAAGTGGGATTAAAAATGAACTTTCAGAAGACAAAAGTGATGTTCAATGCTTTTACAAGAAATGAAGATTTATCGATTGATGGAGAAAAACTGGAGATAACAGATACGTATGTTTATCTTGGACAGCAGATATCAAGTGAGGGTCACATTGATGAAGAAATTAATCGGCGTACAAAACTTGGCTGGAGAGCTTTTGGAAGAAACAGCATAATTTTCAAGAGCAATATGCCATTATGTCTTAAAAGAAAAGTGTTTGATCAATGCATCCTTCCAGTGCTTACGTATGGTGCAGAGACGTGGACCTTAACTAAAAGAGACATACAAAGGCTGCAGACAACTCAAAAAAGCGTGGAGAGGTGCATGCTTGGTATAACCAGGAGAGATAAGAAGAGGAACTCATGGATCCGAAAAATGACGAGAGTGGAAGACATCATGATCAGAGTTAAATCCCTGAAATGGCAATGGGCTGGACATACTGCCAGAAGGACAGACCATAGATGGACAGCCGAAATTTTAGATTGGATTCCAAGGGACAGGAAAAGACCCAGAAAAAGACCACATGGGAGATGGGTGGATGAAATTCGTAAATATGCGGGAGTGACATGGAGGAGACTGGCACAAGACAGACCGTTGTGGAGGAAACTTGGGGAGACCTTCGTCCAGCAGTGGATTGATAATGGTTGACAATGATGATGATGATGATAATTGTGGTTGAAAAATGTATTAGATACACACAAACCATTCTCAATGCAGAGTTCAATTAATCTTTCACCATTATCATTCACACAAGGATCATTAAACTTACCCACAACATTGTCAGAAATTGCATTCGGCACACCTACTCTAGCATTGAAATCCCCTGCTATTATAACTTTTTTTTTAGCACCAAACTGGCTCAAAACAGCTTTCAGCTCATTCCAGAAATCTTCCTTCTTATCAGAAGGTTCAGAGTCACAAGGAGCATACACTACAACAATTACAATTCTCTGAAGTTTCACTTTCAAACAAATCCAGAGAATTCTCTCACTTGCACAACTATAGTGAATCAAGTTGTTCTACATCTTTTTACTTAAAATCACACCTACACCAGCCTGTCCTCTCACATTATCCAATACTCCAGACCACACACTCACCGTGCCATTCACTTCTTCTACATCAATTTCCTTCTTTTTGGTTTCACTTACGCACAGCACATCCAATCTATACTTATTCATCTCCTCAATCACCTCACTCATCTTGCCATTTATACCTCTAGTATTCCATGCACCAATATTACATTCACTCAGCCGAGATCTCTTTTTCATATGCCGTTTAGAAAGTCCAGGTTGATTCCGTGGTGGACCATCTTTCTCAAGTGTGGTAGGTCCACCATATCCCACACTTGAGTCCGGATATTGATTTTTTTTTGTCTTTTTAATCAGGTAGGTACATCAGTGTGGGGGATTACCCCACAGCTGGTGGTCCCAGTTGGTCATTCAGTGAGTTGGGGTCTTTTTTATTACCCAGTGAGTTGGGGTCTTTTCACCAATATCACACAGAACTAGCTGGCACCTTTCTAAGATTTAGAGGCCCTAGTTGCTGTTGTATGTGCCATTGTTACCACGGAGCGTCCCGAGGAAGCAAACCCATCGCTTACTATGTCCTCCTGCAGACAGCAAAGAAGGACAATTCCGATGAAACACCAGAGACACACACTTATATACCAAAAACCCTTTAACAAGATGCAGAAAGCCTCAGTTCCTAGGTCCATATCATAAGCAGAAATCTGTAACAATATGCAAATAAGTGTAAGCTGTGTGAAGAATCTATGAAGGATATTAGTAAATATTTAGCCACAAGCAGCCCACTGAGTGACATTTAGCAGCATAAGTCATTACATTTGTAGGGATTATATTAGTAATATCTGAAAAATGTTAATTGTTGACAAGTTGCAAAAAAATCCTTGGCCTTAGAATCAGTGAGTAGCTGCTTAAATAATCTTGTGATGAACCAAATTGGTAGTTCATTCTTCAGAGTTTTCTCCAGAGATTCCTTAATTCAACAGTCAACCCATCGGAATTATTACAGACATCTAAGATCCTATGGAACTGTGAAATGATAATATTTCGATATATTGAAGTGGAGATATTTGAATTCCAATTGATGTAAAAATTTATGTCAAAGGAATACGTGTTCCTTTTATCAAAAACTGTGGTGAGTAAGCCGCATTGCCTATTGTCTATTTCTATTTCCAAAAAGCCTATTTTATTATTTTGTCCTTTAGTTTTTAAAAGTTTCAGATTAGGTGGATAGATCTTAGACGAGGGTTGCCACTCGTATTGGCTTTGAAAATTACCCGAGTTTTCCAGGTTTTCCAGAAGATAATTTTGCGGGGAATTTCAGGTAAAATTTACAGATTATGTATAACTCCATGATAATATACATACTAAATGCCACATCTATAATGCAATGTGCACATCTTTTAAATCCATTCTGACACAAATTAAATTTATCAAAGCTATTCAAAGTCAATGGAACTAGTATGGAAAACAATAGCATCTGACCAAAGAAAGAAGTTTTTCAATCAGGTTTTTAATCCTGCAGATACTGCTGTAAACAGAATCGTGAATTTATGTTCTCTGGTTGTTGACTTGTGCGTTAAATTTTTTTTTATTTATATGAGAAACATTTCTCAGTGGAAACGCTCTCCAACAAAGAAAGAATTTTTCAAATCGAACCATTAAAAGCAGAGATATTTACAAAAATAAGATATACATCTATGCCCCCTGGCGATGAAACCATTCAATATTTTAAGACGAAAACACTTCAAAAAGATTTATTGACATGAATGGCATCAGTCCACGAGGGAATTTTTTCAATCGGGATTTTAGAAGTTCAGATTTTATGGCAAATACATCAGAAGCAAAAATTAATGCTTACACCCCCTGGTGGCCAAAGTATTCTTTACCAAAAATTAGAAATCATATGCAAAAGATTTTCCATCAGGAGCTGTATCAGCTGAAGAAAAAAATTTCAAATCGGAGTTTTAGAAGAAGAGTATCAAGGAAAATGTAATTTACTTTTACATCTCATAGCGGAAAATCTATGCATAACTTGAAAAAGTAACTATACCTCTTTGACATAAATGGAATCGAAAGATGGAAGATTTTTTCAAACAGATGTTTAGAAGCAAATATATGAAATAAAATGTATTTTGAATTTGACATCATCTGTATTTACGCCCTCTAGCGGTGAAATCATACATCATAAAAAAAAAAACGAAATGAAGGGTCGTCTTTTGCATATTTCAAGCTTCTCAATGCAAAAAGAATTTTTCAAATCGGACTAATAGTTGCAGAGATATGGTGTCTACAGATGGACAGACAAGCCGATAACATAAGCATGATCTTTTTTTCAAAAGATGTGCTACAAAAGCTATCATTACACACTTGAATTAATTGCTGGCTTTTTATTTTATTGCTGGCTGAAATTTTCGATTTCCATTACATACTCGGCGTTTTTCATTGTCCGCAGCGGACCGACGATTTCCATAGCATACTCAATATTTCCATCATCCATAGCGGACCGCCGATTTTTCCATAGCATACTCAATGTTTTCCGTCTTCCATAGCAGACCAACAATTTCTACAGTAGCTACATAAAACCTTTAGTACTTGGAATCGCTGAATCTTTCTTTCCACCACATGGTCTAACTCAGCGTCAAGCAGAACCTGTGCGCACAGAGAATGCAGTGTGCCGAAGTACCAATGATGACGACTGGGTACGGCGGTTCTGATGCACAGTGGCGCAAAATCTGCCTTTTGCAGCAAGATGGCGTAAGATTTTTGTTTTGGTGCACTCTGGTGCAGAATTCTCATCCCTGGTAACTGCATACGCATTACGTAAAAAATTATCATTTTAATTTTCCCTGACTTTTCCAGGTTTTTGCAAAAAAAAAATTCTCCATGAGTTTTCCCTGATTTTTAGCCTTATTTTTGGATTTCCCGATTTTTCCCGGTTTCAAGGTTGTCTGGCAACCTTGTTAGACACAAGTTCTTCAAAATTTCTGTGTCCAAAAACTATGACATCGTCAATTTAACAAAATATCCTACCATGTTTGGTGTCAAAGTACATAGCTGCTTTTTTTTTATACTGATATAAGAATAGGTTTGCCAAAACACTTGAATACTTGGAACCCATGGGGATGCCAGACGTTTGACGGAAAATCCTTTTCTCATACGTACATAATTATTATCAAGACACAGTGTCGGAATAAATCGCCATTTCTTGTATGTCATATTGATTGCTTCATTGAACTCCTGAAAGAGCTCTTTGCATATTTTATGTAAGTCCTCAATACCAATGCTAGTAAATAGGCTTTGGAAGTCATAGGTATTTATTGTTGTAATACACTGCTGGACAATTGCTAAGGACGGATCATAAACGGCTATATAGCGCATAAAAAAGTAAGTGTGGTTGGATGCCAAGTGAAATAAAATAATGGCAGAATGCCAGGACATTACAAGATAGACAATTTATTGTGCTCTGAAATCCAGAAGGCTTTGGAACGTGTTCAAGGGACAAACAGGCCATTTTGTGCAGAATACGTAAACGTGAAAAAAATGCAATTACCGTCCGCAGGCGTTCCGGCATAAGATGTCAATACGGGATATGGCCACCATGGAGGGCGATGCAAGATTCAACACGTCGTTTCATGCTTTGCACAACATTATCAAGCAGCTGTTGGGGTAATTTATCCCATTCCTCTGTCAGTGCACGAATGAGGGTGTCCTTGTTTATTGGAGGGCATTGGCGACCAGCAAGACTCCTCCCCAGAGCATCCCACACATTTTCAATGGGATTCAGATCTGGAGAACGTGCTGGCCATACGAGGAGTTGAATATCCTTGCTCTGAAGACACTCCTGGACGGCGACTGTTCGATGACATGTTGCGTTGTCGTCCATGAAAATGAATCTAACACCGACAGCACCTCGGAACATGCGAACATGAGGTAGCAGAACATCATTAATGTATCGTTGGCCAGTCATAGTCCCAGTTGGAAGCACATAGAGGGACGTACGGCCATTGATCATGATGCCAGCCCATACCATGACACTACATGTCGGATATAGGTCCCTTTCCTGTATGTTTGCTGGACAATATGCAGTACCACTATCACGCCAGATCAGTTGTCGTCGACAATCAGACGATAGACTGTATCTACTCTCATCTGAGAAGAGGACAGCAGACCAGTCGTTGTCAGTCCAATTACGATGTTGATGGCACCATTGCAAACGGGGGTGACGTCTGGACAATGGGATGCACACAACAGGTTGGCGGGCGTATAGTCCTCCTTCATGCAAACGTCTGGCGACAGTTTTTCGGGAGATCCGCTTGCCAGTAGTAGCCATAAACTGATTTGCTACCTCACTAGCTGTGCTGCGCCGGTGTCTTTATGTTGATAGCACTATGTACCGATCTTCTGCAGGTGTCGTACTGCGAACACGACCTTCCCCGTGACGTTTGCTACACTCTCCATTTGTTTGAAATGATTTCCAAAGCCTTGAAACAACACTGTGGCTGACGTCGAACTCCCTGGCAACATGTGTTATTTTTCGCCCTTCTTCAATCTTGCCAATAATACGGCCACGCGTAAAATCATCTAGATGATGTCGGGAAGATATACTGAAAATTGCAAGCTCGTCAATTGATTCTTTCCCTTTCAACTCTGCGTTTGAACAACAACGGTCAATACGCATCAAATCCTTTATATCTCTTATCAGCGCTATGACGTCACGAAAAAGTTCGGCAATCCAAAGTTTGCATACGCACAACACGTCTTACTGTATCCCGCACTTATGCTAATTTCCACATTTTCCTGCCTTCCATTTTATGGTTGCTATCGTTTCTATTGTCATCCGTCCTTAGCAATTGTCCGGCAGTGTAGAATCCTTTTGACATGAGCGTATAAATTCCAAGACAGGCCTGTTGCTACTGATAATCAAGGATTCCGGTATGTTTTGTAAAATTATTTTTAATTTACTTTCAAATAGTGCACTGACTTGGCTGCAATAATAGTTCTTTGCTGAAGTTATAAATCGAAAAACAACTGGAGATTTATGAAATTTTGGGAGTGCGTACACAAAAGGGAAATTCAGGTTATGAAATTTTATTTTTAATCTCCTGTTCAAAGCTATTATTTTTTTCACAATTTCCGTACTGCTTTCAGCTACCCATGAATAAGTTTCGCTATCTGCAAGTTCAGCCCATAGTATGTTAAAATAGAATCTTTTACAGATAAAGGCTATATTATTCTTAGCTTTATTAATTGGTGCCATAATGAATCTCTCCCAAAGTTCTTGAATTTGTCTTGAAAAACTCATCTGTTTGGCTTGGTACTGCAGTTTAGAGATTCGTGTTTCATAAGATCAAGTGTTTTACAAATCCATTCAAAGAATGCTGGGTATGTTACCTGAAACCTAGAATATATGTGCATGGCAAATTTTATTAAATGTGTTCTCATGCTAGCCATAAGTTGTTCCCAAGTTTGTTTGTTTTTAATTCTGCAGTTAGCAACACATGCTATTAATGACCATAATCCTTTGTCTTGCACAATATCAATTTTACCTGTTACTATGTAATTGTGATGTCCATCAACAAAAGCTGCCAGGTCCGTTTCTTCACAGTGGCAAGGTAAAGATTTTAATAGTTCTGAATTTTTATTTAAATTTGCCATTTCTTTATAGTTATATAACTTTCTTCCCAGAGAGGGACCATATTTATAACTCATAGCAATATGCACACCATATATGGGAAAGCAGTCATTCACTTCTCAGAATATGCAATTGAAGCCAACTTTGTCAAATACCCTGTACATGAATTGCACAACACAATACACCTTTTTACAATCATTATTCTTCAAATTGTCCCCATTCTTCTTAAACTGTCCTCAATAAGATCTCCTTTATGCTTGTCTGAGTATTTATAGCTTCCATGAAAACTTCTAAGCACTCTTATTTTTCTTGTATTTAGTTGTTTGATATGACAAGAGTAAGTAAAAATATCTGGTAGTTTGTATTTCTTTTTGGAGCTAACCTCTGAATCTCAGAGAATAGCTTAGTGATATGTAATGATGTATGTAGTTCAAATATTTTTTTCTTGCAATAAGGTACAATTTTATCAGTATTTCCATCTATGTCATCTAAAAACTCCTGAAATCAACAAATCTCTGTCTTTGCAACCCTTTACCTCGACAACCTCTGTTCTTCCTGTTGCCAACTGTAGTAAACGGTTTAAATTTAAAGTGTTGATATATTGGATTTTTTTTTAATGCTGATATCATTAGAGAGATTTTTGCCATTGAAAATTGTGTTTAACCCATAAGGGTATAGCGTCTCCAACTGAAGCATAAATAAATTTTCTAATTCAAGGTGTTGTTCAAAATTTTCTTCCTGTGCCAAAATTTTGATAAAGATATTATCAAAATTGTATCTCTGAAAGTGTGTTAATTCTGCATTTTTTTTTCTTAAAAAGTCTGATGACAGACCTGTGCCTATTTATTCTAATATTTAGCGGTCCAGCAGTTTGTCCAATATAACTCAAACTGCTTTTTCTGCAAATAATTGGATATATCAAATTAGCAGTCTTACAGACGTTGGTCGGAGAACTACCTTTATCACCAACATTAAGGAATCTCTGGAGAAAACTCTGAAGAATGAACTACCAATTAGGTTCATCACAAGATTATTTAAGCAGCTACTCACTGATTCTAAGGCCAAGATTTTTTTGCAACTTGTCAACAATTACATTTTTCAGATATTACTAATATAAGCCCTACAAATTTAATGACTTAGGTTGCTATATGAAACTCGGTGGGCTGCTTGTGGCTAAATATTTACTAATATCCTTCATAGATTCTTCACACAGCTTACACTTATTTGCATATTGTTACGGATTTCTGATTACGATATGGACCTGGGGACTGTGGTTTTCTGCTTCTTGTTAAAGGGTCTTTTGGTATATAAGTGTGTTCTCTGGTGTTTCATCAGAATTGTCCTTGTTTGCTATCTTCCATGACCTAGGAAACACCTCAGTGGGTCTTGGATTATTCCGACTCTTGCTAAGTTTCGAAAGGTCATGTCATGATCCATGTACCGATGTTCCCCTGATGAGATCAGCTTGAAAGGTTTGATTTCTTTTTTCTTTAGAAAGAGGTTGCAATGTGTTCTGAGACTCCTGGTAGTGATTTTTTTTTTTTTTTTTTTTGGTGTTGGGTTTGGGGTTTTTTCAAATTGTGGTTTGTAGTGTTTGGTTGTATATGTTTTCATTATATATATATACACTGAAGTGCCAGAAAAATTGGTACACCAGCATAATACTTGGTAGGTCCCCCACAGGAGTGCAGGACTGCAGAAATATGACGGGGCATGGACTCCACTAGCTTCTGGAAATATGCTGTAGGCAATGCACACCATACTTCCTGCAGAGCGTTCCACAATTCGGCTGTATTCCAAGGTCTCAGATTCCTGTGTTCGACAGTGCGTTGCATGGCATCCCAAATGTGTTCTATCACGTTCAGATCTGGGGACTTGGGTGGGAATGGCAACACCCCAAACTCAGATGAATGCTCCTCTAACCATAATGTGGAGTCTCGACACTTGTGTGGACGTGCATTGTTCTGTTGGAACAGGCCCAACCCATCAGCATGAATGCAAGACATGAACACCTGGGTGTACCTCGTCAGAAAGGATGTGCACATAGTGTTGGCCGGTCACAGACGTTTGTAGACGTACCAGGGGTCCCAGTGAAGTCCAGCTAAACACACCCCATACCATTACAGAGCCCCCCCCCCCCCACCACCACCACCGAAGTTACATTTTCTTTATTTATCTTCAACTATATTTTTTTTTGTACCAGTATTTTTGTTTGTTCTGATATTATATATAATTACTTATTATTTACTGTTAATGCAAAAGTATTAGAAGTAAAATAATTATGCAATATAAGATAATGTAAAACTATTACACACGCATTTGGTGACAGGTTATAGAGATGTGAAAATGAAAACACTAACTGATTGTATGGTGCTTGTAGGTGCTTGAATGACTGACTGTTGATTAGGGCTTTGTTGAATGACAGATGGCGCATGAACTGATTGGCTAGGAATGGACAAATGAACAATGGATACTGTCCCACCAGGACTGGGAACAGCAAATGCTTGTGTTGTGGTAGATGACACCTCCTGAAAAAGTTACAATACTATTAACCACAGAAACATTAAACCTTTTATGGAAATGAAAATCAGTTTTGATATATCATGAGAATGATGGCAAAAATCAAGTTACAATACTTGGAACACATATTTACTGATAGTTCAAATCTTACCTATTTAAGTTGCTTTTTTTATTTTATTTTATTCATTTTTTTATCAGAGAAGAGACCAGTTGGCACATTCACACCTCATGCTTCATAACACACTGTTAAATTTATCATTTAGAACCAATCGTATGCTATTGCTTATGCTACTGATACATGTTAAATTCAAAGTACATTCTAAAATTCATTTGCAGCATCACCTAAACTTAATGAGATGACTTGTAAGGTTAATGATCCTTGTGTGAATCATAATGGTGAAAGATTAATTGAACTCTGCATTGAGAATGATTTGTGTGTATCTAATACTTTTTTCAACCACAAGTATATACACACATATACTTGGGAAAATCATACTCTTGGTCAAAAGAGTGTGATAGATTTTGTTGTTTACAATCAGCGTTTGAAACACTTAGTTGTTGACACCCGTGTGATGAGAGGTGCGGATGTTGGTTCTGATCATTACTTGGTAGTGTCACGAGTAAAACTTAATGTTGGTTGGAGGAAAAGGAATAGGAAGAGACCCAGGATAGAAAGAATAAAGGTTGATAGGCTCCTTGAAGATCATCAGCGGTATTCTGACTTACTCAGAGAATGACTGAAGGATCTGAAATCTTGTGAGAGGGATGTAGAAAAGAAGTGGGAATGTTTTAAGAACTGTGTTGTTACTGCTGCTAAAGAAGTCTGTGGCACCACAATAGTGGGTAACAATAGAGGTGATGCTTGGTGGAATAGTGAGATTGATGAGGCAGTAAAGAAAAAGAAGGAAGCCTATTTGGGGATGTTGCAAGGTAGAGTCTCTGTGGATGAATATTGCTGTAAGAAGCGTGAAGCTGCTAAGCTGGTTCGCCACAGTAAGGCAAAAGATAGGAAAGAGAAAGTGGAAAGGCATGAACTGGGTTTTTGGAAAGATAGAAAGTCCTTCTGGAAGTACATGAGACTCAGGAAAAATAGAGGAAACAAAGTTGTAAGTTGTGTGAAGAATGAGATTGGGAAAATGATATGGGAACCCAATGAGTTAAGTGACAGATGGGGCAAATACTTCTGTGAGTTATTAGATCAGGAGAGCAAAAACGATTCTCAGACAGGTGCAGATGATGTCACAATGAGGGATGAAAGCACAGGAGGGATCTCAAGAGAAGAAGTGTGTGAAGCTCTAAAATCTCTTCACAATGGTAAGGCTTCAGGAGTTCATGGCATAACTGCCGAGATGTTGAAATATGGTGGCGACTCTGTAATTGACTGGTTAACTGAAATTTGCCAGTTGTGCTGGGAGTTAGGAATGGTCCCTCAGGATTGGAAGGATGCTATCATTGTTCCCTTGTATAAGGGAAAAGGTGATCAGACTGACTGTAAGAACTATTGTGGTATTAGCCTACTGAGTGTGCTAGGGAAAGTGTTTGGTAAGGTTGTTATTGAAAAAGTACAGGGTCTTACATCAGAGAAAGTGGGGGATGTTCAGAGTGGTTTTATGCCTGGTAAAGGCTGCACTAACCAGATTTTTGCATTACGCATGATGATTGAAAAGTATCTGGCTGTTGAGAAGAAAGTTTTTACTGCCTACATAGATTTAGAGAAAGCTTACGACCGAGTCAAAAGGACACTTTTGTGGAAGGTATTGAATGAATATGGTGTTACTGGGAATCTACTTAATTGTGTAAAAGCCATGTATGCTGGTAGTAGAGCTTGTGTACGAGTGAATGGTGTTTTATCAAAATGGTTTTCCATTGGTGCAGGAGTTAGACAAGGTTGTGTAATGTCACCATGGCTGTTTAATATATTTATGGACACATGCATGCGTGAGGCCAAAATAGATAATAGCGGCTTATGTCTTTGTGATATCCGTGTGTGCAGATTGCTGTATGCTGATGACACTGTCCTGTTGGCAGAGAGCAAAAGTGAGTTGCAGAGTATGTTGACTCGGATGCACGAAGTTTGCATGAAATTCAAACTGAGTATAAATAAGGGAAAAACCAAAGTTATGGTGTTTGAGAGAGGAACGGGTAACTGAATGTAATGTAAGTATAAATGGCACTGTGATTGACCAGGTGAGTGAGTTTGTGTATTTAGGAAGCATGTTTGACAGAGAGAACAAGTTGGATGGTGAAATCAGTAGGCGAGTGAATTCTTCTTTGAAAGTCATAGCTGCTCTGGGAGGTTTTCACAGGAATGATGGGTTCTCTAGAGAGTCCCGCATGGCTGTGTATGAAACAGTAATTGTTCCTACTCTGATGTATGGCAGTGAAACCTGGGTACTGCAGAAGAAACATAGGAGTCGTTTGTGTGCTGGAGAAATGCGTTACTTATGTGGGGTTTGTGGCAAGACACGATCTGATTATGTGAGGAATGAAGATGTATTGCAGTTGTGTGATGTAAAGCAAAATGTTGTTAGCAAGGTGGAGACCAATATGCTTCGGTGGTTTGGCCATGTTGAAAGAATGAGTGATGAAATGCTTACTATGAAAATATTTTCAGCCCCAAGTGGCAGGAAGGAAAGGCAGAGGAAGGCCAAGGAAGACGTGGGTGGATCAGATTCAGGAGTGTCTGCATGAGAAAAAGATTATGAGTATGAAGTATAAAAGATCTTGTGTACGGTGTGTAATGGATATCAGTGAAGCACGAGTTGTATGTCAAGATCGCTGCAAATGGCAAAGTTTGATAACGACAACAATAAGTAAAAATATCTGGAAGCTGTATTTATTTTTGGAGCTAACCTCTGAATCTCAGAGAACAGCTTAGTGATACGTATGTTGTAGGTGCTTGAATGACTGACTGTTGATTAGGGCTTTGTTGAATGACAGATGGCGCATGAACTGATTGGCTAGGAATGGACAAATGAACAATGGATACTGTCCCACCAGGACTGGGAACAGCAAATGCTTGTGTTGTGGTAGATGACACCTCCTGAAAAAGTTACAATACTATTAACCACAGAAACATTAAACCTTTTATGGAAATGAAAATCAGTTTTGATGTATCATGAGAATGACGGCAAAAATCAAGTTACAATACTTGGAACACATATTTACTGATAGTTCAAATCTTACCCATTTAAGTTGCTTTTTTTATTTTATTTTTTTTTTATTTATTATTTTATCAGAGAAGAGACCAGTTGGTACATTCACACCTCATGCTTCATAACACACTGTTAAAATTATCATTTAGAACCAATCGTATGCTATTGTACTGGGAGTTAGGAATGCTACTGATACATGTCAAATTCAAAGTACATTCTAAAATTCATTTGCAGCATCACCTAAACTTAATGAGATGACTTGTAAGGTGTTCAAACAAAATTAAAGTAGAAAAAAATTAAAGTGGAAAAGTGGAGAAAAAATTTTGTAAGGGTTTAAACAACCCTTACAAGATTTTTTCTCCACTTTTTCACTTTAGTTTAAACAAAATTAAAGTGGGAAAAAAAACTGAAATCAAAGTAACATCTTGAAAAAAAAAAAAAAAAAATTGTGGGGTTTCATATATATACTGGGTCCATAATTGATTTTTGAAAGTCTGTTTAAGGAGTTTTCCAGGAGTTGACGACATCAGAACTTTTTGAAGTGTCATTTCTCTGAAAATGCATGGTTTCCCATTTCTTGGGCACTTCTTGCATATCAACAGACAAAAAGAGCAAGAATTTTTCCTTTTGTTTCACAAAAAAATCAACTCTCCATATGTTCACAAAAAATGTTCCATTTGTTTACAAAAAAAAAATCTCCATTGCTGCCTTTTGGTTCTCATAAGCATTCCCTGAACAATGACCACGTACCATAGCAGGGTATTTTTTTAACATTATTTTTGCTTTAAGCAGGCGAAATTTTCTTCTGTCCTGATGGTATAGTAAGAAATGACTAAGGAACACTACAACACTCATTTTAAAGGGAATCAAATATAAAAAAAAAAAAAAGTGGTACTGCAGTGTTCATTCTGCTGTGAAGACAATTTTACAGGTCACGAAAATGGCTCAGATCCCATCATGGTAGATTAAGTATGGATTTTGACATTTAATTTTACTTTAAAAAAGAGAAGAGGGTGTCAAAGTGCTTGCCCAATTGATTGGTTTTGAAGATACACCATATACCAGGAAAAAAAAAATGCAGGTCATATTAAAAAAAAAAATTCTTAAAAAATACAGTCACTCTTTTCAGTATTACTGAAAATATTGAAAATTAGGATTGTGATCAGAAAATACAAAACTATTCAGAAAGAGAGGGGGGCTGGGAAGCAGCTTTGTCAAAATTTTGAAACCTCCAAATAATATTATTCGATTCAACCAAAAATATTTTAGGTCAAAAAATATTGTCTGGAGGTTTGAAACATTTCTGGTCAGAAGAAGGCATGAATGAAGACATCCCAAAAATATCAAAAAACATACATTAAACTGATGAACCAAAAGAAAAGCTGAACTTCTTAGCTGAAAATTGGAACATGTGGCAAAAAAGAGTGAATATCATGCAGCATGAACAAGAGGGAATCGTTCACTGAAATTTATTTATGTAAATATTAAACTGGAGCACATCACTGTAATCACAATACAAAATTACAACTCAAACAATAAAATGGTTTTAAAAGATATTACTTCAGTTTTTTTTTTAATTTTACTTGCTAGAATATCAGCTTACGTTTTCTTTTGACAGCAAGTCTTACTTTCTTCTCAGCAGGTTCCACAGCCATCTTTGACTCTTGTTGACTCCTTTGACTCTTGTTGACTCTGCCACTATGCAGCATGCATTGCTTAATTGCTTAATTTTTCTTTCTGCTGATATCTTTCCCTTCGCATATTTTCATTGACACCTTTCTTTTTTCTTTTTTTTTTTTATGCCCTCAAATGGCAATAATTTCATCCATTGAACTAAAAAAACTTTCAGCCTGAAGACTTTGGATACATTATATAAAAGTGCTTACTATTTTAAATAAATGGTGTAACTTTGAGAATATGAATACTTTCATGAGGGCAACTTAAATACAAGGGTTCTACCAAAAGTAATGCAAAATTAGGCATAACTGTTTTATTAACTGACAGAGGTCATTCAAATTGCACATGTTGGTAGAGTAACTCTTCCTCTATAGTAACTCCTCTTCTTCATTGCAGGTAAATAATGGATTCCAAGCAGAAGCAATGTGCCATCACAGAGTTCTTGACAAAGGAATGGTGCAGGCTGTCTGGTATCCATAGAAGGCTACAGAATGTTTACAGAGATGACACCATTGACAAGAGCAATGTGTGCACAGATGGATGAAGAAGTTTAAAGAAAAGGAAACCAGCATTAAAGACAAACCACGCAGTGGGAGACCATCATCTGCAACGAATGGCATGAATCATCAGCGAGTGGATGAACTGATTCGTGTGGAGAGACGCGTCATAATCTGTGAGCTTCTTGCACCACTGGACAGTGTGGTCACAATGCCATACAGAAGATGGTGGAAGACTTAGGGTATTGAAAAGTGGGTGCAAAGTGGGTACCTCGGCAGTTGACACCCGATTTGAAGGAGACAAGGGTGGAAGTCTGCTGTGATCTGCTGGAAGCATTTGAAGCCAATGAAGACATGTTTTTTTACAATCTGGGGACAAGGGATGAAATGTGGGCATATCTTTACCATCTGGAAATGAAGAATCAATCCACGGAATGGCGTCACACCTCTTCACCAAGGCCTAAGAAGTTCAAGAGCCAATGATCTGCACAGAATGTCATGGTGACTGTTTTTTGGGATAAAAGGGGTGTAATTCTCCTTGATTTTCTGGAACGTGGCCATTCCGTGACCAGCGAGCAGTACACTGAGACACTCAAGAAGCTTAGATAAGCCATAAGGAGGAAGAGTCCAAACAAGAATCTGAAAAGGATCCACATTCACCATGACAATGCAAGACCACACACATCTTTGGCTACAAATCAGGCTATCAGCAAATTGGGCTGGTTGGTGGTACCGAATCCGCCGTACAGCCCAGATCTGGTGCCCACTGACTTCCACCTGTTCGGTCCAATGAAGGACTATCTCCAGGGACAATGATTTGATGATGCAGACGAGGTGAAAGTGGCTGTGAAGAAGTGGATACAACAGTCCACACCTGAATTTTTCAAAGAGGATTCAAGAGTTGGATTCAATGATGGTGCAAATGCATTGCTTGTGCTGGAGACTATGCTGAGTAGTACCTTTACATAGAGAAAGAGTTACTCTACCACACATGCAATTTGAACAACCTCTGTCAGTTAATAAAAAAGTTATGCCCACTTTTGCATTACTTTTGGTACAACCATTGTACAATATTTAATATGGCAGTGAAAGCTGCCTTTTTGAGTTGACCAGAGATTTTTCCTTTTCAAATTATTTTCATTACTTGGCAAAATTTACAGTGACATTTTTAACCATGCCTACACAATTAATATCAAATACCTGTTCATTAATAATCATCCATGCTAAATCATCACAAAAAAACACAATTTTTATCATGCTTTCCTCAGATTTTCATTACATTTACTAAAAAAAAATAAAGCTGCATACTACTACATGCACACATACCCATACACACACACACATACCCATACACACACACACATACCCACACACACACACACACATGAATATTCATCGGTTATGCTACATAACTTGAGGAGTAAGCACATATTTGCATTTGGTTAAAATTATAAGATGTGATTTGAATTTTGTCAATATTGTAAGATGTGATTCTTTATGAGTAGGAAATTGCCATAACACTACATAAAATATTATTCTATTGTGTGATGCCTAAACCCACTGGAAAATAATTAATGCAGCAAACTTCCTACTGTGGGGTGAGGAACGATTCAGCTAAATGCCAATTTTCTATTTTTCTTATGCACATGGAAGATAACAATTCAATATCATCATTGCAATTTCCTCACAGACTCTCTTTGAAGAAACAGCACACAACTTCCTCAACAATGCATAATGCATTCACAAACAAAATCATCGATTTATTGCATCTCAATAAGCAGTATACCTTATCAAATGTGGCACAAAGGATGCTGACAAAGAGTTTGTGCAGCAGTGTTTATTGCTATCAGGACAAGTTGCAGATTCAAAAGTTTGAAAACACACACACACACACACACACACACACACACACACACACACACACACACACACAAAGCTTTATTTGGCCTCCTTATTGAGAAGTGATCCCTACCTAGTATGGTGCCGAGCAAATTAAATGGGGGTGCATCAGAGTCATATCCTCTAACAACAATGCCTGTCCACCTTTGTGAGCTCAAGCAGAAAGTAGAATGCATGCAATCTGCTTTGAGCATATTCACAGAAAGCACCTGATGCACTGCTAATTTGGAACTTTTGAAATTGGCCCTAGAAGATCAATGACTGAGGACCCTTGTTAGGTTGCAAAGAGGAATGCAAAAACCTGAACCTCCATTTTCTCCATAACAGCCATCTACTGTGAAAATTGTGATGTCAGGCTACACTTCTACATCAAGGTTCTCAAATCAAGCACAACGGGAAGTGATATCACAGCATTTGAACCTGGTACAACCAATGGAGCCCCACATAATGCAATAATGCAATTAACCTCTGATAAGCCCCACATAATGCAATTAACCTCTGTATTTCTCTCTGATCTTCAAAAACAGATGTCCAGTTGTTCTGTTGAAGTAGAAATTAATGATGAAAGTTTAATAACATTCTGAACTTATGATATAAGCAAGTAAGCTACTCCCTTACAGTTGATTTTCTCTTAGATATTTGCAATCCTGAACAGTGCTGAAAAAAGGAAAAGCAACTCAGCTAATAACTGAAACACAGTCTTTAGTTACAAATGGCTTACTTTCCTTTCCTCGAGTAATATACGAGTTGATGGCCGCATTCTTCTAAAAAAAGGATTATAATACTGTTCCATGAGAATGAAAACTGAAAACTACTGTGAGATGAGACATAAACTCATAGCATATCAATAACTCAAGAACCTAAGTTTAAAAAAAGGGGGTAGTAAGAAAGATAACACCAAATAATCAGTTGTAATGAGCACATCTTTGGAATCCTTTCCAACATGGAACAAATATTTCAAAGGAGATTTTTTAAAAAACCTAAAAACTCAGCTAAAAAAAATATACACTAACACCACCTAAGGAAAAACTTGCATACTTTAAAATATGCAATGTGAGTGGGGTTATTCATAATGAATGTAACCCGCTACAAAAAAAATAATAATTAACCTGATTTCTACAATCAATAAAACATGCATAAACAGAAATAGCTACTTACTTCCACTAGCAGCTGCAAAGTGTGTTACAAAATTTAACAAACTGTGTACAAAAAGTTTCTCATAACAGAAGATATCAGAGGCAAAAGGGATTTTGAAATTAAACAATTAAAAGAAGAGATATAGAGTATAATACACTGCTGGACAATCGCTAAGGACGGATCATAAACGGCTATATAGCGCATAAAAAAGTAAGTGTGGTTGGATGCCAAGTGAAATAAAATAATGTCAGAATGCCAGGACATTACAAGAAAGACAATTTACTGTGCTCTGAAATCCAGAAGGCTTTGGAACGTGTTCAAGGGACAAGCAGGCCATTTTGTGCTGAATCCTGCCTTCCATTTTATGGTTGCTATCGTTGCTATTGTCATCCGTCCTTAGCAATTGTCCGGCAGTGTATATAATATCACATGCTCTAGCAAAAAAATGTTACTTAAAGAATAAAATGAGTGAAAAATTCTCTTCAAAATGGTACAGTATCCAACTAAAAAAGGACTTTTCTGAGGAATTTTTTAATCAAATAAAGCCTTTCACATAGAAATATATATTCACATTCCTGGTGGCAGAATTTTGAATAATGGAAAAGTAGTTAATACGTGAAAATTATTCTTCATAGCAAAAGCTCTGGAAAACCTAAGGAAAAATAATTTTTCAAATACAAATTCAGAGCTGAGATAGTGAGAAAAAAGTTTGGATAGTTATGCCTCCTAGTGGGAAAACTGCATTACTTAAGGAGAATAATCTTGTGAATCTTCACTGTAGCAAATGGCATACATTAAAAAAAAGAAATTCTTCAATAGGATTTTTAAAAGTGAAGATACAGTTGCAAACAGAAAAACACACCAACACCAACTAGCACCAGAACTGGAAACTACAAACAACCCACAAGTACATGCAAAATGTTCCTCACAAGGTGAACAGTACCCAGTGTTGAAACATTTTTTTAAATCAGACTTTCAGAAGAGATATCAAGAAAAAAATTAAACATTTGCGACCCAGTGAGAATATTATGTATTAAAATGGGGTGGAAACTGCATAAAATGTTTCTGTGGTTTTTAGACCCACGGATATTGCTGCAAATGGTGACTTATGTCTCTATTGGCAAACTACAGTTTCTGGTGGGGTTTCTGCAATTCCATGCATGTGCATTTATGCCCTGCATGGCCAACTTGTGTATTAAGAAAATTTGAAATTATATACAAAACATTCTGCATCATATATGCTGTCCGACAAAGAAATATTTTTTTTTTTTAAAAATTGGACTCTTAGATAGGGATATTGAGAAAATTAAGATATACATCTATGCCCTGGTGGAAAAACTGTGCATTGTTTTAAGCAGAAAATATGCACAAAAGGTTTTGAGGGGGTCACAAAAGAACTTTTTCAATTCAGGTTTTAAAAGTGCAGATATTGCTGCAAACATACATTAACAACTAACACCTCTAGGGGGAAAACATTTAACCAAAATTAGAAATTATATGCAGAATGCTTCCCAACCAGAAACTGTATCTGATACAAAAAAAAAAAATTCAACTTATACTTTTAGAAGCAGAGATATCAGAGAAATGGCAACTTACTTTTATGTCCCCCAGCATAAAAACTGTGCATTATTTGAAAAAGGAATTCTACTGAAAGTAGTCTTCATAATAAATGGTATCGAAGGAAAGAAAGAATTTTTCAATCACATATTTAGATGCAAAAATATGGAATAAAATGTATTTTGAATTCCATGCATGTGCATTTATGCTCTGCATGGAATTCAAAATACTTAGTGGTGAAGTCATTCATCAGAAAAGGACCACAAAGCAAAGATCATTTTGACATTTCAGACTTTCCAATGCCGAAAGAATTTTTCAAATCCGACTAATAGTTGCAAAGATATGGTATACTTTATCACAAAATATGTGCTAATAAAGAAAAGCATTTATCTGCATTGATTATTAACAAATATGAGCTCTATGAAATAAAGGCATGTTTTATTATTAACACATGCGAGAAAAAAGGGGATGTTTCCACATATCTGAAACACAAATCTTTATATTTTATATAAATATCAGGTTGTACAGAAAGTATCCGGAAAATAAAGAAGCTTGTATTTTAAGCTTAAAAATTTGTACAAAACAACCTAATCACCCAGGTAGTCCCCACTGGAACTAATGACCTTATTCCACCGATTTACGAACTGAAATATCTCGTTGTGATAGAAGTCTGGCGAGCAAAAGTCAAATTCATCCATGCAATGTTTCACATTATCGTCATTAGTAAATGACATATCATTAAATAGCCAATCACTTACCCGAAAGCTCTTGATCACTTTTTCCTTAACACTTCAAGCACGTCAATTATCATCAGGTAATGTAGTTGGCCTTCAAAGGTTGAAAGACTCCTTGCTTATGAGATTTGTTCTTCCGGGCATGAAACATCGTATTTTCCTTTCTTTTTTTTTTTTATTCACTGGACAAAAACGCAGGTTTCCTTCTGCCGTATGAGACGTAAACATAGCTCGTCATCTCCATAAAAACCACACAAATATACACACCATACAACTCATTCATACATTCAGTTAAAAACACTATGTACATAATTACACTATTTACATTCCCAGACAGTTAAACCCTTATCAACTGTGACTAAAAAAGTGCTCCATCCGCTTCAAAACCCGTACTAACCCTACTGCAAGTGCCAACCTCATTCAGCCCGTCATACACAATTCTCTAGCGCTTTTAACAGGGCCACTGTCATCATCAGGAGGCCAATGTGTCTCTCTGCCCACCACAGCTCAAGTGAGCAAAGTTATTGAGGTTCCGGCTTCAGTCGCAATCTCTGCATCTTTGTGTCTCTGGCGCCATCTATTGTCAGTGCTGCTGTCTTCTGTTGTTAAATTTTTATTAAGGCCTTTCCTTGTTCGTTTAAGTTACTTGGCTCATTAATGTTACACAATCTTGATCTGTTTTTCTCAATTAATACTGATTCTGCAATTCTCAACTGCCTTTCATTTTTACAGCTCTTAATAATTTTAATATCTTCAAACTTCTTACATTGGTGATTTTCCAGACAATATTGGGTTAATGCAGTCTTAGCTTCTTTTTATTCCAATTACTTATATGCTGGTTCAATCTATACTTGAATTTGTTCTTGATGCTGCCTATATATGACAAAGGTGGTTGCTGGTTTATAGGAATTTCATATACACCTGCTCTATCCAATTGGCTGATTTTTTCATTTTTTATTACTAAATATATGAAATACGATGTTTCATGCCTGGAAGAACGAATCTCATAAGCAAGGAGTCTTTCAACCTTTGAAGGCCAACTACATTACATGATGATAATTGACGTGCTTGAAGTGTTAAGGGAAAAAGTGACCAAGAGCTTTCGGGTAAGTGATTGGCTATTTAATCATATGCCATTAATGAATTGCACGTAAATATGTGCACTTTGCTGGTATTTAATACCTTAAGTGTGCAAATATTATGTCATTAGTAAAGTTTTCCTGAGTGAGAAACTTAGACAAAGACTGGAAGAGATGAAAGTCAGATGGGGCAAAGTGTGGGGAATAAGGGAATTGCAACAATATTTCCCACTCCAGTTCATGCAACTTTTGCTGGGTTAGTAAAGCAACATGTGGACGAGCGTTATCTTGGTGAAAAACAACTCCATGGGGATTAATCAATGCTGGGTGCTTTTCCGGCAGTGCAGCATAGAGACGGTCCAACTGCTGGATGTAAGCATCCACTGCGATGGTATTGTTTCACGGTAAGAGTTTATTGTGAATCACACCATGACAATCCCACCAGCAACTCAGCATCCCCTTCTGTCCGTGAAGTGGTGGCTTAGCGACTTTTTGTGGGGCTTGTCCCTGCTTGGTCCAGGCTCTTTGTCGCATAACATTCATGTATATGAACCATTTTTTGTCACCCATGACCAACTGATGCAAAAAGCCCTTCCGTTTACCTCTTTCATGCAGAGCAACAGCAATGGAGTATTGTTGCATCTGATTCTGGTCAGACAAAGTATGGGGTACCCATTTGCACAGTTTATACGAATATCCCAACTTCCAAAGTCGGATGGTTGTATGGGAGGTCTTTAGTTCCTCTGCCAGTTCCTATAGTGTTGCATCAGGCTTGGTCAATAGCACGTGTTGCAGTATATCATCTTCAATCTTGCTGGGTCTGCCACTTCTGGGCGCATCAGACAGATCCCATACACCAGTGTCAAATTTCCTGTACCAGTCATGGCAAGTACTCTGTCCGATAATATCATCACCAAACACATTTCACAATTTTCTAAGTGCTTCCAAAAATTTCGCACAATTCAAACATTCATAGAGCAATATTGCACGAACACCTTCTTTCGATATCACCATCATATCGTTGCCTTGTGCAACTCATCTTCACCACAATAGCGTACATTCTGTTCTTAGAAACTAATCTTTCACACACAGCACTCTGGGATGTTTACGTCACCACATGCCCACAGTGTCTTGCATTACACATGCCACGTAAGATTTTTCCCGGAAACTTTACAACCTGATAGTTATGTGTAATCTTACAAATTCTAAACTACAGTGCATACATCATACATATCACTAAGCTGTTCTCTGAGATTCAGAGGTTAGCTCCAAAAAGAAATACAAACTACCAGATATTTTTACTTACTGTTGTCGTATCAAACGTCTCCATTTACAGCGATCTTGACATACAACTCGGGTTTCACTGATATCCATTACACGCCGTACACAAGATCTTTTATACTTCATACTCATAATCTTTTTCTCATGCAGACACTCCTGAATCTGATCCACCCATGTCTTCCTTGGCCTTCCTCTGCCTTTCTTTCCTGCCACTTGGGCTAAAAAGATTTTCTTAGTAACCAATTTTCCAGACCACAGGGACAACTCACTGTAGTGAGTTGTCCCTGTGGTCTTGAAAATTGTCCCTATATTTGCATATTTATGTTGAAAAATTACTCAGCATGCTATTTACCTGATTAAATGAAACCCAAAACTCACTTGTTTAACAGATGAAGGTGAAGTAAACGTAGGACCATTGCTTCTCACAACATTGGACACAGCAGATGAAGTTCGAACAACACCATTTCCTCCAGCATTCGTCAAAGCCCCTCTTTCACCACCACACTGAGAGACGACTACAGAGACATTCTGCTCATCCATTAGTGCCTCCATAACCTCTGATACAGAAAAAATAAAAAATGAGAGGAATTAACTTATGACAACTGCCTCAGTTTACAAAACAATACTACACATTCTAACATGAAAGCTTGTAATTACTTTCAAAATACAAATATTTAAAACTTGTCTATGAAGGACTAGTTTAGTTTTGATAACTTTAATTATGATGGAATAATTTGAAAAGCAAAACAAAAAAACTCATATGCATTATGTCAGTTTTTTCATTTTAAGTCTTCAAATTGTAACTGCATCATTCATAATTGCAATGTGATCTCTTTGGCTAGGCCCCCCATTGCCCTAGATTAGTGGTTCCCAAACTGTGAGCAGCGGCTCCCCAAGGCACTGCCAAAACCAGCTGAAAGTGCAGCAGAATACTCTCACTCCTATTAGCTATTGTCTTAGTACAGGTAGTGTGCCAACAACGTTTGCTCAATGCATATCTTCATAGGCCTTCTTTAATTGCGTGTTTTGAGGTTAGAATCGCTTCATTTATTTCGGCCTGTTTCAGTTATATTTTATTAGCTTGATTAGTAATACTGTTACTTTTATTTTGAATATTTGTGGCAGATACACCACAAGAATTCATTCAAGAGCACCTGCATGCTTCACTTTGCTTGGCACAGAAAGGGGTCTTTCAATTTCCAGAAACGCATCAGCTTTCTATGCAACAGTCTCCGCCCATCAGATCCCACAGCCAATCAGCACCTGGATCTCTCCAGAGCATTCAGTGAGCACATATATGCTCTGATGAGCAGGCAGAACATTTAGTCATCACAACGGGAGAGTAACCTTTGGTGCTGCTCAGTACGGCTGTGTGTGCGCTGTATTAATGTTGCAGCTGTGTTCATGTGTATGACCAGAGGTGTAACTACGCATTCCTGCGTCCGGAGCAAACCACAAATTCTGCACCCCTACAGGTGAAAACTTGTTCGAGATTGTCAGCGATTTTACGGTAAAGAATCAGATTGACTGGGAGAGATGTGTTGGAGTTTGTACCGATGGGGATCATTCAATGTCAGGATGCTACCCAGAACTTCAAGCTCTCATATAGTCCAAAGCACGTAACGCTGTTTGGACACACTCTATAATACACAGAGAAGCACTGGCAGCAGAAAGTGTCAGTGATGAACTACAAGATATTCTGAAAATAGTTATCAAAAGTGGTAAATTTTATTAATACAAGACCAACGAAAGCCAGACTTTTTGCTAAGCTGTGTGCCGACATGGGTGCCGAACACTCCTTTCTCTTGTTCTACAGTAGTTCTCAATGACTGTCTCATGGTAACTCCCTGCTTAGATTGTATGAGCTGAGGAATGAAATATATTCATATCTACATGATGAAGAACACTTTTTTGCTGACAAATTTACTGACATAGACTTTCTAATAAAAACAGCTTTTCTTTCTGACCTTTTTGAAAAACTGAATGCACTAAACATGTCTTTGCAAGGCAGTAACATTAATATCTTACAGCTTTCAGATAAAGTTTCAGGATTTATGAAGAAAGAGTGATCCTTTGGAAAAGCAGTGTAAGAAAAGGTGACTATAAATGTTTTCCTTCATTGGACCACTTTCTGCAAGCAAATGAGATGGCACTAAAGGAGGAACTGAGGACAGCTTTTGTTCTGTATTTGTCACAACTGCATTGTTACCTAAAAAAATATTTCCCAGAAGATAAAGAGGAGCCAATAAGATGAGTAAGAGACCCCATCAATGCCGAGATAGCTCCGCATTTCAAAACAAGGAAGTAGAACAGCTCATTGACGTGTCAACTGATTCAACATTGAAAGTAAGGTTCCAGTCTTGGTCATAACCTGAGTTTTGGTACCAGGCTGAAAATGAATACCCCACGACAAATAAGAGAGCCCTGTGTGTTTTGATCCTGTTTGCTACATAACTTTTTAAAATTGGTTCCTCAGCAGTTGCAGTGTGGTAAAGTCACAATATAGGGCAAAAATTAACGTTGAAAAAGAAATGTGTGCTGCAATCTAAAAAATAATGCCAAGATTTGATGAGCTATGTAGGGAAAAACAAGCACATCTATCTCACTAGGATTTTGGAAATAAATTTAGGCCTTTTTCTATTTTTTTGTAAATTTGCCTTTTTGCTCTTAATCAAAAAAACATTTTTCTACAGAGTTTTTTATCTTTACTTTTGTTGTGTAATTAATCTTACAGTATTAAAAAAGCTTGTTCAGCCTATGAAAACACTTTTGTAAATAATACTGTATTGTTTCTTAACCAATTAAACAACTGTTATATTTTTATTCTGTTACATCCTATTATTATAATACCCTCATCCCAATTATTTTCAGGGATCAAAATGGAAGTACTAATGAGGCTGCGCTTACCCCACCTTCAAAAAAAATAATAATAATAATAATAATAAAGTAACATGATGGGGAGCTGCAGCCAAGGGCCAGTAGGTCAAGGAAGCCACGGGTCTCAAAAGTTTGGGAATTACTGACCTAGACCATTTTAAACAACATGTAAAACCAAAATATATGAATGCAGGGAATGACTGAAGTACCAATCTACTGTGGAATATAAACATATTTCTATATCTTTCAACATTTTCTCCCTTGTGGTAGGTTCTGCAAAATATGGAATTTCATTCATTTTGAACACACATGAAACATCTGGCTTTTTCCTAAACCCAAGTGAAAAGAAAATCTACCATTTCTTCATGAATCCTCTTCTTCTTTTGCTGGGAATATCATACATACATTCTGGAAACTTTAGAGTATAGCAAGTAGGTGATCCAATGGATATGGTGTTGCAGCCATGGACATTGATGTGTCGCTAATTTTTCATAACCACTACAATCTTCATCTTCTCCTGTACACAGGGGCAGATTGGGTGGACAAAACCAAGCCAGGAATTTTAGCCTTGTGGTACACTACAGAAACACATGAACCTACAGGGGAACACCTCATAAATTCCCCCATGAGAAAAATTCTGTTAACTCTAGCATGAAAGAGAACTATACAAATATGCACTGATAAGCAGGGCTGTAACACTAATTCAGTTGTGAATAAATTTTAACAGCAGTTTAAGGATGAAAAGTTTTGAAAAATCCACTCATGACCAGAGTCGCAGAATATAGACGTACACGCATACGCGGTACGCAGATAGTTTCCAAATTATTAGCAGATTGTTTTTGCTTGTTGATTAAAAAAATAAAAATTTTATTTACAGCAATTAAAACATTTACTCAAAGCTTTACTCAGATTAATATATTTAATTCTATCTTAACGTGAGAATGTTCGACTATTTTTCATATCTTCCGATAGTGAGTTCTTTTGTTTTTACAGACGTTTCTGGCCTCTTGATTTTATCAAGGCCTGTTCTCAATATCGAGAAACTGTAACAAAAGTTTCATTTACACAGAAAGACTTTAAATTTTATTGACGGGTTCCACTTGTTCCAGTTATTAAATTAAAACTTTGTTCCAGTTATTAAATTAAAATATTTTCCTTATGTATTTTATAAGTTTACTATTTTTTAATTAAATTATTGAAATGTATATATTTTTTGAAGATTCATTAACGGAAATGCTTTTCTAGATATAAAAACTTTCTTTAATTAGTCTTGTTTTTATGAGGTTCATAGTACAATATTTGAAAGTTTTGGCCTTAAGGTCCATTTTACACACATTTTTGCAGATTCAGTCGTAATGTACTTTTGTCCTCTCTAGAATCTGTAATGTTCTAATAATTACTTATTGTTATATTAATTTTTCTGTAAATTATCTTATTCTGTTGTTATTGTGATATGTGGGTTTGCAGCAAGTTTTCTGTTTCAATGGTTGTTTACGCAGATACATTTTATTTTTATACAACTCTGCTCATGACTGAATTTAACATATCAAATCCAGCTCAAAATGGGGTGTTGTATCCGATGATTATATTTATTTGGTCACTGATCGTCTAGTGCACAATGGTATTCATACCACCTCCTTGAATAAATGCCTCTTTGTCTACTCATTATTTTTTTTTATATACTAGGTTTATGTCTGGATAATATCCATTTGTGCAGATTGTTGTATGCTGATGACACAGTCCTGATGGCAGAGAGCAAAAGTGAGTTGCAGAGTATGTTGTTATGGATGTACAAACTTTGCATGAAATTCAAACTGAGTATAAATAAGGGAAAAACCAAAGTTACGGTTTTTGAGAGAGGAACTGTTAGCACTGAATGTAATATGTCTAAATGGCACAGTGATTGACCAGGTGAATGAGTTTGTGTAATTAGGAAGCATGTTTGACAGAGAGAACAAATTGGATGATAAAATTAGCAGGCGAGTGAATTCTTCATTGAAAGTCATAGCTGCTTTAGGAGGTTTTCACAGAAATGATAGATTCTCAAGAGAGTCCCTCATGGCTGTGTATGAAAGTGTAATTGTTCCTAGTCTGATGTATGGCAGTGAAACCTGGGTACTACAGAAGAAACATAGGAGTTGTTTGTGTGCTGGAGAAATGCGTTACCTACGGGGGTGTGGGGGTGGAAAGACACGTTCTGATTGTGTGAGGAATGAAGATGTGCTGCAGTTGTGTAATGTGAAACAAAATGTTGTTAGCAAGGTGGAGACTAATATTCTTCAGTGGTTTGGCCATGTTGAAAGAATGAGTGACGAGATGCTTACTAAGAATTTTTTTTAGCCCAAGTGGCACAAAGGAAAGACACAGGAAGGCCAAGGAAGTCATGGAAGGGTCAGATTCAAGAGTGTCTGCATGCAAAAAAATTATGAGTACAAAGCATAGAAGGTCTTGTGTACATCGTGTGATGGATATCAGTGTAGCCCGAGTTGTGTGTCAAGATCGCTGTAAATGGAGAAGTTTGATACGGCAACAGTAAGTAAATAATCAGCTAAAAATTCATCTGGTAGTTGTATTTCTTTATGCAGCTAACCTCTGAATCTCAGAGAGCAGGTTAGTGACATGTATGTATGATTGTATTATTTTAACTCATAAACTACCATTTTGATACAGGTAACTCGTTTCTTTTAAAATAAATGTGGGTGGGACAAGGATTTCAAAACATCACTGCTGAAGAATCGCTTTGTACTCTATGCCTGTATGTGGATCAAGGTGTAGAGATCTCTCACTCTCTCTCTTTCACGCATGCACACACACACACACAATCTAGATTCCGCAGTTAACACACATTTCATCTCGCAAAACCAAGCTGAACTACTTAATAATGGCAAACTGGAGAACACAACATAGAATATAATATGTAATATGAGTATAACATTTAATGTTCTCATTATTAAAATGTACTCACAATAAGTTTAATATTCTGAAGTTAGTCACATGAACTTACCTACTTAACACATATTTAGTACATCTATCTGTTTGAGCTGACCCCCCCCCCCATTACATACTCAATATTTACATATCAAAACAGAAGTAAATAAAACAATGTAACCCTTACATTCACAAGAAGGAAGAACTATTAGTTAAAACAAACACACTAAATTTAAAAGAGCATACTGAATAACTAACTTACAGTTGCAATTTTAACTAATTTTAAACTCAAACCTGGCACATCACGCGATTGCGAGCGCTTTCGGATGAACCAACCTCCTTCCTCAGGCAGACTTCTGCAACAAGTCAACACCCTAACAAGAAGTGAACTTATTTCGAGTGTGCAGAACATCGAAAAAAGTTAGAGCGACATCATCTACCTATTACCCAAATACCCCGATTCTGAAAAACTTCTGTAAACGTCATCATCTCAACTTTGGCATAAAAACTGTGAATATCTTCTCAAGTATCAAAACAGATCATGACCCTGTTCCTCCTGCTGATCGATGTGGGGTATACTGCATCCCACTAACCTCCATGGGCGACAACGAATCTACCATTTCATACATAGGCTCCACACAGCATTCCTTAAAAATTCGTGTCACGGAGCAAAAATGTAACATACGAACAGGATCTACATCTACAGCACTAGCCTGCCTGGTTTCTGAAGGTACTTATTACCCTAATCGGGATGAAGCACTCATCATATTAACTACCTCCAACAAATTTGTTTTACTTTTTGCTGAAACTTTGCATATTTTTAACTACAGTACTTTATGTTATAATGACGTTTTACCGAAACATATCCCCCACCCGTGGAAATTACTTATTCAGAATGAAAACGGCACTCTTGGCAGTGCGCATGCTATTCATCATGAATAAAAACTGTGTAAATATGATCTTTATTATGTTCACTACTATACATTCTATTACTGTATTTTATGTATCCGACATTGTGTTTTACATCCTTGTTTTGTATATATATACCCCTCACCAGGGTTTATTGTGTCCTTTTAACATCTGATGATGATACAAATGTGGGATCGAAAGATCTAATGTGTGCTTTTTAACCTTTTTAACTAAATGAAGTTTTTAAACTTCATGATTGTGTAACTGACGGTGCTTTAATTACAGAATGATTCTACTCGCACGAAATCAACTCATCTTGTCATCTACCTACTATGTGCATACATATCGATAAGATCATCAGCAATGCAGTGTAGCCATCTATTAAACAAAATAGTAATGCCATTATGAACAGGAAGTCAAATTTGTAAGTTTTTGGTATAAATGAATTACATTATTTTATTTCCTTTATTTTATTAATCTCTTACCTATTTTTTTTTTTTATGTATCTATTAAGGTTTTCCATAAACTATCAATGCATGCAGGATCTTGAATATTATAAACCTTTTCTTTATGCTTTTTAATCAATATGCTTTCTGAGTCTTAGTTCTTTTTCATTAGAATGTGTTGATAATAATTTAATGTCCTCAAATTTTGGATACTTCCAATTATCAACGCAGTATTTAATTTTAATGCTGTTTTTTTTCTTCTGTATTGTTCCAATTTTTAATATGCTGCTACAGTCATTTTTTAAGCGATTTTTAGTACTGCTTATGTATGTTATTTTAGAAGGGCTTAGACCTAGTGGAATTTGGTATACACCAGCTGATTCTAAAAATGTAGGTGAGTTCATGTGACTAACTTAAAAATATTAAACACAATACAGAAGCTGTTATTTCCTATAAGATCCAAATGAACATGCAGCCCTGAAAAAAAGATAAGCAGGGCATATTTTGACTACTGCAAAGACTTCAGAATGATCAAATCAGTCAAAATATAGCAGGAGAAAGCAGAATAGGAGCAGGCCCAAATCTACAACTAAACACATCTTTGCAATGAAAAAAGTGCAATTCAGTGGCCATATTGTCTGGAACAACAGATGTGCCACCTTGGCATGGCTGTCCACAGTCTGCAATCAGGGAGCACAGAGGAGAGTGTCTACAGGTACAGTGCAACAATCGCTCCACTGTATGGGTTTACATTGTAAACACGTGACTACAGCACATCACTGACAACAATCACTGGAGTTTGCCAGAAAATCTTGGGAATTAATTGTGAAAGATTGGAAAAAGAGTTGCCTTCTCTGATTAATCATATTTTGTACTGCATTGAGTGAACTGACAGTGGTGGGTAAAGTGAACAGCTGCAGAGAAGATGGTATCCAAGACACAATGACCCCACTGGTACAGGCAGGTGGCAGGTTTGTAATGTTTTCAGGAATGTTTTCCTGGAACAACCTATGCACCTTTAACACCACTGCATACCTGTCCACCTTTGCAGACTATGTTTATCTGTTCTTGCTGAAACTGTTTCCTAGCTGACATGAGATGGGGTGTAGAAATAGAACAATGTGCCATGTCATTTTGGACATAGCATGTTGTCCTGTTTCTACAACTTATATATACTGTGCAACTATAGCTAACACTGTTTCAGTGTGCAGAACTGGTTTGAGGAACATGAGGAAGATTTCCATGTTCTCCTATGGCTGTCCGTGTCACCTATCATAGTGGCATGGACAGCCATGATTGAAAGATTTGGGACCATATGGATCAGCAGCTGGAGCTTAAGGATTCTCTATCACAGACACTGGATGAGCTACGGGCAGCACTTATAAGGATATGGTACGGCACAATAGTGGGCACCTTCAGAGGAAGTATGGAGTCTAATTGCCACAGTAGTGGTAGCTCAAGGAAGATGTACACAATACAATGTAGGAAGTCATAAAGCTTTCCTCCTACATATAGTGAATCGCCTTTAAGTAATTCTCAAACTAAAAAAAAAAAGAAGAAAAGAGGAGGAGGAAGAGAGAGAAAGAGGGAGACAGAGTCTATCTCTTTCTCTCTCTCCCTCCCCCTCTATCAACTTTTTTTTTTAATTTCTGTAATGGCCATATTATAGTAATGATGCTTAAGGTTATCTTAGCGATATCGCAATTCCCATTTTTATCAGTCAAAGCGGGGAAGGGAAGGTACAGATATACTCTATCATCCAACTTGCTTCATCCACAGGATTCAAAATGCAGGAGTTATTAAATTTTCATCAATTATGTTTTCTTTTCTTTTTTTTTTTTTTAAGTTAAATGGCCAAAAAGCAGGGTAGTGTTGCAACAGCAGAGCACATTCCACAGCATAAAGTGATATTTTGAACAGCATGAGTCACTTATGTTTTTACTTTTTTTGCAGAGGGGGTAGGGAGAGTGAAATAGGCTGCCCATGAATATGTTACTGATATGAAAGAAATACATCAGTGGAAAGTGATTAATAAACAAATGACATAAAAGCCATTCAAAGTTCAGAAGCATCCGATTTCACAATCACAGGAGATATGTCATCTGGATCAAAAGTTTTATTAGCTCCTTGATTCTGAAATGTCCTAAATATCTCATGATAGTGGCACATACTAAATTAGGCATGCTGAAAAAACTAATTGGAAGCAGAGATTTTTTTTTTTTTTTATCAATGTCAAAGAGGGAAGCAGGTGGAATTTTAGTGACAAGATCAGTTTTCCCTCATGAAAATTCAATGTAAAACCACTTTGAAAGAAGGGAACAAGAGAACATAAAAACTGACAGTAACAACTTTAGCATGCAGCAAAAATGAATGCTGCCACTTGAAAAGATATAAGATACTCACATTTTACCCTACTCTTGATTCTGCACTTACTCAACCAATCAGGGTCTAGGCTTCATTCATTCAACCATCATTCAACCAATCACATTTCTGACTTCATTGTACCATATTTTCTGATATAACGCTGCGGTGTTAAACTCTATTTCGGGTCATTCCACATCAAATCAACGCAAAAAAAAAAGGTTTTGACACCCATGGTCTCCGATTTTGATGAAACTTGGTATAACCAATCCTTCCAAGGGGATAAGTAACCCCATAAAAAAATTTCCCTCAAGCACTTCTGGTTTTAATTTTACAGCCCTTGAAACTTTTGGGGAATTCTGGTTGTTTACCATTTCTGAGGACTTCTACTCAAGCTACACTTGCTTACCAAAAAAAATTCCATCTCACTCAGAAATCGTTCACTCTCTTTGAAATTTTACAGCCTTGTCAATGAAAGCATGAAGATTTCAGAAAAAAATATGTTAATACTCTAAATATCTGCTGTACTCCACTAAAAAAATTAATAAACTATTTTTAGCCTAATTTTTTCTGTGGAAAACATGGTTTACTAAAAACGGAATTATCAACATGAGGGATATGTATAACCCTAACATATAATTTTTTTTAATGAACCTAGAGACATGTTCCATCATACCCAGCAATAAAACTGATGGCTTTATCATTCCTTCGGCACTTTTTTCGGCCATTTTGAAAAAAATGGCTGCTGGATAACTATTTTTTCAATTTCACCCAAACTCTAAGATTCCTATCTTTAAAAAATGATAACATCTCCTTTGTTTTTTCCCCTTGAAAAACATCACTCCCAAGAAGCTGATTTTGACTTCCTTCATCACTTCCGATAAGAAGCCAAGTCAAAACCTGTGAGTGTGACCTCTTTGTTCACAACATGCAGCAGCTTGTTAGCACAGCTGTCAATCAGTCTGCTTCAATTCCTAAACTCAAACCTTCTTCCAGTGTATAATTTAGTACTTTATTGATGTTATAAGTGTGCATGGGCAAAGTATAGTAGTGTCCTAATATTAGTGTATTTCTTTGTTACAGAGAAAATGGAAGATTCTAAGTGCAGTGTTGGGCAATTAACTTTGACAGTGTCACAAATATACCTATGTCTCAAAGAAAGGTATTGAAAATGTAGCAGATCTAACTGAAGAAAATAGAATTATTTTGAAGTTAAGAACAGAAGCTGCTGAAGATTTACAGACCATTTGTCTGCATCATAAAAGTTTATTTTTGAAAAAGTTTGCATTTCTTCAAAAAGTGTGTTGTGATCACCTAAGAAAGCATAAGAGATGTGTGAGAAAATCAATATGTATGGTGACTGTACAGCAATGTAAATACTTATTAATGAAGGAAATTAAAGAGAAACCAGGGCAAAAACTGTGTTCTCAATGTAGAGGTACTTTATTTAAAAGTGATGTACAGAGTGCTGACGAAAGTACTGATACCCATACTGAACCTGAGGACATTGGTTTAACTCCAGAAGAAGTAACCGGTTTGGAGAAGAAAGAAACGATAGAGAAACTCAATTCATCTTTCACTGGGATAGGTTGCTCTCCTTTAAAATTACATTCCCTTGGTGAACATAGCAAGGCATCTTATGGAAGGGAAAAGTTCGAAAAATTCCAGGCAAATGTATGAAGCAAATTTCATAAAATACTAGATGTTGACATTCCAACAAAAGAAGCCAAAACAGATGAGCTTGTGGAACAGATAGCAGCTGATATGGACAAGCTTGTGGAAATCATGAAAGAGCAATTGAAATCTATTTCAAGGAAAAAAACAAATTCAACTATTAACCATTCCTGCTTCACTGACATGGACACAGAAAAAAATACGAGAAACATTTGGTGTTTCCGACTTTGCTGTTCGTAAAGCTCAGAGACTTGTTCAGGAAAAGGGATTTTTAGCTGAACCTGATCCCAGATGTGGGAAAAAACTGAAACCTGAAATTATTAATTTAGTGAGTAACTTATGAAAGTGATGAGCAGTCTAGAGTTATGCCTGGAATGAAAGATGTAGTGAGCATGGGTAAAAATAATTACAAGAGAAAGCGACTGATTTGGGGTAATCTTCATGAATTATATTCAAGTTTCAAATGTGAGTATCCTGATGTTAAGGTGGGATTCTCAAAATTTTGCACTTTGCGACCAAAGTGGGGCATTTTAGCTGGTGCCAGTGGAACCCACTCAGTATGTGTATGCACACTTCACCAAAATGTCATACTACTCCTTCATGCTGCACAAATTGAAGAGAGCTATAAGGATGTTATGAAGTTCTTAGTGTGTGAAGAAGCAAACAGGGAATGTATGCTCAGACACTGCAGTAAATGCCCCTCCAAACCACATCTACTGAGCTACTTAGAGTCCAAATTTAAAGATTATGAAGAAAGTGACACTATTGAATTTTCTCAATGGGTGTCAACTGACAGGACACAGATGATAAAAAGTTCAACAACACTTGATGATTTCATTGATGATTTAGCCAACAAGATTGAAAAACTAATTCCACACTCTTTCATAGCCAAGTCACAGTCTTCGTTCCTAAAAAATCGCAAAGAAAATGTACCATCAGACACAGCAATAATTTTGATGGACTTCAATGAGAACTACTCTTTTACAATCCAGGATGAGGCCCAAGGGTACCACTGGACTTCTGATTCATGTACAGTTCTTCCTGTTGTAGTACATTGTAGGAACCCTGAAGGAGAAAAGATTGTTTCATCACACTGTGTCATATCTGATGACCTCAAGCATGATGTGAATACGGTTTACAAAATCCAGGAAACAGTTGTTAATTTTCTCAAAGAAAATTTTTCACACATTACGGCAATGCATTACTACAGTGACGGGAGTGCTGCACAGTATAAAAACAAGTACAATTTCCTTAACCTGTGTCTGCATGAAGACGACTTCCAGTTGAAGGTACAGTGGTCATTTTTTGCTACAAGCCATGGAAAATCAGAATGTGATGGGATTGGCGGCACAGCAAAACGCTTAGCTTGAAGGAAGAGTCTCCAGAGACCATTTGAGAGGCACATCACAACAGCAGCTACATTTTTCAATTTTTGTGAAACAAACATCACCAAGGTCAGTTTCCACTTTATTGACAAAGACACAGTAGATACAACTCGTTCTGCTCTTGAAAACAGGTTCAAAGATGTGTACACACGTCCTGGTACTAGAAGTTTTCACAACTTTAAGCCTCTGGATTCCATAGGTACTATTGCAGCTAGAAGGATCAGCACCGATGAGGAACCATCTCTCACATTTAACCTGAAAAGCTGTCACCAATCAGTTGTAACTGCAGATGAATTGTTCCCTGGGTGTTACATTGCATGTAAATATGACCACTTGTGGTATTTTGGAATGGTGTCTACAGTGGATAAAGATGAAGACGATGTTGTTGTAAAGTTTCTTCATCTTAATGGACCTTCACCATCATTCTGCTGGCCAAGCCATGAAGATTCCTGCACGGTACCAGTTCCTCATGTGCTTGCTGTTGTTGATATCCCACAGACAACATCTGGAAGAACCTATCACTTCTCAAAGGACTGCATGAGGTCTATGGAGGAAAAATCTGCACATTCAGATGTTATGCTACGCAAAAGAAAATGAGCGTTATGGACTAGAAGTTCATAAATTGTACCTAACTTATTTTTTACAGGTAAATAACTTATTATGTACATGTTACCAATATTCAATAGTTTAATTATGTTTATAAATTAAACTATTGGGGTTTTTTTCAAAATGGCCGAAAAAAGTGCCGAAGGTATAAAAAAGCCATCAATTTTATTGCTGGGTATGATGGAACATGTCTCTAGGTTCATTAAAAAAAATTATATGTTAGGGTTATACCTATCCCTCATGTTGATAATTCCGTTTTTGGTAAACCATGTTTTCCACAGAAAAAATTAGGCTAAAAATAGTTTATTAATTTTTTTAGTGGAGTACAGCAGATATTTAGAGTGTTAACATATTTTTTTCTGAAATCTTCATGCTTTCATTGACAAGGCTGTAAAATTTCAAAGAGATTGAACGATTTCTGAGTGAGATGGAATTTTTTTGGTAAGCAAGTGTAGCTTGAGTAGAAGGCCTCGAAAATTGTAAAAAACGAGAATTCCCCAAAAGTTTCAAGGGCTGTAAAATTAAAACCAGAAGTGCTAGAGGGAAAAAAATTTATGGGGTTACTTATCCCCTTGAAGGGATTGGTTATACCAAGTTTCATCAAAATCGGAGACCATGGGTGTCGTGGCCTCGTTGAACTGATGTGGAATGACCCTTTCACAAATCTGCAGCTCTGAAATGTGGCATTTAACTAGGTGCAGCTTATAACAGTTTTCAATAACATTATAAATTTTAAATGTGGTTCACAACATTAAAACAGATAATTTTGTGAATTGTTTATTGCTAACACTGAGCTATATAGATTTTGGAGTGCCGACTCTTCATTGGTTATTAGCATGGGAGCCTAAGGTTTGCACAAACAAAGTCTCGAAATCCGCATGATTATATATGAATAGGAAATTTGGAGAACAGAAAGGGCTCTCTAGCCTTTTGTTTGGAGCACAAGTGGTTTATGATTTACAGTTTGAAGATGTTTATTTAGGATTAATGAATTATGCTTCGGCAGCCCTGTCTCCTTTTTTTCTTTCTACATCTCGGAGCTAGGTCAGGTAAATCGTGAATTCCTTTCAGCCTTGCATGCAGTACAGCCAGCAAATTCACACCAGGAAAAACTACAAAATGAGTATGTGCTTCCACTATTGCACATGAAATTAAGAGTGGTGTCTACCTCTTTCTGAGCACATAAACCACTGTAGGTGTCAACAACAAGCAAAAACCACATTCACCTCCACTGTGCAGGGTTGATAGCAAACACCCTGCTGTGAAACATTTTGCAGGATTCCCTGTACACAGGGTGTCCATAAATGGAAATATTTCACTTATGAGGAGGAAGAGTTGCACCAGTGAAGCAGTGATGGTAATCCTCATTCAGCGCAAAATTTTTATCATGTCTATAAGGCTTTCAGCTCTAATGTTGTTAGTTGTGAGTTGTGTAGATGATTTGAAGTGTATTACAAATAAAGAAACAGTTTTCCTAACACCTGCCGTTATGGTGTCATTTATCTTTGGTGAAAGTTCCACAGTGGACTTTGATACTATACCAGTGGAGGTGGTTCAGAACGGTCATCAAATAAAAATTCCTTTGTGGTACGTTACCTGAAGCTTTAAATTGAGTGTGGCATTATTTCCAATAACAAACAAAAGAGGAAAATAGAACAGCAGCTTTATTCTCAGAAAATGCAGTACTTCATCAAAAGCTGATATATATTTACCATATTTTCCAAGAACTAGGTATAATGATGGAGTTCCATTTATTTCCTCTTGTTATCAGGAATAATGTTGTGAGCCCAGTTTAAACCACTGGCAAATATACCACAAAGCAATTTTAACTTGAAGACCATTTCAGCCCCACCTATACTTAGATGTTGTCAGCCATTATTATAGAGCTTCAGGAGACCATGACATCCTGTTCGAAAAGATGAAATCACATTTCTTCACAATGATAGCAGAGTACATTGTATGCCTTTCATTGGCAATAAATGAGGCAATGGCATAATAAGGGAATGTTTGTTAAAATGGACACTTACTTTTCATACATTTTGACTAGACTACATGACTCACATTTAATGGCATCAGAGATAAAAGTACTGTAGACACGCAAAAAATGGCGCAGTAAAATGGGAGTTGTTATCACTGTTTATTTGCTGTATTTGTATAACTCTTCCTCTAAAGTGGTAAAAGACCTTCACACCCTCTTCATGGGAGGAGGGGGTGTGAAAGATAGCAGGGCATCTGCTATCAATCTAGCCTTACTGAAGTAGCTGCTCGGAATGCAGGAGGTAAACGTCATTTAGCCTGTCATTCACATCTATAGCATGGCTTATGAGTTTAGAAAGAAGGGGATCTCTCTCTAATTCCATGTGTGAGGAAATGCAGGATATTGCAAATGATTACAAATTTGTGGTTTTGTGTGTTGTGGGCTCACGATTATGTTACAAGGACAGGCTAAAAGAAATGCATGTTTCATCCTCCTTAGAGTGAGATGCAAATTGGCTGTCAGTGTATACCATAATGCAACCATGCAAATAAAAGTAAAATTTTTAGTGGCGCATTAAAATAAACTGGTGCCCCAATTAAAATAGGCATTTATTTCTTACCTTAGGCCTTAGTTTATTTTCAATAATTGGGTTACTGATTAGAATGGAGTTGAAAACCAGTAATTTACTAGTCTGTGGAATTCTTGAAAAGTCATACCATTTATGCTAATGTTCATTAAACTGTTTGTTTCCTCTGCAGACTTGTACTGTTTTGACGTTATTCATAGTGTTAAAACTGCACTCACTGCAAGCTGTTGAAACAGGAATGCACTTCACTACAGTCATAAGCCTGCTGAAGGTACAGAACTGAGTTTGTTGACTGAAAGCATGTTAGCTAGAATGCTGCCACAAAGGACCCTTTCCATCTCAATTCAGACAGGTATGTATGACCAACATGTGTCACTTGACCACCTCCAATTTTGTTTAAAACATTATGGTCCCTACTCCTAATAGAGATTTATATAAAGTATTGCAAAATAATTTCTCTTTTTTGCCAAGCTGAAAATAGGCAAAAAAAAAATAGTCATGTTAAAAATCACATGAAACACCGAATTTTAAAATGTGCACTGCTCCTGAACTATAACATGTAGAGACCTAATTTTTTTTTATTTTTCTTTATTTTAAAGCTACTGAATTGGCTTTTTTTTCTCTTTTTTTTTTTTTTTTTTGAGTTTACAACAATAGATCATAGGAATGTTGCCAGATGGCAAAAGAACAAAAGGAATTTCTATTATTTATTTAAACTTTGGATTTTCCACTAATTTCGGATCTTTTTTTTTTCCTTTCAAAGAAAAAGACATCAGATTTATGACAACTTGTACCCCTACTTGGGTTGTCTTAGCAGTAATTTTATTTCTAGCCTGTGATGCATGCCATTCATCCTGATGAAGCTAAGTCAGAACCCAGTGAAACCTTGGTCAACTTGAAAAAATAAAATATTTGTGACAACCCTTATATTATCTTAGTATATAAGCTTGATTATTTTTAGACGTGCTAAGAAAAAACATTTTTCTTAGCATAAAAAAAAGCCATTTACACTTTTACTGAGACAGAATTGCATTCCAGAATTGGCATTTAATTAATTGGAATTTGTGGTTTAAATGTCTATCTACAGAGGGCTGGATGTCCTTGTGGTCTGAAGACATTAATTCTTCAATGTCTGGTACTGGAGAGCCATCTGCTTCAGTGACAGCCAGGCAACTTTTGCAGGAACTCTCCTCTGCTACAGGAATCATGATATGGAAGCAAACAGTTTACAGAAGACTCCATGAGAGAGGTCTGTATGCAAGAAAGCCAATGGTCATTTACCGCATCGGACAGAACGGTCTGTCTACATTGAGCCTGATATCAACTTCAGAGACAAGTCACAGTACAGTCTAAAAACAGATTCTCAGCGTGCGTGCGTGCGTGCGTGCGTGCGTGCGTGTGTGTGTGTGTGTGGCTTTTCAGGGAAGCTGTTGGCCCCCAGTTGCTTTTTATGGATGATAACACCAGTCTCCATAAGGCTCAGATAGTCAACAAATATTTGGAGAGTGAGTATATTCCCAGGATGGAGTGGCCACCGAAATATCTGGACCTGATCCCAATAGAGCATGCCTAGAATGCCCCAGGAAAAGCAACTGAAAGCTGGTAACCCCTTCCTAAGACTTTGACATGCGTTGGTGGAGGAGTGGCACTTATTACCCAAATTCTCGTTCACAGCCTTGTAAAAAGCATGAGGGCTTGTTATGAGAGATTTATTGCTGTTTGGAGTAATTATAATCCCAATTGGCCCCTCGAAATCCGCACTACTAGCGGCATCACTTTTTGATTGCCATGGTGTCATGTGAATACTTCCTCCTCATGCGGTGATGGCATTCCTTTTCTGTTGTGTATTGCTGCATTATCGATATATACATGTCTGTACCAACTGTTGTATACATGTCTAGCGTAAAATCAATCCTCAGGAGAAAATATAAAAACAGTAACCAAAGTTCTGCCAGATGCTCGTGCAAAAAACAAAGAAAATCTGTAGTCCCTCAAGGTGAAACTAGATATGATGAAGAGAGGTATGAATGTAACAAACACACTGTTGATCGTCACAAGAATCTCCGAACTGATGTTAAGAACAGTAAGTAATCAAGCTGAGAATATTAAGTAGTGTGGTGAAAATTACAGCCAGTAAATTCACACAAATAAAGCAACTGATTACAGAGAATGAGAAGCTATGTTGACTGAACATGAAAATCAATGTGTTATTCCATCAGTACTGTACAGGCTGAAGTGAGAACCTGCACGCTCTTGAGCCCAACTAGAAAGGGCAATCTTTTGCCACTTGTGCTGAGTGGTTTAAACATTTTATTTAGTGACATTGATTCCATATGCATAATCTTAAGTTAACACACATGGCTGCAGAAACTGATTTAGTTGCTCCTGAGACTGTACAGCTCCACTTGGAGAATAAAGTGAGGAATGCCATTATTTGCATTTGCAAGTGTTCAACATGGATGAAACAAGGTTGTTTGGGTAGAGTATGTCAAGCAGAATGTCTGTCTCAGTGCAAGAGATAGCCCCAGGTTTTAAAGCTTTCAACGATCATCTCATGTTGCTCTTAGGGGAAAATGCATCTGGAGATTACAAAACCAAGTCCCTGATGGTTTATCACATCAAAAATGTAAGAGCAGGTGTTGGTTATTTAAAGGGGCATTTGTCTGTTATATGGCAGTCTACCGGAAAAGCTAGGATTAATGCACCTGTGTTTGAATCCTATTTTTCTAATGAACTAATGAGGAAATATTACTCGATTTTAAATTTTGCTATATTTATTAAAAGAATTAAAATAACTGTATGTCACTAAAATAATTAAAATAACTGTATGTCCAATGAACAGATTTTTTTTTATTGTAATGCATATTTATTTTTAATAGAATTTAAAGAAAAAGTTTTTTAGAAGTGAGAATTTTTATGACAGTACTTTGCAAACTAGGGGAGTGGTACTTCTAGAAATCACAAAATACTTATTGAAAATTATGTGAGAAGTATTTTTATCCCCAGTCCGAAAACTTACCGTGACTCCCAGTAGCAGAATCGCAGCGACAGGAGACATACGTCGCAGATCTATTTTGGTCACACTGCAAGCAGAACGATATCCACAGAACTATTGGGTGTACAAATAAGTTTACATTGTTTTTCAGTCGAAAAAGGTAATAGTTTGTTATACACAGATAGCGATTGTTTTATTCAAAATATTTACCTTCGCAACATACAACCTTTCCCCACTTTTCAGCAATAAGTGGATTCTGCAATAGAAGAAGTTCGGTTGTTTGGAAGCATCCAGTTATCGAGTCAATTTTGGATCTTGTCATAAGAACGGAACCACTCTCCAGAAAGGGCGCTCTGCAGGGATTGAAAAAAATGGTAATCTGATGTCGCAATGTCTGGTGAATATGGCGGGTGGAGTAACACATCCCAGCCAACCACTTCTACAGTTTCCTTGACCCGTATCGCGACATGAGGTCTGGCATTGTCATGCTGGAGAACAACCTAGTCATGTCTTTTCGCATATTCCGGACATTTCGCTCTCAATGCACGGCTCAAATTGATTAGTTGTTGTTAATAACGTTCAACGTTGATGCTCTGGCATGGTTACAGCAGCTCATAGTACACCACACCTTTCTGATCCCACCAGATACACAGCATAACCTTACTGCCATGAATATTCTGCCTTGGCGTTGATGGGCCGGGTGTACCTGGACACACCCATGCTTTTGGTCATTTCGGAGTGTTGTAGTGAATCCATTTTTCATCTCCCGTAACAATTCAATGCAAAAATGATTTTCTTGTGTGTCTTTGCAGGAGCAATTCACATATGGTTATGTGCTTCGCAATGTCTCTTTCTCTCAATTCACGTGGGACCTAATTGTTTTTGAACCATTCCCATTGCATGTAAACATTGAGAAATGCATTGTTGGGTAACATGTAATACCACTGCTAACTCTGTTTCTGTTTGGCACGGATCTTCATCCAGTAATGCTTCCAAAGCAGCATCTTCAAAATTTTTTGGTGCACCTTCACGTTCTTTGTCTTCCACATTGAAATCATTCCCTTTGAATTGTCGGAACCACTGTCTACATGTGCTTTCAGCTAGAGCATGTTTACCATAAGCTTCCACAAGCAAAAGATGACTTTCGGCAGTGATTTTCTTTAAGAAGAAGTAATGCAGCAAAACTTCCCGCACATGCTGTTGGTTTTTTTTGGCATGAAATTCGACATTTTCAATGCACTGACAAACAATGATGTTCACACTGCAACCAGCTGTCCTCCACCCTTATCAAAGCTTGTTGCAAGGACTTTCTTATACACGTGTTGTCCTTCGCAATTACACGAAATCTGTGCTAGTTACGCCATCTATTCGCAAACGATGTAAACTTATTTGAACACCCAATATATTAAGTCCTCTCTTACAGAACTGAGTATGTATGCAAGTTTTCTGTCTTTCAAAATTTCTAAAAACGGAAGTTAGACGAAGCGAAGATTTCTCTCGCAATCGTAATTTTCTTTTTCTCGCAATGTTTCAAGAGAGGATTGCCCAGCATTGTTACTAAATATTTTATTGCATAAATGTCTATGTTTCAGTTTGAAAAACGAAGGCAGCAATTTCCGAAAACGGAAGTTAGACGGAGCCCTGCAACCGTACATTCTTTTTCTCGCGATGTTCCCTCTGCCCTGTATGGAGTTTTCCCCATAATCATCAAATGAAGGCAAAACTTTCGTCTACAGAAGCCCCCGCTTCCAACAAGTGGCAAAACTTTCATCTACAAAAGCCCGCGCTTCCAACAAGTGGCAAAACTTTCGTCTACAGAAGCTCCCGCTTCCAAAAAGTTGGGGCGATTTTGACGAAAATTCGTCAAAATCGCCCCAACTTGTTGGAAGCGGGAGCGATCTTGTTGCATGACAATGCATCGTTTCATGGTGCAACGTCGGTAAGGGGACTTTTGTCGAAATATGTCTGGGAAACTTTGTCCCACCCACCATACAGCACTGATCTTAGTCCACCCTACTTTGATTTTTTCCCAAAGTTAAAAAATTGGCTCTGTGGCATCCACTATGAATCGCTGGACGAACTGTCACTGGATGCAACCCACGTATTACGACAGCTGAAAAAAGATGGGAGTACTATGGGGCGTGAAGGACCTACCTCGTCGCTGACAAGCTGTCATTAGAAGCGGAGAGGAGTACACTGAGTGGCAATAAGGTAAGTTTACTCCGTTACTTCGCACTTTTCTCAAAAATGGACAGTGTGCAGAACTTTTGTTATGACCCCTCGTATTTTGCCTAGTGACCACCCGCAAAATATTTTGTGGCACCATGTTGTCTGTTGCAGACTGACCAGAAACTTTCTGCTACAGGATCGCGACTTCTGCCTGTAACAGTGCTTTTATCAACTGTTTTCTGTCACACAAGGGTTGGCTTTCTATTTTGACAAACTCAATTCGCAATGAGTCAGTCTTCAACAGCTCTGGAAAGCACATGCTCGGGCTTGCTTTTCATGATCAATTTACACATATCCATTGGGTTTCCCTATACACGCACCCATGAGTTCCCACAGGTGATTCTTCATTACCTTAAAATATTATAACCCTGCAACATATCCCACACTCACTCACATACCCTGTAGAACTGCTCATGAAAATTCATGCACAACAGTGGTGCAGCAAAGTATATACACATGATACCATTAAACAAACAACATGCTAAACTGAACTTTCTGGTAGTTACCTTTTTTGTAGTAATACAATAGTTTACAAATTTACCTTTATGTGTGTGGATCTCCCCTCACACTTTAAGTTTGGAAATTTTCATAATTTAAACATTGCTTTTTAGCAATAACAAAGAAATGTAACCCTTTCCAATGCTTATCTTTAAAGACATAAGAACTTACCAATGGTCATGTATTTGTCCTTTCAACTATGATACTGTAGAAATATGGAACTTCATACTACACATTTGAGGAGAACAAACTCAAGACCCACCTATAAAACATAAAAGCACATAACTGGTATAGTAAAATTTCCCAACTTAAAAACTTAATATAATGTAAAGTGAACAATATTTTCAAGGATTTAAATGCATAACAAATTCTTCTAACATTACTGTTTCTGAGTCTTCTAAAATTCTTTTGATTCTGCAAATGCTACAATGAAAGAAATTG
Organism: Macrothele yani; assembly: GCA_039090855.1. Taxonomy (NCBI): domain Eukaryota; kingdom Metazoa; phylum Arthropoda; class Arachnida; order Araneae; family Macrothelidae; genus Macrothele; species Macrothele yani. The sequence continues at coordinate 76,131,479 of CM077025.1, read as the reverse complement.
GTGTGATGAATTTTGAAAACCAAGAGTTGACTCAGAAGACCTGTCTGGGATATGGCAAATCTAATAAGAGAAATCTGTGGCTGGTAATAGGATATGGACTCACTTTACAAAAAAGATGGATGACTATGTATGACACCATACCATTCTTGATAAGTCACAGTTACTTTGCTTATCAATGTTATGACTTGTAGTACCACCGAGGTGATGCAAGCTGCAGCAATAAACCAAGGTCAGTGTAGTTCAGTCAGAAGAATAACTGTCTCTAGAGCAAAAAGATGTGAGTTTGAAATTCACCACCAAAAAGGGTTCATTTTCACATTGCCACCCAAATGTAAAAATGAATCACCTGGCCCCACAAATAATGTGTGATGCTTGTTCCACACATCATCTGGAATAAATAAGAATTTCTTCTTCTATGCTTTCAAAAATGTGTGTGATGCTTCTTCCACACATCATCTGGGATGAATAGAAAATTCCTTCTTCTACAGTAAGCTCTTTGTCAAGCATGGTTTGCTGCGGACTAGAAACCTGTGATTTGGTGCCCTCGCCTTTTGGGGGGCAGTATATGACTTATTACTGAGGTGATGCAAGAGTCAAAACGGCAAGTTGCAGCAATAAGCCAAGGTTGGTGTAGTTCAGTAGGGAGAATAACTGCCTACGGAGCGAGAAGACGTGGTTTCAAATTTCACCACAAGCAAAAAGTGCTTTATTTATCAAAATGTAAACATTACATATTATTATTGCACATCTTAATTTCTTAAAAATCATTCAGAGTATTAGTACGGTATAGAATATCTCAGAGCAGAATTACAGCAGAAAAATTTCTGTTTTATTTCAGTGAACATAAAATTTTTAATAATGATGTGTGATATATTTAGTATGCGTGTAGCATATTACAAAGGAAAAGTTCAGTTTTGTAGTAGTTTCTGATGACATGATATATGATTTTGATCATGCTCTAGTTTTTATCAGTAAAACTGAAGAGCAGATTAAATCTAATGATCAAACTTAATTTAGGCAAGCAACCCATATTTTTGATGTAGCTTCTGCACTTGTTAAAAACAGATATCATATCATGCTCACTCAGTTAAAAAAAATGGCATCAAAAGGAAGCAGTTATTAAGTACAAGTGACCATGGAAAAGGATCTTGTTATGATTTTGGGTATATTGTGAAGCACTAAGCAACTCAGCATAATTGTTTAAATCTAGATGTCTTTGAACACATATAGAACAGCAATTCTTTTGTTAACATTTTCAGCAAGAAGTTGCCTAATATAGTGTTTTCTGACATTCTCTCCTACAGGCAGTTCACTCAATTTAGAAAGAATATTGGAAACACATAAAACCATTTCTGGGAATTAGGTCTTGAGATGTGTGGATAGCTGATAAAACAACGAAAATAACTAGGATTGTAAAACATGAACTGGTAGAGGAGTTGGCTGAATCTTGCCTTACAACTAAGTATGAGGTACCGATAAGTAGGTCAGAAGGAGATGACTTCGAGCCTATATTTATGAAGAAAAATGGTGGTCTGGGTAAACAGCAAGAGTTTCATAGGAACACATATATATATTCAACAGTTAAACTTATGCATCCTTATAGACCATCAAATAGCTTCAGATTGCATTTACAGGACAACATCTGTGATGTATTAACTGACAAAATTTTGTCAGTTATAACTAGAGAAGTAATTTTATCATGGGAAAAAAAAGGCAAAATTCGTGGGGTAAATCACGAAAAGTTCGCGACTTTTTACGAAATTTCGCAATTTAGCCCGAAATTTTGTGAAATACTGTATTTCCTCATAACTTCGGCTTTCAGGCTCTTTCCCCATGCTTTGGATATGTAAGCATTGTCTATCTCAACAGTGGTTATAATCGCAAAAGACATTTCATACTTATTAATGCACTGAACTGCTTTAAAATTTACAGATTACAAAGTGATGCACTGGAGGAAAATTGCATTCAAAGAGGTTTCAGCATTACAGATTTCAACATTTGTTTCAGCTGATGAAACACCAAGAATATTCAAAATGTATCTATCTTCTGAATCGGTTGTTTCATCTGCAACGATGCTTACACTGGATACTGTTTTAAAAAAATCTTTCACTTGTTGCTTGTGAATATCATATATTTTTGGCAAATAAACAAATAACATTTTCATATCCAGTTTACTTTTGGAATAACACCAATATCTTTCAATTAATTTTCCAAGTAATTTTTTAATGTAGTGTTATCCAGTTTGGAAAGTGGGATGCTAGCTACACAAAAGGCACCAGTTAATTTCGAAAGTTCAGTTGAGTGATGCTGTTCTTGTTTAGTTCTTTTCCCAATTAATTGATCACCACATTTCTGCATTTTTTTCAGTTGACTGTTTGGACAAAAATCTTTTTATGCAGCTTGCTTGCTAAATGCTTTTCACAACTGTCCTTTCTTGAAAAAAACCACTGGTATGTTGCAACATGAACAGAATGATAGATTTTTGTTTGCATGAAATGTTCCCTTGCTGTAATGCTTTGCAACTTTCAGATGCACTCATTTTACACACGTGGCTCAATCTCAAAATTAACAAACAATATCTAGAAACTTTATAAACTAAATACTCATACAAAAGCACAAAAATTTCTAAGCTAAACATCTGCAAAACTCAAACACTCTTTCCTGTGAAGTGCTTTTCCCAGTTAAAACTACTAATAAAATTGATGACATCCGGTTTACAGTTTACTAGAGCGGCAAGTCTCCAAGGTCATTCAACAGTAGCAGGTGGCTGAGATCACGAAAGACCACACATGCATTCTTCAGCAGAATGCATATGACCTGGAATTACCTGTCAAGCTTGTTCCACAAAAGACACTTTGTAACAAACAATCTTCAGGGGTAATTCGAGGTTTAAAATTCTAGTTTGGACTTTGGAGTAGGATTTATTTTGCAGTATATTTTTCACATACATTCTAATAAAGACAGTAATAAAATTATTTAAATGTGAAAAATAATCTAAAAATAATAGAAATTCGATAAAAAATAGGGGAAAAAATATAAAATTTGCAAATATATTCGCAAAGTTACAGAAAAACCCCTAAAATTCGTGAAAAAAAAATCGTAGAAATTCATGCCGCGAAACAATTACTAGCCTAATTATAACACTCCCATTTCCACTCGTTAACTCTGGAAGATCACATGCTATTGATGCCTCTAAACAGCATATACAGTATCAAACCGATTATCCGGACAAGTGCGGGCCAGCGGCAGTCGGGTCATTCCATGTCAAATCACCCAGCATTTTCACGAGATGTTACCCACCCATCTCAGATTTTTGTAAAAATTGGCACAAAGTATTGTACTGGTGAGATATGAAACCTGTTAAAATTTTAGGTCAGCCGGTCCAATAGATCTTGAGTAATGCCACTTTAAAAATTGGGTCACTCTGCCTTAAAAGTTTCTGTGCTATGGGTTTTCACAACTACACTGTAGGACAAAAAAACTCATAACTTCACAACTAACTGTTGCATCCACATAATTTTTTTTCTTAAATGATCTGCATGATCCATACATTTTGGAGCAACTTGTTTCTGCACATTTTTAGAATTAAAAGAACACTTTTTTTTTATTTAATGACAAAAGACATGGAAAAATGACACCACATTTTTATTAAACAAAACAATTTTTTTCAAAATGAGCCCCCACTTCTTTTTTACACATATGTAAATATTTACTAAAAATATTTACATGTGTGTATTATAACGTAACCTTTCAGCAGGAGAAAAAAATACTTTGGGCAATTTGCAATTTTGGCAATAAAAAAATAATAATTCAAAATGGCGTGTTTTATATACGGAGCATCCCAACATGATATTATTGAATTTTTTAATTAAGTGGTTGCTTGACCATTTTATATATCCCCTACCCCCTAGTTTAACCCTATCGGTGAGTAGCTCAAAACAATTTTTATTTTATTTTTATGTGCCGCCATCTTGCATATAGGTTCATTTTTCTTTTCTGTGGCATGCCAAAAAAAGGCCTCACTGCTTGTTGTAGATCAAAAGTTTTGGTTTTCACTACCTTAAAGAGGACATTTTCAGCTTACAGAAAATTTATAGAAATGATAGAAAATATTTTTTTAACCTTGCTTAAAATGGCATTGAAATCTGCAATGCTCACAAGCATAATCACCATTTTTGTTATGGACTATTAAGGTGACTGGGAGTTGGGAACCCCAAGTTGAAAATTTTTGTGTAATAACTATGGCTAGCAGTTTTCAGCTGTGGAGAACTTGAGTCTAGGAGAAAACACACACACACGCGCGCACGCGCTTTTCAGATCATCAGCAATTAAATTATTTTATTTTGGGTCTTCAAATTTTTTCGTGAGTAAGTACTACATAAACTCAACAAGGAGAAATAATCTACTTTCATATTAAATGTGCAATCAAATAAAAGTAATTTAACCTGTTGAATGTAAAGTTGTAATAAGGTACAGGAATTTTCTTTAGTTAGTTTTCATCCAGTGCACGTAAATACTTTTAAGAAAATGAAAAAAAAAAAAAAATGTCCAACCTAATTTTTTTTGTATCAGTAATGAAATGCTTGCCATGGTCACTAATGAATATTGATCCCCCCCCAATAAAAAATCATTCTTCCTTACAGGACTTCAAAATAAAGTTCTATCCTCACTTGCTATCTTTGTTTTTGCCTCCAACTAAAATTTCTAGTCATTGTGGATATTTCTACTTCTTCAGTTCTTCTTTAAAATGCTCAGAAAGTGAGTAAGTTTTGACTAGTAATTTGTGTTTTCCTGCAGGAATGAAACAATGGAGTTTCTGAGTACCACTTATTGTCTTAGCAGAAGCTATTCTACTTTTAAGGATAATTTCCTCCTCTTTGTAATGTTCTGTTGTCGCAAACCAAAAGTGAATGGAGGCAATATTAACAGTGGCCCATTCAAAGAGTTGGCATGGGGTCATAATTTGATTATTATAAACAAGTTGTAAACTTGCCTTTGCAGCTAATCGCTTCACAGTACCCCCTATCCCATCACATGCATTTTTGCCATGTGCTGTTGCAAAAAAATTCCATTCTGCTTTTATTTTAAAGTCAGTCTTGTGGTAGCACAAGCTGAGGAATTTTGACTTGTTTTTGTATTGTGAAGCTGCTCCATCCGAAAAATAAAATATCTTTTCAGGTTTTTGAGAAAAATGTGACTGCATGAAATTAATTAGGTAACGCTGAAACAGATGGACAGCCATACTGTCGTGAATTAGGCAGTCGGATATAATCACAAAACTTACATGTCCTAGGTTCTGAGTTTTCTCATCTCGATAGTATGTAACTATAGGATGCAGGATTGCTTGGGCACTGTTCCAGTGAAACCCCTGAGCTGCTGCATCTTGTAATACAAAAGAATAATTTTCAGCAAAGTCACAAATTACTATGTATTGATTTTGTTATTGTGTCTTTAAGATGTCTTAAGTAACTTGACTGTTGAGTTGCTATAAAAGAATGGTGAAGCAGGGCTGGAAGTTTTCCAAACAACAGGTCCAAAAACTCCTGTAGGATTTTGATAATGTTTCAAGTACTGTCCTCTTCTCTAATTGCATCCATTGCTTGAATGTCACATTTTCTATACTATTTAGATCAAAACAATCTTCAAATCGTTGCTTGAGCTGTTCTAATCCTGGACAGTGGTTGCACTGACTGAAGTAACATGCAAGTGTAGGGTTTCCACAAATTATGTTTGCAAGGACATCTTTATAGGAGTTTATTGGCTGAACAGTATCTCCTATTAATTCAGGTAATTGGCATTGTGTCATCATCAGTGTAACATTCTGATGCATTGTACAAACACAAACAGAATGTGTGCCACTTGCTCCTGCAAGAACGCAGTGCTTAGGGGCGAAGTTCACAGAACTTGGAGAACCCCACCTTTTTCTCTTGAAATCTTTCTTTAAAAAGAGTATACAATTCACGCAAATTACTCAGAAGCAATTTTTTTTTGTACCTGTTGACGCTTATTATCTATTTTAATGGAAACAAAGTATTTTTTTTCCTGGCATTTGGCGGCTTACATCGTCACTCTCATAAAATTCTTGTATATAATTTGCTGTGTTTTTGTCTAGTCTTTCCTGGCTTTGGATCAGGAAATATTTTTCTTTTACTAGCTCTCATCTCGATAGTATATAACTATATAACTATTATATAGTTATATACTATCGAGATAACTATTTTTTGGCCTTTCTGGCTATAAAATTTTGAAATTCTAAATTCTGTTTCAATTTGTTTCAGTGACCAAGATTTAGGCAGTGTACTCAATATCTGCATTCTTATGCTTTTATTTTCTGTGGATTGAAATTTTTCTTTCAACTGTCTTATAATTTCTGGTTCAGGAGATGAAATATCGTTTGGTTCCGACGCAGGACTTAACTTTAATAATTTTGCTCGAAATGCTTTTTGGGCTTTTTTATATTTCTCTTCAGGGAATTTTTTTCTTGCAGGCATTTTTTCTTGATTAGTGTTTCATCCAGACATTGTAAACTTCTGTTAAATGCTTCTATAGCATGCTCTTTTTCAGGAGTTGATACTTCAATGTTTTCAGATGGAACAGCATGGCCTTCGGCTTCTTGTTCATTATAGCTGTCAGAAGGTGAAGAGGAATGTTCAGCAGCTTCAGAGTGAAATGTCTGGATTGCTTTACGACAACTGTCGCAGATCTTGTCTCCAGTTTTGAGCAACTTGTTCTGTAGCAATAGATTCTTGGAAACTGGTCGCAGATTTTTTTTGTTATATTTATGGTTTGGTTTCCCAAGGGGGTTGCAACACAGTAAACCACACTTGAAACTTTTGATGTGGATGGTCTGCTGGCATCCATCTTTTACTTTGCTTTTACTTTAAAACCTAGGAAAGAAACACAATTTGTTATCCTTATAGATATATATTAGCTTTTTAACTAATTATAATTAATTCATTAACATTTGCAGTGTTTGTAAGACCAGGGATAACATTTTAGACAGACAAAATAAACAATTCCTCAGTCACTGATGGTGCGTTTAGTAACGTCCTTCTATTTTTTGTTTTTTTTTTTATAATGATCCCATAGCGATCCCATTATGAAACTTTCAGGATATGTAGAAAAATAATGTTTGTTAAACATATATTTTTTTCAGATTTTTTAAAAAACACATGTTTTTTAATATTTCAATTTCAAAAGTTTAAAATTGACATTAATTTTTTTTAAAAGTGTCATGTGACATATCAAATGAAAGCCCAATTCAAGATCTTTAAAATGAGCCATAATTCATGACCCAAGCTCTACTAGAACCCGAGTAATTGGCAGTTAAAGTTTGCTTAGATGATGAAATTTCAGGTTGTTTTTTTTTATTTCAAAAATCAATAACTCAAAAACGCATGCATTAAAAATTCTGAAAAAAATCATATATGTTTATATTGATGAATTCCACAAATATACCAAGTTTCATAAAAATCAAAAATGGTCAGGTTGAAAATGCTATTTCTGCTGGTTGATTGCACATGGAATGACCCCTATGCTAACGAAGGTTCATCGGCCGAAAAGGCTTACATTTGTACTGCAGTATCGGAATTGGACCGCCGCCGATTGGCAAAGGATTGCCTTCTCCGACGAGTCACGTTTTCTGCTTCATCCAACAGATGGACGTTGGCGTGCAAGGTGAGAAACATCAGAGAACAAACACTCTTCAACCATTGCTGGAAGAACATGAGCTGGTGGGGGCAGCGTTATGGTCTGGGGAATGTTTTCATGGCATTCTCTGGGTCCACTCATACCTGTGGAAGGCACTATGGACCGAATTCATTATGAATTCATCTTTGCAGACCATGTATACCCATACATTATGATGACTGCCTTTCCCTGGAGCAGATGGGATCATCCGGCAAGACAATGTGACGTGTCACACAGCTAGAAATGTCTGAGAGTGGTTGGAAGAACATGATGAAAACTTCAAAGTATTTTCCTGGTCCCCTAATTCCCCAGACTTAAACCCAATCGAGCATCTGTGGGACCACCTCGATTGTGTTGTTCGCTCTATGGATCCTCCACCATGCACCCTCCAGCAGCTGTCAGATGCACTGCAGTCAGCATGGCTCCACATACCTGTGAACACCTTCCAGCACCTTATTGGGTCACTCCTAGCCTGTCTAGCTGCTGTCCGCACTACACACGGCGGCTACTCTGGATATTATATAGTGGTCACAATAATGTGACTCCACCGTGTATAATATATATACACACTATATTGACAAAAGTCACCAGACACCTAGAAGAGAAACACAACATAGCATTTATTGACATACATTAGTATGGTGTCGGTCCACCTTTGGCCTTAATGCATGCACTGACCCTTAGAGACATGCTTTCGACAAGGTTTTTGAACACAGCGATAGGTATACCCTTCCATTCAGAACATAATGCTGCTGCTAACTGTTGCTTAGTAGTAGGCCTTGGTTTTGAACTTCTTATGCGGCACTCTAATTCGTCCTATAGGTGTTCTATGGGATTAAGATCAGGGCTCTGTGCTTGCCAGTTCACACACAATACGGAACTACACGCCGTAACAGTCCTTGCTTTATGGCTCGGTGCATTATCCTGCTGGTACCAACAAGGATCGGTTCCATAGTATTGCTACAGAGTTGGTAGGGCATAATTGTCCAGAATATCGAGACTGATATATCAAAAAACTTCAAGGTTTCCACAGATACATCGAACATTTTAACAGACAGTATTATTGGTTACTCGATTTGATTTGGTGAGTAATCACCATTATATTGAGCAGAGATTTTATCCACTGATGTGCCCATTTACTGCTGCAGATGGAAAAGTACGAATTCATTGGCTTATTAGCAAACACATCGAAACATTGAGGTTTTCACTGATACGTGGTAAATTTCCACCGATACTATCAATGTTTTGGGAATGAGTAAACCCAGAGAAAAAAAGATTTACAAAATGGTTATTTTGTGCAGTGAGTGGCTTTTATGTTCAGATAAAGCCATCCATGTAAATAATAGCAGTTCCATTAAAGTTCCCATTAATTGCCCCCCTGCCCTCTTTTATTTTATTATTCTGAAGGCTTCTTTTTGGTCACTAAGATTTATTAACTTACCAGCCAGTTGTTGTTTTTTGTGGCCACTAACTTTTTGAACTTACCGGCCACTGGCCACTTAGCTAAAATTCCAGTTTGCACCTATACCCTGGTTATTATTATATTTACCTATATCACCCAAATTCCTCTCTACAAAATGACCTACATAAAGCATTCAATTGTGTTAGCTACTAAGTCTCCAATTCATTTTTTTTTTTTCTTCTGAAGGTACCCATAAGTTATGTTTGTCATTAAATGGCTTTGTTAAGCAATTTTTACAAAATAATATTTCATGCTTTTGATGATATCTCACTTGGCTGCAACTTTCTTATTTTCAGTGTGTCTTGAAAATAAGTGAGAGCTTATATTATCACTGTAACCATCTGTGGACACCATATTACTGATTTATTAGTCCAATATGAAAATTCCTTCAGCATTAGGAAACCTGAACTGTGATAATCCTTGCCTTTTGATCATTTTTTGATGCACAACTTTGCTTCTAGGTGACATAAATGAAGATGTTATAAAATTCAAATATAAATATAATTTATTCCATACCATTGCTTCTGAAAATCCGATTGAAACAATTCTTTTTTCCTTTAATACCTTTTATATGAAGACTGTATTTCATACAATTTCTTCTCCAAAGAATGTACAGCTTTTTGGAGAGAGGGTACAAAAGCATATTGCATTTTTCCTGATAGCACTACTTCTAAAAGTTCGGTTTCAAAACTTATTTTTTTGACAAATTCATGGTGCAGAATACTTTGTATATAATTTATATTTTTGTAATGCACAATTTTTTCATAAGGAGACATAAGGGCACATTTTTGTTTGCACCATATTTACAGACATATCTGTGTTGCTAAAATCCCAACAGAAAAAAATATTTTTGATCAAATATCACTCATTCACAATGGGAAGTATTTTGTCTGTATTTCTTTTTCAAACTACAGTGCAATCCTGTTATAATCAAATCACATGGGGACTGCAATTCAGTTCATTATCATAGACTTTATAACAAGAACTGACTTCCTCTATTATAACCAAAAAATTCATTATAAGCAAATATGTTAGAATGAGAAATTACTATAATTCATATTTTTTGTTGTTGTTAGTAAGTTTACATGTACATAACATTTTCTTTGTTATCTGTGCTTCTAAAATTCAGATTTCAAAAGTTATTTTTGAAACAGATAGCATTCATGATGAATGTTTTTCACATAATTACCAATTTTTGGTATAACACAACTTTTACACTAGAAGGTTTGTAAGTGCATGTTTTTGTTTGCAACATATTTGTGGTTGTATCAATGCACCCACAAACCTGACTGAACAAAACTAAAATGTTTTTTGTTTTGTTTTTTTCCCAGTTAGGCTCACTGCAGAAAATGTCGCATTCATGACGATTATGGGCAAACACGTAACAATATTAACAAAGAAAGGTAACTTGATCACGCTAGTTACGTTAACTAAAACTTTTACAAAAAGTTCGTAAGTTGGAAGCTTTCGACCTTATCTTAGGTCTTCATCACGCCAATGGAGGACTAAAATTGTTGCCAGATTCTACATTTGAATTTTTCCTATTTTTGTTGCCAAAACTTAGAATTGATCTCCAGATCAACGGAATGTAGAGAGGAGATTCGGAGTTGCAAGTCATTGAGTTGAAAATAATTTCTATGCTTTCACGGTAACGGAGGGCAAAACGATTGTCAAACGAAGCAATTCGTTTTGCTTCGTTCCAGTGGGGAACTGCAGATGTGTCTTCCATTGTCAAAATAGACAAGGCAGTGTTGGGATTGCCTTTCGAAACATCTTTTCTGTGTTCTAAAATTCTATGGCTAATGCTCCTGTATGTGCTTCCAATGTATAAGTTATCCCCAGTAGAAGAAGAGATAGGAATGCAGTAAACTCCTGGGAGGTTCAGGCTTTCAACTTTGTCCCTATCCCTTTGTAGAAGTTTCAAGATGTTTGGGGTAGATTTAATGGCAAGATGGTAACCAAAACTTCTAAAAAGGATCTGTAACTTATAAGCATAGGAAGGATGGTAAGGAACAGAACCACAGAATTTCAGGTCTTCTTTCTTGTGAGGAAGGAGGCATTCGATTTTCGAATGGTTTTCATATTTCTTTATGAGGGAGTTAACTGTAACAGCAGGGAAACCATGAGAGAGGGCTATTGTAGAAATTTTGGAGAGTTCTTCTTGAAGAGAGAGTTGGTTGTTGCAAATGATATGAGCCCTGTGGATGTAGGACTTCAATGCTGCAAGCTTGTAGAGATGCAGGGTGCAAGATTTGTAGGGAATGATGTTAGTGGCTGCAGAAGGTTTTCGATAGACGGAACGAGTAATGGAGAGATCAGCGTTTTTGCAGATAGATACATCCAGGAAATCAATTTTGTGATTTACTTCCTTAGATATAGTGAGCTTAATGGAAGGAAATTTTTCTGTAATGGAGTTGATCAGTATCTGTAGCTCAGACTCGGAATGTGGCCAGCTAATGAAAATGTCGTCTACATATCTTAACCATAGGGAAGGTTGAAAAGGGTGTAGAGGAATTATGGAAACTTCAATATGTTGCATGTAGATTTCAGCAAGCAGAGGGGAAAGAGGTGAGCCCATGGGGAGACCAGATTGTTGCCTATACACAATTTTGTTGAAAACAAAACAACTGTGTTGATGAATAGTGTGGAAACAATCATAAAGATCTTTGATAAGAGGACCGGGGTTCAAAATGAAGAATCAATTTCTTCATGAGGAGCATGTAGGAATCAAAATATGGTACAGAGGGAAACAAAGATTCTACATCAAGAGTATACAGATTATCACAAGGGGGAAAGGAATTAGGAAGGTTGTGGATGAAGTTTGAAGTAGAGACAACTGTATGAGGATGGTTTTCTCCAGCTGTAAACCTTGAAAAGAGATTGGTCCACAAATGCAAATCCCTGGCAGCCAACCATCCTCATACAGTTGTCTCTACTTCAAACTTCATCCACAACCTTCCTAATTCCTTTCCCCCTTGTGATAATCTGTATACTCTTGATGTAGAATCTTTGTTTCCCTCTGTACCATATTTTGATTCCTACATGCTCCTCATGAAGAAATTGATTCTTCATTTTGAACCCCCCGGTCCTCTTATCAAAGATCTTTATGATTGTTTCCACACTATTCATCAACACAGTTGTTTTGTTTTCAACAAAATTGTGTATAGGCAACAATCTGGTCTCCCCATGGGCTCACCTCTTTCCCCTCTGCTTGCTGAAATCTACATGCAACATATTGAAGTTTCCATAATTCCTCTACACCCTTTTCAACCTTCCCTATGGTTAAGATATGTAGACGACATTTTCATTAGCTGGCCACATTCCGAGTCTGAGCTACAGATACTGATCAACTCCATTACAGAAAAATTTCCTTCCATTAAGCTCACTATATCTAAGGAAGTAAATCACAAAATTGATTTCCTGGATGTATCTATCTGCAGAAACGCTGATCTCTCCATTACTCGTTCCGTCTATCGAAAACCTTCTGCAGCCACTAACATCATTCCCTACAAATCTTGCACCCTGCATCTCTACAAGCTTGCAGCATTGAAGTCCTACATCCACAGGGCTCATATCATTTGCAACAACCAACTCTCTCTTCAAGAAGAACTCTCCAAAATTTCTACAATAGCCCTCTCTCATGGTTTCCCTGCTGTTACAGTTAACTCCCTCATAAAGAAATATGAAAACCATTCGAAAATCGAATGCCTCCTTCCTCACAAGAAAGAAGACCTGAAATTCTGTGGTTCTGTTCCTTACCATCCTTCCTATGCTTATAAGTTACAGATCCTTTTAGAAGTTTTGGTTACCATCTTGCCATTAAATCTACCCCAAACATCTTGAAACTTCTACAAAGGGATAGGGACAAAGTTGAAAGCCTGAACCTCCCAGGAGTTTACTGCATTCCTATCTCTTCTTCTACTGGGGATAACTTATACATTGGAAGCACATACAGGAGCATTAGCCATAGAATTTTAGAACACAGAAAAGATGTTTCGAAAGGCAATCCCAACACTGCCTTGTCTATTTTGACAATGGAAGACACATCTGCAGTTCCCCACTGGAACGAAGCAAAACGAATTGCTTTGTTTGACAATCGTTTTGCCCTCCGTTACCGTGAAAGCATAGAAATTATTTTCAACTCAATGACTTGCAACTCCGAATCTCCTCTCTACATTCCGTTGATCTGGAGATCAATTCTAAGTTTTGGCAACAAAAATAGGAAAAATTCAAATGTAGAATCTGGCAACAATTTTAGTCCTCCATTGGCGTGATGAAGACCTAAGATAAGGTCGAAAGCTTCCAACTTACGAACTTTTTGTAAAAGTTTTAGTTAACGTAACTAGCGTGATCAAGTTACCTTTCTTTGTCGCATTCATATTTCTTGCCCACAATAATGCAAAATTTTCTTAACAGGGTGAGTACACTTATTTTATTTCATTTTTTACACCTCTGCTTGCAAAATTCCAATTTGAAAAATTCTCTACATAAGACATCAATATCTCAGGAAACATTTTGCATAGGCTTATATTTTTGAATATTTCATAATGCACTGTTCTGACACTAGGTGGCATAAGTGTACATTTTAGTTGGCAACCGTATTTCTGCTTCTAATAATCAGATAGAAAAAGTTCTTTACACACAGCAATCTATTTGTTATGGTAAAGATTATGGCCACTACCACTTCTAATAATGCAGTTTTCCCACTATGGGCATGTATAGGAGGTGGACAGAATAATGTGAACACCTAGGAAAAGAAGGTTTTACGTACCTAATACAGTGTGAGGCCACCTTTGGCATTCAAAGCAGCCAGAATCCTCCTTGGAATGGTCTGGTCGCATACAAATCCTGGATGTTGGGTAGCGAGATGTTACACTATTCTTCATGCTGAAACTGCTCCAGGTCCTTGCGAGATGCAGAAGGAGGATAACAGGATTTTACTCTCTTTTCCAACACAGACCACAGTGGCTTGAGGATGTTTAAGTCTGGTGATTGGGGAGGCCAAGGAAGGTGTGAAAGTTCATCCTCATGTTTCTCAAAATATGATTGGACATTCCAAGCTCTGTGAATTGGGGCGTTATCATCTTGACTGATGGCATCCCCTGCAGGAAACAATGCCTGAGTCATTGGATTGGCTTGATCAGCCAAAATGGTTTCATATACCCTGCCAGTTATTTGTCCTTTCAAGGTGATCAAGGGACCTGCTGAAAACCACTATATGACCACCCAGAGCATGACAGAACCACCACCATGCTGCATTATTGGGAGTCGACAGACTGGGTTGTACACTTCTGATGGTGTTCTCCACATGTAAACACGTCCTGCAGTGGCAAATAGTGTGAACATTGGTTCATCTGACCACATTTACATGCTTTCATGCATCAGCAGTCCACATTGTATGCTTTTGGCACCACTGTGGTCACCACTGTCCACTCACCTGGGTTACCACAGGTTTTGCAATAGCAGCTCTGCCATGAATATCATGTTTATGCAGTTCTCCCTGCACACTGTTTTCATTGATACTGGGGTCTGGAGATGCAGATTGAGCTTTGCACTAATTTTTGGCACTGTGGTCTTTTTATTACAGGTAACAATCCTCTTCAATGCTCTGCTGTCTCTGTCAGTCAGGGTCATTTTAAGGCCGCTCTTGTTTCGCCGACGAGGTTTTGCCATGAACACGGTAGCTCTCAATACCCTTACTACCAGAGATCGTGCTAGGATTTTTTCAAAAGAGTAAAAATGCTCCTTCACATTTTTTTGAAGGAGCGTTTTTATTTCCAAGGGAGTAATCTTAGAGAACAAACAATTATCGCATTAAATTTTTAGCTAAATAATATTTAATATAAAAACAACTAATTATATCTATATATTAAATATGTCAACATGAATTAGCATGTAATCTTACCTACTTGTCTTGTTTTATCCATGTGGCTGCAAAAAAAAAAAAAAAAAAACATTAACGGGAAAAAAAAAAAACTAAATTCAAAACCAAAAGAACAAAGATAATCTTTATTTGCCTCCTATTATAATTCCAACCTTCTTTGTTTTTCCCTGAAAGAACAGCTTGCTCAAAATTAAATGCACATTCAACTTTTCCATTTTTTTCACAAAAATGTGGACCCAGTTATGAAAGACGAGTTGAAACATCCACACTTTGCTCACTAAGCCGGTTTTGCTTTTGAGTTCTAATTCTATTCTGCGTTGAAAATGTTAACGTTAATTCTATTCTGCGTCACATAATTCAGACTTGGTTGATTCAACCATTCTTCTGACATGAGGAATGTCTAGTTTCTCCCTTTGCAACTATTTATAGAGGGAAACTAACATTTAACAATAATTCAGGACAGTGGAAACATTGCGGAAAAAAAATTACGACTACGAAAAAATCTTCGCTCCGTCTGACTTCCATTTTCGGAAATTTTTCCTCCGTTTTCAAGCTGAGACACAATCAGTTATTAAACAAAATTATATTTTACAATAAAAATGAGCAGAAGAAATATTGCGAGGGAAAATAAATTACAATTACATTAAATCTGCAGTACGTCTAACTTCCATTTTTGAAAGTTTTGAAAGACGAAATTCCGTCTCAAGCCGGGAAAATATTCCCTCAGCCCCACGCACGCACACACACTCCACCCCCAAAAATTATCTTCAGTTTTGATGACAATAAAGTCAGAGTTACTCTTCCAATCCGCGGAAGAAACTCATGCCTAAAGTTTACAAAGAAATTTTTGCTTCGTCGAACACCCGTTATCGGAAATTATTGTCTATACTGTCAAGCTGAAATTCAAACATTTATGCAATAAATTGATATTTAATAAACAATACTGGACAGAGGAAACTTCGTGAGAAAAAGATATTACGGTCGCGGGAAAAATTTCCACTCCGTTTAGCTTTCGTTTTCGTAAGTTCTGAAAAACGGAATATCTTCCCCAGGCTCCAAAAGTAAAACATTATCTTCAGTTGTTTTTGTTTTTTCATCGCTTTTAAGTATAACCGTAATGTGGAATTCCGCGAATCCGAAGAACAATCTCATGCCTGATTCGTAACAGTCCGCAATATGCAAAATGAACTGTTCATACGACTACACATGGAAGCCGATTCACTGGTCCATAAACTGATTATGTTCCCGACATGAACGATGTATTTTATTGCAATTTTCGGAACTCTGAACGGTCCGTTTCTAAAGCGCGTATTTTTAAAAAGGATACATTTTTAATGCGCGAATTTTGCAAGCGATCCAAAAACGGACCCAATATTTTATATTTATATATATTTTTTCTTAAAATTTTGTAAGGCGGGAGCTCAAATTTTTCGGCGGGAGTCCTGAAATTTAACCCCTCAAATGGCAATTAAACAAACTTCAAAACACATTGCTTTTCACTTTCCTCACGGCAAGGCTTAACTGCACCCCGCTGCACCGATACACTAGCGTCTCAATCCCGACCAGACTGAATCATTACCTCCGACAAGGCTGAATCCTCTTTCCCTGTAATGTGCATGCCCATCGGTTGAGCTGCTCTCAAGTCCAGCTCTTTGCCTTCAAGGTTCTTCCGAATGATTGCCGAAAGCCGATCCTTAGGTGACTAGCTCGGCAATGGGACCAAATCGTGATTTTTCATAAACTGTGGCATAAAAGTTAACGTATAATTTCTTGATAAAAAAAATGGTCATTTTTATGACAAAATACTGGTGTAATCATTAATTAAGGAAATTTCATATGGAAATACAATGCGTAAAAATACACATTTATAAATTTTAAAGCGTATTTGGCGATTTTAAGGCGTGAAATACGCGTGTAGAGGCGCTTTTGCGATCTCTGCTTACTACCCTGGCGAATGTTGTTAAGGAGACACCAACTAGCCGGACACCAACAATTAGACCTCTTTTGAAGTTAGTTAGGTCACTCATTTCGTCATCACCCTGAAAAAAAATTTCCAACAAGAGACTTTGAACTTAAACAGGACCTTCAGGTTTTAAACAAAGCTATTACAATCAAAAAGGGGTGGATACCTTTGTGTATTGCGGCGTACACAGCTGCATTAAAAGTCACGTCTGTGAGCGTGGTGTTCACATTATTCTGTCCAGCCTCTGTATGTATGAACTGCTTTCTAGCTATATCTGCTTCTAAAAGCCGTATTTTTAAAATCCTTTTAGAATACTTAAAAAATCAACCTATGTTTCCATAAAAAGAAAACCATGGAACAACAACTACGCAAAATTTTTTTGCTATTGGGCATGGTAAACGAGATACGATAATGCGTGCAGAGTCTGCCAAAAAGAAAATTTAAAGGAGTATTTTTACTCCTTGGAAAAAATTTAGGGAGTAATTCTTAAAAGTGGGGAGTATTTTTAAAAAAGTAACAGATGAATTAAAAAAATGGTGGGCGATTATGAAAAATCCATCCAAATTTTTTTTCATAAAAAAAATATTTTACTATAACTCAATGTATTTAGAATTTGGATCCATTTTGCTTCTTGTTTCAGTCATAAAGATAATATTCATATTTTAGAACAATAACATTAAAGTTATCATGCTTTGTAATGACCACATGCAGCAGCAATGTGTTCAAGAAGTCAATACATTGCACTTTTGAGATTCTTATAGGCATCTAAAAATATCTAATAAACTTCTCAGCAAGTACCACAGCCACATTTGTCTTTTGTTGACTGTGCAGCTAAGCAGCATCCAGTTCTTAAATTTTCATTTTGTTGATATCTTTGTTACCCTTCCCATTTCTTTATTGTCCCTTTTTTTATTTTATTTTATGCCCTTGGATGACAATTTTATCCATCATGCTGAAAAACTTTCAGTCTGTGAGGCCATGAATGCATGATAGCTCTCACTATTTTTGATAAGATAAAGTGTAACTTTGAGGATATTAATACTTTTGAACACAATGCATCAATTCTTACAAACTTTTCAGCTCCGTTACTTTCGTTTTCGGACCCCCCCCTTATCAAGATGAAATGCAAATCTTTTTGGGGGAAATATTTAAGAGCACATGACACATGTCCGGAACATTGTTGGGGGAAAAATTACAGTTAAGGGAGAAATCTTTGCTACGTCTGATTTTCGTTTTCGAACATTTCCCCCTCTATTTTCAAGGTAAAATACAAATATTATGAAATAAAATGATATTTAACAACAATTCTAGGCAGAGGAAACATTGCGTTAAAAATAAAATTACGATTACAGGAAAAATCTTCAATTCGTCTAACTTCCGTTTTCGTAAGTTTTGAAAACCAAAATTTCCGTTTTAGAAATTTTCAGGTGGAAAGCATCCTTTGCCTGTACCAACTGCCTTAAAATTTCTGTTCAGTTATGCATCGATCTCAAGAATAACTCAAATTAAGGCGGAAAAGGAGAAATTCTAGAAGCTGTGGCACTCTCATGCCTGAAGATTACAGGGGATTTTTTGTGCCGTCAAATTTCTGTTATGGGAAATTTTTCCTCCAGTTTCAAACTGAAATTAAAATATTTATGGAATAAAATGATATATAACAACAATACTGGGCAGAGGCAACATCACGGGAAAATGAAATTACGATTACGGAAAAAATCTTTATTGTTTACTTCCGTTTTTGAAAGACGAAATACCGTTCTGATGCGTATTTTTACACGCTGGTAAAACTCTTCGGAGTGTATTTTACGCATTTCTCGATGCGTATTTTTGCGTGTTGGTATAATTTAGATGCCTAAACACACTTTTCGATGCGTACTAGACTCATAATTACGCATTTTGGCAAACTCTGAGTGCGGGCAGTACATTTAAGAGACTAGCTACCACAGCAATCCTTGAAATTCATGTCAGTTATCTATTATAAGTTCGGACAACTTGTACAAATTTTCATCTAGAACATAAAAGAAACCAAAATTTTCACAGCTGCTGTTTGAGAAAGCAGCTCTTGTCCACCGAAGAATTAAATACCAAAATTGTTTTAAAATGCTTACAACCTTCTTTAAATTCAGAATTAGTTTTTAGGCCAAGATTCAAATGAAGTTGAACAACTGATACTCAAAAAATGCATACACAGAAAAGTCTGCATTTTACTATTATTTGATAATTTTCCTTCACAAAATAAATTCCCACTTTACTCCTTTCAAAAAATCCAATCATTACAGAATCAATTATTCTAAGAAAAGCTTGACATAAAGCGCATCTTGAAAATAGTTCCTTTGCTCGTTGATGGTGGGTGTGAGCAGGATGTTTGTAAACACGATGCAACAGTATATGAACATGTTTGTAATCAAACCACCCCAAATTAACACTCAGCTGATACTGAAGTTTTGTTGACATGTATACAACCCAAACATTTCACAGTACCATGAAAACATAAACTATGGCACTTTGTGTCCTTAAAATATGTGTTTGTTTCCGTGATGTGCCAAAATAAGTTGAACGATACCATACTGAACTACTTACACAAATTAGCATTTCCTTGAAACTAATGTGTAGTACATACCAATGGGAGAAATTATTTCAGATACGTTTCTTTAAGAATATTCATTCAAATGAGCACTACAAAAATACAATGTTCCGTTTTCTTATAAGTAGATGTCACGCATTACGTTTAGAATACAAAACAGAATTGTGTTCAAGCACTTTTATCAGATCCCACTTAAATTTGACAGATACATTTAAATCATAATAACAAGGGTATCCTTAGATTAAAACTTCGCCTGATTATAGTTGACATACTGTAAGAAATAAACTAATACCCTACTAAAACGTTATTACTGAACTTAAAACTTTGAAGTTTTCATCGTGATCAACATCTCATCAAAACATGTGTTAATGCTGTGAGTGATATTTAACCCTAAATTTGTAAACAAACATGCAATAGATCATTAAAACATATCTCTAGTGCACACATACCTTTAATTAACGATAATAACACTTATGAATTGCCGAATCCCAGCATAAATTCAAAATGAATGGCTAACTCACTACATGAAGATAGTAAATTACACAATTGTCACCAAACGCTTCTGCTACAAAACACTAGAAACGCTTGCAGATCCAGATTCAACAAACTACAGTGATGCGAGATCAAGGGACTAACAATACCAACGAAGAAATCTTATGCTATTTCTTCTCAATCTACAACTCATCAACCAACTATTAAGGGAATCTTTTATTTTTCCCTAAGCATCAGAACGACGACAACACACATCTAATGGAAACAAACGGCTAACAGTGACGCCAGGCTTCAGTTTCAATAAATTTGAAAGTGCTGCGTTCAGAAAGTAAAGAGATGAAGAAAGAGCCGTTTCGGAAAAGAAATTAAGAATCGTATAAAACGTGGTTGGAGAGCTTTCGGAAGAAACAGCACAGTTTCCAAGAGCAATTTGCCATTATATCACAAAAGAAATTATTTAATGAACACACTCTTCCAGTTTAGAGGCTGCAAGCTCAGTGATCAGAAACGTGCTGTTGAAAAGTAGCTGGCTACTGCTACAACAACTTTTTTTGAAAAGTAGCTAGCTACACTACTTTCCAGCTACATTTTTTATCTTTAGGTTTAAATTAAAGGTACAAATTCTAAGGGTGATATTTACATGTATTACATACATTCTTAAACAGGCAGTTAAAATACGGGAAAATAAAGATTTCAGTAGAAAAGTGTATCTTTCGGACATTACAAAATAAGTTACTCATCATCGTTTTATGCAGGGACGGTGCCACCGGGGGACTGGGCGTAAGCCAACCCAAAATTTGGTGACCACCCCTCCTCCAAGAATTTTTTGGATAAATGAAGAAAATTTATTACACTTTACTATTGGAGCTGCATGTTCTTCTGTGATAATGGGAGAAGGGTAGCGTTATGCAATTAGTTTCTCCAACTATGGTACATGACTCAGACGGGCAGCCTTGCTTGCATGTTGCGCTTCCGCTTTGACACACAGAGGTCGAAGCCCAGCCGGAAGTTCAAAGATCATCGTCAATCCGATACCGCTGCTCATACCACTGGGTTGAAAAGTTGAATAAGCATCACCCTTCCAATCCCATCCCCATCATGGCGCCCTCGCAGATTATGACAAATAGTGGACGTTATCACGATCGGCAAACAGCAGACAATGATCGGCGTCAGTCACCACCAGAAGGGTCTACGACATAACATCGCAGGTCAAAACATAGCACGACATATGATAGCAGGTCAAAACATAGCACGACATATGATAGCAGGTCAAAACATAGCACGACATATGATAGCAGGTCAAAACATCGCGGTACCATAACATCGCAGTACTAAACCATCGCAGGTCAAAACATCACGGGCCGCCCCGGTGGCGCAGTGGTCTAAGCGATGGCCTCTGATCATTCGTCCGTTAGGGGTCAGGGTTCGAATCCCGGTGAGGCATGGATGTTGTGTTTGTCTTACGGCACTGGCTCTTTCCCTTTCCCTGGAACCAGTGGCCCTAAATTAGGGACGGGCGACTGCTTATAGCCCATTGAGTTGCTCACGGTGGTCGTTAAACCTACAAACAAAAAAAAAAAAAGAAAAGAAACATCACGGCACCATAACATCGCAGGGCAAAACATCGCGGCACCATAACATCGCAAGGCAAAACATCACGGTACCATAACAGCGCAGGTCATAACATCGCAGTATTCCCTAAATAAATTGCTTTAGATAGATTTTGATGAATTGCGAAAAAAAGTATATTTAAGGGGGAGGGGGACTTCATAGAAATTGATGTTCTGATTAAATTTTGGTAGAAATCGGGGTTCCCCGTACCGCTCTTCCAACAGTGCCCAGGAACGGGGTCAGGGGCCACTCATTCAAAATTATCGTAAAATCTACAGTTTTCAAGTAAAAACCATCCGATTTGGTATACTATCTCATGGTGCTTTAACTTAGACGGCAGACGGTTTTGGGAATGGGTGGGGCCCCGGGTTCATGGGGGCCCATACGCAATGTTCGTCAAATCTACAGTTTTCAATATACAACTACCATATTTAGTATCCTATCTCATGATGATCTAACTTAGAAGGTGACGGTGTTTGGCACGGGTGAAGGCCCGGACTGAAGGGGGCCCTACAAATATTTCGTAAAATCTACAGTTTTCAATATACTACAGCCATATTCAGTATCCTATCTCATGGTGCTCTAACTTAGACGGTTTTTGGAATGGGTCGGGGCCCGGACTTTAGGGGGGGGGGGCAGACAAAATTTTCGTAAAATCTACAGTTTTCAATTTAGAACCACCAAATTTGGTGTACTACCTCATGGTGCTCTAACTTAGAAGGTGACGGTTTTTGGCACAGGTGAAGGCCCGGTCCGAAGGGGCCCCAACAAAATTTTCGTAAAATCTACAGTTTTCAATATACAACAACCATATTAGTATCCTATCACATGGTGCTCTAACTAAAACGGTAGACGGTTTTTGAAACGGGTCGGGGCCGGGCTTTATAAAATCTGCAGTTTTCAATTTAGAACCACCAAATTTGGTGTACTACCACATAGTGCTCTAACTTAACGGTAGACGTTTTTTGGAATGGGTCGGGGGCCAGGGTCCAGGGGCTCTCATTCAAAATTATCGTGAAATATACAGTTTTCAATTTAAAAACCCCAGATTTGGTATACTATCTCATAGTGCTTTAACTTAGACGATAGACGGTTTTTGGCACGGGCGGAGGCCCGGTCCGAAGGAGCCCCCTACAAAATTTTGGTAAAATCTACAGTTTTTAATTTAGAACCACCAAATTTGGTGTACTACCTCATGGTGTTCTAACTTAGATAGTGACGGTTTTTGGCACTGGAGGAGGCCCGGTCCGAAGGGGCCCCCTACAAAATGTTCGTAAAATCTACAGTTTTCAATTTAGAACCACCAAATTTTATATACTATCTCATGGTGCTCTAACTTAGACGGTAGACGGTTTTTGAAACGGGTCGTGGCCCGGGCTTTATAAAATCTGCAGTTTTCAATTTAGAACCACCAAATTTGGTGTACTACCACATGCTGCTCTAACTTAACGGTAGACGGTTTTTTGAACGGGTCGGGGCCCGGGCTACAGGGGCCACCACAAAAAAATTAGTAAAATCTACAATTTTCAATTTAGAACTACCAAATTTGGTGTACTACCTCATGGTGCTCTAACTTAGACGGTAGACGTTTTGGGGAACGGGTCGGGGCCCGAGGTCCAGGGGCCCCTACAAAATTTTCGTAAAATCTACAGCTTTCAATTTAGAACCACCACATTTGGTGTGCACCTCATGGTGCTCTAACTTAGACGGTGACGGTTTTTGGCACGGGAAGAAGGCCCGGTCCGAAGGGGCCCCCTACAAAATGTTCGTAAAATCTACAGTTTTCAATTTAGAACCACCAAATTTTATATACTATCTCATGGTGCTCTAACTTAGACGGTAGACTGTTTTTGGAACGGGGAGGCCCGGGCTCCAGGAGCCCCCATAGAAAATTTTCGTAAAATCTACAGTTTTGAATTTAGAACCACCAAATTTGGCGTACTACCTCATGGTGTTCTAACTTAACGGTAGACGTTTTTTAAAACGGGTCGGGGTCCAAGGGCCGTCATTCAAAATTATCGTAAAATATACAGTTTTCAATTTAAAACCACCAGATTTTGTGTATTATCTCACGGTGCTTTAACTTAGACGATAGATGGTTTTTCGCACGGGTGGAGGACCGGACCGAAGGGGGCCCCTACAAAATTTTCGTAAAATCTACAGTTTTCAATTTAGAACCACCAAATTTGGTGTACTACCTCATGGTGCTCTAGCTTAGACGGTGACGGTTTTGAGCACGGGTGGAGGCCCGGTCTGAATTATTTTCCCCTTACATTATTTTCGTAAAATCTGCAGTTTTCAATATATAACAACCATATTTAGTATCCTATCTCATTGTGCTCTAACTAAGACGGTAGACTGTTTTTGGAACGGTTCGGGGCCCGGGCTACAGGGGCCCCAACAAAAAATTTGTAAAATCTACAGTTTTCAATTTACAACTACCAAATTTGGTGTACTCCCTCATAGTGCTTTAACTTAGACGGTAGACGTTTTGGGGAACGGGTCGGGGCCCGAGGTCCAGGGGCCCCTACAAAATGTTCGTAAGATCTACAGTTTTCAATTAAGAACCACCAAATTTTATATACTATCTCATGGTGCTCTAACTTAGACGGTTTTTGGAACGGAGAGGCCCGGGGTCGAGGGGCTCCATAGAAAATTTTCGTAAAATATACAGTTTTCTATTAAGAACCACCAAATTTGGTATACTATCTCATGGTACTCTAACTTAGGCCGTAGACGGTGTTTGGAACGGGTCCTGACCGAAGGTCAAGGGGCCCCCGTACAAAATTTTAGTAAAATCTAAAGTTTTCAATTTAGAACCACCAAATTCGGGACCCTATCTCTCGGTACTCTAACTTAGATCGTAGATGGTTTTTGGAACGTGTCGGGGCCCGCGATCAAGGGGCCCCTATACAAAATTTTCGCAAAAAGTTCCATTTTTTTTAATTTTAAGAACTGCAACACAATTCAGCACTCAAATACCCGCCCTACGGTCTAAGTGTCAGACAGTGGATAACACTGAAGTGCAAAAACATCCGGTTAATGGTGTAATAAAATCACAAATTAATAAACGTTAGCTTTCACCACCAACGGGCGGCTTATCAGGCAGAAATACAATGTCATGTAAATAAAGAGTTCCAGATATTCAAAATTTAAAACGGTATGAAAAAGATGATCAATTCCAATGTCAAATCGCATGCACGCGAGATCACACAGGTGCATTGCATTTCTGTGTCGCGGTTTCTCAGAAGCACACACCAGATGTACGGCAGTTCTGTAGAAGTCTCCTCGGAGATAAGTATTTCCACTCCTCTTCCTTTTTTTTTTGTTTCGTAAAATTAAATTAACTAAATAAAAAAATTAAAGATAAGTTTACTGGAAAATTACAGGAATATCTTTTTCATTCGGTAACTTCCACCGGCTGAACTTGGTGATTCCACAGATAGTAATATTTACCCGGGAAATACCACCCTACTAGCACAAATTACATTAATGATTTCTTTGCATCCAGTTCCATTAGCATGTCCATAAGAGCGTTTGGGACCGTATGAAAAATACATGGTGGATTTCAACGTGAGCCGCTCCGGTGGCTCAGTAATCTATGCGCTGGCTTCTGATCACTAGTCCGAGAAGGATCCGGGTTCGAATCCTGGTGAGTCATGGATGTTGTGTTTGACTTCTGGCACTGGCTATCCCCTTTCCCTGGAACCAGTGGCCCAAAATTAGAAACTGCTGACTACTTACGGCCCGCTGAACTGATCACGGGGGTCGCTAAACCTCCCAACTAAAAAAAAAAGATTGCGACATGTCCATTGCTATCTGTTATGGAGCCGTGTGAAAAGTACGTTTTTGACATCGACGTATCCTCTTCCCTGTGGGCTGGCCACAAAATTTTAAGGGACCGTAAAAAATCGCGCTTTTGTTTCACCGTATCCGTACTTCGGTATATGGTTGTATACATATATATAGTTGGGCCATTTCAGCACGTAGTATGGTTTATATAGAAGATAAAGATAATGTTACACTTTTACTCTGTTACAACACATTAATCCCAAAGGCGATTTCTTGAAATTTTTAATCCGTCGTGCTCATATTCACAAGTTTAACATAACATGTCAACTTATTAATGTTGCACTTTTACTCTGTCACAAAACCTTAATTGCAAGACCTTAGGCCTAGCCTTTTTTTATGAATTTTTAGTCCGGCGTATTCATAAGGTTTCGATAACGTGCCAAGGTTATGGTACTGCGTTTTTACAAAGGCACAACATTTAATAAACAGGCCTTAAGCCTTTTTATCAGTTTTCAATCAACCCCAACCGTGCTCATATGCATAAAATTTTCACAGAAAGTCAAGTTTATTGTGTTGCGCTTTTACTCGAGTACAGAACTTTAAATATCCCCTACTAGGGGCGGATCACCGCACAGGCGCAGGAAGCGCGCGCTTGGGGCCTCGGAATCGCAGGGGCCTCAAAATACCAAAAAGAAAACTTAAATTTAATTTTTTTATTTCCTCTTTTTTGTTAATTGTTAAAAATATAAAAAAATAATAATGATAATATACGCACATTATCACGTGTTCTGTGACGCTAGTTTCATAGAGGGTACCAGTTTCATGCTACGAAAGGAACTGCGTTCGGCGTCTTGTTATTCCTGGCCGTGGCTGTCGTTTCTAGGTCCCGTGTTTTGTAACTGAAATATCCGTTAGTGGAATCAAAGAACATTCAAAACATCGGGTAGGCCAAAACTCGAATGTCCATTATTCCCAGGAGCAATGTTGCAAGGTCACATAGGATATCCCCTGTGTCCAAACAATTGCGTCCCCCCGTTAATTTTAGCTCAACGGAAAAGGAATGGGGCTGATCAACAACGAATTCTTGAACTGTTCCCGTCTGCTCTAATCAGTCCTTCAGCAAAGCCCTAAATTTTATCCACAGTACAGAGCATAGCCGGCTGGACCATAAGGGAAACTGGAGCTTCAGCCCCGGGTCCCATGCCTTCAAGGGGCCCCGCGGTTTAGGAAAAAAATAATTGTTGGTAGAATTTTTAACAAATATTTTTTTTGTGTGTAAGTTTGTGGTGCAAAGTCCTTAAAAATTTTTTTTAAGTTTTTTTTTGTTTACAATCCCTCCATTTTCGAATATGTTATCGTCCTTCGCCGTACAAACACTGAAATTTGGGGATTTTAAGTGATTATTGAAACTACGTTTCTATTTTCCGCATTGATAAATAGCAAATTAAATTTCATCATTTTGTGGCCCTTTCTTTTATGTATTTAACAATTTGAGTGCAAACCAGATGCTTAAATTTAAGGAAATAAAAAGAACAATATCAAAGTTGATTTAGGGTTACATATAGAGGCCATTTATTCAGTGACTTTAAAAACATTACTGGAAATTTAAAAAAAATCATATATGAGAGCGTAGAACAGTTTAAAAAGTTGCTAATTTGTCACTTGCTCCACTTTGCATGAAAAATTAATCATTTTTTTTATTGGAGGTTTAACGACCACCGTGAGCAACTCAGTGGGCTATAAGCAGTCGCCCGTCCCTAATTTAATGTCACTCGTTCCATGGAAGGGAGAGATCCAGTGCCGTAAGACAAACGCAACATCCATGCATGGCCGGGATTCGAACCCGGACCCCCACGGACGAATGATCGGAGGCCAGCGCCTTAGACCACTGTGCCACCGGGCGGCAAAATTAATCATTAAAACCTTGTATCAGGGGAAAAACAACTATTTGTACGAATTTATTTTAGAGGAATCCTATTATTTCCTACACTAAAATATTCGCAATTCAAAAAATGTCGCTATGCAGGTACTTTTTTCATTTTGTAAGGAAGTTTTTATAAGCGTCATAATACAATATCAACCCCATCTCCCCGGAAAGAAAACCGTAGATTTCAACACTTTTTACTCTCTCTCTCTCTCTCTCTCTCTCTCTCTCTCTCTCTCTCTCTCTCTCTCTTCTCTCTCTGTCTCTCTCTCTCTCTCTCTCTTCTCTCTCTATCTCTCTCCCTCTCTCTCTCTCCCTCTTCTCTCTCTCTCTCTCTCTCCGTCTTCTCTCTCTCCCTCCCTCTTCTCTCTTTCTATCTCTCTCTCTCTCTCCCTCCCTCTTCTCTCTCTCTCTCTATCTCTCTCCCTCCCTCCCTCTTCTCTCTCTCTCTCTCTATCTCTCTCTCCCTTCCTCTTCTCTCTCTCTCTCTCTTTATATCTCTCCCTCCCTCTTCGCTATCTCTCTATCTCTCTCTCCCTCACTCTGCTCTCTCTCCCTCTCTCTTTCTCTCTCCCTCCCTCTTTTCTCTCTCTCTCTCTATCTCTGAACTTTCAATCATATTAGGGTCTTTTTTCTTAAGCTTAAAGCAAATATTTCTTTGACATAATCATTTCGTCTTTATGATAGTTTTCTTTATGACATACTACAGAGGTGAAGCACATGTCAAGACGGAGAAGTTGCAACAATAAATTCGTTCGGTGTAGCTTAATTGGTAAAGCATTCGGCTCTGGAGTAGAGGGATGAGGATTCGTTGCACCGTCAAAATTTGTGAATTTCACATCGTGTGTATTCTTTGAGGACATTTTTCACGTAACGACTTTTTTAAAATATGAGATTTATTTCCTAGTGCCAGCAATGAATTTTTGGTCCGGGCCCAGCAATAAAATTTCGCCCCGGGCCCTGTAAAAGCTCCCGCTATCCGGCTCTAGTTCAGAGGGAAGAGGTCGTGTGCAAAATATTTTATTTTAATACAGGATCAAATATTCGATGTATTGCAGCTAGAATCAAATATTGATTATACCTATTACCGGCAAAGTAAGTCTGTTATTCTTGAAAAGAATTTGATATGTTTTAACAAACTTGATATAAAATTTCCCTATCAAGCACAACCCCACAATGGGTACAGTGAAGTGGCCACTGGAGAACTGGCCACACGGACAACTGGACACATTGGAATTTCAGTGCCATAAAATTGTTCTGCATAGAAAAATTTCGTGTGGCTATATTCCCCACTAGTTGAGCAACGATTGTTCATAATTTTTTTTTAATATTTCATTTTCAATAAGAAATTTAGACATTTCCATGATTTTCGGGCAAAAGACAAAGCGGATAACCGGCCACCGGAGAAGTGGCCGCACGAAGAACTGGCCATAAAAAATTTAAGGCGCCGTATAAAAATAATTTCGTATTTTCTTATTTACGATATTTTTCCAGGTCTACAGCTAAACAAATTTTCTGCTGGTATGTGCAAACCCAGGAAACTTGTCTGGGCGGGGGAGGGTGCTTAAAATCTAAACTATGAAATATCAAGAATTTCCGGTCCGATCGGGAGATTTTCAGCGTTTACAAGCTGCAACTCAACAAATTATTTGAGTGCATGTGCCTACCCAGGAAACCTGTCGTTAAGGGGGGGGGGGGGTAATGTCAAAAGTGTAAAGTGTAAAATATAAATATTTCTCGTCCGATCGGAAGATTTTCCCCATTTACAACCCGAATTACTTTGTTTCATATTTCAGGTATTACCCCCCCCCCCCCAATCCCCCACCGACAGGTTTCCTGAGTCAGCACATGCTCTCAGAGAGTTTGTTGAGATGTAGGTTGTAAATTCTGAGAATTTCCCTACCGGATCAGAAGTTCTTTATACACTGGCGGAAAGTGAAAAAAGAACACCAAGAAGGAATTGGCGGACGATCATAAAATTTACATATGTTAATGGGGTCGAGATTACGTAGGTGTGATGTTAATTTCGGGACCAACCGGTGAGCGCTTACGCCACAGCACGGCATAATATGCAAATTATCGTCGGTGGTATTTAAGGAGTACGGCGAAGGGAATGTAATCAGCCGTCGGCGTACTGACACGTGCGAAGACCCTGAAGAAGCTGCAATGCCTGGACATGGAAGACGTGTACGATTTCAGCAGTTATCGGACTTTGAGCGAGGTCGTCTAGTCGGACTCCGCGAGGCCGGGTGGTCGTATCGTCGTATTGTGGGGTAAATTGGACGGGAAGTATCGGTGGTGGTACGATGGTAGCGTAGATGGTCCTTGGAACATTCCTACACGAGAAGACGTGTAACCGGGAGTCACAGACGGACTGATGAGCGGACCGATCGACGCATAAGAAGAGCGGCGTTGTCAAGCAGAACATCCACAGCAACGCAAATCCGAGCTGCCGTTGCACATGAGGTGACTGTGCGAACAATCCGCAACCGTCTACTGGATGCAGGACTAGGCATGTGTACCTCTGACTCCAGTCCACCGTCAGGAACGGCTTCAGTGATGTCGCCTACTTCTGCACTGGAGAACGCAATGGCGATCTGTCGTGTTCAGCGAAGAAAGCAGATTCTGCTTGGGAGCCTTCGATGGCCGTATTCGTGTTCGCAGACGCACAGGGGAGCGTCTCCACCCTTCTTGCATCCGTCAGCCACACACAAGGCCTACACCTGGTCTCCTGGTGTGGGGAGCGATCAGCTATCACTCCCGTACACAACTAGTGTTTGTACCGGGTACGTTAAACAGCACCTCCTACATCAACAACATCATTCAGCCCGTTGTTGTGCCATTTGTAAAGTCGGTCCATCGTGGTGTTTTCCAGCAAGATAACGCACGCCCACCACGGCACGTGCAACGCAACATGCACTTCAGGGTGTGAGACAACTTCCATGGCCTACACGTTCACCGGATTTGTCCACCATTGAGCACGTGTGGGATTTTATGAGACAACGACTTATCCGGTCTCCACGGCCAGCCACGACCATCCCCGATTTACGCGTCCAGGTTGAGGATGCTTGGAACTCAATACCCCAAACTTACATCCAACATCTGTACGACAGACCCATGCCAGTATTGCACAGTGTGACGCAGTTTATGGCGGTTCAACCTCGTACTAACCATGTTACATGGAAATGTTATTTTTCAGTTTACCAGCAAATACAGCTGTACTTTGCCATAATGTTTGGATCACGTTATCCTCTGTATTCCGTTATTATGCTGTATAAATTTCGTTGGTATCACACTGTTAAAAATTTCACAGTTAGATTACGGGCAATGGCCGGCAACTGGGGGCCCGGCCGTTGCCCATAAAACTACGGCTTGGCCCATTTTGTGAAAGCCCATGAAATTACGGTCTGAACCCTAAATACTAAGCCCATATTCTGAAGAGCAACGCCCACAAAAAAATAAGTTTGACCGTATTGAGCTACGCCATAATTTGAAGGGCATTGCCCATAAAAAAATAAGTTTGACCGTATTGAGCTATGCCATAATTTGAAGGGCTATACCCGAAAAAATAAGTTTGACCGTATTAACTTAAGCTGTAATTTGAAATGCAATCCCTGTAAATATGAAGTTTGGCCATATTCGGTTAAGCCTCACGGCAAGTAGTCACCGACTTTTACATAAATGCATTTTTTGTGGAAGAGTGTGCAAGTAAATGCATGTTTTTTGTGGAAGAGTGTGTGAGTGTGAAATTGTTGGATACTTACATTATAACTGAATCAATTCAGTTCTAAATGTGAGTAATGATATTTTCATATCTTAAAATCAGGTTTATTACAATATGATCAATAATGACATCAGTTACACACAGATTTGTTTAACATTAGGCTTTACGAACTCTGTACACACAGTTGGTTGAACAATACTTACGTTTCTTTTAGACATGTTTTAATTGGAGAATTATTTCTAAAGCACAGTTGGTTGAACAATACTTAGTTTCTTTTAGACATTTTAATTTGCACATACGTACTTATGTAGTATTTGCATGAATGAATACAAAGGGCAGTTATGTAGTAAAGATATGTACAGGCATATTCTTGTATTTATATGTTATATCAATGACAAACAGAACTACGAACTGGCATACGAGTACATTGCGTCTATAAGGGTATTCAATCCACAATGGTGTGAAAGTTGGTTTTTCATGTAGGTTTTGACTAGTATTACATTTGACATAGGGTTGAATCATGCTTTTTTTGTTTTCACATTCACTGCCTTGTGTGCTGGTTCATTTTACATTCTACTGAGCACTGTGTTGTCAGTGTTCCCAGAACTTTTACTGTCTTCTTTCCTATCTCTAATTTTTGGATATTTACCTACTTTTCACATGTTTAGTAAAATTATGTCAAAAACTGGAAGTACTGCTTTTGAAAGATCACATTGCTTCCCCATAATTAAGGTATCAGAAAGAAAAGAAAAAAAAAAATACTTGAATGGAAATGAGAGCTTTTGAACTTGATAGGGCATAATTTCAAATCTCAGACCCCCACCCAAAAGAAGAAACACTTGTTTAGACCCTGATTCTAACTGAGTCATTGTAGAACATTAATGCATATCAATATTTCTAAAATATTAAATTTTCCTGTTTGGAATGTTTTAGAAATGACTTCAGTGACTAAACCTGTTCTTTCATTGTTGTGTTGCCACAAGGAAACCATTTTGGAGCACAAATTTTTTTTTTTGAAAACTATTAAATAGTTGTATTTATAATATCTTGGCAATACCTGAAGATACTGAAACAATTTTTATTGATGTGCAAATCAGGTGTTTAGTGACAAAGGAAAAGAACACGGCAGAATCTTTAAATTTCAAAAAAAAAAAACAATTTCATCACATCATTTTGTACCAATTTCAGCACTATCATCTTAAAACATGAAATACATGCTTTGCATATTGAACATTTTGAATAGACCTTTAAAATAGGAATTACAAAATGTGTAAAAAAAAATTCATATTTTTTAACTTAAAAAAAAGTGGCTTCTGATTTATCTTAAAATATAAATTGTCCTGGGCATCCATGTTTTACTACCTGGGTAGGTAAATAATTTATGTATATACCCAGCTGCGCATGTAACATTTCGGATATTTTCCAAGCCCTGCTTAAAGTGACACAGGTGAAAGATTTCACTCGCAGAAATTTAGAATGAAATCAATTCTTTTTTACATTTAACTTTAATTACTACATTTGCAAAGCAAAGAAACTGTTCATGATATATTTTCACTGTCATTTTCTTGGCCAGCATTTACCAGATTCAGTAAAAAAAGAATAACCGTCGAAACTCGTTATAATGAAATTCAAGGGGGACAAAAAAAAAATTGTAGCAACGTATTGTTCTTAAAACATTACAAATTTTTCATTAAAAAGTTAGTATGTACTACAGAAATTTTCATTACGCATAAGATTGCAATGCTGTAAAAGTGAAATAGTGCCCACAGAGACAAGCAAAGGTAATTTTTTTTTGTAATGGGAAGTTTTTTGCTAAAGTAGTAATAATGAAATATATAAGCTTTAATTAATATGTATGTATGAAATTATGTACTGTATATATTTTTACTTATACATATCAGGGTTTTGAAAAATACCATGCCTGAGTCGTGTGAATCATTGACCTGGGCAGGTAAATAAATAATCTAGTTGCCCTAGGTGCCAGACTGGGCAATTAAATCTAAAAATGAAGTTCAGAATATAATTTTCTACTACAAGAAAAAAGACAGTCATCGCATGTCATGTTGCTTTTCACTGCTAATCACTGGAAGTTGTATTATTGTTACGCAGTGCCAAGGACAGAAGAATATCACCTTCTTTAATTATTATGCTTTAGGTCCATAAATTGGAAGCATATGTAATTTTGCTCCAAATGTTTAAAGTCAGCGACTGAATGCATACCTCTGATGGAACTAGCCTCTTGTGTTTATTGACAAAGGGTTAAAACTTCATATTTTTCATATTTTAATGTATTTCATATTTTTTCAGATATTTCATATTTTAAACGTGTTTTAAAGATTTTTATTGTAATATGGACCTGTGAGTCTGACACTGTGAAGAGAAGCTGCGATAGGAATAATGCATCGCTCCAGTGAAGATGTGAAGCTTTGGTCCGTTAAAAGGAAGGTTTGTTGCTGTGTGGAAATGACGGGTACAAGAGAAAGAGGACTTACGTTATTGGCAGAAGAGCAATAAATGTTGTAGTGATACGCTACAGAAAATAGGTCCACAGCAGCCACCCTTTCTTTTGTTGTATCCTGTACGTTGTTGGCAGGAAAAACCGGATAAAACCTTTTCGATTTGCAAAAGATACATACGAGTAAGATAGAAACTCGCGTGCGAACAAGCTATTAACAGAAGAACCAAAAGTGCAGAGACACAGCAAATCTGTTCAAACCAAAACCGAAATTTATAGTTCCCCAGTTTTCTGTACAACATAGAAAAGCATATTAGTACTTTCGGTAAATGTGTACTTCAGCGTCCTAAACTATTTCGTTGGAAAAATTTAACTGTGGGTGAAAAGTTCGATGCACACATTTTTTAAGCATGCAAAATAATAGGGAAAGGTGAAAAATTATATTTTTAAATAAAAAGGAAATAATTTTTCTGAAGTATTAACCTGCGAGTACGATGGTTTGTAGCAGGTGGTGTGGGAGGCTGAAGCGATGCTAACGGCCACCAAGTGAAGGTGCTGTGCGACGGAGCGAAGTACGAGTTGGTAGCAAATGCGTGGAAGAATACGACAGCAGTAGGGTATATTTTTCGGAAGAGTATCGTGTAATTGTGCGCAGAAGTAGTTCAAACCTGTTTTATTCATTTTTGAGAAAGATATGTGCAGAATGGCGTTATTAGTGGTTTCACAGTGTCTCATAATGGAAAGAAATTAAGGAATGTAAAATAATTTATGTACGACAGAAGTTTTGAGGAAGACGTTTTGGTTCCGGTTGAACCCAAAGTTTTAGTTTTGGTTTGGAAGATGTGCACAGGTAGGTGATTTCTTCAAGCACTTCATTTGCAGTTCTGCTGTTATTCAGTACATCGTAGCTCACATTTTTTCCCTCGTGACATGGATATTTTTCAAAATAAGCAATTTTCTTCAATTCATATATCGCACTATGGCAGGAGACAGCTTCTTGTATTGTGGCGGATAATGAAATTTTAAGCCCTGACGAAATCCGAAATGACTGACGATTTTGTACTTCCGCTTTCTCAAAATTACCCTTAAAAAAAACAAAAACTTACAATGCTGCACAAATTCAACCTCTTTCTTTCTGCATATGCCTACAAGACTTTTCGATGACTACGTACTGCTAAACCGCTTCCTTCTTAATTCTTCCGCCCGTTACTTGCCCTTCTCAACGAAGCTTCCATTCACCGGACTCCACCTTGATGCCGTTGCCGCTCTCTCGTCCTATGCCTATACCGCACGTACTCTTCCAAACCATCGCACTCTCAGGTAAATACTTTGGAAAACTTATTTCCTTTTATCTAAAAATACTATATTTTTGCACCTTTTCGCATTATTTTGCATGCTTAAAATATTGTATGTCACACTTTTCCCACACAGTTACATTTTTCCGACGAAATAATTTAGACGCTAAAGTACACATTTACCAAACTTTCTATTTCGGATCAGGGAATCATATGCGAAAGAATGAAAAATTTCACGTCTGCTTTAAAAACAATTACGAAACATGAACAAACTATATTGTGTAGCATATGAGTATAAAATGGTTCGCTCTCCTGGCAAGAAGGTACTTGCTTGGACTTGTAGTCATCCGCACGTGAATTGCACGGCGAAGCGAATCTTCCTTTCAACAAAGCAAATCTTCACATCGTTGCCGTAGTGATGTGTTAGGCCTACCACAGCGTCGCACTCGCAAGTCAATATTACAAGTTTCCGACAAAATAATTTAGGACGCTAATCTACACATTTACCGAATAATCTGCCAATGATGAAGATTGGAGTGCCATTTCAGGTGGATTCAGTAGTTTTAAAGAGTTTGTAGAAATCAATGAAAATGCATTATTGGGGAATTGAGGGATATTCAAGAAATAGCCAATGAAATTCAGGATGATGATGAAGAGACATAACAAAGAATTAACAAAAGATCCCCAGACTGTCACGAAAGCAGTGTAGAAGCTTTGGAAACACTGTCACTACATACAACTCACCGATACATCTAATTGCCACACATTCCTGTTTAAACAAACTTGAAAAAGCTGTTTTCAATGAGAGGCAACAGCAGAAACAGTTTTCAATTTTACATAACTTTAAAAAGCCATAAATATAAACAAGGTATGTAATTAAAATTTTGAGATCAAGTAATTTACATTTTTGAGTAATCTAAGCTTTAAAGTGTTAAATTTAACTAAGTAAATTCAATCATTGATATTTTTCTTATTTTGCATGTTATTCTCATGTTAATTACTTTTTAAACTTAATTTTGGCTGGAATTACACTAACTTTTACTTATGCTGCGCTCTTATTTATGCGTGCTTTGGTTTGCGCTGACATATATGTGAAATATTACTGTATACATGTGATGATGAGGTGATTATAGATATAATTAAAAAATATATATTTTTTGGCTCTTCTGGTTTCCAATTAAATTTATGTAATTTATGTGTTGAGTGGTAAAAAAGCTGTTTTCAATGAGAGGCATATGGGGTTTGTATATATGCAGATTTCCATTGTTTGCTTCTTCCTGCTGAAAACTAAGCTAGGGATGCCTATGAGTTAACTGAATATACCATAGTCACAAAATGATTGATAATTATATACTAAGGAATGTGAGTGAAATGGTATTCCTAAAAGCAATCAAAACCATGTAGCAGTCAGGGAGAATCACAAATGTGTTTCCTGAACGAAAATGTGACATTTCATCACATGAAACTTTTTTCCCGCCTCTAAATTGAGGCCACTGGTTCTAGGGAAGGAGAAAGCCAAAGCTGTTATGTTATGTAAAAAACAGGTTTCTTTTTTAAAGGTTTTAACGGCTAATGTGAGGAACTAAAAGGGATATAAGCAGTCCCCGTCCCTAATTTAAGAGTCACTGGTTCCAGGAAGAAAAACGCCAGTGCTGTAAGACAAACACAACATCCATGCCATACCGGGATTCAAACCCGGACCCACTTGGACAGACAATCATAAGATGGTGCTTAGACCACTGCACCACCAGGGTGGCAAAACTAATGCCTCATATGGGACTCAAACCATATGTTAAATTCTGACTGCTAGCCAAAAACCTTGATGTACAACCAACTCTGATACCAGAACGGCTTGAACACCCTCTAGACCAATAGTTCTCAAAGTGGGTTTCACTAAAATAATAGGGGGGGCATATGCGGATTTGTTAGCAACCATACCGAGTCACATAGTGAACCAATTTTCAAAACAAAATTAATCTGAATTTATGGCTAGTGCTGGTAGGATGTGTGGTGAAGTTTAGCATATTTAGCTGAAATTTCTGAAAAATGAACTAGTGGAACTTCTCATTACAGGGTGAAAACAATCTGTTCAATGTTGAAAAAACAAAACACAAGCAATGACCAAAAAACTTTATGAGAAAACCAAATTACAGGGAACAGCTCTGACCAATTTTCATAACTGAATTCATTATCATCAGAAAATGAGCAAACAATTGGAAACTTGATGTTAAACAGCTAATAATCGTCCATCTCTGCACTCTCCAAACATTTACAAGGCAGTATTTCCCATTCCCACTGAATGAACTAGTTACTCATTCACATACAATGCAGAAATGTATAGCCGCCCCGGTGGCGCAGTGGTCTAAGCGATGGCCTCTGATCATTCGTCCGAACGGGGTCCGGGTTCGAATCCCGGTGAGGCATGGATGTTGTGTTTGTCTTTCGGCACTGGCTCTCTCCCTTCCCTGGAACCAGTGACCCTAAATTAGGGACGGGCGACTGCTTATAGCCCATTGAGTTGCTCACGGTGGTCGTTAAACCTCCAATCAAAAAAAAAAATGTATAATCTTCTATTGCCAAATAAAAAACTTTTGAGACATCTTTTAACTCTGGTTGGTTTGAAAAGCATTTGTTCTTTGAAATCACTGACTAGTTTTTTTTTTTTTTTCATTGGAGGTTTAACGACCACCGTGGCTAACTCAATGGGCTATAAGCAGTCGCCCGTCCCTAATTTAGGGTCACTGGTTCCAGGGAAGGGAGAGAATGCCGTAAGACAAACACAGCATCCATGTCGGACCGGGATTCGAACCTGGACCCCTTACGAACGAATGATCAGGGGCCAGCGCCTTAGACCACTGCGCCACCGGGGCGGCGACTAGTTTTGGATTCCAATGGAAAAAGAATTTCCAACATTGTCGAGCACTGCCTTAAGTGCCGCCCCGGTGGCGCAGTGGTCTAAGGCGTTGGCCTCTGATCATTCGTCCGTAAGGGGTCCGGGTTCGAATCCCGGTCAGGCATGGATGTTGTGTTTGTCTTACGGCACTGGTTCTCTCCCTTCCCTGGAACCAGTGACCCTAAATTAGGGACGGGCGACTGCTTATAGCCCATTGAGTTGCTCACGGTGGTCGTTAAACCTCCAATCAAAAAAAAAAAAAAAACTGCCTTAAGTATTTGTTGCCTTTTACAACTACATATTTATGTGAAACTAGTGTTTTATCCTTAACCACCATAAAAACTAAATATTGAAATAAGCTGGATGTTGAAGATAACTTGTTTGTACATAAGCAAGAAAACTCAAAATATTGATGAACTTTGCAAGAGTAAATGAGCTCATACATCTTACTGATACTAAACAAATGACTTGACCAGTTTTATTTGATTTTTTTTAGCCATTTGTGCAATTTCTGTGACATCAGTATATGTAATTTTAGCAAATATACCTGTGTATTTGTATTTTTTATATATTTTATACCCACATAAACACACTGGAATAAACTTTTCATTAAAGAATATGCCTGTACATATCTGTACTCCATAGCTAATCTTTGTATTCATTGGTGCAAATATAATACTTCACAAGTTCTTAAGTACATGAGCAAATGAAAAGGAGTCTTAAAAAACCCCAAAGTATTGTTCAGCCAGTTTGTGCTTTAGAAATAATTCTGTCTAAATTCAGGAGTTGAACACTATGCCGTAAAAAAAAAAAAAAGCACAAAACGATAAGACAATATTTATGCGTGTTATATTGCAAAATGGAATTCATTTCAGACTACAAACATACGAAGAATGCTGCCCTACGTAATTCCCAA
The DNA here is from genome assembly GCA_039090855.1 of Macrothele yani. Taxonomy (NCBI): domain Eukaryota; kingdom Metazoa; phylum Arthropoda; class Arachnida; order Araneae; family Macrothelidae; genus Macrothele; species Macrothele yani. The sequence goes on along the minus strand of CM077025.1, from coordinate 76,092,795 downwards.
ATCAGCATGTACAGATCGAATTTATTCGACATCCTAGTCAACGCTAGGTATATACCTGGCGATAAAGACTTGCACAGAAAGTAAAGCACTGTATCATATTGATGGTAAAACATATATGGATGTGAGAGTTATGCCCCTACCCCAGTCAAATGAAATCTTAGCTACTACATAGATTTTCCTGTGTGACAATGCTTCAGCCACCCTCGTTTGGTGGTGAAACTTTTAAAATTATATATATATATATATATATATATACGTACACAGTTCGTGAGCTTAATATCAAACAAAAATGTGTGTAATTGATTTCGTTACTTTTACATATCATAATAAACTTAATTTTTAAAAAATGTCTACTCACATGTTTACATGGCGTCTTTCCTGCACATGTTCGTGGCTTCGTGTTCGTCAGTTAGGGATGGGCGATATTTATCAATATCTCGAAATATCGATATTTTTGTCCGATATTTCGATATATAGTATTGATATCCAAGTTACGATATATCAGAAAATCACTATATCGGTGCGATATTCAATGTATCAGCCCATGGCTGATGTGATTTAATTTGTGGAATGAAATCTGTGTTCTTTCCTCTGGCATGTCACGAAAATTATGTTGCTTGAGGACTATCAAACTGCGATCTCATTATCGAGATTCACATGATATTATGTCACCTTCCGATTTCTAGAACTTTACAAGGAAAAATATCTGCTGTGTTGAAAACCTCGATGGTTGAAAGTTTTAACTATTAGTTGACAGTAGGCACCCAGAAAACAAATTTAACGAACGGTTGATAGCAGATTGTTCTTTTGCCTATGAGTATTATGTTTGAAGTAAACTGGCACTTTGACCAAAATTAAATACATACCAATGACACACAATTTGAAGTGAAGCATTTTTTTTTGTTTTTTTTGTTAGTGATAAAGTATGTAGATCTTAACAGCTGGGTAAGGAAATGCAAAACAGCTTTTCGAGAGTTTTCTTGATGTCTTACAAGTTATGTAGTATAAAGTTTGTTGTAATTCAGGCTATGTATATATCAGACGTAATTTTTTTTATCATCCTTTGACAATTATCTTGTTAATACATAGTGAAACTTCCTGAAGTAATTATATAATCTGGTAAAAATATGAGCATAACAACTTTCGTCTTGATCTGCTGATTTTCCCACACTTACAGCATGTTATTTCCTCTGATTGTCCATTCGTTTTTTTTTGTTATCTAGGAGAGACAGGCTTTCATACATTAATTAGTAAATATATACTTGATGAATTTGGATTACGATATTTTTTATGTTTTTATTTTTATAATCATATTTTAATGGAGGACTAATAATCGTTAGCATTTTTTTAAATATCTTTCTGGAAAAATAATTGCTTTCTATGAAAAGGCCATCACAAATTATTCGTACTCTAATTACTGTTTTTAACAAAAATGTCACTTGTAAACATATTATAAGCACTTTAATTTTTTTGCTCATGCCATGGGAACTATTTTTGCTTACACCATAGAAGTAATTATATCTGTATACTCCATTAACATTGTGTTCTGTCTTAAACGATAAAAAAAATAGCAAACATTGTTCACACCTTCTGAAAAATATAAATGTATACAAAATGCTCTAAAAATTACAATAACAAAGTTTTTTAAAGATTTTTTTCCATAACATTTCCTTGCAAGCTAATATAATGTTAACTTTGACATTTGCATCCCAACAAAAATAGTTATTCTTTCTATAATTCAGTTATTCCCACGTTAATTGATGGTTAAGATTCCAGTCTGCTGGGATTAATAAGTACTTTTGTTTTTTTGTCATTTATGCCATACTGAAGCTTCAACTTACCTTTTCTCGAAATGTTGGAAATACATATTTCTCGTAATCTCACATTGATGAAAAACTCATGAAAACATTCCTTTGCAACTGGGATTTTTGGAAACTTCTTAGCAGAAACCATATCCCTGCTCGTCGAGCAATGCCCACACATGAAACAAGAAAATCACCTTTTGGGTTTTGGAAAGTATATTCAGCATTTCTGCAGATTACAAGCTCACTTCTGTTGCATGATTTTTTTATTTATTTTTGCATCAAAACTTTCTGCTATATATTTTTTTTTATTTTAGGATCTGAAAAACAATATTTTATGTGTTTTTCATATCACTAAAAATACAGCTTGAGAGCTGCAATCTTGCATAAAGATAGTTTTAAGCTATAAAATGTAATAATAAAGGACAAATAAAATTGCTCCCTTTTAGCAGGAGAAAGCAGCTCTTGAAAAAAAAAAATTCAGCTGATGTTTCTAAGAAATTATCTGAGAAAACTGGTAGGATATTTATTCCCACATTCACTGCCAAGCTTGTGTATTATAATTAGTTATTACTTATTACCAAAACAATTTTTTAAGGTAAAGAATATTTTTATGTCTTAAGAGACACATATGGTTGAGTCGTCATTAGACTATGTAAATGCTATCTGTGGAGAGTAGTTACTCAATTATGTTTGCTCATGCTGAGGAAACAATCCTGTTGGCAGAGAGCAAAAGTGAGTTGCAGCGTATGTTGTCCCACATGTATGAAGTTTGTATGAATTTCAAACTTAGTATATGAAAGGAAAAACCCAAAGTTATGTTTTTGACAGATGAATTGTTAGTATTAAATCAAACAGATCAGTCTAAATGGCAAAGAGATTGACCAGGTAAATCAATTTACATATTTAGGAAGCATGTTTGACAGAGGAAACAAATTAGGTGGTGAAATTAGTAGGCTAGTAAATTCATCTTTGAAAGTCACAGCTGCTTCAGGAGGATTTTGAATAAATGATGAATGATGGTTCTCAAAAAAGTCCCTAATAGTTGTGTGTGAAAAAGTACAGTAATTGTTCCTACTCTGATGTGCAGCAGTGAAGGTGGAGTACTGCAGATGAAACATAGGAGTGATTTGTGAGCTGTAGAGATGTGTTACTTATGGGGGTGGGGGCAAGATATGTTTTGATCATGTGAGGAATGAAGATGTTTTGTAGATGAGTAGTGTGAAGCAAAATATTGTTTGTAAGGTGGGGACAAATATTCTTTGGTGGTTTGGAGAATGAGTGGTGAGATGATTACTAGGAGAATTTATTCTGCACAAGTGACAGGAAGAAAATGTAGAAGATCAAGGGAGGACCAGATTCAGGAATTCCTGCATGAGAAAAAGAGAATAAATGTGAAGTACAAATGGTCTTGTGTGTGATGGATGTCAGTGAAGCTCAAGTTGTGAGCTGAGATCACTGTAAATGCAGATGTTTGATACATCAAGAGTAAATAAAATGTATTGCCATCAGTTTTAAACTTGAATCCAGCAGATAAGCTCTCATCAAGAAACTAACCTATGATCTTAGAGAACAGCTTAGTGATATATATGCATGTAAAGAGAAAATCCCTCATCTACAGCAAGTTGAATATAACTAGAGGTGAGAAATCAGTACTTATTTTTGTGTTGTTTTGGTGTTAATAAGTGAAACATTAAATGTTATATCCCATTTGAGTTCAAAACTGTAAAAAAAAATTTAAAATCTGCTGACTTCCTTAATTTTAAGGATGGACTCCACCAATGCGCATTTAAAATGTAAAAAAAAAAAAAAAAAATGATATGATATCGAAGATAGCTCCTCAGGCGTTTTAGACTTGATAAAGAATACTTCAGATATTTATTGTGTACAAGTTTTTAATGGAGATGAGAAATCCAAAGAAATGGACTGAGAACTGGAAAAAAATGCGTGAAGTGGTGTGTGTGTGTGTGTGTGTGTGTGTGTGTGTGTGTGTGTGTGTGTGTGTGATCTCCATGAGCATCTAAAGTTGTTCCCGAATGTGTAGAAGCTCGATTCACCATAAGCAGACACATGTCCCGAATTTAGGGCGAGTGGTTCCAGGAAAGACAAGACAGGAACAACTTCTTTATGTATTTTACCACTTGGTAGGCACATTTTCCATGATTATTTAGATACTGAATAGTTTCCATGACATTTAATGAACATTTCATGACTGAATAGATTTTATTCATGACATTTAATAAATAGATTTCTTGACTGAATAGATTTCATGACATTTAATTGCTAAAACCTGGAAAGAGCGACATCTTTGTTTATTCACTGACGCCACATATTTGGAGGATTTTCACATTTAATGAACAGTGCTTCTTATTTTGAAAATTTGACTGTTTTCTAGCAGTTTCTGAGGAAGAAGTAATCTTTTTGTATGAGAATTTTCCTGATATTGATGCTGAATCAGTTGTAGCAGGTATAAAATCACATACAATTTTTGCAAACTTGAACAAATGTAAAACCGATGGGTGCAATGCAAGGTATTCATATAATCTTTAATGGTAGTCTAAGAACTCCCTTCCTACAGCTAGTGTCAAACATTTGGCACAATGTATTGCCTTTTAATCAAACCAAGAACCCATATTTATGAGTACAAATACAATTTTTACATTGCACATTTATTAGATTTTAGCAGCAAAAGAATTTTGAAAAAAGTAACTTTGTATACTGTAAAGAAACACTAGAGAAATCAAATGAGGAAGAGCACTGCACATTAAAACTTTTCTGGACAACAGAATTTTGTTAATGCCATTCCGTTTAAGAATAACAGTTTTCACAAAAAAAAAAAAAAAAAAAAAAATATGTTCACAGTTATTATCAAGAGAGAAATAGACATAATGGCAAAATGGATAACACTGGGCAAATTAGGCCGAAACCTGTTAACAAGGTTTGTTGTATTTTCAGTTTTTTGTTTTTTTTTGTTTTTTTTTTTACAAAAAAAAAAATATATATGTATCTACAGTGTATATGCACACTAACTTTGAAATAATATATTTTCATGTATGTGTGCAAACTTCTTCAAAATTGCATTAAAAAGCTCTAGCCATTTACCTCTCAACAATATTATGACTTTGCAGAACATTCTGCATTAGAAATTACAATTATATGCTGTGATTACAGGCTAAGGGGGTAATGTTTCAGACAGAAGTAACCCAGTGATTTTGTTTTAGGCATTTTACTCCGCTTTTGTACTTAAATAAACATTTCGAATAATGGAAAAACCTTAACATGTGTAGAATAATCAAATCAATGAGACTTATTTACCCAATTGCCTGTGGTTTACTGGTCTTCTATGTAGCAAAATATTTCTGCCACAAATTCCATTTCAAGTGTGTTTTTTTATTCATGTATATTCTTTAAAAAGATGTTGAGTGTGCTTAACAGGAAAGTTGACATCTAATTTGTTTACTTTCAAATGATAACCAAAACCTTCAAATATTGTTGGTGACAGTTGATACTATCCACAGCCACAGCCCCCCCCCATTAGTGGAAGGGGAGTGCAGATGTTATATAAACACAAAAGTGCACAACACTTTTATGATTGCTTTTTGACTAATTTTGTCTCGCTGTATCAACAATCTTGCATAGGTAGCAATGTTAAGTACAGAGAATCATGATAACATGTTTTGGTAAAAAAAAACAGTTTCCGCATTTATGTTCTGTAAATTTATGTGACAACTTCCTGCCCTTTGGCCACTTTCATCCCATCTGTGCTCTGCCCCTTCATTAAGAAATGCAACAAGGGGCATATATAGATTTTTTCTGAGGGCGTGCCGTGCCAATGAAATGAAAAAAAATTAAATCCACCAGGACAAAATAAAAGAATGAGAATAGAAAAAAAAAAAAAATTAACGTAAATTAATGAATTTTTTTATTAAATTAAGCATTTTTGTTTCCAATGTAAGGCACATTTTAACAATAAATAAAACACATTTAAACACTTGGGGGGGGGGCATAAATATATGCCACCTTACATTACATAAATGTATAAAATATATAATATAAATACGCCCTTACATTACCATGGCTACGATGTAAACAACCCTGATGTTGGCTTTCCAGCTCAGCATACAAGATATATTTTTAGCGAATTTTTATGAATTATAAAAACGTAAAATGTTAATTCCGCTGTCGAAAATATTTATTTACGTAACAAAACAACGTAAAAGGGCGAAATAAAAGCACTAAGTTTTTAACGAGTTTTAAAGTCGTAAAACCCATGGCGTCGGTCTTGTAAAAAAACGTTAAATATCAATTCCGCTATCGGAAATAATTATTTACACAACAAAACGACTGAAATGGCAAAATAAACGCACTACGTTTATTTCCAAGTACAGCGACCGTCTTGTAAAAGGTACGAAGTTAGTAATATACATTACTTTTCTGAGATATCACTATTTTAATGGTATTAACAAAACTTGATTGCAGCTATATTTTCAAGCTGCAGGATAATTTAGTACTGGCTGAGATTTGTGCGAACAAGCCAACAGCCAATTAGTCCCAAGTTCCCAATAGCCAATACTTAACACAACATTGGATCGGATTCAGTAATAACCCAAATGCAGTATGCAGTGAATAAACCGAAATATCAGTCTTATTGAGATCAGAAGTATTGAAAAATATCGAAAAATCAATCCGATATATTGATCTTTAAATACAGATATTTTCGATTCAATATATCGGTCTCAGAAATATTTAAAGATATCATACTTTTGAAAATATCGTCCATCCCTTCGTCTTGGTAAAAAAACGAGCAGCCACCGTAAAATCACGTGACGACTCGCTGACCAATAGCAGAAAGCGACGCATGCCGCATTCCTTTTCTGTCATTATCGTTCATTGGCTAGCCCGTGCCTCTCTAGCAACGCCCGTAAAATTACGGTTTGGAACAGTTGTCCTACATATCCATGCCCGTTAAAATACGGGCATCGCCTTGAAACTGCAGAAACGAGCGTTGATCGTAAAAATACACGGGCAACAAGACTTTTTTTGCAGGAATTTTTAACAGTGCAGACGTGTCCTTTTTAGTGTTCTTTTTTCACTTTCCGCCAGTGTATATTTCTGATATGGGATGTAAGGTCAGGTGATGCGTAACATCACAGCCTCTCCTTGACAAATGTCAACTCCGCCTTCTCGTGGTACATCCTGTTCCCACTAAAGGGGCTCTGACGACCGCCAATAGCGGTATAACTGTACCATCGGGATTAGAGGAAATGCTATCGCACACTCACCAACCCGCTTGGCCAGCGTGGTGAGTTATGGCCAAACCCCCCAAAATGTCTCCACAACTTAAATCTTGGCCCTCAGTCTCCGGCAGCTGGAATGTACCTGGCCAAGGCAGCGGCCAGTGCGACATGAAGGCAGAGGGTGCTAAGAATCCCCGGAGGACCGGACTAGGCTGCCATCTGATGCTGACCTTGGCTACGTACAACGGACGCTCCCTATCTTCTGATTGAAGGCTTCTTGAATTGGAAGAGGAACTACAAAGGATCAAGTGGGACATCGTCGGGCTAAGTGAGGTAAGGAGAAAAGGAGAAGATCTCATCGAACTGAAAAGTGGACATCTCTTCTACTATCGTGGGACAGATACTGGCAGAACTAGTGGTGTTGGATTTATAATAAACAAGAAACTGAAGGATAAAGTTGTAGAAGTTGAAAGTTCCTCTGACAGAGCTGCACGACTCGCTATCCAACTCTGAAGAAGATACCAGGCTCAGATTATTCAAACTTATGCACCCACCACAAGTCATGCTGAAGAAGAAATTGAAGAATTTTATGAGGAAATTCGTCATCTAAATAATAAAGGTAAGCAGCACTTGAAGATAATTATGGGAGATTTCAATGCAAAAATAGGGCAACGGCAACAGAATGAAACTTCAGTAGGTAAATTCGGTCACGGCAACAGAAACCAGCGTGGAAATACTCTCGTAGAGTTTGCAGAGGCAGAAGGGTTTTTCATCTTGAACTCCTTTTTCAAGAAAAAGCCACACAGGAAATGGACATGGAGACATCCAAATGGGACGACAAGTGAAATTGATTTTATTATGTGTAACAAAAAATTCGTCATAGAAGACTGCAGTGTGCTAAACAAGTTCAACACAGGCAGTGACCATAGATTGGTGAGATGTAAGATGCACCTCAACACTAAATTCGAACGTAGCAAGCTCATAAGACAAACAAAATGTATTGACATAACCAACCTTAAAAAACACCATAATACCTTCAAATTGGAACTGAAGAACAGATTCTCTGCTTTAGAAGGCCTAACATCGGAAGAAGTGGATATTTCTGAAGTTAACAGAAAAGTAACCAAAGCTCTTATGGAAACAGCAACAAAATTAGCTGGGTCTAAGAACAAATTGCATGTGAACAAATTATCAGGAAAAACCAAAATGTTGATGCAAAAAAGAAGAGTGATGAGGACAACTAAAGAAGATGTGACTTCCAAAGTGGAATATATAGAGCTATGCAAGACAGTAAGAAAAAGTATCACTGAAGACGTAAGGAAATTCAACTGTGAACTAGTAAGGAAAGCAATTGAAAACAACCAAAGCCTAAAGATAGCAAAGGGACATCTCAGTAAGGGGAAAAAACAGATTATGGCACTGAGAAAAGAAGATGGTTCTGCAACAAGAAATAGAGGCGAAATTTTGACAAGAGTGAAAGATTTCTACTCCAAATTATATGAAAGGGATGATACATGTACTCCAGACATCATGTAAGATACCAGTACCAGAGTTCTTCCAGTCCTTCCAGCAGAAGTTGCACATGCAATCAAGAACATGAAGCGGGGAAAAGCTCCAGGAGAAGATGGAATTACTGTAGACATCATACAAGAAGCAAGTGGAGAAATCGAAACAGTACTCGCCCAAATTTTCACTCGATGCCTTTAATGAAGGAAAGATTCCTGAGGATTGGAACAACACTACAATGATCTTGCTACATAAAAAAGGTGACATTGAGGATCTCAGGAACTACAGACCTATCAGCCTCCTATCAGTGGTTTATAAAATCTTCACTAAAGTTCTTTCACACCGCTTGAAGGTGACACTGGACATGGCTCAACCGAGAGAACAAGCTGGATTCAGGAGTGGCTACAGCACAATAGATCATATCCACGTACTGAGAGAACTAATTGAAAGAGCGAGGGAATATGAGCTTCCATTGTGCATGGCTTTTATCGATTATGAAAAAGCCTTTAATTCGGTGAAACCATCAGCAGTTGCAATGGCTCTGAAATCCTGCGGTATTGAAAATGCATACATTAATATTATTAATAACATATATGAAAATGCTAGTGCAAAGATTCGGCTGTTTGAAAATACAACACACATAAAAATTGGAAAAGGAGTGAGACAAGGTGACACCATATCTCCGAAGCTCTTTAATGCTACATTGGAAAATGTCTTTCAATCACTGAACTGGGAAAACAAAGGGATAAAGATTAATGGAGATTATCTAACCCACCTTCGTTTTGCTGATGACATAGTCATTTTTGCAACTATCCCATCAGAGCTACAGAGTATGATCCAGGAACTTGCTGACAAGAGTAAAGCAGTGGGATTAAAAATGAACTTTCAGAAGACAAAAGTGATGTACAATGCTTTTACAAGAAATGAAGATTTATCGATTGATGGAGAAAAGCTGGAGATAACAGACACATACGTTTATCTTGGACAGCAGATATCAAGTGAGGGTCACATTGGTGAAGAAATTAATCGGCGTACAAAGCTTGCCTGGAGAGCTTTTGGAAGAAACAGCATAATTTTCAAGAGCAATATGCCATTATGTCTTAAAAGAAAAATGTTTGATCAATGCATCCTTCCAGTGCTTACGTATGGTACAGAGACGTGGACCTTAGCTAAAAGAGACATACAAAGGCTGCAGACAACTCAATGAAGCATGGAGAGGTGCATTCTTGGTGTAACCAGGAGAGATAAGAACAGAAACTCGTGGATCCGAAAAATGACAAGAGTGGAAGACATCATGATCAGAGTTAAATCCCTGAAATGGCAATGGGCTGGACATACTGCCAGAAGAACAGACCATCGATGGACAGCCGAAATTTTAGATTGGATTCCAAGGGACAGGAAAAGACCCAGAAGAAGACCACATGGAAGATGGGTGGATGAAATTCGAAAGTATGCGGGAGTGACATGGAGGAGACTGGCACAAGACAGACCGTTGTGGAGGAAACTTGGGGAGACCTTCGTCCAGCAGTGGATTGATACTGGTTGACAATGATGATGATGATGATGATGATATTTCTGATAAAGAATCATTTTTTTTTTATTCGAGGTTTAACGACCACCATGAGCAACTCAATGGGCTATAAGCAGTCGCCCGTCCCTAATTTAGGGTCACTGGTTCCAAGGAAGGGAGAGAACCAGTGCCGTAAGACAAACACAACATCCATGCCTGACCGGAACTCGAACCCGGACCCCTTACGGACGAATGATCAGAGGCCATCGCTTTGACCAGTGCGCCACCGGGCGGCCTGATAAAGATGACAAACTTCGGTTTAAATAATTCTGAGACGAGAAGTCAAGTCTCATCAAAGACTAAAACAATGTGTTTATTCTGCTTATACGCTATGCAATCACAATTGCTTTCATGTGTCAGGAAAAATATAACAGCTGCATTTGCACGATACATCATGAATACAAACTTACATAAACAATTTGGCTGTTGTCACAGCCAATGATAGAGATCTATCTCGGCTGTGGGCTGTTGTATAAATGGAATGCACAGATATGTTTTTTACTTACAGAAGTGTTAATTTCCTTGTTTCTTACTCAGTTTTTTGTAACTTTTCCAAAATGTGTGTGTGTACGCGCATCTTTTTTTTTTTGGGGGGGGGCAAAAATTGCGACTTTTTTTTCTGTTTACAAAAAGTGTCATTGCTTGCATAACATGCAAGCAAAATGATCAAATGTAGTAGCTAAATTCTACCTGAATACCATATAAACAAGAATGCGTAAGTAAAACTTCGGCAGTTGTACATTAGAAAAATCAACAATATTATTTATTCACGTGCTGATGGCTGTCGAAAGTTCATTTCTCAAGCATCATTTTTCAAAAGTCATTTTTTTGCTTATGCATATTATGTTAAAGTTTGTATGCATCTACATTTGTTTCAATATTGTAATTAATACAAATACAAATTTTGGAGGGGTAAATAGAACTCCTGCTTTGAGTTGTGATTGCAAGCCCAACAAACCAGCTACATTCAGTTCACTTTCAATATCATAATCACAACTCAAAGCGAGATGTACCTAATAAATAAAAACAAAATTCTAGCCACACATATCATTATAAATAACATAGTTTTTTGCTCTTGTGGGCAGTGTTTGTGGTCAATAAACTGCATCACTCAAAATGCATAGTGAAATCACTCATTTGCATCCTTCCACAACCATAACATTCTGTTAAGCAGAGAATACTTATTCTTTTTTCACTCTTTTTTGCTTATGTCAAAAACTTTCGTTTTTGTTTTTTACTCATTTTCATGAAAGTGCAAGAACTCACAAGTTTAAACTGCAGAAAAATGTGCTTTTGCAAATGTTGAAAAGTCGTCCTGAATACTGCAGATCATGTGTGTAAAACCAGCTTTCTGTGAAATCAGGAGAAAAGAGGCATGTCCATGGGCAAATAATTTCTATATTCCAAACAATTCATCAATAAGTTGAGTTGAGCATATCCTGAAAGTCAAAACGGAATTAGAGACAGATATGCTCTGCACCTGTATTGATACGAGGATGAAAACAATTGCTTGTCTACAAAAAAACTGAGCTTAGTCCAAGAGTAACATTATCCAGATTCAGAATAGTAAAACAATTGCTTATTTAGAGCTGATTTTTTTAAGCAGGGAAAGGAATAGCAAGCATGACTTTCAGTTTAAATGCACGATCGTTATCTTCCGTTATGGTCACTAAAATTGGCCGGCCCAAGCAAAGCTTTTACAATCATGCTGAAGAAAAAAAATGTCACAGACAGTGAAATGTAACTGCAGAGTTTTCTGACCGCAATGGAAAGCAGGAACAAGACCCACAGGGACAAATCCAATTGACACCGTCGCCAACGGGCGACATTTAAGGTACCATCCCATCCTAATGCTGGGACGGGGAGATATGGAGTTCGCCTTAAGTAATTACTGCTGTATGTTGAATTAAAGTTTAACTCCCTTATATGTGCTTAAGCATTCCACTTTGCCCACCATAATGCATTCTTTGTCCCCCTGTTATTACTATAGACAAAGTGCCGAAGGAACTGCGAAAAATCACTGCGGGCAAAGTGTCCGTTAGACCTTCAGGGATGTCCGTTGACTGTTGTTAAGAGGTCTCATTGTTTGGAGGTTACGCTAATGTTCATGCTACCGCAGCTGTTCGAGACCGACCAACACTTGCCATAGTTCGGAGGTGTCCATTAACAGAGGTTTTACCACAGATATCATATAAAGGACTAGATTGGACATCCGGCCTGTGAGACGTGACAGCGTAGTTGCCATGTCGAGCGGGTCAACGCTGCTTCCCGTAGCTCGACGGAATACGTGTTTCGTATGGCGATTCGCTGGCTCAGGTTAGATGATAGGTATCTAGTACACATTTCCGGGAGAAAATACGAATTATTATATTGAAAAAATTCGATATTTGTTAGTACTATATAAGTGATAGCTTTAAGGCGATTGCAAAGTATTGCGGAAATCAGATATTAAACCACAACTTAAAATACCACGGAAACGGCGTTTCGATACCTACGATAAGAAAAAAGCCACTGATTCATGGGAAGTTTTGCAGTTCATTTTTTTACATAAACAATGAATTTGAGATACTAAGCAACTTATTTTCGAGGGGACAGATTGGTTCAATAAGTCGCGGAAAACAATTTCCGACGTTCATCGATATAAGAATCCACAATTTCTTAAAAACAGATTTGGTCCAAAAATTCATGATGTCATTTTTAGTATGCAAGCATATTTGCCACATTTTATCATTACGAAGGATCAAAAGTGTGGTGGTGTTATTCATATTCCTGATTCTTAATAGACAGAATTCGCCCAACAATTTCTGCATTTTTTCTAACATATGTTAAAAAATAAAGAGTCCTAAAAAGATCTGCTCATTAGTGAAAATTGGGATCACACAAAGCGTGGTTATTCAACTCATAAAGGTGATTAATTTTCGTTAATGAGAACGAGTGTTGCTAACACAGCAGCCCATAATGTATATTAGGACAAGGTCCTTTATAATACTGTTACACACGTAGTATATGAGTTTCGAATAGACAAGTTGACTTCAATGATAATGAAATATTTATAGTTGAAATTAAGAATATTTATTTATGTACAGTATTTAAATGTTGAATCCTAACATAGGTTATATTTAGTGAGACATAAAAACGGCAATGAAGCAAATGGAGCAACACGTATTGCGATCACCTTACTCCGGTTTCTATCCTTCTGGCTTGCAATCGATCATGCTTCTTGTCTGGTGCTGTACCACGTCATTGAAGTATTATATATATAGTAATTATACCAAATGATATAGTAATTATACCAAATGATTCAATCTACCCTAAACATTATAAAGAAGCTGCGTTTCATTCATTTATTAGAAGAGCTGTTTCCCACACATCAAATAGAAGTTTGGAAGAGGCAGAAATGAAATGGATCATAGAAACAGCCACAGTATTTGGATATGATAAAAGATACATTTGGAAGATGTATAGAAATTATAAAACCAGTATTAACAGACCTAAGTGTGAAAATAACGTTGAGAACATCATAAAATTTTGCGGGCGTTTACCTTACATACCACAGTTAAGCAGCATTTTGAAAAAGGAATGTAATAAAGTGAATATAAGATTCGCCGATATTGTAATAGATAATAACAAATTCCTTACAGCTGATTACAGTAATAATGCAATTATGCACAGAGCAGGAGTATACGGCATACCCACGAAGAATAACGACACCAGTAATATTAATAATATCTACATAGGTAGTACTAAAAGACGACTAAAAATAAGAATGGAAGAACACAAGAGAAATTGGAAAAAGGGTGAGTAACGAACATCTCTTATTACATATTGCATCAATAATAATTCTATCCCCTTGTGGGAAAATGCTAAAATATATACTACGCAGCACACACATAGAAAGATATTGTATTCTGAGTCCGTTGTGATAGAAAAAACCAGAGGATTTAACTGCAATGAACAAGCACCAATTGAATTGCCGTTTGCCTGGCGATACATAATAACAAAAGAAAAAAGAAACTGAAGAAAAGTATATAAACACTAAATTTGTTGAAAATATCTCATCCAACAACGATTAGCAATGAAATTACAAGAAAAAACACCAGATGGTGCAACAATAGCAAAAAGTTGTAAATCACATGATTAACCTACGCACGGATACAGGACCAATGAGCGATGAGTCGACTGGTGACAAGGAGGTAGTCAGCACAATAAAAGCATACGGATGTCTCATACAACCGACCGCTGAAGATGGGCACAGTATTGCCAGAAACATGTTCGGACGATCGAGGAAGGACTTGTTACTTCTTTTAACATTTTTTTAAAGTTTTAAATCTTTTAATCTGGATACTTCATAGCAGCTTGGCATAGAACAGCGAAATGTTTCAACTGATAAAATTCTGGCCGCGTCAACGTAATCTTATCTTGACAGTGATCTCAAAATTATTTTAACTCATCACCCCTTCTTGTAGAATTGTGCAGATGTTCGTATTTGTGTCGAAGTTTGAACGCGGAATATCTTCAATGACGTGGTACAGCACCAGACAAGAAGCATGATCGATTGCAAGCCAGAAGGATTGAAACCGGAGTAAGGTGAGCGCAATACGTGTTGCTCCAGTTGCTTCATTGCCGTTTTTATGTCTCACTAAATATAACCTATGTTAGGATTCAACATTTAAATACTGTACATAAATAAATATTCTTAATTTCAACTATAAATATTTCATTATCATTGAAGTCAACTTGTCTATTCGAAACTCATATACTACGTGTGTAACAGTATTATAAAGGACCTTGTCCTATTATACATTGCCTATCTCCCACGTAATTTGGTGTTCATGTGTATATATGTATAGATTGAACTTCTACTAAAACAGCAGCCCATATGTTAATTCACACTTAACCTACTTTTTATGGTGACAAAATATATATTGCAGAGACAATTTGTTTCTGGAGTAAATCCGTGTAGAGGCACAAGTTATTTAAAAATTATAAATAAAACATTCTGATGCTGCACATTCAATACCTAGTAACACACAAATCTGTATCTGAGGGGCAATTTCTGTTTGGAAGTGTGTGCATATTTACATATCTAAAAATTAAAAATAAAGCATTCTGATGCAGCATATTTGGTAATATCTACTAACACACAAATCTAGATCTCGGAGGCAATATCTGTTTCTGGATTATATAAGCATATTTACACTAGTTACCTAAAAACTAAAATTAATAGATGCTGCATATCAGGAAAGGTAAGAAGAGGAACTCGTGGATCAGAAAAATGACAAGAGTGGAAGACATCATGGTCAGAGTAAAATCCCTGAAATGGCAATGGGCTGGACATATTGTCAGAAGGACAGACCATTGATGGCCAGCCAAAATTTTAGACTGGATTCCAAAGGATAGGAAAGACCCAGAAGAAGATCACATGGGAGATGGGTGGATGAAATTCGAAAGTTTGCGGGAGTAACATGGAGGCGACTGACACAAGACAGACGGTTGTGGAATAAACTTGGGGAGACTTTCTTCCAGCAGTTGATTGATAATGGTTGACAATGATGATGATTTGATAAAATCTAGTACACACAAATGTAGATCTCGGAGGCAATTTCTGTTTCTGGATTATATATGCATATTTACACAAGTTATCTAAAAATTAAATTAATACATTCTGATGCTACATATTTGTTAATATCTAGTAACACAAATCTATATCTCAGGAGCAATTTCTGTTTCAGAAGTATATACATATTTGCACGCAAGCCATCTAAAAAGTAAACATTCTGATGCTGCACGTTCGAGTTAGTAACACACAAATCTATACCTCAGAAGCAATTTCTGTTTCAGAAGTATAAGCATATTTACACACACAAGTCATTTAAAAATTAAAAAGAACATTCTGATGCTGCAAATTCAATAATATCTAGTGACAAGTCTATATCACAAGGGCAATTTCTGTTTCAGAAGTATATGCATATTTACACAAGTTACCTAAAAACTTAGACTTAAAATAAAATTTTAAGGCAAAACTTTTGCATAATGAATGAAAAAAATGACTAAAATAGTTTTGGTGATCAATAATAGAATATATAACGCTACATTTCATTAAATTAAATTAGAAAATGCCCCAAACCTCACAAATTTTAATCGTTGCATAAGTAACAATACAATCATAAGGTTTCTTAAATACGCTTTGTATGCTTCATTTGACATATCATTAAATGAATATTTCAAGAAATAGTACCTGGTCAGACATAGTTCAAAATAAAATGTACAAAAGTTAATAACAGTTGGGTACATATTGCAAATACAGTGAAACCTGGGTTGTATGTTTTTCTAGATGGTCTTAAAAAACATAAATGAAATTCCAAGAGGTTAATAAATAGTATTGTTAAATTTACGCTTTAAAGAATAAGTTGTTCTTTAATAATGATCTATTTAAATTCAAATTGGTAGTCAGGAAAGAAAAAAATGAGTGTTGCAAATAATAATATATTTTATCACATTGCAGAAAGCCCGGTGGCGCAGTGGTCTAAGCGATGGCCTCTGATCATTCGTCCGTAAGGAGTCCGGGTTCGAATCCCGGTGAGGCATGGATGTTGTGTTTGTCTTACGGCACTGGCGCTCTCCCTTCCCTGGTGCCAGTGACCCTAAATTAGGGACGGGCGACTGCTTATAGCCCATTGAGTTGCTCACGGTGGTCGTTAAACCTCCAAAAAAAAAAAAAAAAAAAAAAAAAACATTGCAGAAAATCATAAAAGGCTGTGAAAAACAAGCTTTTCTTTTAATGATTCTCTCGGTCCATAAAAATCCTGATTCCATAGATCAAGTAAAATCCTCGCAACTAAAAATCTGAGACCAGTGCTTCAGTATGGAACTCATTAATTAACAACTTTCTTCTTCTTCTGTGGATCCTAAGTGCATCCATTTTAAAACCAGAATGTTGAAAATTGAAGACACATTAAAGATTCTATTCGCCGCCCCGGTGGCGCAGTGGTCTAAGGCGTTGGCCTCTGATCATTCGTCCGTAAGGGGTCCGGGTTCGAATTCCGGTCAGGCATGGATGTTGTGTTTGTCTTACGGCACTGGCTCTTTCCCTTCCCTGGAACCAGTGACCCTAAATTAGGGACGGGCGACTGCTTATAGCCCATTGAGTTGCTCACGGTGGTCGCTAAACCTCCAATCCAAAAAAAAAAAAGATTCTATTCTATTATGCCACAGAATAGTGGAGCCACAAGGTTACGTCTTTGGGATTTAACAATTTTTTAAATACAGCATATGTGTGTGTGTGTGTGTCATGAAACCTATTTTTCATCGAAACCGAATGTTTCTTTTTTTTTTTTGATTGGAGGTTTAACGACCACCGTGAGCAACTCAATGGGCTATAAGCAGTCGCCCGTCCCTAATTTAGGTTCACTGGTTCTAGGGAAGGGAGAGAGCCAGTGCCGTAAGACAAACACAACATCCATGCCTCACCGGGATTCGAACCCGGACTCCTTACGGACGAATGATCAGAGGCCAGCGCCTTAGACCACTGCGCCACCGGGGCGGCACCGAATGTTTCGATATGTTGAATGTAAACAACATACTCTTCTCTGATACGACAATGTTTAACTTTGGCTGCAACAACTCGTCAGCGCTGTCTCAATTCTCTCAAAGTTGTAACACATTGAGTTACATATAAAAGAAACAAAGAGCCATTTATTGCTGATAATCTGAAATTCAAATTTTAACTTATAAACATAAAACGTGTATAAAGGAATTATGTATAACAGAGTTAAAAGCGATAGAAACTATAGTGAAATATTGGGACTAATGCAGAATGGCATGTAAAAGAGATAAACATATAACTGAGGTTCACTGTACTTTCAATTACTGGTCAGATTGTGGCAATCAAGTGAAATTCAACCCCCAATCATAACATTACGAGCCCCAGTATATGAACGTGAGCAGGCTTTTACCCCTCTATTGGGATGACAATAGCTTCTATTATGAAAAACATGTGTGCAATAAAAGAAAAAGTACTGTAGCAAAGTCATTCAAGTGGGAAAAATTATGTAATTATGGTTCCGCTACACTGTAATAACATTAAGACATTTTTGCACATTTATCAGCACAGATCAAAAACTATTCCCATGAAAAAAAATGGGAACCTCTACAATAAATGCCAATCACCCTTGCTCCCTCTTCAACTGCATAAAGCAATCTTTAATTAGCTTGATTTTAAAAGACTGAAAAATTTCAACTGCACTCAAGCTGCAAAATTTAGAGGGAATATTGATTCTGGTTGAAAACAAATATCTGTTGACCAGTTCCTTGCCAAACTTTTTGGGTATCACTGAAGAAATGCCTACAGTAAAAACATCCACAGAAAAATGCCAAACCTCAAAAATATTTCTACATAAAAAAAAATATATATTGCTTAACTTAAATTCTCACCTGGTTTACCATGTACATCAATTTGGGTGTGTAAATTAATGCCCATAGTATTAATTACATTGTTTTTTTTATGTTAAAAACAATTTTTGACCTGACAAGGGTAAAAAACTGGTTTAATTCATCAAAAACTACTAGACAGAAAAATAAAGTCTTACCTACTATTTTTTAACAAATTATTAGCATTAAATAGATTTATTAAAAGTTAGAACTCGCCTTGTAGATATTTATTTTTTTCGTTTTGCAAATTTCTTAACACTGAGGAATAAAAGTGTTATTTTTGTTAACATTTTCATTTTTTTTTCATACGCACAAAATAATTACTTTAACATAACACTCTGCAGAGTTAGAACTAATTACAAGTCTGGCTGGTTTTTTTCCTTGTAGGATATATCACATCACTAATTTTGCACATTTATTAACACCTTAATGAATTTGTAGTTTAGAGTGCATAATGCCAAAGTTAGAAAATATTCTCTCTATTGAGGCAGGACAACAGCAAAATCATTCTATTTGAACAAGTTCGGAAACAAGACCAGTCTTACAATTTTCACATTTGGAAATTCCTTTCCACCAGATCACAGGATTGGTCATTTTTTCACTTCTTTTAAAATAGGACGGAGGGACTGGTGTTTCCTCAACTTCGTAAGAAATTATTGGAGGCAAGCACCCACTAATTCTTTCCGCCACCCATATGCGGACTGATTATTTTTGTGTGTTGATTAACACACAAAAATAATCAGTCCGCCTTCGTCCATATATTCAGCATGCAAAATGTAAGTCAAATAATAAAATGGGTTCAGAATTTGCTCTATTCATTTTTTCACCTTTTCAGTGTCATATAAGGGAACTTTCAAGAGACTAAACCAAACATAGCATGCACCAACCGTTGTGGATGTATCTAGCTAGAATATGTTGCATAATAGAAAGTCACACTATTTAAAGAACCTTACTACAGGCATTATATTATTAACATGTTTATATCAAATGTCACGTATGTTCATGCTATGTATCTTAAAAGGCTCTCTTCGCACTGACTAAGCTGTCGTTTTAAATGAGTTACCTCATCGGTTGCTATAGATCATGTGCAATGTACACACTTTTTACTTTGGGCTTAGGAATTTTAGTAGTGACCACCTGATTATTTTGTTGTGACATTATGTTTACAGGAATATTAAAAACTGATGGTACAGCATCATTTCTTAGTATCCTGCGCTGCTGAAGAACTTCAAAATCTGCTGGAAGCCTGGAACAAAATGTTTTGAACACAAGAGAACTGTGTTGGCTTCCAAACAGAGCCTTTCTTTTGCCTTCTCTTTTTGTTGCAAGAGCCCATTCGTGTCTTAATTTCTCATTTTTAGGGAATCTGAAATTGTAGCATAAAATAGTTTCTGAAAATAATACTGTAACCAATCAATTTTCTCTAAATACAGCATTAAGTATATTAAAAATCTAATGACGCCAATTATTCATCCGCCATCAGCACTAAAAAATATGGCATAAAAAAAAGTGTTGATTTAAAAATCTACGAAAAATAAGCCAGCTGAACATGTGGTTAATGACTTTTTTCACTAAAATATTGAGTATTATCCAGCAAAATAAAAACTTTATTTCGTCTTTCTGCTAAAGTGGTACTGAAAATTTATGTTATTATACTTATCAACTAGGCATTATATTTCCCAGCCACGAGCAAAAAAATTTACCCAGGAATTTCACCCCATAATGAGCATAGAGTTTTATCAGAGTAGCACAACCCATAAAAAAACTGCTAGGAGCACATTGGAGCATAGAGAACATTGGTGATGCTTTTCACTTATGTGAAGAAGCATATACCCTGAAAAATGACCTTCATGAGCAAGTTGTTTGGAGCATACGTCACATTCCTGGTTTTTCGCCTAGGTGAAGAAGCATATGCGGTGAAAGATCACTTTCATGAACAAATTGTATTGAGCATTCATGCTGATGGAGAGATGTTTGACTTTTGTGAAGTGGCATGTCTTGCATTAAACCTTTAATAAAATAACTGTCAATATTTCGTTCAAACTATTGCAATGTTCATTTACAAACTGTAATTAATATTAATTAACTAGACTTTAACGCTATTTTTAATTAGCAGGTGGTATATTCCACTCAGATAAATCTTACACACTACATCAACTTCATATTGGACAGACATCTTAAAATTCGTAAAACTGACTACAAAAACTCACCTGTGAAAGGGTATCCCACTTTGTTTGCTCTTTTCATTATCACGAGCACTGCAATTTATCGCCGAACACGCTTTGACCATATTGGATATCTCATATAACATACATAGATATCACAGAACCATGCACAGCCCTTTCTCAACCCGCTCAAACTGACCCGCTCAATGTGGTTCGTTGATGCCACATCGTAAGAGTGTTACACAAATAGCGGGCAGCCAATCTAGTCCTTTATATGATATCTGTGGGTTTTGCTGTATTATATAAAATGATTTATAAATAAGAATAACCCATCACCAAACATAGTACATGTTTCTTTTTATACTGCTGGTTGGCTAGATTATAAAGCTTCTCTATTGATCAGTAGAACGTGCTTATTTTAGTCTTATGGTAAATTTGCCGAACATGTAAATTTAACAAATCCTTGTAACTTTTGATGACCTTCAATTGCCACCATCAAATTTATAAAATATCACCGTGTCATGTAATTTCACATATTTTCTGTAAAAAATCAAAATATCACTTTTTGTAAAATTCAAGGTCAAATTTGAAATTGTGTGACCTTGAAATTAAAAATTTAAAATTATTCATTAGTAATATACCATTTTTAAGCCAGTGAAAAGAGGTTTAAAAAAAGCCATCACTCTATGATAAAAAGAACTTGAGTTTTGTACTTTTATGACATACAACACACTGAAATTTGGCGAATTCTTGAATTCTATGACCTACCTCAGGAAATTTCAGAGCTATTGTGCTAAAAATTGGCACACATTCATTTCTTATGTCAACAAATTTCCAAAGTTTCATAAAAATCCAAAAGGGTCAGGTTGAAAATGCTATTTTTCTGTGTTAAATTGACATGGAATGATCCATTTTGAAAAATTCAAGGATCCTTCTGATTAAATTTAGGCAAGCTGGTTCATGGAGACAAGGGTGATGAATATTGTACCAGTGTCATTTTACACTATAGTTTTACTTGAGCTGCTGTGTAAATGCAATAATATTTCTGCTTAGATTGGGTCAGTAATACAAAACAATTCTTCAACTGGCCTCAGCTGAAACTAGCTTGGTTCATTCTCCACAATGAAATGATTTTGCTACAGTAAATTATATCCACAATGTAAAACTAAAAATATTTAGACTACAGGCTTCCACAACTGTTTTCAAAAGACCATGTGGGAACGAGAAATGCCTAATAAAATCGTTCACTATTGTTTAAATAATGAATTGTCCTTTTCGGTTTATCTTGAATATCGTAACATACTATTACTAATAAATAACATTGAAGCTATTCAGGCTTCATAAAGGGCCAAGGGGTTAGACATTACGAATTTACTGATTATATACACATTAATTATACAAGCAGCAATGAAACAAATGTAGATGTGTGCGAACTTTAACACAATATTTATAAGCAAAAAGCCTACTTACCTTCGAAAATTTTTAATTCTTGAGAAATGAAGCACTTTTGACAAAGTTCACACTAGCTACATGCAACACGCCGCGTTAGAATAGCCATTCCGTACATTGATGTATGAGAGTGAGTCACGTAACGAGGTTTGTTGTGATCACGTGACTCTACTGAACCTCCGACCCTAAGTTGTTCGAAAGTAGGCCTGCCATTGGCCAGAATTTTGCCTCACATATATCAATGTACGGAATGCCTATACGCGACCAGTACCCGACAGGTTAACGTGTCCATCCGACGCACGGCGGGTATTTTGTGGTTTGAACGTTCGTACCTGCCCAGGATCGAACCTGAGGTTATCTCCATGGCAGTCACGAACGCTGACCACTAGGCCACCCGCTGCCCAACACTACCGATGATTTCTCACAAACTTTTTACAATTCTTCACATCAGTGCATGCATTGTGGCGCCCTCTCTCTCAATGCTGAGAGAAGACGTAGTCAGATATGCCACAATATAAATAGTTGAATAGCAGAATTTGATTTCTCGTTATCCATGAAGTCTTATAAAATCAAGAAAATCAAACCCATCGAGGGAAAGGAATTGTGTGCATGTAAGTATCGTTTTAAAATATGCTCAACCTCATCTAAATTTAATATATTTTACTATCTTAAAATTATATTTACTTCAAATCTCGTATGAAATTAATAGAAAAACTCCTTATCATACACCTATATCATAGTGTTTGAGGCCAAACTGACACAACGTCGCTATAGCAGTGGCGGCTTCTCTATTGGCGCACATGAGCACGTGAACCCCTAAAACAGAAAAGGAGAAAACGAAAGAAAGAAATTAAAATATAACAAGTTAAATAAAATAAAACAGTAAACACATTTCCAGGTTTTGCCAATTTGGGACGAGCCCTTCCCCCTCCCCTCTCCTCCCCTCTAAATACCCTGGCAAGACGCGACTGTAATGGTATAAAATTCGAAAGTTAACAGCACAGATCGACCGGCCTTACGTCGATCGCACGTGCGATAGAAGAAACAACTTGAAAACCAGTTTGTTTTGTGGGAACAGGAGACACGTGTGTGAGGAAAAAGCGCCGCTCATAAGCTTTCAATTCGCACAGTCTTCTGTGTGCGGGAGCTCACGCAGATAGATTGGCAGTTTGTTATTCGTCCGGATTCTCCCTTGGTTTGCGGCAACAAGTGGTTAGTGTAGTTGTTTATCAGTTATTAATCTGTTTATTAGTTTGTATAGGTTAGGTTTATTGTTGTGTGTAAGAACATGTGTAAACAGTTAAGATGGCACTTAGTAAAATTAGTGTTTCTGAGCTAAAGCAATTGCATTTTTCAACGTTACCGCTGGAAAGAAAAATTAAAATTAAAATGCTCAGGCCAACACCTGGGCTTAAGTTGATCCAAGTGACAAAATATAAAACTAGATATTTCAAAAGGGAATTCAAACCCGACTTATATGAGAAATATCCATGGATGTGAATTAATTAACAGGCTCTTTTGTTTTCACTGTCTCCTGTTTGCAAAACAAAGTGGTGATTCAAGTTGGGTGAGTTACGGTGTTGCTGATTTATCACATCTAACTCAAAAAAAACATCACTGCTCCCAATCACATTTGAACTCCACATTAGAGTTTAGTTTCCTGAGAAAAGTTGATATTCACCAACATATTGACAGTGCATTTCTTTCGATTGCTGAAAAAGAAAGATGACACCGAATTTTCAGGTGTAATAAGCACGTCTTTTGAATCCAATCTGACGCAAATTAAATTTATCAAAGCTATTCAAAGACAATGGAACCGGTATGGAAAACAATAGTATCTGACGAAAGAAAGAAGTTTTTCAATCGCGTTTTTATTCCCTCAGATATTGCTGTAAATGGAATCGTGAGCTTACGCCCTTTGGTTGCAGACTTGCGCATTGAGAAAATCATGAATTTATACGAGAAACATTTCGCACCAGAAACGCTCTCCAACACCGAAAGAATTTTTCAAATCGGACTTTTAGAAACAGAGATATCGACAAAAATAAGATGACTTTATGTCCCTTGGTGGGAAAACCATGTGCCGCCCCGGTGGCGCAGTGGTCTAAGGCGCTGGCCTATGATCATTCGCCCGTAAGGGGTCCGGGTTCGAATCCCGGTAAGGCATGGATGTTGTGTTTGTCTTACGGCACTGGCTCCTCCTTCCCTGGAACCAGTGACCCTAAATTAGGGACGGGCGACTGGTTATAGCCCATTGAGTTGCTCACGGTGGTTGCTAAAACTCCAATAAAAAAAAATGCATTATTTTAGGAAGAAAGTATTCTCAAAAGGTTTTTCCATATGAGCGGTATCGGTCCAAGAAAAAAATTAGTCGAGTTTTCAGGAGCCCAGATTTTGCGACAAATACATCAGAAGCAGAAATTAACACTTATGCCCCCTGGTGGCCAAACCATCCTTTACCAAACATTAGAAATTATGTAAAAAATATTTTCCATCAGGTCTTGTGTGCGATACAGAAAGAATTTTTCAAATCGGAGTTTTAGAAGTAGAAATAACGTCGAAAACGCAATTTACCTTTGTGACCCCTAGCGGAAAGATTATGATTTACTTGAAAATTTTGAATTTATAAGAAAACCATTTCGCATCTGAAACACTATCCAACAAAGAAGGAATTCTTTAAATCGGACTCCTAGAAGTAGAGATATTCACAAAAATAAGATATACATCTACGTCCCCTGGCGTAGAAACCATGCATTATTTCAAGAAGAAAATGTTCCTAAAAGGTTTGTCGACATGAGTAGTATCGGCAATCGAGATTTTAGAAGCTCATATTTTGCTGCAAATACATCAGAAGCGGAAATTAAGACTTACGCCACCTGGTGGCCACACTAATTTTTTACAAAAATTAGAAATTACGTGTAAATGATTTCCCATCAGGAGATGTATCCGGTGCAGAAAACAATTTTCAAATCGGAGATTTAGAAGCAGAGATATAAGGGGAAACACAGCTTACCTCTAAGCCCCCTAGCGGAAAGTCTATGAATTACTTGAAAATTTTGAAATAATATGAAAAACATGTCACACTGAAAACATTATCCAACAAAGAAGAAATTTTTCAAATCGGACTCTAAGAAGTAGAGATATTGACAAAAATAAGCTATATATATACGTCCCCTGGCGCAGAAACTGTGAAATATTTTAAGAAGAAAATATTGCGAAAAGGTTTATCGATGTGAAGGGCATCAGTCCACGAAAGAATTTTTTCAATCGATAATTTAGAAGCTCAGATTTTTTGGCCAATCCATCAGAAGCAAAAATTAACACTTACACCCCCTGGTGGCCAAAGTATTTTTTACCAAAAATTTGAAATTATATGCAAAAGATTTTCCATCAGGAGTTGTATCCGCTGAAGAAAAGAAATTTCAAATCGGAGTTTTAGTAGAAGAATTATCCGGGAAAATGTAATTTACTTTTACGCCCCTAGCAGAAAATCTATGCTTAATTTGAAAAAGTAACTATATCTAAAATACTCTTCGACATAAATGGAATCGAAAGATGAAATAATTTTTTCAATCGGATGTTTAGAAGCAAATATGTGGAATAAAACGTATTTTTGAATTCGACATCATCTGCATTTACGCCCTCTAGAGGCGAAATTGTACATCGTAAAAAGGATCATCTTTCGCATATTTCAAGCTTCCCAACGCAAAAACAATTTTTTAAATCGTACTAATATTTGCAGAGATATCGTGGGTACAGATGGACGGACGGACAAATCGGTAACATAAGCACGATCTTTTTTACAAAAGACGTGCCAAAAACACAATGAGCAAGTAACCAAAAATCGTTATGTTCTTTCCAAAATTATTGATCGTATTCTGTTTTGCGGCGCATTTGAGCTCGCACTTCGAAACATGATGGACGCGATGCTTCATTAAATCCAGGCATTTTCAGAAGTCTTATAAGCTTCTCAGCAGAACTTGATGCATCTCTAAAAGACCATCTCACTAATGCCACTGTTTTTAAAGGAACATCAAAAGAAATTCAAAACGATTTATTAGACTGTATGCTCACTATTTATTAGACGGTATTGCCAGAACCACAAAAAAACTGGAATCTCAAAAGGAAATTTTGTAGCAGTGATAGCAGATGAAACTACTGATGTTTCACCTGCTTCACAATTGGTTGTCGTTTTTCGATACATTTTAGGTAACGGACAACCAGTTGAGAGATTGTGGAAATTCACTAATATCTCTGGATATTATGCAGAATCTATCGCTGGATGTATTCAAGCTAGTTTGGAAAAAGTTGTAGACAACACGCTTGAATACTAGCTGCATTCAAGCTAGTTTGGAAAAAGTTGTAGCAATGCACAAAATGTACATTGCTGCCCACATCAGTTCAATTTGATTGTAAGGTCAATAAACCAGTCAGAATCAACAATTTTTTCCAACCTAAGTGACATTACTAACTTTTTCAGTGACTCTCCACAGAGGATTGCTATTCTAGATGAAACTGTTACAAAAAGGATACCTCATGGTTCAGCCACCAGGTGGAATTTCTAGAGTCGAACCATCAATACAGTGTATGAATACAGGGAACAGTTAATTGAATGCATGGCAAAAATGGAGTCATCATCGAAACAAACCGAAGCAATAAATCAAGCAGGGGCTATTCGGCGTATGTTGGAAGAGTCGATATTTCTGTTTTGGCTTACAGTTTTTCACAATATCATACCACATGTGGATGTGTTATACAACCAGCTTCAGAAAACACTAACTGATGCAGCACTCATTCGAAAGCATGTAAACACTTTCCAGCAGTCAATGGAAAAAGAAAGGAAAAGAATGGCCACAGTGACCAGGAAGATATCAGAAACAGAGGAAACATCAAAGAAAAGGAAGAGAGAAAATATTCACATAAATAAAACTATGGCAGCTAAAGAAATGTGTGATGTTATCACGAATCAAGTAAAAGATAGATTTTCTTTTATAACTCACTACTCTGCTGTTCCTCTCCTCCAAGCTGAAAATTTTCAGGAGTACAACAAAAAGTTTCCAGATCAGCTTGGTGAGCAAACAACAGATGTTTATCCCATGTTACAGAAGGATCGCCTGAAAATTGAACTAGGAGTAATTTACAAAAGACTAGATTTCAGAAATATGAATGGTGCCATTAGTCTTCTACAGTTCGTTACAGCAAATAACTTGCACACTACGTTCTCGGAGACCTACAAACTGTTGCTAATTATTTCTACTATTCCAATGACTACTGCTGAGGCCGAGAGATGCTTCTCAACTTTAAAACGAGTTAAGATATTTTTAAGAAGCATCATGAGTGAGGACAGACAGAGCGCACTAGCCATGCTCCCAATTGAAACAAACATGATAAATGACATACCTAAATTCAACGAAAATGTTATTGATTTGTTTGCCTCAAAAAGAGACAGGCGGATTGACTTAATTTACAGAAATTGTACTTGAGTAATCAGCATTCCCTTTGAATGTTTACCTTTGAAGTAAATTGTAAGCACTATTGTAACAGAATCTTCCTTTGTACAAAGTCGAATGTTACAGTTTTTCTATGTATGAGTGCTTGTCTTTTTCTTTTAGTTGCATTGCTTTTTTTACTTGTAGAAACAGAAATGTATTTTAACCTGTACGTTATGTTGTAACTGAAAATTTAATTTTTACAATTTACGTATTGTGAACCCCCATTTGAATAACCCACGAGCTGCCACTGCGCCATGGTGTATTTTTCAAACAATGCGCATGTAATACACAACATGAAAGTTTTCCTGAAGGAAGAAGCTTACCGGTTCAAATTTTATAAAAGGATTTGATGAAAATTTGATGAAAAACAAAAACAGAACGACGACTGTGTGGGCTGCGCATAAGAAAATCAGTGCAATTTTTATTTAAATGGCATATTGTGTTGGCAGGCATGTAAAATATAAGTAAAAAATATTTCTGCACCATTTCAGGTTATACATTTTTTTTGATAAATATTATTTTGTGTGTGTGTGTGAGCGAGCGCGTGTTTGTGTTTTGCTGTTTCAATGTAAAATATTGATTTTTAAGTATCACAAATAGTTGAATTTAATATAGAAAAACTTTGTTTAATTTTCGCTGTAATTGATTTCATTGACAGTAGAATATGTAAAATTCCCATAATAAATTTCAATATATAATTGCACTTTCACACCATAACTCATTTTTCTTTAAATGTTGGCGTCATTTTGACCTTACGTTGCTTATAACGTTAGCATTTCTCACGTTAGCTAAAGAATAAAACACGTTCATTGCCAAATTCGATTTAACTCGTACTTGGCGATCTGGCTGAAAACGCCACAATCAGGATAATTCGCAAAGCCTTTATTACGAGTTTCGGTGACGAATATATACAATAATTTTGGTTTTGAATAATTTGACATGCTTAACTCAAATTGGCGTTGGAGACCCATTTGTCCATATAAGCCTTGACAGATTATTCTACCGTAGCCGACGGAGATCACGCTCATGAAAGAAGCCTGCTATTTCGGCCTTCAAAACCAGGAATCATTTACGCCGGAAAGCTCACCAGATGGTACTTTTACCGAGGATAACAACAACGATTAGCCGCTGCTGGTGGCAGGTGGGTGTGCTGTCATACAAAATTAAATCACATACATTTTTCCTATAATCGCCAGAATTGTTTTATTTTTTCGGCTATTCTTCCACAAACGAGCGCACTACTCATTTTTCACAGCTAAGACAGCGGAGCGCTAGAATAGCTCCGCGAGCAATCTACTGTTTTCGATCTGGCAACGCATCTGTTGTTGTTTACATTCGAATGCCAAAATTATGGGAGTTGACCAACGAGATAGAAATACATAGAGTGCTTCTGTAATTGGTTCTCTGCTGAGGCAGCTGAAGCCAACGTGGGGAGAGCCCGCCATCTTTGATGAGGTACAAATTCTGCGTGTGTCAAGGAGTCAACACGATCGCCGAGCAGCTGACAAACTTTAGGCTACAGTTTGGTGAATATTCACAATTATCAGCACCTTTTGGATAATTAAATTAACAATAAAATGCCATTTACTCCACTTATTGGAAGGTTAGCCCTACATTTCACAAGTAAGCATTTTTAAATAAGGTTGAGCTGTAAATGCTCAGTTAATCAAACACAGAAAATAAGACATCTAATCCGTGTAGCTGGTGATTGAACCAGCAGATGAACCATTTTAATATCTGTGTTATCTTAAGACTTTTTATTCCTTATATTTTGTAAACAGTCGTACTCAATGTGAACACTGAATCATGTTTATGGGAAGATGAGGTTAATTGTGAGTTACCAACTTGAGGCTTTTGGGGAACAATTTTTACTTATGTAAGTGTCTTTTTTTACATATACTGAGGATGTTTTGCAAACGGCATTTGCATATACTAGAATCTGTACAGTATACATGCAACTTGTCTGACAAGACAACAAATATTTCAAAATCTTAGGAAGCAGCAATTTCTTTTTATGTGATAAAGATCATGTACCCATGGCTAATGCCCATTAGACAGCAAATACTGGTAAAGCAGTCAATTTATAGTTACTTAAATTGCAGAAGTAATAATTGTGATTGGTAATATAAATTTATTGCTTGCTGACACCTGTCAGGAAACAATCTAGTATTTTATCTGAAAGCACAGGGTCACCCAGCTTGTGTTCTAGGCATTTGTCTCTGATTAGTGATTAATCTGTAGTATTACTTCAACAAAGTGAGAGTGGGGAGCTTGAAAATTTCTTGATTTGTGAATGTGTTAGTACAATGTGTGTGGTTTTTGGGTAGCAAAAATACAGGCAATATTGATTTAAAACTGAAAATAGGAAACAGGGAGTACAATGGTACCTCAAAAATGCAAACAACATAAAATATTTATGAAAACTGGCACAAACGATTATGAAATGACAATTGGAAAAAAATTTATGGAATAATACAAAAGAAAGGGACTAGCAGCATTTTGTAATAACTACTTGCATTTGAGTTGTGCGTGATAGGTGGTGGGTTTTTTTGGTTTTTTTTTGAAGAATGTGACCTCTGATTCATGATGAATGTACAGTCAGTATGTCCATGTATAAATTGCCAGTTATTCCTTTTGCATCAACCATATATATGAGAGGTTAGTATTGAACAAATATCACTCACGTAAATCAATCTTTCTTTGAATTGAACAAGTTGTGCCTGTATTTCTCTAAAGTACAAATCAGACACAGTTGTTGTATTTCCAGCAAGACTGCTGAAGGAACCCACAAAATAACAACACAAAACATAAACATTTGCTCGCCAAACTTTTTGCACACCATGAATGCAAATCAGTAGTTGTTAATTTCTCACTTCATATTAATAAAAGGCTGTGCTCTTAAAATTGAAAAAACTATGTGCAGTACATCTTAACAATTGCCAAAATGTGTACAAATATCAGGTGAAAACTACAAAATTTCAGCTTTGGGACAACAAAAAACTAGGCTTCTTAAAAAAAAGTAAAATATGAAAGTGCAAATAAAAAATATTAAATACTTAATACTGAAACAAAAAAAAGACAATTTTTTGTCCCATAAAAAAATTAAAGTCCATAATCTGAATTTTTTGGTCACCCAGCCCATGGCTTGAAAAATATCTAAAATAATACATGCCCAGAGAAAATTTACTTGCCCAGATATTAAAAGCAGGATGTGTAGAAAGATTTTTCTTTTGATACCAAAAATTATAAGTCTTTTTAGGTTGAAAAAGTACATAAAACTATTTTTAGCTACTTGTTGTGGTGTTGCTAACTGTAAATACCATTTGGAGCATCATATTACCCCAATGTCTGTCTATACCTAAGTCACAGGGTAGTTACAGAAGTGATATATACATATATATCTCTGACTACAGCATATATTAGGTCACCAAGTTTATTTAAACTGCACTTAAGAATAATTATTTTCAATTTTTTTCTTACGGATAAGCCTTGGAAGATAGTTAAATAATACATAGCAAATAAACATATGTAGATACATAAATAAAATAATTTTCATCAAAAAAAGGTCACTATTCCTGCTGTTAAAACACACCAAAAAGTGAACTGACAGAATAAAAAATACAGGAAAAAGGTAAGTAATGTTTATACGTATTGTTTTATATATAGAGAGAAAGAGAGGGTGGGCGACATCATAACCAGGTGTATATATATATATATATACTGGATGTATGACTTTAACTAAAAAAGAAAAGCAGGATGTATAGAAAGATTTTTCTTTTGATACCAAAAAGACATGCAAAGAATGCAGACAACTCAAAGAATATATATACAGAGAGAGATAGAGTGACATCACTGAAATGGCAATGGGCTGGACATGTTGCCTAAAGAACGGACCACCGATGGACGACTGAAATTTTGATCATCATTAAACCATATATATATATATATATGGTTGACAATGATTATGCTATATATATATATATGGTTGACAATGACGATATATATATATCATCATCATTGACAACTATTATCATTACAATATATGTATACTGTATATAATCAATATATATATATATATCATTGTCAACCATTATCAATCCACTACTGGATGAAGGTCTCCCCAAGTTTCTTCCGCAATCGTATGTCTTGAGCCTATCTCCTCCATGTTACTCCGACATGCTTTCGAATTTCATCCACCCGTCTCCCATGGGGTCTTCTGGGGGTTTTTTGGTAACACCTAAGATATGATTTAACTTCGGGGCTCCAGATGTCTTTCCCTGAAGAGTGGTTTGGGGTTCCTGAGTTGTTTTATTCCATGTCATTTTTGTTTAGAACCATGAAAGTGGGTTTCTTCTGGTTAATTCTATGTTTATTTCTACTACGTCTGATTCCTGCAGCAAGGTGCAGAGTTGACGTGGTCTAATTACTACACGAGTGTGCTTTTTTATTTCTTTTTACTGATAAATGTATAACATCAATCATTATCAATCCACTGCTGGATGAAGGCTTCCCCAAGTTTCTTCCACAGTTGTCTGTCTTGAGCCTGTCTCCTTCGTGTCACTCCTGCATGATTTCGAATTTCATCCATTCATCTCCCATGGGGTATTCTTCTGGGTCTTATATATACATAGAGAGAGAGAGAGAGAGAGAGAGAGTGATAATTATATTGTGTGAAGTATTTAGTGTATGTGCTGGGAGATACCTTTATTATGGTCAAGTTACCACAATTGCCTTGCCTACCCACGAATAAGGCTTACAAATCTGTGTTGTCGAATGTCAAGGTTAACAAACAGATTAGAAACATGCCCAGTGCTAAGGACTTTTAATTTTTATTAAATAAAAACCAGGTAAGTAGTAGTTTTCTTCTGATTATATAAGATAGGGGCAGTTGGTAAAAGTATTTTAATATTGGTACCTCTTGGCTGTGTAAAATCATTGTTTGTTTTCCGTTTTTTCTTCGAACTTTTTTTTTCATTTAAATTTCTCATAAAATATTTGGCGTCTATGTATTTGGAGTGATAAGCTGTGGGATGATTCAGCATTCTCATGGTGATGACCCACGAATATCTAAGATTTTTACCGAAATTGCGGATTGACTGCAACTGTAGTTTTTCTTTTTTCTTTCTTTTTTTTTTTTTCATTTACTCTATTACCGCTGACTTATATTTCACTGAAAATTTGTTCCAAAAAATTTGTGAAATGTCAAAAAATTACGGCATGAGATTTTATTCAACGACAGCAAGCTGCATCCATTAAAATATCATTTTCTTTTTAAAACACTATTGCCGTCAACTAACAATGAAAAGCGTTATTTGATACGTTAAAGTTTTAGCCTCACCCCCTAGGTGTTTATAACAACATTTCTGAGTTATATCCTTATTTAACATCAAACCATATATTACGAAAACTCCCTTTCTTAACACGGAACGGAAATCGTTCGTACCTCATCAAACATGGCTGCCACTTGTTTCCGGTGTCCACCTGTTCCCCGACGTAAGCGCTCTACGTATTTCTATCTCGTTGGAGTTGACAAAGTGGTTATCTTTGCATTCTGTTCTTATTTTTTTATTCATCATGATGACAAACGTTGGTTTCATCAAAAAAATATTTCATGTACTAAATGAAAACAATAACTGAGCTGTTTAAAAAGAACTAAAAAAAAGAACGATCTTATCCCTATATACGTTGGGAGGTTGATAAAAATTATACTTTCGTATTTACAGTAAGTATTTTAATTCGTACTGAGAAATATATAGCAAAAGTCAATTTAGGAAGAAAAGCATCGATATTTATTGCCGTTTGTGATTCCTTATTATTTCAAGGGTGGGTAGCAAACCATATCTTTCACACCATCATATGCATGCTTTTCTATCTCGTACGACATCGTTAGCGAGACGATACAAATTCCATTGAGGCATTATAAAATGCAACAGACTAATGCAACGACAACTTCGTGGAATTTTAATACTATCGAAGGTTAATATGGACAACTTAAGAAAACAGTAGATTGCTCGCGGAGCTGTTCTAACGCTCCGCTGTCTTAGCTGTGAGAAATGAGTAGTACGCCCGTTTGTGGAAGAATAGTAATTTTTTCTTGCGAAAGCGATGAATAATACTATATAACTAATAAATAACATTGATGGTATAATTTATCAGTCATCTACCGTAATCTAGCATTCCGATATGATCAACGAAGTTACACATTTCGAGACACATTAAATACATCGATGACCTGCTATATAGAATTTTAATATATGTATATTTTTTTAGTAATTCACTGTTCCCAAATCATTTGAAAGGCAAGATTACATAACTACCTACTTTCTCCTTTATTTGAACGCTTTCCACAGTTAACCCTTTCAAAGGTGGTGGCACACTTTTGGAAAAAAATTTTTTAGAAATTTGGACCTAAAAATTTCATGATCTGTTAAATAATTGTAGTCGGGTGGTGGGTTCAATATGTAACCACCTAATTATGCAAATTAGGGTGATACTAATGTTATATTTTTTTGTAAATTTTCTTTATATGGTACTAAACCACTCAACAACTCGTTTGTTAAATAATAAGATCGACTATTTTTGTTACTGCCCCTTCATGCTTGGCTGTTTGCGCAAGTTGTCGTGTGCAAATATTTATTTAGGAGGAGCTTAATCCTCTGGCCTAATTGTACAATTTTTAATTAAATTAAGTCAAGGGAATTGTCCACAATTTGGTTAAACATTTTACATTATAAAATGAGGCTGAAGGATAATTCTTCATATTAGAATGGACGTTGTACACAAATGAATATGATGTTATGTGTCAGTCAGTTTTACCCAAGGAGGTTAGAATGAGATATCTGGAGGCTGCCGCGATGAAACGTTCGTGAAAGTTCAAAACAAATATAACGTTAATCGGGCAGTACTACTTTGCTTGTAGCCTACTACCACGAGCGTCAGTCATCAAATTGTGGGAAAGCTGGTGGTTTCCAAGGCTATTGCAATGCATGTTGTTTTCGCTGAATCGCATTTTTCGTAGCAAACATTTCATTTCTAATTGTTCATCTTAACTTGCCGCCGATGTGTGAGAAAACGCTAATGGATTTAAAAAATTCGTAATTATTTTGAGGCACTTACCCATTTCTACTTCAAACTCAAATTGATGAAACTTATGTGCAAGTTCAAAACAAATAACGCTAAAATTAAAAACTTCACTGTTTTATGAAGCATAATTAATTTCAGTTTGATATTAACACTATTACTGCTATCAAAAAACCAAGCAACTCGAAAATTCACACAGCTGAAACTACATAAGTTTCATGTAAACAAATCAAAATTTCCACAGTTACTTGCTCTAAACTTGCTTCTGAGAATATACAAAAGGCACACAGCAATACCTCATTTCTTTCATATAAAAATAATCGAAAAAAGAACGAGAAGTATGCAGTTTCGTAACCTATGGCAGTATACTAAAAGCACTAACGGTAAGGCAAAGTTGCCCTCGGTAAAAGCGGCCTCTGGTGGTGTTGGTGGAAATCAAAAGTGCTTCCCTTTTTTTCAGGAAATTTGGCCCAAAATAACAGGCTTCTTTAACAATCCTCGTAGGCTACGCTTCTACACAACTATTTATATATTGTGGCATATCTGACTGCGTCTGCTCTCAGCGCCGAGAGAGGGCGCTACAATGCAGGCACTGATGGGAAGAATTATAATAAGTCTGTGAGCAATCATCGGCGAGTGATGTTCGAAGTAATATCTCGTATGTTGTTGTGGTGTGTGAATGTGGTATAAATAAATGTCCCATTGTAAATATTTTCTGCCTCTTCGATAATCCCGCACGGGGATAACTGGTTCACCAGTTATTTGGGGAGCGGCGCCCCCACGGCCCGAGCTGACCTTGTGACTGGTCAACATCTGATGTCATGCCACCGCTTGTTTCTGTTTTGGTGTTTGCAGGGACGGCTGTTCATCCAGCTGTTGGGGAGTTGCGGCCCCACGATCCCGAGCTGGTCTTGTGTCTCGCTTTTTCGTTTTTATTTATTTTCTCCACTGGCTAGTTGCCCGTGTTGTATTCTCTTCCTAATCGCTACCACGTTATGTACTAACACCCCGGCCTTGTGGTTTTGTTACCCTCCACCACTAACTGATTTATATTAACCGCTCAGTTCGTAGGTTGCTGAGATTCAGTTTAGGTTCCCTGCCAGGATTTGTCTTCTTTAGATTTCTTTTTTCCTTTTAGCTGGTTTGGGTACTAGACCTACCTGCATGTTTGCCGCGTGCGGAGACCCGTGAGGCGGAAATGGGATGTCTGGCGGCTGAGGTTGCAGGAGACCGGATAAAGTGCCTCCTGTGTACCAACACTCCTCTTCGACCCCGGCTTCGCTGTAAACGGGAGGCTAGAGACTAACCCACCTCTAGTCAGAAGTCATGTACCAAGTTGTGTACCGGGCTTTAGCGGCTTTTTTGTCGTATGGCACGGCAGGGTGAGCCCGGGGCTGTGGGATCATGCCAAAGGCGTTGGCATGACGGTACCAGGAGGCCGAAGTGTCCGCCGAGTGCGTGTGATCACAGCCAACGGACTATATCTGCAACGTATAAGCTCCAGAACTGTGTCCAGCGTCATTTTCTCGGCTTGCGGACCTCCAGTTCTCCCTTGTAGGACTCGGTGGTGGGTGGAGTAGTTTGCAGACGAATCTTCCTCCTTTTTTCCATGGGCAAAAACAAAAAGAGAAACTCCAAATTTAAGTCACCTGAGGAAATGTTTGTTGACAACGACTCTCCTTCGTCTTCTCAACCTACCAAGTCTCATACCCTTAAACGGTCTTTAGAACTTGACCTGGACCAAGAATGTGGAACCTCTTCTTCGGCAGCTGTACCAGTCGCTCCGAAGCGTCGTCTCCCTCGATTGCTGTGACTACGCATGCTACACACTTACTTGTAGAATCCATCGATCCGAATGAGAGACTGTCCACCAGATCTCCATTTTTTATTTCTAAAGCTTTGGACGCTGCGGTTGGCCCCTTGAAGTCTGTGAGGAAGCTTCGCTCTGGGGACCTGCTTGTTCAAACTTGCAGTGTTTCTCAGAGTAACAGTCTTCTGCTCCTTACTAGTCTTCAAGGCATTCCTGTCAAAGTGGCACCTCACCCGTTTCTTAACACCTCTCGGGGTGTTATTTCGGAATTTGATCTCTTGCCATGCAGTGAAGAAGAATTGGTGACTGAACTTGCAGATCAAGGTGTTATTGCTGCACGTCGTATGATGTTCCGGCGCGATGGTTCTTTGATTAAGTCTAAAAATGTGATCTTGACTTTTAACTCCCCGAAAGTTCCGACCGAAATCAAGGCTGGCTACTTGGTCTGTGGAGTTCGCCCGTACATTCCCAGTCCTCTGCGCTGTTTCAGGTGCCAGAGGTACGGGCATTCCCAACGTTTCTGTAAGAGTTCCGCTCGTTGCGCTAATTGTGGCTCCAGTGAACATGACGGGGAAGGTTGCACTTCTGCGGCCTCCTGTGTTAACTGTGGTGAGGCCCATGCAGCTTACTCCCGCACCTGTATGAAATGGAAGGACGAGATGGCGATCCAGCGCCTTAAGACCCTGGAAGGCCTCTCGTACCCTGCTGCCAAGGCCAAGTTGGGTATACCCACCACCCGACCGCGTACTTTTGCCGCAGTAGTTCAGTCTCTGCCACAACCCGTGCAGCCCTTTGTTCCGCGCCCTGTAGCTCTCGCCGCCCTTGCCAAGCGATCTACAGCTGACCAATCGACACAGGTGTTTTTCCCCGAGCTCCAGATTTTTCGGATACCTGATTCTGGGCCTTCTCTTTTGCAGCCGACCGTCTCTTCCAGTTTCCAGCCGAAAGTCTGCACGTGCGGCAGACCCGGCCCTCAATCCGCAAAGGTGTGCAGTGTCCATCCCACTGTCGCGGTCCGCCTGACCACCACTGAAACTGTCTCGGCCTCAGCGAGGTCCCCACCCTCAACCAACATTATAGAGGAACTTGGGGGGAGGAGAGTGACAGTTCGTCCCCAGCCTCAACCAACATTGCAGAGGAACATGGGGAGGAGGAGAGTGACGGTTCGTCCCTGCCCTCTGCCAGCGTTGCGGAGGAGTGTGGGGGAGGAGAGTGACGGTTCGTCACCCTCCTGGTGAATCATCCTTTGTGTAGTTGTGTTTCCTGATCATACTTATAATAGTTATTTAATACATACATAAATTTTTATATAAACCTCATTAACTAACTTGTCTTCACAGCTTTCATCATCCTCTTTTCCAGCTTTTACCACGCCTGTCTGCTCTTAATCATTTTCCCCTCTTTTAAACATCTGTAGCTGATAGTTCTTTGTCTGGCGCTCTTTGGCCAAACCTGGCCCTTGCGCCAATAAAATCAACCAACCAACCAACCAACCAACCTCTTCGATAATCATGTAGTTAATGTTTTTATTCATCGCTACGCTATATAATCCATTAATTTCAAACCACTCTTCCTACTAGCTCTTCACTGATGCACTAAATTGCATAGTGAAATCTCTCCGAAAAGTTTTTGCTAACTCCATATTTGAAACACGAGCAAAATCCTAAGAACAATTGACATCAAACAGCACGATGGTTATCCGTGAAGGGTACGGGTTCGAATCCCGGTGAGGCATGGATGTTGTGTTTCACTGCTTTCTCCCTTCCCTGGAACCAATGGCCTTAAATTAGGGACGGACGACTGTTTATAGCCCAATGAGTTGTTCACGGTGGTCGTTAAACCTCCAATAAAAAAAACCCAGCATGATGGACAATCCCTGGGGCCGCCCCGGTGGCGCAGTGGTCTAAGGCGCTGGCCTCTGATCATTCGGCCGTAAGGGGTCCGGGTTCGAATCCCGGCCAGGCATGGATGTTGTGTTTGTCTTACGGCACTGGCTCTCTCCCTTCCCTGGAACCAGTGACCCTAAATTAGGGACGGGCGACTGCTTATAGCCTATTGAGTTGCTCACGGTGGTCGTTAAACCTCCAATCAAAAAACAAAAAAAAAATCCGTGGGTTTTGTCAACACTAGTAGCAGATGAAACCCCACCCACCGAAAATCGTCACCAATACGCTATCGTCATCGTGATTAGCTGAAATCACTGGATCGTTCTACTGATATACAGAATGCCCATATCCATTGTGTACAGGCAAGGAGGTTAGAATAAGCATGGCTTTCTGCGATTAATCGTATAATACAAGGCTATGCCAGTTCGCTATCGCTAATGCTCAAACAGAAGTTCATATTACTGCCGCTGCACAGAATTGGCGCTGATTAGCGACCCCTAGGATGTTTGTTTACCATTGAATGCAATGCAAAATTGTGAGTATTTTATACATGCCCTCTGCCAATAATTTAGCTCACTTTCACAATTTAAAATTGTGTAACCAATCTGTTAATTATTCTTCATGTATGGCTCTTATTTTATAATGCTTATTATTTTCTAAACGTGAATACGAGGAAGTTTTTCGTGCATGCTCCCCAGGATTGCTTCGGGAAATCTAGTTATTTTACTCCGAAGTTTGACTAAAATTATAACACGTTTATGTAACTTTTGGCTGTCTGCATGCCGAACATAATATTTTAAGAAACGATAATCGTTTTCCGATTTGTTCAAGGGTAAAAAAGAGCTCATTTTCTGAATATACCCCCGTAAGTAAAGAAAGCTACGACTTCAAAGAATTTAAATTTCAGAAACATTAAATGAGAATACTTGATGACAACAGTACTAGATAACTGCGGTGCTATTCATGGCATACAGTAATGAGCTATGTTCAATATTTCTGCAAAAATGTGCCAGTACAAATTTAAGCTTTCACACATGTTCTGATTTTTTTGTGTTTCCTATTGTTAATTAAAATTTGAAAAGAAAAATGAAGGGACGTTTTGATTACCATAGCGCTGCAGAATGAATAATAACCAAAATGAACTAAACCATGGTAACAACCAACAGAGTGTAAAATATTGTTTGGGGGAGATCTTCTTTTTTTTTTTTTTTGTACACCAAGAAATTCCTGTAAGTAATGTATTGATTTAAAGTTGTAGAATCCTACTCTGCTGTCTACTTAATGGTCTAATGACCATTAAGTAGACAGCAGAGTAGGATTCTACACCTTTATTGATACAGTTGCGCAGCAATATAAATTCAGTAACAATCAAAACTGAAATATAAAAAATACACAAAAATATCTTCTTGCGCACAAGTATGTTTTGTTTTGAACTTTAATAAATTCTCAACTCAAAAGTACGTGAAATGTATATTTATAGATATCTTACATTGACAGCAGTGGTGCAAGCCATACAATGAAGGAAGTTTTCTAAGTTTAAGTATGCAAAAATACTCAAATCATTTTCAATGCAAAGTACAGTTTCATGTATTAGGTTTTAGCAGGTTAACCAATATAAAAACACTGAACTAAAGTTAACAGTTTAGCTGTAAATCATTGAAGTGTGACTTAAAAAATTCTTTACCTCAGATCATTTTTGCAGTGGTTATCATGGTAAGACACAGTGGCACACTCGGTGAAGATGGCCCAGAGGCCTGAGCCCTCCCCAAGAGGTATCACTTTTTTTTAAACATGTATTTTACGAATCATTAGAAACACATTTTAATATGATGCATATATATTCTTATTGCTTTACAATTTTTCATATGTTTTCTACGGGTTATTTTTATTTGCATCTTCAATATTGTGGGTCACCCGCGTAAAGAAATCCTAGGTGTACCACTGCTACAAAATAATGCATTCCAGAAAGCAATGAATTAATCATTTGCCAAAACGCAGTGTATATATATTAAAATATTTACAAAGCAAAACTTTACACCGTTGTAATCTAACATAATAGCAGCAAATATGACTGACTGAAATGCATGTTATTCCTTATATATCATAGAAATGGCCTTGATATTTATGCATAAACTAAAAAATGAATGTCATATGCAGTAACCCACATAAATGAATTCAAAGTACAAAATCTGTATATTTACAATTGCAAATTATGGGTGCTGCTATATTTATCAACAAAGAATATAAAGTTATTCAATATATTTAATTAAATACAAATATAGATTCTAAAAGCGTATGTATATCATAGAAATATCCTTGATATTTATGCATATGTTTAGATTCTGATTCTAAATTAGATCCATGTATAATTGCAAATGTAGATTTTAAATCACAAATGGGCAGAACAAATTGATAAATACATGTAGCACAAACAGCATATTTCAGGAAACTTTATGATATCCTCTAGTAATATTTACTTAAGTTAATACTCATTAAGAAGGCAAATGGGCCACCACGGTGAGGCATGGATCAAGGCCATCTTAATACCTTACCAGGCCTGCAACGAGGTCACGTGATTTGGTCGTGACGTCACAATCGTAGGGCTACTCTTTTTCCAGTAGACCAACGAATTTGACTCGTTTCGTAGTTGTGCTATGTCCGTTCTTGTTGGCGAGTTGTGTTGTTCCAGTGAATGTTGTGTGGATATTTACTGCGTGTTTTAAGTTTTTTGTGAAGATCCTGCTCGATTACAAAAGATATTTTCAGCGGTAAGGAATGTTTCTTTTCTTTTATTAGTATTCAGTACTGAAATTTTATAAATACGAGTTGTTGATTGAACGTTAGTTAATCCTTCATGAAGTGCGGGTTTTACGTTTTATAAATGTTCTTATTGCTGCGGAATAAAGTGGGATGTAATGTTATACGTTATGTTATATGCATTATGTGCATGCTTCAAATGGTACAAGGTGAAATTGTGATCTAAGAAATGGATACATGATTCTGAAGTTGTCATATGAAAAATCATTTCTTTATTCTGTAAAAGTTAAGAATAATGTTATAATTACAGGAAATTACCAAATTTTCGTTTTGAATAACATGTTTAATGGTTGTTCAATGAATTTAAAACTGATAGCTTGGAATTTCAAAACATATCTTCTATTGTATGCCACCAGTAATTCTGTATATAACCCTACACACGTAGCTTTAATTTTTGTGTCCTGGGGCTCATTGTGGATACATTTTCGTCTTTTGAAAATTTTGGAGACTTGTTATGATGAAAACTCATTTCTTCCTCTTTTATATTTCTTTTCCCTCCGAGAACTGCGAAAGCGTATTTATGTGACTAGGGCAAGCCACCAACGATACCCAATAACTGGGGTACAGTTGGCAAATTTTGAGCGAAGCTATTGCAAAATCTAAGCTCATTAAGGCGTCTATCGTAACACGTTCTAAAAAATGAACGCATAAAATTTATGACTTCCAGAACAAAAGTAAGAAACATAAAAAAGAAATGCCTAAAATTTATCATGAACTACTTTCCTTCACGCCTTTACGTTGGTTGTGATCAGGTTGCATGTAAACAAAGCGGAAAGACACACTCAGATTGGGAACCACGTTTTTCATTTTGTATCGCGAAAGACAGACATACATACACAAACTTCCTTTTTTACGCTTTCCAAACGTAGGTTGCAGAAGCGTAGCATCCAGCTTTGTCCGTCCATTCGCACGATAACTCGCGTTCAATTTCGATGAAATTTTAGTATGTGGTAGGGGACTACTGGGGACGAACCCTATTGAAAATGGGGGAAATGGGGTGAAAGGTCACGACATAGGAGCAGGATTCATTCGTCATATGCGTCATAACTTGCATAAAAATGGTCCGATTTCAATGAAATTTTAGTATGTGGTAAGGGACCACCTGGGCAGGAACTCTACTCAAAATGGGCGAAATGGAGTTAAAGATCAGGACATAGGAGCGGGATCCATTATATGGCCTTTGGGCGTCATAACTTGCGTAAAAATGGTTTGATTTCGATGAAATTTAAGTATGTGGTAAGGGACCACTTGGGGACGAATCCTATTGGAAATGGGTGAAATGGAGTCAAAGGTCACGACATAGGAGAGGGATTCTTCCACCACCCTCATGCGTCATAACTTGCGTAAAAATGGTTCGAGTTCGATGAAATTTTGGTATGCAGTAAGGGACCAACTGGGGACGAACCCTATTAAAAAGGTGCGAAATGGGGTCAAAGGTCAGGACATAGGAGCGAGATCCATTCGTCATATGAGTCATAACTTGCG
This sequence comes from Macrothele yani, assembly GCA_039090855.1. Lineage (NCBI taxonomy): Eukaryota > Metazoa > Arthropoda > Arachnida > Araneae > Macrothelidae > Macrothele > Macrothele yani. The sequence continues at coordinate 76,050,066 of CM077025.1, read as the reverse complement.
TAAAAATGGTTCGATTTCAATTAAATTTTAGTATGTGGTAAGGGACCACCTGGGGAGGAATTCTATTCAAAATGGGCGAAATGGGGTCAAAGATCAGGACATAGGAGCGGGATCCATTCTATTGCCTTTATGCGTCATAACTTGCGTAAAAATGGTTTGATTTCGATGAAATTTTATTATGTGGTAAGGGACCATCTGGGGACAAATCCTATTAAAAATGGGCGAAATGGGGTCAAAGGTCAGGACATAAAAGCGGGATTCATTCCACCACCCTTATAGTAAAAATGCTTCGATTGCGACAAAACTTTAGTAGGTTGTTCCGGAGGTATACTGAACCGGTTCTGTTGAATATCATCCAAATGGGGTCAAAGGTCAGGGCACAGGAGCGAGATTTATTCCACAGACATTATCCTCATGCACGCGCAGTGAGGCTGTCAGAGGGGAAAAATACTTCCATAATGCTTTTGTGGTTCCTTTCAGCGAGCATCGCCTCAGTTGCACGTAACATAGTCACCGCTGGTAGTGATGAGGCAGTGATTGATAGGCATTTGTCAGACAGTTTTACTAAAAACAGTACTAACGGGAAAAACCCCACGGGCCGCGTGTGGCCTAGTGGTCAACGTTCGTGACTGCCACGGAGGAATCTCAGGTTCGATCCCAGGTATCTGCGAACTCTCGACCCATTAAATATCCGCCGTGCGTCGGATGAGCAGGTTAACTTGTCGGACCCCGGGTACTAGCCCCCGGTAATAAATAAGGGCGTCTTCCTCCACATTTTTACCTCGCTTCCGTGTCACTTTCCTATGAGGCACTCTAGCCCAAATCTTCTAGCTTCCTGTTCCTAAGGTTTGTTTAAGACCTGGGGTTAGACACTCCCTTCCTTCCTAAAGTACTCTACATATGAGTACTTTTAGGGGGGGGGGGGGTAAAAATCCTTACCTTCTTCAAGGCTGTCAAACATTTTAGTAAATATACAAGATACTAAAATACAACAAAAATAAAGAAGTTCGATAATTACAATCAATCATTAATATCTAATTATTTTTAAAAATGCTTTAAAAAATGGTTTAGTCTATTTTAGTGTTTTAAATTTATCAAAAATTTGGCTATACTATCCCTCCTTCCTGCCCCCCTTATGGGCGCCCTTGCATATGATCAGACCTGAAAAAATATCCACACATTAATTAAATACAACAATATTCAAGATGCCTCTAACACTGAAATATTTTCTTAATATAAAATTTTACTCAATGTGATGATACCCTCACAGTTTGAAGTATTTTTGTGAACATACCACCCAACAATATCAAATGTCGCCTGGATAGACCTCTGGTATGGGAATATAAATATGAAATCCAGATGCCTGGCTGGGTATGTAAATAAACAAATAAAAATTCCAATTGCACTGTTTTGCTTTCACAGCAAAATAAAGTCTGAATCCCCGCCAATAGTTAACCACGATAATATTAATATTCAAGATTCATCTTATGCCAAAAATGTTTTTGTTGAAATAAAATTTTATTTAAAATATTTTGTGAAGATACCATTACAGTTCAAATTATTTTTGTGAAGATACCATTTCAGCTGCAATAATTTTTGCAAAGCTACTCCCAACAGCATTAAATGTTACCTGGATCAATGTTACCTGGATCGACTACATATTATAAATATATATATAAATACAGGGTGAGCCAAAAGTCACTGTGCACCTGGCAAGACAATACACATACAACAACTACAAACATACTTGCTACAATAAATGCTGGAAATGGCCCCTTCCTGCGTGTAGATATGCATCTACACGTCTGAAAATTTTCTCAAAGACACGTTACAGGTCCAATGGAGAAATGTTGCTGAATACTGTGGTGATGACTTCCTGTAGTTCCGGCAGGGAACTGGGATTGTTCTTGTAAACAGAATTTTTCAGTAAACCCCACAATTTTTAACCAATTTTTTTGGACTTTTAATGATGCAAATGGAAATATTCTCCACCCTTTCATCTGTTAACACTCGCGGCCTACCGCTTCTCGGAGCATCTCCCACTGATCAGGTTTTTTTCAACCGGCCACTGTGATGCCTCACTACTGACTGATTCAGTCATGGCCAGATGCCGGAAATACTGGCTGCGTCATTCAAGGTCAGACGGCAGGATGAGCGTACCCTACCCCAACATTCTCCATTCACAATATTGCAATTACATGCACAACAACTATACTTCATAAATTTATTATTTCTTATCACAGTATGTCAAGCGCACGGGAACTTTTGGCTCACCCTGTATATGTACTTCCATTATAGCATTTTTAGTTCTTTAATAATAAGTTATATTCTTACAGATGCCATGGATGTGCTGTGTTCCAGGCTGTCGTGCGAATTATAAGTCAGAAAAAACAGAGACAGTAACAACATTCAAATTTCCTAAGGATCCTGAATTGCAAGAAAAGTGGGTTAAGGCTATCCACAGAGAAGAATTCATACCTAATCATAACAGTGTTGTTTGTGTTCGTCATTTCAGTGATGAACTTGTAATTAGAGTGGATACTGTTTCAAGAGATGATGGTTCGTTGTTGTCAGTTCCTCGAAAAGTACCCAAATTAGCTCCCAATGCTGTACCTCACATATTTCCGAACCAACCATCGTATTTCACTTCAAAACTTTTGCCAAAACGCAGGTGTTCTAATGATCGTTTCAAAGAACAAGTAGAAAGGGATGAAGCGTCATTTTTGAAGTGGATGGAAGATGATGTAATTAAAGATTTCCAATCTTTTAGATCTTCAGTTCCAAAAAAAAAAATAATAATTTTGGGTTTCATCATTTCTTTGAAGATGATGCTGTTGTATTTTGCAAGTTACACTTATCAGAAGTGAATATTATTCAAGTTTCTGGTAGCTCTTCTTCGAAGCAACATGGTAAATTAACAAGAGAAACATATGTAGCTCTCCTTCACACGACAAAAACCTTAATTTTTTTATGTAGATATCTTTTTACTGTGCACAATCCAAAGTACATTCTTTTGGGGAAGTTTCAAACTGACAATTTAGAGGGTCGATTTGCACAATACCGCCAAATGAATGGTGGCAATTTTAATGTATCTGTAACACAGGTGTTAGAGAGTAAAAAAAAATTAAAGCTCATAAGTTTATTGAAACTGCATTCGGCCAAGTGTGGAGAATTTGAAATAAAATCACTGAAAACAAACTGTACTGAAAACACAAATGCAATTGCAAGCTTTGAATATGAAGAGGATGTTTTGGAGCAGTCCAGCAGAGTTAACATAACTGAAGAAAATATGATGGTGTTAGTGTACTTAAGTGGTTATGTCACATACTCCTTAAATAAATTAGTGAGCTGTCAGACATGTATGCGATATCTAATGCGCGAAGAACCAATGGAAATTCAATGCACTGGTAAAAATATTTACCACTATTTAGCTCAGAGCACTCGAGGAGGCTTACGGTGGCCTATTGACTACCTTGTTACTTTGAGTACTATAGTTTATAAAAAATTTCAGACACTTATTTCAGAAACATTTGAACAACAGTTCTTGCAATCACATAATCACAAAGACATTTTGCAGGTATTAGCTCTACAGAAATTAGCAAATCAATGTTACAACCTAGATGAAAACTGTTCATGTGGTGTATCCCTTCAAAATTTGTCTGTTAAGTGTGCAAATTAACAATTATTGCAAGCTTAAAAATAATGCACTTTTAGAAAACAAGTTAAATAAAATGAAAATTGTCAGTACTTAAAATTCACTAAAACAAGGCTGGAAGAAGTCTAGAAAATTAGAACTGGGGCCAATTCTTTTTTTTTTTTAACTTTAAATTTTATTTGCAGTAAATGTAATTTCTTTTTTTATAATTTGTGGATTATCTGTTAAAAAGTAATAAGTTTAGGTACTCCAGTTAATACAAAATTTTCTCAATAGATTGTACAGAATGTTACAGTTCATTGTATTTTGTGCCTTTTATTTATTTCATTATTGTTTTTTTTTTTTTTTTTTGTAAAATGCTGTTCAAAGCTTCATGGTGATTGCTTACAGGTTTTGATGTTGTGCAGTGCAAAACATGTTTCGCATCAACTCTTTTTGTCTGTTATTTTTTGATTGCCATGAACTAGAAATAGTAATTTGACATTCCATAGTGAATTGCATGTTAATTGACCATGATGTTTACGCTAGTCATAAATACTACGAAGTTGAAACATCAAATACCAGATAATAATGTTTCGTACATGCAGCTTTGTATAAATAATTGACAGAATACTAGTATAAGTTTGTTATTATTTTGAATGGTTTTTGGTTGAGTAATGTAATTATTAGCGTTAAATAAATAAAATGAGATGCAGAAAGTGTATTTTCTTTTTCAAATTCTTATCAGTGATTTTTTCTGAGCACTTATGCATACACATAACAAATCACATTTAGCATCTTGATAATAAACTAAGATTTGTACTTTTGGCATATTTTTTATTTTTTCATTTTGACACAGCGTTGTGGATATTTTTCCATATTGAAATAGTAATTTGAATGAGCTTGGTATTATTTGTAACACATGTAAAAGTAATTTTGACAGCTACCAAACACAGAAGAATATTTTTCATACATGACTATAGGTACAGAGGTGTGTTCACAGGATAAAAATTATACATTTAATTTTTGCATACCATCAATTATGACATGCTTAAAATGTGCTGCATAATTGAATTTTTTTAATGTTGTGCAGATATAACTAGATTTTTCTTTGTGTTCATTGGCCAAGGGATAAGTTCTGAATCAGAGTAATTTAGAATTTTAATTGCTTATGTTGTTTCATTGTGAAGGGAAACATTTTTAGTATGTTGCAAATCATATCTATCTTTTGTTATTGTACATTTATTGTAAATTTTCCATAACAGCAGCTGAGTCATTGATGGGTAATATACATAATATTTCCCTAATGTTAATAAAATGTTATTTAAAAAAGATGAATGTATAGTTTGTCTTCTGTTAAATATTTTCACCATTTTACATGAACAATTTTAAAATTGTAGGTCTTCTGAATGTTGGCCAACCCATTCACACACATCAAGCAGTTTCAGTGTGTGAAATTATATCCCTACATTGTGCTTTACATTTGAATTCCTAAGGCTCAGTGTTAGTGTGCCAAGGGATAACTTCATCTAAAAAATGCATAACCAAATGAAATATTTCAGTGCGAATCATGGTTGAATATTTCCTTAGCAGTTCAGAGTGCAAACCAGAATAATGAATCTAATATTACATACGTAGTAGCCTTTTTTGTTTTTTTGTTCCACACTTTGCTGTGGTGTGAAATGGATTCACAGCATCAACTTCTTTTTCTATGAAAAAGAAGCTTGATGCTGTGAATCATTGCTAATGTTATCTGCATTTTATTTATGCTGTTTCTTCTCCAATGTTCACTAGTAAATACAGAAATTAAGGAAGAAATATTTCTGGGAAATTATCCAGATTCTCTGTTAAAAACTATAGATACAAATGCGGATAATACGCCGATTTAAAATAAAAATGTTTTTGAGGCCCTTTGATTTTTATTAAAAGCTACAGGATAATTGTTTATGAGAGGAGATGTAATTGGAAAAGGAAATTTTTTTTTTCAATTCAGGAGTTTGTACGGAATGGATAGAGGAGGGAGTGGTGTCATAATGAAAGATTAGGGAAGTTATGGGGAGGGACAGCGGGATCATTTTGTGTTGTTGAGAACAACGCTGACTGTTGTGCCGTCTCTGTTTTTGTCAACCAGCCAATGAAAACATATGCACAGTGCTTGCTGCATGAACCTATGTCTGCCTTTTTTCAAAGTTCCTTGTTTTGGATATCATGTGTGCTGTGTAAGATTTGTCTTTCGCCATTTTGACCAACGTCTTTGCTGCAGATATTTTCCTTCATTGCTATTCATGATGTCTTAAAAAAAACGTTGTTACACTGCCGATTTTAAACTTACAGTGGGGTGCACAGTAGAGGGTATCATGTCCCTGCACAATAGTTTTCAGAAAGTCAGAAAACAACCGTGCAGTTAATGGTGGAAAGTAGCTGTGCCGTGGTCTAAAACGAAAGCAAATCTGTCAGTAAATTCTACGGAAGAATTCACAGAAGTCTAGTCCTATTTTTTACTGACCCATGTCTCAGCCAATCCTCTAACTCTGACAGCAAGATTTCTTCCAAAACTTTCAACTAATATACAATGCAAGTAATGTTTCACCGAAAAAAAAACAAAAAACAATTCCAAACAATCAAAGGTCTAAAAGAAATATGTACACTTTAAAATGTAAAACTTCCTGAAGAAAAGAAAAAGAAGCTTACCTACGGTATTTGCAGCCTAAACTTCAGATCTGCTTACTCTTGCCATTTAGACCATGAAAAGCAAATGTTTGCAGTGGAATGTATTTTTACATAAATCCACTGCAAAACACTTATTTCAGATAGTCAATGTCCAGGTGACTACATTGTTCATTAGCTGCTGCAAAATGCTTTCCATGGCATGCATTGCAATGTGCTCTAATCTAACGAGAAGACAAGAAACAAAAATTGCGTATGTGTGTGGGGAGGGGAGGTGCATGGATACATAACAAGGAGCACAGATATAAAATTTGGTACAGACATATAAGAAACACAAAAGCTATAAAATTTACCAAATTATTAAATACAAGAGATTTACACTGAAGTGCAGAATGACGCAAATTACCAGCCAATCACATTGTAAGCTGTGGAAAAAATCCATTAAAAGAACTATCACAACTTAATGAGGATTCATATGTATCACAACTATCATTACTTACACAATACAAATGAAAGTAAATGCGCTAGTTAAAACGTGACGAAATTGAGTAATTAAACCAAAGTGAATATATTAACAAATTCTTTAGCTACCACAAATACCTTGGCTTTGCCAATCACAACCTGTTAAAAAAATGGCAACAGGCTTGATAGCTGCATTACACGCCACACCTGTTCCTCAAGCAATGACCTTTTACCTATCGGCGGTGGTCATAATGTCGAAAGTCAAAATGTTGACAGAGTCCAAAAATGTTCACAGTCACAATAGTCCTTACATTTTTGTTTCATTTTTTTTTACTTCAGATCAAAGTGCGTTGGACCATTTCAGCAATTAGTAAGGTTTATGGTTTATATAGGAACTAAAGATAATGTCACATTTTTACGCAGGTGCAAAACATTAATGATAATGCCCTTATGCCTGGGCCCTTTTAGCAGTTTTCAATCTGCTGTGCTAATTTTCATAAGGTTTGCACAACAAGTCAAGGTTTTAGCAATGCACTTTACCGAGGTAGAAACGATTAATCAGGCCTTAGGCCAAAGTCTTTTTAACAGTTTTCAGTCCGCCAAGTTGATATTCATAGAAAATCAAATTAATTGTGTTGAACTTTTACTCAAGCACAAAACATTAATTGGTATATCCGAGGCCTAAGCATAAGAATGTTTAGTTATTTTTTATACTGCAGTGATCACAATCATAAGGTTTGTGTGACAAGTCAAGTTAAGAACGTTACACTTGTTGAAAAATTCTTAAAAGACCTAGAGACTAATTTGGCAACTAAGTGAAAGAACAACATTATAAACTTAACTCGTCATGCAAACCTCATAAATGTGTGCACGGCGATTAAAAACTTCTAGCCTAAGACTTTGTAATTAATATTTTGTGACCCAATACAAGTGCAAAATTATTATCTTAGCTTGTTGTGTGACCCTTATGAATATGAGATGTGTTAAGAAATGTTGACAGGATCAAATGTAGAGTTAAAATGTCAACAGGCTCTCAAAATGTTCAAAGTAACAGTGAAATGTGGAATTTTTCTTTTTTCACTTTTATTTTATTTCAGTTTTGACATTTTTATTAAGTCTGAAAAATTTACACTCTGACAGCAGGGTTTTTTTTGTTTTGTTTCCCATCTTTATTGTGCTTTTGGCAGTATTTACTATATTGTGGCAGTTTTTTGTGTTGATAACATCTTACATAGCGTTTTGTAATTTTGTCATATTTTGGGCAATTTACTTTCGATGCCTACTCGCATTTTTTTTTCTTCGAATATTTGGTTTTCGTTTTAGTTCTAGATTACTTTGGTTTTTAGATGAGTTTCGTATGAACGAAATAATTTGTTAGCTTCGGCATGCCACTGTCATTCAACGAATCTTCACAAAATCTGCTTGAAAAGATTTTCACAAAAATTAATATTTTGGTTCAACTCGTAATTTTGGAACCAAAACGGCAGAATTGGGCCATGTATCTACACTGGGGAACGATGTAAGGGAGGTTAAAACATATAGGGAGCAATGCTTTAGAAAGCCTGTTGTTTACAGTTCTTCACAAAATTTAATACTGTATCTGTGTTGCACATTGAGAGGGTAAGTGCTGGGTTATTCAATAGCTCAGAAATTAAGTAAGGTGCAAGGACACCAAGTTTCAATGACACTCCTAAATATGTCAATTCCATTGACATATTTAGAAAAATGCGAATTTGCTGCTACCAAGTATCAAGACATCTGCCTGAGACCAACAATGATGATTTAAAGGGCCACAAAAGGTAATCCTAGTGATCCTCAGATACGATGGATGTTAAGGGGGTGGGCAAATTTTTTATCTGTTTGTTTAAGAAGCAACAAATTTCAACAGCTGCATTCTAATTAACAACAGCAAAAATATATACACATATTTAGACCCTGTCGACATTTTGACCTTGTTAGCATTTTAACTGTAGACATTTTGTACCAATCGCATCTACCTATGCCTTACTGATTTCTCCATAGCAGTAAGAACTTTAGAGATATGAAGTTTGTAAAAAGAGTAACAAGAATTAATATCAATAAGAACAGGGAATGAAAACTTAAAGCATATATGTCAGTGCATTAATATGGATACAAATACTTCAAGCACAAAATATTTTCTATTTCTTTTTAACAGCAATAATTTTTATTTCCTGTCAATTACTTTACTTTCTTATACAACTGCCAAGTTATAAAATTAATTTGTCATATTTTCATTATTTTCCTTTCCATGTTTCAAGATCATATTTATTTTATGCAACTGACTTTTGCCACGTTTAAGTAGTATGGCAGATAACCTGTCACTTATGGTATTGGGGGGTGGGGGATATGTACATGGTAATTTGCTTTTATGTACTACAGAATTTTCCTGATTTAATTGCTTCCCTTTTATTGGGTGGGTATCATTTAGACTCGTAAAGAAGGCAGAGGAATTCATAAGGAAACATTTATTTTAACAGAAAAAATTAGAGAGTAAAATGGATACACAGAACATAGATTTTCTTGGAGAAAAGAAGAAAATCTTATCATTATGATTACAAGGCTTACACTTATTTATTTTTGTACCAACATATACAGGACTGAATAACTGTAAATGCATGTCTTCACTCGGATAATGATTACATTATGTGCAGATCATGCATAAAAAATGTAGTTCTTGAAACAGTTTTTCGAAAATATAACACTGATTGCAACCAAAAAAGGAAAAATTTACCCAAAAAGTTTCACTCTCCAGGTACAGCAATCCACCCAGGTAAAGAAATGAATGGAAGTCACTTGTACGCATCAGAAAAAGCAGATTATTTAGAAGACAGTCAAAATGCATGGTAAAATGTTTAGTCTTAAAATATATACATATACTGTATTAGAGAGGACTGAGCAAGAAGCAACTAAATCAGGCAAAAAAAAAAACATGATTCCAAAAGTGAATGTATTAGGCTTATAGCTTATTTCTGACATATCAAAATAACTAATATTCCTGAAATGCTTACTGCTTTGTAAATAAGAGAGCGTGTAATTTTAGAATACCAAACATTGCGATGACTGGATACGAGGATGTGTTGGACATTTTTTACTATTATGAAAATAAATTGCTTTTACCAGAAAAAATTACTCATAGTGACTCAGGCATCACGTTTTTCACTTTTAGTGATACAGCATAGCTGTGAAATGAGTGTATTCACGAGTACATGAGTTTTTACTACACATACACGCACAAAAACATGATGGATACACATTCATGAATTGAGTGAAGCTGCTGCAAAATCTACTGAAGAATCTCCACGGCTTGCGTATCCATCAAAAAATTAGGCACACAAGTGATAGTCAACGTCTCTATTTCTTCTGTATTAGCCACGTACATCACGATCATGTATAATTAAACAGCACGCTTTTCGTTTTCTGTAAAATTAATACTTTTAATATGCACGTATAGTAATAAATACAGTAATATTTCAGTCTGATTGCGACTTCTATTTTCGAAACATGAATGATGACATGTTAGCAACCCGTTTCATCCACATGCTGTCTCCCAATCGCGATGCAAATTTAATTTTTCAGGTGATACTTGAACAAATACTATGCACACAAAAGTATTAAGAGTACTACTTACCTTGCTGAAAAAATTGCGTTCCGAAGTAGGTAGTTCCCAGAAGTACCCGATGACGAGATCCATAACGCATCCCTAAAAATACGAAATCAACACTCACTTTTTGTATTGCCACGGAGAGCAAAGCAATAGCACCACGATTGTGACGTCATAAATACTTGTGGTAGGCCTGGTAAGGTATAAAGATGGCCTTGCATGGATGTTGTGCTTGTCTTACAGTACTGGCTCTCTCCCTTCCCTGGAGTAAGTGACCTCAAATTAGGGACGGGTGGCTGCTTATAGCCCATTGAGTTACTCCCAGTGGTTATTAAACATTCAATCAACAAAAAAAAAAAAAAAAAAAAAAAAAAAGAAGGCAAATGACAACAATATCAAAAATAAGGAGATTACCAGTACTTAGAAGTTTACAACACCCACATAGGGGTAAAAGTTGTTCAAAATTCATGCAAGGACTGTACACTTCCGTATCAAAATTGTGCTTAACAGATGACAGTAAGACTCAATTGATAATTGCTGGAAATATCCTAACAATGAGGTCCAACTTTCTTCAGCATTTGAACATGGTGCTCACAAAGTTTGCCTGATTTCTCCTCTCCTCCTTCCATCTGAATAGTTTTGATTCCCTCTAAAGTTGGGGCTTTTCTTTTTTCCTCAGTCCCTAGTAGGTGGTAAGGTAATGGAAAGCCTGCCAATACTAAACAATAACTGTATTCGGTTATTTTAGATTATGGTTATTAATTTATCAGTCTTTTTTTTTACAAGAAAATGATGTTCTTCAAATACTGAAATTTAAGCAAAGCTAAATGTCAATGTGCAATATATCTGAACAAGAAAAAAATAAAGTTAAATGTCAATACACAATATACCTGAATACTGCTGTTTTAATATTTTTGCATATATTATTTTCCACGTGCCCTAATTGCACATACCCTTGGGCATACTTATGGAGGCTCCATAGGAACTGGACTGCATAAATCATTAATAATTTCTTGAACACTCTACCAGATACCCCCCCCCTCTTTCCCTAAAAAAAGTAATATATTGATTGTTTAAGTTCTGTTTTAACTTCCAACAGACAAGAACCAGACTTAACTCGGCAGCACAAATAGGGGAGAGAGGCAAATATTATTTTTGTATTGAAAAATGAGCACAGTGCATATGTTTTTTGTATCAACTTGGCATCATAATGTTTATTCTTTAATAATGCTTATAAAACATGTTTATGTTTTTATTGCATAATTCTTATTTGTTGTTTAATTAATAATTTATGCATCATTCACATTATGCATATGATTGTAGGGTTTGTACAAAAGTCTGGCTGAAAATCCCCATACTCGTAGATCCAATCCCATATAATGCAAAAACTGAAATACTACCTTAGAATAATCTTAATAACTATACTTTTCCCATAGACATTACCAACGAACGCAATTTTTTTTTAATTTGTTCAGATGGAATAATTGTTAAAATATGGGTACAAAACAGAAAGAAACAGAAGTAAACAACATTGACTATATAAGCTACAATTTGTGAATGGTGTTCATGCGAAATTTGGCATTTTTGCTGTTTTTGAAAATCAGAAATACAAAAAATGCTGACCTACAAAAACTAAAAATTTGAATTTTTCATACGGTACCAATTTGACATGCACTAACTTCAGTATGTAGCTTCTCATTTGAAGTAGAGTAGATTCTGGTAAATTGGAACACATCAGGCATGGAAAGTTTTGGCCCAATTATGCAAAACTTTGTCCTGAAGAGCTAATTTCGGATGTTCTTCAAGAATCGTCCCAAATAAACAGCTACCTCGGTTAACCAATGACCCAATCAACTGGAATCCACTGTATTTGCAAAACTGAACAGATTTAGTGAACTGTCATTTGGCACAATTCCTACTGATATCAATGGAGATGTGGTGATGGTTCAATAATTATGGACACACTGCATTCTGACTGTAAATGGGTCATTTCCTGTCAATTCCACACAGAAAATTTGCATTTTCAATGTGACCCCTTTGGATTTTTTATGAAACTCTGTAGATTTGTTGACATACACCAGAAATGAATGTGTGACAATTTTTAGCACACAATAGCCTTTAAATTTCCTGAGATAGGAGATCATGAAATTCAAAAAAATTGCTAAATTTCAGTGTTTTATATTTTGTAAATGCATTTATAACTCAAGTTCTTTTAATCACAGGGTAATGAAGTTTTATAATATCTTTTTACTGGCTTCAAAATTATATATTACTTAATGTATAATTTTTAATTTAAAAGTCACAAAAATTTTTAATTTGACCTAGAATTCCTCAAAAAACCATTTTGATTTCTTTAAAAAAATAATATATTAAATTACATCACATAGTGACAATATTTTATAAATTTCGTGGTGGCAGTTGAAGGGCATCAAAAGTTACAAGGAACTGTTAAATCGACATGCTTCATAAACTTACCATATGACTAAACTGTGTATGTTCCACTGTTCAATAGAGAAGCTTAATAATCTAGTCAATCAGTAACATAAAAAGGAACACACGTGTACTATGGTGATGGGTTACTCTTGTTTATAAACCATTGTATGTAATATTTATAACAATATGAAAACTTTCAAATTAATATCTTAGCAGCTCAGCTTTAAACAAAGATATGCGTTATTTACTGAAAAGAGTTAACATAATGTATTTAAACTTGGCACTGGTATCTAATTTTAAAAAGTTCAAAAATTTATCTTCATGTTTGTGGAGACAATTTTATAATGTAACCATTGAATAAAACTTTTTATGTAAAATAAAGAATAGTTCGCATTAAGACGTGCACCACACAAAATTGTTTTATGTGTGATGCTTTACATTATTTATTTTTACTTCATCCATGTCTTCAAAGGTATTCAAGGCACATCCAACCCACAAGCATTCTGCACAGAGGCATGCCACAAAGATAGATATAACTGCAAGCGCTATCTCACATTTATCAGAAGTAACATTCTTTTACATATTCTATTTTGCTGATTGTAGAACTTGAATAAACTCATATGCTGTTTTTATACACTAGGATAAAACAGTGAAGTTTGAGAGTGTTGGGTATTGATCTTGATATTTCAAAATGTGGCTACGATAGCTTTTTTTCAGCTTCTTATTGACTTTCACTGTGGTATTCAAAATCACAGACATGCTTTTGGTTGTCCAATTATATAATTGATGTGGTGTCATAATCTGCATTATTCATCATCATCATCATTGTCAACCATTATCAATCCACTGCTGGACGAAGGTCTCCCCAAGTTTCCTCCACAACTGTCTGTCTTGTGCCAGTCTCCTCCATGTCACCCCTGCATACTTTCGAATTTCATCCACCCATCTCCCATGTGGTCTTCTTCTGGGTCTTTTCCTGTCCCTTGGAATCCAATCTAAAATTTCGGCTGTCCATCGATGATCTGTCCTTCTGGCAGTATGTCCAGCCCATTGCCATTTCAGGGATTTAACTCTGATCATGATGTCTTCCACTCTTGTCATTTTTCGGATCCACGAGTTCCTCTTCTTATCTCTCCTGGTTACACCAAGTATGCACCTCTCCATGCTTTTTTGAGTTGTCTGCAGCCTTTGTGTGTCTCTTTTAGTTAAGGTCCACGTCTCTGCACCATACGTAAGCTCTGGAAGGATGCATTGATCAAACACTTTTCTTTTAAGACATAATGGCATATTGCTCTTGAAAATTATGCTGTTTCTTCCAAAAGCTCTCCAGGCAAGTTTTGTAAGCCGATTAATTTCTTCATCAATGTGACCCTCACTTGATATCTGCTGTCCAAGATAAACGCACGTGTCTGTTATCTCCAGCTTTTCTCCATCAATCGATAAATCTTCATTTCTTGTAAAAGCATTAAACATCACTTTTGTCTTCTGAAAGTTCATTTTTAATCCCACTTCTTTACTCTTGTCAGCAAGTTCCTGGATCATACTCTGCAGCTCTGATGGGCTAGTTGCAAAAATGATTACGTCATCAGCAAAACGAAGGTGGGTTAGATAATCTCCATTAATCTTTATCCCCTTGTTTTCCCAGCTCAGTGACTGAAAAACACCCTCCAATGTGGCATTAAAGAGCTTCGGAGATATGGTGTCACCTTGTCTCACTCCCTTTCCAATTTTTATGTGTGTTGTATTTTCAAACAGCCTAATCTTTGCACTTGCATTTTCATAGATGTTATTAATAATATTAATGTATGCATCTTCAATACCGCAGGTTTTCAGAGCCATTGTAACTGCTGATGGTTTCACCGAATCAAAGGCTTTTTCATAATCGATAAAAGCCATGCACAATGGAAGTTCATATTCCCTCGCTCTTTCAATTAGTTCTCTCAGCACATGGATATGATCTATTGTGCTGTAGCCACTCCTGAATCCAGCTTGTTCTCTCGGTTGAGCCATGTCCAGTGTTACCTTCAAGCGGTGTGAAAGAACTTTAGTGAAGATTTTATAAACTACTGATAGGAGGCTGATAGGTCTGTAGTTTCCGAGATCCTCAATGTCACCTTTCTTATGTAGCAGGATCATTGTAGCGGTGTTCCAATCCTCAGGAATCTTTCCTTCATTAAGGCATCGAGTGAAAATTTGGGCGAGTACTGTTTCGATTTCTCCACTTGCTTCTTGTATGATGTCTACAGTAATTCCATCTTCTCCTGGAGCTTTCCCCCGCTTCATGTTCTTGATTGCATGTGCAACTTCTGCTGGAAGGACTGGAGGAACTCTGGTACTGGTATCTTTCATGATGTCTGGAGTGCATGTATCATCCCTTTCATATAATTTGGAGTAGAAATCTTTCACTCTTGTCAAAATTTCGCCTCTATTTCTTGTTACAGAACCATCTTCTTTTCTCAGTGCCATAATCTGTTTTCTTCCCTTACTGAGATGTCCCTTTGCTATCTTTAGGCTTTGGTTGTTTTCAATTGCTTTTCCTCACTAGTTCACATTTGAATTTTCTTACGTCTTCAGTGATACTTTTTCGTACTGTCTTGCATAGCTCTATATATTCCACTTTGGAAGTCGCATCTTCTTTAGTTGTCCTCATCTCTCTTCTTTTTTGCATCAACATTTTGGTTTTTCCTGATAATTTGTTCACATGCAACTTGTTCTTAGATTCAGCTAATTTTGTTGCTGTTTCCATAAGAGCTTTGGTTACTTTTCTGTTAACTTCAGAGATGTCCACTTCTTCCGATGTTAGGCCTTCTAAAGCAGAGAACCTGTTCTTCAGTTCCAACTTGAAGGTATTATGGTGTTTTTTAAGGTTGGTTATGTCAATAGATTTTGTTTGTCTTATGAGCTTGCCACGTTCGAGTTTAGTGTTGAGGTGCATCTTACATCTCACCAATCTATGGTCACTACCTGTGTTGAACTTGTTTAGCACACTGCAGTCTTCTATGACGAATTTTTTGTTACACATAATAAAATCAATTTCACTTGTCGTCCCATTTGGATGTCTCCATGTCCATTTCCTGTGTGGCTTTTTCTTGAAGAAGGAGTTCAAGATGAAAAACCCTTCTGCCTCTGCAAACTCAACGAGAGTATTTCCACGCTGGTTTCTGTTGCCGTGACCGAATTTACCTACTGAAGTTTCATTCTGTTGCCGTTGCCCTATTTTTGCATTGAAATCTCCCATAATTATCTTCAAGTGCTGCTTACCTTTATTATTTAGATGACGAATTTCCTCATAAAATTCTTCAATTTCTTCTTCAGCATGACTTGTGGTGGGTGCATAAGTTTGAATAATCTGAGCCTGGTATCTTCTCCAGAGTTGGATAGCGAGTCGTGCAGCTCTGTCAGAGGAACTTTCAACTTCTACAACTTTATCCTTCAGTTTCTTGTTTATTATAAATCCAACACCACTAGTTCTGCCAGTATCTGTCCCACGATAGTAGAAGAGATGTCCACTTTTCAGTTCGATGAGATCTTCTCCTTTTCTCCTTACCTCACTTAGCCTGACGATGTCCCACTTGATCCTTTGTAGTTCCTCTTCCAATTCAAGAAGCCTTGAATCAGAAGATAGGGAGCATCCGTTATACGTAGCCAAGATCAGCATCAGATGGCAGCCTAGTCCGGTCCTCCGGGGATTCTTAGCACCCTCTGCCTTCATGTCGCACTGGCCGCTGCCTTGGCCAGGTACATTCCAGCTGCCGGAGACTGAGGGCCAAGATTTAAGTTGTGGAATCATTTTGGAGGGGTTTGGCCATAACTCACCACGCTGGCCAAGCGGGTTGGTGAGTGTGGGATAGAATTTCCTCTAATCCCGATGGTATAGTTGTACCGCTATTGGTGGTCGTCAGAGCCCCTTTAGTGGGAACAGGATGCACCACGAGAAGGCGGGGTTGACATTTGTCAAGGAGAGGCTGTGATGTTACGCATCACCTGACCTTACATCCCTCTGCATTATTATATGGCCTTAAATTTGCTTTATCTGCAAGACTTTTAAGACTGTCACTAACATTATCACATGCACTATTACCACATGATGTTGTATAAAAGTGCCACCGAGCAACTGTTCTGAAATCTATCTCCTGGCAGCAGAAATTGATCAATTTTTTTTCTGTTCATATATATTTTTTCTGTTCTGTTCTTATATATATGAATAATAAAAAGTATTTAAACTTTTTATATATCATTGATTGTGGTAAACGTTGATATTTTTACTTTATTCTTTAAACTTTCGTTGATATATGCAGGTAATGCTGCATAAGATGAACTGCTACTGCATTGTGTTGCTAGCTCTCCAAAATTATGCCATAATTTGTGCATTTAGTTTTCCCTCATTTTTGTAATATGCACAAATGGGTGAATTGTGGCTTGAAAATTATTTCAATGGAATCCTTAAGCAGAATCTTGCAATGGAAATAAACAATTGTTAGAAAAATCACATACTGCCAAAAATTCACTAGCTTGAAAATTTGCAATTTATTCATTATTAAAAGCTGCTTGCTCTTTAACTATAAATGATCATCTTAGATGAACAATAAATTTTTCAAAAACATAACAAAAAAATTATTAGTGGTTTTGTTAATTTTGTCAAGTGTCCAACACAGTTTGTGGATATTCATTGCTTGCAAGTCATGTCATCAATTACATTAGAATAAAATCATTAAAATTATTTTCTAATTTTTTAGTTCCCGAGCATTTTTTGTATTCACCTAAATAGCTAGTTGGTTAAGGTGATTCACAAAGGGTATATTCCCTATGCAGTCTTTATATTCTTGAATCTTTAGACCTGCCAGTTAGCATTAATTTGACATTTTAGTTAATAGTACATACACAGATGATGCAAGTGCCACTTGCACCAGCAAGATCACAATTTCTTGGCCTTAATTCACAAAACTTGGAAAATCCGATTTTTAAAATGTGATATTTTGCCTTGCAAAATATGTACTTCAAATTGAAGTGACACAAAAAATGAAAGTTTTAGAAATCTAACAAGACAAAATAAAAATTAGTGGAAAACAGTAGAAAAAATAATATTTTTTTTAAATGTAAGTTGATGCATTTTAATTAAATTTTTTTTATAATGTAAGTCCAAGGTTAAATTCAAGCACTTTTCAAGGACTTTTTAAACCCAAATTATCATATGTATGTACTGTCGGTTGGTCAGTAGGTAGGTGTTTTAGTAAGATCAGACTATTAATATTAGCTGGAACAGGCACATCTTCAATGACCTACCTGATACTCCTTGTCCTCAGTTGGTTTATTTTATTAACTTTGAATTGACCCTCTGTTTTGGTGTTTTTCAAAATAATTTCATTTCGATGAATATTTTGAAAGGGTACATTATTTTCGTATTCATCTGCTGGTATGACAGTTATTGTTTGCTTTATTTTTTTATTTGGGTTGCATGACTTTGATGCTTTGATGCATCCAGGAGACGAAGGGTCCACGCATAAAGTACAAGCAATTCCTGGAAGTTTCACCCACAGGTAAGAACGCATCCTTAACGCCAGTAAACAGAAGCCCATCACAACTTGCGAATACATAATTCCACTTATTTTACTCACACGACTGATGCTTTACTCTCTAGTGATATCATAGCCAAGGCACCAGCTGTCCACACACTCCCCTGGGTTGAATGCAAGTTCTGCGTTATTTGATCAGCTTGGTGTTTTTTTATCAGAACTACATAGAAATCTCCATACATCTTTTTTAGCACAATCATTGAACCCTTGAAAATGAATTTTTTTATTCAAGGACTTTTCAAGGTTTTCAAGGAGTGTACGAACCATGAAGTCATATTTTAACAAAAAGAAATAACAATTTAACATGGGAGGGAGGATCGAATTCCTTGACTCTCTCTAAGTATGCCCCTAAGCAGAACTAATTTCCTGATTTCCAAATCTGAACCATACAGTTTTAGTTAACCAGCACAGGAAGGTGGGGTGGGTACACCGCTGAGGATATAAAAATTGTCCCCAGCACGGGGAGATGGGGTACACCACTGAGGATATCTAAATTGTAAACAAACCTGCGGTAGTGTTTATATAGCGTAATGGTTCCTGAAAATACACTATCTGAAACATAAACAAATGTGTTGGTGGATGCAGTGGAAGAATACTTCAGAATCACTTCCATATTGAATACATGATTGCCATTAAGGTGCTCAAACCAAGACTGAACATCAAATTTCACTCACTGTGAGGAGTTGAGCCTATTGGTCAATGAAACAGGGAATATATACAACTATACCCCCCCCCAAAAAAAACTTTGCAGCTTCATAGATAAAACACTGTTAGGTATTAGGACCCCCTCCCCCCACACACACATGTACATACCAGCACAAAATAAATCATTTAAAAAATTGCTAATGCTAAGTAAAAATAATTGATGGCACCAGTCATACATTTGGATTGATGTATGAGGATGTAGCAGACACGTTACTCTCAGCATGGCAACGAGCCTTAGTAACGTAACTGAAGGAAAACCAGCCTCGCTGAAATATGGCTTCTTACTTTGAAACTTTAAGTTCCGAGTACAAAATGCGATATTTGGAAAAAGTTAAAGTGATTGAAGGAAAAGATCTTTATGTGCTGAATGCAAGGATCTTCGAAGGTGATGCGAAAAGTTTTTCCAAAGTGCAAATAGTAAATATTTTCGATTACTTCGTCTTTGGTCAAAGCGCGTCTTTGCTGCAGAACAATTCGAGTCATGTAAAAGTCCCGAAGCATATAAAAATATCTCGTCGTCGGTATTCTTTTACAGGGTAATTTAAAACAATCACAAATTCGTGAGTAATCAGTAATTTATGGAGAAAATAGGTCCGCTGCCTTAATAAGTAAGGTTCTCTTCCCTCCCAGGTGCGGAGATCTGAGTAAAAAAAGATAGGTTTGCTTTCTTTCCAGGAATCGCTGATTTTGGATAAAACTCACCCTTGAAAGGTTCTATGCCTTTTTGACAGTTTGACTCTTCAAGAAAAAGTGTCTTTCTCAGCTATGGGAAGCGATTTCCATGCCTTAGAAAAATGAGCAAAATCTTTTTTTTTTTTAGTAAAATTGTGGTGAAAAAATAAAATAATTTTGCTGGGATTTGTGCCCTATTTATCCGTAAATAAATTTAGCAGCATAACACCGACCTGTAAACAGGCCTAGACACCAAAAAGGATCTTATTTGGACAATAATTTTAGCCATTATTTGCATTTTTCTGCAAAAATGTGCTGAAACTCCAGGTAAAAATCCAGGAGTACTAAAAAAAAAATCAACGGTAGTTTTTTTTTCGGGGGGGGGGGATATCATAAAGAACAAAGTAGTAAACTAAAAAACCCCAACACCGACAGCCAAATAACCTTACAAGTGAAAAGCTGAAAACTCGCAAAAAAAAGTGAATCAGGTTAACGGTGTGATCGAGATCTAAAAAATACAGAAGAGCCAGAGACTTGAATCTGACTAAAAGTCAGTTTTGCTAACAAATTAACTTTTAGCACTGTAAAAAGTTTGAACACTTCCTAGATCAACCAGGAACCTTCTGAAAAGAAGTCTTTGGAGAAAAAACCACGTGCACAGAAGTTCCGATTGGGGACCCAAGCGTTTATTTAAGAAGTATTTTGACTAAGAGGCAGACTCTAAAAGATGTTCTATAGAAAATAGTCAGTAACCTACGCAAAAAAACAGCCAACACCTTTTAAATTCAGCTTGAAAACTTTGAATTAACGAATGAGACGCCTGGCCCATTAAGTGCAAGCACTGCACTCCAATAGCGTTTGAACAAGTAAGAGATGGATTCTCTGCTTTACCAGAAATCACTCATTTCTAGATAAAACTAACATTTAAGAGATTCTCTGCCATTGAAGAGTCTAACTGTACAAAAAAAAGTGTTTTCTAAGCTCTGGGAAGCGATCTCCCTTCGTTTGGCATATAAGCGAATTTTTTCGGTACTGCCTTTAGAGACAGCAGCTAGTAGCCTGAAAAAGACTTACGGTCTCGATTTCCTCTATTACCGCAATTCATAATGCCAAAAAATCTAGGCATTTTGGCTTCAATTTTTTATAAAAACCGACCGCTAATGATTGCACTTTACACACTAAGTGCACGACAGCCAGCTAGCTATGCTTGTCCTTCAGGAACTTGCAGGGACTGTTTCCACCTCCCTGAAACTTCTGGATGACGTCACGTGCTACATCCTCATTTTAGTGATTACTTAACACTGGAATGAAATGGGATTTTTCAGAACTTCTAATTCTTGGTTCATTGACACTTACTCAGAAATGAAACTTTCATTAGATATGGGGATTGAAAATGAATTAAATGTTATTTGCAAAACTATTAAAACATACCTAGTTATAAATGCTTTCTTGAAGATGAAACTTTTTACTTTTGGTTGTTCTATGGATCCAGATATCACTGGAAATGGCAAATGTGATCTCATATTTCTTTTTATAAATTTTCTTAATGAATGGACATTTTTGTTATGTCTTATAGTCCCTTCTTCTTATACCCATCCCAGGAAAAAGCATTTCTTTTTTTTCAGAGCCCAATTCATGTTGAAAATCATAATTTACCCTATGCATGCTAGAAATAGCACCATTTCTGTCAGCCGTACAGTTGTTTTCCCTGCACAGTGAGAAACAGCACTACACGTTTTAAACTTTAATTTCTTCAAAAATGAAATATTAGTTGTTTTCACTGTTTGCTATAACAAGAAGCAAAATTTTTCATTTTGTTTTCAGAAATCAAAATTGAAACTTCAACTTTCCGTTGCCGGCAATCTGTCATGACACGCAAAGTTGTTTACTCTGTACAAAGTGTAGGAAATGGTGTTTTCAAAATTTAATTTTGTTAAGAAAAAGGCCTGCTCTGTTCCTTGATATATATAACAAGAGGTGACTAAGGAATGGTAAAACATGCATTTTAACTGAAATGGAATCGAATTCAAAAATTGTTGCTGCCGTAACTCACTCTATTGTGAAAACAATTTTACGAGTCACAGAAAATGGCACCAGCCCCATCATGAACAGATGAAAAACAGACATTTAGAAATTTAATTTCAGTTAAAATAATTGGGGATCTGGTAAAAATGTGAGCTTCGTTGATTGATCTTGGAGGAAAGACTCATGTAAGAGTGAAACACATTTCATTAAGAAAAATACTTTTAAAAATACCAGGTTGCTGTTTTGCCCCATTACAAAAAATAAGAAATGAATATTGTCAAAAAACAATTAGAAATGAGAAATGCACTCAAGAAGAAAAAAAAAACTTCGTTAGAAAAATTCGAAACGTCAAAAATCGTAAAGTTTTTTTATCACTGCTACAACAGGTATTTCTGCTGATTCCAAATTCGGCCAGTGGGCGGACATTCAAAAACGTAACAAAATTTAGTAGAAAGCTTTTTTTCTGAACTGGAAGACACAATAGCAAAATCCAGAAAACTCTGCAGGTATGCATCTGCATCCAATTTTTCAAAACATTTTGAAAACTGTTAAAACATTTAGTGCAACTCCACAATTTCAGTGATCACATAAATACAATTTTGCATAATTTTTGGAGGGAAATTAAAAGTAAAAATAGGAATATAACTTTAAAATAATCTGACAATCATGACAAGCTTCCAAAATTTTGGAAAGATGGAAATCTGTTTCCGAGATGGAAAAATGGCACCCATGTGAATAATAAATCTGATTGAAAATAAAAACAAAGCACTGTATAACAATGAAAAATATCAGAGAGAACAATATGCATCTCTACAGGACTGTAACAAACTGAATCCTTGAGGGAAAAATTCATTTCACCAATACCTGTTACTAATAATTTTGAATAATATTAGCCAGTCTACAGTAGTTAGCAAAAAAACTGCCAGTGCTGTTAATTAAATTTTTTCTCTGGTTGAAAACTGTATTGTGACAAATTGATGCCCCCACAAATGTAAAACTTCCTGTGTTCATTAAACATGTTTGCAAGAAAAGAAACAAGCTTACCTATACAGTATTTGTCGCCTGAACTTCTGATCTGGTTATTGATGAAATTCGGACCATTAAAAGTGAACATTTTGAATGGATTTTTTTATAAACCCACTACAAAATATTTCCTTCAAATAGTCAATCCAGTCTCAAAGTGAAATCCTTTATCAGCCACAGAAAATGCATTCCACGGGCAAGTACATATGCCTGTCCTTTCAAAAGGCTCATTCCTGTACTGTTCTGATGGGAAGGGAAAAAACCTGGAAGGAGGTGCATGAATATATACAAGAATACCAAATGGTTAAGAGTTAAGACACAAAATAAAAAAGCTACTAACACATTAGGCACTAGAGATTTACACTGAAGTGCAAAACACATTTTTCCAGCTTGACCACACCTATTAAACTGATATGACAGAATGGCTCAGTTAAGATGCTTCTTGATGTGATGAACTGCGATGCAAATTTCTATCATCTTTCATACCATTACAGCCGCCCCGGTGGCGCAGTGGCCTAAGCGATGGCCTCTGATCACTCGTCCGGACGGGGTCCGGGTTCGAATCCCGGTGAGGCATGGATGTTGTGTTTGTTTTACGGCACTGGCTCTCTCCCTTCCATGGAACCAGTGACCCTAAATTAGGGACGGGTGACTGCTTATAGCCCATTGAGTTGCTCACGGTGGTCGTTAAACCTCCAAACAAACAAACTAACAAACAAACATACCATTTCATGTTGGTAAATGGTTAAGTGATACTTTAGAAGGTTTTACAGTTCTATCAAATAGTTCAGTGCCTGCCATAAGCAGTTTCTATATACTGCATTCTGAATCATCGCCATCATTCTGTTCTTTCCTAACTGTCTGGAAAAAAGTGGGAAGGTTTGTTTAACCACTTGTTTAAAAGAATGCTACATATAATTTAGTATCAATTGGCCTTGTGCTGCGAAACACTCAGTGCCATAGCCAGCAATCTATGCTTTTAGCAGAGGGACCATTACCTCTCCCACCCAAAGTATCTTAAGGAGGATATATATATATATATATATATATATATATAGAGAGAGAGAGAGAGAGAGAGAGAGAGAGAGAGAGAGAGAGAGAGAGAGAAGCATAGGGCCGGAGAATGTGGGTGTATGCTAAGAGGTGAAAATTCAGAAAAGCATACATTTTATAAATCATGGTAACAAAATTAAAATATGAAATGTGCACAAACATATACAACAGGAGAAACAGAGATACAATGTACACAGCTTAAAGCAGTAAGAAAATGTAACAAATCTGGTAAATATTAAGTACACTCAATTTTCTAGTTTTGTAAAAATGTAATGCTTTTCAGTCTACAATTTTTGTTAATGAATATGCCATTTGAAATGACTGCACGCTTAATAGCCATATTTTGACAGGATAAGCCATGCGGATATTTTCATCTAGGTTGTAACACTGTTCTGCTGATTCTTGTGTGCAGTTGATGAATTCAAAAACTGTTCAAATGTTTCTGGCATAAGCTCATTACAAAACTAACAAAGGCAGTCAGTATGTCACTTTAAGCCTCTGTGCTAAGTAATGGTATATCATCATCATCATCATCATTGTCAACCATTATCAATCTACTGCTGGACGAAGGTCTCCCCAAGTTTCCTCCACAACGGTCTGTCTTGTGCCAGTCTCCTCCATGTCACTCCCGCATACTTTCGAATTTCATCCACCCATCTCCCATGTGGTCTTTTTCTTGGTCTTTTCCTGTCCCTTGGAATCCAATCTAAAATTTCGGCTGTCCATCGATGGTCTGTCCTTCTGGCAGTATGTCCAGCCCATTGCAATTTCAAGGATTTAACTCTGATCATGATGTCTTCCACTCTTGTCATTTTTCGGATCCACGAGTTTCTGTTCTTATCTCTCCTGGTTACACCAAGAATGCACCTCTCCATGCTTCATTGAGTTATCTGCAGCCTTTGTATGTCTCTTTTAGTTAAGGTCCACGTCTCTTCACCATACGTAAGCACTGGAAGGATGCATTGATCAAACACTTGTCTTTTAAGACATATTGGCATATTGCTCTTGAAAATCATGCTGTTTCTTCCAAAAGCTCTCCAGGCAAGTTTTATACGCCGATTAATTTCTTCATCATTATATATATATATATATATATATATATATATATATATAGTGCTTGTCAGAATTCAACTTCCAATGGCCTGTCAAATGTTAGATATTGCATACATCTGACAGCTTTCTAATTTATTTGTAAACAGAGTATATATGCTACAGAACCAAATAACTATGCGAACACTATTATGTTTTCCTCAGTTATATCACCTATTTGTTGACCCAACTATTTTGGGCTGCTCTGAATGCTCTGAATCCAAAAACATCTTAAAATTCAAAGTGAAACTGAAGCTGTCTTAGGTTCTTATATATCAAAAATGAATATAAACAACAGTGACGTGCGGTGACCCAACAGACTACCCAAGCAGTCGCAAAGGCAATTACTTTTCACTTTTTCACAACTACATTAGGTTCAGATTTTGAAATAATAAAAGTGGAAAAACATGGCGTACGATATATATACCATAGCTACTTTTTTTATATCTATTCTTTTACACAACACATCAAAATCTAAAACAAAAAGACTTCTGTTTTCCGAATAGACTGAAGTCACTTAACATACCTTTCTATTTAAAAGTAAACTCCATTCTTCGATCACTTGCAGCAAAATGTTCTATTACAGAATCGAAAAAAGTATTTTTTTCTTTCAGAGTATTTAACAGATCACTTTCAATTGATAACAGTCCAAAATGCGAGTGTCGTTTCTGTCCTGTTCTGTTTCGTGCGTATGTCTTAATTCGCTTTAATGCAGAAAACCATCTTTCAACTGTTGAAGTAGACACAGGTATCACACTTATAAATGAAGCCAATAGGTAAAGTTGTGGCATAGATTTTCCAAGTGCTGAAGTCGCTAACATCTTCATTAGCTGTATAGGTGACTTGTCAGAAAATTCGTGTGAACTGTATGCTACGATTAAGTCGTTTTTCAAACGTACTTCATCGAAGTAGCGAGCATAATTTTCAAGTAAGCTTTTCAAACCATCAGTTGGGAAAGTGCGAACGCAAGAGCTGTACTTCGAAGAATCCAGTAAGCACAAAAATGTAAGCTTTTCATAACCCTGAAATCTTGTATTAATGTGTTGTTCGACATTATCGAAAATTTCAAAATACATAATCTTCTGTATTTAGTGGTAATCGTAATGTCTTCAGAAAGGTTTCAGTTTCGTTTTCTTGGGAGTCAAACATCAGCAATAGTTCTTTCGCACACTTTCTGAAAACGACTTCTCAGAGATTTCAGAGCATTTTGTATTTCCGTTATCTTACTTCTGCAGTAAACAATGTCTAATGAAGTATTCTGAAGCACGCTGAACAAAACATCAGTAAGAGAAAAAATACTATGAAAGGTTGCAAAAAGAAAGCAAAATTCAAAGTTTTCTAAATTGGACAAATGTTCCTGAACACCAGCAAGAATATCCCTTTCTACTTGTGATTAATGCTCCAAAATGGCAGCAAAAGTCTGGCGAAGTTCTTCTTCTTTTTTTTCGTGGACAGTATTGAGGAGTCGTGATGAGTAATGCCATCTTGTTGGGCAAACATTGGGTAGTTGGCGTCCCAAAAAGGCATCAAGATATTTTGAGTGCTTTTGGGATCTCGAGAAAAACGCTGCAAGCCCACTAAGAGTAGCAAAAAATATACGACATTTAGAAATACTTGAGGCGCTTTGGGAAAGTACTAAATTCAAACAGTGCGCATAGCAGTGAACAAAGAGGGCTTGTGGAAAGGATGCCTTAATATTCGACTGTACACCATGCAAGGAAGAGGCCATTACTGCAGTTCCGTCGTAGCTCTGCGCGACGAGTTTTCTACCACAGACTGAAAAATCCTTGATATGGGACAAACTAAGACCAGAAAGTGCTGCCGCTGTTTTGTCCTCACTAACTTCTTGGAAGTACACAAATCTTTCTATCACAATCTCTTAATTTGCATACCGATGAGCAAGAGAAAATTGTGACCTATTCGAGACGTCGGTAGTTTCACCTGCTAATATGGCAACAAAATCGGACTGCTTTGACTGGCGTTTAATTTCATTACACAGTGCATTGGCGACAGAATCAATTAAATCATTTCGAATACAATTTGATACTCCTTTGAATACTGTCGAAGACTCCAAATGGTTTTTTAGTACAGGATCATACTGAGCAGCGTAGTCCAAAAGTTCCAAATAATTTCCGCAGTTGTTGGAAGTTTTTGACTCATCTCCTCGAAATTAAATTTCTAGCTTTGCAAGGAAGCAAACGGCATTTATAAGCCGTTTCAAAATATCTCTATTGCGTTTTACCTTTTCATTGTGTTGACTTATGTTTTGTCGTATCTTGTCAGTGACCTCAGTTTCAATACGAAGAGTTCCAAAAGTTGCAAGTGCAATGGACGCACGAATATGCTTAACAGCAACATCATGATTCCGTATTGCTTTAGTTAAATTGCTTAGCTTGCTGTATCCTGTTGTCCAAGTGAAGCTTCTGTCACAGCTAAACAGCAAACAGTTCCAATAAAACAGTTTGTTGGTCTCAACACTTCCGGCAAGCCATTCGCATCTTTCATAATTGGCGTTTTGAAAATGTTGAGTAATATTCTTTTGTTGTTGCGTTAAACTTGGTAATGCAAGCATCGGTCTTCTTTTCGAAATTACATTTTTCTTTTCTTCAAAAGTTCGGCGAGAAAACGGAGTTTGCAACAAATTGGCTATAATGTCTTCGTTTATGGAATCAGACATCACTGTTTCGAATCTTTTTTAATACACATGCATGACATATTCAGTAATTCACAGCACACGATGTAAAACCTATTCGAGACGTCGGTAGGTTTTGCATCGTTAAAGTAGTTAAAGCAGTCCGATTTTGTTGCCATATTAGCAGATGAAAACTTCGAACAATGCATCCACAGTTCAGCTCCCATACCCCAAGCAGTCTACTAACTGCTTGGCTAAGAGCACATAAATAGTAAGACGGTCGTTTCTAGGGAGCATTTCTCATTGGTTAGCAGACTAGTGCCGTCAGGTTGTCATAGCAACACCCCTTCAGCGGCGGTGACGCTTGGGTGACGGAGCAGGTGTTGCATGCGCGGCAGCTACGACCAATCGCAGTGCAGCAGCATTTTTTCCTCCTATCTCGTCGTTGTTTTTGCCGGTGTGCGTGGATTTTACACTTATGGAAACTTCATAGGTATAAGAACGAATTTATAACTTTGTGGTGATTATTATCTGTGTCGAAAACATAAATTTAAAGAATTAGATATTTTTTATTTATCCATCATTTCCTTTGCCCATTGCCCAAGCACTGCTTGGGTTGCTTGGGTGGAATGCACGTCACTGATAAACAAATTGAAATAACTTACATCACATTTCTTTGAGCTGATGATGGTTTGTAAACTTTCTGGAAAAATGAATGTGCCCTCTTTTTCAGTAAAACTTACATCACTATTCCGATATCAAATGAGAGGTCATATTTGTTGTTGTTTCGTTGGTACCTATATAGTAGTGATGATGCCTGATCTTAAAATATGGTTCATAGAGAACAAACACAACAGCCTGGAATCAATAATGGCATTTTAATCTGACATTGTAGGAGAGGAATGAACCATGTTTACACTGGATCACGGAAACTTCGTGCCAAAGCATAATGAAAGTTACAGTTCAGAAAAATATTTAATGTACCGAATAGTTGTTGTTGGTAGTAGTATTTCATGCCCGTGGATTTAAAAATATTTTTTTGCAATTTCTGTAATCTTGTACGATGAATAATGCGGAAATATTTGCAACCCTGCTCCATTTTTCAAACGTCTTACTTTAAGACCAGCAACAAAGTCTTTGAAATACACATTACTGCAAAACGTGTCTATCATACCTTCAATTTATGTCGACATATGACATTTAATCCAGGTAACTCACTAATGTTCATCATCGGGAAATGCATAGTAATTTATTCCTGTCACTACACCTTTTTGCAACAGCGAAATGGCACAGAACGAAACACTATGCTGCAAATCTCAAAATATTTATTTTAACATGACAATATCTCCAAAAACAACCCAAATAAATGCTTACTTACCCATATACCTCAGCTGAAATCAATAGTGAAGATTGCTGTTTCGGGGTCGCGATTTGGTGCCCCCGTGTGACTGAAACGGCGTTTTGCTCGTACACGGAATCCCGTAGGATCGGCGAAAGTGGCATAGCCTTGTATTATACGATTAATCGCAGAAAGCCATGGAATAAGACATCTGGAGATGCTCTTGTTCATGGAGTAGTACCACTTTGCATGAAGCCTATAACCGCGAGCGACAGTCGTCAAAGTATGGAAAAGCTGATGGTTTTCAAGGTTATTGCAATGCATTTTGTGTCGGCCAAATCGCCTTCTTTGCTCGTAAATGTTTCCAATTTCGCATCGTAAGTTACTGCCGATATGGGAGAAAACGATGAATTTATAAAATTCTTAATTATTTTGTGGCTCTTTCCCATTTTTATTTTAAATGGAAGTGCACGAACATTAGTGCGAATTCTAGACAAAACATAACGTTAAAATTGAAAACTTCACTCGTGTAAGAAATATAATTCATTCCAGTTTTATACTAACACGGCTTCTTCAACCAGAAACCACGCAATTCCAAAATACACACAGTTGAAATTACACAGGCATCATGTAAACAACGTCAAATTCCCACACATTGTGGCTTCACGGTTAAGAGACTTGGGGCATCTCCAGAAGTATTATTCTAACCTCCTTGAGTACAGGATCAATTTTTTTCTGTACAAAGCTCTGCTTGAACAATATTTTCCCAAACACCTTCATTCCAGAAGTTCAATGAATACTTTTAAAAAGCATTTCTCAGAAGCTTGAGACAAACGAACATTTTAGAATGCACTTTTTTTTCTTTTTTTTTTTTGATTGGAGGTTTAACGACCACCGTGAGCAACTCAATGGTCTATAAGCAGTCGCCCGTCCCTAATTTAGGGTCACTGGTTCCAGGGAAGGGAGAGAGCCAGTGCCGTAAGACAAACACAACATCCATGCCTCACCGGGATTCGAACCCGGACCCCTTTCGGACGAATGATCAGAGGCCAGCGCCTGAGATCACTGCGCCACCGGGGCGGCAGAATGCACTTCACAGGAGCTTGTAAAAAATTTGTATTTCAGTAACACGTTGAATCAAATTTCTCTCATTTCATCTAGTACAGATTCACATGGGCAATTTGATGTAATATGACAGGCGACTGCTTACGTATAGTCCATCAAGTTACTCACAGTAGTCACTAAAACCTTCAACAACAACAAAAAAAAACAGCTCACTATATGTATCAACCACATGTTTTGGGAAAGCTTGTTTTTAAAAGCAATCATTTCTATCTAATCTGGTGAACTCAACATTTCTTCAGGTATTACACCCAATCTAACATGGAAAAACAGTACTAAATGTGTGCAATGTACACAATTCTGTGTGAGAAACTGAGCAAGCTTAGCGGTACCCAGAAGCACGTGTGTTGCAACCGATTCGGTATATATTAGCGATTTGTATAATTTGACGTGTTCTAGAGGAAAACTAGAATAACGTTTCACAGGCAGTTTTATATATGTAATATTCTATTTTTAAGTTTAAAAATTCATAATCGAATAGCCAAAAATTTCCATTACAAAATAGAAAGTTTTTCTGTTTTCAGTAACACCTGGTCAAAGTCTACATTCCTGAAAACGTTCTATTAAAATTTTGTAAAATTCAAAATCTTTTTCAGCGCACAGTAAAATCTTTCATGTTTTTCTGTTTTGTTAATTTAAATTTTGTAAATTATCTCGTTTGTTATTGGTGTGTAGCAATCGCCCTATCGACACCAATAATCGGATTTTATTGTGCGCTGTGAACGCCTTTCAATTTTATGTTTTCTTCTAAGTTTTGTAAATTATCACCTTCACAGCCCTCCCCCTCCCCCTCCGTGGCGTATTTCCCAAGTGAATGTACGGAATCGCGATTAAGGCCATTTCCGCCACGCGATTGGTTCAGAGCCACTTTGGAAATTGCGAGTAGGCGGGGCCTACGAGGAGAGTCATGTAAGCTTTGCTGCAAGCAAAGAATATCTAACGAGAAGAAGTTAAGGCTCAGCGAGACGTAACTAGCCATCACCCCCTAATAGCTTAACAGGCCCGCGCACCGATTTCTGGCGTCACTTGAGTAGTCCGTAGTCGCGGAGAGGGGCATTACGGCGATGTGCGAACAAACGCGTCTTTACGTACACCAACTAACCAGGTCGTGCGTTCTTTTAGAGTTTCACTGCATTTAAATAAGAACTTGTGTGATAGTTTTCAAATAACTGCAGAGTTAACAAGTTTGTTTAATAATCTTTTAAAATACAGAAGAAAAAGAAATTACAGCGTAAAATTTAGCGTAGCAATAATTTCGACTTGAAAGGGTAAGCAACACAGATTCGTCAACTTAATGAAAGCATCCCTGTCATTTCACTGGAAGTGATAAACCATTCCTATAATCGAAATTATAAACTGTAGTCGTAGTTTCACTTGAAGTTATAGTGTCTTTATAGTTAGCCGAACGATAGTGTCTTTATAGTTAGCCGAACGATAGTGTCTTTATAGTTAGCCGAACGATAGTGTCTTTATAGTTAGCCGAACGATAGTGTCTTTATAGTTAGCCGAACGATAGTGTCTTTATAGTTAGCCTGTACTTGTGAACAAATCGTTCTTGTACTTGAAAGATTAGTTTGAGGGTCCATTACGAAGCATCGCCGTCGTTTCAAAAGATGTCGATTGACATATTTAAGGAATCAGATTTTTCATTCATTGCAAACTTATGACTATGAAAATTTTAGTAATGAAATAATTCCTTTGGTGAAAATGTATTTTATATGCAATCCGTAATCACTAATATATGAAAAAAGGTCAAGAAAAACTGAATTTTTTTCTGTGTTTTTCAATTATTACCAAAGGCTCAATAAAACACGTTTTAACATACATACAGTGAATTGCTGCTTGATCCACTGATTGCATCAAACAAATTAAGATTTCAAGAAAATTATGCAATTGCTACATTATTAAACGCACAATAATGACATAACAAGTTTTCCTAATTTTAGTACCATCTAGTTACGTGTTTGGACAACTTCATTTTGATAAGCAAATATAAAGTTTATAATTTTTGTATTCCAGAGCACTATTTCAAAAAAGTTACCTTGTCAATGTATTAAGTATATTAGTAGCATTTAGCAAAACTATTTGGATCCACAATATAAGCATTTCTTTTTATCTGGAAACATACAAGTAACTTATTGGCAGAAATTTCCTGAAATTTGATTTTCAAGAAGTATTCAGGAAAACTGCCAATGTACATATAATTATGGTTGTGTAGTTCTTTGTGTATCACAAGCACAATTTGATTAAGTGTCCGTTAGCTGTTCCTTGAAGAATTTCAAAGACACGTTTCTAAGAAAATCTGAAATTTGTTCCAATAATTTCTTAAAGTATTTTTTCAGATAATTATTATATTTTTTGAGAACGTGACAAACGCACATGCAGTTATTGTACTGAATAAATCTAAGCGATTGTTTTGGTACTATACGATGTATTTTAAAAAATGTACATGTTTCATTATAAATTGACTAACTTGATGTACCATTTTCTCAGAAACTATAAAAAGCAATGGTATAAAATTTTGCACAAATGTTTTGTCATTGCTAAAGCTATTGAAAAAAATTGTTTTATCCTTTTTTTATGATTTTGGTTTCAAAATAAATTCTATGAAGGATTGAAGAAGTTTTTCCCCATACAAAAATTGACACCCACCCTCACGTTTGGAAGCACACTTTCCAGTAGTTATCGGATAATATGAGATATATTAGTTCCAGTTATTATTGCTGTAGCTTATGAAGACACAGTGCAGGAAGTCTGGAAACAGTAAGTCTAGATAAATAAATAAAAAGTTGATCTCTCATTTTAAGCAAATGTTTTCAAAAAAAAAAAAAAAAAAAAGAAGCGAGTATATATTTCTACTTGTATTTTAAAAATCTTGTTTGTTTAGAACATAGTTTCCACAATATGTGGATTCATGTCGATCCACCTACTTTTTTTTTCTCTTAAAAATAACAATATCCAAGGCTTAAAAATACCATGCCCGAGATGCCCAGAGCATGTAAATCATTCGTCTGGGCAGGTAAATAAAACATCTAATTGCCTGTGCATGGTAACTAAATTTTAAAATAAAAAAGTTTTTAATAAAATTTCCTACTACACAAGAAAAAAAAGACAGTCATCACAAGTCGTGTTTCATGTCATTGTTAATTAATGAAAGTTGTATTATTGTTACGAAGTACCAAGGAAAGAGTAATATGACATCTTTAATTATGTTATGCTCTACGTCCAGAAATCGGAAACCTAGTTTTGCTCCAAATTTTGTTTATAATCAACAACAGTATGCATGCCTCTGATGTAACTGGCCTCTCATGTTTAGTGATAAAGGGAGAAAACTTTAACAAAAGGAACAGGGCATAATCACTAAATTTCCGAAACACCAGTTTCATCATCGTACCATTTTATACCAATTTTGGCATCAGCATCTTAAAAATTGATATACACACGTTTGTGCATTGAACATTTGTAATACAGACCCTTAAAATGGAAGTGCAAATATGTTAAAACAGTTCATATTTACAACTTAAAAAAAAATAGGGTTCTGGTTTGTTATCTTAAAAGATACATTTTCCTGCGCATCCAGCTTTTACTACATGGGCAAGTAAATAATTTCTTGCCCAGGTAGTACTGATATATTTCACCTAATTTTTAAGAAATTGAATGGTTCTGATAAATTCCCATCCTACCACAGATAGAGCATACACACTGCTCACCTGCTCACACGAGAGTTCTTCAATGTGTTGGTTTGTAGAAAAATGCTTCAAAATCTTTAAACGGACATTTTAAAGGCAAACTTACTCCTGAACTATGTGTGAACTTCTGTTTTTGTGCATTCATATCTAATTTTTGCTCTCTATACTTGATTCAGTGTTTGTGTTCCTTTAGTAATAAATATTAAAAATGATAATTCAATGGAACTCTCCATGTCTGCAAACACAAAAGATGTATTTCACATGGCAACAAGGCCTTAGCATTTATATAAAGGACATAGGCATGTTAGATGTGTACATGACATACATATATTTCGTATAGGATATAGGTATTTTACAAGCACTTGTGCCCAGAAATAGGGACCCCAAAAAAGCTAATCTGGCGCTGCCTAAACACTTAAATAACTAAGTACGAATGTATCAACATATTACTCTTGGGATCAAAAACATGCAACCCTTATTATTCTGTGTCCATAATAAAGTTTAAAACCCCTTCCTAAATATACATATTTTACTTTGAACTTATTTCATTTTTCAAAAATCTTTTTCAGTGCTTTGACTTCCCGTTGTGAGATGCATTAGATTATAAAATTAGCCAAATTTAAATTTTCTAGTTCAAAATTTTTATTTTACGAGTAGTTTAAAATAAGGTTAACAAAAGGTTTCCACGTACCTTAGAGTTGAAAATTTTCACGCTTTATTGCTCTAATCCGTTTTCTGAGAACCTCCCCATTAGTAAGGAATTTGAATACTTTTAATATTCCTCTATGAAAATAAATTTAGTTGACAATTTGGCAACAACAACCACGCACATCCGTAGTCACGCTTACACAGAGTGAGCAAGATCATGCATGCTCGACCACCCACCACGGACATCAGCCTACTCTCCCCTACGTCACGCAGCTTCCGGCGTTCGGTGAGCGGGCCTGCTAAGCTATTAGGGGGTGAAAAACTAGCGCAGCCGTATCTGCAGAGAAAACATGCAGTGCACAGAAGCCAACATGCAGGCTAATGCCGGAGCAGACTGAGTTGGACTGAGCATGCGCGTTTGTGTTTGGGTGAGGCTGTTTGTTTTGGTTTGTTGACTTTCTTCAATTCTCCCTTCTAGCTCTGCGTTATCTGCTATAGTCGTTTCAGTGATCTGCAATTGTACAAGTGGACTTACAATTTTATTTTGGTAGTCTGTATCAAGCAAGGCATGTCTTTGATGGAAGAAAATGATAAATCTACTAGGTGAGTAATTACGGTTTTTTTTCCTTTCCTTTTTAAGTGTTATTAAAGGAAACATTTTGGGCCTTACATTGTTCCATTGTATGCATGTTGACATGGAGGTTAATCATTTTTCCCGCCTTTACGTAGAATCATTCTCAGTATTATGTTTTCTTAGGATTCACAGCCATTAAGTAAAGAATATAACTAAGGTTACAAGCTACATGTAAATTTTAAAGATTCTCCTACCTAACGTGTACGTTTTGTGGGAACCCATTCATATGCTTCTGAGAATTCCAGGAAAACAATTTTTAATACTTCAGGGTAACACGAACAAAACCCATTGAAATTCAAAAATGGCCTCACCACATTTGACATTTAAGGTATATTGTTAATATGAAATTCATGGCAAGCAACCGGGTATTACTATAAAGTAGTTATCTGTAGGTATTTCTGTGCAAATTGCACATGTGTGTGATTACCCCTGATCATGTGGCCATGCTGATGCACCTAATATTTATAATGGTTCCATATAAACCAAACACCCCTAAAATAGGGTTGAATAAAAATTAGGTATAGTATATTTTAGTTAATACTAAAAATGGGAAATTTGTGTCAGCTGTTTAATGAAATAGAACTTCCTCTTCATACCACCCAAATCAAGCAGGGCACTTTTTTTACTTTAAGGTACTTTTCTAAAATCGCCACGTGGGTGTTGTGGTGGAAACTAAGCAAAGTGTAAGAATGTATATTTAATGTGTACACAACTTATTAAATTTTTTCTTGTTTGTGGTTTTGTTTGTTGCTGCACACACTTGCACCTGGTAGTACTTAAAGTATTTGTGTTACATGTGTAACTTATGTGTTACACAATATTTATTTTACCTGTGTATTAGTTCTGTGGCCAATATAGATCAATAGCAGGACAAAATGGTTATACAATATGTATTTTCCCAGGTTCCCAAATCCTTAGACCAAAGCCACAGTCAGAGCTGTGACATGCTGGGTTCAGAAATTATGAGTGCCAAATAAATTTTTCAGTAGTTTTATTTATTTGCAAACGTAACATTCAGGCCGGGCAGTTGGAAAATACGAAAAAACAAATACAAAGTTAATAACTCTGGTTTGATGACGTTTTTGGCCTTCCTGAGCATAACAGAGTAACACAATTTAGAAAAATTCAATTTCTGGACTTAACATTAGTTGACATAATTTCATACCCATTCAGTAATGTACAGTATAACAAACACCTCTTTCACAAGGTAATAAGATATTGGGATTTCATATGTAACTTTTTGTTATGCTCACCCCAGAGTCAGAGGTGCAACACTATCCTACACAACTATTTCTTTTAAGACTCCCTCTCGCAATATTTCAGCTGTTAGAAGGGAGTCACCTAAGCGTATGACTCAGAGGGGCAACACTATCCCACACAAGAGCCTCTGATCATTCGTCCGAAAGGGGTCCGGGTTTGAATCCCGGTGAGGCATGGATGTTGTGTTTGTCTTACGGCACTGGCTCTCTCTCTCTCTTTCCTGGAACTAGTTACCCTAAAGTACGGACAGGCAACTGCTTGCTCGCCGTGGTCGTTACACCTGCAATCAAAGAAAGAAAAAATATCCCACAAAACTATTCTTTTAGACTTCCGCAGTATTTCAACTGAACACAGAGTCATCTGAGCATATTAGAGAGTACAACAGACATGCTATTTTTATAATTATAGCTTGAAAGATGAGAGAGATATTCCTTGTCAGTTTACAAAATAAAATTCATAAACTGCCTTATGACAGCAAAAAAGGAGAAAACTACGTAAGTACAGTAAATTTGCCAGAAAATTGTAACCTGCCATAGAGATTTGTATCCATGGTTCCCATACGACTTATGTTGAATACATACTATGTACAGTAAGCACCTGAAAAAACTTTTTTCTCCAGTACCCACCTTCAGACAAAGTTACCACTTAGGCTTAAGGGCTGCATGTTACAATTTAAGCATTTTATTTCCCCTTTTAAGGGTTTCTAGAATTTTCTAAAAATACAGTTGAATAGCTAGCCACTTAAACAAAAATTTCCCTCTTTATACAAAGGCTCCTTTGCTACATCACTCAAATGGCAAACATATAACTCTTCCTCTGATCTTACATAACTGACTTAGTGGCTCAACTGGAATGAAACTATTTCAAGTTATTACTCTGTTCGAATATCCTCCGACTCACTGGTCAGAAAACACACACACACACACACATATATATATATATATATATATATATATATATTATGACGCTTAGCCACTATGAGATATTAATCTTTAGGTAATTTTATGTGCAAACTTCACATGTGCATGATTACCACTGGTCATGTGGTTGGTACAACTGCTGTGGCATTATTAATCTTGTGCGTCACAATTCGGAGAACGCTAATCACTGAACCACAAGTATCCCTACTATGGAATGGAGAGGTGACTTACGATTCCAGTTGCAAGTAACTGTATCCAGAATTGTTGTTGTTTTTTGTATAGACGTGAAAGTGGAATTTGTATCCTTTTAGTGTGGCTTGTCCCTAAGCAAAGTTTGTTCATAATCGTGTGTAGTAAGGTAGCACTGCTTACACTACTACATGTGTGCAGCCTGCTAAGTTCAAATTCTACATTACAGCTTATGCCTACTGTAACGTACCAGGAGATGTGACGTACCTGCCCGAAGGACGCACACGACATAAAGGCAGATAGGAACCAGAATAAAACGTCCGCGTAGCTCAGTTGGTAGAGTAACTTATTCCGGAATGAGGGGACCCGGGTTCGAATCCTGGCGCGGATAAAAATGACGGAGAAATTTACTTCGTTATAATGGCCCCCGAACTATCCGGATGACCCGACCGTTCAAAATCTCGCATTGGTGTGATGTTATTTCCACACCGCGAGATAGGAAAAATAAGAGAATCCTTTCTCCAGCACTTCGAAAAAAAAAATAAGGGAAGATGATGTAACGTACCAGGAGATGTGACGTACCTGCCCGAAGGACGCACACGACATAAAGGCAGATAGGAACCAGAATAAAACGTCCGCGTAGCTCAGTTGGTAGAGTAACTTATTCCGGAATGAGGGGACCCGGGTTCGAATCCTGGCGCGGATAAAAATGACGGAGAAATTTACTTCGTTATACTACATGTAGAAATTACAATTTTCATTTAATTATTTAAGGTATTATATTATGATTCATTAGAGATGTCAAAAATTAAACTGAAATGAAATACTAGAAATAACAAATGAAATATTTTTTATATTTCAGGGGGAAAAAAATCGTCAAGTGATTTGTGTAATCTGCAAATCAGAAAACAGATCTCACCCTGACCGCAGGTTTTTCTCTTTTCCCAAAGAGTCAAGTAGGTGAGTCTCCGTTATTTTGTTACTTTCTC
Source organism: Macrothele yani (assembly GCA_039090855.1). Taxonomy (NCBI): domain Eukaryota; kingdom Metazoa; phylum Arthropoda; class Arachnida; order Araneae; family Macrothelidae; genus Macrothele; species Macrothele yani. The sequence goes on along the minus strand of CM077025.1, from coordinate 76,011,686 downwards.
AGGATAATGTTTTAATTTTTGGCAAAAATTGCATTAGTTATTTTTAAATTATGTTCATTTATCTAAGTTGTAGGTTATTTGGTTATTTACCTAAAATAGAGCATTGTTAACATTTAGCTGCATGTTTTGCATAGTTAGTGCAATGTAATATTTAAAAAAGGTAACTTGTGTTTAAAAAAATTTAGTTGCTTAACAAACACATGTCAGTTCTCAATGTTTTAATGCAATGTGTAACAAAGTGCTAATGTAATGAAAAAATATGAAAAATACAATTTCTTTAAATTACAGCAAAATTTCTTTACGGAATTCACTTTGAGCTGTAAATTATTTTGCTCATTACTTTTGTTTAATTTCTTATTGTCCTAAGCACCAAATTTATATTGTGTCATCACACAAATGTCAGTTGTGTGATGGCACAGTATATATTTAGGGGAACTTATTTTTTATAGTTTTTCACTTCTTAATACCATTTCAAATGGTTCATTTCTATGTATTGATTACAAAGTGTGTAACACAGTGTTGTTTCTTAGATTTTCATCCTGGATTTCGGCATGCCGTGAACACATGTGTCCCAAAACTGTTAGGGCTGTGGAAGCAAAATCTCCAAACTCTTGATACATTTCCCATTATAAAGTATGCTCCCTCCATTTCCAGGATCATGATTATGCTTCAACAAAAAGACACTTCCTCCACAAGTCTGCCATTCCTACAATTTTTAAAAATCCAGGTATGTTCCTTTGCAGTTTAGATTAACAATAAGGCATTTATATGAAATTGTTGGAATTAAAATCATATTCAATTATGTTTCTTATGTGAATTTAGTTTTAAACTACCTGTCCTTCCTTTCAGTATATTGCAAAGGTGGCCCTATGATATATAGGGCCACCTTTGGTATGTACGAGGTCATTGCAAAGGAAAGAAAGAGATCCATTCATATTTTGGGTTTTGCAGCTGTCATGTCAAAATATAGCTTTCCCGAATGTTATTCGACAGTTGTAATGATGAACCTGAAAGCAAAAGAAAAGACATTATATTAAGGATAAATCGAAGTTCCAGAAAAATCACATGTGGAACCATATACATTTAACTGGCTTAATATATGTACTTTCGCATGAATCCATGTTTACTGTTGATTTCCTTTTAAGGGTAAAACCTTACTGTTTTTATTGATGTAAGAAGAAATATCAGGGCACACTAGGAAGTTCAACAAAAACCTTTGATATCTATTACAACTGATACAAAAATTACTAAACAAAACACATTATTTTAACGTACTTTTACCTAAAATATGCATAATATCTAAAAATTTTAGGTTCTTTCCCTTTTGTTAGAGGACTAAGTGGAAAATTTTTAAGATTAATGAAGAAACACAACATTATTTTTGGACATTCAGTTCAAAATATTGGTGACTTAATTATAAAGAAAAAAGTAACAATAATATACTACAATCAGCAGGCATGTATGAAATTCCTATTGTTTCACAGAGTTCTGAAGACCACATATACATTGGCGGCACAAAAAATAGATTAATAAAAAGATTACATCAACATATAAAAAACTGGAACAAAAAAGAAGAAAAAACTGCACTTATCCAACACTATGTTAAACATAAACAATACCCTGATTTTGAAAATATTGAATTACTAACCACCCACACACAAACGAAAAAGAATTAAGAATTTCCGAAAGCGCTATAATTGAACAAAAAAAAAAGATAAAATATGCAACTTACAAGACCCCATCATACTAGACACAGCCTGGAAATCACTTATATATAAAAAAATCCATAAAAAAAAGGCAAAAAAAAAAAAAAAGAACATTACAAAAAATCACACAAATTAACAAGGAAAAAAAAAAAAAAAAAAGAAAAGTACACCTGTTTCTACGAACAAATAATAATAGCCCAAAAATTTCTACACAAAAGAATTGTACTTACGACTGATACCTACCAACTCATCCAATAGATGGCAACACATTAAAAACAAATCACCTAACTCATACGGACACACAAAAGAATTATACTTACGACTGATACCTACCAACTCATTCAATAGATGGCGACACATTGGAAACAAGCCACCTAACACATACAGGCAGCAAACCTTCCAATCGATTCCCGACATGCAACTCCAAAACTATACACATACGAGGAACCCTCATGTAGAAATAGTGGCCCGAAGATGGCGGTTAAGTACCGCAGAAAGCGCTCGCCGTAACAATGAACCCCTTATGAGACGTCTTCTGACCCGATGAGTATAACTCTTTCTACAAAAACCTTTTAATTAATAGTAAATTTTAAACGTTTCATTGTGCAAGTGAATGAATGTGGAACTGAAAATATATAACCTAACTGTTTTATTTCTGCAAATTTTTTTTTTTTATAACTAACCAAAGGTCCATAACGTAAGGGACCTCTCGGGGCCGGGAGCACATGCCTCACAGAGCAAATAACGTGAGAAATACTTTGATAATATCAGGTAAAATACCTAAGATATTATGTATATTTTAATTAAAAGCACATTTATAACATAAGACAACCTATAAGGTTGCCTCATGAATTTCATTTTTCGTAGTACTTTTGCCTGTTTTAAAATGAATACAATTGTCAGGAAAATGTTTTTAATATATTCTCACTTAATCGCTAAAGGGCAGTAGCTGTGTTTCCTGGCATCCCTCTTTCAATCTGTGTTTTTTACTCACGACACTGGCTATTAGAGAGCGCATGCGGCGAACTGATAGCAATGGATATCTAACTGAGAAGTTAAAGCTCGGTGAGACGTAACTAGTGCTGCCCAATTCAAAGATACAAGATGCAGTGCACAGAAACCAACATACAGGCTGATGCTGGAGCAGCTGTGCATGCACATTTCTGTTGACTTTAATTTTGGTAAAGAACAATCAGCCAAGCTACTCACAGCACGGGATTGTTACTTCTCGGTAGTGTAATCACTTCGCAAATCGGATATGTTAGTTTTGTTATGCCAATCGGGTTAGTTAAGGCTTTTGTTTGTTATTGAGTTTTTCAGTAATGCCAAATACTAGAGATTGTCTGCATTTTGTATGGATCCTTAGGCCTAACTACAATATTTGCTAAAATTTAATTTAAATCGTGATATTAATGCCATTGCATATTTGTTTCACCAAAATAAGGGACGGGTGGGATATCAGAAAACAACAGCAACATGGAAAAACAACAACAAAAGAAACTGCTCTAAGCAGATAGTCATCAGATTAAAGGAAACCATGGTGATCAAAGAAAAGCTTCACTACCGTAGTCCTCTAATGTCTTTTGCTCCTGAATGTTTGCTTTCCGGCAGAGCACATACTCTCATAGGTTGTGGTGGCACTGTAGTCGCCTGTTTTATGCTATCTCTATGAGAGTTGACGTTTTTCACGCGAAGCTTTATATTATTTGCCAGTAGAGACTAGAGACCATCGACTTGTCACTGAATGGATCGGCTGACAGTTGATGGAGGGAAGTAGAATGCTGTCTATTGGTCCCTGGCCATTCAACTCTCTTACGTGGTTAGTCGTTGTTCTCAGGGTTCAAGTTGACGAAATGGACTTTTGGCCAGCTATGTCAGGCAAATACCCCACTGTGCACCATTTGTCTTACTGTATGGTATGTATTTCACTTCAAATTGTATGGAAAAACAAGATTCAGATGAATTTGTAAACATTGTTTCTTCAAAAATTATGATTCAGTGAGTTAAATATTTAAATCAATGTTTACAGACCTGAAAATTATAGCCAAAGGACTTGAATGAGATTTCTTTATATTTGTGCATATATCTGAAGCCAAGTTGTGTCGTTAGTTCGAAGATTAAATTGCTAATAAAATTAATCTTTTCACTGTGCAGAAAAGGGAAACCTGCATCCAGGTAACTTAGCAAGCAATCATCATGTTCGTAGCACAAATAAACCTCCAACTAAACGAAACCCGTCGAAATCGACGGTTAGTTTATTTATTTATTTATTTTTTAGAGAATAAACTCATATGAAACAACAAATGTGAACTTTATTTAATTGACAAATTTTTTTTTATTTTTTTTTATTTTTTTTAATGAATGTTTAACGACCACCGTGAGCAACTCAATGGGCTATAAGCAGTCGCCCGTCCCTAATTTAGGGTCACTGGTTCCAGGGAAGGGAAAGAGCCAGTGCCGTAAGACAAACACAACACCCATGCCTGACCGGGATTCGAACCCGGACCCCTTACCGACGAATAATCAGAGGCCAGCGCCTTAGACCACTGCGCCACCGGGGCGGCTAATTGACAAATTCATTCAACCACTTCAGTAAAGACAATAGTCTAGCTTCGTGATTTTTTTTTTTTTTTGGCTGAATGTTTAACTACCACAGTGAGCAACTCAATGGGCTATAAGCAGTAGCCCGTAATATTTTCACTAACAATGGTCAACGGAATTTTTATTTACATTTTAACAAAATGGGAAACGTCTTACCTACGTGAATAAACTGGATTGAATGAATATTAAATTGTATATATACATCACGCAGTCCAACAGCATAGCGCAATCAGGTATTTGAGAGTGTTCGCTGTTCCGATGAGAACTTTGATACCAATGCCTGCTAGCATTGTATCGCGCAGCGGTTTGCTCAGAAAAGACTTTGGACTATTTCAGTCCCTCCATGCCTCCGCCTTTAACAGCACAAGAGTCTACAGCAGGCGATCGAATGTGAACTGCACCCTTCTCCCATATACTTTACATGGGAACTTTGCCTCCCTACAACCCGAACGGTTGCCCCCAATCTCATTTTTTCTCTTCGACTGACACATCTAAATGGTAAGACCTTTATTTTGATACCTCAACCATATCTTTACGCAGGGCTGCTTGTGTTCTGGGTCTTACCCGGATTTCTGGGTTTGGGTGATCTTTCATGCCCGGAATTCCGGATGTTTAGCTTTGATTAATGTGCCTTTCAAACACAACTGTTTACGTTCAGTCGTTCTCTCAAAATAGGACTCACAGTAAAAAAAAACCTTATAGAATTAATATATAGATTTTTTTATTGTTCCTGTATTTGTTGTTTTTATTTAACCCTTTTTCTTCAAGTGGTTTTGTTGTAGTGTAGCATTTCCTGAGATTTTTTATTTTTGGCCAAACCATCATGACATTAGGTCTGGGTTCATGAAATCTACTTAGGATACCCCCCCCCATAGAATTGGGTTCAGTTTGGCAATTTATAAAGCTATTCAGGGGTGTGAAAGAAAGACAATTTCCTTGTCCCTGGTGTGTTACATTATTTGCGTATTCGTGGAATGGGTTCTTCAACTTATGCTTCATGTATGCTTTCTGTTGTACTGTACGAGTCAAGTATTGTTACATTTTTTGTTTTAGAAAAAAGTATTGTTGTTTTTCATATAATTGAAAATGTGAGGTTTTAATCCATTGTGTTCTTTCAGCTAATACTTCAGTTCTGGCAGGGGTCCTGAGCCAACCAAGTATGAGAGAGGCCATGATGAAAAAGCTGCAACATGAATCAGAGAATGCCGACATTTTTGAAGATTTGCCAGCTTCTGTTTCTGCAGTGAGCAGCAGCCCAGATCCAGCAGTTCCTATGGCTACTCCTGTAGCCCCAAACACTCCTGATATTGTGCATATGCCAAGAAGGCAGTTATTTTCTCAGCATAGAATGATAACGCCTAAAACGGCAAAAATTAAATCCTTATCTTCTAAGCTTTATTATCTTAAGAGAAAATACGCAAAGAAGAACATTAAGTGCAGTATCAAAAGTTTTCTGGAAATAATTCAGCCTCTAGTGTCTCAAAATGTATTCAAATTCATCAAATGTCAAATCTCTCCTGGTAGTGTTTCCCGCTATGGGCGTAGGTGGTCGCTAGATGACAAATTTTTATGTCTTAAGCTCTACCTTGCAAGTCCTAAAGCATATTGCACACTCAAGAGTTTTTTACATTTACCAAGTAAACAAACTCTCTTGAAATGTGTATCAGGTATTGCAATGGAGCCAGGATTTTCAGCTGCTGTGCTGGATTCCATCCGTTTAGTAGCCAGCAAGTTGAAACCACATGACAAGAAATGTATTATATCATTTGATGAAATGAGGCTAAAAAAAGGTTTAGTGTACAATAGGAAAAATGATTCTGTAGATGGTTTTGAGGAATATGGTTCCCACATTATTGATACTCCTCGTATTGCAACACACGTGCTTGCTATTATGGTTCGTGGGCTTTGCAAAAAGTGGAAACAGGTTGTTGGGTACTTTTTCTCAGCCGATACCACACCAGCAGTAACTCTGAAGGTGTTAGTCCTGGAAGCACTCGGAAAATGGTTTGCTTACGGGTTAACACCCATCGCAATTGTCTGTGACCAAGGGTCCAACAACCAAAGGTGGTATGGTGTGGAATTTGGTGTTAATGAGGAGAGACCTTTTTTCATATTCGAAGGTCAAAAGATCTTCACATTGTGTGATGTTCCACATTTGATAAAATGTGTAAGGAACAACTTCAGTAGATACAATGTTAAGTTTTCAGGTAACAAAATTGCTTCCAGGGACCATATTGTTGCCTTGTATGAATTTGATTCCAAGCAGAAACACAGAGTTTCTTCTAAATTATCGAGATGGCACGTAGAGGTGGATGGGCTAAGTGCCATGAATGTCAAGTTTGCCACTCAGGTGCTAAGCCAGTCAGTGGCATCAGCTTTGTGTTTGCTGACTGCACTGAGTTATCTACCTTCTTCTGCCGCCCACACAGCTGACTTTTGTTCATCTGTCAATGATCTCTTTGACAGTTTGAGCAGTCGAGTTTTGAAAAATAAAACTCGGCCTTTGTTGTCCGCTGTTACAAAAAATTCTTCTCACATATAGTTCTGGAAGAAACAGTTGCAATTTGTGAAATCATTATCCTTTGACACCAAAGGTAGAAAAATCTAATTTCCATGCATAGTAGGCCTCAAAATTACTTTGTCTGCCTTTCTGCATATGATCCCTACACTTTTAAATGATGTTCCTTTCATTTTAATGTGCAGGTTTAACCAAGATGCCTTGGAATGTTTTTTTCTGTTGTCAGACGCAAAGGAGGTAATAATGACCATCCTACTGCATATGACTTTCAACAAAGAGTAAGGCTAATCATGGCACAGAGTATCATTAGCACTTGTGGAATGGCAAATTGTGAGCCTGATGATGACACAATTTTAATTCCCATGCATACATTAAATGTGTCTGAAAACCCTGAGCTGATAAACAGCAGTGATGTGGACAATCCAGACAGTTCATTAAGCAGTTTGATTGCTTCAGATAGGACATTTTCAAACTTAGAAACAAATTCAGCTGCATATGTAGCAGGGTTTGGGAGCCAAAAATGTAGCAGGCAAATTTTTGTGTAAAGTTTGCACTGCTGATTTAATTGGTGACAAAACCTTAACTGAGAATTCATTGTTCTTGCATTTCAAAGAATTCGATGATGTCAAAAAAGGTTTGACTTATCCTACTGAAGCATTGTTACAGACTGTCTGTAAACTTGATGAACTGTTTACTTCACAGTTTCATGAGATTTGCCACATCAGACACATAAAAAAAATTGGTTGGCAAACTTAGTGAAGTGGACCACAATTGGTTATCCTGCAGCATTCATAAGGTAAAAATGTGGGAGTACTTTGTTGGGTATTATGTTTATTTGATGGTTACATACAAAGTTAAAGAAATGTGTAAGGATCTGAAAAACAGAAAAAAAACCACTGAAAAAAAATGTAAAAATTGTCATAAAAATTGAAAAACATGTTTAGCACTTTATTTTGAAAACAAGTATTTTATCTTTATTCAGGGGCCCACCTAGGGCCTTTGCAGCCTGGGTGCAAGCCCAGATTTCTCGCCCCTTGTAGGAGAATATTTTTTTAATTATTTTTACATGAAGTAGAAGAATATTTTGTAGTTATTTTTAGCGAAAACAATTTTTTTTCAGTGGTTTTTTTTCTGTTTTTCTAATGGAAATTACAAAAATTCTTGATGATGGAGATACTCCTCCAGTATATCTCTCTCCATCCATGAGATAATTTTGGAGTGACATGTCACTATGCTCTCTGTGATGCATTGATATCACAATTCACCTGAAAGAAAGTTTCATATGAAAATATTGTAGTCAAAGTTTCTTTTATAATAAACTGTGAAACAAATGAAGCTTCTTGTAAAGGAGCATTATAATGATTTAGATGATTTTGCTGAAAGATATCAGCAGTGTTTGCTCATTAAACAGAAACCTCAAAATATTATAGACACTTAGCGAAATTTACGTAAACTAAATATGAGAACATTTCCAAATGTTGAGGCAACTTTGAAAATATTTCTAACTTTACCAATTAGCAACTGTACAAGTGAATGTTGTTTTTCTTTTTTGAAAAGACTGAAATCTTTAAGAACAACGCTATATGTCAGAAAAAACTTTCTGCATCGGCAATGCATTATTTTGAAAATAAAATGACAAATTCTATTTCAAATTTCAATGATGTAATTTCTGAATTTCAAGCTCAAAAGATAAGATAGAAGTCATTTTAAAGATATAAAGATAACACAGGTGACAGGCTAACCAAAAAAAAAATAATAATCTCTTGCCACAGATGCATAAACCATTTTAGGGTATTTCTAGGGTTATGGATACATCCTTTATAGGTTTTTTTGTAATAGGGTGTTATACAGATCATTAGTGATTACATTCCATCAAATTTATATTTCATGAAGTCCACAGTTGGATATGAAATCATATTTTGACAAAGTCAATTTCATTTTGAATTCCCTTTGGAGAAAAATAGATTGCACTGTTATATTTACTGCAAACAGCCTTGACCAGGAGAATATCAAATTTACTGTGGTCATTGACATAAGGGTTAAGTGGTGGTGTTTCAAGCAAATATCTTCTTCAGTGTCTTTGTCCAGAATACTTGATTTGAATCCCATAGATATCTGTGTGCCTGGAAATCTGTATTGGAAAATGAAGAATGCGTAAATTAAAAATGTTATTCGGTGTGCAACTCAATTGTCGGTCCCTAACCACAAGCGATCGTAGAACGTAGGCAAATGCAAGTAGCTGTGTGCGATAATGGCTGATTGCAGCGCCATCCAAGTTATCCAGGCAACCATAACCGCTCACAGCTGTAGTGGCAGAAGGGACAAAAGTTGATGGTGAAAGAAATGTCGTTTGAAAAGCAACATTTGAGGCACTACCTCCTGTTCACGTTTCAGCTGGGAAAAAGTGCCGCAGAAGCTGAGCAAATGATCTGTGCTGCTTTGGGTGAGGCTGCTGTGTCCTGCAATATGTGTGAGAAGTCGTTCCAGCAGTTCAAGCAGAGAAATTTCGATCTCCGTGATGCAGAACATCCGGGACAGCCACAGAAAGTTGACGATGAGGAACTGGAACAACTGTTGGACGCAAATCCCTGTCGCACACAATCAGTGCTTGCCTAGGAACTCGGAGTAACATGGCAAGCCATTGCAAAGTGCCTGCACAAGCTTGGATGGATTCACAAGGAGGGCCATTGGGTAGCCCACCTACTCACAGCTGCGAACAAGTCTAGGCGCTACGATGTTGCTGTGTCCTTGCTCTCCAGATTCAAGAAGAAGGATTTCCTCCACAAGATTTTGACCTGTGATGAGAAGTGGATCCTCGACGATAATCCTAAGCTGCGCAAATCGTGTGTTCATCCAGATCAGCCTACCACCAGTACCGCCGAACCAAAAATCCGTGCCAGGAAGTTGTTGCTGTACATATGGGGGTATCAGCGCGGTATCTTACACTATGAGTTGCTCAAACCTGGTAAAACGGTCACTGCTGAACATTATTTTCAGCAACTCATTCGTGTGAGTGACGCAATGGAGACAAAAAGGCCATACACAAGCAAGGGCAGAAGGTCTGTCCTGCTGCTTCAGCATAACGTACGTCCTCACATCGTGAAAACGACTTTAAACATGATGACCGACCTGCGATGGGAGATTATTCCACCCGGCGTATTCTCCAGACTTCACCCCGTTGGATTATCACCTCTTTCGCTCCCAGCAACAACACCTGAGCGATACGAACTTCACTTCTGTCAAAGGTCCACACAGCCCTCTTTTTTCCACAGTGGCATTCGGCAGCTTCCTGACCAATGGCTCAAATGTATCCAACACAATGGGGATTATTTCCCCCATTAGGTACGTATTCGATTTGCTATAATTTGTTGTTAATGTGTCGTGCCTGTGGCCGAGAATTAAGTTGCACACCTAATAATTTGCAGTGTATGTATTGTCTGTACTTATTATTGAACACATGTATACTTTATTTGTATGGGAAAAAGAAGCGCATGTGTCACAAGTGTTTAGTCAGGCTAATGTGTTGGAAAATGCATAATTTACCTACCAGCAGCTGATTTTTTTAATTTCATTTTTGCGATGTATCTGTTACCTGTACTTATAATTGACGCCATGTATACTTTATTTGTACGGGAAAAAGAAGCACATATGTCACAAGTGTTTAGTCAGAGTAATGATAAAATTATTTCATTGTTTTGCATTCCTAATTTTGTTGGAAAATGCATAATTTACCTACCTGCAGCTGATTTTTCTTAACTTCATTTTGCGGTGTATTTGTTGTGTGTACTTATTATTGAACACATGTATACTTTATTTGTATGGAAAAAAGAAGTGCATGTATCACAAGTGTTTAGTCAGAGTAATGTGTTGGAAAATGCATAATTTACCTACCAGCAGCTGATTATTTTAAAATTTCATTTTGCGATGTATCTGTTATTATCTGTACTTATAATTGACGCCATGTATACTTTATTTGTACGGGAAAAAGAAGCGCATGTGTCACAAGGGTTTAGTCAGCGTAATCATAAAATTATTTCATGGATTTGCATTACTAGTTGTGTTGAAAAATGCATTATTTACCTACCAGCAGCTGATTTTTTTTTTAATTTCATTTTGCGATGTATGTATGATATGGACTTATAATTGACACCATGTATACTTTATTTGTATGGGAAAAAGAAGCGCATGTATCACAAGTGTTTAGTCAGGGCAATGTGTTGGAAAATGCATAATTTACCTACCAGCAGCTGATTTTTTTTATTTCACTTTACAATGTATCTATTATCTGTACTTATAATTGACGCCATGTATACTTTATTTGTATGGAAGAAAGAAGCGCATGTGTCACAAGTGTTAAGTCAGAGTAATGTGTTGGAAAAGGCATAATTTACCTATCATCAGCTGATTTTTTTTAATTACATTTTGTGGTGCATGTATTGTGTGTACTTATTATTGAACACATGTATACTTTATTTGTATGGGGAAAAGAAGCGCATGTGTCACAAGTGTTTAGTCAGGGTAATGTGTAGGAAAATGCACAATTCATTTACCAGCAGATATTTTTTTATTTTATTTTGCGATGTATGTATTATCTGGACTTATAATTGACGCCGTGTATACTTTATTTGTATGGGGAAAAGAAGCGCCTGTGTCACAAGTGTTTAGTCAGAGTTTGGTCTGAGTAATGTGTTGGTAAATGCATAATTTACCTACGAGCAGATGATTTTTTAAATTTCATTTTTCAGTGCATGTATTGTGTGTACTTATTATTGAACACATGTGTACTTTATTTGTATGGGAAAAAAGAAGCGCATGTGTCACAAGTGTTTAGTCAGAGCAATGTGTTGGAAAATGCATAATTCACCTACCAGCAGCTGATTTTTTTATTTCACTTTACGATGTATCTATTATCTGAACTTATAATTGACGCCATGTATACTTTATTTGTAAGGGGAAAAGTGCATGTGTCACAAGTGTTTAGTCAGAGTAATCATAAAATTATTTCATGGTTTTGCATTACTAGTTGTGTTCAGAAATGCTTAATTTAACGGCAGCTGATTCTCGAAAAATGTTATTTTGCAGTGTATCTATTATCGATACTTATTGTTGACGCCCTGTATTCTTTATTGGTGTGTAAAATTGCAGCACATGTAACATCTATGATCAATGAAGTAATAAAGTGATTTAATAGGAAATATGTATCTGTTTTATTTCAGAAATAATTTAAGAGCATTGTCTTTTTTTTCAATCTTCTTTTCTGACTTAACCTTTTTTTTTACCAATAACTGAAAAATATTCACAAGATGATCGGAAATGCAAGGTAAGTTATTGCTTCATTTTACTTTGGAATCTAAAGCCTAATGGTGTATGTGCAGAATAAATAGAAACTGGGTACCGGATGAAATTGAAATCGCCTGACAGCATTGGAGCCTGAAGCTGTATTTCTGAAGTCTGTTTTAAATTATTTTTGATAAGTAAAAAGTTGTTTGCAGCTTAAAAAAATCTTACCAAAAAAGTGGATTTTTTATTTAAAATCGTTCGGACAGGGAGCGTTTTATGCGTCACTTTATTACAATTTTTTCTTTAAAATGTTAAGCTGCAGCTACATTTCGTTTTGCATGTTTTACGTGAAGTTCGTGTCATTTTATTTTTTAGAGTTAGTATGATTTCTTGATTTTCACAAAAATACTATATGTTTCTTTGTTTAAAACAACTTCCAGTTCGGAATTTAACATTTGAGAGAATTTAAAAATTGTAAGCAATTTTTTTTTTCCATGTCATTAATTTTGAGGCATTATGGTACCTACGTATTCAATATCAAGACTGAAAACGTTGGTGCTTAGAGTGAGAATAAAACTGCTAATATTTCGTTAAAATAATATTAATTGCTATTGTATATATTTGTTTCACCAAAAGAAGGGACAGGAGGGATACTCAGAAAAAAAGAACTGCTTTAGTCTCAGACCCAAGGAAATGATCACCGATCCAAGCTTCGCTTCCGTTCTGTCTAAAGAATAGACTTCGCTTCCCGTCGTCCCCTGCGCTTTTTGCGCCTGAATGTTAGCTTTCCCGCAGAGCATGTCTTCCCTGGTGGTGCGGTGGGGCTGCTGTCGCCTGTCTTACATTTTCTCTACGAGAGCTGGCCTTCACGCGAAGCGTTTATATTCTTTGGCTGCAAATGCCATTTTAATATTCGGGTGTTTTCATTGAGACAATGGTTAACCCCAGTTGTTTTACCCGTACATTCGGAATGCGACAGGAGGTAAATAGAGAGTCTACTTTATTGGTAGCGGAACTTTTGAGTTTTTATATTAACATGACTTCATGGACTTGTGACTTATCTTTGATTAATCGCAGAAAGCCATGCTTCAATCTATATAGTTGTCACAGAGCCGATAGATGTCAGCACGTCAGCGCGCACTGCTGTAGAACAGGATTAGTACTGATGTGTTTTGTATGGAGAACCATAAGCTGTTTAACGTTGTTTTTTTTTTTTCGGGCAGAAGGCGGGTTGAAATGTGGAATTGAAGGCATTTTTGATTAAGTTTGGAGGGACAAAAATATGAGCAATTTCCTAAATATTAGAAATATATATATATATGACAGATGACTTACTATTTTATCAGACACAATATATGGCAAACAACATTCTGGATTATTTATTCCGACGGATGTCTTATTTCAACAGAACACTGTCTTGAGGTCGTACTCAGCGTTACATTCAGAGAGTTTTTTCAGGGGGGTCAATCGCAAATTTTGAGGGGCTCAAACTTGTTATTATTTGCTATTTATTTATTCATTAATACATTTATATTATTTATATATACATTAATACATATAACAAATTTTCTGAAATCTACACATGATATAACAAATTTTCTGAAATCTAAGTGATTCAAAATGTAAAAAAGTTATACCTTTATTTTAATTCAGTAATGCACCACGGATTTCACCATGCTGCGGTGGTGTAAAATATTAAGGATGCTAGTAAGATAACGGTGCTGTGCTGGAGAAAATTCTTCCCCCTCCGCCCCCTAAACATTAGGAGTGGCAAAAATATTTTAGTCTTATAACAAGCGTTTTTCTGATTATTAAGGAATCATTACAGTGCTACCTGAAAACGTATGGTGCAAACCATTCCGCTGCCACTTGGTTTCAGCCCCTTTAGATTATTTAGGTTAGCACATAGTAGTAAAAAAACAACAACTAATTAATCGTTTGAAATTCCTGGATTTTCTTTTTGTCACAAAGCGTAAACCCCATACCGCCAGAAAAAAATATGGGAATCATTTTTAATAATTTGCAATCGTTAAAAATTAGGTAGCGCAAATATTTTGTTGTATTGGAAGCCCTAACGTCACGTTAGCTACATTGAGGCTTACTTAACCCTATACATGGGAAGTCGGCATCCAGAAGACTGAAATAAAGCTGAATGCCAGCTTCCAAAATATGATGATGTATTGCAGTGCAGGCAGCATGCCGTTGGTGATTACAAATCCACAGTAAACTTAACTATCAAATACAAAGGCTCTAAAAAATTTAACGAATTGTGAAACAATGCTTAGTTTTCTTGCTTGCCCCTCTTGCATATGTGATCAAAATGAACTGGTCTTCTTCTACCCTCCTGATTTTTATCGGAGAAAGTGTTGAGTAATTTTGGTAGGACTTCATAATATATTTTTAACATGGACAATTGTTCCATTTATAAACAAATTTACAAAAGCATTCTCACTAGAGCAACTAATTTTTCTATAGAGTATATATATCTTCATAACTACTTTGATTTCAGAGCTAAATTTAAAAAAAAAGTTATTTAAAGTGTTAACACTTTGTGTGAAGTCATTTATGGCTCTAATTAATAACGAAAATTCCGTTTTTTTTCTCGAGGTATTGTATACATTATTGGCTGCATTGACTCGTCACATTTTAGAAAACGTAAATATACATGCCGATGGCAATTAAATTTTAGTTTTAGTGTATAAAACAAAGCAATTAATTCAATACTTAAAATAATCTTAATGCTACTGAGATATGAAGTCCATGTGAATGAGTTTTTTTTATTATAATATTTTCCCCCGTTTTCTTAAATTTTTAAAATTAATTTCTCCAAATTTTCATCTATAAACAAAAAATTAGACTAAATATAAAGGGTGATCACGCAAAAACCTACAGGGGGTTTATGGATTTTCGGGGGCTAAGACCCCCCCCCCCCCAAGATACCTGAATACATCACTGGTCGTACTTTGTGCCATTAGGTAGTTCTTTGCTAATACAAAATCACTCTATTTGATTTTATTTTCTAGCTAGACCTCCTCACATTCATGAGGAAAAAACTTGATCGTCAGAATATTTCGTTGTGGAGACATACTTTCATTGTTAAAGGAGATCTTTTTTTTTTTTTAGTATCCTTATATACTACTTTCACAACAGCACGATCGTGATAGGTAGTTGACGTGCTGCCATCTATTGGCCGATACGGAGTATGGTATTCAACTAGTTAGTTATCAAAGTCGTCTTCAATTTTAATATTATTATAGATTTCGACTTGTATTCATCTGAGAAACTGCAGATATTCCTTATCGTATTATTCAATATGATCATTTGTCACATTTGTTAAGTAACCTCACTGAATTTCTTAGGAAGCAGAACTTCTCACGATAAAACTTTTCACGATATAATTCAACATGATCATTTCTCACATATGTTAAGTAACCTCACAGTGAACTTCTTAGGATGCAGAACTTCCCACGATATAATTCAGTATGAATTATTTGTCACATATGTTAAGTAACCTCACAATGAATTTCTTAACAAGCAGAACTTCCCCAGATGAAAAGACAGTGTTCCTGTCACATGACTCTCCTCATAGGCCCCGCCAACTACAATCTCCAAAGTAGCTCTGAACCAATCGCGCGGCAGAAATGGCTCTAATCGCAATTTCGTACATTCACTTGTGAAATACGCTCCCCGGTGGCGCAGTGGTCTAAGTGATGGATTCTGGATAATTCGTCCGAGATGGGTCCGGGTTTGAATCCTGGTGAGTCATGGATGTTGTGTTTATCTTATGGCACTGGCTCTCTCCCATCCCTGGAGTCAGTGGCCCTAAATTAAAGACGGGCGACTGCTTATACCCCATTGAGTTGCTCACGGTGGTCGTTAAACCTTCAATAAAAAAAATATCACGTTCAGCACCAATTATCGGTTTTTAAGGTAATGTTTCATTGCGTTCGTGTTTGTGAGAATATTCATTGGGTATTATTTTTAACTACAGAGTTTGTGAATTGCTTCATGAATTACTTTTCGTGCAGTAAGTTAAAGCGATTCTTTTCGTACGCACAGTAAAACGTGACCTAACATTGCTTTGAGGGAAAAGAAAACAGTGGTGATATCCTATGGAGTATATCCATAAACGTAAATGATATTTTTTCTTTTTCGTAAAAGGCTGTAAAAATTGCCCACCAGTCGGAGGTAGCTTGGTACGTAATTTGATAGGAACGCCGTTGAATGGGTAACCTAAGATTGCTTGCTATGCTTTCTTCCTGAATCTATCCTCCTTGGTGTATACACGGAATTACGATTACTACCATATCGAGCACGCGATGGGTTTGGACTGGATCGTGCGAGATCACCTCAGCAACTTCGCTCTTTACTGGGCCCAAGCATAGGTTTTGTGTCGTTACCAAATGGTCCCTTCCGTTCAGCGTTATCGCAGCCATTGGTTCTCTACGGAAGAAAAGTTTCATGCTGCGCTTTCGCTTTTGATGTCATTATCTGAATTTTGCGAACGATGTTGCATTTTGTTTGTGTTGTTTCTCCTCTAATATTCGCTAGTAAGTAGTTATTGTACAGCATTTTCAGTTTTCAAAGATTACACAACGCAGATTACAAAATGATCGGTAACAGGCGATCTTTTATCTATTTTTTTTATTGGAGGTTTAACGACAACCGTGAGCAATTGAATGGGCTATAAGCAGTCACCCGTGGCCACGAGTCACCCGTCCCTAATTCAGGGTCACTGTTTCCGGGGAATGGAGAGAGCCAGTGCCGTAAGATAAACACAACATCCATGCCTCACCGGGATTCGAACTCAGACCCCTTTCGGACGAATGATCAGAGGGCATCGCTTAGACCACTGCGCCACAGCGGCGGTGCAGGAGATCTTTTTTTTTTTTTTTTTTTTTGATTAGAGGTTTAACGACCACCGTGAGCAACCAACTCAATGGGCTATAAGCAGTCACCCGTCCCTAATTTAGGGTCACTGGTTCCAGGGAAGGGAGAGAGCCAGTGCCGTAAGACAAACACAACATCCATGCCCGACTGGGATTCGAACCCGGGTCCCTTACGGACGAATGATCAGAGGCCAGCGCCTTAGACCACTGCGCCACCGGGGCGGCCAGGAGACCTTTGCTGTAGCTTTTGCGAAACTCAGAGTTAGCCGATGTAAAAACAAATATAGCAAGAAAATATAACTTTTTTTCAGGTTGTGGAAGTAAGAATTACAAGTCCTTGGCAATAGAAAGCAAAATTCGAGATGATAAAATGCCGTGGTAAAATCAAATTTGCGAGAATAGCAAAAATATATTTTAACATCTTTTTAAAAATAAATCCAAATGGAATCAAAAATATTACATACTTCAATGCACATCGCTATTACACAGACAGGTACATAATACTGTATAATAAGTTAATGGATTTTAAGTAGTAAATGAAATAGGCATACAAATATGACAAGGATTTTTAACTGGGTTTCTGACATATGCATTAAAAAAAATAATTTTTGATTGGGGTTTAACGACCACCGTGAGCAACTCGATGGGCCGTCTCTAATTTAGGGTCACTGGTTCCAAGGAAGGGAGAGATCCAGTGTGGTTCCAAGGAAGGGAGAGATCCAGCAGTCGCCCGTCTCTAATTTAGGGTCACTGGTTCCAAGGAAGGGAGAGATCCAGCAGTCGCCCGTCTCTAATTTAGGGTCACTGGTTCCAAGGAAGGGAGAGATCCAGTGCCGTAAGACAAACACAACATCCATGCTTTCGGACCAATGATCAGAGGCCATCGCTTAGACCACTACGCCACCGGGGCGGCATATACTATATTGCATACAATTTACAAGCAAGGCTATATTTTACGTTATATGAGGATGTAGCAGACACGCGACCTCAGAATGGCAACTACTCTTAGTAATGTAAGTGAAGTACAACCAGCCCCGTTGAAATGATGGCTTCTTACTTTGAAACTTTAACCCTTTAACGACCACAACGCCTAAAACGCCTGCGTACATAAAAATGGCCATAGCCGCCCGAAACGCCTGTCTAAAGTGAGTCAAATTTCCAACCCTTACCTGTTCTTCAAATTTTCTTGACCTATGAGGGATCAGCAGGAGTCACCCTCGGTCACTATTGTTGTTATTAAACAAAGAAGTGAACCAACGGACGGTTTCGGCCGTTATGATATTTGGAGTCATAAAAGATTTCTGGGTCATGGTCGTTAAAGGATTAACTTCCGAGTACAAAATGCGGTAATTGGAAAAAATTAAAGAAATTGAAGGAAAAGATCTTTATGTTCTGAATGCAAGTATCCTCGAAGGTGATGCGAAAAGTTTTCCGAAAGTGTAAATAGTAAATATTTTTGATTACTTTGTCTTTGGTCGAAGTGCCCTTACCGCAAAACAGTTCGAGGCATATAAAAGTTTCGAAGCATGTAACAATTTCTCGTCATCGGTATTCTTTTACAGGGTAATTTTGTACGATCACATATTCGTGAGTAATCAGTAATTTATGTAGGAAATAGGTACGCTGCTTTTTTTTTTTTTTTTTTTTTTTTTTGATTGGAGGTTTTACGACCACCGTGAGCAACTCAATGGGCTATAAGCAGTCGCCCGTCCCTAATTTAGGGTCACTGGTTCCAGGGAAGGGAGAGAGCCAGTGCCGTAAGACAAACACAACATCCATGCCTGACCGGGATTCGAACCCAGACCCCTTACGGACGAATGATCAGTGGCCAACGCCTTAGACCACTGCGCCACCGGGGCGGCGTACGCTGCTTTAATAAGTAAGGTTCTCTCTCTTTTTTTGATTGGAGGTTTAACGACCACCATGAGCAACTAATTTAGGGTCACTGGTTCCAGGGAAGGGAGAGAACCAGTGCCGTAAGACAAACACAACATCCATGCCTCACCGGGATTCGAACCCGGACCCCGCTCTGACAAATGATCAGAGGCCATCGCTTAGATCACTGCGCCACCGGTTCTGAGACCTGAATAAAAAAAGATCCCAGGTGCTGAGACCTGAGTAAAAAAAGGTAGGTTTTCTTTCTTTCCAGGAATCGCTGGTTTTGGATAAAACTCACCCTTGAAAGGTTCTATGCCTTTTCGAGATTTTAACTCTTCAACAAAAGGTGTCTTTCTAAGCTCTGGAAAGTGATTGGAAAAATCAGCAAAACTTTTTTTTTTTTTTTTTTTTCGTAAAATTGTGGAGAAAGAACAAAATGATTTTGCTGGGATTTGTGCCTTATAATCTATTTATCCGTAACTAAATTTAGCAGCATAACACCGACCAGTTAACAGACCTAGACACCAAAAAGAATTTTATTTGGACAATAATTTTAGCCATTATTTGCATTTTTCCGCAAAAGTGTGCTTCAGCTCCAGATAAAAATCCAGGTGTACTAAAAATAAAATCAACGGTAGATTTGAATCTGACTAAAAGTCGGGTTTGCTAACAAATTAACTTTTAGCCCTATAAAAAGTTTCAACACCTCCTAGATCAACCAGGAACCTTCTGAAAAGAAGTCCATGGAGAAAAACAAAACAAAAAACCACGTGCGTAGAAGTACCGATTGGGGACCGAAGCGTTTATTTAAGAAATATTTTAACTAAAAGACAAACTCTAAAAGGTTTTCCATAAGAAAATAATCAGTAGTAATAAAACCTACGCAAAAACAGCCAACACCTTTAAATTCCACTTGAAAACTTTGAATCAATGAATGAAACGCCTGGCGCAATAAGTGCAAGCGCTGCACTCCAATAGCGTTTGAACTAGTAAAAGATAGATTCACTGCTTTACCAGAAATAACTGATTTCTGGATAAAACTAGCACTTAAAAGGTTCTCTGCCTTTGAAGAGTCTAACTCTTCAATAAAAAGTGTTTTCTAAGCTCTGGGAAGCGATCTCTCTTCGATTGGCATATAAGCGAATTTTTTCGGTACTGCCTTTAGAGACAGCAGCTAGTAGCCTGAAAAACATTTACGATCTCGATTTCCTCTATTACCGCAATTAATAATGCCACAAAATCTAGGATTTTTGGCTTCAAAATTTTATGAACATCGGCCGCTAATGATTGCACTTTACCATCACCCCTAATAGCTTAACAGGCCCGCGCACCGGTTTGTGACGTCACTAGAGTAGTCCCGAGGCTGACGAGAAAGACAGGCTTCGGTGCGAAAGGGCATCGACGAGATCACGTGACCAACTTAGTGCTGTTGCCTCTGCTTGGGGCTGCCGACAGCAAACGGTGACCGAGTAGAGAGCTATATTTTCCAACACGCAGCGAATATTAAGGTGGCACATCTAATCATTGCATATTAATTTAAAACTATTAGAGAAGAAAACGTTTAAAAGGAACATTATTAAAATGGGAGTTCTACTGAACTTAATCGTTTAACACTACTGAATTAATTTTTTTTTTCGTTTTCCGTGTAGTGTGGTTTTTTGCGTTTAGCCGTTCCTTTAGCAAAGTCGTATCAAGAGACATATTCGAAAGTTTTGTTGCTCGATTTAATGAAATTAACTATATTTTCTTCGTTGTCCGTGTAGTTCATTTTTTTCTTTTTGCCTTCATGATTTTCTAGCAACAATGAAAAGCAAATTCGTTTAATAAATAGCGTACAGAATATAAATAGCAAACGGAAAACGTCAAGCGAAATCATATTGAGATCGAAGAAAAAGTGTTCCCTCATATATATATCATCATCATCATCATCATTGTCAACCATTATCAATCCACTGCTGGACGAAGGTCTCCCCACGTTTCCTCCACAACGGTCTGTCTTGTGCCAGTCTCCTCCATGTCACCCCTGCATACTTTCGAATTTCATCCACCCATCTCCCATGTGGTCTTCTTCTGGGTCTTTTCCTGTCCCTTGGAATCCAATCTAAAATTTCGGCTGTCCATCGATGATCTGTCCTTCTGGCAGTATGTCCAGCCCATTGCCATTTCAGGGATTTAACTCTGATCATGATGTCTTCCACTCTTGTCATTTTTCGGATCCACGAGTTCCTCTTCTTATCTCTCCTGGTTACACCAAGTATGCACCTCTCCATGCTTCATTGAGTTGTCTGCAGCCTTTGTATGTCTCTTTTAGTTAAGGTCCACGTCTCTGCACCATACGTAAGCACTGGAAGGATGCATTGATCAAACACTTTTCTTTTAAGACATAATGGCATATTGCTCTTGAAAATTATGCTGTTTCTTCCAAAAGCTCTCCAGGCAAGTTTTGTACGCCGATTAATTTCTTCATCAATGTGACCCTCACTTGATATCTGCTGTCCAAGATAAACGTACGTGTCTGTTATCTCCAGCTTTTCTCCATCAATCGATAAATCTTCATTTCTTGTAAAAGCATTGAACATCACTTTTGTCTTCTGAAAGTTCATTTTTAATCCCACTTCTTTACTCTTGTCAGCAAGTTCCTGGATCATACTCTGCAGCTCTGATGGGGTAGTTGCAAAAATGACTACGTCATCAGCAAAACGAAGGTGGGTTAGATAATCTCCATTAATCTTTATCCCCCTGTTTTCCCAGCTCAGCGACTGAAAAATACCCTCCAATGTGGCATTAAAGAGCTTCGGAGATATGGTGTCACCTTTGTCTCACTCCCTTTCCAATTTTTATGTGTGTTGTATTTTCAAACAGCCGAATCTTTTGCACTTGCATTTTCATAGATGTTATTAATAATATTAATGTATGCATCTTCAATACCGCAGGTTTTCAGAGCCATTGTAACTGCTGATGGTTTCACCGAATCAAAGGCTTTTTCATAATCGATAAAAGCCATGCACAATGGAAGTTCATATTCCCTCGCTCTTTCAATTAGTTCTCTCAGCACGTGGGTATGATCTATTGTGCTGTAGCCACTCCTGAATCCAGCTTGTTCTCTGGGTTGAGCCATGTCCAGTGTTGCCTTCAAGCGGTGTGAAAGAACTTTAGTGAAGATTTTATAAACTACTGATAGGAGGCTGATAGGTCTGTAGTTTTCGAGATCCTCAATGTCACCTTTCTTATGTAGCAGGATCATTGTAGCGGTGTTCCAATCCTCAGGAATCTTTCCTTCATTAAGGCATCGAGTGAAAATTTGGGCGAGTACTGTTTCGATTTCTCCACTTGCTTCTTGTATGATGTCTACAGTAATTCCATCTTCTCCTGGAGCTTTTCCCCGCTTCATGTTCTTGATTTCATGTGCAACTTCTGCTGGAAGGACTGGAGGAACTCTGGTACTGGTATCTTTCATGATGTCTGGAGTGCATGTATCATCCCTTTCATATAATTTGGAGTAGAAATCTTTCACTCTTGTCAAAATTTCGCCTCTATTTCTTGTTACAGAACCATCTTCTTTTCTCAGTGCCATAATCTGTTTTCTTCCCTTACTGAGATGTCCCTTTGCTATCTTTAGGCTTTGGCTGTTTTCAATTGCTTTCCTCACTAGTTCACAGTTGAATTTTCTTACGTCTTTAGTGATACTTTTTCTTACTGTCTTGCATAGCTCTATATATTCCACTTTGGAAGTCACATCTTCTTTAGTTGTCCTCATCTCTCTTCTTTTTTGCATCAACATTTTCGTTTTTCCTGATAATTTATTTACATGCAACTTGTTCTTAGACCCAGCTAATTTTGTTGCTGTTTCCATAAGAGCTTTGGTTACTTTTCTGTTAACTTCAGAGATGTCCACTTCTTCTGATGTTAGGCCTTCTAAAGCAGAGAACCTGTTCTTCAGTTCCAACTTGAAGGTATTATGGTGTTTTTTAAGGTTGGTTATGTCAATAGATTTTGTTTGTCTTATGAGCTTGCCACGTTCAAGTTTAGTGTTGAGGTGCATCTTACATCTCACCAATCTATGGTCACTACCTGTGTTGAACTTGTTTAGCACACTGCAGTCTTCTATGACGAATTTTTTGTTACACATAATAAAATCAATTTCACTTGTCGTCCCATTTGGATGTCTCCATGTCCATTTCCTGTGTGGCTTTTTCTTGAAAAAGGAGTTCAAGATAGAAAAACCCTTCTGCCTCTGCAAACTCAACGAGAGTATTTCCACGCTGGTTTCTGTTGCCGTGACCGAATTTACCTACTGAAGTTTCATTCTGTTGCCGTTGCCCTATTTTTGCATTGAAATCTCCCATAATTATCTTCAAGTGCTGCTTACCTTTATTATTTAGATGACAAATTTCCTCATAAAATTCTTCAATTTCTTCTTCAGGATGACTTGTGGTGGGTGCATAAGTTTGAATAATCTGAGCCTGGTATCTTTTCGAGAGTTGGATAACAAGTCGTGCAGCTCTGTCAGAGGAACTTTCAACTTCTACAACTTTATCCTTCAGTTTCTTGTTTATTATATATCCAACACCACTAGTTCTGCCAGTATCTGTTCCACGATAGTAGAAGAGATGTCCACTTTTCAGTTCGATGAGATCTTCTCCTTTTCTCCTTACCTCACTTAGCCCCACGATGTCCCACTTGATCCTTTGTAGTTCCTCTTCCAATTCAAGAAGCCTTGAATCAGAAGATAGGGAGCGTCCATTGTACGTAGCCAAGGTCAGCATCAGATGGCAGCCTAGTCCGGTCCTCCGGGGATTCTTAGCACCCTCTGCCTTCATGTCGCACTGGCCGCTGCCTTGGCCAGGTACATTCCAGCTGCCGGAGACTGAGGGCCAAGATTTAAGTTGTGGAATCATTTTGGAGGGGTTTGGCCATAACTCACCACGCTGGCCAAGCGGGTTGGTGAGTGTGGGATAATATTTCCTCCTAATCCCGATGGTATAGTTATACCGCTATTGGCGGTCGTCAGAGCCCCTTTAGTGGGAACAGGATGCACCACGAGAAGGCGGGGTTGACATTTGTCAAGGAGAGGCTGTGATGTTACGCATCACCTGACCTTACATCCCCATATATATGGCTAAAACGTTCCTTACTAAATTAAAAAAAGTTATATTTTTTTCTTGTTCTGGAAAAAATATTTTTTTAATATTATTGCATGTATTTTGTTTAATGGGATTATTTCTAGGACAATGCTTCTGTACACTAAAAGTACATAATTTGGAAATAATTCCTTCTTAAAAAAATGCTTAGGATCCCTTTTAATACAAATCATCTATGTGCATTACAGTTTATTTCACTTATTTCTACTTGGGGGAAGAAAAAAATTAATCCTTATCTGTATATATTTCAACACTTTAAAATTATGTGACAACACATTCTGGCACAAGCTATTTTCTTGGTAATTGAAAAAAAAAGTTGAATGAAGAACACTGTCACAAAAAATGTTCTCATTGTTTTGTGAAAAATTAATGCAAGAACTTTTTTTCATAAAATTATTCATTTTTGTCACTATTAAATTTTCCTTTCATTTGTAAATTTACAATTACTATAATTGAACACTGTTAGGTAAGCCAAAAATTGAAAAACTATTTCCATACTAGAATTTAATTCAAACTATAGCTTAGTAAAAATAATTCTTGCTCACCATTAACAGAAATTTAATTGCATTATGAGCCAATAAGCAATCTGAAATTGCACATTTAGTGCTACTGACTAACTCTTTCATACCAGAAAATTTGAAAAAATTCATCGCCGTGGAGCAGGAAGCGAACCTGCATTTCCCGATTTCCATTCGAGCATGCTACCGTTACACCATCCAGGATGAGGAAGTCCCAAACATCCGAGTGATTTAGTCTGAATAATCACAGATTTTCGCCAGTCAAAGCGAGCCCTGCTTCATCGTAGCTCAGCTATTTAGAGTCAGGTCGATGCTTAGCAAATTCCCAGTTATTCAGGTAAACATTGGGGAAGAAATATTTCTTCTTATTATACATGGGAAATATATCTCTATAAGTAATCTGAAATCACATATTTACTGTTACGTAACTGAAATCAAACGATCGTCCATGGAATGGAAACATGTCACCTTTCCAACAAGGAAGACGTGAAAAGTCCAACTGTCTGTCTGCGGGAGAGGTCATGGCGACTGTGAATCTGTTGTTTACACAGAATTTCTGTCAAAAGAGACGACCATCAATAGTGACTCATATTGCCAAACACTATTAAATTTGCGAAATTCAATTAAGGACAGATGCCGGGATAAGTTGAGTGAAGGTGTCATTCTGCTGCCCAGCAACGCTACGCAGCACGGAAAACAAAGGGAACTGCTGCAGTCATTCAAGTCGGAGGTGTGGCAACATCCACCTCACAGCCCCAACTTATCCCCATGCGGCTACCATTTGTTCGGTAAAATAAAACAGGACCTTAGTGGACAACGATTCCCAACCGATGAGGCTGTGAAAAGTGCGGTCCTTAACTAGTTGCACCAAACTGGACTTTTTCTGTACAGGTATGGGAAAGTTAATCACACGTTCCGATAAATGTTTACAGTCCTTAGGCGACTATGTCGAAAACTGAATTAATGTTGTACCTTTAAACCAACATACATCCCCTGAGTATATCTTTGTTTGATTGTTTTATTCAACAGTGTAACTAACTTTTTGATCCACCCTCATATTATTAAAGCACTTTGCTGCAATTCAGAAATCCAATTTTTAGTTTGCTTTAAAAATTAGCATAAATACTACATTTGAAAAAAAGTATCAACTTACCTACTGGCTATCAATTTGTCTTGTATCTTCAAGCGGAACGAAGTAAAAAATACTATTAAAAATAAACAAATGGGTCCATTTTTTTACATAAATGTACCTCAAATGTCTGTTTCAAATAGTTTGAAAGAAGGAAGTTATCACAAGCTGCAACTGTATTCAGCTTCAGATTGTTTACCCCAACTTGCCTTATGTGATAGAATCTGCAACAAAGTTATAGATACACACAACAAAATAAATGAAGAATTCTTGCCAACCAATGGCAGAAATTAAGACATCTGTTTCAAATAGTTTGAATCATCACAAGTTACATCAAAATTATCTCAGCTTTAGATCCTCCAGTATGTGTTACAATCTGAATATTTTATGTGTGAGTTGTGTCCATTATTTTCTTTACCTAAAATCTACTTATGTAATGTTCATACCTAACTGTGATCTACTTTTTTATAAAACATATTTGATATCACATTTTGGATTAGACAACATTTCAACAGTATAAATAATTATTTCCCACACATTTCTAAAGGAATTAAGCACAATTGGTTAGTAGTTTTTCATAACACTAGGGAATTTATACATTTTACTAACATTCTTTACTAGAAGCCAAATTTGCTCATTATGGTAAAATTAAATTGCTACTTTCAATATACCTACTATAAATGTCAAGCTAAGCACTAGTACACAGACACACCAGTGCTGAGACTGGCCGAACCCGAACCGGGTGCTGGCTGCGTAATACTTACTGGAGTTCGAGCTTGGAGAGAGGGGAAGAATTTTTTCCTTTTTTTTTTATGTGATTTTATATGATTTAGCACACGAGGCTTTTTTTACACTTTCTAGTTGTTAAAGAGAATTCTTCGGCAACTGGGTCTAAATGGGGAGTAGGAATTCTGCAGGGCTATCCATTACGGGCTTGGATGACAAAATACCATAGGCCATGAATTACAGGATTTCTGCCAAGGATAAGTTTTAAGAAGTATAGATAGCAAGCTGACGGAATTTTGCTCCCTACCTCAAAGGGGCAGCTCCCTGCTAATTCTATTGAGCAAAACATACGACGTAGTTTGTTGTGCCACCAGATGTTTCCTGATACACCCCCCCAAAAAAAAAACATTTCAGGAAGAAATGAATGGTTAAAGAAACTATAGAAATAGATAGACATCCCTTCCCCACTCTGCAGTTGAGAAAGACATCGGTTAATTGCATGGGTAGGAAAGAGTGGAAGTTTGGAAGACTTTTTTAATGACTATACAGGTTAATCATAATTTTCGGGCTGACATACTTCAGGCTCGGGCTCTTAAAATTGAGCCTGAACTCAGCTCTGACTCACACACAGTAACACTTCAGTTAACTTCTCACAGGTGTTTTATCAAAAACTTTATGGCAATGAAGTCATAGTGGCAAGTATGAAAAATAAGAGAAATTTCCTGGAATTTTTAGTACAGTATTAAAACGCAAACAAAAATGCTACAATATTACTGTTAACATTTATTAATCTGGAAATAAGTGACATGGAACTCTTACGGGTATGGTGTCTTTGAGGGACTAGCCAGACCCCATGACGTGAAAGAGTACAGCATCATCTTCCACGGAAAGAAAATAGTCCATAGATTTTCAAATGAATTTGGACTGATGAAATCAAAACTGCTATTAAAATGAGGACCTCTGGCCCATTTTGCTGTGAAACGGCTTGGCAAATTAAGATGCATATCTTGGGATAGGAGAATATAAAAAAGGTATATCACAGGCACATTGTGTAAGACGGGCAACAACTGCACAAACAATATTAGTTCCAATTTGGAAAAAAAAAAAAAAAAAAAAAAAGACCACCACCAAAAATTAAATACAAATCTTCAGTACATAATGCCACCACCACTCAGCATCACTATGTGATGAAGCAGAAAAAAGATCAGAAATATGTTACGAGACACGCTAACTGAAGTACTGCTTCCTGGTATACAAGTTTCAAAGATAACTTTTCAGAAATGTTATCTTCATTTACTACAGACAGAAAAATACATTTCAATGCTTTAACCAACCTGGCTAAACACTTTACATGCATATAAAATATTTGATAAGTTTGAACTCTTTTTCCTATCTCAGGACTTTGTGCACACTATGCACTAAGGAAAGACACGGAAAACTAAGCGTTCAGACTTTCAACTTCTAAATTTTTCTTTCACATGATTTCAAATCATTTCGGTTATCATGTTTGGCTTTTACTAAGTTGTTCAAGAGTATTTTGCAGCTGAGGAGTTATGTTTTCCTATTTAGTTTTCAAGCTACTCATACACTAACATTCAACAGAAAATGAATAGAAAAATCTAAAATCAGAACTTTGTTTAAACATATGCAGCAGATTTTGTATAAGACAATGTTTGTCTTACACAAAATCTGCTGCATACATTACTTTGGTAGGGCAAAAGTTGTAACAGTCTCCTTTTCACTTCTATACTTTGACTTGCAGCCACTAACACTGTGACGCCGTGGCATGGCAATTCCTCTAAAAATCATTATACCTTTTAATACAAGTGAAGAACTAGATATGAAATTTTTAATCGAAAGTAGTTCCCTATGTTTTGTACAGTTAGAATAAAATTGATCATGCAGTTTTTCAACATAATCTGTCGACACTGTTCAGACAGCTTTAGTAAATTCAATCAGACAAATGCTATATCACAGTTGCATTAAGTTACGAAATTAAAAAATGTCCTCTTTAATTCAGAGACACATTACAATGCAACAGTTCAAACATTAATTTCATAAAGAAAGGGTTAACGATTGTTGGAGATGCAAATGTTATACAAATTTCGAAGGCTAATTACCTGAAAAGTTGCCCTGATTTCTGGTAATATTCAAGCTCTATGTGAATCGGCATTGGCAAAAAATATTAATTATTCTATTTGAAATAAGAATTCAATACCACAGAATAACTCACTTCTTTATACTTCACTATTCACGAGACATGAACAGATTTCAACACGTGTGAAACTAAGATCTACTCATTAAACCTATAACTATCACTAAAACTAAGTAAAACGTTTACTAAGAATTAACCTTATCTTAGAAATATACAAATACCTACCTCACAAAACTATACGTGTATCCAAATGACAATAAACGGAACACTCACTCAATACAAATAACTGTGAACAAACGATGCAATGGCTGTTCAACCGACTGACTTGGCGACAGCACTAAGTTGTGCACGTGACTATTTCGCACCGTAGCCTGTCTTTTTCGTCAGCCTCGAGTAGTCCGTAGTCGCGGAAGGGAGATGCTTGGAGCATTGCGGCGATGTGCGAAACGAACGCGTTTTTACGTACACCAACTCACCAGGTCGTGCGTTCTTTTAGAGTTTCACTGCATTTAAATAAGAACTTGTGTGTTAGTTTTTAAATAACTGCAGAGTTAACACGTTTGTTTTATAATCTTTTAAAATACAGAAGAAAAAGAAATTACAGCGTAAAATTTAGCGTAGCAATAATTTCGACGTGAAAGTGTAAGCAAGACAGATTCGTCAACTTAATGAAAGCATCGCTGTCATTTTACTGGAAGTAATAAACCATTCCTGTAATCGAAATTATAAACTGTTGTCGTAGTTTCACTTGAAGTTATAGTGTAATATAGTTAACCGAATGATTCCTGTACTTGTGAACAAATCGTTCTAGTACTTGAAAGATTAGTTTGAGGGACGAGGGTCCATTACGAAGTATCGCCGTCGTTTCAAAAGATGTCAATTGACTAATTTAAGGAATCAGATTTTTCATTCATTGCAAACTTATGACTATGAAAATTTTAGTAATGAAATAATTCCTTCAGTGAAAATGTATTTTCACATCAGACAGTAACTAGCAATTTATGTGCAATCCGTGATCCCTAATATATAAAAAAAGGTCAAGAAAAACTGAATTTTTTCCTATGTTTTTTAATTATTACCAAAGGCTCAATAAAACACTTTTTAACGTATATACAGTGAATTGCTGCTTGATCCAATGATTGCATCAAATAAATTAAGATTTCAAGAAAATTATGCAATTTCTACATTATTAAATGAACAATAATGACATAACAAGTTTTCCTAATTTTAGTACCATCTAGTTACGTGTTTGGACAACTTCATTTTGATAAGCAAATATAAAGTTTATAATTTTTGTCTTCCAGAGCACTATTTCAAAAACGTTACCTTGTCAAAGTTCAACACATCTGTATTAAGCATATTAGTAGCATTAAGAAAAACTATTTGGATCCACAATATAAGCATTTCTTTTTATCTGGAAAAATACAAGTAACTTATTGGCAGAAATTTCCTGCAATTTGATTTGGAAAACTGTCAATGAACAAATAATTATGGTTGCGTAGTTATTTGTGTATCACAAACACAATTTAATTATGTGTCCGTTAGCTGCTCCTTGAAGAATTTCAAAGACACATTTCTAAGAAAATCTGAAATTTGTTCCAATAATTTCTTAAAGTATTTTTTCAGATAATTATTATATTTTTTGAGAACCTGACAAATGCACATGCAGTTATTGTACTGAATAAATCTAAGCGATTGTTTTGGCACTATAGGATGTATTTTAAAAGATGTACATGTCTCATTATAAATTGACTAACTTGATGTACCATTTTCTCAAAAACTATAAAAAGCAATGGTATAAAATTTTGCACAAATGTTTTGTCATTACTAAAGCTATTGAAAAAGATTGTTTTTTTTTCCTTTTTTTATGATATTGGTTTCAAAATAAACTCTATGAAGAATTGGAGAAGTTTATCCCCATACAAAGATTGACACCCACCCCCACGTTTGGAAGCACAGTTTCCAGTAGTTATCAGATAATATGAGATATATTAGCTCCAGTTATTATAGCTGTAGCTTGTGAAGACACAGTGCAGAAAGTCTGGAAACAGATGTCTAGATAAATGAATAAAAAGTTGATCTCTCATTTTAAGTAAATGCCCCCCCAAGAGCGAGTATATATTTCTACTTGTACTTTAAGAACCTTGTTTATTTAGAACAGTTTCCACAATATGTGTGGATTCATGCCGATCCATGTACTTTTTTTCTCTTAAAAATAACAATATCCAGGGCAGAAAAATATCATGCCCGAGATGCCTAGGGCATGTAAATCATTCGCCTGGGAAGGTAAATAAATAATCTAATTGCCTGTGCATGGCAACTAAATTTTAAAATAAAAAAGTTTGTAATAAAATTTTCTACTACACAAGAAAAAAAGACAGTCATCACATGTCGTGTTTCATGTCATTGTTAATTAATGGAAGTTGTATTATTGTTACAAAGTACCAAGGAAAGAGCAATATCACATCTTTAATTATATAATGCTCTACGCCTAGAAATCGGAAACCATATGTAGTTTTGCTCCAAATTTTGTTTATAATCAACAACAGGACGCCTGCCTCTGATGTAACTGGCCTCTCGTGTTTAGTGACAAAGGGAGAAAACTTGAACAAAAGGAACATGGCAAAATCACTAAAATTCCGAAACACCAGTTTCGGAAATTTAGCTATTCTGCCATGTTCAAGGGCCTTAAAATTTAGTGATTCTGCCATGTTCCAGGGCGCGTACCATTTCATACCAATTTTAGCATCTGCATCTTAAATATTGATATACACACTTTTGCGCATTGAGCATTTATAATACAGACCTTTAAAATGGAAGTGCAAACATGTTAAAACAGTTCGTATTTTTAACTTAAAAAAAAAAAATGAGTGTTCTGGTTTGTTATCTTAAAAGATAAATTTTCCTGCGCCCAGAAATAGGGACCCCTAAAAAGTTTAGTCTGGCACTGCCTAAGACACTTAAATAACTAAGTACGAATGTATCAACATATTACTCTTGGGATAAAAACATGCAACCCTTATTATTCTGTGTCCATAATAAATATTAAAATCCCGTCCTTACTTTGAATTTATTTGATACATTGGCAAAAACATGCTATGGGTTACTGTAATAACACAAGTAATCTATTCTTTCCATTACAAACATAAATTTCATTTTTCAAAAATCTTTTCAGTGCTCTGACATCCCGCTGTGAGATGCATTAGATTATAAAATTAACCAAATTTAAATTTTCTAGTTCAAAATTTTGATTTTATGAGTAGTTTAAATAAGATCGACAAAAGGTTTCTACTTACCCTAGAGTTCTTGGTCACTTGAAAATTTTCACCTTAATTGCGGTAATCCATTTTCTGAGAACCTCCCCATTAGTAGGGAATTTGAAGACACTCGTGGTCCATCATCATAATTACCGCGGCATTGGGGTAAAATGGCATATTGAATTTACTTCTGGTGCTGTTTTTCCTAAAAATATTCCTTTATGAAAATAAACTTAGTTGACAATTTGACACGACAACCATGCACATCGACAGTCACGCTTACACAGAATGAGCAAGCTCATGCATGCTCGACCACCCAATACGCACGGATGACCAGACTACTCTCCACTACGTCACCCAGGTTCCGGTATTCGGTGCGCGGGCCTGTAAAGCTATTACGGGGTGATGACTTTACACACTAAGCGCAGGACAGCCGCCAGCTATACATGTCCTTCAGGAACTTGCAGTTGCAGGGACCGTTGCCACTTCACTGAAACTTCTCGATGACGTCACGGGCTACATTCTCATTAATTTATTTACTATTAGATAAAGAATTCATCAAAGTAAAATCATGGAATTCGTTGCTAACAAAGCATATAATCATAATTTGGGATTTTTATGAAGACCTACTGATTTCTGGGGAATCTGATCACACTAGATGAAATGTTATGATTCATCACATCAAGGAGATTAATTTTAACTAACAGTGAACATTGCTAACAGAAAATCATATGCTAATTCTTATTTATATGGTCACAGAAATTAATGAAGAATTAGTCTCAAGTGCAATGGAAATATAGTTCATATTTTCTGCCATCAGTTTCCAATGTAGCACGGAAACGTTATTTCAATGTAGAAATTTAGTTTTGATGTTTGATAATTGGTTAATTGTTGGATGAAAACATTTTTAAAATGTTGTTATATGGTTCACAGGTGTACGTTGAAAGAGTGGAAGTTTTGGAATGTTTCTAAAGCGTTCAAAATAGTTGATATACATATTGAAATCGTGGAATTTTTAAAACGATTTGGAAAGGTCGAAGATGAGGTTCAGATTTCAACGCCATCTATCAGCAAAAATTAAAACTGAATGACAAATGCAGCTATTGTAAATAGAAAGTGGCAACTTTGTTTTTAAATAAGTACTAAAACACTAAAATAGACAAAACTTTTTTTTAAGCATTTTAAAAAATAATAAGATATTAATGATTGATTGTATCAATTACTTTTGCTGTATTTTAGTATCTTGTACATTTACTTACATTTTTGACAGCCTTGATTTTTCTTAGCCCCCCCCCCCTAAAAGTACTCATATGGGCGCCACTGCCTAAGGATGCAAACTGCATCTCTAGTTACACGAAACAAAGAATAAATGAGCAAATTGGAACGTGAAGAAATATTCTGAGAAGTTGATGCCCATTACATGGTGCAAAGACTGGGAAAAAGAGTGGCCAAAGGTCAAATCCATAAGTGGTGGGAGGTACTGGGTATTACTGAAATTTACGAAAATAAAGAAATGTTTTTTTTTTTTTCATGAAAAAATTCTAACCTTTCGTATATTAGCGAAACAAGTAGCTCGATACATTTCGTGAGAATTTTTGTTTCAATTGGAACGCCATAAATGGCAGTTCTATAAAAAATATTTTACGTTAATCCGATTTTTTGAAGTGATACCAAAAACCTTGGAAGAGAATAGACTAGCAAATACCTAGCTACTTCCGTCAGTGTTTGAAAACCGGATGCTCCGCCATGTTTTTTTCATTTATTTTTTGGCGGGGACTGAAAGCTGTTCATTATTATACGTCGGTTGCGTGCGTGTTGCAAATCGTTCTTTAAATAGTTGTTATAAATAGTAAATAGGGTGAGGTTTGGGTCAGGTACTGTGTTAGATATGGATTTAACTCTAAGGCGAATGCGGCCGACTTTGGCTGTAAATGCATAGCTGATGCTTTTTACCAGTATGAAGGAATATATGTTTTAAGTATGAAGGAATATGTGGACATTACATCATGCTCAAAATATAACAATTATCTATAGAATAAAGTTTTTCGGTCTGAATATAGGACTGTTAACAATTTTTGAACACCCTATCTTGTTCATTTCAATTTTTTGTATTCCATGTTCAAAAATTCAAACCTCGAAACACATGTTCGAAATCCAAATAGTCACATTTGGTGCCTAAGGATTGTTTGCAATTGAGGTTTTCGAACATAGGATACTGAAAATATAAAAAACTGTGTGTTTCGAGACACTGGCATTTTTAAATTGTGTCTGGGAGCACTAGAAATGCAAATACAGTTCTTCGACAATCACCCCTGTGAAAAATGACATGCTGTTCCTCCCCTGTGGAAAGATGAAATATTTGTATTGCCTTACATTTTTTTTAATTTGGTGAAAAACACCCGTTGAAAACTATTTTCTCCGATGGATTTAAATTTTTAATCACAATTTTTGAATAAGATTGCCCCAAAACATGATGAAAAGCCTCCAAGGCTCTCTGAGTAAACAACTTTTGTACTCTCCAGCTCTTTTGGAAAGATTATACATGTATAAATTATTACCTTCCTTTTTTATTTAATTTAGTGAAACACCCCAGTTCGAAACTAATATGAACTATGGATTTAAACATTTTAATCATATTTTGAATTAGATTGCCAGTAACTTGGCGAGAAACATGCGGAAACTTTCTCCGCTTCTCTGGACAGTATATCAACAACGTTCATTGAACATTTCAAGTTCGTCTCCCCTCAGAAGCTAGAAATACACAGCATTTGTGTCCCCTGAAAGCTAATTCTTATGTGACATGCACAATTCTTTGGTTTAATAACCCAGTATGTCAGGTTTGTAAGCCTGTTGGATTCCGCAATAAAACTCAAATATATAGCGGGAATACCTAAAACTCAAGAACACTGTAGACAATCCTACTGCTGATCACATCTCGACGAGAACCTAAAAGGCTAATATGGTGAGGAATGAAATCACAAGTTGTTGTGTCCATTTGTGTTTAACGAAAATGTTTCTCGGAATACCGGCACACAAAATACAAATCAAGAACAGACAGTTGGTACACTAACGACACATTTTATAACATCTGCACGAAAGCTTCTTACATCGGTTTGATCAACTCACACACAGAGCACTTTCAACTCGCTACAACTCACAATAGCTTCCGAAACCAAAAAGTAAAAAGTCAGAAAGTCAACAGAAACTTATTGCCAGACAGAGATTAAAAAACATTGCAATAAAATCACAGATTTTCACATCAGCGCCACTTAGCGGATAAATGTAAATACAGTCACTTCTTTACATCCTCCCACCTTGAGTTGGGGGAATTCACAACTGAATAAATTAGATCACAAGTTCAATTTTTCAGGCACCTTGACAGTTCGTTCAAATTTTTTTTTAGTTTCGTTTACATATTCAAGAGAACTTACCTCCCGTGAACTTCGCACTTTACAACCAGATGGATGACCACTTAGTACCTGATGCTGGACTTCGTCAGCTGTAGTAACTGCAATTTCCAAGGGATAGAGACGCTGAATAGGTCTGACCAATTCTCCATGTGCAATCCGGAGTTTCACCAGTCTGACGATTCCTTCTTTCACCGTGAAAGTTTCAATCACTCGTCCAAGCGGCCAATTGACACCAGTGGCGGCTCGTATTAGGAAAAATAGGTGAAGAGCTACAAGAGCAATATGAAAAGATATCTACTGTCTTCAGTGAAAATCAGTTAATGAGAACTTACCTATTTTTTTACGTATATTAGATCAATTCTTCTTCCCTTTAAAGCTGGAAATTGGTCGATTATGTCATCATAAAATGGCTGTTTCTTCGTGACATCAAGAAAATGTCTTTCTGAATAGAAATCTTTGCCAAAGAAGCAAGTTTATTTGGAGAAATAGTATTTCTTGAGTAAGTTTGTATTCTTTTAAGGCAAGAAAAATTTCTTTCCACTGAAACACTTGCAGATGCAATTGTTAAAATCAGGGAAACCAATACAGTATATAAGATTCTGTAAAAATGTCTTTATCTCCATGAAGCATTCGAAGAAGTTCATGAGTCGATATATTCCTTAATTTTTTATCAGCATATACAAGACTCAGTTCATTTTTAAGGCGCTGGTGTTTAGTAAATATTTTTCCCTAAAAATGTTGAAGATTTTCAAAAGCGAGAGAGCGAAAGCATGGATTAAATTGGTCGAATTTGGACGTGTCAGCAAGACAGGCAAATTGAAGTTCAAGTTTCTCACAGCCTTGAAATCTTATATCCATTTTCATAAGAATGTGGTACAAAATTTCAAAATACAATTGTCTATAATTTTGAAAAATTGTTTCTTGTGTAAGAGCAGCATATTCCCGTTCAGATCTGCTTATTTCTGTGATTTTGCTAGCTTTTCCAAACAGTGTTTCAAATACCTCATCGTTCCTTTTATGGGTAAAATTTCATAAGTTTTTTTTTAATTTGAGTATCACAGTAGTTTATGTCTAGTGATTTGTTCTGCAAAATTTCGAATTATACACTGCTAGCCACACAAAATGCATCACCAAGAAGGACACGAGATAGCAAAGCCAGATTTACTGGACACATAACAACAGATACAAAGATGAAACGATTGAGCTTACAGGCCCGTGCGACTTGCGGAACACGCAGACATCAATAGTTCGTGTGACACCCATGGCTGGCAATAACGGCCGCTACACGCCACGGCATCGAACGAAAGAGACTTTGGATGTGGGTTTGGGGCATGTCTGTTCACGCTGCTTCCACACGTTGCAACAGTTAATCAGGCGTAGCCGCGGGTGGTGCTTGCCGGGCCACTCGGTTGCCGATCAGCGACCAGACGTGTTCGAATGGCGATATGTCGGGAGAAGAGGCGGGCCACGGCAGCAGTGACACCTGGTGGGCCGTGAAGAATTGTTGCACGATGCGTGCCACGTACGGGCGCGCATTATCCTGTTGAAACGTGGCCGCTGGCAGGTCCTGCAAGTAAGGGCGGACTACAGGCTCCAAGACATCGGAAATGTAGCGGTGGCTGTTGAGTGTACCGGCGATGCGTACCAGAGGGGTGCGGGTGTCATATCCAATTGCGCCTCAAACCATAACGCCAGGCTACGGAACGGTATGGCGATGCATAATGCAGGCGTCATACAGTCTCTCGCCGCGGTGCCTCCAGACGCGGTTCTGACCATCGTGGAGTTGCAGGCAGAAGCGGGATTCGTCGGAGAAGACAATGTCATGCCATTCCGTAGACCAGGTGCAGCGTTTAATGGCCTACTCACGCCGCAGTCGCCGGTGGTGTAACGTCAATGGTAATAGGAGCAATGGACGCTGTGCGACATGTCCCCGCTCCTGCAAACGACGTCGAATGTTACGTGTTGACACGGTTTTTTTGCGCAACACACCCTAATTCCTGCGCTAACGTTCGTGATGCGGCGGTACGAGCCGTCAATGTCCGCCGCACAACATGCCGGTACTCTCGTTCAGGGGTGTGCCGTGGCTGCGGTAATCGCTCACGTCGGTCCGTCCGTCCCTCCTGCACCCACCGAATCCATACTCGCCTCACTGTGGCTGGATGTCGTCCTTCACGGGCCCCGATATCTCGGTACGATAAACCGCTGTCGCGATAAGCCACTATTCGTCCTCTGTCGAACTCCGAAACGTGCTGGAATGACTGCCGTATTCTGCGACGAGTCATCAGGAAGCTTCCCACGCACAGGTCCGGCAACACAGCACACTTCCACTACTTACGTGCACCCTTCTTATATTATACTTCTGTGCACCCTTCTTATATTATACTTCTGTGCACCCTTCTTATAGTGTTTCTCGGTGGCGTGCCGGGCGCACATGATTTGTATATGCCTTGCAATGCTAATCGTTTGCATGTCCTCTCGCGGGCGACGCATGCTGCGAATTTCAGGCCAATCGGATGATTCCTTTTTGGTGTTGCATATTGTGTGGCCAGCTGTGTAGATCGGTGAAGCCAAATATTTCATTAAATACTATTGCCAAAAATGTAAATTCAAAAGTGCTCATATCATTTAAAAACCCTCGGGCAAGTTGAATTGATTTTTAATCTGATTGGTCACTATTTGTGAGAAATTTGAATACTTCTTTCAATTTATCCCAATCGTCAACTATTACACTTACTAACTTCGAAGTGAAGGACCATAGAGTTTCTGTTGTGGTTGGCATGC
Source organism: Macrothele yani (assembly GCA_039090855.1). Classification (NCBI taxonomy): domain Eukaryota; kingdom Metazoa; phylum Arthropoda; class Arachnida; order Araneae; family Macrothelidae; genus Macrothele; species Macrothele yani. The sequence continues at coordinate 75,973,697 of CM077025.1, read as the reverse complement.
ATCTTGCGGTTGTTGATGTGAGTATATTGTTTTTTCACCACACAGCGGTGCGATCGCTTCGCTGAGTGGTGGAAAAACAAAGGAATTACACTGAGGCTTGTAAAAAATATTCGGCACTTAGAAATTTTAGAAAAACTCTGCTGTAATACAAGGTTCAAACGATGTACTAAGCAATAACAAAAACAGCTTGAGAAGTTTCATGCTTCATTTTTTTCTGGAGCCCAGTCAAGTGTCCAGACATTTCGCTTGCCCCATCGTAACATTGTCCTATTGACTTGTGTTGATAATCAAACTGTTCCAAATTTTTGTCTAGCATTTTGTATAAAGCTTCTGACGTTCTATCTTCACTCACATCATGGAACCCCAAAAATCGCTCAACCAATACACCTTCCGAATCAACAGATCTTGTTATTAAAGAGCACTCGGAAGTCTGGTTATGTCTTCCCATCTACTTGAATAGAAAAGCATTGAACTTCATTTATTTCATTTTTGACGTGATCGTTTATATGTATATTCAGAAATACATTCAATTAATTCGTTTTGAATAGCTTTTGAGTCACCTGTGAAGACATTTTTTATCGTTTCGTATTGATTTTGAATTTTTAAAGGACTTCTTGATATCAACAGTGAAAGCAATTCCTTGAATTTCTACGATTTATCGAGTCAGTGCTTCGTCATGGTCACGGAATGCTAGTTCTTGTTTACTCAAATACAGTACTGCATCAATCAATGTCTACAGGAAAAGTCTATTTAAACAAACACTTTCGTTGAAATGCATTTCAAAAGCCTAGCATTTTCCCTCAGGGCATCGGCAATGGTGTTCTGATTTTTTTCAAAATTATTTAGCATTAATTCGCATTTCAGGTGTTCGCTAGAATCACCACGTTTGTGAAGTGACCGTTTTATATTTAAGAAATCTGAAAATTGTCTTTATTCCACGCCGAATTTTATTACTAAAAAATAAGCAGGGCCAACAAAAAAAAATTGTAACACAGAAGGGCCACAAAGCCATTTATATTCAGTAAACCAACAATTTTAAAAATTAATATTGTAAGATTTACTGCTCTTCTTGATTTCTTTCTTGGCGACAATTGTCAGTGAATCCGTCCGTCGTCATTGAAGTAAAATGTCTCTTTTATTTTCATCTTTCCACCGATTGAACGGAGTTTGCAATAAATTACAGACAATGTCGTTCACAGGATACATACTGTAAACTAAAATTATTACTATCAGGTAAACTGTACACGAAACTAAAGCAACTAATGAAGTTTTTAAAAAACAATCACAAAACACGAAAAAACAAATCTCTTTCGGAAAGTATGTACCAAAACACCGCAATGGCAATCCGTCCCGTTCCATTGCAATCTCTTCGGAAGGTCACGACTGCAGGTGCAGAGCCTTGGCGTCTCAACCTAAAACACTTCACTTGCCCGGCAGATAGGGGAGAGTGACGTCACAGTTACCATGGCAACTTGGACGAAAACTGCAGACTTACAAGCATTCTCATTTCAGCTCTTCACTTGAACTGGTTTGCGTATAAAGACTTGTTTTCCGTATTGAACGCGCATTGTGAATTGATATCTAATCAAAATGTTGGGTATTTTGGCACTCAATAAAGGAAAGAAAAAGAATATATTATACGAAATTATTAAATAAAACCTTATTTCAAATGAAATTGGTGAAGAGGCACTTCCCCTACTTCCCCTTAAAAGCCGCCACTGATTGATACGTGTATTGTTGTCACATCTAATGAGAACGATATCTCCTACAGTTACAGTTAACCTCCTTTTTAAATTGGGTCTTTGAATTAATGCACCCAGATATTCCGACCTAAATTTCTTCCTCAAATCTCTTTGTAGAGTTAGTCTGTACTTTATCCTTTTGTTAAGGCTGTTATTATCTACGGCATCACAGTTAGGAAAATCAGACTCCTTAATGTCTTTCATGAAAATTGATGGTGTTAGAGGAGTAAGATCGGAGTTTCTTTCTGAAATGTAAGCAATAGGTCGAGAATCTATGATCGATTCGCAATCACGTAACACAGTTATCATCTCCTCATACGACAAACATGCCCAACCTAAAACTCTTTTTGGTAAATCTTTCATTACTCTTATTAACCTTTCCCACCAACCACCCTACCAGGAGGCGGTAGGAGGGTTAAATTTTTATTGAATGCGATTAACTGTTTCATGTTCGATTATACGATACCATTCCAGGCCTTGGAGTAAATTGGCAGCTCCAACAAAGTTGGTTCCGTTATCGCAGTAGATGACTGAACATCTTCCTCGTCTCTCCACGAAGCTACGTAGAGCCGACAAGAAAGCATCGGTTGAAATTGCAGAAACAAGTTCAAGGAGAACGGCTTTGTAGACGGCACAGTTAAAGAGACAACCCCAAAACTTTTGTTGTCCCTTTAAATACAATGGGCCAGCTAAGTCTACTCCTGTAATTTCAAACACTGCCGCATCACGAGTACGATCTTCTGGAAGCGAAGCTGTTGTGGCATCTAGATTTTTTTACAGTATGTCTCTTGCAAATAGTGTATATCGACGCAACTGCTCTCACAGTTCTTCTCCCATTCAGTATCCAAAATTATTCTCTTAGGATATTAAGCAAAATTGAAGTCCCAGGATTGTCTAGTTTCGGGTATTTATCAATCTTTTGGAACTGTCCCCAAAAGCCTAATCAGTTTTATACATTTCCGTCAAACGTAGGTAAATTTACTTTAGGATAATTCAATAAATTGCTAGGTGAATTGTTAATAACACTGGTGACATCAGCGGATATTGCAAGACGTCATACAAAATGTGCGTCTCGGAGCTCATTGCTACGCATAGTCAAAACAATATCGCGCTTTTTAAACTCATTTCCAGCCATGATTATGGCGACTTTATTGACTACCAGTGCATTAAGAACACGTGCATGGTCTTGTACTGGTTTCTTGTCTGCCTTAATAACGATCTTCAGGTCTTCACTTGGATAGTCGCCAAGTGCCATTTTGAATTGCTGAACGTAGCGACTGTTTTCATACAGCATCTTTTGTAAAGAATAGATCAAACTTTTGTTGGTGCCAGGAATCACAGCAAAACATCGTTGCGCTTCAGTCTTTTTGTCGCCAAGAAAGTAAATATTGAGAAAATTTGACTCTTTGTTGGGCAGTGCCAGGAGTGAGCTTACCTTGTGAATCCAGTTGACTGAGGCAAGGCACAGATGCTCCAAACGAAGCCATTTGAAATCAGCAATTTTATTTGCGTATCAGGTTTAGACATTATTCCGACTTTAGATGATCACCTTTCATAAGACTCTTTAATGGCTCTGGCAATTCCGGAAGCTCTGGCAACGAAATCCTTCCCCCGGAACAGCCATCACCCCCTAGTAGCTTAGCAGGCCCGCTCACCGAACGCCGGAAGCTGCGTGACGTAGGGGAGAGTAGGCTGATGTCCGTGGTGGGTGGTCGAGCATACATGATCTTGCTCACTCTGTGTAAGCGTGACTACGGATGTGTGTGGTTGTTGTTGTCAAATTGTCAACTAAATTTATTTTCATAGAGGAATATTAAAAGTATTCAAATTCCTTACTAATGGGGAGGTTCTCAGAAAACGGATTACAGCAATAAAGCGTGAAAATTTTCAACTCTAAGGTACGTGGAAACTTTTTGTTAACCTTATTTTAAACTACACGTAAAATAAAAATTCTGAACTAGAAAATTTAAATTTGGCTAATTTTATAATCTAATGCATCTCACAGCGGGAAGTCAAAGCACTGAAAAGATTTTTGAAAAATGAAATTTATGTTTGTAATGGAAAGAATAGATTACTTGTGTTGTTATAGTAACCCATAACATATTTTTGCCAATGTATCAAATAAGTTCAAAGTAAAATATGTATATTTAGGAAGGGGTTTTAAACTTTATTATGGACACAGAATAATAAGGGTTGCATGTTTTTGATCCCAAGAGTAATATGTTGATACATTCGTACTTAGTTATTTAAGTGTTTAGGCAGCGCCAGATTAACTTTTTGGGGTCCCTATTTCTGGGCACAAATGCATGTAAAATACCTATATCCTATACGAAATATATGTATGTCATGTACACATCTAACATGCCTATGTCCTTTATATAAATGCTAAGTCCTTGTTGCCATGTGAAATACATCTTTTGTGTTTGCAGACATGGAGAGTTCCATTGAATTATCATTTTTAATATGTATTACTAAAGGAACACACACACTGAATTAAGTATAGACAGCAAAAATTAGATATGAATGCACAAAAGCAGAAGTTCACACATAGTTCAGGAGTAAGTTTGCCTTTAAAAGGTCCGTTTAAAGATTTTGAAGCATTTTTCTACAAACCAACACATTGAAGAACTCTCGTGTGAGCAGTGTGTATGCTCTATCTGTGGTAGGATGGTAATTTATCAGAACCATTCAATTTCTTAAAAATTAGGTGAAATATATCAGTACTACCTGGGCAAGAAATTATTTACTTGCCCATGTAGTAAAAGCTGGATGCGCAGGAAAATGTATCTTTTAAGATAACAAACCAGAGCCCTATTTTTTTTTAAGTTAAAAATATGAACTGTTTTAACATGCTTGCACTTCCATTTTAAGGGTCTGAATTACAAATGTTCAATGCACAAACGTGTGTATATAAATTTTTAAGATGCTGATGCTAAAATTGGTATGAAATGGTACGATGATGAAACTGGTGTTCGGAAATTTAGTGATTATGCCCTGTTCCTTTTGTTAAAGTTTTCTCCCTTTGTCACTAAACATGAGAGGCCAGTTACATCAGAGGCATGCATACTGTTGTTGATTATAAACAAAATTTGGAGCAAAACTAGGTTTCCGATTTCTGGGCGTAGAGCTTAACATAATTAAAGATGTGATATTACTCTTTCCTTGGTACTTCGTAACAATAATACAACTTCCATTAATTAACAATGACATGAAACACGACATGTGCTGACTGTCTTTTTTTCTTGTGTAGTAGGAAATTTTATTTCAAACTTTTTTATTTTAAAAATTTAGTTACCATGCACAGGCAATTAGATGTTTTATTTACCTGCCCAGACGAATGATTTACATGCTCTGGGCATCTCGGGCATGATATTTTTAAGCCTTGGATATTGTTATTTTTAAGAGAAAAAAAGTACGTGGATCGACATGAATCCACATATTGTGGAAACTATGTTCTAAACAAACAAGATTTTTAAAATACAAGTAGAAATATATACACGCTTCTTTATTTTTTTTAAACATTTGCTTAAAATGAGAGATCAACATTTTATTCATTTATCTAGACTTATCTGTTTCCAGACTTCCTGCACTGTGTCTTCATAAGCTACAGCAATAATAACTGGAACTAATATATCTCATATTATCCGATAACTACTGGAAAGTGTGCTTCCAAACGTGAGGGTGGGTGTCAATTTTTGTATGGGGAAAAACTTCTTCAATCCTTCATAGAATTTATTTTGAAACCAAAATCATAAAAAAAGGAAAAAACAATCTTTTTCAGCAGCTTTAGCAATGACAAAACATTTGTGCAAAATTTTATACCATTGCTTTTTATAGTTTCTGAGAAAATGGTACATCAAGTTAGTCAATTTATAATGAAACATGTACATCTTTTAAAATACATCCTATAGTACCAAAACAATCGCTTATATTTATTCAGTACAATAACTGCATGTGAATTTATCACGTTCTCAAAAAATATAATAATTATCTGAAAAATACTTTAAGAAATTATTGGAACAAATTTCAGATTTTCTTAGAAACGTGTCTTTGAAATTCTTCAAGGAACAGCTACCGGACACTTAATTAAATTGTGTTTGTGATACACAAAGAACTACACAACCATAATTATATGTACATTGGCAGTTTTCCTGAATACTTCTTGAAAATCAAATTTCAGGAAATTTCTGCCAATAAGTTACTTGTATGTTTCCAGATAAAAAGAAATGCTTATATTGTGGATCCAAATAGTTTTGCTTAATGCTACTAATAAACTTAGTGCATTGACAAGGTAACTTTTTTGAAATAGTGCTCTGGAAGACAAAAATTATAAACTTATATTTGCTTATCAAAATGAAGTTGTCCAAACACGTAACTAGATGGTACTAAAATTAGGAAAACTTGTTATGTCATTATTGTACGTTTAATAATGTAGCAATTGCATAATTTTCTTGAAATCTTAATTTATTTGATGCAATCAGTGGATCAAGCAGCAATTCACTGTATGTATGTTAAAACGTGTTTTATTGAGCCTTTGGTAATAATTAAAAAACACAGAAAAAAATTCAGTTTTTCTTGACCTTTTTTTCATATATTAGTGATCACGGATTGCATGTAAAATACATTTTCACTAAAGGAATTATTTCATTACTAAAATTTTCATAGTCATAAGTTCGCAATGAATGAAAAATCTGATTCCTTAAATATGTCAATCGACATATTTTGAAACGACGGCGATACTTCGTAATGGACCTTCAAACTAATCTTTCAAGTACAAGAACGATTTGTTCACAAGTACAGGAATCGTTCGGCTAACTATAAAGACACTGAAACTTCAAGTGAAACTACGACAACAGTTTAAAATTTCGATTATAGGAATGGTTTATCACTTTCAGTGAAATGACAGGGATGCTTTCATTAAGTTGACGAATCTGTGTTGCTTACCCTTTCAAGTCGAAATTATTGCTAGGCTAAATTTTACGCTGTAATTTCTTTTTCTTCTGTATTTTAAAAGATTATTAAACAAACTTGTTAACTCTGCAATTATTTGAAAGCTAACACACAAGTTCTTATTTAAATGCAGTGAAACTCTAAAAGAACGCACGACCTGGTTAGTTGGTGTACGTAAAGACGCGTTCGTTCGCACATCGCCGTAATGCCCCTCTCCGCGACTACGGACTACTCTAGTGGCGTCACAAATCGGTGCGCGGGCCTGTTAAGCTATTAGGGGGTGATGGAACAGCACAATCCTGGTGTCTCGCCTTCAAACTTCAGCGCATCGCAAAAACTGCATTTCAAAGACAAGCTACAAATACAATCGGTGGATAGTTTTAATAACCCAATTCAGGATCATAATTGAATGCTTCGTCCTTCCAGGGGCGGCGACTATTGTATTGCGAGTGGTGCGTTACCAGAAAATTTGTGTGTTGCAATGCACCACTCCAAATTCATTTATTGTGTTATTAATATTATTATTATTATCATCAGAAAAGACAGAGATGTGTGTGTGTTTCTTCAACCTTTCCTTTCAGAAAATGAAAAATAAAATATGTTAAGCCTAGAAAGCGTTCTGTTTTACAGGGTAAACAAGGATCTCTCAATTTCCAAATTATGCGCTGTTCGCTAACTCAAATATCCCCTGATCCCAGAAGGCAACTTTCAAGTATGGTGAGGGTGGCCTAACAGGCTACAGCAGCATGTAGGCAGGAAGCGTTGTATGATGATGACCTTCAAAAGTTTCAGTGACTTCTTCCGGTATGCGGGCCGGAAAGCGTGCGTGGTGGTGGTGGTGGTGGTGGGGGGGGGGGCTTCTTTCTGCCACAAAGAAAAAGCAAGAAATTGCTGAACTCAAATGAGAGTAACACTAAATACAGATGTCGTCCTCTGGGATCTTTCAACGCCGAAGTAACCCGTTTTCTGTAAATCAATGTCCTAATTGCAGTCCATCTAATCTGCGTTCCTCTGATGTTTACAGCCATGCTTTCAACGTGTGGTTCGTTGGCTCCTTATCTTCTTTCACATCTAGACCTCTCCGGAAAGAGAATTTCTTGGGACTAAGAAGGAGGACATCTCTTTGGGATCTTCCTCTGATGGTCAGCATGGAAAAATATACTAAAAACCACTTTTCAAAAAAGGTCAAATTACCCCCCCCCCCCCACCAAAAAACACAAACACACACGCGTGCGCACAGCCGCGTAACATACCTGCAAGGGGGCCAAGGCAAAAAACCCTGAGGAGGAAGCCCTAGCGCGCGAACTGCAAAGGAGTGTGATATCACGATCAAAGGGCCATCGCAATCCTTCTCCGCAGAAGCAGAAGGATCAGAGGGTCCTCTGTAGGTTTTACTTTTAGTGTCACTTTGCTTTGTTACTACCTTAAGTAACAGCTTGATTGTGTAATGGGTAGATTTCAAAAGCAATTTTCCATTGATGTGTGAATGTTCTTTAGAAGTTTTCATTTCTTTCTGCAAGAAGCACATCGGAGGGAAAAAAGAACGTACTTATATATAATTAGCCTGTTGTACCCGTCGTTGACGGGCTAGTAATAGTATAAAGCAAAAGCTATATCGGCAATTAAATTAAGACTGGTAAATCAAGGTTTATACAACTTTGTAGTACCATGATTAGAATATTAGGATAAAAGATTTATTTGAATTATTTAGTAGTTGTCACGTCCAATGTAAATAATTCAAAAAGTTTGAAAGCAGAAGGCTTATGCAATGAAATTGATTGAGATGAAAAGTAGCTTATTCTTGTAGAGCCTTGGAATAAACAATATTAGCAGTCCTTTAGTTCACGATAAAGTTGAGCCATTTCTTTTTAAGAATTCCGTTAAAACAACGTTCTATTTTCTAGCTAACAACGTCGTCACAGTATGATGACCTTCTGACGTATGACACTTTTGAATTAATAACGCAGACTGAAAAACAACGTTCTATTATTTTTTCTCCGCATTCAAGGTCATAATACAATCGGCAAAGAACGCTTACAAAAAAACGCGTGAAAAATGTATTTACGAATGAAAATAGTCGTAACGGAATTCTAAAAAGAAACGCCTGAAATTTATGGTGAACTACTTTTCTGCACGCCTTCGCGTTCGGTGTGATCAGGTTGATGTCAACAAAGCTGACAGACACACTCAGATTTGGTAGAAAAGCGTAACATTAAATAACTAAAAATCAAATTCAGATTAAAAAAAATCGCTTCTAGGTGCACCTGAAGATGTCTACAGGTACCATCATAACAAATTTCGTCGCTCTAGGTCACCTAATTCTATGTGAAATCCGACCGACAGACGCTTTCTTTACCGATTTCTTTACATGCAACCTGATCACACCCAACACGAAGGCGCGAAAATTAGTAGTTCACGATAAATTTGAGCCATTTCTTTTTTACAATTTCGTTAAAACAACGTTCTATATTCTAGCTCACAACCTCGTCACAGTATGATGACCTTCTGACGTATGACACTTTTGAATTAATAACGCAGATTGAAAAACAACGTTCTATTTTCTTTTTTTCTTCTCCGCCCTCAAGGTCATAATACAATCGGCAAACAACGCTTACAAAAAAGGGCGCAATAAATGTATTTACGAATGAAAATAGTCGTAACGGAATTCTAAAACAGAAACGCCTAAAATTTAAGGTGAACCTGGTCACCCAACGCAAAGGCGCGAAGTTAAGTAGTTCACGATAAATTTGAGCCATTTCTTTTTTAGAATTTCGTTAAAACAACGTTCTATTTTCTATCTCACAACGTCGTCATAGTATGATGACCTTCTGACGTATGTCACTTTTGAATTAATAACGCAGATTGAAAAACAACGTTCTGTTTTTCTGAATATAATATTAGGATAAAAAAATGTATTTGAATTATTTAGTAGTTGTCACGTCCAATGTAAATAATTCAAAAAGTTTGAAAGCAGAAGGCTTATGCAATGAAATTGATTGAGATGAAAAGTACCTTATTCTTGTAGAGCCTTGGAATCAAACAATATTAACAGTCCTTTAGTTCACGATAAATTTGAGACATTCCTGTTTTAGAATTTCGTTAAAACAACGTTCTATTTTCTAGCTCACCACGTCGTCAGAGTATCATGACCTTCTGACGTATGACACTTTTGAATTAATAACGCAGAATGAAAAACAACGTTCTATTTTTTCTTCTCCGCACTCAAGGTCATAATACAATCGGCAAAGAACGCTTACAAAAAAAGACGTAATAAATGTATTAACGAATGAAAAGAGTCGTAACGGAATTCTAAAAAAGAAACGCCTAAAATTTATGGTGAACTACTTTTCTTTACGCCTTAATGTTCGGTGTAATCAGGTGGATGTCAACAAAGCCGAAAGACACACTCAGATCGGGTAGAAACGCGTAATATTAAATAACTAAAAATCAAATTAAAAAAAAATCGCTTCGAGGTGCACCAGAAGATGTCTACAGGTACCTTCATAACAAATTTCGTCGCTCTAGGTCGCCTAATTCTATGTGCCATCCGACCGACAGACACACACACACACAGTCTGTTTTGTTATATATAGAGATGAACAAATTTGTTGATGCTTCTCTCTTCAGTTTATCGTTTTTTGTTGTTTTTTTTTTTTTTGCGTGTGTGGGAGGGAAGGGATCTGTTAATGTGATAATTGATATTTTCAATATCTGTTTCAGTTGAAAAATGAAAAAAGTTTTCTTCACGATATACTTCAGGAGAAAATTAATACCTTTTGTGTTATATGTTTTTTTTTAAGTTGGAAAGAAAATAAAAGATATGACATTTAGATTTGCCGCATAACATTTGCAACGTTATGTGCATAAATTCAAAGATATCCAAATTAATACTTTCGATGTACATTTGACAAAGAACTTTTTCCAAAGTGATTTGAATTTATAATTTTTTTTTAAATTCTAGAAATAGTTGCAAGATTTGAGCACAAATCTTACCGCAATTTCAGGAAATATACTCACCAAATCAGAAGTTTTGCTTTCGTGTTCGTTACATAATTAGAGAACTTTTGCTTTGTTTTTTTTTTAATAAATCGAACGCGAAGGGAATTTCTAAAAGTTTGGAGTGAAATGTTTATGTTCATAGAGTCCTACTATTTGTCATTCACGCACATAAAAAAAACCGTAATTGCGAAAATGCTTAACGTATAATGTTGGGCTTTTGATGTTATGCTTGAAAAACCTATTATGTTTGTGTTCCTTTAGCCAAATTGAAGACTAAAGGAAAATTTTCCTGAAACATTAATTTTTGAGACCTGTAGTACATGAAATCCTTTCGCAGCACAAGAGCAAAGCTTTGGAATTCCCCGATTTGTTGATATGAAAAAAAAATGTAGATATGTAGATACGAAAAAAATGTAGATATGTAGATATGAAAAAAAAATGAAAACTAAGGATGTAATCTTTTGACGTTTTCTAAGGACGAAAAATATAGAAAAAAAAACCCGTCGATTTATTGTAGTGTGCGGGAATTATTTAGTACCGCACTCGCGAAAATATTTCTCAGCGTAAACACCGCGGTACTCCTCGGCGTTCTCACGAGCGGTGAGTCTCGAGTCAGCCAGTCGGCTCGCTAGCTCTTACGTCACAGACCAGTTCGGGGGCTTTCTTACTCTTCAGGGTGTTTTGGCACGAGGCGGTCCCACTCTGTACTAACATTGGCCGGAATATGTACCGTATGCCCGTAGGAAATCGTCCTGCTGCTGTGATATTGTAATCACTTCTATCCTTGGTATGTACCATCTCACTACTAAAACCCCATTTCAATTCAACGCCTTCTTGGTGCGCGGATTTTTATGACAATGAGTGTAGATTCAGCTACAACAAAGTTGAAGGAACAGACAAGAAAATTTGATAAGATTCACAGCAAGGCATTGGAATTTGTAAATAAATGTAATGACGAGATTTCACAGTTGAATATGGATGAAAATCAAATATTGGGATTGGAAATTGACTCTTTAGAAACAGCATTGCCAGTTAAGAGGCAGAGGAAGAAGAAAAGAATGGCAGATAAGCTTATAGATGATGAAGGGAATTCCTAAGATTCTCTAACAGATTTTCGAGTAAATGTGTTTAACCTAATAATTAACCGCATTGTCCAGTCACTAGATTCCCGCTTTATACAACACAAAAAATTGTATAAAGGTTTTTCCTATTCGGACCCAGCAGAGTTTAAAACTATTGCAGAGAAGGGCCTTGAAGATGAAGCATTGAAAGAAGTGGCGTAACTATCATCCCCGCAGCCATGGGGCGCAGGTAAACAAGGGGCGAATCGCAGCTGCGGGGGCGCAGGTAATCAAGGGGCGTACCGCAGCTTCCAGTTATAGTTATTTGAAAAAATCGAACACGCACAAAGACAAACAGGCAAATAATTAACCCAAAGGTTCATATTTTCTTTAAAGGTACATTTAGCTTTGTCTAAATAAATGTCAAGTTTCACTTTTAAAGCACTGGATGTCCTACAGATTAAAGCTATTCGGCCCTTTGGCTCCCAGTTGTAATACGATCGCTCTTCAATCGCGCTCTCTCTCTCTCTCTCTCTCTCTCTCTCTCTCTGCGCTACTGAGAAAAGAAAAAGCGCGAGGCCACATGGGGATTCTTCATGGAGAATGTGGGAAAACAATCAATCAGACACCGAGAATTGCATACACCACAGGCGCCAACGTTTATTCACAGCATCCGCAGATCTGCCGTGTACAAGAGAGTGATTTATTTTAGTGATTTAATTTAGTTTTGTACAAAACAATTACATGTATTGTGAAATCTATTACTTAAGAAGTTAAAACTACAGAGCTCTCGGTACCAGCATTATTTTCCAGACATTCTCACTGACCCCCCCCCCCCTCATCCACCACACACACCGCGAAAAACGCATCCTCCCTCGTGCTTGAAATCCTGGGAAAACTACTGCGCTTAGGGACGCTGAAGAAAATCTCGGGGGGGGGGGGTGCACGTTGTGCTTACGCCACTGGTTGGAAGGCATTATTAAGCTGTCTCCACAAATCGACAAAGATCAAGTAATTTTGGAATTGCTTCTTCTTTTGCTTCGAACTTTGATGTATTAAAGCTATCATGCTTAATGATGGTGAGAATATGGATTCCAGTTGCAACAAGTGTAAAATTTGCAGCACTTGCCCATTGTGAGCACTAGAAACTCTAGCATCAAACAAACTTCATGAAAAAGCATATGATAAGCTTTACGAACTCTATAAAATCATCTGCACACTATCAGTTACTCAAGTTCAATGTGAGAGGACATTTTCAAAGCTAAAGATCATAAAGACAAGGCTAAGAAATTCACTGTCTGAGGAGAACTTGGAATCATACATGTTGCTAACTTGCTGCCCACTGAAAAGGAATTGTTAAATGAATTGGATGCAAAATCAATTATTGAGAGATTCGCAAAATCATCTAGTGAATTCAAACGATTGCTAATATAGTGGACTGCATGTAATATGCTTTTGAACTACCTGTTAATGTGTAAAATGTTCTATACTAGCAAACGTTTAAAAAATATCCACAATTTATTTAAAATTAAAAAAATATATAAAAATTTAGTTATAACAATCTGTATTTACATTTAGTATCTACTGTATACTGCCAGTAATATGTACAATATATGTACACTGTAATTATTAATAATATAAATTTATTTCGCGAAAACTTTAATTGTACCTTTTTCCCACTTATGTAGTTTTTGAAAATTTTATTTATTTCTTATAAAAATTCAATGATAGCCTTACAGCAGTGGGTTCCTGGCAGCCAATATTTTTAGACCTAGTCCGCCACTGGCTCGTGGGGTCTAGGAAAATTCAATCTTGCACTACACCTACAATGAGCAGCCATCATATCCTTAACACTTTATTTGAACACAAGACAGAAGTAACACAAGACATTAGTTAACAACTGAAACTGATTCATTCCACTCTACGAACAACAAATAGCGACCAACTTCACTTCCTCTCTTCTGCTCTCTGCGTCGTTTTTACTTCTCTGCAGCTAGTGTATAGAGGTACTGTGCCGCCATCTTTGAGGCAGAATTGAAAACAAGTAGTTAGTCCATTGAATAAGCAGAAATCCTACATATATATTGTGCTTCACCATGCTTATGGAAGAAAATTATGTAATTTATGTTATGCTGAAAAGACACAATTTGTTTACCGCATTAAAGACTTCGTAAAAAACAAAACAAAACAACAACAACAAGAAAAAAAGAATTACGGGCCAAATGGTGTGTAAGCTAAACACTCTTTTTTTATGCAACCTCTTCCTGTGTGTAAGCTAAACACTCTTTTTTTATGCAACTCCCTGTCTCTCTAAGTTAAGCTCCGTTCATTTCGACTTATTTCCTGTGTCGCACTGGACATTCACTAATTGCAGTTGAATAACCCAGCAAAGTGTACGGTCTCTTCTTTTATCTAGAAACTGGAAAGCTCTTATCTTGATATGATAAATATTTGGTTGATGCCTCAACTGCACAAAGACAGTCACAACTTCCTTTTCCAACAGGACGGAGCACCATACCACTAGCATCGGGAAGTCAGAAATTACCTCGATGAAAATCTGCCACAGTGCTGGATTGGCAGCGCAACAGGCGACATGTCACACACATGTTGGCCACCACGACGTCCGAATCTAACACACTGGGATTTTTTTATGAGGCTATTGTAAAGACATGGTATCACAACGATCGGCGACGGAAGGTAGGGAACACGTGGTCCTGAGTCCCCCACTGGAATTTCATGGTCCCCTCACTGGAACAGGGTCTTCCTATGAAACATCCTAAAAATGTGTGACTCACATATGGTACAATTTTTTTAATGAAAATTTCTTGGAGACCGTCACCATATTTTGCAGTTTTCTGGAAAACGCTTCAAGTAAAATTTTGAAAATTGATTTTCCGCATATAAGTTGAAAAGTTAACCCACCGTTGTGTTTTTCACTTCAAAGAAGATCGTTAAAGAATTCTCTATAATGGCAATGGGATGGATATGTTGCTATATGAACTGACCGAGCACCGTTAAACAACAGATGTATTAGATTGGATTTGACCAAGGGGCAGGAGAAGACCCAGAAGCATACCACCTGGGAGACGGTCGGATGAAATTCGAAAGAATTCTCAAAACAAAAAGTTATGGGAGGGACCTTCATCCAGCAGTGGACTGATAATAACTAACGGTGATTTCTTAGAGTACTTGCATATTATAACCTAAGGTTTCTCTCTCTCTCATTATTTTTGTTTTAACTCTCGGAAAAGTTGCCCCCCCCCGTGAAATATCGGGTTTCGCCGCCCATGATCACAACAGCTATTGCTGAAGTTGATGAAGATATGTTAACGCGTGTTTGCCAAAAACTCGACTACCGCGTTGATATATGCCACGTGACTGAGGGTGTAAAAATCGAACATCTGTAAGTTGCTGTAATAAACTTCATGAGTTTTCCTACAAAACGGCGCATCGTGAGTGTCACTATCTTAAATACAGTACTTTAGGTTTTATTAGGTTTTACAAAATGTTGAACTGTCTACATTTTATTTCCAATAACATTGTACGTTCATTTTCACCCTCTTGAATTTCGCTCACCTTGTTAATTTCCTTTTAAATTCTTTCAGTGCAAATTTCTTTTTCATTTATTACAGAGATGTTTTTCGTAATAATTTTATTTATGATAGGTAAGTCTTGAAGAAGCTTAGTTGCCTCAGATGGATTTTCCTTCTCACTAAAAACGAAGAAACTTTTATAGTTATGAATTCAGTGGTTGCAGTAAGATTCATAGAAAAGGAACAAAAATTTCGACAATCTCTCTTAGAGAACGTTTTATATCTGTGATATATTGAAAATGTTTGTAATTTGAACATGTCACTATGACCATGTGTTATAATGTAAAAATACACTTGTATAAAACAATGTGAAACAATATAGCACGTGATGTATAAAAAAATTGAGTAGTGGTAGAACAAAAGGAAAAACTGTATGCACAAACAGCAAAATTTACGTTGTCGAAGTATCTGTTAATTAAATTTTACCAGGTTCAGAACCTTGAACTCTGTCAAATGCAGAGGCGATTTATGAGCTTGACAAAAAAGAAAGTTTGCACGAAATTTAACTCATCAATACCTTGGATTCACTGAACACACATAAATAAGTAATAAATGTGACTCAGAATTTTAGGTGTAAAAACTGATTGTCAGTTGTATTTATTGTTGAGCAGGCCTCTCGCCTGGTCAAATTTTTGTTGAAATTTCACAGTGATTTTTGTTTCTTGCACAAACCACCCACAAATACCAAAAATTAGTTTTTAAGAGTCCAATTTCAATTTTGTTGGGTGTATATTTCTAAATTAGTTATACAATTTTCAGATTTCTCTAATATTCCAAATTTTTAACATTTCATTTTGTAAATTTTCAATTATTCAAAATTCAGCGTGATTCAGTTATCACTCGTTTAAAAAAAAATATGTGATCTACACTTGATCCCGTTTAGGTACATTTTCAAAACATCATGCACAATACGAAAGAATAAAACACTTTGGCCAAAAATAAAATGAGCACTGAGGTTTCTCAGCGTGTAATGCCTTACACCTGTCTCTGAAGCCTTTTTTTTACATATTACATTAGTACAATTCAACTATGAATAAGGACATAATAAAATTTTGATTATGACCAAGTCTCAAGCCCCTTAGTAGCTAAAGCTAAATGATGCACTTCTTAACAAAAAAAATTAGGTTCACTTGAGCAAATTTCGAGAGTTGGCCCCTTCGCTTTTTTTTTCGATTTAGGGCATCAACGTTTGTTTGTTTGTTTTCCTTGGAATTTCAAAGGCAATGGAGTATTGTTACAAAATTACCTTTCTTTCCTTTTTCTAGGGCAGGGTTCGGCTTCGGAAGAGGTTGCTTCTCCTTGTCCCCCTTAATTTGCAGTATCGGGGAAACGCGAGTAGGTCTTCTTAGGAGGGTTATTTTCCATTTCCCATTGTTTTGAGGAACGCCAAATTTGTTACTGACGTTTGCATGTGACAGGCTGACAGCATCCTGGAGGATAACGAGGTCAGCCCGCGGCTTTGCTGGACGTCCATGATGAGTTTTTTTTCAGTTTCTCTGCTCCGGTCGTAGTTGAAGCAGTTGGGCCAGGCATTAGGGAGTCGTCTTGGGAAGAAGTCAGTGGGCAGGCGTCCAAAAAGGCGAGCTGCTTCGGCTGTGATATTGGCTTCCACTTCGGCAAGATAGCGGCAAGAATGGCGTCACACTATGGATGCATCATTAGTTGTCCTCTTTTTGGTACAGTTGGAGCTGACTTTTTACCATGCTGGTTGCAACAAAAAATCTCCTGCCCAAATTTCGTTGCCCTCCTCAGCACAAAGTAGAGCTGCCGTCAGCTCTAGCAACAAATAAGTGAAAATGAGTTGTTGACCCGCGATGAACAGGAGGCAAGTGAGTGACAGTGAGTGAAAGAGTGAAGAGAAAAATCTCCTCTTTGCTCAAACTTTTACCAAACTCTTGCGCGCATGCGACAGAAAGGACGCTTAGGTTCTCAGCTACGCTCTTGGGTGAAAGTACTCCATCATGCTCTGTAACTTGAGGCGAAGGTGTACGGAGGGAGTGGGGGACGACAGAACCTGCTCATCACAATGTCGACTCTTTCTTCATACCTCAACGTGATTTGCAAAATTTTTGTAGTTCACCCTTCTATGCCCTGGGTAGTTATCGTTTTCAAGTATTTCAAGGTGACTTACCAAGGAATTTCTGGGCTAACAGTAAACGAGATTCTTATCTCCGGATTTGCCGACTCCCTGTCTAGTGAAAAAAAAACGAAATGGTGAAGATTCCGGGGATCCTAATGTTCACACAAAATTAACATCAGGTACACAATACTACAATTTTCGAACTCAAGAAATACAATGATTTTCACATCATTTTCTTTACAAATTGCTGAAGAAGAAATTTTAGAATTCGGGAGAAAAAAGAATTAATTTCCTTAAAAAAAAAAACGATTATTCTACTGACATAATGCACGATTGTATACCAAATTTTCTTGTGTCTTGCTAACACACCTGAATGTCACAACCTTTTGTACCAATAAATGCTTCTCATCACACACTATTTAATCTCAGTCATAATGTAAGCTTAATTTAATTTAATCATGCGCGAGTTAATTTTACGATTCCAATGTTCATAATTACCATACATAAATATAAAATTTAGCTTTTAAAATGAAGTGAATAATTTAGTTCACACATTTTCTCGTTCCACACATAGACTAAAAGTAATTTTTTAAGCCATTTATATATTTTCAAATCCTTTCTAGCTCTCGTTCTGAAGGCACATATACAGTGCACGTATAAAAACTATAAATACACAAATTCCATTAAAATCCTTGAACGAATGTTTAAGAAGTGAAAAAAAATGTTTTTCCTGTCGCTTTGTTCGCCTCAAAATGAAATTCAGAAAAAAATAAATGAGAGGAAAAATTTAAGGAATCATTCTTGGAGACAAGAATGCGTGCATGCGTGATTTTTTCGCATAGTGGAAACAAAGATCGGGCCCTAACCTCCGAAACCACTAATAGAAAAACATCAACACATCATCTGTTGCTTCATCAATGAAAATAATGTTTCATATTTCAGTATTACAGTTTACTAGGGATGCCTAATAAACACTGTATTGCAGAAAAATGAAAAAATGTTATTAACTAATTACTACTTCAAAACTAGCGTTACACTGTTAAAATGTTTCGGTAGGTTGAACCAAAAAGCGGCACTACACCACTTTCTGGGAAGAGATACACCATTGTGTGGTGCAAGCAAAACCAAACAACATGGTGCAGCTTTGCACCACGTTATGATACAAGGTTGCACCACATTGTGGGGAAAGGTTTCATCATGTTGTTGAGTTTTGTTTGTACCACATAATGGTGTATCTTTTCCCAGAAAGTGGTGCAGCTGGTGTAGTACGAATTTTTGGTGCTTTTTAACAGTGTACATTAATTCGTAGGCTTGTGTTGAAAACATGTTTAAACACGAAATGCCAACAGTGATATATCATTAATTTGAGAATTTGGGTATCTTGATAATTCTTCTCCCAATAGTGGGCCGCAAAAAATCGCTTCCAGGACCGTTTATGGATCGCCAAACCGCCACTGCCGAGCAGTGGTTTAGTGCTAATTGAAAAAGAACAGGAACGCGCGGTGCCTGTACGTCTTCAATGCCTTTCCGTTCTTACTCCCTCCCCCTCCTCGCCATTCCGCCTCTCCCTTTTTTACATTCTTATATTAATAGTATAAGAAAGTATAGTGATCGGTCGAAATCAGTCTTCCGGATTTACACGTTTCGGCACTCAAGGAAAATTTTACAACTTTGGTACGAAAACACTGAAATGTTGTGTCCCGAATTGGGGCTGTTCTGGTGTGCAAAACCTAAAAATCAGCCACATAATATGGAGTAAGATGTCGTAAAAGTAATTTAAAGTGCAATGGCGAAAGCCATCTAGGAGTTTTAGTTCTCGAGATACACTGACGGAAAAAAATCCCAACACCAAGAATGGGTTGTGTTAGATAAACGACAGTTGGTAGGCGGTGAGAGTACATCTGTAAGATAACGTCGATGCAAATTTCGCGCTCGGCGCATACACAGCAAAGTAAATACACGAACGTTACAGCGCGTATTTACAGCAAAGCAGGTTTGCTGTAAATACGCGCTGTAACGTTCGTGAGCGTTAGTTATCGTTGAGATTCGACGTAGTGTGTTGATGTTAGTCACGAATGCCTTTAAGAAGACGAAGAAGCCATTATCAACAGCGCACGGAGTTTGAACGAGGTCTTGTAATAGGGCTACGAGGTGGATTTTCTTTCCGCAATATTGCAGAACGACTTGGCAGGAATGTAGCCACTGTGCATGATTGTTGGCATCAGTGGTCAAGGGAAGGTACTGTCTCAAGACGACCGGGTTCCGGCCGGTAACGTGGCACTACTGAGAGGGAAGACCGCCATGTACGGCGTATGGCCGTGGCACATCGTACCGCGTCTGCGGCAGCAATTCGAGCTGCAGTTGCCACCACAGTGACACAACGAACTGTTACAAATCGGTTACTTGAAGGACAGCTCCAAACCAGACGCCCTGTAGCGTGCATTCCACTTACTCCAAACCACTGCCGTTTGCGACGTCAGTGGTGTCAAGCTAGAGCTCATTGGACGACGGAGTGGAGATCTGTTGTGTTTTCTGATGAAAGCCGGTTCTGTCTGGGTGCCAGTGATGGCCGTGTGTTGGATAGAAGGAGGCCAGGTGAGCGCCTGCAACCAACCTGTCTGCGGCCGAGATACACTGGACCTACACCTGGAGTTATGGTCTGGGGAGCAATTTTCTATGACAGCAGGAGCACTCCAGTGGTTATCCCACGCACCCTGACGGCACAGTTGTACGTCAGTCTGGTGATTCAACCTGTTGTGCTGCTATTCATGAACAGCATTCCAGGGGGTGTTTTCCAACAGGATAACGCTCGCCCGCATACCGCTGTTGTAACCCAACATGCTGTACAGGGTCTCGACATGTTGCCGTGGCCAGCTAGATCACCAGATCTTTCACCAATCGAGAACGGATGGGACATCATTGGACGACAACTCCAGCGTCACCCCAACCAGCATTAACCGTCCCTGTATTGACCGACCAAGTGCAACAGGCATGGAACTCCATCCCACAAACTGACATCCAGCACCTGTACGACACAATGCATGAACGTTTGCATGCTTGCATTCAACATTCTGGCGGTTACACCGGTTATTAATGTACCAGAATTTTACATTTAAAATGGCTCTTTTTGCGCTTACAATAAGCTGTGATCTTGAAACATTAATCGATTAAATACGTTACCTATACAAATGTATTGCCGCCATTTCATTCCTCTACAACTATTTTTTCGTGGTGTTGGGATTTTTTTCCGTCAGTGTATTTTAATGGGGACAGTTTGGGTGCAGCACGGGTCCGCCTGAAAACGAGCGGTAGAACAGCCTGAAGATTTATTACTGCTACCAATCCCCCCCTCCTTGTGTGAAACGGGCTAAAGCTCCAGAGGAAAAAAACTTCTTCCAGCGTAATTAAGTTGCACTT
The DNA here is from genome assembly GCA_039090855.1 of Macrothele yani. Taxonomy (NCBI): domain Eukaryota; kingdom Metazoa; phylum Arthropoda; class Arachnida; order Araneae; family Macrothelidae; genus Macrothele; species Macrothele yani. The sequence continues at coordinate 75,952,855 of CM077025.1, read as the reverse complement.
GTAATTGGACTAAATTCACTGAGACTCACACAACTGTAGACTCCTTCATGACTAGATTAATTAAATTCCCAATTACGGTAATATCTCCACCCCAACGTTCCTAACAACAGTAGAAAAAAGGAATTTCAAAGGACTTACAATGGATTTAGGGACTAACTCTATCTTCAAACAAACACGGGTCGTTAATTCCACTAACTGTGCAGTTTTTCTGTTGCATTTTTTTTATTGGAAAAGAATTATAAGATATTCGCATTTTAAAAAGAAAACAAATCATGCTGCATAGGGTTTCCTCCCAAAACACGTGCCGGCAAAAAAAAAAAAAAAAAAAAAAAAAAGAAGAAGAAGAAAGAAAAAAATACCGGAACGTACAACGTTCCGGCCCCACTACACCACGGCGTACGAGCCTGTATAGTGTCAACGTCAGGGGCGTCGGGGCATTATGGGCAACCCGGGGCTACGCCCCGCATGAAAATGAGAAAAAAAATGTTTTTTTCTTTTAATTGAAAAAAACTAAAATAATTGACAATTGAGTAGCTGAGTATTGCATTACGGCCTTCCATTTCCGATTACTAGAGCGCTACTGAATACCGCGTGTGTTGGTAGGGTCGACCTGCGTCAACTCGTCGCCTTGGCGGCGGCTTGTCGAAGCTTAGGCATACAGTGATGAATGAGCGTATGCGCGGTGAACTGCGCATGAATAAAACTAATTTTCGGGGCTGGTCGTCTCACCGTTTTAGAGCAGGGATTTTGCTGCCCGTCATTCGGCAGTGATTGGCTGATTTTCGTTCGTGGAGTTCTTCAGTGTATGACGTTCGCTCGTGTCGTGTAAGTAAAATGAACAAAGTGGACTTTTTATTGGAACACCCCTTTAGTTTACTAAGTGATGAAGAAAAAAAAACATTGAAGAATCGGGCCCACATCGACCAAATATTTGCTTGGTGCGAAAACATAAGAATCAGTGTAGAACTTTTAATGTGGAGTGGTACAGCAAAATATCCTGGTTAACTGGAAGCGAAAGCAAACATACTTTGTTTTGTTTTTATTGTTTGCTATTCGGTGGTGACGTAAGCTGGAGCCTACATGAAATAAGAGACTTGAAGCATCTTTCGGAACGAATTAAAAGTCACGAACAAACATCTCGCCACATGTCAAATTGTGTTAAATTTAAATTATTTGCAAAGTAGATATAAGAACACATCTTAATGAAGGGCATAAGCTTTCAGTTAGAGTTCATAATGAACTGATTGACAAAAATAGATATGTTTTAAATAGAATTGACTGCCTAAAATTTTGCGGAAGTAATGAGCTTTCCTTAAGAGGTCATATTGAATCCGAAGATTCTCTTAACAGAGGCGTGTTTCTCAATTTAGTTAGTGAAATTGCAAAATTGGACAGTCAGTTGAACGAACCTTTACAATATTTCAAAATATATCTCTGCCACAGTACAAAATGGATTGTTAGATTGTATATACCATTTTTACAAAAATTGTCTTCAGGAAGTTGTCAATGCAGCAATGTTTGTTCAAGCTGATGAAACAACGGACATATCTAATAAATCGCAGCTTGTTGTTATTCCCCGTTTTGTCCATTGTACAAAAGTTGTTAAACATTTTCATAGCTTTTCGCAAATAAAAGACAAATCTGCTGCTTGAATATCTTCCCGTATACTAGAGGAATTGCAACCGTACCATTTAAAAGACAAATTAATGTCGCAAACTTATAATAGAGTGCAGCAATGCGTGGTGAACCACAGCCTGCCGCCCCGGTGGCGCAGTGGTCTAAGCGATGGCCTCTGATCATTCGTCCGAACGGGGTCCGGGTTCGAATTCCGGTGAGGCATGGATGTTGTGTTTGTCTTACAGCACTGGCTCTCTCCCTTCCCTGGAACCAGTGACCCTAAATTAGTGACGGGCGACTGCTTATAGCCCATTGAGTTGCTCACGGTGGTCGTTAAACCTCCAATCAAAAAAAAAAAAAGAACCACAGCCTCCTAGATACTGTGGGTGAACTGGGTGCTGTTCAGAAACTAGTCAGATACGTCCAGCCTCATGCCTACTTTTTGCATTGCTACGCGCACCAACTGAACTTAATTATGCAACAGGTTTGTTCTACAGTTACTCCGGTGAGAATATTCTTTGCAAATCTGACGGCATTTTCGTCCTTCTTCTCAACATCAAGCAAAAGAACAGACTTATTACAAGAAGAGTGTCAAGGGCGATTACCACGTGCTGTTATAACTCGGTGGAATTTTCAGAGTAGGGCTGTCGAAGCTGCTTATCATGCTGAAGAATCATTAATGTGTTTTGAAAGAATCCGCGAAAAACCTGGGTGCGATGCAAACATGCAGTATCAATAAGAGAAGCAAGTGGCCTAATGAAATTTCTTGAAGACGCAGAATTTCTTTTCTTCCTCAAGTTTTTCAGTGAAATTATGCCTCACATTGACATACTTTATAATCATTGTTAAAGTTGCGAGATCATTCTTTGTACATTTCGAAACATTTCATTCAACGATGTTCCGGATTGTGATAAAAAATGAATAATCAATCGTACAAGGATATGAAGAATAATCAAAGGTTTTACCTTAATTAAATTCAATTTAATTCTATGTACAATTCCCAGAAGAAATATCCAGTTGTAGTATTAGAGCACATGAAGAATATGAAGGTAAATTTAGACACACTAAAGTCGATTCTTTGAATCAACGAAGTTCAGTTTACATCTCTACAAAAATCCACTTTTTATTTTCACAGACACACTTTATCACCTTCTCATGAGAGAGAGAGAGAGAACAGATAAGAGACAAAGTCCAAGCAATCGTTCCCGAAAGCAGGAAGTTCATTACGCAATACATTCGAGGAGGTTATGGTTCTGCTTTGAACTGTGACTTTTTGCCGCCCCGGTGGCGCAGTGGTCTAAGGCGCTGGCCTCTGATCATTCGTCCGTAAGGGGTCAGGGTTCGAATCCCGGTCAGGCATGGATGTTGTGTTTGTCTTACGGCACTGGCTCTCTCCCTTCCCTGGAACCAGTGACCCTAAATTAGGGACGGGCGACTGCTTATAGCCCATTGAGTTGCTCACGGTGGTCGTTAAACCTCCAATCAAAAAAAAAAAAAAAAAAAAAAAAAAAACTGTGACTTGAGTTGAGTTGACCAAAGTTGTTTAGGGCAGAGATTCATGACGTCATGTCCAACAATCACCCACTTGTTCTAAACAAGTTTGTAGGTTGAGAACTTTTCTGTGTTTTACAAAGGCTGGTTTAGGAAAGGGTTTGGTCGTAATGTCTGCAATCATTGAATTTGAAAGAGTGTAGACTATTTCGATGACATCATGATGCTGAAGATCTTTTATATAATGCAGTCGAGTGTCGATGTGCTGAAGTCTAGAATTTCCTTTTTCAGATTGAGCAATTTTGATTGTTGATTGGTTGTCTTCGTAGAAGATTACTGGAAGGGTTTGTTTCAAGTCGAAATCCTCACATAATTGCAACACCTAAGAAAATTCTTGTTCAGCTTCTGACAACGATACGTAGTCTGCTTCCGAGGACGAAAGAGACACGCAGTTTTGATTTCTAGATTTCCAGGATATACAAATGTTTCCAAGAAATACTGAGAATCCAGAAGTCGATTTTCTGTCTGACTTGTCTTGTGCCCAGTCTGCATCGGAATACACTTTAAGAACTGGAGGTTTGGTTGAAGATAATTTTAATTTTAAATCTTTTGTGGCCTTTAGATACCTAATAAGTCTTTTGACTGCATTCCAGTCTCTTTGTGTCGGTTTGGCACACTTTCTACTTAAGATGATATCAGATCTTGTGAAGTTAGAAATAAATAATAGAGATCCAATTGCTTGTCTATATTTGTGGTTATTGTCAAATAATTCTTGTTCATCATTTAACTGATAATAACTGGTTTCCATCGGAATGTTCGTATGTTTAGAGTCTTTAAGTTCGAATTTTTTAACAAATTCATTAATTTTAGTTTGTTGATTCAGAAAACATTCTCCAATTGAATTTCGATTAAATTCAATTCCAAGATAATGTTTCACTTGGCCTAAATTGGTTAAGTCATAATTTTGCTTCAGATGTTCAACAACTTTATCAATTTGTAGTGGATTTTGTGAACTAATTAAAATATCATCAACATATGGAATCAAATACATTGTGTTATCTTTTTCAAATTTTGTGAGAAAACATGAGTCTGCTTTGCTCTGAGTAAAATCCATATTTTTCAAAGTAGCTTCTATGGATTCGTTCCACGATCTTGCAGTTTGTTTAAGGCCATAAATTGTTCTGTTGAGTGTGCATACTTTATTATCATTGCTTCTTTCCTCGAAACTTTCAGGCTTCTCCATATAAATATCTTCATTAATTTTGGCATTTAAGAACGCTGATTTCATATCCACATGGTGAACAAACATCTTTTTATGTGCAGCCGCTGCGAAAAATACCCTTATAGTGGTTTGTTTCACTCAGTGGCGGCCCGTGACCAAAATTGCTGGGGAGGCAAACTACTTTTCAGTCTGGATTCAAATAAATTTATTCAATTTAATGCCATTTTTTTCACATTATAATTTTTTTATTTACTTCCTCATGTGCGAAGCATAAAATAAATAACGTGACCCGTGAAAAGATTTATAAATATTTTACCGGAGACTCACGTTTTACATGACTTTGAGACCAAAACAAAACCTGTTTATGTAAGATTCCAGCCCTTCGCCTAAATACATTTTTCTCAGTCTGAATTGACCTCTTGGACTATTTGGGAACTGTTAAGCCAGTTTGTTTGAATATGAAATACATTGCTTCGAAATAGTTTTTTATTAAAGAGATCAACAGAAGATAAAAAGCAAGACTGAACTATACATCTTTTTCATCTCAAATGAAATTCTATATACACCTCTATCTTCACTGACGCCAAAAGAAAAAATGTCTTGAAAACTTCTGCTCACAGCATTTACCTATACAGCAAGAGAGAAAGCTTACCTTACGCTTATATTGTCTTGTATATGAGGTCTATCTTTCGTTCTTTCTGTTTGGCGAAGTGTTTTATTATATGGTCATACCATGTCTGTTCAGCTTCCATCCTCTTCACAAGCGCCTTCTCGATGGACAGAACTGATAAACTTTACAACTTTTCTTGCCCAATGGAGTTTCTCTTGTAGTTTTTTATCCTCTTCAGGCACGAGAAACTGCGTTCCACAGAGGCCGATGTTGCAGGAATTGTTACTACGAGGGAAAGAAGTCTAAACAACTTCGGCAGTGCCTGTGTTAGATTATTATTGTATATGTCAGATAGAAGTTCTGTTGTACTTTTGGCATTGTTACACAGATATCTGTCTGAATACAAAACCTGCAACTCACTATGCAGTTCGGTGCTGTCAAAGTATTTTTCATAAGTTTGAAGCAGAGCTTTAAAACAATGGTCAGGAAAAATTCTGGAATGAGCTTCAAAGCAGTGTACATCGACCAGCTGAAGAAATTTTAATTTCTCAATGTCAGAAAACCGTCATTCAAACTGAGTTAACATTGTCTATTGGCTAATAATACAGTTTTCTGTATTGCACGGTGGGTGGAATATCATTGCTGCCTTTAAATCTTTTATTTGAAGAACCAACCTCACTGCACACGTCACACACGTTATGATAGAGATCATCAAACTGTCTCTGATCTCGAAAGCACAACAATTTTTCACATAAGCCAGTAATTCGTTTGTTACAGAATGTAACATCGGAGCTATTTGACTGCAGTACAGAGAAAGTAACCTCAGTTAAATCAAATATTTTTTTATATGAGAAGAGAAGAAAAACGAAATTAAATTCTTGAAGCCACAGTTTTAGTCCTGCTGCTTCGTGAATTGTCTCATCATCATAGTTGGAATCATCCTCAATTTTTTCAAATACTTCAATTAGCAGCATCCTGTGGTCAGCTATGGTAGACACTGAACGAGATTTGAAGTTCCACCTGGTATGTGATACACGAGGTGGTCTGGGTCCACCAACAGATTCTAGTAAATGAACACGCTTTGTCGATTTGGAAAAGAATGCACAAATTACATTTAAATTTGCAAAAAAAAAAAAAAAAAAAATGCGGTATTCTTTCAACACTGACGCTGCTCTGCTCAAAACTAAGTTCAGCCTGTGTGCGTAGCAAAGAACAAATAATGCTTCAGGGGCATCACACTTCACTTTTGCTTGCAATCCATTCAGCTCTGATGCCATCACTGCTGCGCCATAACATGTCGGTGCAACTTGTTTTTCTTTGTACCTAAATCTTTCCAACTCACGATCCAGTAATTCTTTAAGCGAAGTAGCACACCGATCAGAACTTAGTCAAAAAATCCCAAAAATCTTTCTACTGGTACTCATTCTTTCACGAATCGAACTATGATTGATACTTGTGCATGGGAGCTAATGTCTGTCGCTTCATCAATCTGCCAAGAAAAAAACTGGGCATTTTCAATATCTGCATTGATTTCATTCCTAATTGTATGAGCAACTGATTCGATTAAATCATTCTGTATTGTTTTTGAAGTTTCTGAAAATGTTGTACTATTCTCCATAAACACTCTCAATGTTTCGTCACTCTTGGAGAGTAAATCAATCATCTCGAGGTAATTTCCTTATTTTCAGAGACTTCGCTCTCATCGTGTCCACGAAATGGGAGCTCTTGCCGCGCCGGTAGTGTTGTAATATCAATCAACTTCTTCATTACATCACGATTCTTTTTTACTTTTTCATTATGACGTAAGTCACTTGTTCTCTTCACTTCGTTGGGAGAGTAGTCTATCCTTGTTTTGCCTAGCAACTCTAATTTAACAACTGCCAGAATGTGATCTTTACACTTTTTGTGCCTGTCCAAAGCACGTGGTAAATTTTTCAAATCATTGAAGCCTTTCTCTTGCCAGACTTCATTGCCACTCACAGGAAACAGCAAACATGGCCAACAACATAGTTTGTTCGTTGATTCACTACCAGTTAGCCATTGTTCTTTTCTGTACCAGTAAATATTAAAACACCTGTTTGAAGTTTTGCATTTTGAAGTCATCTTTTTCATTTCAGGTGTAGGCCTACCATCATTTTGAATTTGATTATTTTCTTCAAAATCTTTCCTACTGAAAGGCTTTTCCAGTAAGCTCTCCACCATATTATATATCTTTGAAGCAGAGGCCATGATCTGAAAAACAACTCTTCATAAAACATAAATAAAATTCGTTACACAAACATTAGGGTGAAAAAAAGCAACTAAGAAGAAGACGCTATGCAATGCCACTCGAAGCTGTCAGAATGAGGAGTTCACTACAGGAAAACAACTGTTCCCGTGAGGCAAATAACATCTGCCTCACAGGAAGTCCAGGGTGCGCGTGCGCTCTTTGTGTTCGCCGTTCCACTGCCAACCCTTTGGATCTACTGATTCAGTGGAAGTAAACAGGTTTGGCGCAAAATCTACGAGAGGCATTTCGCTTCATGCCTCACGGACAGAGATCGCAAGTTGAGGACATTTCGTAACTACCCGCTAACCGTTTGTTTTCCAAAAGCGTCAATTTAAAAAACTGAATGAACGCATGAACGATATTTAATTCCAAAAAGTTAACTAGCATAAACGTTTGCTTTCCTATATCCAAAAGTACTGAATGAACAAAACGAATAATTATAACTAAGAGTGTTGAAATTCTGAGGAGGCACTGCCTCCCTTTGCCATCTCCCAAAAGCCGCCACTGGTTTCACCACAGGTGCATATACCTCATCATAGTCAGTGCCGTATCTCTGATCATACCCTTTAGCAACAAGCCTAGCCTTATATTTTATTATCTGACCCTGTTCATTGCATTTTGTCTTGAAGATCCATTTACATCCAATACGGGTTTTTCCTTTCAGTAGTTCTGTTAATGACCCCGTGTCATTGTTCTTCAGTGATTTGAGTTCCTCTTTCACAGCTGTTTTCCATTTTTCCTGTTGAACCTTTGGTAAATTTTGAATGTCTTTTAGAGACTTGGGTTCTGGTTGTTTAACTATTTGTATAAATTTTTGTGGAAAATTATTTGTAGTTTCTTTAGTAAATGATTCTGCTGCATTTAAAGACAGTCTTTGCACCGGTATCCCTTTTGCAGACCTTTGCGACCTTCTTAGTGGTTGAATGTTTGAGTTTCACTCAGTTTCATTACTTTCATCCTTTAGTTGGGGATTTGTTTGTAGGATTTCTTCTACTGTAGTTTCTTGATTCGTAACACCCACGGGTATATGAAAAATACTGTCTCCTTCTTCATTAGGTTTTTGTACACTTAGTTCAAACTCCAAGAATCTGACAGATCTTGAGATTATGACCTTTTTGTTGCTTGAATAGTTCCTATAGTCTTTACTATGGTAATCATAGCCCACAAAGATGCTTTCAATTGCTATTTGATCGAGCTTATGTCTTCTTTGCTTGTGTATGTACGCAAATGCTTTGCATCCGATTACTTTGAGATGACTCAAGTTAGGCTTTTCATTATTCCACAGTTCATATAGTCTTTTCATTTGCTTTTGTTGGCAATCGGGTTTGTAGATATGTTGCAGTTAATACAGCTTCACCCCAGAAAGGCTTTGACAAGTTTGCATCAAGTATCATTGCTCTTGGCATATCCATTAATGCCCTATTTATTTATTCCCGCTACACCATTTTGAGGAGGAGAGTAAGGTACTGATTTTTGATGATGTATTTCTTGACTTGTCAAGAAGCTTTGAATTTGACGATTGCAGTATTCTTTTCCATTATCAGTTCTAATGGCTTTGATCTTTCTTTTGAACTTATTTTGAGTTGAGGCAATACATACTTTGAGTTTATTGTATACTTCATCTTTACTTGATAATAAGTAGACCATCGAATATCTACTAAAATCATCTATGAAAGTTAAGAAATATTTATTTCCACCAAAACTTTCAGTTTCCATAGGACCGCATAAGTCAGAATAAATCAACTCTATGGGTTCTTTAGCTCTAAAATTTGCCTGTTTTGGATAAGGCTTATCAATTGATTTTGCTTTGATGCAAGTTGTGCACTGGAGGTCATGTGAGCAATTGTTTATAATCAATCCTTTGGAAAGGTCATGCGCTGCCATCAGTTTAATATTATCAAAATTTATGTGACCTAATCTCAAATGCCATTTGAACAGACAATTTTCATTTTGGCATAGCTGAACTTTGCATTTTTGAAACACAGCAATATTGATTATCTGCACTATTTGGTGCTACTAATAATTTATATAAATTCTCATCTCCTGCTATGCCTTGAGCTATTTGTACAAATATTTGTACTATAATTTTGCATTATAGTACAAATATTTTCCTTGAAAGATACAGTACAATTCTTACTAGTTAGCGTTTTAACTGATAACAGGTTACCAACAAGTTCTGGAATGTATAGCACATTTTCAAGTGTTACATTGCTTTCTTCATTTTGAAGAGTTTAACATCCAGCATTCCTTTACCAATTCCTGCAGTAAGTAACATAGTGCCATTTGCAATTACAACTGAGTTTTCAGAACTTTCTGTTAATTGTGTGAAAAAATTAACATTTCCACTCATGTGACTTGTTGCCCCTGAGTCAATGACCCAATCGGAGTCATGTATAGTCTTTTCTATTTTTAAAATGTAATTCCTATCTATTTTTGGATTTTTGTGAATCATAGGAACATCTTCATTAATGTTAGAAATTTGTATTTGTTGACAATTAGCTTTTCTATCCTTTATTTCCAAAACAGCTTGGAGATCCTGTGATGATTTGGAGTCATATGGAATTATGTTTCGTTGTTGTACAACCGCCTGATGTGTGCAAACATTTAGTTTGTGCTTTTTTTGGTAATTAATTTGCTTCTTTGTAGAATGTTGTTGTTCTTTGTTTTTATTTTTAAGATGCCAGCATTCATTTTTATTATGACTTGATTTATGACAATATGTGCAATATTCTTCACCACATTACTGGAGGTATTATTACAGTTGCTGTAATAGCTCTTTTTGGAAGACTTTCCTTTAAATGCTTCTTGTGCTGCTTGTGATGTGTAAGAGTAAGCTCATCTTCAGATTTAGGGTAAACTCATCTTCAGATTTACTTTCAAGTGATGTAATGAGTGTTGAATATGATTCAGGCATACTGCATAAAAGAATTGCCCTCAGGTGCGAATCCTGAATAGATTCACCAATGCAGTTTAATTTTTCTGCTAATTCCGTGACTTCCTTAATGTGCTCCTGCATAGCAATTCCCCCACTGAATTTTATAGAATACAGCTTCCTTAATAGAATAGAAAGATTCAGTCTCTCATGAACTGATTTTAACTTGTTCCAAGTGTCTTGTGCAGTGTTTTGATGTAAAACATGAATGATCTGTGAGTCTCCAATGTGTAGGAAAATGAGATCTTTTGCTAACTTATCTTTCTTCACCCATTCTTGGTTTGGATTTTCTGGTTTTATTCTAAACACTATATTATCTAAACCATCTCTTATTAGCAGTTGGTTAAGTTTAAATTTCCACATTGCAAAGTTGTTATTGTTTAAGTTTTTCTATCTCTACACTTTCCCGATATTGCGCCATTTTGAACTTTATTTTTATCACTATACTATTTTTAAAAAAATTATCTTCACTTACCAGGTGATGAATCACATTGGTATAAAATTATTTTAATACAATATTTCCAGTGAATTTCAGTCTCATAACCATTGTTGAAGTCGCGAGATCATTCTTTGTACATTTCGGAACATTTCATTCAACGATGTTCCGGATTGTGATAAAAAATGAATAATCAATCGTACAAGGATATAAAGATTAATCAAAGGTTTTACTTTAATTAAATGCGATTTAATTCTATGTACAATTCCCAGAAGAAATATCCAGTTGTAGTATTAGAGCACACGAAGAATGAAGAATATGAAGGTAAATTTAGACACACTAAAGTCGATTCTTTGAATCAACGAAGTTCAGTTTACATCTCCACAAAAATCCACTTTTTATTTTCACAGACACACTTTATCACGTACTCATGAGCGAGAGAACAGCTAAGAGACAAAGTCCAAGCAATCGTTCTCGAAAACAGGAAGTTCATTACGCAATACATACGCGGAGGTTATGGTTCTGCTTTGAACTGTGACTTGAGTTGAGTTGACTAAAGTTGTTTAGGGCAGAGATTCATGACGTCATATCCAACAATATTTTACAGAAAAAGATTAGCACACATATTTCTGTCAGCCATCATCTTCAGAACTTCCAAAAATCTGTACATGATATCCGATATAAAATGTCACAAACATCTGTTCATGTTAAATTGTCTTCTGGGTCTTAAAGAAGAAAGCAAGGCAACATAATGGCCTGTGCAGTGGAGTGCTGCGACTTAATTTCGAACCAGGCACAACCCAGATTCGGAGCAACTGAATATCTAGAGCGTTTCGGTTTAGTGCATCCTACGAAATTTCTTGAATTTCAGAAAATTTTTCCTTGTGATGTAGTACGAAGCTACAGTGGCGGCTCGTGGCAATTGAAACAGGTGGGGCCAGTAGCCGAAGTCAAACAATGAAATGAAAAAAAAAGCTGCCATTATTAGGCCAACTATTCAGATCCCCCTCCCCCCAAGATTCTTTTACTCTGCCTCTGTTTACCCCCTTGACAATAATGCTCAAATCAGGCAGGAATGTGTCAATTATTGTATTGCACACGAAAAAAAATTTCCTCAGAATAGAATGCATAACTATTAACAGACAAATGTTAAAACTCTTTAAATAAATTTTTACCTTAAAACATATGAACATTAATTTATGTTAGTTGTGCTTTGTGTTTCTTCAGATTTCTCAACTGAGGAATGATCACGGGATTTACAGGATAAAAAAATGTAGTGAAAAAATAATAACTCCAAATATATGCAGGGAGGAAATGTTTCATGAATTTCGTCCCATATAGAATGAGTACCATACTACCATTTGCATTATTTGAAAGGTTTAACCTTTTTTTAAAGAACTTGTGAAACCTAAGAACATATATGTACTCATGTGCAAATTATACTTACAGGTTTTATCATTTATTTATTTATTTATTTTTGACATAGCAAATCATCTTAGTTAAAATTGAAATTAGTTCCGCAACGTGCTTTGTAAACTTCATACTCTTGGAAACTCAAGTTCTTGGGCTGATAAGCACAGTTTTTTTAAGTGAAGATTTTCCACTCAAATTCTTGGGCTGATGAGCACGGTGTTTTTTTAAGTGAAGCTCAAACTAAAAATTCGTAAGGTGATAAGCACTGAGTTTTTTAAGTGAAGCTTTTCTTCCAGATTTAAAGCAAAGAACGGAGATTTTAACAAAATATCCACTCCATTGATTGTACTCGACAAGCAAAAGCAAAAAAAGTCACGACACAAAGGAAGAACACATCACTGAGAGACACACACAGAAAAAACAACTAACTGAACTTTGCTACATTTGAAACTCTTCCGCCAACCTTGAGCTTGGTCGGGGTAAGCTTCTCTGTCAACCCACGGCGTTAAGGAAATGGATACTTTCCCAGCCAATCAAATTTGCGCGGGGCCAGATCTACAGCTTTTTTGCACACGCAGTTAAAGCAGTGTTGATGTAGGTCATCATACTGAATGAGACGGGGAGGAAATCATTGTCTCCTCTTCGCTTGCGTAGTGATGTTATCGGGGCCTGTTGGAGCTGGCCCCAATAACCTCACTCTGAACGTGATCTCTGAATAGTTTTTCGAAACTTTCCCCTTAGGTAATGGTTTTTGAAGGGAAAGGTTTATCACAATGTAGTTAAGAAAGAGAAAAAGAATCGGGGCAAAATAAATAAATAAATATATTTCTTGAAATAGAAATTTTTTTGTGGGGCCCGGCCCCTAATGACGAACCGCCTGTCTACTCATGTTTGTCGATTGTGATATACTGCTGCTGTTTTTTTTTTGATTGGAGGTTTAACGACCACCGTGTGCAACTCAATGGGCTATAAGCAGTCGCCCGTCCCTAATTTAGGGTCACTGGTTCCAGGAAAGAGCCAGCGCCGTAAGACAAACACAACATCCATGCCTCACCGGGATTCGAACCCGGACCCCTTTCGGACGAATGATCAGAGGCAATCGCTTAGACCACTGCGCCACCAGGGCGGCATATACTGCTGTGAAGCCCTGCTGTCCGGTTATTTACCGCCTGTTTTCGGTTCGGTCCACTCTCCGTGGGAGATGCCCACATCAACTGCCCATCAGCTTTATATCTGTTTCATCGACTGAGTGTATAAACTCAACCATTCCACAAAGAAGAGTAAAAAAAAGTTCAGCTCGGCCACCGGTCCTGTTCGGACAGACGCTGTTAAAGCAACGGCGTGTCCAATTATTTTAATATTGAACTTCCGAATTGCAATGCTGGATGAGAAGTGAAATATGTCATCAAAATTTTTCCTTACTTTCATTAATAACCCTGATATTTCATACCAGGAATCAGAAAATTGTTACGGGTATTTGGAATTTAGTGGGCACTGTCAGTGGCTTGAATTTCTGAAGACATCAATATGCGGCAATTACAAAAGATTCTCATTTAAAAACACCTGAGAAAGCTATCAAACAGAAATACTTTTGTAAAAACAGCTTTGGAAGATTAAGAACGTTTACGGAATGACTTTTCGATCAACCTGATCGGAAGGTTGTTATAAAAGCAAACTGTTCTGTTATGCAATATGGAGGTGGCCACTATCTATGATTTGAGCTACTGCCTTCTGACCAGATGGCCATGTTGATTCCTGGTAAATTCAGTTGCTCTGAACCACTGAATACCTGCTGTGCGTTGGATGGTCACGTTAAGCTGTTGGTCCTGGGGTATTGGATCTCCTGCTACGAATAAGGTCATTTGTTCCTTCCCCCTGCCCTTGTTCTCTCTTCTCAGAAGGGCTCATTGTGATGTCATAGTCAGGCACTCCCAATTATGTCGACTTGAACTTTCAGTCTGGCACTCCTACTTCTCTGACCTGTCTATCCTCTTGCATCTGAGATTCTATCTAGTGCAACTTCGTTTCCGATATGCGTCACAAAAGACCCACGGGTCATGAGACATATATAGGCAGTAGCATCTAAACATTTCCTGTGGGTGTGAACACTACAAGAAGTTACTGGGTGCTTACTACAAGGTCAAGTTGATTTTAATGATTTCAGCCTCAACTTATGTGTCTAATTGAGACTATACCCTTATATTGGATGGGCATCTGGCACAGTATGATTTGCCATGCTACACATTGCAAATAATTATCTCTGTCTCAAACAGGAAGCGCGAAGATCACCGATTGTAGTAGGATCACTAGCTGCGTATTTTGCATGATCCACCACACCAGACAAGTTTCCATTACCAGCAATCTCAATAATAACAATAATAAAAGCACCAAGCGACTGTGCTGCTTTCCAGATCCCTTAGATGCGCACAGTACAAATATGAAGAAAACTTCTGCTCGAACTTTCCTATGAAGGTATTCCAACCCACAACCACATTTACTTTACTTTCCTTTCCAAGATCAAAGACCGATTACCAGGTGATCATATGCCAGACTCAGACTTTTGATGGGTTGAGAAATGGAAATTAAGTGGATACTGTGTAGCCAGTAGCCTACATGAATTTGTTATCTGGAGCAGTTGTGCACCCAGAAATTTCCTGGGGTGGGGTGGTGGTTGGAGGGGGCACAGAATTTTCCCAAGGTGAGAGTGACCCCCCCCCCAAAAAAAATTTATCGGGAAAAATAGTCAAGTGCCATAACAATTAAGACTGAGGTTGGCTTTTGTACATTTATTCTCATCCAGTTACTAGTAATGTTGCAGTACAAGAAAGTTAAATGATTAGAAGAAGCAGTAGATGAAATTCTTTTTCTGGTCAGATTTTTCTATATTTATTTAAGAGAACTAATCCCTTATTATTGTATATAACAATTACATGGGACATGATAAAAAGTATATGTAGAGCGGGGGGGGGGGGGCATTATGAAACCACTTTGCATCAATACCTTTTGAAGCCCATTTTAGTAAGCAAATTTGAAATTGAATTTAGCTAATGTCTTTGAAATGAATTGTATGTGTGGGGAGAAATGCAATTACAGTATATATGACCTTTTCCAACTTTCAGCACTTGTGCTCTTGTGGGCTCTTTTTGCTTCATCTCCCACCACTAACTAATGTTACCTCAGGCTTGTGTCAATGTACTCGCCGGCTACGTACATGGCTATCAGTGGTGTCACATGCCCATTTAGGTTAGGTGTGCATTTATAAGAAAAAAAGTTTCAAGTAACTCCCACTACAAAATTTGAATATTAATTTAAATATGAGATTGCATTTTTATTGATGTGCATCAGTTTTAAGAATGAATAATGCACTGTTTTTTTAAATTACTCCAATGTCATTAATTGTAGAATAATTTTAAATAAGTTATTATATTGACTAATATAATTTAAACTTTTCAACTCAAAAAATGGACAACATAAAAGTTTCTAGTTATAAGAACAGAACATCATGTGTGTTCTTTACCTGAGAAGAATCCTGAGAAAGATATACATAATACCACAGAAAGATCTTTACACTAAGTGGTGACATCAGAATATCAGTAAAAGGCAAGAATTTTCTGTATTTTGTTATGGTTTTTAAATACAACCATTTAATACATACAGAAAACTGTTCTTGAAAAGTAGCTTAAAAATATATATATTTCAATATTGAAACACAGGTGAAAAAAAAAAAAAGAAAAAAAAAAAAGGTTTAAAATTTTTATTTTTTCCCAGATCAATACAATCTTCAAAAGCTCTACCAGAAAATGGGATATTCAGTACACTGTGAACCACTGAGTGTAAAGATCATATGTGTAGCATGACCAACAAATCTGAGGGTGGGGGTAATGAATAACTGTAAACTGATGGTTTGCTTAGGGAGGGCACAGATAAGTGTAAACTGATGGTTTGCTTGGGGAGGGCACAGATAAGTGTAAACTGATGGTTTGCTTGGGGAGGGCACAGATAAGTGTAAACTGATGTTTTCTTTTTTGGGGAAGCCCATTCTTGGAAACAGTTTCTCTATAAACGACACAAAATATGGGTCTTTTAAGCGCATAAACATTTTTTTTGTTATGCATTTCTCTTCAATCACTGCTGACAGTGAACAACAATGAGCGGTCCAGTGTATTTTTTGGACTGTTCATCATCATTCAGCTTATCTTTGGATTTGAAATAACTTGTATATCTGTGGGATGAAGTGAAGTGACGCATTCTAGCACTAAACCGATTACCAGCAACCCTGGGTGCTTTACGGGAGACTGTCCCAAAATCATGAGCTGCCATACCAAATCTGAATGTTCCCAATATCTGGTAGAGTCCATATAATGACATGTTGCTACTACTGAGAGGGTTAACAGTGGGCCTACATGTTATGAGGTGTGTGTAATAAAGTGTTCTGTCAGTGTGATTTCTAATACTGTATTAGCAGTTTGCTGACTATGTTTATTTTCTAAAGAAGCATGTGAACAAGTTACCACATAACCACAGACAACTGAATATGATGCATGAAAATTTGGGATGAAGATAAATGTGAGGAAACTTTGAATCAATGACCTTATTTATATGCTTAAAAGAATCACTGAGGAGGGCAACTGGAAAAGAATCTGTGATGTCTGAAGTGCTTGTTATGTGAAATAAAATGAACACCAAAAAGTGGGACATATATGTTTTACTAGTATTCATTTTCTTGTTACAGAGTTTTAACACATATTCCAGATGTAAATGATTTTCCCATCATCACAGTAGCTACTAAGAAAATCATTACATTGTGAAACTTTGTGCCTGTGTAGTGCATGTGATACTAACCAATGACGTGTTGCAGCAGAATTGAATTACAAGAGTGAGATGTCAATTTCTGTATTCAAAAGCTATATCCAGTGGTAAGATTGAACCCACCCCCATAAAACAGCAATGTACTACTGTAATATCAGATTTTTAATGTGATAAACAGAGGAGATACTTAGAACAGGTTACATAACTGTTTAAACCCAAGATATCTTAAAAGACATATAATATGATACTAGACAGAAAACTGAAATACACCATCTGAAATTTCTGATTACAGATATTTATTTTGCTACCATACATAAACAGTAGAAAACAAAATAATCAGTTATTTAATAATTCATTTACATGTTATATAGGAAAAGCTATTTTGTAAATATAAGTACAAAATGTACTTTTTTCTTTAATATATATTGATGATGACCATGAAACTTCAATTATGATTTCCAATGAAATGCTATTTGAGCACCAATACAAGTCAATTATTATCCCCCCCTCCCCTATAAAATAGCACATTTCTTCTTTTCTGGCTTTGGATTCTTCGGAACATTCGTAACCTTGTTAGTTGCCATCTTCATATTTTTAATTCCATGCAATAAATCTAAAAATACCTGAAAAAAATGCACGTACAGATGATGCAAAAAGAATTAGTTTTAGATAAAAGTAGTAGCACTTTTATGTAACAGGATAATTAATAAAGAATATAATCATGCACATATGGATACCAGAGCAGACTGAAAATATCTTACTGTGCCAATTAGTAGCACTGCGAGTAGTTGAAATGGTTCTACAGTTTTACTGGATTTGTGGAATAAAACTTAATATTCACAAAAAAAAAAAAAAAAAAAAAAAAAAAAAAGTATGCATGTAGTGTACAGTTAGTTGCAAAAATCAACTTTCTGGGCCAGTAGTTTGGTTTCACTGAGAAATCTTGAAGGCATCCGAAAAGTAAATTTTCCTTTGAAATCATTTTATTCAAATTCCTTAAGAAACTGATGTGAAAAAATCTGTCAGTCAAGAAATCTTTTGCCTACAAAAGAACTTCAAAGAATGACCACAGTTAACCGACTATTGTATATTTAGTTGAATTATCTGCATAACCAATTGTTTTCCATACGAGCAAGAAAAGAGTGAAGAATCCTTTAACCTGCATATGGGCTGCTAACTGCCACACCAACGCTAAAATTGCTTCACTTCGGAATATCTTTGTGATCAGCCACTGGATAGTAAAAACAGAAGGCTAATATAATTTACAAATTATGTACATTCATAAATTATAGCATTAGTGCACCAAAGTGAAACATCCATCTATTTATTACTACTGATCATGATTTCTAGATGTGAAAAGTAAACATGAGTTGACCAATCTTTAGAACTATATGTGAAATTTGAACATTATTTTCAGAAAAACAAATTTCAATAGCAAAAGAAATTGGGAAGAAAATGTGCTAATTGACCATTGCTGATTTTACTGCAGCTCAAACAAGATAAGCAGTAAAACTTTGAAAACAAGCTTAAGCTATGTAAAATTTTAAAGTGAGGAAGCTTTCAACTGGTAACTGCAGTCTTTTTCAACCCTGTAGTGGATAGACAATGGAAAGTGGTTGCCAGATTCCTAAAGTCGTATTTGTTATTTTTCTTTTAGAACGGATTTCCACATTAATGGAATGATAAAAGGAAAATCAGAGTTACAGTTTTAGGGCTGAGAAAATTTCCAAGCTTTCCTGATAGCATAATGAAAAACAATTAACAAATGGTTCAATTTCTTTGGTGTCAATTTGAAGGGGCTCGGCAGAAGTGTCCTCCAAAGTTAGGGTGGCTAGTGAATTGTCACAGTTTTCTTTGTGGACATCGTTTTTAAAGTTTTACTGCTTATTTATGGTTACATGAACACACAAACTTCAATTTTATTATGCTAAAACAAGAAAATAAAATTTCAAATGTTCTCTGACCTAATTTAACAATACTGTTCCCCTGTTCTCTGTTGTTCATTCCTAATAAATGAATTTACGAGAGAAATGCTTTCTGTGCAATAAATTTTAATATTTATTAATGAAATAATAATCTGGTATGCTTATATTATTTATTTCTATAGAGTCCAAGAAATAAATTTTCCGACAATTTTATTCTGTATTTACTGCTGTGACAAATTACCTTTCTTTCTGTAAAAAAATTAATGTTTTCCATAAAATAAAGGATGAAAAGAATGTCAAACATCTTTAAGGTTGTCTTACAAATTATCTGGCACACAAACACGAAAATCATTTTGCACGGAGTACTGTAAATCCTACATAGAACAGCCTTGCTTGCTGCACACAATTTCTATGTGGGTGATTGTTGACTGGCAAAAGCACTTCTCAAAGATTAAAACTGGTCTACAATGTTGATCATATCTGTTGAATTAACAAAATTTAAATGAACAGCTGTAGATGTTGAAAAATAAATACTGAGTTATTACACATCTTCCAGGTTGAGCCAAGATAATTGGATGTTCATCAATGAAGTTCAGAGCTGTTTGTCACAAGCATCTGAGTACTGCTTGCAAAGTGTATAAAACAAAACTTCCACATGCACCAACTAATTACAAATGCCTTTCTACACATAATTAGTATCTTCTCTGAACACACAAACTAATGTTTTCCATAGAGCTCTTCTGCTGTGTGGCTCACCTAGCAAATTTGCTATGTGGTGTCTGTGCATTACACATGATTTACAAGTAAGAAACCCTTTTTATTTTTTATTTTTTATTTTATCAAGATATGTTTTCATTTATCAAGCAACCACATTAATGCCAAAACCAACAAAACATGTTTAGTAGCAAAGTTAAGCAAGAACTACACTTTTCTATGATTTTTTGGTGAGGATTTAACAAAAAGTATAACCTCCTAAAACTTCTATTTACACTGCTGTAAAAGAAAAACAAATCTATAGGAAGAACATTACAGACAATCAAACGGGAGAGACTGGAATGGGTAGCCAGGAGGTTTTCAATAGCATAGTGTTAATCTCAGCATTTTATAGCACTCTTCAGATTTTGCAAATAAAATGGTTTTTTTTTTTTTTAGTTTGTAGGCATTTATAGTACACATTTGATAAATCTGATTAGACCGATCCTTGTAATCTACTTATTTTTTACCCAAGGAATAATTAGTTTTAACTCAGTAATATGTATAACCTGTTAAAGGTATCTCCAACAATGTTTTCACCATTTGCTCTCTGCCTGGTAAAACACTGTCAGAATGCTGCAAGAAAGAAAAAATTCTAAAATTATATTTCTCCTTTTATGTCTGACGCATAGACAATAATTTAATTTCAAATAGTGAAGATAAAAAAATGCTACAAACAAGGATCCTCTTAATTAGCTTTCAAGATGATTTCCATGATTTTATTAGAATTTGTACCACACAATACCAACATTATTAAAAAAAAAAAAAAAAGGAACATCTTATGTAAAAAAGATGACACTGGTTTAGCAGTTTGAATTTTTCAGAGAAATGATATCCATTTAAAGTGATATATCACTCTTAAATAGATTAGATACATTTTAATTGATTATATCGATTTTCAGTTGATAACACCAACTTTTTTATGGATATAGATGACTTTTGTTGATTTATAAAGTTGTTTTAAATTTTTCCCTTTCGACCTTTCACCAGTTCCCTCACTTTTTAAGCACTTCCCTGACCAAAATCTGTTTTCCTGACTTTCCAGAATGTATGAACCTTGTAATTATGTAATATTCAAAGCAAACAGAATATAATTTTTGAATTTGCTTTACTGCTTACTGGTCATCCTTGTAACATCTCTCAGAAAACTTTAACATTTCATTGCTCTGGAGTGGGCAATGAAATGTTAAAGTTTTCTGAGAGATGCTACAAGGATGACCAGTTAGTGTTACAAGCAAATTCAGAATTTATATTCTGTTTGCTTTGAATATCCTATCGCTTTACCATCTATTACGAGGAATATTTCTTCCTTCATTGATTTGTAATTATATATTGCACTGATATGTTTGGTATGAAGTTTTTTATACTGTGAGCTTAGGTGGGTTCAGAAGTCAAACTCCTGAACAGTGGACAAATGTTGATGTCCCAGGATGTCCACTATTGAGAAGTTTCATTATAAATTATACATTTGTGAACTGTTGTAAGTAAATTGTGCATGATTTCGGGCAGGAAATGTGTATAAAATCTTTTCATAATGAGAGGTACCTGATCAAAAATGAAATTTTCTGTCGAGTTTTTAGGTAGTATCACGAGTGAAACTGAATGTTGGTTGGAAGAAATGGAATAGGCCTAGGATGGAAAGAACAAAGGTTGAAATGCACCCTGAAGGTCATCAGCATTATTCTAACTAACTTAGAGAATGATTGAAGGAGCTGAGTCATGTCAGAAAGATGTAGAAAAGAAGTGGAAAGTTTTAAAAACTGTGTTGTCACTGTTGTTAAAGAGGTCTGTGGCACCTCAATGGTGGGTAACAATAGAGGTGATGCTTGGTGGAATAGTGAGATTGAAAAGGCAGTAAAGGAAAAGAAGGAAGCATATTTGAGAATGTTGCAAGGTAGAGTTTCTGAGGATGAACATTGCTGTAAGAAGCATGAGGCAGCTAAGCTGATTCACCAGAGTAAGGCAAAAGATAGGAAGCACCAGGTGGAAAGGCATGAATTGGCTTTTTGGAAAGATAGAAAAACTTTCTGGAAGTACACGAGACTCAGGAAAAATAGGGGAAACAAAGCTGTAAGTTGTGTGAAGAATAGGATCGGGGAAATATGGGAGCTCAATGAGTTAAGTGAAAGATGGGGTGAATACTTCAGTGATTTATTACATCAAGAAAGCAAAGATGATTCTGAGGCAGAAGCAGATGATGCCACAATGAAAGATGGAAGCACAGGAAGGATCTCAAGAGAAGAGGTGTGTAAAGCTCTAAAATCTCTTCACAATGGTAAGGCTCTGGGAGTTGATTGCATAACTGCTTAGATGTTGAAATATGGTGGTGATTCTGCAATTGACTGGTTAACTGAAATTTGCCAGTTGTGCTGAGAGTTAGGAATGGTCCCTCGGGATTGGAAGGATGCTATCATTGTTCCCTTGTTCTAAAATCTCTTCACAATGGTAAGGCTCTGGGAGTTGATTGCATAACTGCTTAGATGTTGAAATATGGTGGTGATTCTGCAATTGACTGGTTAACTGAAATTTGCCAGTTGTGCTGAGAGTTAGGAATGGTCCCTCGGGATTGGAAGGATGCTATCATTGTTCCCTTGTATAAGGGGAAAGGTGATCAGACTGAATGCAAGAACTATCATGATATTAGCCTACTGAGTGTGCCAGGGAAAGTGTTTGGTAAGGTCATTATTGGAAAAGTATGAGGTCTTACATCAGAGAAAAAGTGGGATGTTCAGAGTGGTTTTATTCCTGGTAAAGGCTGCACTAAACAAATTTTTGCATTATGCATGATGATTGAAAAGTATCTGGCTGTTGGTAAGAAAGTTTTTTTTTTGCCTTCATAGAATTAGAGAAAGCTTATGACCAGGTAAATAGGATACTACTCTGGAAGATCTTGAATAAATAAGGTAAAACTGGCAATCTGCTTATTAGTGCAAAAGCTATGCATGCTGGCTGTGGAGCATGTGTACAAGCAAATGGTGTTTTGTCAAAATGATTTTCTAGTGCAGGAGTCAGACAAGGTTGTGTAATGTCACAATGGCTGTTTAATATATTTATGGATGTGTGCATATGTGATGCCAAAATACACAATACTAGTTCGTGTCTTGGCAATATCCTTGTGTGCAGGCTGCTGTATGCTGATTACACAGTCCTGTTGGCAGAAAACAAAAGTGAGTTGCAGAGTATGTTTGTCCCGGATGTATGAAGTTTGCATGAAATTCAGACTGAGTATAAATAAGGGAAAAGCCAAAGTTATGGTTTTTGAGCAAGTAACTGTTAGCACTGAATATAATTCTAAATGGCACAGTGATTGACTAGGTGAATGAGTTTGTGTATTTGGAAAGCATGTTTGACAGAGAGAACAAATTAGATGGTGAAATGAGTAGGCATGTGAATTCTTCATTGAAAGTCATAGCTGCTTTAGGAGGTTTTCACAGGAATGATGGGTTCTCAAGAGAGGCCCACATGGCTGTGTATGAAAGTGTAATTGTTCCTACTCTGATGTATGGCAGTGAAACTTGGGTACTACAGAAAAAAACGTAGGAGTCATTTGTATGCTGGAGAAATGCGCTAGTTATGGGGGGTGGGGATAGCAAGACACGCTATAACCATGTGAGGAATGAAGATGTGTTGCAGCTGTGTACTGTTAAGCAAAATGTTGTTAGCAAGGTGGAGAATAATATGCTTTGGTGGTTTGGCCATGTTGAAAGAATGAGTGATGAGATGCTTACTAAGAACATTTTTTTAGCCCAAGTGGTAGGAAGGAAAGTCAGAGGGAGGCCAAGGAAGTCATGGGAAGATCAGATTCAGGAGTGTCTGCATGGAAAATATTATGAGTATGAAGTATAGAAGACCCTGTGTACAGCATGTGACGGATGTCAGTGAAGCCCGAGTTGTATGTCAAGATTGCTGTAAATGGAGAAGTTTGATACGGCAACAATAAGTAAATAATCAGTTAGAAAGTTATCTGGTAGTTTGTACTTCTTTGTGGAGCTAACCTCTGAATCTCAGAGAACAGCTTACTGATATGTATGTATGCCATCAAAGCCTTCCTTAATCGACTCAACTATGCGATCCCATCATTCCAGTGTGTGTTTGTTGCATACGTAGCTTGTATTGTGTCTTTGCTTGGTGACATTGATATTTTGTAACCAAAATGATGAAAATAAAATTTGAATTGGGTGTGTCAAAATGCAAACTTAGTCAGTTAGAAGTAAAATCTCACCAAGCCTGAGCAAATTCCATTGAGTCGTTTTTGTGACAACCTATGCATCCACAGCAGGAAGGAAAAGAAGTGGAGTCAACAGCAGCAGAGGTGAAATTATTACAAGTGCATGAGAAACTACTTGTGGAAGACAGTGAAGAAAACAAATTGGATTAAAAAAGAGAAAATGAAGAAACAATTTGTGCCTTGACTGCATCTGCTAATCCAAGGGAAATTGAAATCAAAGTAAGTACTAACCTAAGCGTCGAATCTGATAATGCAAGTATGGGTGCATACACAAACAATACTGCATTATAACTAAAGGATATAGGTTTGAATGACGAAATGATTGAGTTTTATTTGATTAATAAATCACAAAATGGCGGTAATATTGAATGTTTGAAAGCTGTGTATAAAGATTGAAACACGAAATAATGTAGAAGCTTTAATCAATTGCATTTCTATTGCATCAAAAGTAATAGAACCAAAGAGAAATGGGAGTGGTTAATTTTCTCAGATACAAGCAAATCACTATATTACTTTGTTTGCAAAGTTTTTATGAAAGCTATAGTATGTAATAAAATGAAAATGGGATGTAATGACTGGAGAAATATTCCCAAAACATTAACAGATGATGAGCATAGTCGCAACCATATCAAAGCCATGTGTTCATATAAAAAGAGATGTTCAGCAATGAGACACATCCACACCGAATTGGTAAAGCAAATATGTGCAGAACAAAACTATTGGAAAGAAGTTTTGAAAAGGATCATTGCAATGGTGAAATTATATAGTAAATTAGGATTGGCATTTAAGGAAAACAGCAATAATATTACTTCTTAGAATATCTGAGTGAATTTGATGACTTTTTGAGGTGTCCTTTACAAACACACAGAAACTGTGGGCAAGGAAAAACTAATTATTCATCACATCTTACCTGTGACCAGAGACGGATTAATAGGGGGCAAAAGGGGCAACTGCCCCAGGCCCCCCAGTAGAAGGGGCCCTTTTTATACGAAAAATGTAATAATTGAAAGATAACTTTATTTCATAAAAAAAATTGTGACAAACAATTTTTAACAATGATCTACTTTTTAATTCTAGATACTAATGCAGTTATCAACACAAAATGTATTTACAACACGAGCGTGCTGATTTCCTTTTAATTGGCGTAAGAGTACAAACTAAAAAAACTAGGTTGACACTATAATTCGTGCATAAATACTAGTATTAAAGAAATCCGTCTTGTTGCACGATGATATTTATTTAGCTAAAAAATGAAATCTATATACAGTTTAAAAACACATGAGCACTTTCGGTGTCACATTGACACCTTCATCAGATGTAATTTCACCATGTGGCTACATGCTGGTCTTAAGTACGTGGAGTAGATGCATCATGGGAAAGGTAATGTCAATGTCACATGATATACCAGATAACAAGACAATCAAAAAAAGGCATAGTTAGCCAATGATCACTTAACAGAAGCAATTGCTATTGTGCTGTCCTTCCCAACAAGATTGCTCCAAGGTTCAGGTAAAACATAAGGATAATAGTCATTACAGCAACTTGTATTATAAGCCGAAATATAGAGGCTTTCTGCAAATAACAAGGAATGAACAGATTTAGGTGTGTTTATGATTTTAGCGTTGTCCCAGTCTGGGATGGAATTTCCAGCACTTATGGTTCTTGCAAAGAGGTGCTTTGGTGATTCATTTTTAGATCATATCTGTGTTCATTTAATCTCAAATCCAAATTTCTTTTAATAGAACCCACATAATGATTGTTTAGTTCACCAGAGATAGTGTCAAGCATAGGAATAACATACACACCCCATTTTTTCCCTTTGTCAATTTTGTCACGATCATTGCAGATAATGGTATATAGATTGCATGATCGTATTCCAAATTGTATTTTATGACGACAACATATGTTGGTAAGGAGGTTTACAATATGTGGATTAAAATCAACAGATCCAACATACTTTTTAGGCACTTGCTCACTAATTAAAGCAGTTGACATAGAAAACCGTACTTTATTGTGCACTCCTCTAACAACGTTGTCCGGGTAACCATGGTTTTTAGCGAGGGATGGTATCCATTGTAGTTCTTGAGCTCTGGCGAAATGGCTAGAAGAATGTGAATATGCTCTTCTAAATAGGATTAGAAGAGCATATTCACTCTGCACTTCCTATTTAGAAGAGCATATTCACATTCTTCAAAAATTCTGCTCTGCACTTCCTATTTAGAAGAGCATATTCACATTCTTCTAGCCATTTCGCCAGAGCTCAAGAACTACAATGGATACCATCCCTCGCTAAAAACCATGGTTACCCGGACAACGTTGTTAGAGGAGTGCACAATAAAGTACGGTTTTCTATGTCAACTGCTTTAATTAGTGAGCAAGTGCCTAAAAAGTATGTTGGATCTGTTGATTTTAATCCACATATTGTAAACCTCCTTACCAACATATGTTCTCGTCATAAAATACAATTTGGAATACGATCATGCAATCTATATACCATTATCCGCAATGATCGTGACAAAATTGACAAAGGGAAAAAATGGGGTGTGTATGTTATTCCTATGCTTGACACTATCTCTGGTGAACTAAACAATCATTATGTGGGTTCTACCAAAAGAAATTTGGATTTGAGATTAAATGAACACAGATATGATCTAAAAATGAATCACCAAAGCACCTCTTTTGCAAGAACCATAAGTGCTGAAAATTCCATCCCAGACTGGGACAACGCTAAAATCATAAACACACCTAACTCTGTTCATTCCTTGTTATTTGCAGAAAGCCTCTATATTTCGGCTTATAATACAAGTTGCTGTAATGACTATTATCCTTATGTTTTACCTGAACCTTGGAGCAATCTTGTTGGGAAGGACAGCACAATAGCAATTGCTTCTGTTAAGTGATCATTGGCTAACTATGCCTTTTTTTGATTGTCTTGTTATCTGGTATATCATGTGGCATTGACATTACCTTTCCCATGATGCATCTACTCCACGTACTTAAGACCAGCATGTAGCCACATGGTGAAATTACATCTGATGAAGGTGTCAATGTGACACCGAAAGTGCTCACGTGTTTTTAAACTGTATATAGATTTCATTTTTTAGCTGAATAAATATCATCGTGCAACAAGACGGATTTCTTTTAATACTAAAAAAACTAGAACGCTAGCTTTCACCGCCGAAGATGGGCAGCTTTATCAGGCTAATGTTTACAAGGTTGAGTACAGAATCATACTGAGGAAATTTAAATTAAAACAAACAGGAAAAACACATAATAGGTAAGTTATGAGCATGTGATGTTAAACAATAGATGACAAGTGAGATGATCACGTTCATGGAGGTATATCTAGGAGGGCACGCCAGACAGCTGGTAGATCTGTGGAAAGATCAGAATTGCAAGCGCTTTCAAGTGTTAGTATTTCCATGGATTCCCTGAAACCGGTGGTTCTTGGGTCTATAAATGGGACTCATTTCTTGAGATCGTCCCATTGAGGAATGGCGCCGTGGTTCGCAACTTCCTTCGCTAGAGCTGTGGTAAGCTTTTGGTTCTTAATGTCACACTTGTGCTCATTAATTCTCAATCTGAATGATCTTTTTGTCATGCCAATGTAATGTTTAATGGAGCGATCTTGATAGAGCAGAGGGATGCAATCTGAAAGTAGCACGGTTGGATCTCTGTTATGTCAACATGTCTTAGGATAGCTGACAAAGACCTTGGAGGCTTTATACCGACATCAAAGTGAGACTTTCTGAGGGTGTTCTTGAGGGGAAAAGCTAGGGCAGGGATGCATGGGATTGGGCCCATGAATTGCCGGGTATTATCTCTTTTGTGGACAGATGGATTGTTTGCCTTGGGTTTTGCATTCTTGATAATCTCATCAATAATCCGTAAGTCGTGGCCTGTGTATGAGGCGAGTTTTCAGAGAGAATGGCTTTAATGACTGGAAAAAAGCAGATGGAAAAATGAAAACTCATCAACAAAGTCAAGGCCACAGAGATTCTGTGTTGAAGTATAATCTTTGATGCAGGGAATCTTCTCATGTTGACAAGGAGTTGGAAAAACAAGTGCAGGAAAAAAAAAATACTGGAGGGAAGTATTGCCTCATGTTGTAGTCGTGACAATCTTTTTTGCCGAGAGAGGCCAGGCATTTTGGGGCCATGAAGAGATCGTTGGATCCAAGCATAATGGCAATTTCTTAGGAATTAGGGAACTTATTGCTCAATTTGATCCATTTCTGATGGGTCACCTTAAAGAATTTGGCGATCTCGGGAATGGTAAGCAGTCATACTTATCACCAACCATCTACGGAGAAATTGTTCTGCATATGGCAAAATTTGTTAAGAATTATACTGTGGCACAACTTAAAACTGCCAAGTATTTCTCAGTTTCAGTAGATTCAACACCAGACCTGGCTCATGTTGACCATCTAACATTCATTGCAATATGTTGTTTCTGGGAAGCCAGTAGAAAGGTTTTTAACTCTCCTGCAGACTGGCTCTCACAAGGCTAAAGAACTGACTACAGCTCTGCTAGAATTTCTAGAAAAAGAAGGTGTTAATTTTGAAGACTGCAGAGGACAATCATGTGATAATGCTAGCAATATGTCTGGTCACTACACAGGAATGCAAGCAATATGTCTGGTCACTACACAGGAATGCAAGCAATATGTCTGGTAACTACACAGGAATGCAAGCCAAACTTAAAGAGAAGAATCCAGCAGCAGTTTTCATTCCCTGTGCTCCTCACTCATTGAATCTTGTTGGACATTTGGCTGCCTCTTACTGTGTTGAAGCTGTTAGTTATTTTGGCTTTATATAAAAGTTATACGCCTTTTTTTCTGCATCAAGACAGAGATGGGCTCTAATGAATTACTTGAAAGGAAATAAAATAACACTAATGGTTAAGTTCCTGTCAGACACTTGTTTGTCGGCAAGAGCTGATGCTACTGAAGCCCTAGTAGATGGATACAACTACATTCAAAATGCTCTCAGAGATATTGAAAGTGACTTGGAGCAAACACCTGAAGCAAGACATGAAGCTCAGACATTGGCAGACAAAATGGACTGCCTCAAAACTGCTCTGATGGCCAAGGTCTGGAACTTAATTCTTGTGCGGTTCAACATTACAAATAAAGCTGTTCAAGGAGTTGAAATTGACCTGAAGAAAGTGGTGGATCTAATTGATTCTCTGGAAAAGTTTCTGGAATCACTCTGGGGATAGGTATGAAGAGTGGGAACTAGATGTCAGGAATCTTTGTGGCACCACAGACCACAAGGTAGCTACAGTCAGGTCAAGAAAGAGAAACTAACGTTATGATGCTAATCCAATCTCTGTATCAGAGGAAGTTGTCTTTTCTTTGAGAGATAAATTCTTGTTACGGAACTTTCAATATCATTTTAGATCAGTTGTCTGTTGCCTTAAAAGAACACAGGGTAGCGTACCAATCAGTGTATAACAGGTTCATAGTCAACTTATGTAATCTACCTGATGCAGAGATAAGAACTGAAGCTGAGAAACTTATAACTGATTACTCCCCATGATTTCAGTAATGTGTTCATAGAGGAAATTGTCCAGTTTGCAGCCTTTGCCAAGCTCATGTCGTGTTTCACTATATCTCAACAGGCGGTTTTACTCCATGATGAAGGGCTTTGTGATACCTTCCCAAGTGTTAATGCAGCTCTTAGAATATATTTGAGCATGATGGCCACTAGTTGTTCAAGAGAGAGATCATTTAGCAAACTGGCACTGATTAAGAATTATTTGAGAACCACAATGACTTATGAAAGACTAAGTGCTCTGTGTCTACTGAATGTAGAGAGCAGTGTTCTTAAGATGATAGAGTTTGAGGGATTCATTAAAGATTTTTCAGATGTCAAGTGCAGAAAGAAAGACTTTCTGTAAGTTAAGTACTGGACAGACTGTTTCCCTGTATAATGTGCCTTCTTATGTATGTATAACTTGTCAGTTCTAATTACAAGCAGTACATTGGCTGTGTTGCACAAATTTGGTGAATTCTCCTTTCTGCTGTTTATTTTAATTTCTGAATTCCAGGGCTCCCCAAAAACTGAAGTGCCCTAGGCTCCCCCAAGATCTAAATCCGCCTCTGCCTGTGATGAGTTCATTCATTTAATGGGAGACAAATTAAAACATCAAATTGCTGAAGTGAAAGATTCCACATACTTTTCGATTGTAATATTTAGACACCGAACATATCATATGTGGATCAGCTTATTTTCATACTAAGGTATGTTGTGGCAAATGAAGAAATCAAAGAAAGATTTCTTGGATTTGTTGCAGTTGATGAGCATAAGGCTGCATACTTAGAAGAAATTGCACTAACGGAATTAGACAATTTATCCCTTGACATTATAAAGTGTAGAGGACAAGCACATGGCAATACAGAAAATATGTCAGGCAAACATACAGGGCTACAGACCAGAATAAAAAGCCATAGTCGCACTGCATTTTACATTCATTGTGCAAGTCACTCACTAAACTTAATTGGAATTTCGGCATCCAATTCCTGCCCAAATGCAGTGAGATATTTCTACTTCATGGACACCTTGTACACTTTCTTTTCAAAGTCAACACAATGCTGGAACACTCCAGATGCTTGTTCGACATCTGACTCCTTACCATTGAAAAAGTTAAGTGACACAAGGTGTATGCTACATTGGCATTAAAGAACTGTTTTGTGAACATAAAAAATGTGTTGATGGAAATTGAATCATGTGAAGATGAAAAATCAGAATGTTGATTAGAAGCAAAAGGGCTGCTAAAACAATTTCCGGAGAATGAAACAGTTCTATCAACCATATTTTGGAATATGGTGTTACAAAGATTAAATGGAATGAGCAAATATTTGCAGGATCCTAAAAGGAATCTTTTGAAATCTGTGAATTCTCTAACGTTTCAAAAAGCATTCATCATAAGTTTGAGAAGTAATTTTCAATCCATAGAAGACGACACCAAAACTTTAACTGACAACCATAAATTTAAACTGTGGAATTAACTTTTTTATGGGTCTTATAGAGGTTATTATACAAAAAAGTTGGTGGTCAAATTTTCGAACTAAAGCCTAGTTTGTCATCAGGACTACGTCACTGGAGTAGTTGCTGCCTCTCAGTTGGAAGTGTCCAACCGTAATTGTCATTAATTGTGGTACTTCTTCTTTTTGCTATTTCGATTCCTTCTTCTAGTTTCCTCTTTACTAAGTTTGACTGGTAGGTGATTATTCTTACTGAGTCCCAATTTATGCAGTGTCCACTTGCTTGTATATATCTATCTAGCCCTGTTTTGTTACTAATGTTCCTAATAGCTGCTTGGTGTTCTTTCATTCGGACTTTAATATTTCTCCCTGTTTCTCCTATATAGCTGAGTCCACAGTTACAGTTGATGCAATATATTACTCCTTCTTGCAATTCGATGTCCACTTCTTTCTGCTTTAAAGCTGGCAGGAATTTCTTTAATTTGTTATTTAGATCTGGAGCAAGCCTGATATTATATTTTGCTCCGAACCTCTTCAGTTTTTCGAAAAGTCCCTTGTGGTACGTAATTTTGCTGGTGAATTTGTTGTTTATTTCCTGCATTTTTTTTTGGCACTTGCCTAAATAATTTCTCAACATATGAGGAGGGGTAATTGTTTTCTGCCAATATTTCTTTTAATTCTTCTCTGTGAAGATCTTTTTGAGTATCTGAAGAGACCAGGACTTCAATTTTTTCCAAAAACTGAAGTCCTAGCAGTGGCAGATAAAAACAAAAAGTTTAAAGAAAAATTGAAAATTAAAGAAAATAAATGGTTGAGTTCAAGGCTAATGTCTACAGCTCCTGGCCTGCAGTTATTGTCGTCCCCACTAACAAACACATCATAGATCTGACGGAAGATGGAGTAGATGGAAACTTGATTAATCTCCTCAATAAGGGATTACAACCTTTCCTCCACAGCACTTGATAAAAAACGAATGCTTATTGAAACCTTTCCTCCACAGCACTTGATAAAAAACGAATGCTTATTGATTTAGAAAGCATTTGCAGTAAGGTAGAAAGAGAAGATGAAAATACAGCAGCCACTTTAAGGAAAGAATTCTCAGACTGCATCTCAAAATTTACAAAAAAGCCAGTAAAAGTTTTTTATAATTTTGATAGAAATGCCATTACTGACCTTAAAGAAAATCAAAACCAATGATAAAGTTGTAGCACTAGAAGCAGATAAAAGCAAAGTTTTGGTATTGTTAGAAAAAGGTAAGTATTACAATAAAACGGAAGCTGAATTGAGCAAGCCTTATTATGAAGAACTCACCCTATTGATCAAACTGTCAAAAATCTTAAGAAATTAATCAGCTCTTTAAAAAGTAAAAATCAGCTAAATGAGCTCTTCAAAAGCTTCTCCAAAATCCAGTCAAGAGTTCCACAGATCTATGGTACAATAAAAATTCACAAAGAAGGCCACACAATAAGACCTATAAAAGACACTAGAAATTCCCCACTCTCCAACATTAATTATTATTTACTTATTCACCTCAGAGATAATTTCCTTTGTCCTCCCTACCTTCTAAAAAATTCCATGCAGCTGAAAGGTAAACTAAACAACTTGCCAGAATTAATTCATCGACTAATGGTAAACCTGGATATAGTATCTATGTATACTAACATTAACCCGGACCTCCTGCTGGAATTCATTGCAGATGACCTGTCAGAAAAAATAGTATTCCATAATCACAATAGAGAAATACTACTTGGCATAAATGAACTGCTCCTGTTTTCTTTCAAGAATAATTTCTTCCAGTTAGGAAATAAATATTACAGGCAAACTTCAGGACTTGCAATGGGTTCTCCACTAGCACCTCTGCTAGCAAATTATTATGTAAGTAAACTAGAGGCAAAAATCCTTGTACAACCTTCAATATTTGTTCTCTATGTAAGATACATGGATGATGTCCTACTTATTGTAGATAATGTAGACCAATTTCTAACCTCTCAGATTCTGGCAGAATTTAACTCACTAGAAAATACCTTGCAGTACACCCTGGAACTGGAAAAAGACCATGGCATCAATTTCCTTGATTTAGCCTTGGCCTCAAGAGAGGGGAGAATATTCACTCAGCTTTTTAGAAAACCCACTAACACAGGGAAGATGCTAGACTTCTGCTCATTCCACCCTGACTATATTAAATCGAATACAGCGAGACAATTTTTGGAAAAAATTGAAGTCCTGGTCTCTTCAGATACTCAACCCCTCCCCATATGTTGAGAAATTATTTAGGCAAGTGCCAAAAAAGAAGCAAGAAATAAACAACTTCAAATTCACCAGCAAAATTATGTACCACAAGGGACTTTTCGAAAAACTGAAGAGGTTCGGAGCAAAATATAATATCAGGCTTGCTCCAGATCTAAATAACAAATTAAAGAAATTCCTGCCAGCTTTAAAGCAGAAAGAAGTGGACATCCAATTACAAGAAGGAGTAATATATTGCATCGACTGTAACTGCGGACTCAGCTATATAGGGAAAACAGGGAGAAGTATTAAAGTCTGAATGAAAAAACACCAAGCAGCTATTAGGAACATTAGTAACAAAACAGGGCTAGACAGACATATACAAGCAAGTGGACACTCCATAAATTGGGACTCAGTAAGAATAATAGCCCACCAGTCAAACTTAGTAAAGAGGAAACTAGAAGAAGGAATCGAAATAGCAAGAAGAAGAAGTACCACAATTAACGACAATTGCGGTTGGACACTTCCAACTGAGTGGCAGCAACTATTCCAGTGACGTAGTCCTGATGACGAACTAGGCTTTAGTTCGAAAATTTGACCACCAACTTTTTTGAATACTAAACCTCTATAAGACCCGTAAAAAAGTCAATTCCACAGTACACTATGAATAGAGGTGCCATAAATTAATTTACAACTAGGATAAATTTAAAGATGAAAAATGTTGACAGAAAGAAAGAAAACGTTTTTTGATGAAACTGTAGAAAACAAAGTTGCTCTGCAAGGTAGAGAACATTTCATCACAGAAACCGCTTACATTTAATGTGACACGTTAACCTCTGAAATTTACTGTAGAGTAGAAGTCTATGAAGACCTATTAGGTATGCTTGCTGTTTTTTCAACATTCAGATGACAAGCGACGAAGTGCAGAAATCTGCTTTAAAACTGATGAAGACATACATAGAGGACATTGATATAGACCAGTTTCAAGATGAAATTTCAGTTTTTAAAATTCATTAAGGGAGAAGGTTGTAGCAATCTCATGGATATGCATCAATGCCTTAACTATGGACTACAATCAACAGTTTCAAATGTCAAAACAATATTGATTTTTTTTTAAAATGCTAGTGACGAATACCAGTGGCAAAAGGTTTTTTTCAGTTTTGAAGAGGGTAAAAAATACTTAAGAAATTTATTAGGGCAAAAAAAGTTGTCTCATCTATCAATGATGTTCACAGAATTCTCTCAATTATGATGACATAATCGACACTTTTTCCAAAACGAAACACAAAATAAAGTAATTTAAAACTGCAACCATACTACTAAGATGTTTATTTCATCACAGTCCGACATGCATTCCAGCTAATTTGATATCACTAATAAGAGGGACCTCTACTGCAAACTGTGCTTAGGGCCTCAGAATGCCGAAATCCGGCTCTCCTCTGGACTAAAAAATCTGGTGAAAAGTTCTGAAGTCTTTTAACATCTGTATTTCCTAAATTATTTATTATACACATATTGTTGAAGATTGCTTTGTATTCACATTTCACACATGCTCTATTTTTGGATATAGCCTATTTTATTAATGTCATTTGAGTTGTAAGACAATTACTCTTCTCCAGCATTGATACATGAATCACATAAGCAAATAAATTTTTGTTGTGCATATTACTGAATAATTACTGTATCATTTAGACACAGTCGCCCTAAAAACTTCCATATTTATGACCAAATCATTTATACAACTCTTGTGCATCATTTAGCAAAACCACACAAATAAATAAAAATAATTTCTCACACCTTCTCAACATTCTGTGTAGTTTTTGCTGAAGTTTCAATATATTGTACTTTCCACTGGGCAGCTTTAGCTTCAGCCTCTTCCACAGAAACTTTTCTTCTGCTTGCAAGATCTACTTTGTTTCCAACTAGCACCATTGGGATAGCATCACTATCAGACTTCACCCGAAGAACGTGCTCCCTGCGGTGACAAAAAGAAAATTCGAAGTTGCTTCTTTAAAAAGTACCTTAAGAAAAAAACTAGTTATATCTAATATAAATGCATTTCACTTCACTACTAGGAAGTAAAAATATTTAAGAAGTATTACTGGAACCAATTATCAATTGGTTTCCTAATTATATAGAAATTCGTATTTGGCATATTGCTTCTAGTAGCTACATCAGAAATTTCTGAAGCCCTACTACATTTAGTTTCTAGCAACTATACTCCATGTTGAATATCCTGTAGAAAACTTAAAAGACTGCACTTTACAGGAAATAAACAAAAATTTTTCAAGGACAGCAACTGCTAATCTTATGTACACCAATGACAGATAATTAGGCTCTGCTACTAGCAGCTTTAATCCATTCTAATGGTAGGCAGACAAGTCTTGAAAACAAAAGCTGAAATTGAAGACAAATCAAACTTGGTTGTTGAGCTTCAATTAGGTGCCAAAAATATGCAAATCCAAGTTTTCTGAAGAACTCTCAAAGTGAACTAGAGGCACTGGAGACAGAGATACAGCAAAAGCACTGCTTTAAAACTTTCATGTCATTAGGATAACATATAGTAATTCATAGTGGTTTTAATGCTAGGTGATTTTAAGGCATACCAACTTGTTATCATGATTGATGAAATCCATTGGAAATTGAGATCCATCATAGATACACATTTGGATTCCAATAATACCATACAAGTATGCACTTATTTAGTTTTGAAATGAATAGTTGTGGTTTGATGGTTAGTACATTCAGATTGATATTTGAAAAGCATTTACATTTAGTTTTACTCACAGATTAAGATATAGCAAATATTATTCATTTGAATGATTCACTTAAATTTACTGTCTCCAAGTGCCTTTTTGGGGGGGGGGGGGGCTATCAATATGCCTGTTCTTGATGCTTTGACTTCACTAACAAAGCTTACTGACACCTGGAAACACCTGAAAAAAGATCCCAGAGACAAAGAAGGATTAAGTGCATTCAATTTGAAATTACAAGACATCCATTACAAAATCACTTATTTTGGCTTTACCCAGAAAACAAAATTATATTCAGTTGTGGAATTCTTATTCTTTTTTTTCTCTGAGTTCTACTTGTTTGCAGACATTTTTGGACCTTTTTTGATTGTTAAGGCCTGAAAACAGAACTGAATATTCAATTGAATGAAAGATGTCCATTTAAATCATATTACACCATGCTGGAAATTCTCAGGTTTTCTTCAGGATTTTCAAATTCTATAGCAATTAATGGAGACAGTTGTATAAAGTAAATGATGCTTGTTATCATGTCAAGAAATCCCATTGTGTAGTGATTTTGACATTTCTTCATTTTTCTCTTCACAGTTTGAGTATATCAAACAATTCAAATTCTTAGTGCTACGGAAATACATAATTCTTTGCCACAACAAGCAAGAAAAGATGAACAAAATGAAAAATATGTTTATTAACTCATCAAGAAATAAGAAGAGCATGTGTCACCACAAAATGAAAATTACTAACTGAATATGGGTAGAAAAAGAAGGATTGCATGCATGTTCACATGAAATATATATACAAAAAAATCACTACATCAGAACTATACAGTTAAAGGATTTTTACATTTATAACTTCTAGAATAACAGTTGTACATGTTTCACAGAACAACCAAAAACATTTGTAACTGTGAAAAGAAAAAAACAACAACATATCATTATTTACTAGTGTCTCAGTGAAGTGCCTGCAAGTGTGACTTATTATATTCTGACTGGACACTACTCATCCGCAGTCATAGGAATAAACTGGAACTTTATATGACAAAAATATAAGTGATAGCTGATCACTTGAGAATGAATGTACTTCAAAAAATAGAATAGCACCAGAAAAAAACAACAACAAAAAACATACCTTTAGGGTTAAAGACGGCTTCATTTTAATAAAGGCAAAATATTTTATGATACTCACTAAACTGTAGCAGGAGTGATATACAACTGAAGATAAAAAAATATATATGATAGGATTGTCTTATCCTATAAAATAATAGAAGTTTCATAAGTAAGATTAATCCTGAGTTGTAGACACATCTGTAACATCAAGGATGCGACTGAGTTCATTATAATGAAAGTTCACTCGATGAAAGGTCACATTGCATGAAACAGTTGTTTTTTATTCACTATATTGTTCCCTCTTGAATAGAAAAGAAGAAAACTAATTACATAACGGCAGTAAACCAAATTCCATCATTCTTTGAACAGTGACGAGAAAAACAAACTCCTAACACCATGCACATTCACACATGTTGCCGGGCGGCCACTTCTACACCTACACAGCTTCTCGTAGGAAGAGAGTTGCAACTTCTATCCAAGCATGAGAGTGTTGCACCAGAGCGCCCTCTCTTGACTTACACAGTAAAATAATATTTATATTTAAGTTTTTCTTTTTTTTTTTGGATGTCTGTCAAAGCATAAATAGTGGTTCTATGCTAACAGTAAGGAATGGATGCAGGATGATCCATGTATGGAAACAAGCCCCACATGATGGTGATCACAGAACTCTGAAAAAAAAAAGCAACATAAAAAATGGATGGTAATGGAATTTGCTTCCTTCAGCACCAGAGAACCAACTTTTCGTGTGTTACCTCCTATTCTAATTTCTGACAAAAAACGTGAGTCCTTTATAAAAAAGTTAAAAAGTTATCTGTTTGTGATAAAACTTTCTGCATGTTGTCTCCAGGTCTCTGTGTATGGCATAAGAAGGAAATTCATTGATAACTTTAAAATCTCAATCAATGAGTTTCTTCCTTATGTTATCAATGAGTTTCCTTCTTATGCAAATACACAGAGACCTGGAGACAACATGCAGAAAGTTTTATCACAAACAGAGAACTTTTTTTTATAAAGGACTCATGTTTTTCGTCAAAAATGACATTTCAGCATGTTATTGGAAACTCAGAATATCATATAGGTGAAGCTCACATACTTGGGTTATCACTAAGGATATCTAAAAAGTTTTTCTGTGTTTATTCTAATTTCATTGAAAAAGAAATGAACTCTGAACAGATTACCTTTAAAACCAGTTCTACACAGAATATAAGCTACCCTTAAATCAGTTCTAGAGATAGCCTACTTTATAAGCCTACTCTAGCAGTATACCTTTATGCACATGAGAAAATTCAGATTCATGCAAAGCATTTGACAAGGCTACACTATTATCCTAACAAAATAGCATACCAATCATTAGTGAACTGTGATCATAGTTCACAAGAATAAATGAAAATTTGAACAGGAATGAGCAGATTGTGATGCAAGACTTTAGTTAAACTGTGTTGATTTTCTACAGGTAAATTCCAATAAGAATATTATATAAGTATGACATTCACAGACAATTTTAGTCAAGATCTTATCACTATTTTTGAATACCTTACTTTCAAAATAGAGTTAAATATAAATATGGATTTAATACCTCACAGTTATACTGTACCTGAATTCTTCAATAGCTGCAAAACTTTCATGCTCAGTTATGGAGAAAACGCATATAAATCCCTCTCCAGATCTGAGGTAGTTGTCACGAACATTTAGGAAAATCTTCCTGGCCTGCTGTATCTAGTATGTCAATTTGATCTTCTATTCCATCTAACATAACTTTTTTGCGATATGTATCAGCCTTTGTTGGTTCATAATTTTCAATAAACTAAATAAGAAGTACATTTTATATAGAACTTTAAGACGGCATTGGAAATAATGATAATGAAACAAAATGGTTTAAACTGCATGTTACAAACTGCAATAAAATAAAATAAATCATAATAAAATAAAATAAAATAAAATAAAACAAAATAAAATAAATATATGTAGAAGCTAAATTATGTAAGCATACAGGCATGTGGGGAGTGCAGTAATTATGCACACTGACAAAAATTGACTGGCCCACATGACATGCAAACATCCATTTCTAGTGGCTTCCTCTTCATGAGTGGATACACAAAATATGCTGCATTACTTGTACTATAGAAGAATATCAATAGGGAAGATCCAGAAAGCATAACCATCAATACATAATTGGTAAGCATTAAGGTGCAGACAACTCCATCAGTCATTAAATAATCAGAAATCAATGTATTAAAAATTTCTCACAAATGAAGCATTATAATTGAGTATTTAAAAAAAAAAAAAAAAAAAAGGAAAAAATAGTAGACAAATGTGGGTTCAAAAAAGAATTTCTTATGGATGTGCTTTTGTAAATGTGATACAGTTCAGATTCCAAAATGGAACAGAAGAGTAATGGTGCAACAGCTGAATATAGCATTAAATGTGTGATGTAAACATTCTGTCTCTTCACTAACTTTAAGCAAGAAATGATACAGATGGGATATGACAGGGCCAAAGCAGATAGCATTTCCTTTTTATGTATTAGGTTCTTGAATATGAAATTTCAAAATATTGATGAAAACTTCAAACACCCAACACACGGTGCAAGACAAACTTGATTAATCTCGCCAGCAGCAACACACTTTTGTCAATGAGATAAAAGCTTCTGTATGCCGTTGTGAAAAAATGCTGAGCTTTCAGGAAGCAAAAAACTCATGGTATATGGTTTCAGCTGATGATTGAGAGACGATTTAAATTATAGAATGGTGTCCAGGTGCTTGAAGAAGTGATAATCCATAATGGGCAGATTAGGTGAATAAGGTAGATGAGGTAAGGTTTCATACCTCAACTGCTGCAACTTCTGGATCATCTGGTATACAATGTGGGGTCTTGTGTTATCATGCAGGAGAATAGATCCATGCCAATTGTCTAATACTGGTGGTTTATTGGACAGTCATCCATGTATAATGCCAAGGTTTTGACAATACCTGTCCTGATGGTTTGACCTGGTTGTAAGGAGGATGAGTGGATCACAACCAGCTGTGGACCACCAAACACTGACCATCATCTTCTTGGGATGGAGTAGCAGCTTCGGGGTGTGTTTCGGGCCTACACCA
This sequence comes from Macrothele yani, assembly GCA_039090855.1. Taxonomy (NCBI): domain Eukaryota; kingdom Metazoa; phylum Arthropoda; class Arachnida; order Araneae; family Macrothelidae; genus Macrothele; species Macrothele yani. The sequence goes on along the minus strand of CM077025.1, from coordinate 75,912,982 downwards.
TTGTAAAGCACTGCACCAAACATTCGCAAGTGTCACACCTAATCCATTTCTCGTGACATGCTACAAGGTACCTCAAAATGTCATTTGTTTGGTTGCAAATAAACAGAGAAGAGCAGACTTCAAATCACAGATTTTCATACTGTTCCTTAAACTCATGTGGGACCCATTTATTCATCTTCTTCATTTGCCTATGACAGTTAAAGGCCAGGAAACTGCTGCACAGTGTACTCTGACTTTCTCGCCACATTCTTGTAGCGTTTAATATCGATCAGATTCAATGAAGGCCTCAGTACCATCAACAGCTCATTCTACATTAACCAGTGGTTCAGTTTTGAGGCTCATATCACAGGACTGGGATACAGCAAACCAACATCACGGTTTGCCTTCACTAATGGCACCTTCCCCAAATGCTGTATTGATGTTGTGAGCTGCTCATGAAGCAAGTGTCAAAGCATAAATTCATATAAGGAAATGCCATTAATTTGGCTCACATCCATGACCTCTCACTGCAACACAGTCACCTTGGAAATGATGCCACTGACAAAATGAGCAGTACTTTACAGGCAGCAGCCTTGCCACCTTAAATTTACATATCACAAGTGGCATCACATGATGAGTTAATTCCTAATTTACCTACCAACTACACAAGTCAACAAAACTTGACATTTCATCCACAACAACCTAACAGACAGGATGAGCCAAAGCAGATAGAATTTTCTGTTTGTGTACACACCGATGGAAAAGGTCATGGTTAAATGAGTGGTTCTACAACAGGTTTTTGTATGCATGTGTGTGTGTGTGTGTGTGTGTGTGTGTGTGTGTGTGTGTGTGTGTGTGTGTGTGACTATAACCTATGGAAGTCAGCATGTAAAACTACTTTTTTGAAGGTCATGTTGGCAATTCTGTTGCAGTAATGTTGGGTGCATTTACTTGATTCAGTTTCACATCACTTCAGTAACATTGATGCCACATATTATCACTACGAGAAATTACTTGCACCAAGTTCCAACATGTCTTTCTACGTGGAAATATTATCTTACAGGGTTATTAAATGCACATACGATGTGCCGTATGTACATTTAATAATCGTGAAACCCTGACTGTAGCATATGGAACAGATTCAACTAATCTGCCATGAACCGCAAAGTGATCTGACCTCACTCCAATATATTCTGCATAACTGGCTATGAAAAAACAGACATGACAACAGTTTTTCACCTATCAACAATACAGTGATGGGAAATTATCCTTATGAAAATTAAAACTATGAAATCCCTGCATTCTACCAGCAGACCTTATGAACTGTATTCATTTACTGACTTCATGCAACCTTTATGTATGACTGGGGCAAAGATGTCTGCTAGTCACTTTCACTCTTTTGCAAATATGAGTCTTTAAAAAAATATTTTCTATGTTTTTTTCAGCAGTCTTTCTGACTATGGATACCAGTCAGAAAGACAGCTAATCATTGAGGGGCTTTATGATCTTGTAGTGGTACCCATTAAATATATTTCCTGTCCAATGCTCATCTGCTTTTCCAGCAGTCTCTAGTTCACTACTACATGACAATACTGAATACTGATACTGGTTAGAAGATCTGTAATATTGTTCTACATTATGGTTATGGACTTCGCTATGTTTCTTTACATCATGAATATATGTATTTCTAAATACACCCCCCACACACACATTATCATCATCATCGTTAACCATTATCAATCCACTGCTGGATGAAGGGCTCCCCAAGTTACTTCCACAATGGTTTTCTTGAGCCAGTCTCCTCCATGTCACTTCCACTTGCTTTTGAATTTGATCCACCCATCTCCCACATGGTCTTCTTTTGGGTCCTTTCCTGTCCTCTGGAATTCAGTCTAAAATTTTGGTTCTCCATCAGTGGTCCGTTCTCCTGGCAATATGTCCAGCCCACTGTCATTTCAGGGATTTTACTCTGTTCATGATGCCTTCCACTCTTGTCATTTTCCTTATCCATGAGTTCCTCTTCTTATATTTCATGGTTACACCATGCATGCATCTCTCCATGCTTCTTTCAGTTGTCTGCAGCCTTTGCATGCCTTTTTTAGTTAAGGTAAATCTAGGAATCGGTTATCTTCAGATTTTCCACATCAACTGATAAATCTTCATTTCTTGAAAAAACAATGTACATCAGTTTTGTTTTCTGAAAGTTCATTTTTAATCCCACTTCTTTATGGAGAAAGAATATTGTTCCAAATTCGTGCCATAAAAGTATACATAAAAATGTAATCTGCAGGCTGTCTTAAGCATGATAAAATCACAATGAAGGTGAAGATGACAATTTAATACTAAAATCTACAAAAATTAAAATATGAGATCTTTCGTAAGGGCGGCCTTTACATCATCAGGTGTGAGACTGTGTGATCTTTGGTTACAGTGTATGCTTTATAGTCAGTGAGAAATGATGTCAAATGTTCCTGGATGTTCATTAGTCAAAGCTGATGGTGATCACAAATAGTAACAAATGTTATTACACTGCTGGACAATTGCTAAGGACGGATCATAAACGGCTATATAGCGCGTAAAAAGTAAGTGTGGTTGGTTGCCAAGTGAAATAAAATAATGTCAAAATGCCAGGACATTACAAAAAAGACAATTTATTGTGCTCTGAAATCCAGACGGCTTTGGAACGTGTAAACAGGCCATTTTGTGCAGAATACGTAAACGTGAAAGAAATGCAATTACCGTCCGCAGGCGTTCCGGCGTAAGATATCAATACGGGATATGGCCGCCATGGAGGGCGATGCAAGATTCCATACGTCGTGTCATGCTTTGCACAACATTATCAAGCAGCTGTTGGGGTAATTTATCCCATTCCTATGTCAGTGCAGGGATGAGGGCGTCCTTGTTTATTGGAGGGCATTGGCGACCAGCAAGATTCCTCCCCAAAGCATCCCACACATTTTCAATGGGATTCAGATCTGGAGAACGTGCTGGCCATACGAGGCGTTGAATATCCTCGCTCTCAAGACACTCCTGGACAGCGACTGTTCGATGACATGTTGCGTTGTCATCCATGAAAATGAATCTATCACCGACAGCACCACGGAACATGCGAACATGAGGTAGCAGAACATCATTAATGTATCGTTGGCCAGTCATAGTCCCAGTTGGAAGCACATAGAGGGACGTATGGCCATTGATCATGATGCCAGCTCATACCATGACACTACATGTCAGATATCGGTCCCTTTCCTGTATGTTTGCTGGACAATATGCAGTACCACTATCACACCAGATCAGTTGTCGTCGACAATCAGACGATAGACTGTATTTACTCTCATCTGAGAAGAGGACAGCAGACCAGTCGTTATCAGTCCAATTGCGATGTTGATGGCACCATTGCAAACGGGCGGTACGGTGACGTCTGGACAATGGGATGCACACAACAGGACGGCGGCGTATAGTCCTCCTTCATGCAAACGTCTGGCGACAGTTTTTAGGGAGATCCGCTTGCCAGTAGCAGCCATAAACTGATTTGCTACCTCACTAGCTGTGCTGCGCCGGTGTCTTTTTGTTGATAGCACTATGTACCGATCTTCTGCAGGTGTCGTACTGCGAACACGACCTCCCCGTGACGTTTGCTACACTCTCCATTTGTTTGAAATGATTTCCAAAGCCTTCAAACAACACTGTGGCTGACGTCGAACTCCCTGGCAACATCTGTTATTGTTCGCCCTTCTTCAATCTTGCCAATAATACGGCCATGCGTAAAATCATCTAGGTGATGTCGGGAAGACATACTGAAACTTGCAAGTTCGTCAATATATTCTTTCCCTTTCAACTTTGCGTTTGAACAACAACGGTCAATACGCGTCAAATCCTTTATATGTCTTATCAGCGCTATGACGTCACGAACAAGTTCGGCAATCCAAAATTTGCATACACACAACACGTCTTACTGTATCCCGCACTTATGCTAATTTCCACATTTTCCTGCCTTCCATTTTATGGTTGCTATCGTTGCTATTGTCATCCGTCCTTAGCAATTGTCCGGCAGTGTATTATCACCTATCATGCGCATCTTTCTTCCTGTCACTACACTAATGGTCAAGAAAAAAGATCCAGGAACTTGCTGATGAATTCCTGGATCATACTCTGCAGCTCTGAAGGAGTAGTTCCAAAGCCGATAATGCCATCAGAAAAATGAAGGTGAGTTAAATAATCTCCATTAATCTTTATCCCCTCATTTTCTCAGTTCAATTATTGAAAGACATTTTGCAATGTGGCACTAAAGATTTTAAGAGATATGGTTTCACCTTGTCTCACTCCCTTTACAATTTTTATTGGTGCTGTATCCTGAAATAGCCAAATCTTTGCACTCACATTTTCATAGATGTTATAGATAATGCTAATATATGCATATTCAATACCACAGGATTTCAAAGCCATTGTAACTGCTGATGGTTTCATGGTATCAAAGGCCTTTTCATAATCAATAAAAGCCATACATAATGGGAGTGTAATTCCCTCATTCTTACAATTAGTTCTCTCAGTACATGGGTATTATCTATAGTGCTGTAGCCACACCTGAATCTCGCTTGTTCTCTCTGTGGAGCCATGTCCAGTGTTACTTCAAGTGATGTGAAAATACCTTAGAGAAGATTTTATAAACCACTCATAGGAGGCTGATGGGCCAGTAGTTCATGAGATCCTTAATGTCACCTGTTTTATATATTAGAATCATTGTAGCATTATTCCAATCCTCAAGAATCTTCCCTTCATTCAGACATCTAGTAAAAACTTGGGCGAGTCTAGTTTCAATTTCTCCACTTGCTTCTTGCATGATGTCCATGGTAATTCCATTTTCTCCAGATCTTCCCTATTTCATGTTCTTAATTGCATGTGTAACTACTTCTGCCAGGAGGACTGGAAGGACTTTGGTACTGGTACCTTTTGTAATGTCAGGAATAGACGTATCATCCCTTTCATATAGATTTGAGTAGAAATCTTTCACTCTTGCAAAAATTTTGCCTCTATTTCTTGTTGCAGTTCCATCTTCTTTTCTCAGTGCCATATTGTTTTCTTCTCTTACTGAGATGCCCCTTTGCTCTCTTCAGGCTTCAGTTGTTTTCAATTAATTTTCTCACTAGTTCACAGTTGAATTTCCTTATGTCTTCAGTGATACTTTTTCATACTGTCTTACATAGCTCCACATATTCTTCCACTTTGGAAGTTACATCTTTATTTGTCTCTTGCTCTTAGTACCACCTATTTTTGTTGCAGTTTCCATAAGAGCCTTGGTTAGTTTTCTGTTAACTTCAGAGATGTCCACTTCTTCCATGTTATACCTTCTAGAGCAGAGAATCCTCAGTTCCAATTTGAAGGTATTATGATGCTTTTCAAGGTTGGTCAATACATTTTGTTTGTTTTACGAGTTTGCCACTTTCGAGTTCAGTGTCGAGGTACATTTTACATCTCACCTTTCTATGGTCACTACCTGTGTTGAACCTGTTCAGCACACTGCAGTCTTCGATGACAAATTTCTTGTTACACATAGTAAAATCAATTTAACGTGTCATCCCATTGGGATGCCTCCATGTCCATTTCCTTTGTGGATTTTTCTTGAAAAAGGAGTTCATGACGAAAAGCCTTTCTGCCTCTGCAAACTTTATGCAAGTATTTCCGCGCCAGTTTCTGTTGCTGTGACAAAATTTACCTACCAAAGTTTCATTCTGATGCTGTTGCCCTATTTTTGCATTCAAATCACTCATAATGATCTTCAAGTGCTGCTTGACTTTGTTATTTAAACGCCGAATTTCCTCTTAAAATCCCTCAATTTCTTCCTCAGGATGACTTGTGGATGGTGCGTAAGCTTGAATAATCTGAGGCTGGTGTTTTTGAGAATTGGATAACGAGTTGCGCATTGTCAGAGGAACTTTCAACTTCTAGAACATTTTGCTTCAGTTTCTTGTTTATTACAAATCCAACACCACTAGTTTTCTGCCAGTATCTGTCCCACAATAGTAGAAGAGATATCCACTTTTCAGTTCAATGAGATCTTTTTTCTTACCTCACTGAGCCTGACGATGTCTTACTTGATTTTTGGAGTTTCTTCTCCAACTCAAGGAGCCTTGAATCAGAAGATAGAGATTGTCCGTTAAACATAGCCAAGGCCAGCATCAGATGGCAGCCTAGTCCAGTCCTCCGATGATTCTTAGCACCCTCTGCCTTCATGTCATACTGGCTGCTTCCTGAGCCGGGTGCATTCCAGCTGCCAGACACTGAAGGCCAAGTTTTAAGTTGTGGAACCATTTGAAGGGGGCATAACTCACCATGCTGGCCAAGCGGGCTGATGAGTATGGATATCATTTCTTCTAATCCTGGTGGTACTATAGACTAATGTTATACCACTATTTGCAGTCACCAGAGCCCATTTAGTGGAAACAGGATGTACCGCAAGAAGGCGGGGTTAATATTTGTCAAATATATGTATACGTATAATCAATGATGATGGTGATATATGTACATATAATCATTATCAACCATAATCAATCCACTGCTGGAAGAAGTCCTCCCAAAAGTTTCTTCCACAACCTTCCGTCTTGAGCCAGTTTCCTCCATGTCACTATAACATGCTTATCAGATGTTTTATGTTTGGGGGAAGTTTGACCATAACTCACCATGCTGGTCAAGCGGATTGGTAAGTGTGGAATAGCATTTCATCTAATCCCAGTGGTATAGTTATAATGTTTTGTGACACTTGTCAAAGCCTCTTCAGTGCAAACAGGAGGCACTGTTAGAAGGTGGAGTTGACATTTACACATGCACACACACACACATGCACGCGCACACACACACACACCATATCCTCTAAAAAGTATCCAGACATATATATCATATTGATGTCAGTGCTACTTGCACTTCAGTACACTGCCCCCCTCGCCCCCAGCTGCAATGAAACACTCCGCTCACCAGAGAAAACTTTCCATCAATGAATAACAGACTGCAGCAGCTATAGTCTTTCATTCTTCCTATAGAATGGTGAACAACGCACCTCCTTATGTGAGATATACTGGGTGGCTCTCACTCGACATGTCAGTTAATATCATATATGTACTGACAGTAGGTTTCACTATTCATGGTCCTAGCCCAACCACCAAAGGTTTGTGGCCACATCGTGAGAAAAAGATGAAAAACGATAGAAGAATTTCTGCATACACAGCCTGCTTCACATTACTGCAGATGGGCTATAACAACAGATATCACCTTTTCATACCACTCACCTCTGTTAAAAATCAACTAAGTCATCTGCAGTGTGCACAGGTGCATCAACACATAACCCTCAAGAACTGGGAAAAGGCCACCTTGTCTGATGAATCACATTTCCAGTTAAAACACACTGATGGATGGGCTGGAATCTGGGGTCATCAGCACTAAGCATTAACTCTACAAGCTGGTGGAGGCATTATAATGGTCTGGGGTATACTTTCATGTCAGGCGTTGGGTTCCTTAATACCTCTGGAACAACATTTGGATGCCACGAGGTATTTTAACATGACCATGGACAGTGAACTGTAGTACAAGTGCATGGCATTTTCTGATGGAGAGGGCTACTTCCAGGATGATAATGTGTCAAGCCACAAGACTCGGATCATCACGCAGTGGTTCCAGGTACATGACAGTAACTTCAAAGTGCTAAAACAACCCACAAACTCCTCAGATCTTAAAACAATTGAACATCAGTGAGATGAGACAGAGAGCCATTTGCAACAGAGATCCTCATCCAGTGAACATTTAGCAATTGATGGACACTTTCACATCAGCTTTGCCGAACAAACCTGTAGAACGATATCAGCACCTGGCTGAATCCATGCTATACCAAATTGAGGTTGTTTTGAAGGGCAAGGTCAGCCTAACACATTACTAGGTAGGTGTTCCTAATAATTTGTTAATTAAGAGTATAAATACACACACACATTTATGATTTCAAGAGTTGCATAAGAACAATCATTCATTCATCACTTCAACTACGACAATTCCCTTTACAACTTAAAAAGTTTCCAGCATACTAGTAATACAATGCAGTAGATAATTTACAACTCCCTTGCAGCAGTCATCTTGCATGTCTTTTAGTTGTTCAATGCATGCCACACATTGCTTGCTGTGTGTGTGTGTGTGTGTGTGTGTGTGTGTGTGTGTGTGTGTGTGTGTGTGTGTATTGTCCACCAGCGTCTTTCACATAACTGGTGACAGCTCAATAACATGGAATATATTGCCTCAATCATTTTTGGCAATGGCTCAAGTACATGTACAGTATATTTACTTGTGATATCTTCCCTTTAGTTTTCTTCCATTCATAGATGTTCATAAGTGTAAGCAAAAAATGTGCATGTATATCATAGTAGCTCAAAACAGTGAAATAATAAGGTTTGGGAAACCTTCATGTAAGCAGGCACTAAAGGAGCCCCAAAAAGTGAAGAAAAAAATAGAGATAGCTGTAAGAGTAACAGAAGAGCCAAAAACAAACAAAAATAAATAAATAATAATAAATAAAAAATAGAATAAGTGTTGGGAAAATCTCACATAAAAATATTTTTATTTATACTTGATGTTCTTAACACAGCAGTGTAGTCTCATTCAAGTCCCATTAATGGGTGTTTTTAGGCTTAGGCACCTATTACATAATGGTAACAATGTAAAATTATGAAGAACATTGCAATCTTTCTTAGCAGTGATCATGGACCACATTTTTTTTTTTTACTTTCGGAACAGTATTTCATAAAATTGTTTCATAGGGCTTTAATTTGGAAACCTGGCCTGGAACCAGAATTTAGAGGGCCCCGCCCATGCCTTACCTATCTCAGACTTTCCAGTTTATGCCCCAGCCCATTTCAGTATTTCATTCCACATTCTTTGCTGCTTATTACAAATAGCACAAGGCTACCTCTGAAGAAACATAGCTGCTCTACTGAACTGAACTATCTAAGCAGTAAATGGAATGTAACACTGACAGACATGCCATTTCTCACAGGAATTCCTCTTATGGATATGGTTTAGACCTGACTGCTTACTTCTGTTGCAGAGGTATATGCATTTCCACACACACACACACACACACACACACACACACACACGCACACACACACACACACACACACACACACACAGACACACACACACACACACACACACACATATATAAGATAAATGCATTTCCACACATATATATATATATAAAAAAAGGTAGCCTTGATCCTCAAACATGTGAACGAATATTTTGAACTTTCTCATCTTTGTTGTAGCAATGAGGAGCTCTGTCATCTGCTTTCATGAAGCTGAAAAATTTGTTTATGGAAACATTCCTTGGAAAAAAAGAAAGCCATGTGCTTTAGTCGCCAACTCTGCATATATAAACAACACTCAGAAATGTCAGTCAGATGATGCATGAAAACCAAAGACCCAAAAAACGGTTAAATCCCTAGTATAAGTGTGTGTACATATATATATATATTCTCAATATTGTTACCCAAACTATACCCAGAACTGTTGCAGCTGACTGCAACTGAATGCTGCTGCAGTTCTAGGTATACATGGTCATAAATCGAGTTTCCTTTTCAAATATGAATTTCAGAGAAATCACACAAAGTAGTGAAGTAATTGCATATGTGTTAAAATTGTGCTTACGGTAGTTACTCAAATCCTGACCACTGGCATGGTCACAGTGTTAAAAGAAATTATAGTCAATGAAAAAAAAAAAAATTATTCCAAGCTTTAAGAAATAAACCAGCCCATTTCAGACTCCCACGTTACACCCAGGTATGCTAATTTCAGTTGTAACTAATTAATAATGCATCCGGTAGCAGGTATACTTCCATGTCTTTTGTTTAATTCAGTGATCTTCACCATTTGATTATTTACCAAGCTTGTCTTGGTTTTGTGAGTTGAAACAATTTTCTTTTATTAAGGAGCAAAATAATACAGGCCTGGTCCAAGCTCAGAATTTCTCCTTTAATTGATGAAAAAAAAAACAACAAAAAACCTGGGATAAACCAGGCCCATGCAGATCTCCACTGGACACTGCTCCTCTAGAACTCATGACACGAGTGAGAAAAATTGACCAAGCAGCTGGCGAGGCTTGAGGCTTTTATCACACAACAGTACGCAGAGCTTTGTTGAAGTACAGTGGAACCTCGGCTATACATTTCTCAGGTAAACAATTTACACTTTTACATGGAATTCTGTGTTAGTCCCGATATTTTACTGCAGTTTCTGTCGCTTTTTTCAATTGAATCGTAGTACGTAATTCATTTATATGCTTTTTGCAGTTATAAGTAAAATTTTGAATTTCAGATTATCAACAATAAACATTTCTTTTATACATATAACCTGGTGTATTACAAATTTGAGAATCGAGATATAGTTGCTCTATTCCTTTTTGGTGCAGCCAAAGTTCACCCATGATCCCATCAAAAAAGGTTATGTTGTTTACTTTCAGTTAAGCTGAAAAATTAGTTTCGCATTTCACGACTCATACACTATTTAAAAATTGATAAATAACTGGGATGCAACTTTGTGGCTCCACCATTTTGTACCGTAGTAGAATCGAATTCTAGATATATCATCAATATCCAACATTCCGGTTTCAAATGGATGTACCCAAGATCTGCACAAAAAATCTGTTGATTTATGTGCTGCATATTGGAGCACTGGTCTCTGATTCTTAGTCGTGAGGATTTCACTTAATCTAGAATCAGAATTTTTATACACTGATAAGCTGTTGAAAGAGAAGTTTAATTTTCATATGTTTTATAGTTTTTGCAATGTAATAAAATATATTATACTTTGTAACGTTTTTTTTTGTGTGCCACCAATTAGATTTTAAATAAATCATTATTCAGGAATATCTTCTTCAAAGCATAAATTTTATGATAGTATTTAACATTTTGAAATTTCTTTTTAAATGTTTTTCATATTTATATATTTTTAAGGTTATCCCTTAAAAAAATGTATAACTGAGGTTCACTATATTTATAATGAATGTCTGTGCAAAATGATACTCTTTTCAAATGGCTACAGAATTAATTTACTAGTCATCAATGCAGGAAATACCTAAAATCATCCAAATGAATAAAATTATTAGGTAAATTTCTTCAAAACTTGGTGCATCCAACTTTCAAAGATCACCCCTTTTCAATACTGTATTTTTTTTGTTATCAATCCTCCTCATGATTCTTTTAGTATGTATGCAATTATTACTTACTTTATGAACACTGTGATACATACTGGCCAATACTTATTATGCATTACTAGCCAGTCCACCAGTTTTTAAGCATTATACTCTGTTAAATTGCATTCAGTTAAGGTAGATTTCTGGATCACTCAGTGAATAGGTTGCTAATGAATAAAAATGGTCAGTTAGTGATTCACTAAGAGAATGACAGCAACTACAAAAGAACATTGGTGTTTAAATCACACACACACACACTATAAAAGAACACAGGGAAAACAAACCTTACTCATGTAAAAAACAAAAAAAAAAACAAAAACAATGATGGAAAGGCAAAGAACTGCAGCTAACTTTACTCAAACATGCCATTTAAACTTACAAAGATATGCTGTAATCTATATAAGATGTTGTACCTCTTACCTCACCATACATGAATTGTAATGTCAAAGCTGATTTCCCTACACCACCAGTTCCAAGCATTATAACTTTGTGGAGATTTGCTGCTGGAATCTTTGGTTTGGACATTTTCTTTTAGCTCTGTAAGAGTTTAATACCATACTGAAGAACAACTTCATAATTTAATTTATAAAACTCTCATCACAGTTGCACCAAATCAGACAACAATGACAACAACTGAAATAAAATACAAATAAACATTGCAGTATTCAGCAAAAAAATAAAAATATTTATTGCAAAAACATGCTTCTACATGAACCACAGTAATTCTCCCTATTTTAAAGATAGAAACAACTGTAGAATGAGAAACTTACATAGCTAAGTAACGGTAGTTTCAGAATGGTGGATAATAAATACAAAAATATAGTGCTATGTAGTGACTGGAAAGCTGCATTTTAAAAGTAGCTACTTTTGCAACTCTTTAGCTAATTTTTCTTCATTTATTAAGTTAAAAATGCAAATTCTATAGATGATATTTGTACATATCTCCTTACATTCAGAGCTAAATACCAAGGCAAATTACATAAGTTAATATATCTTTGTATTTACCTCAGCTTCGACAGTCATATGTAACACATTTTATCACATTCAGTGGCTTACATTCCAGTCTAGCTGATATGCCCAAGAAATCCAAGTAAAAACACTATCAAAATACCAGCAAATTCATTTTCTTTACTAACAGAATTATATCTTGTTATCAAATGTCATTGACAAAATCCCTAGCTTGATTATCTCATAAGCGCTGTCTTCTCAGGCTAACTGAGAAGACTATCCTGTAAATTACATAAAGATAATACATTATGGTAAACAATTTGGCCAACTTTTACAAGTCAAGTCAAGTCAGGTACATGACTGTAGGCAGGGCACACTTAAGCCTGCCTGTTCCAGCCAATAACGTTTCAGGAAATCGGGAAATGTCGTGTTTTGGAGGATTTTTTTCTACTTTTTCTAAAGCAGCATAATTTGTAGCACAATTTCCCACTACAAGCTACTTTGTTTTGCAGTGTGCTACTGCTACAACTAAATTTTTCTACTTGCAGCGATGCTACACGCCATACTACTGTAAATGTAGTGCACTATTTCCGATCACTGGTGCTATGGATCTGATACTTTGAAGCTAGCTAACTAAAACCACTTAGCTCTGTTGATGTCACATCTCTCTCAGAACCATCCACGTGTCTACATCCATTTTCATAGAAAGCACAAATAAAATGATTTATATATGAGACCTTTGGTTCATGGTTAGTTGGAGGAGTGGTGTCAGATGTGCAAAAAATTACTCTGAATTTTTATGAAGAGCAAAAAATTCATAAAAAAGGAGAATTTTTAGTGTTCACACTGCCATTTTGTAAAAAGGATTACAAGAACTTTGTTTTTTTCTTAGAATTTTTTTTGGGGATCGTTCAAATATTTTTGGGGGGCCACTGCAGGGTTTGTACTCATTTTCAGAAATTGAAAATAAGGAGTTTCTAAGGACTTTTTAAGGACCTTAAATGCAATTTTTAAGGACCTTAATTAATTTTATAAGGAGTTATAAGTCAATTTTTACCACTTTTAAAAGGGCATTCATATTAAAAAACATCCTTAAAACATACTTTTAAAAACAGCAAAGATCACTTAAGTAACACGATTCTTAATCATTTATAATAATAAATTATCACACATTCATAAACAAAGACAATTTTTGCATGTGATTACTGTACTTAATAAAATAAAAAAATTACAAGGTACAATTATTTGTTAACAAGCCTTTAATAAAAAAAGAAATTAATTTTTAAGTTCTTTTTTGAGTTCAGTGTCCTCAAGTTCTAATTTTTTCTCTTTCAGTAATTTTCAAAAATTGTTGCATTTTACAAAAAGATTGACATCTCTTAAAGCTTCTGCTTGTTCAGCCATGTTATCAGCAGACTTTTTCAATTGGATTAAATTCTTTTCTACCTTAATCCTTTTAGTTTTTAACATATTTAGGTCATCACTTTGTTTTTTTCCCTTTTCTGAGGTTACAGGCTCTTTCTTTTCATTCTTTTGCTCTTCCAAATGCTGTATTTATCTAACGCGAGCAGAAGATACTGAAGTTTGCAACTCCTTTGTAAGCTCTACATTGTGAATTCCCCAACAAAAATTAATATGATCATAAACAATTCTTTGGCTTATGTAAGAATTTTCTTTTAAGTTTTCTACTTGTATCTGCCTATTAACAGAAAACCCCCTTTTGACTGTTGCTTGGCCATGTGCCAATACTAACACTATTTCTATCACATTCCAAAGATCATCAAAAACTTTTGATAAGTGTTTAGCTAAGAAAGCATCTAATTTGGTTTTAGAGGCAATAAAATCAGAAAAATTAGTAGTCTCTTTTTACTTCATTCATTAAGAAGCCTCTAAATTGCAATAACATATTTTCACATTGTAGCTCTTCTAATTTTTTTCAATTTCACTCAGATGGAAAACGATTTCTTTCATCTTGGCTAAACAATCACTATCATTGTTTGCTATTCTTTTGGGGTCTAAGCAAACTATATTGTGTAGAATTGAATAATTGACTGGGCATTTTTCAATAAGATGTGATAACATAGTTATAATAAATTTTTGGCAATCATGTTTAAGTGAAAGAACTTCATTTTCAGTAACCTTTTTCATTTTCTTTAGATGATTTACAATTTTGTCAGCTGCAAATCCACAACTGATATCACTAATTTTAGAAAAGTCCGATTTGTTATCGAAATTTGAAGAGGATCTTCTTATTCTAGCAAAAATCTTATTCACTCTCCATCTTCATCATAGCAAATGGCATACAGTAAAAAAATAAATTTCTCAATAGAGTTTTTAGAGGCAGAGATAGGCTGCAAACAGAAGTACATAAACATCACCTGGAGGCAGAATTGTGAACCACAAACCTCCTCAAATACAAACCTAAAGTGTTCCATAACATAAATTGTATCTGTCCGTTGTTAAAATAATTTTTCAAATCGGACATTTAGAAGTACAGATATTGAGAAAAATAGATTAAATATTTGCACCCCCTAGCGCCAAAATTGTGCATTATTTTGAGAAGAAAATAAACACAAGGAGTTTTCACAGTTGGTAGTATCTGGTCGAAAGAGAATATTTGTCAATCGGGTTATTAGTCCCATAGATATTGCTGTAAACAGAAACGTGAACTTAAGCCTTCTAGTGGCACACTTGTGCATTAAGAAATATTTAAAATTTTATGAGAAACATTTTGCACCAAAAATGTTCTCAAACAAAGGAATAATTTTTTCAAACCGTACTCCTAGAAACAGAGATATGGACAAAAATAAGATACACGTATACGCTCCTGTTGGGAAAATTATGCACTATTTAAGCAGGAGGTATCCTAAAAAAGTTCTTGGAGGTGAGCGGAACGGTCCACGGAGGAAATTTTTCAATTGAGTTTCGAGCTCAAATTTTATTGCAAATGCATCAGAAGCAAAAATAAACACTTACGCCTCCTGGCGACCAAAACATTCTTTACCAAAAAATGAGGAATTATATGCAAAACATTTTCCCTGAAGAGCTGTATCCAATGCAGGAAGAATTTTTCAAATCGGACTTTTAGAAGCGGATATCTTGGTGAAAATGCGATTTACCGTAACGCCCCTAGCGGAAAATTATTTGTCCCGCAGATATTGCTGTAAATGGAAACGTGAACTTACGCCCTCTAGTGGCTCACTCGTGTGTTAAGAAATATTTGAAATTATATGAGAAACATTTCGCACCGAAAATGTTCTCCAACAAAGAAATAATTTTTCAAATTGTAATCCTACAAACAGAGCTATGGACAAAAATAAGATATACGTGTATGCCCCTGGTGGAAAAAATATGCACTATTTAAGCAGGAGGTATTCCCAAAAAGGTTTTGGAGGTGAGAGGTATCGGTCCATGGAGGAAATTTTTTCAATCAAGTTTCCAGCTCAGATTTTATTGCAAATACATCAGAAGCAAAAATAAACACTTACAGGGCCAAACCATTTTTTACCAAAAATTAGAAATTTCATGCAAAACATTTCCCCTCAAGAGCTGTATTCAACGCAGGAAGGAGTGGAGATATTGGGAAAATCACGATTTACCGTTACGCCCCCCTACCGGAAAATTTATGCATTATTTGAAAATGGGACTGTAACTAAAATAGTCTTCGATATAAAGGACATCAAAAGGAAAAATAACTTTTTCAATTGGATATTTAGAAGCAAATGCATGAAATAAAATGCATTGTAAATTCGTTACAATCTTCATTTGCGCCTCTCTAGCGGCGAAGTTGTGCATCGGAATAAACCTGGAACAAATGGATCATCATTCTCACATTTTAAGCTTCCCAATACAAAAAGAATTTTAGAAATCGAACTAATAATTGCAGAAATATGGTCTTTCCAGTCAGATGGACAAAGTGATAACATAAGCATGACACCAAAAGATGCTAATAATGCAGCTTCAGTCCTCCTAACAGACAAGAAAACCAACAGCACCCCCCCCCCCCGCATTTTGCAGGAGGGGGAGGAAAATTTGTTAGAAATAAGTTACGTCAGTAGAAAAATCTTCAACTACAAAACATCACGCAGGGACAAAAAGGCCGGAATGGATAAAATTACAGGACATGTAACAGAATTTTAGGACATTTCCAGGACAAAATGGAATTCCAGGACGCGTACGAACCATGAAGATAAAAAGCATTTGTTCCTGCTAGAAAATGAAAAAACAACAACAACAAAAAAACCCCCGCAGAAAACTGCGGATTTCAGAAAAGATTTTCACGCCTGTTTTAAGGACTTTTTGTTTTAAGGAGATGTGATTTAACAAAAATAAGGGGTTTTTAAGTACTTTATAAGAGCCCTTAGGAGCATCGAACGAAAATAAGGAGTTCCTAAGGACTTTTCAGGACTGTACGCACCTTGTCACAAAGTTTTAAGCTATCCCCCAGTTATGGCTCCTCTGAGTGGTGCACCATGAAAACATCAAATACAACACAAATGGTGAGGGTAATATAAGGGTTATATCTCAAATTACTAGCAACTGAATTGTAGTCAGTGTGATATTAAATCAATGGTTAACATCTAGTTTACCAGTATATACTGTATGTACAAGAAATATGGTTACTCATTTGTCTGTTAATTTGGAAATTAATGGTACAAGAACTATAACTGGTTAAAGAGTGCCATGCACAAGTTTGGCTTGGGTGGTGGGGACCCAAACCCCCAGTCAACTGGAGTGCCAGCTGACCCAGTGCAGTTACAACACTAAGTCTGCTTTAACTTTTATTGCATTCCATATCAGCTATTAGTTAAGACTAAAAAATCATGCTGGTGTGCCAAGTGTCTCTAAAAACTGGAATGGCCTGCTCATTTAACAAAATGATGAACAATACTTCTTTGCCTTAGTACTCTTGAGATTTAATTCTCTTATGCTTCATAGAGTATGAATTCCACCACCTTTCTTCAGAACTAAATTAAACATGAAATATACCTTAATTCAGTGGCGCACAGTCAGTCCGAAATGGGTCTTGCGGAGGCTAACGGATAGTACACCCACCCACCTACAGTTAAAAAATATTAAATAAATTATATATATATATATATATGTGTGTGTGTGTGTGTGTGTGTGTGTGTGTGTGTGTGTCAGAGAGATATTACTTTAAGAATTATTTGTTATGAAAGAAGGGTACTTAATGAATGCATCATATTTGCGAAGCTTTTGCATGTTACACGACATACAACTCTCCGCTAACAAATTGAGTGTATTTATTAACTACGAAAATGTTTCACACAAACCAAAAAAATGTTTGCAATTTTTTTTTTCTTGTATATGCTATCTCCTGTAACTTACTTACCCCTCTCCAAAAGTTAGGTACGCATCCCACGTTAAGTGCATGGGAAATAATAATACAAGGCCTATAGTTGAAGAAATAGTAGTTTTGTGAACAGCAGAGACAAAGAAGACGGAATCCATACAAACAGCACACCTTTGTAATAATTATTTTATTGTATTACGGGAATGTGGGAGTTTAAAGAAGCGAGTGCTCCTGAACTGAAAATTAGTCATCCTGTAAAAAGTTTTCACTGCAAAGTGTTTCATGCTATACAACTGGCTCTGATTTCCAAACACCGAACCAGTGCAGGAATACAGCATAGCATATACAGGACAGGAGAATATACGAGGTACGTAAATCACCTTGTAGTCCGTGCGTATCTTTCGCTTTCCCATTCATGAAATTCAGCACAGAAGTTACAATAAATTGCGTCAAGTTCTAAAATGTTTTTCCACTGCTATAGACTATCATGAAAGCCCGATTTCTCTAGCTTCAGCGTTTATAGTATCGTTTCCCGTAAATTTAACATGGGAGGGAATGCTTAACTTTAGTACAGGAGTGTAGTATGTCGTTACTCGTTACCGCTTCCCATGGTTGCTAATTGTGGATTCTATTCTATGGATGAATCAACGAATGAAACAATTATTCATGTGAAACAGACATTATTTAAAACCAAATAAATGAAATCCTGGTATGATAAAAATTTCGAAGCCATGCTTCAGACCAGTTTCAGCTATTCAAGCCTCGCCAGTGCAGTTCAAGTCATGACGCAATATATACGCCAAATGTTTTATTTTATATATGGCCCCTCAAACACATTTTAAAATCGTATCAGTGGTAAATGGTAATAACGAATTTTAGGTGAAAGGGTTTCCATATAAAGAACGGTTTTCCACTTCGGTAGAACGAAAAATTGCCTTATAAAAATGTGGCTGGAAATTATTCTGAAATTCAAGGTGATATTTTCAGAATACTAACTGAATTTCTATAAATTTCAAATCAATATGCATAGTTTTCCAAAATACGAAGTTTAACTGTACAGAAACATTTACTTAGAACACAAGATTCCCACAGCACTATATAAAACATAGGAAATTGAAAATAGGTAAATAAATACATTTGCTTTTGAACATTCCATGAAAAAAACATAAGTAAATTACCAATAAATAAGACTATGAAAAGGCCGTTAGGCATGAAATAATTGTTACGCATCTATTGTTCTATTGGGACTTGAATTTTATGAGTTTACAAAATTTTATGTGTATCATAAAACTTTGGAAAAGAGTGGGCTGTAATCAGCAAATCTGAATATGACTTGATCACTGTATACGTCAATATCTGGCTCACACGTTATTAATGCAAGAGATTCCAAGCGGTGTTGTGACATTGTAGTATGTAGTCTAGTCTTAATGAGCTTAAGTTTTGAGAATGTTCTTTCGGCAGTCGCACTAGAAACTGGAAGGGTCACAGCAATTTTAAGAGCAGTGTGCAAAGTAGGGAAAATAGTTTTTAGTCCACTTTGGCAAAATACACTGAAGACTGATTTTAAACTTCCAGCATTCATTTCCACTTGATGTCCATCAATATCACCCAGGTCATTTCACTGCCTGATGATGTGTTGGAATAATCGCTTGCTGACGGACGTGTAGACTCATGTAAGTGATGTGGAAGCGTTTTTACTGCTTCAAATTTAAAGTAGTGTTTCGCAAAATTGATGTACTCCTCAGTGAGGGAATCTTTTGCGACAAACTGTGCGTACGTAGCCGCAAATGTCGAAAACGCGTCTTTTGGCAGAGAAGAGGAATTTTCTGATACTTCCCTGATTTGTTTCCGTGACAGGAGAGACAGATCGCTGAACATTTCTTGGAATTCATTGAATCTTTCAGACAGCTGAGGTACAATGATGTCCAAGCAGATGAAGTAAGTAAAGATTTTAAACCTATGTAGCGGATCATCAATAACCTCATCAGCTGCATTTTCACCCGGCAAAACTTTTCTCCGCCTGTATCGCGTCTCTCGCAATGGAGTGATTTCTTCAACAGAAATATCGTTGACAAAAATTTCACTATTTTTTAATATCATGTCAAATTTGCTGTTGGAAGGCAACGCTTGCAACTCCTTCTTCTTTTCACTCAAAACATGTGTTGCCGCCAACATATCAATGTCTACTTTGTAGAATGCAGCTGAGGGGTTCAAGCACATCAAAAATTGAAGAAAAACAAAAGGCTGTTAAAATAAATCTTTGTGACATGTAATAGGACAAAAGGTTGTCCGCCTGAAGACTGGCTTGTTGATCAGCAGGCCCCTCTTCTTTTCGAATGTCTTCTAACGTGTCTAGAAGGGCATTGTATCTTTTCAAAATCATTTCTAGTGCACGAGAATGAGACACCCACCTCGTACTGGAGAAATGCTTTAGTTGACGAATCTGCTTGTTGGGATGTATCTTTTTTTGATTCATTTCAAAACATGAGATGCGTTTTTCGCTAGACGATAAAAAATCGAACGTCATCTCTAGAATACCAAGAAGATCAGATGCATTTGAACAACATCAGTGACAACTAAATTGAGCCAATGGGCGTAACACCAAATGTAGACAGCCGCGGAGTTTTGCACTTTGATCAGAGCCTGAATGCCTCTGTATGGCCCTCTCATGTTGGCAGCTCTGTCATAGGATTGTCCAACTAAGAATTTCCTCCAGTCGAGCCCATTCTCATTGCAGATAATATCAAACGTCTCAAACAGTTGTTGGCCTGTAGCGATAGGACTGTCCTTCAATGCCATAAGCCTTTCACTTATTTTACCGCTGTTGTCATCGACGTAGCGTACCACTAACTAATGATAACTGCTCTTTCCTGGAGGCATCAAATGTTGTGTCCATTGACACACTGAAAAATGGAGCATTTTTTACCTGCAATAGGATTGCTGTCTTGATCTGTAGAGCTATCACATATAGAAGCTGATTTTGGCTGTGCCAGTACAAAAACATATTTTTTACCTCTTTCCTTTGCACTGAGGACATATATGAAGCCATTGCTGGTAAATATTTAGATAATAAATTCATAAGATCTATAAAATTTCCATTTAAATAATTTAACAGACATTTTCTGTGCTCCCGAAAAGCTAAAGAATGCTTCGCAAGAAATAAAATGGCATCAATCACATGCTTTACGGCCACATTTTTTCTCTGTTCACGGCCACATTTTTTCTTTTGCATTCTTGCAGACTTGGGAAAAGTGGTAAAGATGCTTCTTTGTACCGAAGCTTAATCGAAGCTTCAATGTCAGAGGCCGAAGTTTCATGATCTAATATGCTTGCAGATCCTGTAGACCAAGTAGAAAAGCCTTCACGTGTAAACCACTTTGGACAGTTATGTCCAAAGTGGTATGTAAATTTGACTTTTGTAAGACTGAGTGAAAGCATACAATACAACCGTGGAATGCTTTACAAATCCGGGCAACAATTCCGGCATCTACGGATTTCAGAGAATGAAACACTCTTACCTAGAATATTCGTAAACGGAAGACCACATAGACGTGGTAATCGGAAAAGTCCCCCACCAGAAAATTCCCCTACATTTGGAAAAGTCTCCCATAGAAAAAGTCCCATACAGGAAAAGTCCCCCACCTTTTTTAGTCAGGGACCGTGCACGAATTGCATTTTACACCAAGTATCGAATGTGGGGGAGATTTCCAGGGTCACCATTTCCATTTTCACGCTGTTTAAAACAAGATGCAGCTGTACATGTAGCACAAACATGTGGGGAAAATTTCCGGGGTCGGCATTTCTTTCTTTTAACCGAAACCTACAGATGTTTTTGACTTTTACCGCAGTTTACAGAAACAGACTGTCTCACGAGTAACAGGCTGACAGGGTGGGGGAGATTTCCGGGGTCGATATTTCGATTTTTACCGCAGTGTACAGTAAAAATCGGTCTTACAATTAGCAGGATGGGGTGGTGGATATTTCCGTGGTTTGCATTTCCATATTCAAAGCAATTTGCAGATGTTTTACAAGCAGCCGTAAAATGTGGTGGTGGTGGTGTGTGTGTGTGAGGGGGGGGGGGATTCCTGGTGTCCTCATTTCAACTTTTATTACAGTTTATAATAAAAAACGGTCTTACAAATAGCAGGATGTGGTGGGGAAATTTTTGGGGTTTGCATTTCGACTGTCACTTTATTCTTTTGTTGAGTTGTAGATTATTAAATTTTTTTATAAAGAATTACATTAAATATCGCAATTAAAAATACGAAATTACAGGAAACTTTATATGTGACCCTATGGGGACGTGGCCACGAAGCAGTCAGGAACGCAATTTTTATAGGGGCCCTTAAAAAATTTGTCACCTTTTCTCCGCTTTGTGTTTGGCCCGAAAATCATGGAAATTTCTTATTAAAAATGAAATATTAAAAAATATATTTTGTGAACAATAGTTGCTCAAGTAGTGGGAAATATAGCCACACGATATTTGTTTATGCAGAAAAATTTTATGGCTTCTCCGTACCCGGGGAGATGGGTGGATGAAATCTGAAAGCATGCCGGAATGACATGGAGAAGGCTGGCCCAAGATGGTTTTCGAAGAACTTGGGGCTGTCCAGGTGGTGCAGATGGCTTATGATCATTCGTCCGAGAAAGGGTCAGGGTTCGAACCCGGTGAGGCATCGATGTTGTTGTAGTTGTCGTTGGGAGAAAAAGACTAATATTGAAATTCAAATTTCACTAATGAAAATTAGCTTATTTAAACAACTTCTCCCAGAAAGTGCAACAAAAAAAAAAAAAAAAAAAACTGACAGAAAACAATGTTTAATCACACAACTGATTAAATAAAAAGGATTTAATATGATAAAAATAAGATGTTTTAGTACACAAGAATTAATTAAATTTCATGCTCGAAAAACAAGGGAATCAAATTTCCCCCACCCAATCCAGCTATTTGTAAGACGGTTTTTTACTATAAACTGTGGTAAAAGTCGAAATGACGACCTGGATATTTTCCCACATTTTACGGCAACTTATATATATCTGCAAATTGTGGTAAAAGTCAAAATGCCGACCCCGGAAATTTCCCACACCCCATCCAGCTAATTGTAAGACTGATTTTTACTATAAACCGCAGTAAACGTTGAAATGCCGACCCCGAAAATTTCCCCTACCCTGTCAGCCTGCTTTTTCACTAAAACCACGAAAACAGTCGAAATGCCAACCCCGGAAATTTTCCCTACCCCATCCTGCTAATTGTAGGACTGGTTTCACTAAAAACCTCGGTCACAATCAAAATCCTAACCTGGAAATTTTCTCCACCCCATCCAGCTTTCTATAAGACCGTTTTTTAAAATAAACTGCGGTAAAAGTCAAAATACTAACCCGGAAATTTTCCCCACCCCATCCGGCTAATTGTAAGATTGATTTTTACTATAAACCGCGATAAAAGTTAAAATGCCGACCTCGGAAATTTCTCCCACATATTTGTGCTCGTTGTACAGCTGCATCTTGTTTTAAACAGCATGAAAATGGAAATGGTGACCCTAGAAATTTTCTCTACATTCAATACTTTGTGTAAATTGCAATTTGTGCACGGTCCCTGACTGAAAAAGGTGGGGAATTTTCCTGTATGGGACTTTTCCTATGGGGGACTTTTCCGTCCATCCATAGACGTACCACTGAAATTGACGAGCCTTCTGCGATGCTGAGGGAGCGTATACGAACACACAATAAAAAAATTAAGAGCCGAAGACTGTGTAATTGTTTACATAGCTTGGCTTCAATTTAACTTTCAAGCTGATGTGCAGCAGCTTAATTCAGGGTGTTAAAATCTGATATTAGAAATGAATATTATAGGAAGCCCTTGGGGGCAGCTCTACAGAAAAATTTAAATTTCGACAAAATTAGTCAGATTTCTCTTAGGAGTAAAGCGTTTAACATTTATTGTTAATTATCCTTCACATTTCTTTTTCATATTTTAGAATCCTACAGTTACGACCAAAGAAATAAGTGCATATATATTGCTGGTCGGTTGGTTATAATCCCCCTCCCCTCGGGCACTACTTATGCTGCACTAAGTGTTAAATGGCCCGGGCCCAGGCTCCAAGGAATGGGGGGTTAGACTTGTTGGTGAGGAAGAGTCTCTACCCCGGGTGTATCTGCTTAATGTGACTTCGGAGCCACGGCGGATCTTTAGTGGTTCGCGGGACCCGAATCCAGAACTACAAATCCCAAGCCGAGAACTCATGCTACCACTGGGCCACTACATCTATATTGTTTTAGGTCCATTAATCTTGTTTGTCTGCGATTTGGTCCATCACAATAAAAAATTTGGTTCCTCAGGTGTTTATTGTTTATTTTTCATTACCCTATATATTTATTTTTATTAGACCATACCCTCATTGTCAATTTAAAATTTTGCATTTTCAAAACTTGGCAATATTAAAAAAAACTGTAGTGATCTATAAATTCACCAAAATCAGCAATTTCTAAAAAAGTTAATCAAGCAAACTTAGTTTTTTGTGGACCATAATATAACATAGGTGACATTTAATACCTGATTTTTATTCCCATTGAAAATTCAATTTGTATTTCTGCACTTATTAAATTAAATGTCTTTGTTCTTGGTAAATGACACTCCAAGAACATCAGCTATTTACAGTCGCATAAATTTGCATAAAAATACATTCCTCGAAGACAACACATCCCGCTTATACTGAAGGATGAATACTCTTTCCTCGAACTTTTTTTTCATTGGACTTTCTATCTGGGACTTATTCTCTGTTGGACTTCATATCCTGGACTTTTTTTACAGATTGCCATTTTCACTACAGCCATCTACAAATGCACGCAAATAACTGGCGAATTATCTTGATCAGCTAGAAGAATGACGATATACTTGTCGGAATTCAGTTCACTGGCTTCTTTCCCAGATAGTTCTGAACTCTTAGCCTTTGAACCGAGAAGGTAAACAATTATGTCATGGTCTGTTTTGCTTTTTACTTTTTACGATAAAAAAATTCGTGGGAGGTAAAGATGTATCTTTTTTAAAATCACTCCGTCAAAGCTTATGCGAAATAATGTAATAGCGTCCCCCCACCCATTTTAAATTAAAAATGTTTTGAACAACTTTGTTTTCTACTTGGCTTTTTTTTTTTTTGATTGAAGAAGTAAAACTAGCTTTGTACCCTAGGGATAAAAACTAGCTTTTTTGCTTTTTTCCACGGAAAAAATTGTCCTTTTTTCTTTTTTTTTTTTTTTAACACACGAAAGATTTAGTGTTTTGATAAATAAAAAAATCACGGGATGCAAAGATGTATCTTTTTTTAAAATCACTCTATCAAAGCTTAAGCGAAATAATGTAATAGCATCTTATCGCCCTATTAACTTTCGACGTAGCAGGAATAGGTGAAAAAGGAAGTTTGCGCCAGGTGAATCCCTCCCCTCTAGCAGGTGAAAGTTTTAGGCGAGACAGGAATAGGCGAAACCAGAATTCTTTCCTCGCCTGAAATGGCGGAACCAATTAACTTTCGACGTAGCGGGGATACGCAAAACAAGAATAGGCGAATGTGGATGTAACCTTGTATGCTCATTCTGTTTGCCGAAAGAGAAAAGGAAGCGTACATAGAAATCCGTAATAAAAATTTTCAATGCTAATTTAAAAAGTTTTTAACCGATTCACTTGGAATTTTGGGAGTCAGCTTCTGTAATCCAATTATAGATTTCAACCAGTTTCGTGAAGAATTCGCGAAGATAGTTTTCTTATTTTTTTTTTCATAAGTAGCCAAAGTCTCTTGATACAATACAAAGCCTGCGAGGGGAGGGGGAGAAGCAAGTGTACCGCATACACATGAGAAAAAAGTATTGTGTTCCATAATTTAATAGAATTTCGTTTAGAAAAAGAATAGAAATTGTACCCCCAGCAATAGCGTTTGAGCTTCACATCACAGACATCTTTCAGACTTTCACAAATTAGAATTAGAGAGGTATACAGTTCAAATTACTCACTGTGATTAAATTCCAAATTTTAGTAAAATGAAACCATAGTAAAAAAGAAAATGTTTAAACATTATCATCCGGACAGGTGTGTGGATTCAGATAATAATCAATAAGAATGTGTACATTTCCAATTGCTCCCCATAAAAAACAATGATTTTATTAAAATAGGAAATGAATCTTGCACCTGAAAGGACTGCAATTAAAAGTGGTATGCCAGCGGCTCTGGCACTTTTTCTTCTTTTTTGAGAAATATAAGAAAAGTGGGGGAGGACTCCTTTAAAATAAAAAAATAAAAATGATTAAAAACATTATATGAATTAATAAAAAAAAGAAAAACGAAGATTTAAAACTAATGATGGGGCTTCAGGCTTGTAGCGGCGAATTGTTTTTTGTTTTGGTTTTTACTTATACGGAAACAGTTAGCGGAAGATTGTCACACAAGAAAACTGCCACACGCTTTTCATTAAAGGGCCGGGCACAAATTGCTATTCCTACGAGGAACACTTTGAATGTGTGGCAGTTTTCCAAGTTTCCGAATTATGTGTGGCAGTTTCCCAAGGTGCCTAACGATGGGAAAGAGCTCTTTTGTTTGTCTGAATTTTCATGTCGGTGCATACTTACGGCAACTGGCCACAGAAGTTCGAGGGGGGGGGTATAAGAATGCCGTTTCTTGGCCTATATTGAGAATTGAATTGGGAACTCCAAACAAATTTCGAGAAAACGTTCTGTTTAAGAGCCAAGCGTTCAGGAAAAAACAATAGGGAGGGATTTTTTTAATAATGCTGCACTTTTACTTAGGCACTAAATATTTACATAACATGTCAAATTTCTAATATTTTTCTTTTACTTAATTAATTCATAGGCCCTACACCTCGGCCTTTTTAACAGCTTTTAATTCGCCGACTTTATATTCATAATGCTTACGTATCAAATCAAGTCAATAGCATTGCTCTTTTACTTAGGCACTAAATAGTCATAGGCCACAGGCATAGGCCTTTTTAACAGGTTTTAT
Source organism: Macrothele yani (assembly GCA_039090855.1). Lineage (NCBI taxonomy): Eukaryota > Metazoa > Arthropoda > Arachnida > Araneae > Macrothelidae > Macrothele > Macrothele yani. The sequence goes on along the minus strand of CM077025.1, from coordinate 75,886,510 downwards.
TCTACCAGTGTCATATTCACAACGTTTACACATCAAATCAAGTTAATAATATTGCGCTTTTATTTAGGCACAAAATATTTATTCACAGGCCCTAGGCCTAGTCTTAGGCTCTTTTACCAGTTTCTATTCTACCAATGCCATCTCCACAAAGTTTACACAGAAAATCATGTTAATAATATTGGGCATTTTCTTAGGCATGAAATATTAATTCATATGCCCTAGGCCTAGGCCTTTTTAATAGTTTTTACTTTATCAATGCCATATTCACAACGTTTACACAACAAATAAATGTAATAATATTGCGCTTTTACTTAGGCACAAAATATTAATTCACTGGCCCTCAGCCTAGGCCTTGTTAATAGTTTTTCTCTATCAATGACATATTCACACCGTTTACACACAAAAATAAATGTAATAATATTGCTTATTTACTTAGGCACGAAATATTCGTTCATAGGCCCTAGGTCTGGGCCTATGAATTAATATTTCGTACCCAAGTAAAAGCATAATATTATTAAATTGATTTGCTGTGTAAACATAGTGAATATGGTATTGATAGAGTCAAAACTATTAAAAAGGCCTACAGCCTATGAATTTATATTTCGTACCTCAGTAAACGCCCAATATTATTAACATGATTCGCTGTGTAAACGCTGTGAATATGACATTGATAAAATAAAAACTGGTAAAAGGGCCTAGGCCTAGGGCCTGTGAATAAATATTTTGTGCCTAAATAAAAGCGTAACATTATTAACTTAATTTGATGTGTAAACGTTGTGAATATGGCATTGGTAGAATAAAAACTGTCAAAAAGGCCTAGGCCCTATGAATTAATATTTCCTGTCTAAGTAAAAGCGCAATATTATTACATTTATTTGTTGTGTAAATGTTCTGAATATGGCAGTGATAGAGTAAAAACTATTAAAAAGGCCTAGGCCCTATGAATTAATATTTCGTGCCTAAGTAAATGCCCAATATTATAAACTTGATTTTCTGTTAAACGGTGTGAATATGACATTGGTAGAATAAAAACTGGTAAAAGGGCCTAAACGTAGGCCTGGAGCCTGTGAATAAATATTTGGTGCCTAAATAAAAGCGCAATATTATTAACTTGATTTGATGTGTAAACGTGAATATGACACTGGTAGAATAAAACCTGTTTAAAAGGCCCTATGCCTGTGGTCTATTATGACTATTTAGTGCCTAAGTAAAAGAGCAATGCTATTGACTTGATTTGATACGTAAGCGTTATGAACATAAAGTCGGCAAATTAAAAGCTGTTTAAAAGGCCGAGGTGTAGGGCCTATGAATTAATTAGGTAAAAGAAAAATACTACAAATTTGACATGTTATGTAAATATTTACTGTCTAAGTAAAAGTGCAGCGTTATTAAAAAATTCCCACCTTATTGTTCTTTCCTGAACGCTTGGCTCTTAAACAGAACGTTTTCTCGAAATTTGTTTGGAGTTCCCAATTCAATTCTCAATATAGGCCAAGAAACGGCAATCTTTATACCCCCCCCCCCCCCACACTCACTCGAACTTCTGTGGCCAGTTGCACTAAGTATGAACCGACATGAAAATTCAGGCAAACAAAAGAGCTCCTTCCCATCGTTAGGCACCTTGGGAAACTGCCACACATAATTCGGAAACTTGGAAAACTGCCACACATAATTTGGAAACCTGGAAAACTGCCACATATAATTCGGAAACTTGGAAAACTGCCACACCAGAAAACTGCCACACATTCAAAGTGTTCCTCGGAGGAATAGCAATTTGTGCACGGCCCCTTAATGAAAATCGTGGGGCAGTTTTCCTGTGTGGCGGTTTTCCGATGTGTGGCAGTTTTCTAAGTTGCTGAAAAATGTGTGGCAGTTTTCCTGTGTCCCTGTGTGGCGGTCTTCCTCCAACCAGACAATTGCATTCATTTCTGTTGAAATAAAATAGAAAATGTTTGAAACAACATCGCATTTCTTACTTTACTTACCAATGGGGATTTCTTTTCTAAAAGATGTGTCAGACTCTTCGGGTTCAAGACTAATCTTCTTCATTGATCGTAAAGAAGGTGCTGCTGCCGGGGTTGTGAAATAAGATCTGATGGAAGCAGAAGGTCCTTTATTTTCTGAACCTTGCATGAACCTACATGCCTTTGCCAGTTTGTCGAATTTATTACACCTCTTTTTTTCCACATTCACAATCAGCATATTTTTTTTATGCCGAAGTTCGACATAATACATAATTATAAACTATCGTTCGATCGATAATTATTCGGTTCTCGTAAGTCGTAAACACTCATGAAAGTCATTCATGAAAGAAGATCGAAATTTCTGAGATTGTGTAGAAAGGAGTCAAGGGCAGCCTAAGAAAACATTTTACAGTATTTATATCTCCTGATTGCTGACTCTCTGTGCAACTGTAACTGTTAATGTACCAAGTAGAGTATATTACAAAATGGCATTTGATGATCTAAAGACTAAGTGAAAACCATCCACAGTTTATTATTTGTTCTGTTAATCTTAACATAGAATCTGGGAAACTATTAGCCTCAGTCGCCTACCAAAATGACTATCTACTCGCCTACTGGGCGACAGCCGACGCCCGACAGTGCAAAGTGCAATATCAGCCAATCAACAATGAAAAACCTTCGTCGTACTCGTAACTAGTAGAGAGTTCTGCATTGTATTATTCAGCTCTGGGGTCACCGGGTCAGCCGCCAGTGTCAGTTAAAAACAAACATTGTAAAATAAAGTGGGTGAGATTTTGGGTGGCATAGGACGCCTCCGTCTCCTTGGGAGTTGGGACCAAAGGAAGGGAAGGGATTATGCTTGCTTGCTTGCTTGGGAATTGGTGCACTCTGTGCCCGAAATATGCCTGCGGCATTGCTACAGCAGTGCAGCTTGTCCTATTACGGGCTGTGGCGGCTGGCGGTGTTGCTGATAGTTACCCATAATAAAACAAATGTCCATATGGTTACCGGACCGCCATCCGCCAAAATTTGCATCCTGCTTCCTGCAGCGGCGGAGAGCTTGGATTGCCGCGATGCTTGGGCCAACGGAACCGCAAACCTCTGTTGGGATTTCGCTTCGCTAAGAGCTACTCCCTACGTGTATCTGAATGTTAAGAAAAAGACAGGAGCACAGGACTGTTGACAAAATAAATAGCACATTTTTTTAACTTTTTGTATTTGTACTTATTACACATTCCTTAAGCCAAAATCCCCCCTCCCCTTTCCACCCCACCCCACCCACCCCTTCCATTAGGTCTTGCTGTGGCAAGACTTCGGTCTATGGAGTGTGCGCCTCTGCCTTAATTATTTAATTCTAGTTATGGTGAAACTCTTTTGAAGTGAAGTGAGGAATCTTAGTGAAAGAAGGGTTTGCTTCCAAGGGGTGCTCCACACGGAAAAAATGCCACAAACAACAGCAACAAGAACCTCTATTTATCTAAGAATTGGTGTAAAAAAAAGTTTAAGTATAACACTGTTGAGGAACCAACTAGTTCTGTGTAACATTGCCCAAAAGACTCCTACTCACCGGGATACACACAAGTGTCAACAATTCTGTTGTTGCATAATTTACTGTTTCTCACGTTATTATAGAAATGCTTTCGGGAAACACTTATAATATAAATATATAATAAAAGTTTCTGATTGTTGCTCACATTTCGTCATGAAGTCTCCAGGATATTGCAGAGTTTTCTGTAGTCATATTGTGATGAAGTCTTCAAATGGATAGGTAAAAAGTTGCAAATGGGTATCACTATTTTTGAGTCATTATTTAAAAGATGATTTATGAACATTAAAATAACTAAATATTCAGAACCTTATTGTTGAAGGTGAGTCGAATTGGTAAGAAATATCTTGTATTGACTAAAGTTCAATCTTCGTTTCCCGTAGCACCAAGTTCCCATACTAGTTTCAATTACCATTTTGTAATCTTCTTCAGTGGGTATAAATGACGTATTTCTCATTCATGTTGTTTCTTGACCACTCATCTCGAATCCACTGGCAGAGTATAAAGTTCCACGTCGGCAGAACCACTGCGCATTCGGATTTTAGTTTGATTGCGCACCTCACGTCGTGCGTGTTTCTAATTGGATCGTTCGAATTTGTTTCCGATTCCAATTCCTCAGGTGTCGCCATCTTCTGTTTGTTGATAGATTTATAATTTATCTTGTTTCTCTGCCAGTGGATTCGAGATGAGTGGCCAAGAAACAACATGAATGAGAAATACATCATTTATACCCACTGAAGAAGATTACAAAATGGTAATTAAAACTAGTATGGGAACTTGGTGCTACGGGAAATGAAGATTGAACTTCAGTCAATACAAGATATTTCTTACCAATTCGACTCACCTTCAACATAAGGTTCTGAATATTTAGTTATTTTAACATTCATAAATCATCTTTTAATAATGACTCAAAAATAGTGATACTCATTTGCAACTTTTTACCTATCTATTTGAAGACTTCATCACAATAGGACTACAGAAAACTCAGCAATATCCTGGAGACTTCATGACGAAATGTGAGTAACATTCTGAAACTTTTATTATATATTTATATTATAAGCATTTCCCGAAAGCATTTCAATAATAACGTGAGAAACAGTAAATTATGCAACAACAGAATTGTTGACACTTATGTATAACATGAATTATAACCACGTAAAGAATTCAACAAATTGAAATATTTGATGAATTGATATAATCACTGGGATATGTTTCAGAATTTTTCAGTGGGAACGGCAAATTGAAACCATTAGCTGATGCCCTACACTGATTTATTTTAATGATTTTTAAAACTCAAAGCAGATACAAAAATGACTCATACATAGGATTTAGTGAACCTACTATACTCGAGAAGGCTGGTCCACCATGGAAACAACCTGGCTATAAAGAATGGCATATGAGAAAGAGATCTCAGGAAACTGAATACAAGACTAGTATATGGAATACTAGGGGAATAAATGGAAAGCTGAATGAGATGGTTGAAGAAATGAATAAGCATGGATTAGGTGAAGCTAAAATTAAAAGATTAAAGATAGATGAAGAAAATGGGCTAGTGAGTATGTGATCTGAAGTGTTGAATACTAAAAGAAGACAAACTCATGTAGATGTGATTTTAAGTGAAAAGATGACCAACAACTTGATTTACTATAGTAGTGAGTGAGAGGATTTTCTTGTTCTTTGAAAGTAAAACTTCAGAGAATAGTATTCATTGTAGTGTACACCCCTTGAAACTCAAAATCATCTGATAGGATTCAGGTTAAAACTTCTATAGCAGAAGCCACAGTTGTTTTTAAATTTATGTGCATACAATTATAATAATTAGAAGGTTGCTTACCTTTTCACAGTGAAATGTGAAAAGGTAAGCAACCTTATAATTATCTGATAGGATGATTTCTGGATTGAGCTCAGCCAGTTTGGTGCTAAAGAGAAAGTTATTGCAGTAGGAGATTTCAATGCTAGAGTACATATTCAGAATAATATTTTTGACAATGTTCTGGATAAATTAATTTAATGATCTAAGTGTTAATGATAGTGGTGAAACATTCAATGAACTCTGCAGAGAATGTGTAGGTTGTGTGTATCTAATTTGTTTTTCAACCACAAATATCTCCACACGCATATATGGGAGAATCATACTCTAGGGCAGAGAAATGTAACAGACTTAGTTGTTGGTGATCAGAACCTGAGACACTTAGTTGTTAAAACTCTTCTGATGAGAAGTGCAGATACTGGTTCCAGCATCTGTTAGTGTCATGATTAAAACTGATGATTAGTTAGAGAAAAAGGACTAGGAAGATGCCTGTGATGGGAAGAATAAATGTTGTAAGGCTTCCTAAAGAACACAAGTGTTACTCTAAAATGCTTAGTGAATAACTGAATGAGTTGAGAGGGATGTGGAAAAGGAGTTGACATTTTTTAAGACCCGTATTGTCACTTTCACTGAAAAGGTTTATGGTACTGCAACAGTGGGTATTATTAAATGTGATGCTCGGTGGAACAGTAAGATTAAAGAAGCAGTAAAAAGGAAGAAGGAAACAAAGTTCGGGAGGTTACAAGGTAGAGTTTCTGAGAACAAACATTGTAGTAAAAAGCATGAAGCAGCAGAGCTGGTTCATGCTTTGGAAATGCATGAATCAGCTTTATGGAAAAATAGTGAAAACACTTTGGAAGCACATATGTAGAAAGAACAGGAAAAATAAAGCTCAAAATTGTGTGAAGAATATGACTAGAAAAATTATATGGGAGCCTGATGATTTAAGTGAAAGATGGGGTGCATACTTCTGTGAGTTATTAGAATGTATCTGAAAGCAAAGTTAAATTTTTGTGGTAGTAGCAGATGATGCCTCAGAGTAAAAAAAGCACAACAGGAATTTCAAAGACAGAAGTTTGAAAAGTTATAACATCTCTTCAAAATGGCAAGAGACTGGGAGTAGATAACATATCCACCGAGATGTTAAAATATAGTGGTAACTCTGTAATTGATTAGTTGACTAAAATTTGCCAGTTGTGCTGGGAGTTAGGAATGGTCCTTCAGGATTGGAGGGATGCTATCATTGTTCCTTTGTACAAAGGAAAAGGTGATGAGATTGAACGTACCGGTAAAAGCTATTGGGGTATCAGCCTGCTGAGTCTGTAAAGGAAAATGTTTGGAAAAGTCATTATTGATAAGGTACGAAGTCCTTCATCTGAGATTGTTAGGGATATATAGAGTGGCTTTATGCTTTGTAAAGACTGCCCTAACCAAATTTTTACTTTATGTATGATGACTGAAAAGTGCCTGTTTGTAGGAAAGTTTTTGCTGCCTTTGTAAATTTGAAGAAAGCTTAGGATTGATTAAATAGGATGCTTCAGTGGAAGGTCTTGAACAATTATGGAATAACTGAGAATCTGCTTGAAAGTGTGAAAGTTGCATATGCTGGCAGTACAGCATGTGCACAAGTGACTGGTGCTTTATTGAAATGGTTTTCTATAAGTGAAGGAGTCAGATAAAGTTGAGTAACATCACCATGGCTGTTCAATATACACTGGCGGAAAGTGAAAAAAGAACACCAAGAAGGAGACGTCTGATACCAACAGAATTTATACAGCATAATAACGGAATACAGAGGATAACGTGATCAAAACATTATGGCAAAATACAGCTGTATTTTCTGGTAAACTGAAAAATAACATTTCCATGTAACATGGTTAGTACGAGGTTGAACCGCCATGAACTGCGTCACACTGTGCAATTCTGACATGGAGTCTGTCGTACAGATGTTGGATGTAAGTTTGGGGTATTGAGTTCCAAGCATCCTCAAACTGGAAGCGTAAATCGGGAATGGTTGTGGCTGGCCGTGGAGACCGGATAAGTCGTTGTCCCATAAAATCCCACATGTGCTCAATGGGGGATAAATCCGGTGAACATGCAGGCCATGGAAGTTGTCTCACACCCTGAAGTTCATGTTGCGTTACACGAGCAGTGTGTGGGCGTGCGTTATCTTGCTGGAAAACACCACGATAGACTGACCTTATAAATGGCACAACAACGGGCAGAATGATGTTGTTGATGTAGGAGGTGCTGTTTAACATACCTGGTACAAACACTAGTTGTGTACGGGAGTGACAGCTGATCGCTCCCCACACCAGGAGACCAGGTGTAGGCCCTGTGTGTCGCTGGCGGATGCAAGAAGGGTGGAGACGCTTCCCTGTGCGTCTGCGAACATGCATACGGCCATTGGAGGCTCCCAAGCAGAATCTGCTTTCATCGCTGATCACGACAGATCACCATTGCATTCTCCAGTGCAGACGTTGGCGACACCACTGCAGCCGTTCCTGATGGTGCGCTGGAGTCAGAGGTACACATGCCAGAGGCACACATGCACGTAGTCCTGCATCCAGTAGACGGTTGCGGATTGTTCGCACAGTCACCTCAGGCACAACGACAGCTCGGATTTGCGTTGCAGTGGATGTTCTGCTTGACAATGCCACTCTTCTTATTCATCGATCGGTCTGCTCATCAGTCAGTCTGTGACTCCCGGTTCCACGTCTTCTCGTGTGGGAATGTTCCTCGGACCATCTACGGCACCATCATACCACCACCGATACTTCCCGTCTAATTCGCTTTGCAATACGACAATACGACCACCCGGCCTCGCGGAGTCCGACTAGATGACCTCGCTCAAAGTCCGATAACTGTTGAAATCGTACACGTCTTCCATGTCCAGTCATTGCAGCTTCTTCAGGGTCTTTGCACGAGTCCGTACGCCGACGACTGATTACATTCACTTCACCGTACTCCTTAAATACCACCGATGATAATTTGCATATTATGCCATGCTGTGGCATAAGCGCTCACCGGTTGGTCCCGAAATTAACATCACACCTACGTAAACTCGACCCCATTAACATATGTAAATTTCATGATCATCCGCCAATTCCTTCTTAGTGTTCTTTTTTCACTTTCTGCCAGTGTATTTATGGATGCATGTATGTCTTGGTAATTCCTGTGTGTGCAGGTTGCTGTATGGTCATGTTAGTCCTATTGGAAGAGAGTAAAAGTGAGTTGTAGTTTATGTGGTCCTGGATGTACGAAGTTTGCACAAAATTCAAGCCGCTGAGAACAAATAAAGCAAAAACCAAAGCTATGGATTTTGAGTGAGGAACTGTTAATACTGAATGCAAAATTAGTTTAAATAATTAAATAAATGTGTATATATGTATGTGAGCGAGATATAGAGAGAGGTGAACAAGTTTACATATTGGGTAAGCATGTTTGACACAGAGAACAGATCAGATGGTCAAATTAGTAGGTGAATGAATTCTGCTTTGAAAGCCATAACTGCCTTAAGAAGACCATGGGACTGATGGGTTCCCTAAAAGATCTTGAATGGAGTATGAAAGTGTTATTCTTCCTATTTTGATGACCTGGGTACTGCAGAAGAGACATTGGGTTGTTTGTGTACTGGAGAGATGATTTACTTACAGCATGTTTGAGGCAAGATGTTCTAATTGCATGAGGATTAAAGATGCACAATGTAAAGCAAAATGTATTTTCTTTTGTTTGGGGGTTTAACAACAACATTAAACAACTCAATGGGCTATAGGCAGTCGTCCATCCTTAATTTAGGGCCACTGGTTCCACGGAAGGGAGAGAGCCAGTGTTGTAAGTAAGATACATCAATGCCCCACTGGGATTTGGACCTGGACCCATTCAGATGAATGGTCAGAAGCCAGTGCTTAGGCTACAGTGCTACTAAGGTAGCTAGCAAAATATTGTCAATAGGGTGAGACCATGGCCATCTTACGGGGTGGGCCAACTTCCAGGGCCCCACCTGAACTGGGGGCCTCAATGCTCCAAGAGTCTTACGGGTTTACAAAAATGCAGCTCTTTCACCATTTACCAGCAGTTTTTTTTATTTAAAGAAAAGAAGGAACACTAATTCAGAAAGTTGGAAGTTTTTCTGCCTTTTTTTTTTTTTTTTTTTTTTAAATCAAACCTTGCTGGTAGCTTCAATTCCCCAATGAGGAAAGTTAGATGTTAGGGTGGATCTTTTGTAACAAAAAAGAAACAAAGAAAGCCGACCTCTCTCCCGATCCTGAGTGGGGGTGATGGTGGTTTGATAAAATAATTAAATAAAAATTCTGAATGGAAGTAAAAATGTGTAATTTGTAAACATGTATGATGTATCCAAAGAACAAAGTTGCATGCCAACATGTATCCGAAGAACATAGTTCTCAAGAAAGTGCGGCGAGTGCATGGATTTTATTTTTGACTAACGCAGCAAGTAACTGTTTTGTTTTATCTTATTTTTGGCATACATCTTTACAATTCTGAGTGAAATGCAACAAGTATATTTTCTTAGGCACATATCCAAGTGCTTACGTTCTCACATGAGAAGTGTCAATTTTTAAAACACAAAGTATTTCCTGACCTTAGATGATTCATTTTCAAAATAATTTAAGTCCCAAATGTCATTCAGTGAGCTAGATTAAAAAATATGTTAAAATTAGCTCATGTTCATGCGAGCCAGGCTTCTTGTTTTCTTTCCTTCCATGTACAAATTGCATTTTATCTGAATCACTTTTTCCTTTTTGAACAGCCATTCGTGTTGTCTATACAAAAAAGTGCAAGTATGTTTATCACTGTGGGTTGCCCACCTGGGCTACTTATATATATTCAATCTTTGCTGCTTAAATAAATAACAATGATGGGGGCCACGCATCGGCATTTTAGTTTGGTGCGTCATATTGTCTGGAAACGGCACTGGTTGGCTTCTTTCTTTTGTTTTAATTTCATTTTTGTTGAATAATTTGTAGAATGGGGAAGGAACATTATATCTTTCAGCATCCATTTTCTTGTAATTTACTAAGCAACTGCGAGTGAGTGCATTTGGTACACTTCATGGAGTTCTACAATATTTGTTATGTACCATTTTTCATTCAAGTGGTATTTAAAGTTACTGGACATTGAATGTTTCTTCTCATAGGGAGAACATGGTGATAGTGGTGTATATAATAATTCTCACGCCACTTCAGTTCACACATACACACAGATATAGTTATAAGATCAGGGGCCTTGAAAAATATAACGGCCTAGGGCCCCTGCAAGTGTTTAGACGGCACTGGTTGAGACAAATATTCTCAGGTGGTTTGGCCATGTTGAAAGAATGAGTCATAAGATGCTAAATTAGAAATTTTATTCAGCCCAAGTGGGCAGACAAGAAAGGTCAAAGAAGAACAAGGAAATTGTAGGAGGATCAAATTCAAGAATAACTACAAGAGAAAAAGATAATGAGTGTGAAGTACAAAAGGTATTGTGTGAGATTTGTGATGGATGTCAGTGAAACCTGAGTGGTGTGTCAAGATCACTGTGAATGAAGTTTGACACATCAGCAGTAATTAAAATCTGGCACCATCAGTTTTAAACATTAATTTGGCAATTGAGCTTCTTCTGAAAAACTAACTTATGAATTTCAGAAAACAGCTTAATGATATGTATGTGTCTTTTTAAGTGGGGAGGTTATGTGACACATGCATAGGATCTGGTTGCCTCAGTGACAGAGTGGAGAGGTGTAGGTTTTTGACTAGTTGTCCAAGCTGAAATGTGTAATGTCCTGCGGAATAGCAACCCAGACTCTATTGACTAGTGTCCAAAGTTCACCAAGAGTTGCTGGCAAACTGTTGTACTGCTGCACAGCTGTCATTTCATTATGTCCCAGAGATTTTCTATGGGTGATAAATCCAGCAATCTAGCCAGTCGCGGCAGAAGTGGAACATTATTATTAGGGCTATCGGGTTTGATCAATTAATCGATCAATTTTTTTAGTCGCCGATTATTTTCTTCTTCTGATTAATCGGTTACTTAAAAAATTAGTATAAAAATAAAATTCATTAGGAACTGTTGCAAAAAACTGCATTTAGTTTTTAATTTGTTGAACACACCAATTTGTGCTTGTGTCTTTACTTCTTGGAAACTAGCCTTTTTATGGCGATGGGAGTTTAAATCTGGCAGTCACCACTATCAGAATTGTTTGGACAAAATTGCCCGTATTTACGACATTCAGAAGTCAAGAGTGTTTAACAAATTGAAGAGACCTTCCTATGTGAGTTTAACTGGAGATTTTTGGACCTCGCTCACCAACGACAGCTACTTATCAATAACAGTACACGGATTGACAATGAGTGGCATTATTGTCATGCAACTCTTCAAGTGAAACAGGTGATCGACAAGCATACTGCAAATCAGTGTACAACTGAATTTGAGGAACCTGTCGAAAAATTGGAACTAACGGACAAGCTTGTTGCCATCTGCACTGATAATGCCAGAAATATTGCACTTGGCATTAACGGATCAAGTTTGACAGTGTAAGATGTTTGGTACATACTTTTACAGTTCAGTATAAATAAAGCTCTTACATTCGCATCGATGAAAAAGGTTTTAGCTAAATGACGAAAAATTGTAGGACCTTTCAAACACAGCTCACATTTAGAGGCTACACTCTTGTCTAAGCAAAAAGAACTTGATGTTCCTGACACTAAGCTGCAACAGGACATTGTGACACGCTGGAATAGTACCCCCTACATCATGGTGGAAGGTTTTGTGAAATCTAAAAATGCAGTAGACAACATTCTGGTAGCCAACACATCGAATACCCCTGTTCTGACAACAGTTGAGTAAGAAGTGCTTGAGAAGCTAATCAGCATATTAAAACCTTGCTTGGAAATCACTGAAATACTCGCAGGTCACAAGTACGTAACTGCCAGTGTTGTAATTCCTGCTTTTACACACCTCAAAAGCGCAATGAGATTGTCCGATACCGGCCCAGCATATATTTGCAGATTTAAAGCTGCAAATATATGCTGACTAAGTCAATGGCCTTTATACGACAAGTACGAAGAAGCTACTGCCCTTAACCCTTTATTCAAGAGACTATGCTGTATACCAGAAAAAACAACAAACAAACCGAGAGCTAGTGTGGAACATAATTTCATTCAGTAGCACAAAGTAAACAGCTACCCTTACACCAAGAACAAAGTAATGTGCAACATAAACGAAGAAAACTATGTTTTGAGAATTCGTCGATTCCAGAAACAGAAATAAAGGAATACACAAATGTCAGCACACCGATAGAATTATAGCTTCAAGTTTATCAGAGTTGCCTGAACTCAACAACAATTTTACAGATATCCTCTTCAGTCAGTGGTGGAAAACTCATGCATTACAGTTGCCGTTGCTTGCTACTTTAGCAAAACGGTTGTTGTGCAATCCAGCAATGTCTGTGCCAAGGGAAAGAGTGTTTATGCCACTGGTATTGTTGTTAACAAACTTCGTACTTCACTTAAACCATCCAATGTTGACAAGCTCTTGTGCTTAAAATCTTGGCTAAAGCAGTGACTGCAAACCAGGTTTAAGGTAATTATTATTAATTTGTATTTCTGATTTTTTTTAATAAAGTAAAGCAATGAATACTACTAGATTAACAGGCTACGATACATTCAACACCCTAACATTTTAGACAACAGATTTGGTATCCATATAATAATAATAGAATAATGCATAATGTAATTTATAGTCGTACATTTTTTGTGACAGTATTTTTTATCACTCTATCAAATTACTGATTAATCGATCAATGGTGAAATATTAACAGATTAAAAATATTGATTGATCGACAGCTATTTTATATCTGAAGAAGGCACTTATTGTGGCATTGTACTGCTGAAATATGGCCCAGGAACGTCCAGATTGGCCGCAGAATGGCATTGATGTAAGAGGCACTTGTTATGGTGGTATGGACTCTCATGAGAGATGATCTGCTTTTCTACCCAACAGCACCCCAGGACGTAATGAATTGTATTGGTGTGATATTCTTGGTGTGAATACACTCTTCCCGACACCTTTTCCCCCGTTGTTGGCAGACACAGATGTGGCCATCATTTTCACCTAAACAGAAGCGTGTTTCGTCTAATAACACAATATTGTGCCTATTGTCATCCACTCTGTTCGATGAATCATTGCAGTCAGTTTTTGTGGTGTCAAAAGTTGCCTTAGAAGGGACTGATGAGCCTGCAATCCAAACTGTAATAACTGGCAATATCCTGTTACAGCTGACATGGGAAAATGCATCACAGTTTGCCATTGCTGTTGCAGAACGGTCACTGAAAGACATCCTCATGAGATGATAGTTGTCCCTCGGCTTTGTCTGTGTCCGATGTCCAGAACCTTCTCTTTGTGTCCTATGCTCTTCATACCATTCCCTGCACACTCTTGCCATGACAGACACACTGCGGCTCACACAACCGTCAATCTCCTGGAGGGAAGCATGCTGATAATCTGACCTTTGTCAAACTCGCTGATGTGACTATATGACTATTTCACACGACGACTTATCCATGCCAGCCAAGCCACATGGCTCTTATAACAGAAAAATGGCTGGTTTCCGTTTTGTGATGTTGCACGATCTCATTTGCTTAGATGTGGTACGCATGTACCTAGGGCGCCAAAATGCTAATCATTTCTACAATATTGTCTGATTAGAATATCCTGTAAAAATCAAAGCCATAACTTAACTTCTTTCAGGTGCTCTGTTTTTTTTTATAAATATCAGTGTATTGTAATAAGCTGTCTATCATAAAAGTAATGAGATTGATAATATAGTAAAAACATTATTACTCACATTTTTACACTTCACCATGATCCCCTTCAAAAACAAAACACCATTGGAATCAGTCCTTCCACTCCTGGACCATTGCTGGAAATAATGTTCCATGAGGTACTTCAGTGAGTCAGTCATGACCCTATGGAGATTGTTGATTATCTAAGAATAGTGTTCTGGGGATGGTTCTTTAGTTTTGGGAAGAAAAAAAGTAATTTGAGCTTAGATTGGGAAAACATAGGAGTGGAGCCACCTCAATTTCTGGGATATCAAAAACTCCTGCACAGAAACATAGTATTTCATGGCACATTGTAGTGGTGCAAAAGCTAAGTGGTAACAATTTCTGGTTGACATGCAGAACCTTTTTTTGTAGTTGTTCCAGAACTTCCCAACAGAAGATATGGTTAACAGTTTGACCTCTTGAGTAAAATGTCAACCACAGCTTTTTGTAGTTGTTCTGAACACGTAAAACAACTGTTGATCAACTGAAATACTAGACTGGATACCAAGGGAAAGGAAAAGACCCAGAAGAAGACCATGTGGAATATCAGTGAAGTAAATTTGAGAGCATACCAAAAAGTGATAAGGCAAACAATTGCCTGAGACACAGACTAGTGGAAGAGATCTTCATCCAGCATGCTTCTTTTACCACCTATCTAAGATATAGGCCTATGATGATTTTCTTTAAAAATGCAACTCAATTAAGCTGAATCATAGAGCCTAAATAAAAAATTAAGTAAGTTAGATGTATAACACTAGCACCAAAGTAGGAACATTACTTCCTAAGTTTAGGAAAACTCACCTTAATTAAATTTCTTGAGTTTATGTACTTGATAATGCCATATAGATGTATCACACATCATAGTGAAAAATAGCTTATTAGAATTATTGTTTTCATGTAGTATTGTGGAAACAACAATAATGCCATTAAGCATCTTAAGAAGTCATTTTTCCCATTCCAATGCAACAGGAATCGTGATGGTTTCTCAAAGAAAGGGTTTAAGCTGGAGCTTTAAGAATCAGGAAGTATTATTATATGGAAAGAGGTTTAAGGAATGAGATCACAAAAATTTTCTATGTTAAATCTCTTTCCTTGAAAGTCATAAAACTTCCAAATGAATATGGTTTTAGCAACAGAAAGGTGATAATAACAATCATGATAACTGATTATGAAATAATGACTTATGGAAAATATTACAGCAGGTTTTGCCTTGCAAAGTGAAGAAAATAATATAAAACATTTTAATGTATTCCTTTGCTGATTTTTAAAATAATTTCGCATTACATTTAGGAATAGAGCGAATGCTTTTTAAGTCAGTTTTTGATACAAATAAGATCAACATTCTTATACCACATTAATGTTCAAATTTCCTAGTTCATGCCCTGTGGGGGCATTTTAACTACCAAACCAATATGGATGTGGCAGTCACTCTTCATAGAATTCCCTGATCAGTACAACTAATTTGTTCTAGGATATGAAGTTATTAAGATCTGGTAAAAATAACAAGTCCGTTACGGATAAAGGATGCATGAGTGATCCCCCTCCACCAATCAAGATCATACTTCAAAGACCAGAGATGAGATCAAATGATATTATACATAAATTTTGAACTTATAAAGCTTTACAAGTCAGCTTAAATCGCTTATAAATATTTATATTTCATAACCACGGCAGATGAATAAAAAAAATATTTTAATTTGCAAAGAAATCTTCCTGAGGAACAGATTTGAGTGATAACATGGGATTACGCCCACTAACTTGCGAACTCCTATCGTCTCCCCAACGCCCCCTTGAAACACCTCTTCTAGTTTTCCCGTAAATTGTGATATTTTTTATACTTCAAGAAATGGATATAATTTGTTCGCTTCAGCGACGTATTACTTACACTTGACTTTACTGGAACTCTAGCTTCAAGCGCAGCGAAAGTCACGGGATACACGTGCGGAAGTGAGAACGATTGATTGTCAGAGGAGGTTGAAAATCTAGCAGACGGACGGTATCATTTTGTAGTGTTGCCATACTGTCGCAACACAGGAAATAAAATTCAGTGTTGAATCCAAGGTTTAATCGTAGACCCCGTAAAGGTTATTTAAAGGGGCTACGGTTTAATCATACACATCATGGCAAAAAAAAAACAAAAAAAAACGAGAAACCGCTGAAAAATTCGTAGAACTTTGAAAAATTTCTTAATAATTTTTGTAGAGATATAAAATGCAATAGGAAAGGGCGTAAAGTTTCGCGGACTAATCTAATGACATGAAATAAAAAGCTCCTAGGAAGAAAAGTTTGGCAACACAATTAATGACGTAACCTGTAGCAGCCAAACAGCGCGGTAATTTGTTTATAGTAGTGTTTGTATTGTAAGCGTGTATTTCTTTGCCACTGTTTCTCGCATAATTTCTGGTAAGACAATTTGATTTGAATCGGTTATGTATTACCGTTTGATGTCTAAAATAATATTTGTTCTTGTCCTTTTCTTTTTTGCCATGTCTTGGCCACAAAGTTTTGGAATTGATCACTGAGATTCGAATTTGATTATAACGAATACCAAAAACCGATTTTTCTTTTTAAGACTCAGATGTGTTTAATTAAACATTCGGATTAGCTGCTGGAGATATTTCATAAGAATATGACAATATTGGGAATGAAGATTTAAGAAGCTGTTCATGTGATTATTTCCTTGAAATTTAGGAACGTCCAAGGTTTACCATGATCACTATCCATCTTATTTTAAACGAAGCAGCTGCACGAAAAAGTGACCATAGATTGTTAAGATGGGTGGACACCCTAAAGAATTTTTTTTCATTTTTTAAAATATCTTCGATATTTGGAACACAAGAAGTTAAGCATCTAATTAGTAATATTAGTTAGAAAATGTGCAGCTAATTTTAATTAATTAATAAGTAATTAATGGTATTTTGTAACACTAATAACTTGAGAAATGTTTAATGCAAAATAATAATTCTTTTTCTAAACAATAAATCAAGATACTTCCTATGCAATGAACTACAGCCATAGTTGTGACACAATTATTCAAAGTGATATAATTTTTTTCTGAAAATTTAATGTAAAAAATGTAGAAGTTCTACATTCGATGTCATATATCTCCAAATGTATTTGTTCTAAAGCAAAGCCTGTAGTTCATTGCACAACAGACATAATAGAGATGAAATACCCTCCTCCCCCCAAAAAAAATTGAGATTGAACCATTTTTTATTAAGATATCACTGTTATCGTATTTCAAAATTTTTCATGAAAATTTTCAAATTTGAGAAAATAGCAAAATAAGAGTTATTCTTGTTGAAAACAATGAATAATATATTTGAATGAATTTGAAAGCCACCATATTTGTAGGTCTGCCTTTCATTTGTCTGGTGTATGCCCAGTTTTGCTTTTCTTTTTTTCCCTCAAGATTTTTCTAGCAATTTTTGCTTCGGGTGTTGCAGCAACGCTGGCAAGGGATAAACGCTGAATATCAAAGGACCTCAGATCTTGATTGTATAATAGCTCGGTGTGCAACCAAGTGTTGTAAAAACTTCTTGGAGTCCTTCATAACCCTTACTTAAGGTGATAACTGCATCACTAACACCAAAACATAGTGTAGATATAAGGCCAACGGAAATAATCTTTGGTATTCTCTGCCATATAAGACCACTGAAACTCATTCACATTTTGGGTTTTCCATGGAGGCACTTAGCTTAAAGGGTTTCATTGCACAGTTCCATGTATGTAGTTTTCACTTGATTTAGTACATCATTTGGATGACCCTTAAAATGGACATTTGGTGTAACTAAGGATTTCTGGTATTCACACCAGCTGTTCTCACCTTTCAGGCATTCTCCACCTCAAACTTAATAACCTTTTGACAATGTACATGTTTTTAAAAGAGTAAAATACACAAAAGCAAATGCAAAACAATCTGGATGGATTTTCGATAAAAAGCTAACATGCCAGCAAATCAACTTTCGACTTCTCATGCGAATAGAACAAAAAACACTGACAACAGTTGCGACCAAAGCAGTTATGGTTAAAATGGCCCTGTTACGGTTACAAATGCCATGTTGCCACTTCAGAGACAAAATTTTAT
Source organism: Macrothele yani (assembly GCA_039090855.1). Taxonomy (NCBI): domain Eukaryota; kingdom Metazoa; phylum Arthropoda; class Arachnida; order Araneae; family Macrothelidae; genus Macrothele; species Macrothele yani. The sequence continues at coordinate 75,868,275 of CM077025.1, read as the reverse complement.
TCCTTAATAAATATTGAATAAAGGAAATTGTAGTTAAATACAAAATCCTAACTGAATTTGACAAAATCGTACAACTTCCGGTAGACATGGAATACCACTTCCGGTGAAAATATTGAAACAACAAAACTTTCAAAAAATCATATCTTATGATCTACTCGGCCTTTTCACATAAATTTAACATTTTTGGAAAGAAGATAAGTGGGAGATATAGAAAAACAAAATTAAAAATTAAATTTTTTTAACAAAAATGATTTTTTCAGGGTGTCTACCCACCTTAAGGGAATTATATTCTGTCGAGTAAAATTTATCTAAATACATCTGTGACAGGTGTGAGAAAAGAATGAAAGACAGTAGGATTTTTATCAGGAATTAGTACCTGCAGCTAATGCTTGGAAACTTCAAAAGGTACATTTATCAAATGGTATTACATGACAGAAAAAGTTTTTTTTTTTTTTTTTGCGTAAACTTGTGTAAGTTAAGCAGTTAGGCCAAAAGATAGAAGTGTTGCTGCTGAACAGTTTTTTTTTAATTTGTAAATATAAAAGAAAAGTTAACTTGCTGTAAGAAACTATATTTGAGCATGCCAATATTTAAAAGGTTTATTTGATAAAGAAGAACTTATAAAGAAAATTTATCTGAGGAAAAATTGAACATATGGACATAATTTGGAATGTTAGAAATAAAAATGTGTACACCTTAAACAAGACATTGAGAGATCCTTGTAGAAAGAGAAATTTCTGTGTTTGGTCACACCAGACTTTTGATACGTTGGGTGATTAACTGCAATCAGCCACCTTAATAAAACAACTTACTAGGTCTTTTGCACAATTACTAGAACTGTAAGTTCTAAGTTTATTTTGACTTGCTTATTTCTATACTTTGAATTATGTAATCTAAATAGCCAAGTTCAGCTTTCTCTTTGTCCTGGCTGCTCAGATCATTCTTCATTTGGAATCATGCAGACCTTTTGGACACCATATTTCATAGTACTGTGTCAACATCTCAGCTTCTTCATCTCATGTGAACATCTCAGCTGCTATGCCATCTTCTCTAGGGGCTTTGTTATCCTGAAGAGATTTTACAGCTTTTTAAATCTCTTCTCTTAAGATTCATCCTGTGTTTGCTTCCTCTATGATATTGTCAACAGGTACCCTCAAATTATCTTTGCTTTCATTTTCTAATATCTCTCAGAAGTATTTTCTTCATCTTTCATGTAGCTCATTATGCAACTAGATCATTTTTCAAATTCTGTTCCTGACATAACTTAAATTTTTTCCCTCCGTGTTCTTTGTGTGGCATCTGTACTTCCAGAAGGATTTTCTTGAAACATTAACAAAAGTCAGTTCTTTCCTATCCATCATTCCTATACTTAGACCTACTTTGAGAAACCAGCTTAACTGCTTCATGCATTTTACAATGATATTGAGCCTTAGTTTTATCTTTGCAACTTTCCCAAATATGCTTTCTTCTCCCTCTTTACCACATATTTAACTCATTGTTCCACCAAGCATCAGCTTTAATATTAGGTAGTTACCCATTGTATTAGCACCACAAACATTCTCAGCAAGTGTGACCACAAAGTTATTTTTACATGCTCAATTCTTTTCCATTACCTTCTAACATGCAATGAACTTATTCCCAATCAGAAAGACCAAACTTACCTCTAAGGTTTTGGCTTCTTTCTATTTATACATTTCTTGCACATTGTCGAGAGACATTTGTTATGCGGCTGGCCTTTCTGGGCTGACTTTCATCATATCTGCTCGCAGGTTGTTGTAATTATTCTTCAGGTCATGAACATTCTTATTTTAATTCATAGTGTGCTACCACATGTTGAATTCTGACTGCTATTTTACACGTGTGATATGTTGTCCATATTAGACTCATACTCACTAAATGTGGTAGCGCGCTATGAATGAAAATAAGAATGTTCATGACCTGAGTAATAATTACAACAACAACCTGCGAGCAGATATGATGAAAGTCAGCCCAAAAAGGCCACTCTGCATAACAAATGTCTCTTGACAACGTGCAAGAAGTGTATAAATGGAAAGAAGCCAAGACCTTAGAGGTAAGTTTGGTCATTCTGATTGGGAAGTCATTACTGACATGCACGTAAAATAGTGCACTTAAGTGGTAGTTATTGCTAAAGAAGATACAAATAATATGATTGAACTTATTCATTTGTTCATATCATATCACTAGGCTGTTCTCTGAAACCCAGAGGTTAGCTCCACAAAGAAATACAAACTACCAGATAACTGTTGCTGTATCAAACTTCTCCATTTACAGTGACATACAACTCGGGCTTCACTGACATCCATCACACTCCATATAAGAGATCTATACTTCATACTCCTAATCTTTTTCTCATGCAGATACTCCTGAATCTGATTCTCCCATGACTTCCTTGGCCTTCCTCTGCCTTTCCTTCCTGACACTTGGGCTAAAATGATTTTCTTAGTAAGCATCTCATAACTCATTCTTCCAACATAGCTAAACTACTGAAATATATTAGTCTCCACCTTGCTAACAACATTTTGCTTCACATTACACAACTGCCACACATCTTCATTCCTCACACAATCAGAACATGTCTTGCCGCAACCCCCCCCGTAAGTAACGCATTTCTCCAGCACATAAACTACTCCTATGTTTCTTCTGTAGAACCCAGGTTTCACTGCCATACATCAGAGTAGGAACAATTGCACTTTCATACACAGCCATGCAGGACTCTTGAGAACCCATCATTCTTGTGAAAACCTCTCAAAGCAGCCATGACTTTCAATGAAGAATTCACTCGCAGAAAAAGCTTTTTACCAGTTTTTGTTACATTTTTGAAAGTTCGCAAGATGTCTGTCAGTCGGCAGAAATGCTCATTCTAGCTCGGATGAAAGCATTCTGTGATTTTCATTGTTTTGAAGTTCCGTTTTTTTTTTTTTTTTTTTTTTTTGCTCTTTTTTCCTTTGTGTATTTCTCATTTTTAACTGTTTCCTGGTAATCTTCATGTGGGGTGTTAATGCATAAAATGCAGCAGGTTATGTAGTGAGATTACTCTTAGTAAGACATGATTAAAAGAGATGTAGCTTGATTATTTATTATGATAATAATATCTATCAAACATAAACAAATAAAAAGAAACAGAATACAGTGATGATGCTCAAGCACAACCTTGCGTTGTTAAGACAACAACAGCTTTCTCAATACTTCAGCCATTACAGCTCGCACATTTGAAAGTGCTTGTCGCGAGAACAATGCGTGACAGCATACATATATATATATATATCTCTCTCTTGACTTGAATTACATTATACAAGAACAAATGAATGAATTACGTCATTACATGAGAATAACAAATAAGGATTGATTTCCAACAATCTCCCACACAATATTTATTTTGTTTATATGCAAACATTTGTGAGTTTTCAACCTCATAAACATAACTCAGCATTAGTAAATCATTATACTTACATGCCAAATTAAATAACAGTGAGTATCAATAACTTGCAACAGTTATTATGCTTATTTGCACTTAGTCCTTTTGTCAGAATATCCGCAGGACTTCATGTTTTAATGTAGAACTGCTATATTAAGCAGCGATAATACTGTTTGTCACATATATTTTGTTTAAGTATGCAGGGTGGTGCAGCTAGGTCCATATAACGCTATGAAATACAAAAACGAACATTAATGATAAAAATTTTTTTTTTACTTACTCATAGTAATTTTGGCATTTTGTCACTATTGCAATTCCTCTGCTCGTAGAATGGACATTTGCTTATTTTGATGAGGTACTAGATCTGCCTGAACGGAAGATTCACGGATTAAAAGTACTATTTCAAGTTAAAATTCTATGCCTTTGTATAGGTGTTTGCAAGGAATGATGATTAAAAAATTAAAGTTAAAAACTCAAATGAAGAATAAAAGCCAAATGAGGAAAGTTAAAACCCAAAGGAATAAAAGATGGACCCAAACTCAAATCTACCACCGCAACACACTTTCCAAACATGTTTCGACAAGAATTTTGCATTCTTCAGTGGAACATCAAGTTGTACGTGGGCACCAAGTCTTCATCGACGATTCTTGAAAGACTGATGTAATGTCTTGTATCGCTCGCCTTCCACCTTCGTCGTCGCAGACCAACTGTGTAGCACTGCACAAGCTGTTAGTGGTGGCATCTATGGCATTGTGTTCACCTCGGTCTACTTTTGCCATTCCGCTCCTGTGATCTTTGAACCTATGTCTATTAGCTTTTGGTAATCGATTATTTTCCTGTTCTATCAGATATCGCCAAGCATCAGGTAACTCAATTGGTGAATTGGTGTTGCAGCATTCATCTCCGAATTTTTCAATAACCACTGCTTCAGATGTTATGATTTGTCTATGACTCTTGTGTAATGTTATATGTTTAATATTCTCCCAATCAGGCTTCGATTGATTTTCCATGCAGTGTTGTATCAGAGCTGTTCTTGGTCTTTTCTTTTGCCAATCTTGGATATGTTCTTTTAATCTTGAAATCATACGCCTTTTTGTACTTCTGATGTAAATAGAATCTTGTTGATTGTTGTCTGTCCTGGTTGGAATGGCATACACTCCTGCTCGATCTAGGATGGATTTTTTGTTATTACCGGAAGTTAGTAATGAGCCATTATCAATGATGGTTTCTGCAAGATTTATTTCGTTTGAAACACATTCTTTCTTTAATATGTTACTTAAGTGTGGTAAGTATGGAAAGGAGATGTAGGATTTATAAATATTCTTTTGTTTCATCTGGTTTTGATTATTCTTAAGATTGTTATATATTGAATTAATCAAACATTTATTGTACCCAAAATGTTCAGCTGTATTTTCAATCCATTGTATTTCTGCGAGTTCAAACTCTGCCGTAGAGGAATGCGTTATAGCTCTGTTAATGTAATATCGGAATGCAGCTGTCTTATATCTCCATGGGTGTGCAGAATCCGATGGTATTAATGCAGGCACGAAACATGGTTTTTGATAAACAGCGTAATCTATGGAATTATTTCTTCTAAATAAATTAAGGTCTAAATAATGAAGATTTTTGTTCACCTCTTCAAGCGTTGTGTTTATGGTTGGGTAAGTATTATTGAAGGTTTGTATGAACATATCTAGTTTGTCCTTAGTATGCTGCCAAAAAATCAAGATATCATCCACATAGCGTAGATATAAAATTGGCAAATCATAACAAAAAATCCATCCTAGATCGAGCAGGAGTATAATAAATAATATATGTTGATGATATCTTGATTTTTTGGCACCATACTAAGGACAAACTAGATATGTTCATACAAACCTTCAATAATACTTACCCAACCATAAAGACAACGCTTGAAGAAGAGGTGAACAAAAATCTTCATTATTTAGACCTTAATTTATTTAGAAGATATGATTCCATAGATTATGCTGTTTATCAAAAACCATGTTTCGTGCCTGCATTAATACCATGGGATTCCGCACACCCATGGAGTTATACGACAGCTGCATTCCGATATTACATTAACAGAGCTATAACGCATTCCTCCACGGCAGAGTTTGAACTTGCAGAAATACAATGGATTGAAAATATAGCTGAACATTTTGGGTACAAAAAACATTTGATTAATTCAATATATAACAATCTTAAGAATAATCAAAACCAGATGAAACAAAAGAATATATATAAATCCTACATCTCCTTTCCATACTTACCACCCTTAAGTAACATATTAAAGAAAGAATGTGTTTCGAACAGAAATAAATCTTGCAGAAACCATCATTGATAATGGCTCATTACTAACTTCCGGTAATAACAAAAAATCCATCCTAGATCGAGCAGGAGTGTATGCCATTCCAACCAGGACAGACAACAATCAACAAGATTCTATTTACATCAGAAGTACAAAAAGGCGTATGATTTCAAGATTAAAAGAACATATCCAAGATTGGAGATTGGCAAAAGAAAAGACCAAGAACAGCTCTGATACAACACTGCATGGAAAATCAATCGAAGCCTGATTGGGAGAATATTATATATATAACATCACACAAGAGTCATAGACAAATCATAACATCGGAAGCAGTGGTTATTGAAAAATTCGGAGATGAATGCTGCAACACCAATTCACCAATTGAGTTACCTGATGCTTGGCGATAGCTGGTAGAACAGGAAAATAATCGATTACCAAAAGCTAATAGACATAGGTTCAAAGATCACAGGAGCGGAATGGCAAAAGTAGACCGAGGTGAACACAATGCCATAAATGCCACTACTAACAGCTTGCGCAGTGCTACACAGTTGGTCTGCGACGACGAAGGTGGAAGGCGAGCGATACAAGACATTACATCAGTCTTTCAAGAATCGTCGACAAGGACTTGGTGCCCACGTACAACTTGATGTTCCACTGAAGAATGCAAAATTCTTGTCGAAACATGTTTGGAAAGTGTGTTGCGGTGGTGGGTTGAGTTTGGGTCCATCTTTTATTCCTTTGGGCTTCAACTTTCCTCATTTGGCTTTTATTCTTCATTTGAGTTTTTAACTTTAATTTTTTAATCATCATTCCTTGCAAACACCTATACAAAGGTATAGAATTTTAACTTGAAATAGTACTTTTAATCCGTGAATCTTCCGTTCAGGCAGATTTAGTATCTCATCAAAATAAGCAAATGTCCGTTCTATGAGCAGAGGAATTGCAACAGTGGCAAAATGCTGAAATTAATATAAGTAAGTAAAAAAAATTTTTTTACCATTAATGTTCGTTTTTGTATTTCATGGTGTGAATATGGACCTAGCTACTCCACCCTGCATACTCAAACAAAATATACGTGATGAACAGTATTATCGCTGCTTAATATAGCAGTTCTACATTGAAGTCTTTGGCTATGTAATATCGCACCATACGTTTTTGCGTATGGGAATATAAGAGGACTTCATGTTGTTAGAACTTTGATATTTTACACCAATTTTACCTGTTTCATATATTTCTCGAACGAAATGATGATGGACATCAATATGTTTAGTCCTTGAGTGATGGACAGGGTTGTGCACTAGCTTCTGTGCTGACTGGTTATCACAATATATATTTGTTGGTGATGTCATGGGCTGTAAAGAAAGTTCACTAAGGAAGTTTCTCAAATACTCAGTTTCATTAGCAACTTCAGAGAGTGCCATATATTCCACTTCAGTAGTTGACAAAGTGACAGTTTTCTGTTTCTTAGATTCCCAACTTATTGCTCCTCCGGAAAATTTGAATACATATCCGGTGTAGGATTTTCTATCGTTTACATCGGAAGCCCAGTCTGCATATACAAAAGCTGTCAGTGGCTCTTTTACACAGTTAAATGCAAGCCTCAGGTTTTGTGTACCTTTCAGGTATCTCAATATTCTTTTTTCTGCTATCCACTGAGCTTTACCTGAATTGTTGCTAAATTGGCTGAGAAAATTCACAGTGTCCGTGATGTCAGGTCTGGTGGCTACAGAAAGATACATGAGCAAACCAATGAGTGAACGATACGAAACATCTTTCATTTCAGATTTTTCTTCTTTTGTTTTAGGATTCATTTCTTTAGTTAGCTTGGTGCTAATATCCAAAGGGGTTGTTACAGATTGAGCATCCTGCATCTTGAATTTATGTAGGATATCCTGTATAAATTTCTTTTGTGACATTGTTATGCCGTTTGCATTTTGCTCAAACTCAATGCCCAAACAGTAATGCAAGTATCCCAAGTCCTTCATTTTGAATGAACTGGCTAAATTATCCCTTATGGTTTTATAACTTTCTTTGCTGTTTGGAAATACCATTAAGTGATCAACATAAACAACGACAAATTCATCAGTACGATTTTTCATATGGTAAACACATTTATCTGAATTAAGTGCTTTGAAACCAAGAAATTTCAGTTTTTCATCCAGTTTCTTATACCACTGCCTGCTGGATTGTTTAAGGTCATAGACTGATCTTTTTAATTGGAAAACTTGATCTTTGTTGGATTTATTTTGGAAACCTTCTGGTAGTTCCATATATATTTCTTCATCCAAGTTTCCGTTTACATATTCCATTACAAAATCCAACTGGTAAGCTGTTAAGCCATTTTTAATAGCATGAGCGATTACAGTTCGAATTGAACTTAATCTGGTAACTGGTGAAAATTTTTCTTCGTTATCAATTCCTGGTGTTTAGTGTTGCAACCAATCTTGCTTTTAATTTTTCAATACTGCCATCTTGATTGAATTTCGTCTTTAAGATCCATCTGCAACCAATAACTCCTTTGTGTTTTGGTCGTGGTACCAATTTCCATGCTTTCTCCTTGACAAGAGCATCATATTCACTTTGCATAGCGGTCTTCCAGTCTTTACTTTGCATACCATTTGAGGCTTCATAAAGATTAGGATTAGCTTCAACATTATTTACAAACTGAGTTGTTTCAGTAATGTCAGTGGGAATCGTTTGATACTGCTTTATAGGTCTGCCAGGTTTTCCAGTACGGACTTTTCTAGGACGGCCAACAGTTCTCATTTTCATTACTGTGTGACCTCTGTTTGTAAACAATGGTGAATTTGGTTCTCTTGAGGAATGTGGTATTACTTCTTGTGACGTATCTGGCTCTGACGTCATGTCTTCTGTTATCATTTCTTCTGTCGTAACTTCTGTTTCTCTCTTGCCATCGGGTGAGGATGTCGTGTCACTCTTTTCAATAATTGGAATAGACATTTTGGATGACGTGAGGAGTTCGAATTCGTAACCAAATGGAAGGTTATCTTTGAATTCATCAATAAAATGGATGTAACGGCTTTCGACTATTTTTCTGGAATTCTTGTTCCATAAGTGGATTCCATTGAACAGCCAACAAATATATGTTCTTGGGTTGAATTTACCTTTTGATCGCTTATTCAAAATATAAGCTTTTTGCCCCAAAACCTTGAAGAATGATACATTTGGCTTGACGCCAAACAGAGCTTCGTATGGGGTGATATTTCCATTTGAACTTTGTGTTAGAGAATGGTTTCTCAGGAATACAGCACAGTTTATTGCTTCTTCCCAAAAAGTAACAGGTAGCCTTTATTGTATCAACAAACACCTTGTCATTTCGACAATTGTGCAATTATATCGCTCGGCAACTCCATTTTGTTGTGATGTTAATACTGCAGACTTTTCTCTGCATATTCCTTCCTGCTCAAGATTAGCATTGAATTCTTGTCCGCAATATTCGAGCCCATTATCGGTACGGAGTGTTTTGATTTTTACTCCTGTATAGTTTTCCATTGCGGCCTTGAATTTCAAAAAGCTTTCTTTACTTCGTCTTTTGTTTTAACACAACTTATTTCAACATATCATGACTTGTTGTCAGTAAACGTAACGAAATAGCGTGAACCACCAAGAGATTGGGTTTTCATTGGTCCGCAGACATCTGAATGAACGAGGTCCAGAAATTCTTTGCTTTCGAACCTGGATTTCTTCGGAAAGGGCGTTGTCGTCTGCTTCGCTTGAATACAGACTTTACAATTCCTTAGGGTGTCCTTATTTGCAAAATGAGAGTCCTTGTACCATTTTGTCCACTTTTAGCCTTTTTAGATCATTTTCATTTAAATGACCATATTTTTGATGCTATTTCTGAAATTCTGTGACCATCGCCACACGACTCGGAGAAGTATAGTTCCATTAGATTCAACGACTCTGGCTTCTTTTTCGGTGAAAATAACTGAACAGTCATTTGCTGTGGCTTTTGACACAGACAGTAAATTACTTTTCAACTCGGGAATACAGCACATTTTTCAATCGAATGGTTCTTACTTCTTTTCCGTTCGGTACAGCGATCCAAGTAGATCCTTTTCCAGTTACTTCTGCTGTTTTGTTAACGGCAAGTTTTACGAAACAATTTGTCTGTTTGTTTATTTAAAAAAAAACAGATCATCATTGCATATATGAGAAGTCGCTCCGCTATCTAAGCAACATGCAGATTTCGCATTGTGAGTGGCATTCATAGTTATAGCTGTGTGAGTACTTCCATTTCTCGTTTTTGTTACCATGGAAGCCTCTGATCTCAAGGATTCTGCCTTTTTGTCAGCAATTCGTTTACGACATTCAGAAGATTTGTGACCCATCTTCGAAAACTTTACATCTATAACTATGGAACACTTTGTTGTTCCTTCTGTCGTTTCCGCCTTGATTCTGCCTCCAGTTGCTAGAGCTTACTTTAAGGTTCGAATTACCCTGTCTGTTGAAAGACAAGTATGCCGTTTGGCAATCTGGATTCCTTTTTGTTTTTCGAGCTTCCCATTCTTCTAAAAGTTTGACTTTCAGAACATCGGGCTTCGGTAGCTCATCTCGAGATTCTATGGCACAATGGAAATTGTCGAAAGTGTCAGGAATACTGTTCAACATTAATATTGAAAGAAGGTCATCAGCTATCACAATATCCATTTCGTGGAGTTTATTGACTATTTCAGAAAATTCAGTCGAAGGTGTTCTGACACAGGGTTTAAGCTGGCTCAAGAAATGCTGTAGCAAAAATGCTAAAATGGGGAAAAAAGTTGTAGCAAAATGCTAAAGAAAGTTAGCCGCTTTTGTCACTCGAAAAATTGTAATATCAAATGAATTAAAATAATTACAAGGTTGCTTACCTTTTTCACACTTCACTGCACGTTTTATTCTTTTTGTTGTCATGCATACAATTTTGCAACCTGGACAGCAAGGCACTTCATGGACTTGAGCGTTCGTAGAACATTTAAAAAAACCTGAATACAAAAATAGAACATCGCACCGGAGGCTTAAACCAAGCATAACAACAAAAAGAATAAAACGTGCAGTGAAGTGTGAAAAAGGTAAGCAACCTTATAATTATTATAATTGTATGTACGTAAATTTAAAAACAACTGTGGGCTTCTGCTGTAGATGTTTTAACCTGAATTTATATCAAATGAATTGTTCGCTCCAACAATGCATTGGGCAGCAGTGGAAAACTAATTAGCTTGGAAGATACTAACATATATAAAAGAAAACAGTGTTAAGTTGATATACAGCTCCTAATAGGATAAGGATTTTTTTCCTAAAATCATGATTAAATAAGCATAAAATCCAAATCTGAAATTTGATTTTGTGAGTTACAACATTGTCTTTGCATGAATGATTTAATTAGTGACCAGTATGAACTGAATAAGTGAAATGCCAATACTTTTACTATTAATAAAAATTTAATTGAAAATGCTAATACTGTTACTATTAATAAAATTTAATTGGTGTCAAGAGACGCACCGAAAGCCCGGGTTACGACATTATAAGCTGCTTTCGCGATTGAACTTACTGTGTACCCCATCTACCCGTATTTTAGGTTAAAATTTATTAAAAAATGTCTAATATATGTAAAAAAAGGTATATAAGTGTAAATAAATAAAGTCTTTCAGCATCAATAACCCTACTCAATCCAGGTAAGTATTTCTAAAACCAGTTAAATTTAAATTTTTCTTAATAGTAACAGTATATTCCTCGAACCAACTATTATTTTAATTACAATATAATAAAATATTACCATTTGAGTCTTCTACATATTCATTTATAATATCAAACAAAGACGAAGTACACATGGTTGGCATCGCGAATCGGCAAAACAAAAAAACATGCTATGAAAATAGTTTTAGTCCTACAATTATTGTAGTGTGCGTATATGTGTATTTCACACATTAATTTACAGGTACTTGCAAATGTTAAAAAAAAAGCTTGTGGCGAAAATATTCCTCTGCATTCGCACTTCTTAATTTTTAGAAGAGGGGGTGGGCTAAGTACGGAGAGTAACGGCTACTTCACCGGACGTGTGATTTTGAATGTGCTTCTTCGTTGTTTTACTCTGGGACCTCCCTCTCCGCGCTCCTACCACTTCCATACCATTTCTGCCAGTTGCGGGCAAGAACTTGTTTCGCAATCGGTCGTTCAGCTTTCATGGAATTCACGCTATTTTTGCAGAAAACAGAACTGTCTGTTTTGAATCGTTAACATAGCAGTGTTAAATATTTTTTGAATAGGGAATTTTGTAATTGCTAACACTCAAGATTAATTACAATAGATAAAAATAAATATTTTAAAAAATAGCGTTAACTTTTTCAGTACTGCCGGAAAAGAGAACAAAAGAAAAAAAAATCACCTCCTACCCCTTGCGATTGTTAATTGTACTCGACAACCATTTTTGGTACGTCCACCCTCCTTGTAATTCATCCCCTTCTAGCTTGTAAAATATGTGATGACAAACCACGTGGTGAAACTTTACTTGCCTGACAGACTGTTGAGTGTGTTTACATTTTCTGGGGATCGAGACCGCCGGGACTCGTTATATTTATTTTGTTATTTCGATCTTGTGTGTGTTTCCGCTTCCAGTATCTTAAGGTGAAGAGTGCGCCCTTAGCATTTGTTTACAAGCAACTATTTCCTGAGGTTTTTTCTCCAGCTGGGAAGCCGTGGTTTCGGCAACAACTGAAATTAATAACTTTTTTTTTCTTCTGTAATTGCACATACGTGTTGTCTCTGTCATGTGCGATGGAAAGTTGGCACATATTATTGTTTTGATGTTTTAATCACCCTAAATGTTTGTTGCGTCAATCAAACTCCTTCCGCGTAGGAATTTTTTTTGATTAGTTAGCAGCCATGCACAAAAACAAATATATGAAAATAATTGGAAGTTGGGAATTTCCACTTAATTTATCACTTGCCAGGACATTTTGTTTTCTTGCTGCAACACACAGTTCGCAGTTCAAATATGGTATTTTATCCCTCCAGTTAACTTGCACCCATTTGTAATGGGAGCACCATTTTTGCACAAATTGCTGGGAAGGTATATAAGATTCAGTAGCAGCTTTACTTTTTGTTTGAAACTCACATTTTTCTTCAGTTGTTTTATCAGCACTGTCTCCACAATCTTCGCGTTTCTTAATAATGAATTTATCCATTGTAATGCGGCACGTTGTATAATGGACGGCACCTTGGGTGGCGAGAGCAGCCTCTAGCTTGTACTTATCTTTCCTAATATGTGTTTCTTCTCTATAGAAGTTTGAAAGGTCACTCTGGTCACGGATGCAGGGGTTGTTTATGGCCTTCGGGGTGGGAATGACGCCATAGACATGGCAGGGTGATGAAATTTGAAACTTTTCATGAAATTTTCAAGTCGTAGACATGGCAGAGCAAAGAAATTTTCAAGTTTTCTGATGTGACTGATATTATATGCAAAACAGTAATTATGGTCAATTCAGTGATGTCTGATTGCTGTGTTAATTATCATGAAAGCTTTAACTTTTTTAGATAAATGTAACTTTGAAAATATTAATATTTTTTGAACATCATGCATCAATTTTTTCAACTTTGTCACTTCCATTTTTGGGAATTACCCTCACGCATATCAAGCTTAAATGCAAAAACTTATGGGATGGGGTAGTGTTCATGCTAAAAGTCTATCGTACGAAAGGTCACTGTAAAGTAATTCACCGATGCTGTCACACGTACGGTCATTCACAAACATAATTTTCAAATTGCAGGTCAAGATTAACAACACTTTATTTACAATTAAAAATTAATATTTACATGCGAGATCTTTCGGGGCTGAACATAGCACCCATCATCAGGCTCAAGCGCCACGAAACACAGGAGCAGACATTATATACTGTCAACACGACCCACAATTCACTCGGTTTTCTCAGTCACCGATGATGCCATCAACAAATCGTTAAAGTCCAAAAAATCAAGTCTTAATCTCTTATCCTATAAAGTCCTCTTCTTCAGAGTTGTGTGAGGAGGGAACAACCATCTTTCTCCACTGTCTTGGAACAAATGTCGGGAGTTCAATGTTACAGCATGCCTCCCCATATGCAATAATGAAGAGGCTTTCTGTAAGGAAGACAGTACGTTTATTAACACTTGAGTTAAGTACCCTAACATTTGTCCAATCTGGGGAGTAACGTCCCTGGTTAACAGCTTGAGTGAAAGCTGTGGAAAACCGTTCCAGAACGTAGAGCCTATTTATGTTCACCCATTCTGACATTAACGGTTCTTAGGGTAGAACCTATATAGTATATAACTGCAGTATCTGAATCTTCATGAATTAATGGTATGCAGTAGACGCCTGGTTTGTTAAGTGCTGGGACTCTATCATTTCTTATCGTGGAAAAAAGGTTTCTGGTGGACACTCCAAACGTTAGATTGTGTTTGTAACAGGCTTTTCTTAAGATAGACACAAGAGGTGGAATGAAATCAACTTTGCCGATGTACTTAGTAGGTTTTTTCTCTGTGGACAAAGTCGTGAATCTCAGTCTTTGAAATCGTTGTAATAGTCCTTGGAAGATGTTGACAGAGAACCCAAACAATAAGGCCAAATTTTGAACTCTAGAAAGTTCATCATGTCGAGTTTTACTTGTCGAAGAATGGGTGAAGGCACGTCTTATTAAGCAGCGTAAAGCTGTAGCTTTATGTTCGGGAGGGTGAGAAGAAGTGAATGGGATCATACAAGGTATGAACGTCGGTTTACGGAAAACACAATGCTTGATTTTATTGGAATTCGAATCTCGAGACAGTAAAATGTCCAGGAATGGCAATTTTCCCTCTTTCTCAAGGTCTTTGGTAAACTTTATAGTTGGAAACTGGGTAGAAAGACAATCTACAAATTCGTCCAGTAAAGGTAAAGCATGGGGCCAAAAAACCAACATGTCATCAACGTACCTAATCAACAGTGACGGTTGATAAGGGAAGTCCAACATGACCTTGTTTTCTATATGCTGCATGAGGATCTCGACTAAAATGGGGAAGAGGGGGAACCCATTGGTGCCCCTTCCTTTTGTTGATAGAACTTGCCATCAAATTTAAAGTAAGTTCTCTTAGCTACGAGTTTGAGACCAGAAATTATTGCATTAGCTTCAAGTGGAGAGATGGAATTGTCTTCTTGTAATTTGTCCTCAATAATTGAGTGAACGGTGTTGAGTGGTACACTTGGAAATAGTGATACTACATCCAGCGAAGCCATTATGAACTCAGCTCCCCCAGAGTCAAAGGTTTTGATACGAGATATAGCCTGCATAGAACTTTTAATGGATACAGAGGAATTTGAGGTGAGAGGTTTTAAAAATGAAGCCAATGGTGTCTCGAGTGTGCGAGTAGGGTTCGCATATCCTGAAACAAGCAACCTAAGAGGTTGATCCGGTTTGTGAATTTTCATTTTTCCAAAGACCTCGGGAACCCTAGGTCCTACTGGAGGTCTCATTTTTGTAGAAATATATTTAGGTAGGAAACCTTGGTTTCTTAGTTTACTTAATTCTGCAATAGTAGCTGAAGTTGGGTCAGACCTGAGAACACGGTGGGGAACTAAATTGATGGCCTGTTTCATCCTAGCGTAATAGTCGTCACGGTCCAGAATAATGATTTGTTGTGTTTTGTCTGCACAAAGATTGACAAGTTTGGGTTTTTTGCTAGCTGTAGTAACTGTTCTCGTTCGTATTTCAGAGCTGGTGATGTTCTATTAGGCCCTGCAATAGTTTTGGCCAAAGTATAACGAGTAGAATCACGTACTTCTTCGGGAAGTGCACTGATAATGTTTTCAACCTGTGGGATGCAGAATTAAGTGAAAACATTATCAGTGCACTTCTCGAAGAAGTACATGATTCTACTCGTTATACTTTGGCCAAGACTCTTGCAGGGCCTAATAGAACATCACCAGCTCTGAAATACGAACGAGAACAGTTACTACAGCTAGCAAAAAACCCAAACTTGTCAATCATTTGTGCAGACAAAACACAACAAATCATTATTCTGGACCGTGACGACTATTACGCTAGGTTGAAACAGGCCATCAATTTAGTTCCCCACCGTGTTCTCAGGTCTGACCCAACTTAAGCTACTATTGCAGAATTAAGTAAACTAAGAAACCAAGGTTTCCTACCTAAATATATTTCTACAAAAATGAGACCTCCAGTAGGACCTAGGGTTCCCGAGGTCTTTGGAAAAATGAAAATTCACAAACCGAATCAACCTCTTAGGTTGCTTGTTTCAGGATATGCTAACCCTACTCGCACACTCGAGACAGCGTTGGCTTCATTTTTAAAACCTCTCACCTCAAATTCCTCTGTATCCATTAAAAGTTCTATGCAGGCTATATCTCGTATCAAAACCTTTGACTCTGGGGGAGCTGAGTTCACAATGGCTTTGCTGGATGTAGCATCACTATTTCCAAGTGTACCACTCAACACTGTTCACTCAATTATTGAGGACAAAATACAAGAAGACAATTCCATCTCTCCACTTGAAGCTAATGCAATAATTTCTGGTCTCAAACTCGTAGCTAAGAGAACTTACTTTAAATTTGATGGTAAGTTCTATCAACAAAAGGAAGGGGCACCAATGGGTTCCCCCTCTCCCCGTTTTAGCCGAGATCCTCATGCAGCATCTAGAAAACAAGGTCATGTTGGACTTCCCTTATCAACCGTCACTGTTGATTAGGTACGTTGATGACATGTTGGTTTTTTGGCCCCATGCTTTACCTTTACTGGATGAATTTGTAGATTGTCTTTCTACCCAGTTTCCAACTATAAAGTTTACCAAAGACCTTGAGAAAGAGGGAAAATTGCCATTCCTGGACATTTTACTGTCTCGAGATTCGAATTCCCATAAAATCAAGCATTGTGTTTTCCGTAAACCGACGTTCATACCTTGTATGATCCCATTCACTTCTTCTCACCCTCCCGAACATAAAGTTACAGCTTTACGCTTCTTAATAAGACGTGCCTTCACCCATTCTTCGACAAGTAAAACTCGACGTGATGAACTTTCTAGAGTTCAAAATTTGGCCTTATTGTTTGGGTTTTCTGTCAACATCTTCCAAGGACTATTACAACGATTACAAAGACTGAGATTCACGACATTGTCCACAGAGAAAAAACCTACTAAGTACATCGGCAAAGTTGATTTCATTCCACCTCTTGTGTCTATCTTAAGAAAAGCCTGTTACAAACACAATCTAACGTTTGGAGTGTCCACCAGAAACCTTTTTCCACGATAAGAAATGATAGAGATAGAGTCCCAGCACTTAACAAACCAGGCGTCTACTGCATACCATTAATTCATGAAGATTTATATACTGCAGTTAAATACTATATAGGTTCTACCCTAAGAACCGTTATTGTCAGAATGGGTGAACATAAATACGCTCTTCGTTCTGGAACGGTTTCCACAGCTTTCACTCAAGCTGTTAACCAGGGAGGTTACTCCCCAGATTTGACAAATGTTAGGGTACTTAACTCAAGTGTTAATAAACTTACTGTCTTCCTTACGGAAAGCCTCTTCATTATTGCATATGGGGAGGCATGCTGTAACATTGAACTCCCGACATTTGTTCCAAGACAGTGGAGAAAGATGGTTGCCCCCTCCTCACACAGCTCTGAAGAAGAGGACTTTATAGGATAAGAGATTAAGACTTGATTTTTTGGACTTTAACGAATTGTTGATGGCATCATCGGTGATTGAGAAAACCGAGTGAATTGTGGGTCGTGTTGACAGTATATAATGTCTGCTCTTGTGTTTCGTGGCGCTTGAGCCTGATGATGGGTGCTATGTTTAGCCCCGAAAGATCTCGCGTGTAAATATTAATTTTTAATTGTAAATAAAGTGTTTTTAATCTTGACCTGCAATTTGAAAATTATGTTTGTGAATGACCGTACGTGTGACAGCATCGGTGAATTACTTTACGGGGTAGTGTTCACCCTAGAAACTGAAAAGGGCTGGGTAATTTTCTGAAAAAGGGCACATTTGTCTCACAAAAAGGCACTGTATGTATACAAAAGGTTATATCTGAAAAAAAAAAAGTCACATTTTTATCAAAAAGAGGCACTTTATGTATGTATCAGGTATAGATTTAGACTCCACTACCCCCCCCCTGAAATGTACCTCTAACACTATTTTCATCCTAAAAATAATAACCAGTATATAGAGTGGTGAGGTAGGAATATTTCAACGGGCTCTCTATGGATTTTGTACGTTTTTTTGGTTTGTTTGTTCATTTAAATATATTTTTGTAGGAAAACCAAAGAGTATAAATTTTAAATGATTTGAATTTATTGAAATGGTTTCGTTAACAATATTCATATACTCAGTAGTTGCAGAATTATTAGGTGCTTGAATTAATTCCCGCTGTTGCCCAATAGAGCACAGCAGTGGTGCGCTGTGACCTGTGCCACACGTGACCTCCCTTGCACACGCACGCACATGCCGTCTGTAGTCTGGGCGAAGCAGTGTGTGACACGCGATCGGAGGGCACAGAACACGAGTTTGTATCGCATTCACGATGTCGAGTTTCGTACCAAAAAAGGAGCATTTGCGGGAAGCATTACTCTTCTGCTTTCACCTCAAGAAATCTGCAGCGGAAAGTCATCGTTTGCTAGTGCAGGCCTATGAGGAACATGCCCTATCGGAAACAGCATGCATAGAGTGGTTCCGACGCTTCAAAGCCAACGAATATGACGTGAAGGAGAAAAAGCGCCCTGGGCAGCCGAAAAAGTTCGGAGATGGCGCATTGGAGGCCTTATTGGACGAGGATTCATGTCATACGCTCCACGAGTTGTCTGGAACACTATGGGTCGATGAATCAATGGTTAGCAAAAGTTTAAAGGTAATGGGAATGATCCAGAAGCTCGGAAACTGGATCCCACATGACAAGGTTATTCTTCCCCACGACAGCGCTAGATCTCATGTCGCCAAATCCGTGAAGGAACTCTTGGAGGCACTTGGCTGGGACTTCTTACCCCATCCGCCTTATTCCCCGGACATTGTTCCCTCGGACTTCCATTTGTTCCGGTCGCTACGACATGGCCTTTCAGAGCAGCACTTCCTTTTTGTCGCGGATATCCAAAAATGGCTTGATGAATGGTTCGCCTCGAAAGAACCTGCATTTTTCTACTGCGGAATCCATTTGTTACCCCAACAGTGGGAAAGGGTCGTAGCTGCCAACGGACACTACTTTGAATAGACTATCCTGCTGGCAACACACAGGTGTTTGTGTGGCAAAAAACAGCAGGAATTAATTCAAGCACCTAATAGATCTACTTTTTCATTGCCAGAAGAACATAACAACTTTTTTAGTTGCTTATTCATGGATAAAGTAAGAAAAGAAAATCCTGCTTACCATACTCTTAACCAATGGATTATTAAATACATGAAAACATACAATAAAATACACTGCTGGACAGTTGCTAAGGACGGATCATAAACGGCTATATAGCGCATAAAAAAGTAAGTGTGGTTGGATGCCAAGTGAAATAAAATAAGGTCAGAATGTCAGGACATTACAAGAAAGACAATTTATTGTGCTCTGAAATCCAGAAGGCTTTGGAACGTGTTCAAGGGACAAACAGGCCATTTTGTGCAGAATACGTAAACATGAAAAAAATGCAGTTACCGTCCGCAGGCGTTCCGGCGTAAGATGTCAATACGGGATATGGCCACCATGGAGGGCGATGCAAGATTCCACACGTCGTGTCATGCTTTGCACAACATTATCAAGCAGCTGTTGGGGTAATTTATCCCATTCCTCTGTCAGTGCACGGATGAGGGTGTCCTTGTTTATTGGAGGGCATTGGCGACCAGCAAGACTCATCCCCAAAGCATCCCACACATTTTCAATGGGATTCAGATCTGGAGAACGTGCTGGCCATACGAGGCGTTGAATATCCTCGCACTCAAGACACTCCTGGACAGCGACTGTTCGATGACACGTTGCGTTGTCGTCCATGAAAATGAATCTATCACTGACAGCACCACGGAACATGTGAACATGAGGTAGCAGAACATCATTAATGTATCATTGGCCAGTCATAGTCCCAGTTGGAAGCACATAAAGGGACGTACGGCCATTGATCATGATGCCAGCCCATACCATGACACTACATGTTGGATATCGGTCCCTTTCCTGTATGTTTGCTGGACAATATGCAATACCACTATCACGCCAGATCAGTTGTCGTCGACAATCAGACAATAGACTGTATCTACTCTCATCTGAGAAGAGGACAGCAGACCAGTCGTTATCAGTCCAATTGCGATGTTGATGGCACCATTGCAAACGGGCGGTACGGTGACGTCTGGACAATGGGATGCACACAACAGGACGGCGGACGTATAGTCTTCCTTCATGCAAACGTCTGGCGACAGTTTTTCGGGAGATCCGCTTGCCAGTAGCAGCCATAAACTGATTTGCTACCTCACTAGCTGTGCTGCGCTGGTGTCTTTTTGTTGATAGCACTATGTACCGATCTTCTGCAGGTGTCGTACTGTGAACACGACCTCCCCGTGACGTTTGATACACTCTCCATTTGTTTGAAATGATTTCCAAAGCCTTGAAACAACACTGTGGCTGACGTCGAACACCCTGGCAACATCTGTTATTTTTCGCCCTTCTTCAATCTTGCCAATAATACGGCCACGCGTAAAATCATCTAGGTGATGTCGGGAAGACATACTGAAACTTGCAAGTTCGTCAGTTGATTCTTTCCCTTTCAACTTTGCGTTTGAACAACAACGGTCAATACGCGTCAAATCCTTTATATCTCTTATCAGCGCTATGACGTCACGAACAAGTTCGGCAATCCAAAATTTGCATACGCACAACACGTCTTACTGTATCCCGCACTTATGCTAAATTCCACATTGTCCTGCCTTCCATTTTATGGTTGCTATCGTTGCTATTGTCATCCGTCCTTAGCAATTGTCTGGCAGTGTATATTGAAAATAACTTATTTGAACCAAACAGTTAAAATAAAATATTTTATTTGCTTCCTTTCGATGTTTTGCTGCTTCAAACAGGTAAGAAACTTCACCATTTAGTTTGATGGCCAACAAATTGTCCTTATTTTCTAACTTGAGTTGAATTCACTGTGCCCAAATGAAACCATTAAAACATATTTTTTTTTATTATTATTATTAAAAAAATTTTAAGGCCGGAAAATCCCGCCAACCCGCCCTGTTTAATGGGAAAATGTGTTGCACTTTTTATTTCTTTGCCTCAATAAAACTTTCACGATTCCTTACAAAAAAGTTGGGCCAGAAACACTTAAGCTTTCAGATAAGGACATAAATTTTCTCCTGTGACCGCCACAAACACTCTTGGCTCACTGCCAAATCACCTGCACACCTTAGGGCCAATTTTAAACGCACTTGACTTGGGGAGTTTTCGTTTTCACTCACAGTAATGTGCTGCTACGCAGATTTAACCCACTGGACTTCAGAATCACGCCACGATGAGAAGCTAGCTGCAGAAAACTACTGAACGGAAAAATTTAAACATTTGTTGCATCATGTTACTCAGGGGCAGATTTCCGAATAGGCGCGCGCCTAGGGCCCCAGAGCTTGATGGGCCCCGGAAGCGTATAAATGGATAGCCAGTTTTGTTTTGGTTTTCACCGACCGAAACAAATCAATCCTTAAAGCGACTGTTTTGTATTGTCAATTGGTGTTTCACTTTCTGATATTAGTGACATACACTCAAGGACAATGAAATTTGTGCACCTAGAAGAAAACATGCTACAACCGCAAAACATTGCAAATAGCTAAAGTGCATGCTGGTATGTAAATGTTCCACGTTTGGTGCGATTGCGCATGACCGCACACCCTCTGGAGGCGCTGCACAGGCATGCAGTCGATGCCCCATGAAAGCAAAAAGCACAGGACGACGCAAGCAAAAGTACAGAGTGACAAGAATGTCGGGTAGATGCCAAAGACGTTAATTTACACAGCATACGGACTTTGAGAGAGGCCTGATCATCGGGCTGAAATCCGCACAGTTGTTGGCGCTACGTGTGCTGCCATTAACACCAGAACATCGCTGGCTCCGTGTGCAGTGATGCCAGGCCAGGGCGACGTGGAACGCTGCAGACTGGCAACATGTGGTGTTTAGCTACGAGTGCCGCTTCGTTTTGGGGACAGATGATCATCGTGTCCGGGTGTGGAGGTCCCCGGGTCAATGGCACAATCCCAACTTCGCTGTCGAGCGCCACACCTCCCCCACTGCAGCCAATTATGGTCTAGGGACCCATAGTCTACGATACCCAATCAACTCTAGTAGTGGTATGGGAATCATTGACGGACCAGTGGTATGTGAATGCGATCCTACGGCTCCGTGTGTTCCTATTCATTGCCGGTATTTCAGGTGCGCTCTACCAGCAAGATAATGCCCGCCCGCACATGGCTCGGGTTGCCCAGGACTGCCTACGTCACGTCCAGACACTTCCATATCCTGCCTGATCCCCGGACATGTCCCCTATCGAGCATGTGTGGGACCAGTTGAAACGCCGGCGCTGCTGTGCCGTACTATCCGGCATTTAGAGCACACTGTCCAACACGTGTGGGCCAGTCTGTCGCAGGACAACATCAGGCGTCTGTTCGCCTCCATGTTGGACCATATTGCAGCATGTATCGCCACACGAGGCAGTGCGACTCGCCATTGAAGGCGACCGGACTGCGTGCCACAGATCCCTCTGTAAGTGTCCTGCAGCTCTGTTTTTGCCATCATGTGTATCATTCATCTGTATCATTAGGTCCATAAAATTTCAGTTCAATGCAGTGCTTCCTTCTTGGCGGGCAAATTTCATTGTCCTTGAGTGTATATTTTTTCTTGCTTTGTTGATACTTCAAATTTTCGAGTTCTTATCGGTGTACTTATTTTGAAAGGAGCAGTTAAAATAATTTAGCCTTCCTTTTAGTGGTTGGTGAAAGAAGGATTCATGTTTCCCACATTTTTCATTGTTTAAGGCGAATATTTAACTGGCCTGCTGTTATATAAATTACTTTCATGCTACTTCCCACCAAAGGAAAACATCAGTGTTCAAACCTTTCCGCTTTCCCCCCCCCCTCTGAGTTGCGATGATGAGTGCTTGTAGATACTGTCATGGTAATCAAGGGTGTTTGCTCTTAATTGTTTTTTGTTTTTTCTTTGAGGTAGGGTAATAAAGTTCTTACCCCTAAACCAAAGAAGTTAATATTTAGGATGGAAAAATAAAGACATTTGAGAATATCACACAATGTTTTCCTGATTTAAGAGAGTTAAAAAAGAAATTTCTATTGTCTCCCCTGATTTAATACTTATAATTATCAAGCATTCTCACCTTCTCTATTCCTTAAATAGAGATAAAACTAACTTTTCAAAAAGCTATAAAAAGTTTCAATAATACTCTTACGCGAAAAGATGTGGTTCCAACTTCTCCATTTTCAAACCGGATCTTCTGTATTTAATTCTTATGCTTCTGTTTCTTATAACTGCAGTGCAAGTATAAAAAAAAAAATATCATGCATGTTTTTGACAGAATAAAAGGAAATGCAGACCTCAATCTCTTCAATTTAAGGGAATTGTCTGCCACAGAAAAACTCCACCACGAAAAGTCATCCACCCTTTTGAAGTGAAGTACTGTGCACAAATTGCATTTACCCGAATTTTTTAATGTGGAGTACTTTTCTGGTCACCAATGTCTTCAAGTATTTCATGTTTGCTTGATGCTATTCTCGTTGCTAACTAATTTGCTCATAACATAAAAACAAGATGATTTTCCAAAGCTAAAGCAATGGAAAGAGCATGTTTCGTAATCGAAACGCATTCCAATTTTATGACAATTTAAACGCAATGTTCTAATAAATTTAGAGAAATCTCATTTTCAGTGCCCATATCGTTAAATTTGCCAAGCAACTTGCAACGGAAAAGGTGCTAAAGTAATCAATTTTGCCTAATGTATCAAACTCAAAAAGAACTTTTGAAATGGTCTTTTCATAGCGTAAAGCTAAAATTTACTAAATTTCCACTTTGAGAACTCCTACCGGGAAATTTATGAACTAGTACTGAAACTTAAAATGGGCAAAATTTAATGCATATTTATGTCCTATCATTCGCAAAAATAATTTTTGAAAAATCTGTGGAAACCAAATTCTTTGGACTTAGCACCTCTCACAGGAAATTAATGAAACAATTGGAAAATTTAAATATTTGAAAAGGAACAATTAAGCCTAATCTGAGAGGCACAAAAATAATTTTTTCCTCTAAGTTGAATACTTTCTTTACAATAGAACTTTAATCTTCTGAATTTTTGAATTTGTCACCCCTTACTGGTAAATTCCACGCAGTATATGTGATATTTAAAGTGCCAAACTTAATATCCTTTGATTTCCCATCAACCGCAAAAATAATTTTTGAAATATCTCTAAAAACAAAAAGGTTTAATGTGCATGGACAGACCAAGTAATCGCCAGAAGCGTAACCAGGGCTGGGTGTATCAAACGTCTGCGCTTACAGCGATCTCGGCACACAGCTCAAGCTTCACTGACATCGATCACACGATGTGCAAAAGACCTTTTGTACTTCATACTCGTAAATTTTTCACATTCAGGCATACACCGATGAGCCATTACATTATGACCATCTACCTAATAAGCTGTATGACTCCCCTTTAGCCCACGGCCACTCGGCGAGACATCGACTCGATGAGGTGACGATAGGTGTCCGGGGATATCCGGTACTATAATGTCAAAGGCAAGTCCTCCAGTTCCTGTACATTTCGGGGTGGTGGTGATTTAGCACGAACCTGCTTTTCCAAGTTGAACCACAAATGTTCGATTGGGTTCATGTCAGGTGAATTTAGAGGCCGGGGCATTAACAGAAAGTCACTAGCATGTTCCTCGAACCACTCCTTGACAATTCTGGCAGTGTGGCATGGCACATTATCCTGTAGGAAATGGCTACCACCAGCAGGGAACACAGTTGCCATGAATAAGGGAATTTGGTCCACAACGATGTTCAGATACCTGACAGCTGTTAGAGATTGTGCTATTGGGATAATAGGGCCTAAAGCGTCCCAAGAAAACATCATCCACAGCATAACACCACCGCCGCTGGTACCTATTTCCGCCCAACAGTGCATTCAGGTGTCAGAGCTTCCGTTGGTAATTGGCGTATTCACAGTCGGCTCTGTACGTGATGAACCAGGAATCTTGATTCGTCAGGCAAGGTCACTTTGTTCCAATCATGCAGTGTCCAATCTTGATGATCTTGGGCCCACTTCATGCATTGCTAGTGATGGCGTGCAGTGGGCATGGGGACCCGGCTGGGTCTTCAGCTACGCAGGCCCATGCGCAGAAGGCTGCAATGAACTGTGTGCTGCGACACATTGCCCTGATCACTACTGTTGTATCTGCGAGTGATTTGTCCCACTGTGGACCTGTGATCGCTGTGAACATTGGGCGACAGTCTCCGCTCTCCTCTGGCATAAATGAGCTGCGGACGACGGTTCGTCTTTTGGTCATCTGTGCACCACTTTTGATACATACTCACTACAGCGGCACGTGAACAACCTACCAGCCGCTCCGTTTCCAAGATCGTAGTTCCAAGGTGCCATGCTATCACAAGTTGTCCTTTATCAAACTCCAATAAATCGCCAGCCTTTCCCATTCTGACTCCGAACACTCTACTAACCGAAAGCCAGTTCTCGGGTTGTATACGTACGGATCTGTGAACTTCACCTGCGCCACTGTTTGGTCTCCAGGCACACTAATTTCTGTAGGCCGAGGGTGGTCATAATGGAACAGCTCATCGGTGTATCTAAATGTGGTCCTCCCATGAGTTCCTTGGCCTTCCTCTACCTCTCTTTCCCGCCACTTGGGCTGAAAATTTTTCTTAGTAAGCTTCTCATCACTCATTGTTTCAACATGGCCAAACGACCAAAAAATACTTAGTCTCTATCTCACTAACAACATTTTGCCTCACATTACACAACTGTAACACATCATTCCTCAGATGATCAGAGTGAGTCTTGCCACAAATCCCCTGTATTTAACGCATCTCTCAAGCATACAAACAACTCGTATGTCTCTTCTGAAGAATCCAGGTTTCACTGCCATACATCAGAGTAGGAACAGTTACAGTTTTGTTTACAATCTGATTAAAATTGGAATTGAAACTTTTCCACGAATTTTAGGCTCAATTTTTTTGCCCCATCATTATCATCATCATCATTGTCAACCATTATCAATCCACTGCTGGATGAAGGTCTCCCCAAGTTTCCTCCACAACGGTCTGACTTGTGCCAGTCTCCTCCATGTCACTCTCGCATACTTTCGAATTTCATCCACCCATTTCCCATGTGGTCTTCTTCTGCGTCTTTTCCTGTCTCTTGGAATCCAATCTAAAATTTCGGCTGTCCATCGATGGTTTGTCCTTCTGGCAGTATGTCCAGCCCATTGCCATTTCAGGGATTTAACTCTGATCATGATGTCTTCCACTCTTGTCATTTTTTGGATCCACGAGTTCCTCTTCTTATCTCTCCTTGTTACACCAAGCATGCACCTCTCCATGCTGCTTTGAGTTGTCTCTAGCCTTTGTATGTCTCTTTTAGTTAAGGTCCACGTCTCTGCACCATACGTAAGCACTGGAAAGATGCGTTGATCAAACACTTTTCTTTTAAGACATAATGCTCTTGAAAATTATGCTGTTTCTTCCAAAAGCTCTCCAGGCAAGTTTTGTATGCCGATTAATTTCTTCATCAATGTGACCCTCACAGATAAACATACGTGTCTGTTATCTCCAGCTTTTCTCCATCAATCGATAAATCTTCATTTCTTGTAAAAGCATTGAACATCACTTTTGTCTTCTGAAAGTTCATTTTCAATCCCACTTTTTACTCTTGTCAGCAAGTTCCTGGATCATACTCTGCAGCTCTGATGGGGTAGTTGCAAAAATGACTACGTCATCAGCAAAACGAAGGTGGGTTAGATAATCTCCGTTAATCTTTATCCCTTTGTTTTCCCAGTTCAGTGATTGAAAGACATTTTCTAATGTGGCATTAAAGAGCTTTGGAGATATGGTGTCACCTTGTCTCATTCCCTGGTGTCACCTTGTCTCATTCCCTTTCCAATTTTTATGTATGTTGTATTTTCAAACAGCCGAATCTTTGCACTTGCATTTTCATAGATGGGTCATTCCACGCCAAATTGTCAGATGCTATCCACCACACCATCTCCGATTCTTACCAATTTTTTTTTCATGAATAGATCACCCCAAGGTATGAAAATCCTGAAAGTTTCATTTTTTTATTTCCTGTAGATTAAAAGATATTAATTTTCGAATTCTGGTGCATGGCGGGCCTTAATCGCGTAAAAACGCAAATAGCTCCATTGTTTGCATAAAAAAAAGTACCAAAATCACCACTCCTTCGTAATTTCCCCCAAGGAATCGATTGGTGCATTGCACGAATTTCTATCTTCTTTAGTTTTTGAGTTAGGTGCAACGGGAGAGTCTTTTTTCAAAACGTAAAAAAAAAACAATGTAGTACAGCACTTAGAAGATCGCAATTGTTTTTCGTTTTTAAAGAAAAGTTTAGTCTAACAGTTGAAGAAAAAAACTTTGGGCTTTCGCGTGCGCACTGAGAAAAGAATTTTTAAATATGGTGCACGGCTTGTATTTTGCCAAGCTGTGAAAGCGCACACGGCAAATAGCGTTGGCAGGCAGCCGTGGCAGTGGATGTTGGCCTTCGGATGGTCGGCAGATCAAGATACCATTGCACGCGTTGTTCAGATCTCAGGATAATTTGCTATGATGCTTGAAGCAGGAAGGATAGTGAATTAATGTTGTGTTTAAAGGCATTTCAAATAATATAACTGTAAAATATTACTAAAAGGTCATTTCACGCCAAATCGTCAGATGCTATCCACCACATTCTTAGCCATTCGACGACGAGGAAAACTAATATAAACAATTTTCTCTGTACATCTTACCAATATGATCTATACCATGTAAAAGGTTACACACAGATAACGCATAAAAATTATGCAACAGATGTCGGAAATATATTGGTATTCTTACCAATCAAAGACGTGAAGAACTAATATAAACTTTTTCTCCCCATATAGCTTAACAGTATACAGTACTGACGCTTATAAATTATGCAATTGACGTTGAAAACAGTTTTTGGAATATTGATTAATGATTTCTACAGCTCACGCAATATCCGACAGAATTTTTAGGACATGAAATAGTTTTATTTCAGGAATTAATAAATTGTCTAGTTGTCCATGCCTGCCATCTTGATAAATAAAGTAATCGGGGATGTATATCTCGGTGCCTATTCTTTGCGAGGTAGAGAGGATATATACTGCGTTTTAGTTAACGTCAGATACTTGACGATCACAAATGATGACGTTAGCAAGGCTCAGCGTCGGGTTAGAAAAAATGTTATTGATTATTTTCTGGTATTTAAATGAACGAGTTATCTCGCAGTTGTCGTCTTTCCTGTTTTCTATTTATTTATTTTTTATTTCAGTTGCTTATTTAAAGATTACGTGTCAGATGGGAGCTCACAAAACTCTCAAAAGCTCATATAAAACAACACGCACCACAGAACCCTAAAATAAGAAAAACACAGTTTAACTGTTTGTGGTGTAGCCCAAAAAATAGGAAAATACAGTTTGACGGTTACACTGAACGAAAATTTTTATGCCTCCTATAATCACATCCCGGTGTCAGAGTGATAGCAATTGGATTTATTTCCGTTATTATTAGTTTTTATTAATCATGCCAATAAATTTAGAAATAATGAGAAACATTAACAGACCTCGAACGTATGAGTATGTTTTCGTTAATGTAATACCCAATGTAATGCAATTATTGATTAAGAATTTATGAAAAACAAGTATGGAACTCGTGTTACTATTTAGCGATCGTAATTTGTCCCCTCTGTTTTATGAGCTTCTGATTCTCTTTATCAGTAGCAACGCAGTTATCATCCTCATATATTGACAAGATAACAATGCACAAAGACGATGAAAAACTAGACAGCAACTTTCAAATCGCAAGAGAATAAAAGAGATCTGAGGAAATACACTACGGAGCTTTTCCACTTGCGGTGCGCTCTCTTAGAAACTTGTTCTCTGTTTGCCAGAGGTCGTAAATTAGGATCTGAGGGATTCGAGGTCTGGGGCTATCCTGTCTTTAAAAGAAAAAAAAAAAAAAGAAAACTAGAAGCAAGCGTGTCGGCCATAGCACGGAGAAAAAAAGAGTAAATCGTCTCTAAGAAAAATAAACAGTTCTACATCTGTGGCGAAAAGAAAACGTCATACCATAATGGCAAATAAGTTAACAAACGCAGGGCAATGGTGACGTTTGCTGCTTAGAACTGGGTGGGCCATTAAGGAAGGGGGAGGAGGCTAAATGTAATGGGAGAGGAGGAACACACTTTGAAGTGTTTGGCAGACATTTTGGCAAAAAATTTCGTTCATGTGCACTTTACTCGACACTGATAAAGTTATCCCTAGTCAAAAAAAGTTTTCAAGTGAATACTGTACGTAGTATTTATTCAACATATGTAGTATGGGAAACATGGATACGAATCTCTGTGGCAAGTTACTATTCGCAATTTTAGCTTACTTAGCTCTCTCTCTCTTTCATAAGGCTATTTATGAAGTACAATTTGTAACCTGACAAGGAAT
Source organism: Macrothele yani (assembly GCA_039090855.1). NCBI lineage: Eukaryota > Metazoa > Arthropoda > Arachnida > Araneae > Macrothelidae > Macrothele > Macrothele yani. The sequence continues at coordinate 75,838,807 of CM077025.1, read as the reverse complement.
CTCTCTCTGATCGTTTTCAGCTATAATTCCAAAATGCGTTGTTTCTGCTGCTCTCTTAGAAATTCGTTCAGACGACCCCCCTTTCTCTTCCCTCCCATAAGTACAAAAACTAACAGCCATGTGGAATGCCATTTTGCTTTTTTATTTAAGAGGCTACAATTCATAAACTTCAAAAAGCCGAAAGTTTTGAACTGATTCAGATTGGTTTAAATTGGTGACACAAACATTAAATTTTCTCACGGGTCATATTTAGTTTCCACGCTACAGAAAAAGTATATTACCTTCACAGAAAATAATTGGAGATTTTGCGTGTGCATACAAAATCTTCCTAACACTTTTTGTCAACATCATTTTTCATCCTGCGGCGAACGGCAAGTTTCTACTTTTTTTTTTTTTATTGGAGGTTTAACGACCACCGTGAGCAACTCAGTGGGCTATAAGCAGTCGCCCGTCCCTAATTTGGGGCCACTGGTTACAGGGAAGGGAGAGAGCCAGCGCCGTAAGACAAACACAACATCCATGCCTCACTGGGATTCGAATCCGGACCCAATTTGGACGAATGATCATATTCATAAGTCATCGCTTAGACCACTAAGCCACCGGGGCGGCAAGTTTATGCTTTAAGGATATCTTTACGAGGAGCAATCAATTTGCGGGATGTTGATCAGACAAAGTGCGCAAAAGGTCTGGAGCGTCAGGTCATTTGCAGTAACCAGGGACGGATTTACCATTGGGCCAACCTGGGCCGTGGGCCCGTGGCCCAGGGCGCTGCACATAGAGGGGCGCCAAAATTTTGAGAATAAATGGGGCACAAGATGTTTTATTTCATCCCCCTCCCTCCTGTTTAAAAAAAGAGAATGAAATGGGATTTTTCATTTCTACACATTATAAACTGAGTAGTATAATACCTTTAATTCTTAAAAAAATATTAAATGGTGTTAGTACATTCGACGTGTTTAATTATTAAAAATATTAATTCATTTTGAAAGTGAGTTCAGTAAGACTCAGAAGCCTCCGAGGAAGTTATTTCTTCCTGCTTCCTGGCAAGGTCAAAACTCCGAAGAGGGTGGAGAGGGGAAGCATTTCTTTTAGAGAGCTCGCAGACAACGAGGAACAAGAGTAGGAGACTAGGAAAGGGGCACTTCACTGGCGCATAATTTTTACAAGGCATTGAAAAATCTGAATGTGAGGACAGCCCTAGGATGTGGGTGAAAGACCAGAATCGGACTCCATGAATTCAAGGCCAATGCCCCAGGGTATTGTGGGTGACAAGAGAGGGCAGAGTACTGGTTAGAATGCATTCCAGTTCAGCTTATGTGACACCAGCTGCCTGCTTTGGGATTCCCCCTCCGCCCCTCGTAAGTTTGCATGTGTGTTTTCATTCTCGCTTTGTTCTTTTATGGGAAATCATTACTATTAATCATCACCGTCAGAGAAAATGTCTACTACGAAGTTTTCTAGATGCGAAAATAGAAAAGGAAAGCTTAAAAAGACTGAAAAATAAAGATAACTTTAAAAAAATTACCAAAACTAAAAAACTTTTTTAAACCGGCAGAAGATGACACAGTAAGTGAAAAGAAAATACAGTGTTTGGTTGCAAGATCTACCGATGAAGAAATGAAGGAGCCAACTGAACAAGAACTAAGGGCTCAGAGCAAAGATCAAATTTCTGAATCTTCCGATGGTGAGTATGAGGAAGGTAAGTCTAACAGAAATCTTGGAGGAAATTTTCAATCTGTTGAAGGAAATGAACTTTTGTTACATCATATGATATTAGATCCTGCTAAATGGAAAGTAGACGATTCTTTTGTTGATTATATTACAAAAAATCCTCCGAATCAAAATTTAAACGAAACAGATTTTGCAGATTCAAAAAGATCTTATAGTGATCGATTTAGATCTGCCTCAAAATTATTACTTTATAACGGTCTTCAAAATTTGAGCTTTTTTCTACAGCAACATTTGAAAAATTTTGGAAATAAGGGAAGTGGAAATGTTTCATATCTTTCAAAGGATGTATGTGAAGAATTCATTTCATTAATGGCCTTATCAGTCACTGACGCAATAGTTAAAGAGTTGAAGTCGAGCAAATATTACTCTATTATTATAGATTCCACACCAGATTTGTCAAAAGTTGACCAGTTGACTGTTATTTTTCATTATGTTCTGAAAAATGGACAACCAGTGGAACGATTTATTTGTTCCTTGCCCAACACTGGTCATAAAGCAGAAGACATGGAGAATGCTTTATTGAAGCTGTTACAAGATTTAAAAATAGATGTTAAAGAAAAGACTGCAGAGGCCAAAGTTATGACAATGCGAGAAATAATGTCTGGTGAATATTTAGGTCTTCAAGATCGATTAAAAAGTCATAACAGTTTAGCCTACTATATTCCATACGCAGCACATTCTCTTAATTTGGTTGGGAAATCCGCAGCAGGATTCTGCCTTGAAGCTACATCTTTTTTTATGTTCGTATAGGAAATATACAACTTTTGGTCATCTTCATCACATAGGTAGGAAATCTTGAAGACAAGTCTTCAAGATAGTTCTAAACTCCACAGCGAATCAGGATCGCTATCGCCACTTCTTGTACCCAGAAGGTTATGTGAAACCCGATGGTCAGCAAGGGTTGATGCATGCAAGGCCTTACACTCTAGTTATTCCTGCATTAGAGATGCACTTCAAGACTTCGCAGAAAACACCGGTGAAAAATTAAAAGCAGAGAAATTATTAAGTTAGGTGAATTTGTTAGAAATGGGCATTCTCTTAGAGCTTTGGAGTGATATTTTACAAAGAATTGATAGTTGCAATAAAACACTGCAGAAAGTGAATATTGACCTTTCAGTTGCTGTAGAACTGTACGATTGACTTATTAAATATTTAAGTGTTTTCTGGAATACATTTGGTAAGTATGAAAAAGATGGAAAACTATTGTCTCAGTGTGACGAATATAAGAAAAATGTTACTAGAATTCGTCAGATAAAACTACAATTTCAAGAGATGAATAGCAATAAAGAAACTGTTTTCACTGGAAAGGAATATATGCGAATATGCGTTTTTCGTACGATCATTGGTAACTTGGTGCAGCAGTTGAAACGTCGACGAGATGCTTATTCCGATGTAGAGAGCATGTTTGGCTTTCTAACGCAATTATCAGGTGTTGATGAGAGAACAGTATCTCAAAAGGCAAAAAAAATCTACTGACAGTTTACTCTTTAGCTTTAGGCCCAGAATTTGAACAAGAATGTCTTCATTTCCAGAAATTTTGGAATAATTTAGATAGACAAGCAGTGACAGACTCAAGTGCTACTGTTCCTGTTGAGGATATGTTGAAACTGATTAGGGAAAAAAGAATTGATTCAACTTTTCCGAACATTGATGGTATCCTAAGGATTTACCTATGCATACCCATCACTAATGCTTCAGGAGAAAGAAGTTTCTCTCTTTCGAAAATCATTCCCAATTATTTGAGGACATCTAGTTCTCAAGAAAGAACGAATGCACTGCAACTTTGTCACTTAATTCGAACATTGCAGAAACATTAACATTTAAAATACAAGACTATTCCCAAAATTAGCAGAACAAATTTCACCACGATCTCTCGTCTAGAGCGAAAGCATTGACAGCAAGCACCCCCCTCCAATAATTTTGGTTTTGCATCGATTTCAAGAAATGATTCAGATAATGACACAAAACGCGGGAAAATCTCGCGAACTCTGTAAAACCTGTAGATGTTAAATTTTATGACAAACGCCAAATTCGTTATCGAAAAAAAAAAAAATGCGTTCCACGGAAGCTGCTCAACTTCCTCTTGTCTGATTTGATTAAATATAATCAAAAACTGACATGAAAGTGGATCACAGCATTGTGAGACATCAAAATATAAACATTGTTCATGAACTAATCATGCTTTTTTAAAATAAAGAATTATTTTCCTTCAAAACGGGAGTTCAACAATACATGCATCCACGCAATGGGGGTGATGGGTGGGATCGCTTCTTGCGTGCGGGAGGAATGCCGTTCTTCTTCCGGTACCAAGTCACCCCACAGCTAAGGTCACGACGCAGCGTGCTTCGCCGATTGCGCTGTCACCGCGACAATGCACTGGCCATGCACAATGTTTAAAAATTCTTTTCTCGACGCTCAGGCAAAAGCCCAAGGATTTTTTTCTTCATTTGATAGATTAAACCTTTCTTTGCAAAGAATAATAACTGCAGCTTTCTAAGTGCTGTACTACATCGCCTTTTTAAGCATTGAAGAAAGGCTCTCTCATTGCTCATAACTCAAAAACTAAAGCAGATAGAAATGCGTGCATTGCACTAATGGATTCCTTGGTAAAAATTAAGAAAGAATGATGATTTATGTATTTCTTTTTACTCTACATAATGGAGATATTGGCGTTTTTACGCAAAATATGTCCGCCATGCACCAAAATTAAAAAAAATATATCTTCTAACCTATCAGAAATAAAAAATTTGAAACTTTCAGGGTTTTTATAAGTTGGGAGTAGCTACCCATTAAAAAAAAAAATCATAAGAATCGGAGATGTGTTGGTGGAAAATTAATTCAAAATCTGACGATTTTGCGTGGAATGACCCAGATGTTATTAATAATATTAATGTATGCATCTTCAATACCACAGGATTTCAAAGCCATTGTAACTGCTGATGGTTTCACCGAATCAAAGGGTTTTTCATAATCGATAAAAGCCATGCACAATGGAAGTTCATATTCCCTCGCTCTTTCAATTAATTCTCTCAGTACGTGGATATGATCTATTGTGCTGTAGCCACTCCTGAATCCAGCTTGTTCTCTCGGTTGAGCCATGTCCAGTGTTACCTTCAAGCGGTGTGAAAGAACTTTAGTGAAGATTTTATAAATCACTGATAGGAGGCTGATAGGTCTGTAGTTCCTGAGGTCCTCAATGTCACCTTTTTTTATGTAGCAGGATCATTGTAGCGTTGTTCCAATCCTCAGGAATCTTCCCTTCATTAAAGCATCGAGTGAAAATTTGGGCGAGTACTGTTTCGATTTCTCCACTTGCTTCTATGATGTCTACAGTAATTCCATGTTCTCCTGGAGCTTTTCCCTGCTTCATGTTCTTGATTGCATGTGCAACTTCTGCTGGGAGGACTGGAAGAACTCTTGTACTGGTACCTTTCACGATGTATGGAGTACATATATCATCCCTTTCATATAATTTGGAGTAAAAATCTTTCACTCTTGTCAAAATTTTGTCTCTATTTCTTGTTACAGAACCATCTTCTTTTCTCAGTGCCATAATCTGTTTTCTTCCCTTACTGAGATGTCCCTTTGCTATCTTTAGGCTTTGGTTGACATTTTCAATTGCTTTCCTCACTAGTTCACAGTTGAATTTCCTCAAGTCTTCAGTGATACTTTTTTGTACTGTCTTGCATAGCTCTGTATATTCCACTTTTGAAGTCTCATCTTCTTTAGTTGTCCTCATCTCTCTTCTTTTTTGCTTCAACATTTTGGTTTTTCCTGATAATTTGTTCACATGCAACTTGTTCTTAGACCCAGCTAGTTTTGTTGCTGTTTCCATAAGAGCTTTGGTTACTTTTCTGTTAACTTCAGAAATATCCACTTCTTCTGATGTTAGGCCTTCTAAAGCAGAGAATCTGTTCTTCAGTTCCAACTTGAAGGTATTATGGTGTTTTTTGAGATTGGTTATGTCAATACATTTGTTTGTCTTATAAGCTTGCCATGTTCGAGTTTAGTGTTGAGGTGCATCTTACATCTCACCAATCTATGGTCACTACCTGTGTTGAACTTGTTTAGCACACTGCAGTCTTCTATGACGAATTTTTTGTTACACATAATGAAATCAATTTCACTTGTCGTCCCATTTGGATGTCTCCATGTCCATTTCCTGTGTGGCTTTTTCTTGAAAAAGGAGTTCAAGATGAAAAACCCTTCTGCCTCTGCAAACTCAACGAGAGGATTTCCACGCTGGTTTCTGTTGCCGTGACCGAATTTACTTACTGAAGTTTCATTCTGTTGCCGTTGCCCTATTTTTGCATTGAAATCTCCCATAATTATCTTCAAGTGCTGCTTACCTTTATTATTTAGATGACAAATTTCCTCATAAAATTCTTAAATTTCTTCTTCAAGATGACTTGTGGTGGGTGCATAAATTTGAATAATCTGAGCCTTGTATCTTCTCGAGAGTTGGATAACGAGTCGTGCAGCTCTGTCAGAGGAACTTTCAACTTCTACAACTTTATCCTTCAGTTTCTTGTTTATTATAAATCCAACACCACTAGTTCTTCCAGTATCTGTCCCCTAATAGTAGAAAAGATGTCCACTTTTCAGTTCAATGAGATCTTCTCCTTTTCTGCTTACCTCACTTAGCCCGACGGTGTCCCACTTGATCCTTTGTAGTTCCTCTTCCAATTCAAGAAGCCTTGAATCAGAAGATAGGGAGCGTCCATTATACGTAGCCAAGGTCAGCATCAGATGGCAGCCTAGTCCGGTCCTCCGGGGATTCTTAGCACCCTCTGCCTTCATGGCGCACTGGTCGCTGCCTGGCGCGCCTTGATCGAAAGGTCATTTGACCGAAAATCACTTCGCCGAAAATCACTTGATCGAGAGGTACATTTCACCGAAAGGTCACTTCACCTAAAAGTTCATTTCATCGAAAGGACATTTGATCGAAAAGTTCATTTCACCGAAGGATTACTTTACCTAAAAGTTCATTATATCGAAAGATCATTTCACCGAATGGTCAGTTTATCGAAAACTCAGAATTTTGTTGTTGGAGATCTGTTGGAGTGTGGTGCGGGTTTTTAAAAAACTGGCCACCTAAACATTATCGGATTATATAAAAAATACACTTTTAATTTCTATTAAACACCTCCTCATGAGTAGGTTTTTCGAAATTTAATATTAACTACAAGGCTTAGGATCTGTGCCTTTTTGTAAAATTTTAATCCCTCTTGCCCAAATTCATAAGGGTTACATATCAAATCAAGTAAGTAATGTTCCAGTTTTACTCAACCACAAAACATTAATTTTTTGACCGTACAGGCCATTTTAACATATTTTAACCCTACTCGTATTTCGTAAGCATTACATAAAACGTAAAGTAAAATATGTTGCACTTTTTCTCAAGCCTAAAACATTAATTTTAAAGCCTTATAGGCCTAGATCTGGGAATTGTTAGCAAATTTTAATCCTTCTTGTTCATATTAATAAGGTTTACATAGCAAAACAAATTAACATTGTTGAATTTTTACCCAGACCCAAAACCTTGATTTTAAGGCCTTGGGCCTAGATTTGGGCCCTTTTAGTAAATTTTTAGCTACAAATTTTCGTACATTTGCTCAGACACAAAAAAATAATTTTAAGGCCTTATAGGCCTCAGTTTAGGCCTTTTTAGCAAAATTTAGTCACCCCACGTCATACTCATAAGGTTTACATATGAAGTCAAGTGAATAATGTTCCACATTCACTAAAATACAAAAATCAATTTTAGGTCCCTAGGCCTCAGCTTAAACCCTTTATGCAAATGTCAGTCGTGCATGCTTATATTAATTACCCACACACTCCAGTTAGTAATTTTGCATTTTTAGCCATGGGTGCTCATATTAGTTTTCACACGAAGTCAAGTTAATAATTTTGCACTTTTACCCAAGCATAAAACATTTAATTATAAGGCCACAGGCCTGGGCCCTCTTAACATATGTGAAGCTGCCGTGCTGATAGTCATAAGACTTGCATAACAAGTTAAGTTAATAATGTTGTACATTTATTCAGGAAAAAAGAATCATCTTTAGGGCCCTGGGCCTCGGCTTAGGCCTTTTTAACAAATTTTAATCCTGCGTGCTCATGTTTCATAAGGTTTACATAAAAAGTCAAGTTAATATGTTGCAAGTTTTTTCAGGCAAAGAGAATCAATTTTAGGGCCCTAGATTGAAAAATCAATTTTATAGCTCCTTTTGAGTAAGCACGATTAAAATTTGTTAAAAAGGCCTAAGCCGAGGCCTAGGGCCCTAACATTGATTCTTTTTGCCTGAATAAATGTGCAACATTATTAACTTGACTTTTTATTTAAACCTTATGAATATGAGCACGCACGTTTAAAATTTGCTAAAAAGGCCTAAGCCGAGGCCTAGGGACCTAAAATTTATTCTTTTTGCCTGAAAAAATGTGCAACATTATTAATTTTACTTTTTATGTAAACCTTATAAACATGAGCACTGAACATGACTTTTATGTAAACCTCATGAGCGTGATTAAAATTTGCTAAAAAGTCGTAGTTAAAATTAATTACTTTTGTCTTAAAACTAAATCTTTACATGTTCTGTGACACGGAGAAATCAAAATGCAATTTGAGTGTGATCCTTTAACGTTTCGGTGGTCTGTCTGCCAAACTTGTACCACGCTTCAACAGATCCTGTAATGAAATCCAAAGTTTTCGATAAACTGACCCTTCGGTGAAATGACCTTTCGATAAAATGAACTTTTAGGTAAAGAGACCTTTCGGTGAAATGAACTTTTCGATCAAGTGACCCTTCGGTGAAATGTACCTTTCGATCAAGTGACCCTTCGGTGAAATGTACCTTTCGATCAAGTGACCCTTCGGTGAAATGAACGTTTCGATCAAGTGATCTTTCGGTGAAACAATCTTTTCGATGAAGTGATTTTCGGTCAAGTGACCCTTCGGTGAAATAAACATTGGGCAAATGAACCAGACCCCAGCTGCCAGAGACTGAGGGCCAAGATTTAAGTTGTGGAGTCATTTTGGAGGGGTTTGGCCATAACTCACCACGCTGGCCAAGCGGGTTGGTGAGTGTGGGATAGCATTTCCTCTAATCCCGATGGTATAGTTATACCGCTATTGGCGGTCGTCAGAGCCCCTTTAGTGGGAACAGATGCACCACGAGAAGGCGGGGTTGACATTTGTCAAAGAGAGGCTGTGATGTTACGCATCACCTGCCAGTTTTCCCCTTGGAAACCTGAATTCGGATTTTCGGAACCCCTGGAACTCTAAATTCACGTTAGCTGCTCCCTTTGGAAATCTGAATTCGTACTGGTAGCTCCCCTTGGCATCCTAAATTCACATTTCTTGTTCAAAATGTTTAGTGGATCTCAGTTGCTCGCATTCGGAAATGAAGTTCGGCCGTACGTGCGGTGCAAGATATGTGTGTTGTTCATATTGTTGAAGGTTTTATGCGGGCTATTCGATCATTCTGCGGGCCACAACTGCCAACTGCAGATCCAAAATCCGAAGCATTTAGGAGTTCGGATCTTCAGTTCGAAGTATTTTGTTTAAACAGTCACAGTTTTTTTCTGTCTTTCACGTGGAGATAACATTTGGGTGTGAACAGGGGTGTAGTAGGGCCTTAGCACAGCTTAGCAGTGCTAAGGCACTAATTTTCTAGGCTTAGCGACACTCAGGTACTTTTCGTAGGTAGGCGTTTGCAGAAGATAGGTAAATAAATAATTTTTTGAAATGATCTCACATTCGAGAATAGCAAATACTGTGTTTTATATGCAATCACAACCGAAATATTCATATCGCAAGGATGAGATTAAACAGTCGGATTACACAATGGGACAAGTCATGAATCATACGGGTCAAGAGAATGTTTGTTTGTTTGTTTCTGAGTTCAACTTTCACCGTAAGCTGCTCTAAGGACTATATGTCGTTGGCTGTTCCTGAGATATGACGGGAAGGCGACTACCCATGCTTCATGCGGAGCTCAGACCACTAACTGGAAACCTACACCTCTGACTACTCGGAACCAAGACTTAATAAGGAGAATGTTAAGACCATTGTCTAGACAGTAGTCCTCAAAATTATTTCATTGCTCGGAGAACAAACTGCTGAGAGAAATTATGCAGCCATTTAGGCAAAATGACATTAGTGTTATGCATGCGAAGAATATTTTCACTAAGCTGCCCATTCTCTAATTAATTAAAAAGAACACAGCAGATGTCTCCTAGAATCTTAGGAAAAAGGCGTATTAGTCACACAGTAAAATAGATGTAACTGTATTAGTTACATTTATTGAGTGTGACTGTATTAGTTACATTTATTAGGAATAGAAATTTTATAAAATATACTGAACAATAAAAATAGCAAATCAGAATTCACAATGCTTTTAAAAACTTGAGTCTTCTTTCCAAGGCGTTTTTATCTAATCAGTTCACCGCTAAGGCACTTTTTAAATTAGAACACATTACTGGGTATAAAAATGGATTTTGTTGAGCAGTGCATATGTCGATGTGTACAAGATAGAAAGACAAAAGGGGTGTAATATTTTATGAATTGTCCTGGGCGCATAAATGCCTAGTTACACCTCTGATGATTACACTAGCACTGTTTCTTACAAAACGTTCTAATAATAGGAAGATATAATGATATTATAAAAAGCGTAAAAACCTTCTTGACTTTACTTGTTATTTTATTAATCTGACGGATGAAAATTTCTGAGGTGGTAAGAAGGGAAAGGGGGCTGAATCTTTTAGCACCGCCCCGGCGGCGCAGTGGTCTAAGCGATGGCCTCTGATCATCCGTCCGAAAGGGGTCCGGGTTCGAATCCCGGTGAAGCATGGATGTTGTGTTTGTCTTATGGCACTGGCTCTCTCTCTCTTCCCTGGAACCAGTGACCCTAAATTAGGGACGGGCGACTGCTTATAGCCCATTGAGTTGCTCACGGTGGTTGTTAAACCTCCAATAAAAAAAAAAAAAAAAAGAAATATTTTAGCGCTTAAGGCCCCGAAAGATCTAAAGTTGCCTCTGATGTTACTTAAAATAAACAATTTAAGAAGTTTTGCAGAAATTATAAAATCTTTCACAAAATGAAAATATAGGACAATACACAAAATACAAGATGAAATAGGACATTTTTTGGGCAGTTTTTCAAAAAACAGGAAATATAGGACGGCGAGTTCACAAATTCAGCTGTGAAAAAAAATTCAAAAAGAGCAAGCGATCATCGATCTCCCATTTCATAATGAAACATTTAATTGTTTAGTGCATTCATAGTATATACTTTACACGATAAAATAATAAAAAACTCAAATAGAGCTTACCATGTTCTGCAAGCTGAACATGTTGTAGATCTTCGGACATTTGAAGCTTGCTTTTACTGTTTCCTTCTCTTTCTCCTTAAGCTTTCTTTTCATTGTAGGCATTGTGTCCAATGTTCATTTTCGAGCAAATAAAATAATCTGGAGTTGAGAAAAAAACGACAAAACAACAACAAAAAAAAAAAAAACCCACCACAGCAGAAATTCCAAGTCAGACACCAAAGAAAAGGCACAGTTATGAAATGTTCCACCTTTTGTACCACTGCTTCGGAAATTTCTACATGATCTCGTTAACCGCAAGGTTTGCAGGTATTAACACGGATACGTCCGTGACTGCCGCTGCGATCGTGGGCATGGAACGGAAGGGGCAATATGAGACTAAGGACAGAGTAAAAATTAGGGGAGGGAAGGTGGCCTTTTACCATCCAAAAACGGGGCAGGGCGCTGCACCCAGCTAAAATGGCCTGGGGGGGGGGGGGGGGGGGCACTACTCTTAACTATAATCCTGGGTCAAAGAAAAAGGGCTACAAATGTTGTAAAATTAAGAAGAGTATTCAAAGAAAGAAACTATCTGATCAGAAGAATCTCATTCCAGAAAAATCTTTGTGTTCTATTGTTATACCAGTGCTGGAAAAATACCAGGCATCTGGTCACCCTGGGCCTAAAAATTAGAAGCTAGCACACATTTTTTTTTTTTGCATCAAATTTTATAATTTGCAGTAAGTGAAAAAAATTGCTTTGTATAATCTGGGGATTATCAGTTAAAAAGTCATAAAGTTATTTAAGTTTAGGTTCTGTTGGTAATATACACGGTTTAAAAAAATTTGGCACTTTAATTTAAAAAAAAAATGTGGATCTCTGTAGAGCTGGTGGTATTGGAAAAGTATTGAAAATGCATTAACAGAAAAAAATTAAATGCAGTACGAAAGAGCAGTCATTCCACGCGAAATCGTCAGATTTTGAATTAATTTTCCACCAACACATCTCCGATTCTTACGATTTTTTTTAATGGGTAGCTACTCTAACTTATAAAAACCCTGAAAGTTTCAATTTTTTATTTCCGATAGGTTAGAAGATATAATTTTTTGAATTTTGGTGCATGGCGGACATATTTTGCGTAAAAACGCAAATATCTCCGTTATTTAGAATAAAAAGAAATACATAAATTATTCTTTCTTAATTTTTTACCAAGGAATCCATTGGTGCTATGGGCGCTTTTCTATCTGCTTTAGTTTTTGAGTTATGAGCAATGAGAGAGCCTTTCTTCAATGCTTAAAAAGGCAATGTAGTACAGCCAGTGGTCGGAAGTAGTGCGCTACAAGTAACGGAACTACTGTAGTTGCTACTTTTCCGCGTAGTTTGTAGTGTAACGCGCTACTTTAACAAAAAAAGTAGTGTAGCGAGTAGTGCAATGCAAACCTCTATAGTTTTGTAGCGAGTTTCGACACTACTTTTAACGTTACTTCAGTAAACAAACAAGGTGCCCTTCTACATATCACTTAATCGTCACGTGTGTTTGCAACACAACGCTAATACTCGTTTGAACTGCACAGCACCACCGCTAAGTATCGCCATCTAGCAAGCATTTCTTTCATGATATCGGCTATGAAGCGGATTAAAATGGACAGGTTATGACGAACGAGGGTCTCGGAATAAGAACGATTGGTGTTTCAAAGCACAGCGTTTTCTAGCATAGGTTGGCAACACCAACACTTGTCTCGTCGTCGTTTTCGTCTCGTGTGAATACGAACGTGTTTGCTTTTCTTGCTTCGAAGACTTATTTAACTTATGTTTCCAGTTTCCATAAATTTTTCTGTTTTCCTGAAATATGGCACCTACTGTCCAGCTTGATGAAGAAAGAATTGAACTGCCTTGGTCGGCATATAATAATTATTTCACATTGCTCGATAAGCAAGTAAACAGGAATTTTTCAGTCACGTGCAAACTTTGCCCGTTAAATAAGAAGCTGTCGATTTCAAAGTCATCCGTCTCTAATTTGAAATTGCACATAGAGGTAAGTCAAATTTTTCAGTACTAATAGCAATGAAATAAATAATTAGTTATGTGTATTTTTCCCTGTCTTTATAACCACTGATTTAAAAATCCCGGACTTTTTTCAATCCCGGACACAGCCCCGGACGTCATTACAAATCCAGGACTGTCCGGGTCAATCCCGGACGACTGGTAACCCTAATTATATGTCATAATCAAGTTTTTATATGATATGCTAAATTCTACACAGCTGGCCACCCAAAATGCTACATCGAGAAGGACACGAGATAGCAAATCCAGATTTACTGGACACATAACAACAGATACAAAGATGAAACGATTGAGCTTACAGGCCCGTGCGACTTGCGGAACACGCAGACATCAATAGTTCGTGTGGCCCCCGTGGCTGGCAATAACGGCCGCTACACGCCGCGGCAGCGAACGATAGAGGCTTTGGGTGTGGGCTTGGGGTATGTCGGTCCATGCGGCTTCCACACGTTACCACAGTTCATCAGGCGTAGCCGCGGGTGGTGCTTGCCGGGCCACTCGGTTGCCGGTCAGCGACCAAACGTGTCAGATGGGCGACATATCGGGAGAACAGGCGGGCAACGGCAGCAGTGACACCTGGTGGGCCGTGCAGAATTGTTGCACGATGCGTGCCACGTGTGGGCGCACATTGTCCTGTTGAAACGTGGCCGCTGGCAGGTCCTGAAGGTAAGGGAGGACTACAGGATCCAAAACGTCAGAGATGTAACGGTGGCTATTGAGTGTACCGGCGATGCGTACAAGAGGGGTTTCGGGTGTCATATCCAATTCCGCCCCAAACCATAACGCCAGGCGACGGACCAGTATGGCGAAGCATAAAGCAGGCATCATACAGTCTCTCGCCGCGGTGCCGCCACACGCAGATCCGGCCATCATGGTGTTGCAGGCAGAAGCGGGATTCGTTGGAAAAGACAATGTTGTGCCATTCCGTAGTCCAGGTGCGGCATTCAGCGGCCCACTGCTGTCGCACTCGCCGGAGGTGTAACGTCAATGGTAATCGGAGCAATGGGCGCGTGCGACAAGTCCCCGCTCCTGCAGATGACATCAAACGGTACGTGCTGACACAGGTTGTTGCGCAACACACCCTAATTGCTGCCTTAACGTTCGTGATGTGGCGGTGCGAGCCGTCAATGCCCGCCGCACAGCATGCCGGTCCTATCGCTCGGCGGTGTGCCGTGACTGCAGCAATCACTCACGTCGGTCCGTCCGTTCCTGCTGCGCCCACCGAATCCATACTCGCCTCAGTGTGGCTGGATGTCGTCCCACACGGGCGCCAATGTCATGGTACGATAAACCGCTGTCGCGATAAGCCTCTATTCGTCTTCTGTCGAACTCCGAAATGTGCCGGAATGATTGCCGTATTCTGTGATGAGGCATCAGGAAGCTTCCCATGCACAGGTCCGCCAGCACAACACACTTCCACTGCTTACACCCTGCCTTCTGTGCACCCTTCTTATAGTGCTTCTCGGTGCCGTGCCGGACGCACATGATTTGCATATGCCCTGAAATGCTAATCGTTTGCATGTCCTCTTGCAGGCGACGCTTGCTGCGAATTTCAGGTCAATCGGATGCGTCCTTCTTGGTGTTGCATTTTGGGTGGCCAGCAGTGTATATGCTACATTGTACAGTCTTCTGCAGTTCATTTTATATGACATGCTATATGCTACATTGTAAAGTCTGGTGTATATGGGATATACAATATTTTTTAGTAATATAACATCCTTAACTTTGAGTGTGTATTGAATTATCTCGCAAAATTCGGGTCCTAAAAGTAGTGAAGTAGTGACTACATTTTCAAAGTAGTTTGTAGTCACTACTTTGTTAAAAATGTAGTTGTAGTTGTAGTTTGCTACAAATAAAAAGTAGTTTTTCCAACCACTGAGTACAGCACTTGGAAAGATGCAGTTATTATTCTTTGCAAAGAAAGGTTTAATTTATCAAATGAAGAAAAAAAAACAACCCTTGGGCTTTTGCCTGAGCGCTGAGAAAATAATGTTTAAACATGGTGCATGGCCAGTGCATTGCCACGGTGACAGCGCAATCGGCGAAGCACGCTGCGTCGTGACCACGGCTGTGGGGGGACTTGGTACCGGAAGAAGAACGGCATTCCTCCCGCACGCAAGAAGCGATCCCACCCATCACCCCTATTGCGCGGACGCATGTATTGTTGAACTCACGCTTTGAAGGAAAGGAATTCTTTATTTTAAAAAAGCAGGATTAGTTCATGAACAGTGTTTATATTTCAATGTCTCCACAACACTGTGATCAACTTCCATGACAGTTTTTGATTATATTTAATCAAATCAGACAAGAGGAAGTTGAGCAGCTTCCGTGGAACGCATTTTTTATTCTTTTCACGATAACGAATTTGGCGATTGTCATAAAATTTAACATGTACAGGTTTTGCAGTGTTCGTGAGATTTTCCTGCGTTTTCTAGACGAGAGATTGTGGTGAAATTTCTTTGGCTAATTTTGGGAATCATCTTGTATTTTTTTTTAATCAGCTTTCTTTTTTTTTTATTCTGGCGAGTATGTATACATGGATAAAAAGTTCCGTCGTGCTTAGTTTTCAGATTTATCATGCTGGCCATGAAATGAAGCCTCTCTCCTTTTTAGATGTTGTTTGAAGATGGTTACTGCAAATGACCTGACGCTCCAGACCTTTTGCGCACTTTGTCTGATTAACATCTCGCAAATTTATTGCTCCTTGTAAAGATATCCTTAAGTATAAACTTGCCGCCCCGGTGGCGCAGTGGTCTAAGCGATGACTTATGAATATGATCATTCGTCCAAATTGGGTCCGGATTCGAATCCCAGTGAGGCATGGATGTTGTGTTTGTCTTACGGCGCTGGCTCTCTCCCTTCCCTGTAACCAGTGGCCCCAAATTAGGGACGGGTGACTGCTTATAGCCCACTGAGTTGCTCACGGTGGTAGTTAAGCCTCCAATAAAAAAAAAAAAAAGTAGAAACTTGCCGTTCGCCGCAGGATGAAAAATGATGTTGACAAAAAAGTGTTAGGAAGATTTTGTATGCACACGCAAAATCTCCAATTATTTTCTGTGAAGGTAATATACTTTTTCTGTAGCGTGGAAACTAAATATGACCCGTGAGAAAATTTAATGTTTGTGTTACCGATTTAAACCGATCTGAATCAGTTCAAAACTTTCGGCTTTTTGAAGTTTATGAATTGTAGCCTCTTAAATAAAAAAGCAAAATGGCAATCCACATGGCTGTTAGTTTTTGTACTTATGGGAGGGAAGAGAAAGGGGGGGGTTTCCCTCTGAACGAATTTCTAAGAGAGCAGCAGAAACAACGCATTTTGGAATTATAGTTGAAAACGATCAGAGAGATTCCTTGTCAGGTTACAAACTGTACTTCATAAATAACCTTATGAGAGAGAGAGAGAGAGAGAGAGAGAGAGAGCTAAGTAAGCTAAAATTGCGAATAGTAACTTGCCATAGAGATTTGTATCCATGGTTCTCATACTATGTACAGTATTCACTTGAAAACTTTTTTTGACTAGGGATAACATTATCAGTGACGAGTGAAGTGCACATGAGCGGAATTTTTTGCCAAACTTTCTGCCAAACACTAAAAAGTGTGTGCCTCCTCTCTCATCACGTTTAGCCCCCTCCCCCTTCCTTAATGGCCCACCCAGTTCTGAGCAGCTATATAGCGTCGCAACTGCCCTGCATTTGTTAACTTATTAGCCATTATAGTACGACGTTTTCTGTTAGCCACAGATGTAGAACTGTTTATTTTTCTTAGAGACGATTTACTCTATTTGGCCGTGCTATGGCTTGCTTCTAGTTTTTTTTTTTTTTCTTTTAAAGACAGGATAGCCCCAGACCTCGAATCCCTCAGATCCTAATTTACGACCTCTGGCAAACAGAAAACACATTTCAAAGAGAGCACCGCAAGTGGAAAAGCTCCGTAGCGTATTTTCTCAGATCTCTTTTATTCTCTTGCAATTTGAAAGTTGCTGCCTATTTTGTCAGCGTCTTTGTGCATTGTTATTGTGGCGTAATGCGTTAAACAAACAAACAAACAAACAAACAAACAAACAAAACAAAGAACTTTTTCTTAATTCAAGAGACAGTTAAAGTAACTTGTCAATGTGAGGACGATAACTGCATTGCTGCTGATAAAGAGAAACAGAAGCTCACAAAACAGAGCTGGGACAAATTACGATTGCTAAATAGTAACAGGAGTTCCATACTTGTTTTTCATAAATTCCTAACAATAATTGTGATACATTGGGTATTACATTAACGAAAACATACTCATACGTTCGAGGTCTGTTAATGTTTCTCATTATTTCTAAATTTATTGGCATGATTAATAAAAAATAATATAAACGGAAATAAATCCAATTGCTACCACTCTGACACCGGGATGTGATTATTTGAGGCATAAAATTTTTCGTTCAATGTAACCGTCAAACTGTATTTTCCTATTTTTGGGCTACACCACGAACAGTTAAACTGTGTGTATTGAGTATCTTCAATTATTTGAAAAATTCTTAGATGACAACTGTGAGTTAAACTGTGTTTTTCTTATTTTAGGGTGCTGTGGTGCGTTTTGTTTCATACGAGCTTTTGAGTTTCGTGAGCTCCCACCTGACGCATAATCTTTAAATAAGCAACTGCAATAAAAAATAAATAAATAAAAGACAGGCAAGATGACAACTGCGAGATATACTCGTTCATTTAAATACCAGATCTACCAGAAAACAATCTATAAAAATTTTTCTAACCCGACGCTGAGCCTTGCTAACGTCATAATCTGTGATCGTCAAGTATCTGACGTCAACTAAAACGCAGTATATATCTCCTCTACCTTACACGAATAGGCACCAAGATATATATACCTGATTACTTTATTTCTCAAGCTGTCATTCCTTGATCATTTTCTCTTATGGCAGGTGTGGACAACTAGACAATTTATTAATTCCTGAAATAGAACTATTTCATGTCTAAAAATTCTGTTGGATATTGCGTGAGCTGTAGAAATCATTAATCAATATTCCAAAAACTGTTTTCAACGTCAATTGCATAATTTATAAGCGTCAGTACTGTATATCGTTATAAACTATACAGGGAGAAAAAGTTTATATTAGTTCTTCTCGTCTTTGATTGGTAAGAATACCAATATATTTCCGAGGTCTGTTGCATAATTTTTATGCGTTATTTGTGTGTAACCTTTTTCACGGTATAGCTCATATTGTAAGCTGTACGGAGAAAATGGTTTATATTAGTTTTCCTCGTCGTAGAATGGCTAAGAATGTGGTGGATAGCATCTGACGATTTGGCGTGAAATGACGCTTTAGTAATATTTTACAGTTATATTATTTGAAATGCCTTTAAACATAACATTAATTCACTATCCTTCCTCCTTCAAGCATCACATCAAATTATCGTGCGATCTGGCCAACGCGTGCAGTAGTATCTTGATCTCCAACCCGTCCGAAGACAAACATCCACTCCTGCAGCCGTTGGCTGAATGCCAACGCTATTCGCCGCACGCAGTTTCACAGTGGCAAAATACGAGTCATGCACCATATTTAAAAATTATTTTCTTAGCGTGCACACGAAAGCCCAAGTTTTTTTTTTCTTCGTTTGTTAGACTAAACTTTTCTTTAAAAACGAAAAACAATTGCGATCTTCTAAGTGCTGTACTACATTGCTTTTTACGTTTTGAAAAAAGACCTTCCCGTTGCACCTAACTCAAAAACTAAAGAAGATAGAAATCTGTGCAATGCAACAATCGATTCCTTGGGGAAAATTACGAAGGAGTGGTGATTTTGGTACTTTTTTTTATCCAAACAATAGAGCTATTTGCGTTTTTACGCGATTAAGGCCCGCCATGCACTAAAATTCGAAAATTAATATCTTCTAATCTACGGGAAATAAAAAAATGAAACTTTCAGGATTTTCATACCTTTGGGTGATCTATTCATGAAAAAAAAAAAAAAAAATCGTAAGAATCGGGGATGGTGTGGTGGATAGCATCTGATGATTTGGCGTGGAATGACCCAGCTGCAAAGAGATGAAAATATGTTGTTTTTTTTTCTTACAGGCATTTTGACAGAAAATACGATGCATTAAAGGTGGTTCTGTTTGCATTTGTGGAAGGCTACATGCTCTGGGAAGCCTATTGAGCTATTCTGCAGCGTGTAATCTTTGCAATCTTGGTAGCATAATCACTTTGCGAATTGCATTTGCTAGTTTTGCTGTGCTAATTGCATTAGTTAAAGCTTTTGTTCGCACTTCAGTTTTTCAGAAATGCCAAATACTACAGATTGCCCACGAGCATTATCCTCTTGTAGGAGAAATGCATCAGGGGTCCAGTACTTCAACCTTACAGCTTCGAGTATTCATGGTTCCTCGTGGAAGAACATAAAGGTGTGTGCATCCACCTAACAATATGTCACCTTAAACTAACACACTACCATCATTATAAGTTTCCTTTTTATGAGTAATAGAGAAATGTTAGTATGTCCCTCCTCCTTTCCAGATCAGAGAATGCCTGGAATTGCTCTGCAAAGCAAATCTGGATTCATCTGTGAAGAGTACTGTCCTCTATTGGTTTTCAGACCAATTGATGTGAAGTCTTGCCCAATTCAAACATTTCCCCCTGTAATGGGGGGTAAAGGCATGTCGAGTGCTGGTCACCTAGGATAAATACCTACTTTGTAAAGCCTTTTACACACAGTTAAAGCAGATACCACCTTCCTGTAGCCACAGCAAGGGCAGATTGCAGCCGTTCTATTCCTCCACACAGTTCATTGGAGATATTGGACATCCATGGATGTTGTAGCTCTAGGCCTTCCTTTGCTGTACCTTCAGGAAGATGATTGTGTATTTTAGAAATAATGCCACAGTCAATGGACCACAGAAGAACTCACATGCAGCCATCTAGAGCAACTTACACCTGACTTTGCCCTGCCTCTTGTCTTCCAATTACTCTCCTCCTCAGTTCATCTGGTAAATGAATGATATCTCGCAGTCACTACAACAAATCTCTTATTTCAAAATCCTTTCTTTATACACTCTGCAAACAATGTGATACATATGTCCTCAACAGCTCTATTCATGCTGCAGCTCATTTGCATAAACCAATGCCATTCATTTACATATTATATCTTGACTCCACATTACATTTCACATCATATTCCCAAGTTTTGTGGATTTCCAACTCTTTTCACCCAAATAATTGCAATTTTTCAGGTTTTTTCTTAATTTATGGAAACCAGTGGTTAAAAGTTACTAAGCACTATATAGCATTAATGTCTTGTTTTGAAGTAACATTGGTATGTATCTCTCTCTTTTTATCCTTAAAAAACTGAATTTATATGCTATCATAGCCAATCATCTCATGTAATGTGATAATTTAATGTATTTTCAGATATTATGCACATTATTTTGGAGTGGAAAACATGATGAGCAAATGTAGGTGCCCTTTTTCTGACATTTACAATGTGCAGTGGAAAGCCATGGAATCTGACACCACATTGCCTACCATATCACCAGTGTCTCTGAAATTATTAGTTACTAAAGGTATGTGCACTTCTGGTGAAAAATATTGCAACCACTGTAATTGTTTGACCAAAAAGGTTAACTGTGGCATTCAGCTTTTTGTAGAATTAATGTTTACAAATCCTAAAAAGATTTGATGTTTGCAAACAGAAATATCTATGTTTCAGAAAATGATACAGGCATGAGATTCTCCCACAGATTTGTGGAATTCTGCTTTTTCGTCATCATTTTGGTCATTCTTGAGAGTGATGCAAAACTGAAGAGAAATTTTTTGGGATTACTGTGTGTGTATGTGGGGAAGAGGGTGTCATTTTTTATCTGTCTGGGGGCAGTATTATGTCTTTCAAAACATCCAAAAATGGAAGTTAGAAGGAGGGTTAAATTTTTCTTGTAATCATAATTTCTTTTTTCTTGAGATGTTGCCTTTGTCCAGAATTGTTGTTAAATAAAATTTTTTTGCAAAAATGTTTGTATTTCAGCTGGAAACTGTAGGCAACAATTTTGGAGACAGCAAAAATTTCTCTGTAATCTTTAGGCATGATGGGATTTTTCAGCAGATTCAAAGAATTCTGCCTTTTTCATCATCATTTGGGTCATTCTTGAGAGTGATGAAAAACTGAAGAGAAATTTTTGTTTGTTGGTGTGCATGCATATGTCTGTGCATTTGGGTGGGTGGTCATTTTCTGTCTGGAGAAGGATTTCCATTTTTCAAGACTTTTGAAAGTATAAGTTAGACGGAGTGAAGATTTCCTCCGTAATCATAATTTTTTCTTGTGATGTTTCTTTGCAATTTCTCTCCCCATGTTATTTTACCCATAAATGTTTGCCTTTCAGCTTGATAAAGAAGGGAAATTTTTTTCAAAAATGAAAGTGAAGGAGTTGGAAAATTTGTAAAAAATGATGCATTGTGTTCAAAAAGCATTGATGTTCTCAAAGTTACACCATTTATGTGAAATCATCATCATCATCATTGTCAACCATTATCAATCCACTGCTGGACGAAGGTCTCCCCAAGTTTCCTCCACAACGGTCTGTCTTGTGCCAGTCTCCTCCATGTCACTCCCGCATATTTACGAATTTCATCCACCCATCTCCCATGTGGTCTTTTTCTGGGTCTTTTCCTGTCCCTTGGAATCCAATCTAATGTACGTTTTCATTTCTTTCATTCTCATTTGTTGAACGAGGACGCCGCTACACTGCAGCGGCTCCTCAATGACCACTGCAATACTGTTGTTGTTTTTTCATTTTTTAAACAAATTGACTATTTTAGACGTATCTAGATTTTAGCCCTATCATCATCCTCATTTTTCAGTTTTACTGAATCAGCTAGATTTTAATCTTTGTATCATGTTTTTAGTACTGTTTGTTTCATTATCTTTTTTAGCCCTTTCATCGTTCTCATTCTTCAGTTTTATTTGATCAGCCATATTTTAAGCTTCATCGCACGTTTTTAATACTGTTTGTTTGTCTGTCTGTCTTGTAGTTTTTACCGTATTCATTTCCATCTTTCACTTTTACCGCTTCATCCTGTTTTTAGCCTTGTGTACGTGTTTTATTGATTTTGTTCTCTTTTGCTGTCTTTTGTTTGGCGCTCTTTGGCCAACCATGGCCCTTGCGCCAATAAAAATCAACGAACCAACCAACCAACCAATCTAAAATTTTGGCTGTCCATCTATGGTCTGTCCTTCTGGCAGTATGTCCAGCCCATTGCCATTTCAGGGATTTAACTCTGATCATGATGTCTTCCACTCTTGTCATTTTTCGGATCCACGAGTTCCTCTTCTTATCTCTCCTGGTTATACCAAGCATGCACCTCTCCATGCTTTTTTGAGTTGTCTGCAGCCTTTGTATGTCTCTTTTAGTTAAGGTCCACGTCTCTGCACCATACGTAAGCACTGGAAGGATGCATTGATCAAACACTTTTCTTTTAAGACATAATGGCATATTGCTCTTGAAAATTATGCTGTTTCTTCCAAAAGCTCTCCAGGCAAGTTTTGTACGCCGATTAATTTCTTCATCAATGTGACCCTCACTTGATATCTGCTGTCCAAGATAAACATACGTATCTGTTATCTCCAGTTTTTCTCCATCAATCGATAAATCTTCATTTCTTGTAAAAGCATTGAACATCACTTTTGTCTTCTGAAAGTTCATTTTTAATCCCACTTCTTTACTCTTGTCAGCAAGTTCCTGGATCATACTCTGCAGCTCTGATGGGGTAGTTGCAAAAATGACTACGTCATCAGCAAAACGAAGGTGGGTTAGATAATCTCCATTAATCTTTATCCCTTTGTTTTCCCAGTTCAGTGATTGAAAGACATTTTCCAATGTGGCATTAAAGAGCTTCGGAGATATGGTGTCACCTTGTCTCACTCCCTTTCCAATTTTTATGTGTGTTGTATTTTCAAACAGCCGAATCTTTGCACTTGCATTTTCATAGATGTTATTAATAATATTAATGTATGCATCTTCAATACCGCAGGATTTCAGAGCCGTGGTAACTGCTGATGGTTTCACCGAATCAAAGGCTTTTTCATAATCGATAAAAGCCATGCACAATGGAAGTTCATATTCCCTCGCTCTTTCAATTAGTTCTCTCAGTACGTGGATATGATCTATTGTGCTGTAGCCACTCCTGAATCCAGCTTGTTCTCTCGGTTGAGCCATGTCCAGTGTTACCTTCAAGCGGTGTGAAAGAACTTTAGTGAAGATTTTATAAACCACTGATAGGAGGCTGATAGGTCTGTAGTTCCTGAGATCCTCAATGTCACCTTTTTTATGTAGCAGGATCATTGTAGCATTGTTCCAATCCTCAGGAATCTTCCCTTCATTAAGGCATCGAGTGAAAATTTGGGCGAGTACTGTTTCAATTTCTCCACTTGCTTCTTGTATGATGTCTATAGTAATTCCATCTTCTCCTGGAGCTTTCCCCCGCTTCATGTTCTTGATTGCATGTGCAACTTCTGCTGGGAGGACTGGAAGAACTCTGGTACCTTTCATGATGTCTGGAGTACATGTATCATCCCTTTCATATAATTTGGAGTAGAAATCTTTCACTCTTGTCAAAATTTCACCTCTATTTCTTGTTATAGAACCATCTTCTTTTCTCAGAGCCATAATCTGTTTTCTTCCCTTACTGAGATATCCCTTTGCTATCTTTAGGCTTTGGTTGTTTTCAATTGCTTTCCTCACTAGTTCACAGTTGAATTTCCTTACGTCTTCAGTGATACTTTTTCTTACTGTCTTGCATAGCTCTATATATTCCACTTTGGAAGTCACATCTTCTTTAGTTGTCCTCATCTCTCTTCTTTTTTGCATCAACATTTTGGTTTTTCCTGATAATTTGTTTACATGCAACTTGTTCTTAGACCCAGCTAATTTTGTTGCTGTTTCCATAAGAGCTTTGGTTACTTTTCTGTTAACTTCCGAAATATCCACTTCTTCCGATGTTAGGCCTTCTAAAGCAGAGAATCTGTTCTTCAGTTCCAACTTGAAAGTATTATGGTGTTTTTAAGGTTGGTTATGTCAATACATTTTGTTTGTCTTATGAGCTTGCCACGTTCCAGTTTAGTGTTGAGGTGCATCTTACATCTCACCAATCTATGGTCACTACCTGTGTTGAACTTGTTTAGCACACTGCAGTCTTCGATGACGAATTTTTTGTTACACATAATAAAATCAATTTCACTTGTCGTCCCAATTGGATGTCTCCATGTCCATTTCCTGTGTGGCTTTTTCTTGAAAAGGAATTCAAGATGAAAAATCCTTCTGCCTCTGCAAACTCAACGAGAGTATTTCCACGCTGGTTTCTGTTGCCGTGACCGAATTTACCTACTGAAGTTTCATTCTGTTGCCGGTGCCCTATTTTTGCATTGAAATCTCCCATAATTATCTTCAAGTGCTGCTTACCTTTATTATTTAGATGACGAATTTCCTCATAAAATTCTTCAATTTCTTCTTCAGGATGACTTGTGGTGGGTGCATAAGTTTGAATAATCTGAGCCTGGTATCTTCTCGATAGTTGGATAACGAGTCGTGCAGCTCTGTCCGAGGAACTTTCAACTTCTACCACTTTATCCTTCAGTTTCTTGTTTATTATAAATCCAACACCACTAGTTCTGCCAGTATCTGTCCCACGATAATAGAAGAGATGTCCACTTTTCAGTTCAATGAGATCTTCTCCTTTTCTCCTTACCTCACTCAGCCCGACGATGTCCCACTTGATCCTTTGTAGTTCCTCTTCCAATTCAAGAAGCCTTGAATCAGAAGATAGGGAGCGTGCGTTGTAGGTAGCCAAGGTCAGCATCAAATGGCAGCCTAGTCCGGTCCTCCGGGGATTCTTAGCACCCTCTGCCTTCATGTCGCACTGGCCGCTGCCTTGGCCAGGTACATTCCAGCTGCCGGAGACTGAGGGCCAAGATTTAAGTTGTAGAGTCATTTTGGAGGTGTTTGGCCATAACTCACCACGCTGGCCAAGCGGGTTGGTGAGTGTGGGATAGCATTTCCTCTGATCCCGATGGTATAGTTATACAGCTTTTTGCGGTCGTCAGAGCCCCTTTAGTGGGAACAGGATGCACCACGAGAAGGCGGGGTTGACATTTGTCAAGGAGAGGCTGTGATGTTACGCATCACCTGACCTTACATCCCTGTGAAATAGTGAAAGCTTTGTTATCATACATTCAAGTCCTCAGGATAAAAGTTCTTTTGGTGCCATGGATGAAGTTACAGTCATCTGAGAGCATAAAAAAAGCAACAATGAAGAAATGGGAGGGGAAAGATACCAATAGAAAGAAAAATTAAGTAATGGGTGCTGTGAAGCTGTAAAGTCAACAAAACATAAATGCCGTATGTCTGTGGAACTTGCCATGTCAGATCACCGAATCCATGTCACCCACCAACTCGGATTTGAATGAAACTTTACAGGTAGATATGCCTGATAAAGATATGAGAAAATCATAAGTTTCAGTTTTTAAACCTTATAGTTTTTAAAATACAGTGCTCCAAAATTTAGCCAAACACCCACTTTTGCAGCTGTGCAGTAGCATGCCACTGTTTACATAACATGCTGTAGTTTGTGTGCTACTGAATTTAGGAGAATGAAACTTTGGAATCACATGGAAAAGGGTCCCTACATATTGAAAACACTTTTCATTTAACCTGAAACACCAGTTAAGTGAGTGCCACCTAGTGGTGAAGTGAAAAATTACAGCAAAATTTAGACATTTTATGGGAGGATTGCTCTGGCATGAGGGAGATAATTTTTTTTATATTGATGTTTAACACATCCTAATAACATATTTGAAAAAAAAATGGTGGTTATCAGCATATTTTCTCAGATGGTTAAAATTATCTGAATTTCATAGAGGGCTCTCCTTCGACAGTTCAGCCATTTTATTCTACAAACCTGACCCACCGTTTTGGATTTTGCTGAAAATTAGCATGTAGGATTACCTAACAAATCTGCAAAACACTGCAAATTTTTTATCTTCCACATTCCATAGTTTCCTAGATACAGCACTCGAAAGTTAGGCCTAACCACTCGTTCAACAGCAAACAGATCCTGTTGCAAATGATGAAGCATATCATGTGGCAGCTTTTCAACTTAAATCTTTGTGCATGTGTGTGCACACCTGCATGCATGTGTGTGTGTGTGTGTGTGTGTATGTGAGAAAGAGAGAGAGAGAGAGAGAGAGAGAGAGAGAGAGAGAGAGAGAGAGAGAGTGTTCCCAAGATATAGTTACTCTCACATGCTGAGGGGTAAGAACCTCTGCAAAAATGAAAAGAAATAGTTTGTTCATTTTTTACATAAAATTTCAACTTTCCAATTTGCTACCCTGTTTGGATTGGATTGGAGGTTTAACGACCACCGTGAGCAACTCAATGGGCTATAAGCAGTCGCCCGTCCCTAATTTAGGGTCACTGGTTCCAGGGAAGGGAGAGAGCCAGTGCCGTAAGACAAACACAACATCCATGCCTGACCGGGATTCGAACCCGGACCCCTTACGGACGAATGATCAGAGGCCAGGGCCTTAGACCACTGCGCCACCGGGGCGGCTTGCTACCCTATAGCCAGGGATCGCATTCCTCCTAAAATTCCTAAAATTCCTAATATTTTGTGACCCTCCTTAAATTCGTAAAATTATACCTAAAATTTGCTATTCATCCTAAAATTTTCGTAAGCTTATTTTTATTAAAAACACAACCGTTATTAACGCCAATAAATTTACCATTACGGTAAGGTAAAAAGACCTGTTATTGTAGAAACACAGCCTATATGCTGTGCTGCTGAAGGGAGGGAAAAATGACGCCATCGAGATGCACTTGCTTCGGGGCGGGCGTTCCATTTTTTTGCCTTCGAACAGTTTTTGAGAGTAACAAGAGATCTAAGGGAAAAGGGGAGGGGTCATTTTCACCCCTGGTTTGCGCTTTGCAGACGAACTCCGTGGCACGCAGAAGATCGTACTTTATTTTTGTACATGCCTTGTGGAACCTCCTCTTTCTGCTGATGTTTTGTTATTGTAAACCGCAGGTGGGTGGAAGCAAAGAGGAAACATGTGGTCTCCTTCCGTAACCTCCGGTAATGACGATGGGATGGTAGCTGAGTATTATCTTGGCAGGCAGTAGAGCACGTGATCATTGACCTTCGATCATGCGTCGGCGACAGCGACCTTCGATGCGCAATATATCTCGGCTCCGACTCGCTTTGACTGAACTTGCGTGAGATGCGTATGATAGTTTCTGGTTTTACGTCTTTTATGGTGTTCTCTGTGCTGTGTGCAGGTTCAGTTCTCTAGTGGTGACCTGCTTTTTTTTTTTTTTTTTTCATATCTTCTGACATCCTCGCAGCCAAATTTCGGGAAGTTGTCTGGTTTTGCAATATTGGAACGTGTTTTTGTACTTCCCTTTCATTTTCTGGTTAGTAATACAAGTGTTTAAGATGCCTAAATCCAAAACGAAATTTCAAGATGCGTGGCTCGCCAAAGAATTGGACGGAGTGAAGTTGAAAGAATGGTGTTCTGCAACTGAAACAATATTTTCTGCTAAGTGTATATTGTGTTCAGAAATTTTCAACATTTCTAATAGTGGCTTTTCACAAGTAAAAGCGCATCATAAAGGAAAAAACATTTGCAGAAATTTCAAAGTAAATTTCAAAATAAGTCCATCCTTGAAAGCCTTTGGAGGACGGGATCTTCAGCCCAAAACAAATATTAGTGAAGTACTGAGTCATGATTTACAGTTGGCTAAAGCCGAAGCATTATGGGCCATGAAAGTTGCTAAGGACAATATGTCTTTTGTTTCATGCACTGAAACAGTTGAACTTTTCAAAGAAATGTTTCCTGATTCTGCTATTTCAGCCAAAATGCAACTTAAAGAAAAAAAAGTTGCTTATGTGATATCACATGGATTGTCAAAATATTTTGAAGAGGATTTGAAAAAAGACATTGCATCTAGTAGCCCAGGAAAGGTTACTATAGCATTTGATGAAACTACAAATACACAAGTGAAACGGCAGTTGGATGTGTATCTCAGGTACTGGTCTTCAGAAATAAATTCAGTTTCTTGCCGATACCTAACAAGCGTTTTTCTGGGTCATGCAACAGCAGATATTTTGCTAAAAGAAATTCTTGATGTGTTATCATCCTTCAATATTTCGTTGAACAGAATTATTTGTGTATCCATGGACAGCCCAAATGTAAATAAGTGCTTTTTACGCAAATTCAATGAAGTTGTAAAACAAGAAACAGGCCAGAAATCTTTGGAACTAGGTTTTGCGACCTGCATGTTGTTAGTAATGCATTTAAAATTTTTTTGACAAGCTTAAATATAGATTTTGACGAATTTGCTACTGATATGCATTACTTTTTAAAGAGTAGTGCTGCAAGACGAGAGGATTATAAATCTGTCGAGGATATAACATTTGTCACAGCCAAATTTCTTTTGCGTCATGTCAGCAACAGATGGTTAACCGTTGGTTCTGTAGCCCAGAGGCTCTTGGATCAATGGCTAAATATTACAGAATATTTTCTAAACTTCTTGCCATCTCAAAAAATATTTGAAAAACAACTGCGCAATTCGGCAAGGTATAAAAGAATTCACTGTTTCCTGAAAAATGAGCTTACTCCTTGCTATTTAGCATTAATTTCATTTTCACACCAAAATTTTGAAAAGTTTTCATTATGTTATCAGAGTGAAGAACCAAAAATACACCAGTTATATTCTGATTTAAATACTTTAATGAGGAATGTTATGGCTCAGTTTATCCAAGATGATGTTATAGCAGGGAAATTTGGAGAAGACCTAAAGAATGTAGATTTTGAAAACAAAAATTCATGGAAAAAACTAGGGGAGTTAGAAGTTGGTATGAAGACAAAAAATCTCCTCAGGAATGTTCAGGAGACCAGGCAGAAATTATTTCTCTTAGATGTAAGATCATCACTAATTGCAACCACAAAATATTTAAAGTCAAATTTGCCATTCTGCAATCAAAAGCTAAGAGACATAGAAGTTTTAAAGGTAAAAGAACCAAAGAAAGAGTCAACTCAACTTTCAGTCACTGAAGGACTTTCGGAAATAACCAGAATTTCAAGTGTTTTGCATCTTTCTGAGGAACAAATTGATAGAGTAAGAGAAGAGTGGAAACTTTTAAATTGCGATAAGCCAACTCTAGATGAACTAGTGAAATTTTCAGAGGAAGGGCATATTCCAGTGCGGATTGATCATTACTGGCGTAATATATTTAGTATTAAAGACTCTAGCGGAAAAGAAAAATACTCAAATCTTGCTAAACTCATAAAGTCAATTTTAGTTTTACCTCATGGTAATGCTGATGCAGAAAGGGGATTTTCGGTTAACACTGCTCTGTTAAGGAAGGACAAGGCTAACTTAAAAGACTCAACTATAACATCATTAAGAATAGTTAAAGGGGCCATTAAACACTATGGATGTGTAAGTAAAGTTCCCATAACAAGAAATTTGTTAAATAGTGTTTGTGATTCACATAAATTTTATAAAGAGTATTTTGATAAGCTGAAGGAAGAAGAATCAAAAAAGGTAAAAGAAAGGAAACAGAAAGAGAGGGAAAATAAGGAAAAGCAGCTAGAGAAAAAAAGAAAAGCTGAGTTTGATGACAAAATAAAAGAAAATGATGCAGAAATAAATAGACTTAAAAACGATAAAGAAGCCTCCCCAGCAATAATTCAAGAGGGAACAGAAAGAATGAGAAAAGCTGTAGAAAAACAAAATACTGTTGAAATAGCAGTTGCCTCTAACTTGATCATACAAGGTTCAGCTGAAATAAAGAAAACTGAAAGTAAATTAGTTGTGGTAGAAGCAGAAAAAGATAGGCTAATCAGGAAAAGGTTAAAACAATAATATGAAAAAAGTAATTCAGTGAACAATTGTACATAGTTCTTGGTTTTCAATTACCTTTTTAGGATATTATAATTTAATGTGAAACCTGAAAACTTTACTGTGAAAATCGTGAATTGCTTCTGGTTCAACAGCATATTAATGTTCAAAGTGAAACTTGAATGTGGTAAATATACTTGAATATGATAATAACACGTGAAAAGATAAGAACTGAACATTAGAAGTAAATCATACTTAAACTTTAGACATTAGACGTTATGCAAAAAATTTGGGTGTTAACTTCGACCATATATACTAATGGACTGCACATTGGCAATAGCTGCATCAAAGCCGCCATGGCTCAAACATTGGGCACGTCATCATCAGACTCCAAATTTCGTGTAAAAATGCTGTTATGATTACTAATTTACGCTGCAGAACTTCAGTGTTTTCGGTGTATTATGTGAATGCGCCTCATATATAATGAAAACTCTTCAGGTAAGTTTACTTATGAGCTATATACATGCATGATCGGGTTGTTTACATTTTGTGATTTATAATGTGATGAACATTTGTGAAGAATTTGGAACATGCATTCCATTTTTTTCTTAAGTTACTATATTTTTATATCAATAGCTGCAAGTTTCTGGTTAAGTAATTGAACTTTATTGACTTAAGTATTTAATTCGTTTCTTACCCATGAAAAATCATAGAATTTCTTTACTATATCGCTCAGAGCAACCATAAGCACAGCAGGTGTAACCCATCTTTTTGACTGTTGTCATGTGATTTTATGTTGGAGCCAGAAATTTTGATGTCATGCGCAGTCTATCAGTATATATGGTTGAAGGTTGTGAAGCAAACTCTTTACAATGTATACAAAGTTGTTTTACTAGATGTATACAAATATACATCTAGTTTTTATTGAAATACACTCCTAAAATTTTCCTAAAATTTTTCTAAAAATTCCTAAAATTCCTAAAATTCTTACCTAAAATTTTCCAGAAGTATGCTATGATCCCTGCCTATAGCATATCTTGAGAATAATCAAACATGTAATTTTGTTAATAAATTGCTAGCTAGGTAGCAACAAGATCAAAAAAAAAAAAAAAAGTAATTTCTTGTATACCATGATTACAAGGATTTTTTCCAGTTTTGGTAAATTTCCAAATCAAATTGAGAGGCTAACTATTATTAAATGTATTCTTTATAGTTGAAAAAATGAATTCCTATATTCTTAATAACTAATAATTTGGACTCAGTCTGCAGTTTTTTTGCTCCATTATTTACAATTGACAAAGTGAAACAAAATCAAATAAAAATTTTTAAGCACTGACTAACTTTTAACTCTTTTGAAACATTATGTAAAATTAAATTTTCAGAGTATCAGTGCACAAAGTATCAACAGGAGTAACCATTTTTGGCATTGCATAGAACACATTTCAACATATCACAAGTTTGCTTTATCAGCTGATTTAATTCACTCCTCGCGTGGACTTTGTTTGGAGCACAAAGAAAGGTGAGGGCAGAGATAAAAGAACAGGTACAGTAATGTAAAAGTATTTATCCCTGTCCTAATAGCCTGAACATGGATGATTTTCAGGGTTGGTAATTTTTCAGTTAGAACTTGCAGAAATTCTAGAAAACATTACGAGAAATACAAAAAAAATTTCAGTCGAAGACATTGATAAAGTTTGTTATATCCGTTTTTTGTCCTTTCATAGGTTCGTTATAGCCATATAAAATAACATTATATGTATAGGAACTTTGAAGATGACAATCCGATTTTAGGCGTAAATGTGACAAGGATGGTAAGTCAGATAATATCCGAAAACTTGAAAATTTTCATCGTCCTGGAGCGGGACTCGAACCCGCGTCTCCCAGAAAAATGCCCGGGTATGCTAACCACTACACCACCCAGAACGACCAAGTTTCAAGTTTCCGATCAAGGGGTGGTGTAGTGGTTAGCATACCCGGCATTTTTTCTGGGAGACGCGGGTTCGAGTCCCGCTCCAGGGCGATGGAAATTTTCAAGTTTTCGGATATTATCTGACTTACCATCCTTGTCACATTAACGCCAAAAATCGGGTTGTCATCTTCAAAGTTTGTATTATATGGCGTAATCTCGTATTTCTTTCATGATTTATGTATAGGAAATCGGATGGTACCAAAAATTTTGTTTGTTATATCCGAGGGTTCGTTATAAGCCGGGTTCACTATAGCAGGGTTTGACTGTATATAGAATAAAATGTATTTTGAATTTGATAACATCTGCATTTACGCCCTCTAGCAACAAAATTGTGCATTGTAAAAAAACAAAAACAAAAAGAAGGATCATCATTCGCACATTTCAAGCTCCCCAATACAGAAAAAAAAAATTTCAAATCTTACTAATAGTTGCAGAGATATGGTGTCCACAGATGGACAAACCGGTAACATAAACGCAATCTTTTTTTTGCAAAAGACATGCTAAAAAAGAAAGCTTGTTTGACAGCCCAAATTATGGCTGAGTGGCTAACAAGTTTTACCTGAAAGAAGAAAAGGCAAAACATACCTGTTCTTTTGCTTTTGGATAATGCAACTTGCCATCCTACTCTTGACCTGTCAAATGTATTGTTTCCACCAAAACAACCAGCCTTTGTCAGCCAATGGATTAAGGGATTATACATACATGTGTGCATATATCTATCTATGTGTGTGTGTGTGTGTGTGTGTGTGTGTGTGTGTATAACACCTTAGTGATGTATACTGTATACATATATATATATATATATTCTATTAAGAAGAGACCGCAGCAAAAATAATTTTTTGACTCATACCAAGTACAACATAGAAAAAGTTATGTATTTACCGGTGTGAGTAAAAAGAGAAAAAAATAAAACAACTGAATGTAGAAAGTGTCGAGAATACTGAGCCTTGGCTTTATCAAGGACCAGCAAAAACTCTGGTAATCTCTTGGACTGCTTATTTCTAAAGTGAGTTTTTGCTGGTCCTTGATAAAGCCAAGGCTCAGTATTCTCGACACTTTCTACATTCAGTTGTTTTATTTTTCTCTTTTTACTCACACCGGTAAATACATAACTTTTTCTATGTTGTACTTGGTATGAGTCAAAAAATTATTTTTGCTGCGGTCTCTTCTTAATAGAATGTGAATTCTGAATTTTCATAACTGCTGCGTTGCGCATTTTGATCTTCAGGTTATTTTGCAACTTTCATTTTAAATTCAAAAGTTTTTCTTTTGTTTTCGGCTTTTCTCTTCAGTAACTAATTTCAACTTACTATTTAGCAGCAGCTTATGCGCAAATTCTAGTTGAAATGTTTTATTATTATGTTTTATTATTATTTTTTATTATTTATTATTATTATTTTTTATTATTATTTATTTATTATTTTTTTCATTTTTTATTTATTTTCAATTCACTCTTATTTTTAATTTTTATTTTAGTGTGTTTCGGCTGCTGCCTTTTTGGAGTGTAGTTTATACTCGAGTTTTGGTAATCTCTTGGACTGCTTATTTCTAAAGTGAGAAAATGCAGAGTTTTTGCTGGTCCTTGATAAAGCCAAGGCTCAGTATTCTCGACACTTTCTACATTCAGTTGTTTTATTTTTTCTCTTTTTACTCACACCGGTAAATACATAACTTTTTCTATGTTGTACTTGGTATGAGTCAAAAAATTATTTTTGCTGCGGTCTCTTCTTAATAGAATGTGAATTCTGAATTTTCATAACTGCTGCGTTGCGCGTTTTGATCTTCAGGTTATTTTGCAACTTTCATTTTAAATTCAAAAGTTTTTCTTTTGTTTTCGGCTTTGCTCTTCAGTATATATATATATATATTCTATAAAGATACCTAAGCAAAAAAATACATATATAATTTTGACTCACACCTAGTACAACATAGAAAAGGTTATGTATCTACCTGTGTGAGTAAAAGGAGAAAGAAAAAAATAAAATAAAACAACTGAATGTAGAAGGTGTCGAGAATACTGAGCTTTGGCTTTATCAGGACCAGCAAAACTCTGCATTTTCTCACTTCCACAAAGACCTAGTTGGAAATGGGTTTCTGCAAGGCCATAGATGCAAGTAACATTCCCACCTAAAATAGTTTAAAAAATATATATATAAGTCATGTCCTCCGTAGAGTAGCATGACCTAGCACTAGTTAACAATTTCGCTTGCATCCATTAACCTTCATGGCCCGACCCATGCTCTTCATCTGTTACTATTAAACAGAGAGAAGAAGATTAAAGAGAACTCAAGCTGTGAGAGTGACATAATAAATAGAAATGATTTTCAGCTATAACGAAATTCCAAGTTCGTTTGAGAGAGAAATTAAACCTGAAAAACAAATTTTACATTGCAATTAAAAAGGAAATGTTAATTTATAACGAACAGATTTTTGAAAGAAAACTTGAGTCTAAAACCCCTACTCTACAACTTATGACAGCACGAAAACGAGAATAAGTTAAAGATAATAATTAACTAAAGAAAACTTTGTGAAAGTTATATACCTTAAACAGTTAGTTGCAATATGTACAAAGTATTTCAGCAGTGCTTTAAGTGCATAATTAATTAGTTATTAAGAACTTAACTACTTTGAAAAAACAGCGCATAGACAGCGCATAGAAAAGGAACAAGCTTAGCCATCTTCTGTTCCTAGGTACCACAAAAGACGCTCAAAGTTACAAAGAAAAGTAAGAGTTAAAACCCGCATAAATGTTAACAGACAAACCAATGCTTAAAAGCTGAAAAGCTAAAAAACGACAGAGAAAAGGTACATGAAGTACAAACATTGAACTTATAAAACCTAGAACCCAAAAACAAGGAAGAGAGCTTACCTCTTGTGTTACAAAAACTTTTCTCCTCACAAGAGGAGAACATGGCTGACCTCTTCCGCCACTCCTAGACGCTGGGGGGCAGTGAGGTGGGGCTGATGGCCTCCTCATACAGCAAGAAACCAACGCGCGGAGATTTTAACCAGAGAAAAAAATATATAAACTTAAGACTGTGTATCTGTATGATCAGAATGAGCAGAATTAACTCTCCAGAATACATGAGAAATATTATAAAATACACGAGCAGTTTATTTAATAATCTTTGCATGTATTAAATCACCTTAGTGAGCTTCTATAGATTAATCAGAATCTTATTAATTTTAATGTTGGTTTTACTATTTTTAGTATAGCTATCCTAGTGATGAATAACTAGTTTTCTTTTATTTGTTTTTATTTTCTTTTATAAACAGATTTTTAAGCTTTTTTTGTGATTTTGTTTATATTATTTAATTTTTTTGTTTTAATAGGACCGTCATATCCATAGCACTAAGGTTCCTTTAGGTAGTTAATAGGCATCCTCTAGCCAACTTCCTTACGGCTTTGATTGGTCAGAATCATATTATTAACTGTGTAGAAAATTAAAGCAGATCTGCCAACCTTACTCTATTATTCAGAATAATTTTTCTTAAAGTTCTTTTGATGAAAGAAGAAGGAATTTCGTTCTCTAGAAAACTTTCTAATAGTATATTAATGTGGTAATTGAAGTCCAAATTGTTGCTGCAAATTCTTGAAATTCTTAGGACCTGAGAAATTAGTACATTCTCAATTACTTTGGTTGAAATGTTATTATTCCAGTGTAGATATTTAATTACTTTGAAAGGAAAATTAACTCTTTTATCAAAGAGGCTAATAGATGGGTTACCTCTGTTGAGCTTAATGCTTAAGTCTAGGAACTCAAGTTCCTGATTACTGTGGTTGGTTTTACATAAGTTAAGAGAGCTAGGATAGATATTATCAAAATCACTCTCTATAACTTCGGAATTATTGATACACAGCAGATCATCAATATATCTAAAAGTGTAAAGGTAGTAATCTGAGCAGGTGGGGTGATTTTTAATGAATTTATATTCCTTAAAGAACAGGAATAGATTAGCGATATTCGTGGACGTTGATGTTCCCATTGGAATACCGTTCACTTGCTTATAGAGAGTATTATTATATAAGATATGGTTATTTTTTATGCAGCAATTGAGATAAGAGTTCCAAGTTCCTTCATCAACAAATTGGTTAAGTTTAAATTCTGCATACAGCTCTTTAAAGGTAGTGATTATATCTGATAGAGGCAGATTAGTATATAGGTTTTCAAAATCATAACTATTAATATCTAGGGGACAAACTTTGAGTATAGTAGAAATTACTTCTGCATTATTATTGATTATCCAAAAATCTCTGTACATCAAGTTAGAACAGTTTCTAATGTGTTTCAAAACCTTCTTTAAGACATCTTCAAAAGCAAGATCTATTTTCTTTTTATGACTCCTTACTCCACTAGCTATGAACCTGAACTTCACAGGATCCTTATGAAACTTAACCGTTGCAAAAAGAAATGGAAATTCAGGCCCATATCTTCTAGTTTGCGGAATTTTAAGTTTCTTGAAGAATGCCTTAAACCGATTTTCTAACTGCTTGGTAGAATAACTTACGGGCTCGTATGTTACTCTATTATTGAGTTCCATAGTTAACAATTCAAAATAGAACTTCTGTTTTGAATTGTTAACTATGGAACTCAATAATAGAGTAACATACGAGCCCGTAAGTTATTCTACCAAGCAGTTAGAAAATCGGTTTAAGGCATTCTTCAAGAAACTTAAAATTCCGCAAACTAGAAGATATGGGCCTGAATTTCCATTTCTTTTTGCAACGGTTAAGTTTCATAAGGATCCTGTGAAGTTCAGGTTCATAGCTAGTGGAGTAAGGAGTCATAAAAAGAAAATAGATCTTGCTTTTGAAGATGTCTTAAAGAAGGTTTTGAAACACATTAGAAACTGTTCTAACTTGATGTACAGAGATTTTTGGATAATCAATAATAATGCAGAAGTAATTTCTACTATACTCAAAGTTTGTCCCCTAGATATTAATAGTTATGATTTTGAAAACCTATATACTAATCTGCCTCTATCAGATATAATCACTACCTTTAAAGAGCTGTATGCAGAATTTAAACTTAACCAATTTGTTGATGTAGGAACTTGGAACTCTTATCTCAATTGCTGCATAAAAAATAACCATATCTTATATAATAATACTCTCTATAAGCAAGTGAACGGTATTCCAATGGGAACATCAACGTCCACGAATATCGCTAATCTATTCCTGTTCTTTAAGGAATATAAATTCATTAAAAATCACCCCACCTGCTCAGATAACTACCTTTACACTTTTAG
The DNA here is from genome assembly GCA_039090855.1 of Macrothele yani. Taxonomy (NCBI): domain Eukaryota; kingdom Metazoa; phylum Arthropoda; class Arachnida; order Araneae; family Macrothelidae; genus Macrothele; species Macrothele yani. Next base: position 75,801,604 of record CM077025.1, on the reverse strand, counting down.
ATATATTGATGATCTGCTGTGTATCAATAATTCCGAAGTTATAGAGAGTGATTTTGATAATATCTATCCTAGCTCTCTTAACTTATGTAAAACCAACCACAGTAATCAGGAACTTGAGTTCCTAGACTTAAGCATTAAGCTCAACAGAGGTAACCCATCTATTAGCCTCTTTGATAAAAGAGTTAATTTTCCTTTCAAAGTAATTAAATATCTACACTGGAATAATAACATTTCAACCAAAGTAATTGAGAATGTACTAATTTCTCAGGTCCTAAGAATTTCAAGAATTTGCAGCAACAATTTGGACTTCAATTACCACATTAATATACTATTAGAAAGTTTTCTAGAGAACGAAATTCCTTCTTCTTTCATCAAAAGAACTTTAAGAAAAATTATTCTGAATAATAGAGTAAGGTTGGCAGATCTGCTTTAATTTTCTACACAGTTAATAATATGATTCTGACCAATCAAAGCCGTAAGGAAGTTGGCTAGAGGATGCCTATTAACTACCTAAAGGAACCTTAGTGCTATGGATATGACGGTCCTATTAAAACAAAAAAATTAAATAATATAAACAAAATCACAAAAAAAGCTTAAAAATCTGTTTATAAAAGAAAATAAAAACAAATAAAAAAGAAAACTAGTTATTCATCACTAGGATAGCTATACTAAAAATAGTAAAACCAACATTAAAATTAATAAGATTCTGATTAATCTATAGAAGCTCACTAAGGTGATTTAATACATGCAAAGATTATTAAATAAACTGCTCGTGTATTTTATAATATTTCTCATGTATTCTGGAGAGTTAATTCTGCTCATTCTGATCATACAGATACACAGTCTTAAGTTTATATATTTTTTTCTCTGGTTAAAATCTCCGCGCGTTGGTTTCTTGCTGTATGAGGAGGCCATCAGCCCCACCCTCACTGCCCCCCAGCGTCTAGGGAGTGGCGGAAGAGGTCAGCCATGTTCTCCTCTTGTGAGGAGAAAAGTTTTTGTAACACAAGAGGTAAGCTCTCTTCCTTGTTTTTGGGTTCTAGGTTTTATAAGTTCAATGTTTGTACTTCATGTACCTTTTCTCTGTCGTTTTTTAGCTTTTCAGCTTTTAAGCATTGGTTTGTCTGTTAACATTTATGCGGGTTTTAACTCTTACTTTTCTTTGTAACTTTGAGCGTCTTTTGTGGTACCTAGGAACAGAAGATGGCTAAGCTTGTTCCTTTTCTATGCGCTGTCTATGCGCTGTTTTTTCAAAGTAGTTAAGTTCTTAATAACTAATTAATTATGCACTTAAAGCACTGCTGAAATACTTTGTACATATTGCAACTAACTGTTTAAGGTATATAACTTTCACAAAGTTTTCTTTAGTTAATTATTATCTTTAACTTATTCTCGTTTTCGTGCTGTCATAAGTTGTAGAGTAGGGGGTTTTAGACTCAAGTTTTCTTTCAAAAATCTGTTCGTTATAAATTAACATTTCCTTTTTTAATTGCAATGTAAAATTTGTTTTTCAGGTTTAATTTCTCTCTCAAACGAACTTGGAATTTCGTTATAGCTGAAAATCATTTCTATTTATTATGTCACTCTCACAGCTTGAGTTCTCTTTAATCTTCTTCTCTCTGTTTAATAGTAACAGATGAAGAGCATGGGTCGGGCCATGAAGGTTAATGGATGCAAGCGAAATTGTTAACTAGTGCTAGGTCATGCTACTCTACGGAGGACATGACTTATATATATATTTTTTAAACTATTTTAGGTGGGAATGTTACTTGCATCTATGGCCTTGCAGAAACCCATTTCCAACTAGGTCTTTGTGGAAGTGAGAAAATGCAGAGTTTTTGCTGGTCCTTGATAAAGCCAAAGCTCAGTATTCTCGACACCTTCTACATTCAGTTGTTTTATTTTATTTTTTCTTTTCTCCTTTTACTCACACAGGTAGATACATAACCTTTTCTATGTTGTACTAGGTGTGAGTCAAAATTATATATGTATTTTTTTGCTTAGGTATCTTTATAGAATGTGAATTCTGAATTTTCAAAACTGCTGCGTTGCGCGTTTTGATTTTCAGGTTATTTTGCACCCTTCGTTTTAAATTCTAAAATTTTTTCCTTAGTCTTCAGTTTTGCTCTTAAGTATATATATATATATATATATATATATATAGGATAAAGATTAATGGAGATTATCTAACTCACCTTCATTTTGCTGATGACGTAGTCATTTTTGCAACAACCCCATCAGAGCTGCAGAGTATATATGACCCAGGAACTTGCTGACAAGAGTAAAGAAGTGGGATTAAAAATTAACTTTCAGAAGACAAAAGAGATGTTCAATGCTTTTACAAGAAATGAAGATATATCGATTGATGGAGAAAAGCTGGAGATTACAGATACGTACGTTTATCTTGGACAGCAGATATCAAGTGAGGGTCATGTTAATGAAGAAATTAATCGGCATACAAAACTTGCCTGGAGAGCTTTTGGAAGAAACAGCATAAATTTCAAGAGCAATATGCCATTATGTCTTAAAAGAAAAGTGTTTGATCAATGTATCCTTCCAGTGCTTACGTATGGTGCAGAGACATGGACCTTAACTAAAAGAGACATACAAAGGCTGCAGACAACTCAAAGAAGCATGGAGAGGTGCATGCTTGGTGTAACCAGGAGAGATAAGAAGAGGAAATCGTGGATCCGAAAAATGACAAGAGTGGAAGACATCATGATCAGAGTAAAATCCCTGAAATGGCAATGGGCTGGACATACTGCCAGAAGGACAGACCATCGATGGACAGCTGAAATTTTAGATTGGATTCCAAGGGACAGGAAAAGACCCAGAAGAAGACCACATGGGAGATGGGTGGATGAAATTCGAAAGTATGTGGGAGTAACATGGAGGAGACTGGCACAAGACAGACCGTTGTGGAAGAAACTTGGAGAGACCTTCATCCAGCAGTGGATTGATAATGGTTGACAATGATGATGATGATGATATGCACTGAAGAGCAATTGAATTAGAGATACCTGTCTAGTAACGTGTAGCACCACCTTTCGACCTGATGACGGTGGCAATTCGTCTCGGCATGGACTCGACAAGACACCGTAAGCGTTGGGAAGCCTTACGGATCCACGACCCCTGAACAAGCTCCCACAGTTCACGAAGATTTGATGGAGAAGGGGTCAGAGCCTCGAACATCTCTCTCGATGGCATCCCAGATGTGCTCGCTGGGTTGAGGTCAGGTAAACTAGCTGGCCAAAGAAGCGAGGTCACGTCGGTGGAGTGTTCATCCAACCATTCGGATACAATTCAGGAGCGATGGCACGGTGCATTATTTGTTGCAGGATAAGGTCCCCATCGGGATGTTGAAGACGCACAAACGGGAGCAAATGGTCGTCGAGGATATCCCGGTAATGTTGACCTGTGAGGGACGATGCCACACGTAACAGGGGTCCCATTTCAGTCCACGTAAACAGTCCCCAGATGAGAATGCCACCCCCACCAGCTTGAAGAGTACGCTGCTGGCAAGAAGGATCCATCGCTTCATGTGGTTTGCGCCGTACTCGTATCCTGCCATCCACATGTACCAACATGAATCTCGACTCATCAGTCCAGGCAACATTTTTCCACATGTCTAGGTTCGAGTGACGATGTTCCCGCACCAATGCTAATCTTTGCACCCTGTGATGTGCGGTCAGCAGCGGTACCCTCGTGGGGTGATGGCTTCTGTACCCCATAGCAAGAAGATGGTTCTGGATGGTGTGGCTGCTTACATGTTTTTGTGCACCAGCGTTAAATTGTCGAGTGATTTCTTGCACTGTGGCCTGCCTATCCGCTGTTACAATGCGAGCTAGCTGACGATGACCCCGCTCATCCACACGCTGTTGTCCACGGCAGTTGGCCCTTGCTGTTTTCTGAGATCCACAAAGAAATACAAACTACCAGATAATATTTTTAAAGGCTTATTCAATGCATCAAAATTTATTATTGGAAACTTATTATGCTGTCGACTCTAGCAAATATAAAATCTGCATCTTCATCTAGCAAAATAACAAAATCCATAATTGTTCTAAATTCTGCTGGATGCCACCTGAAATGATAAAGTAGTGTTTCAAGAAAGCAAAATTTCCTTTGGAGGACTTAACAGACTTGTGGAAGCACCAATGTTTTATAGGCAACACTAAAAAAGGACAATTTTGTAACCATCATTGCAAAGGATTATGTAAACATCAACAGAGCAACATTGCAACCAAGCTTTATAATGAAGATCTTGACAAAATTATTGAGCTGCATAAAATTGAAAAGAATAACAGTTGTAGTGAGATGAAACAGAGTAGGTAAATAGGGAAACCACATCTAGGATAAAAACATATCACCAAGCATTTCAAAATGATGAGGGTATTCAATGTTTTGCATTTTTCTGAGGTGACTCAATTATTTTGATTAACGAACAGTGCACGTGATCTCACTAAGTGCCATATTGTAAGCACTACTGTACATAAATCAATGTTCGATTATTTAAAAAACATAAATCAATGTTCGATTATTTAAAAAACAAATCAATGTTCGATTATTTTAAAAAAAATGAAGTTTTTAATTTTTAGTTGATTAAAGTGTGTAAGCACAATACATTCTCTTAAAAGTAGTTGCTAATTATGTAGAATCTGTAATTAGCATGACCCCCCCACCAAAAAAAAAAAAATGTTTTTATTTCGGTGGCTTCCACAGATGCTCCTGTATAAAACAAAAGCCTGTCTAAAACGTAAAATAGGTCCAGTTGCTTGGATTTCATCTCAGACAGGTTTCACTGTATAAGCTGTTTCACTTGTTTGCAGAAAGTTCTTGTTCATCACGTGATTTCTATTTAATTATCTTACAGTTTTTCATTGTATCACATAACGTGTCACTTTGGTTTATTGATTCAGAATGTACTGATTTGCTGTTATTTTTTGTGAACATTTCATTTGCAATGTAATAAGATGGCTGCAACATTTAAGGCTATATATCCTGCTGTGTTAGCTTGTTTAAACAGGAGTCATTCATTATCCATGTGAAATCGAGGGGTCTGGACCTTGATGTCTCAGATTTCAATGGTTTTTGGTTTATAGTTTGCCCCTATGAAGTATATGAAAAATCTAAATTTTCAGATATTTTGGGTCAGTGGTTTTTTATTTCTAATTTTCAAAAATGGCAAAAAATGCCAAATTTTGCAAGAATGCCATTCACAAATAAAAAAAAAAAAGAAGTCTGCAGGTTGTGATGCTAGATGCCTCATCTATAGCTCATTTTAAAGCTCTTTTTATGGGCTTTAATTTGATATGCAACACAACCCACTTTGAAGCATAAAATTTCTTTAACAAAGTTTAAAAAATTTTGATTTTGAAAATCTTAGAAACACCCCTTTTGAATTCTTTTTTAAAAAAACCACATGTTAATCTTACACATGTTGACTAGAGGTATGCAAAATTTGAAGATGGATAAATGATGGGGGTTTGAGAAACCAAAATTTGAAGAGTAGTATATCTGTAGTATATAGATAATTATCAATAGTTTACTGAGCTAGTTATTAAAGTATTCAGCTGAATTATTGGAAATATTGGCTATGGATACTTTTTCATCACTACATGGCAGCTATTCTAATAATGGGGAGATACTGTACATATATTAACTGTGGTAATTTAAAATAAAAATTTATTACCCGATAGGTTAAATGATCTGGGTGAAGTTGTTCAAAATGAAGCAGAGTAACAGTTAAACATTTTAAAACTGAAAACATGTTTCAATTTTCATTTGCTCTTATACTGTGCTACTTACACAGTTCATATCATTTATGGTCATGCAGTCCAGTAGCAAAACAATATTTACAGTAAATAATTATTAACAAATAAGACTCCTATTTTACAAATTACAGATTTTCAAATTCTGTATTCTTTCTTTTATTGGGAATATAAATAAGTTTTGAAGGATTTCCGTTCAGTGTCATACTTATTACTGCTCGCATGTATGTTAAGGTGGCAACACTACGATATCGCAGTACGAGATGCCAGCTGTCAGAGTGGGTATACGATGTTCGATTGAGATGCGAAGACGTATTTGTTTTACTCGATGAAAAATGACAACTTTCGTCCCGACAAAGCAGCATTTGCAGGAAGTGTTAGTGCATTACTTTATTGTCAAGAAAAGTGCTGCCGACAGCTATCGCTTAATGTCAGAAATCTATGGTGAACATTCCCCATCCATAAAAACATGTGAGTATTGGTTTAGACGATTCAAAAGGAACGATTTCGATGTCAGTGATAAAGAACGTTCTGGACCACCCAAAAAAATTGCTGATGCCGAATTGGAAGCTTTACTTGATGAGGATCCATGCCAGACCCAAAAAGAACTAGCAGCAGCATTAAATGTTAGTCAACCATGCATTTCACAATGTCTAGCTGCCATGGGAATGGTGCAAAAAGTAGGGAATTGGGTTCCACATGCTTTGAGCGAAAGAGACCTTGAACATCGAAAAACCATTTGAGAATTGCTGCTTCAAAGGCAAAAAAAAAAAAGTTTTTTTTGCAACGTATTATTACTGCCGACGAGAAATGGATATGGTACGATAACCCTAAATGGCAGAAAGCATGGGTGAAGAAAGGTGAACCAGGTCCTTCAACGCCAAAACGCAATTTCCATGGTTCAAAGGTAATACTGTGTATCTGGTGGGACCAGAAGGGTGTGATCCACTATGAACTGCTGAAACCGTCAGAAACTATTACTGGTGATTGGTATCGAACCCAATTAATGCGTTTAAAATGAGCTCTCACGCAAAAACGGCCGGAATGGGAGAATAGACACAACAAGGTCATCTTACAGCATGACAACACAAGACCACATGTTTCTCGACTTGTGAGAAAGTACTTAGAAGGATCCGACTGGGAAGTTCTACCCCACCCGCCATATTCGCCAGATATTGTGCCATCGGATTACCATTTGTTCCGGTCGATGCAGTCAGCACTTTCTGGAGAACGGTTTAGTTCTTATGAAGACATCAAAAATTGGCTGGGCAACTGGATCTCTTCCAAGGAACTAGAATTCTTCTTTCGGGGCATACGTTCACTGCCCGAAAGATGGGGTAAAGTTGTAGCTTCAGAGGGAGCATACTTCGATTAATACATTAAGATATTGTTTCTGTTCTCCAACAACGTGTTTTGTTCACCTCAAATCCCTCAAAATTTATTTATATACCCAATAAATATGTAAATTTACTTTGCTTGTAACTTTTTCTCTAAAATAGCTGTTGAAGCTGACATTTCTTCCTGTGTAAATGTGTACATTCTTCCTGTTGCTGTGCAGGGATTTACTTTTCTCAAGAGAGTATCAGCCGAAACATCCAGAATATCAAGTCGAGGTTTGGAATAGTAAAATGATGGAGCTGGTCTTTTAGGGTGAAGATAACTAACTTTGCAATAATTTGATTCATGATTTTTAGCAAGAATACAAGCAAGCCACCAAGAACCACCATAAACAACTGTGATGAATCCAGACTCAACTTCTTGAAACGCAGTTGTGCTTTTGGAAGTTACAGTTGCATCTATAGATTCTTGAGTACTGAAAGAATATGGTTTTGTCACCATTTGTGAGTCAGACAGTAGGATGACTGCATGAATCTTCTGTGTTCCATATACTGTTTGTAACTCATCAAAACATGAAGACAGGCTTTTCTCATTTTCATGGTACTCTTCATTCATTTGTGCAGTGCATGAAATTTATGCCAGGTATGTTTTCTTCTGCAAAATCATAAAGCTGTTGAGGAATCATTATCTAACAGGAAGCGACATAACAAGTTTAAATAGGAAGCAGGTATGGGATTATTCTGCATGTTGTTTTTTTGATTAATATCAGCATTATTTCATATTTATGGCCTGTTCCTTTCTGTTGGAAGTTACTACATGTCAGAACTTTCACTGCTCTTTATCATAACAACATGTAACAGTTTAAATTCAAAAATCTGTTTTTCAAAAACCCGTCATTTCTCCATCTTCAAACTTTGCATACCTCTAGCCAGCATGTGTAAAATTAACATTTTTTTTTTTTTAAATTGAAAGGTGTGTTTTTGAGATTTTCAAAATCAAATTTTTTGAAAATTTATCAAAACTTTTTATGCTTTAAAGCTGGTTGTGTTGCATATCAAATTAAAGCCCATAAAAAGAGCTTTAAAAAGAGCTATACATGAGCCCTCTAGTATTACTACATGCAGGCTTATTATCTTTTTATTTGTGAATGCATTCTTGCAAAATTTGGCATTTTTTTGCCATTTTTGAAAATCAGAAATATAAAACTGCTGACCCAAAACATCTGAAAATTTAGATTTTTCATATACTTCATAGGTACAAACAATAAACCAAAAGTCATTGAAATCTGATACATCAAGGTCCAAAAATATTCTTTTATTCGTTGATTTGACATGGAATGACCTAGAACCAGTCTTTTTTTTTTTTTTTTTAGATCTAGTGTTTCAAGTGATGCTATTTTTATTTCTTCTTCAGTAGTAAACCGTGACTGAACCTCACAGATTTCATTAGCCTGCTGTATTTGAGCTCTTTGTTTCATGCTTTTGAAACATCAGCACTTCTTGCAATATTAACAGACAACTCCCTTTAAACAATACTCCCACTGAATGATTTGTTACACACAGTGTAAAGTATATAAAAAAAAATAATCTTCCTGTACTAACTATGATGTGTATAAATAAGCACCCATATTGGCTGAATACAGTTGCTGCTCTTTTTCATTGATGACCACATTTTGTACTGCATTTTTATGCTACCTGTTATAGTTGTATACAACCTATTCTACAGTACACATCCAAAAGGCGAATCTAGGGAAACAGAAAGCATGTCATCGCGTATATGGTGCGAAGTGCTAGTGCTGCCTGCTGAGACTGTTCTGTTATCAAAATAATGTTTATTTTTAGTAGCAAAATTTTGGTAGATGCATTTTAGTGTTTTTTAATGTGATTTGCAGGAGTGCCATGTTTCACTATCTGTATTCATACTTTTTCAGTTTACTCTATTAGGTACCAAAAATCACATATTGTCACTCAATGGCCCTTTTTGTTGTCTTTTTTAAATGTGTGTGTGTGTTAGATTTCATTCCTTTTATAATGTTCTTTGTTTTCTTGCTTTTTTTGTTTAGAACAAACAATCACATCTTTTTTGAAAAAAACCCCCAACTTTTTCTGTTGTGTGTATTTCAGATTTAGGTGTTGTTAATTTAAATTGGTTTGAAGAATGTGGATCATCTGGCTTCACAGAAGACATTAACATCTCTGATTTAGGGAATTCCTCTTTTCTTACTGATGTTGGAACTCCTTCGAGAGATATGCAAAATGCAGATGCAGTGGATTTGAAATTTTGTACCAGACGTACCATAGCAGATCACGATACTAGTAATCAGCTATCTCTGTCATTGGCAAACAGTTTTGCTGATATCCCTCAAGAGCCACCATCAAAAAGATCTCGTTTTGTTCATTTGGATATGACTAGCAGTGTCGTTAATGAAATGAAATATGCGTCTGAGTCTTCATCTGTTTCTTCTGATACATCAGTTTGTAATCGTGAAAGTGACAGTGGGCAGTATGATTCACCAATTTTGTATGTATCTGAGCACAATTCAGACACCAGTAAAAATGTGAATGTGCAAGATCTGTGCTGCAATGATGAAAGTCCTCATTTCATTTGGAGTCCAGTTACTCAACAAGAAGGAAGGTAAAATTTTCTTTCTTGGATTCACATTATTAGTTCTATTCATAACTATGATGAAGTTTGATTTTCCTGTAAATGTTGCATTCTCATTCTCATAAATGTTCAGAAGCAAAGGAACCAAATAATTGTATAAGTTCAATGTTATTTCTATAAATGCAATAAACCACAGTAAGTGTTTTCAACTGCAAAAATGGAGGTGTTCCTAGTGCCAAACAGTCAGGATTTTTTTTTTATAAAATTGGTTTTGAACTCTAAGTATGTATAAACATTTGTGCAAAAAATAAAAAATAATAGTATAAATAATAATAAATGGGTCAGCAACCAATTTAAAGGAAATTTGTTGAAATAGTATGGAATGACCCAAATACAGTAATAGTGACCCAAATGTGGGTCTTACGTAATATAAAACCGAGATACATTCATATATAAATGATGACTGGGATGCACTATGTCATAAGACCCAAGTGACTAAGGAATTTCAAGAAGAAAAGAGCAGTTTGCGGTGAATACTTGTCCTGAAAGCATTGACCATATCAATAGGTTAAGTTCCCAGTATTCATTTTGCCTGCTGATTGATACCTGGAATTTCCATATATTGAGTTTTATCACAATTTCTCTGCTACTAGAGTGCTCAACAAGGTTCTTTTTCTTTATTTTAAAGAGTTATAATTGGGCAACTGAGTCAGTCATCAGTAGACAGTGTGTTTAAAATTATTTGAAGTTCAATAAATAAATATAATAGCTTTGATTTTTTTGCATGCCATGTATTTGAAGATCTAATTCATAGCAGTAGATTATATAAGTGATGACTGAGATGCATTCATTTAATTTAGCCAGAAATGTGCATTATATGTTCTCAAAGAAAAGTATCGATAAGTGTAATTGAGATGCATTCATTTAAGTGCATATCAAATGCACTGCCGTGGATTGAAACTATAGACAGTTTGGTTCCTTGAATCTCAGCAGTAGTGTTACTCATAGTGAAAAATAGTGAATGACTAGTGCATACTATCACAACTCATTAAATTACTCCTGAAAATAAATCAATTTATTTTCCAGAGTGATTTAATGAGTTGTGTATGGAGTGCACTAGTCATTCACTATTTTTTTGTCTTTGCATAGATTTGTAATACAATGTAATTAGCAATTTAATTGGAAGCTTGGGTGGGTTTTTGTGCATATTAAAACATTGATTGGGTTTGCATCTATGTAACAATATTTTCACACAGCTATTGAAGATTAAAGTACGGCTCGAAATACTCGGGTGCACAGGAAAATTAAATTATGCACCCATTTTTTTCTGCAAGGTGCATGCAGTGCACCTAACTTTAACAAAAAACAAATTAGTGTTTTACATCATTTTGATGTTTGAACAAAATGTTGCCTTCAGCACATATCGCATAAACGTAGGAAGAAGGTTTATTACATCACAGTTGCCCCCAAACTTTCCGTTGATCGAAATAGTTCCAAGGGAAAAAGCTGTGTCCAAGTGATCCAGCTCCAGAGAAGAGAGAATTAAGATCACGTGAGCACCTGTCAGATGACAGTGGTGTCACACATGTGCAATGGGGTGTAAAGTAGGGATGGGAACATCAGTGAAAAAGGTGCCAAGGGCAAAGGCTGTGTGGAAGTGATCGAGCTCCAGAGAAGGGAGAATTTAGATCACACGAGCACCCAGCAAATGATAGTTGTGTCATGCATGTGCAATGAGGTGTAAACTAGGGATAGACATATCAGTGAAACACATCGACGTTGGGCATAGGTGGTTGATCATTCCCAAAACATCGATGCATCAACAGTATCGGTGGAAACCTCGATGTTTGTTGAAAAGCCTAATAATTTGGATCTTTTTCATCTGCAACAGTAATTGGTACGTCTGTTGGTAAAATTGCTATTCAATGTATCAGTGATTACTCATTAATTCAACATCTTGTAATCAATAATATTCATTAAAACACTCGAAGTGCATGTAGTTTGTGACTGTTCTTCCGTTTTTGGTTTTAATCTCTTTTCATTGGATGAATTATCAAAATGCTTTTTTAAAATGCCACTGAAGAAGCATCCTGCACCACCTAGCTTGAAGAATAATACTCTGCAGAAATATTTTTGTAAAAATGCAAGTGAAATCCCTGTGACAGCAGTGTGGACCAAGTGACTCCTTACTGCTTGACAAACAGAAGAAAGGAATAAGGGGAAATGATAAAGTGAATACAGTAATAGCAGAAAAGGATAATAGAGAAGAAATAATTGTTGAGAAAGAAAAGGCTAAAGATATAATTGAAATAATTGATGAAAATAAAACCAATTTTTTTTTTTTTGAAATTGGATAAAAAAACAACAACAACAACAACGCAAAAGATAATTTTTGAGAAAAATAAAGTGGAAGAAGTAATTTGCACTAAATCCAAAACTTATGCTTTTCAGGAGACTTAGAAAATCGGACAGGATTGCCTTTCCTACAAGGAACACTTGAAAGCAATGTTTTGTACTGTTGCCAGTCATATGACAAAACATCATGTTCAAATATCTTTCGTGGTAATGGCTGTTGTTCCTTAAGGAAACATATGGTTTGAAGTACATGAAAAAACACCAGCACATCTTAAAGCAATGAAAGCAAGGACTGCACTTGCCAAAGCAAAGGATTTTCAGACCCCTATGCAGAGATCCATATTGAGGTTAGAAGAAAATGAAATAAAGCAGTTACACACATACTCTTTAAGATTGCTTTTCACATAGGCAAACATGTAACAACAATAAGCAAGCCAGAATATTCATTTCCTGCATCAGTAGGAGCATGAAATCAAATTTAGTTGCATCTTTGAAAGGGGGAAAAATTCAATTTTTGCAGATCATGGCAGCACAGATTGCAGTGATGCAATGAAGAAATAATTTGTATTAGATTTCTTGAAAATGAAAGAGCTGTCACCAAATTTATAACTATAGAACAAGTTCAACATATTGATGCAAAAAGCATCGATAATTTGTTGGAAAATGCTATGACCGATTGTTAGAACCTAAGCTTAGAAGAGAACTAAAACAAGACTAATTGTTTGCACATCAGATGGTGCGCTAAGGAATTTTGGAGCCAAAAGTGGTGTCTACAAGCTACTTTGTGATAGTCGTAGTCATCTGCATGACATACATTGTTGTGCTCATTGGCTGGAACTAGAAGTCAAAGATGTACGGTGAAGTTCAAAATATTTCACACAAATGAAGTCTGCACTGAATGACTTACTTGTAATATATAATTCTTCTTCTAAGAACTGGGCAGAGTTACAAACAGTTGGTAAGTCATTGGAAACAAAAATTCTAAAACCTGTTAAAGTAGGAGGTGTTCATTGGTTACCTCAAATGATCATGCTATTGGCATCTTGCTAAAGTAATATGAGCCATTTATTATCCGTTTGGAATCTCTTTCATTAACTGGCTCAGCAAAAAACAATGTGAAGCAAGCATTATGAAAACCATGAAATCTGTATAATTTGCACTATTCTTGAACACTTTTTCAAAATTAGTAAAACTACTTTCTAGTTTAAGCAAAGTACTTCAAGCAAATGATACTAATCTAGAATATGCTTGCACCAAAATTGAAGTTATTCTTAATAATTTTAATGATTTAACAGGTATTAATAATCTTACAAAATTTTTAGATTGGGATACAGAAAATGATGTTCAAGTAGTATCAGAGAAGATTATGTTGTCAGAAGGTATATCTGTCAGAAAGTGCAAGTCAGCACTTAAGAACAGCATTCTACTTCAACAACAACAACAACAAAAAAAAAAATGCAAGAAAAGCCTGTATCATCTGTAACTGAAGAAATAAACTTGGTAAAGAAGCAAGTCTTGAAAGAAACACAACATATAATAAAACTGTGCAGTTCTCAGATTGAAGATATATTTAAATCTTTTGTTAAAGTTCCACTTTTGTCTGCATTTGTAGTCTTTGAGTCATGTTATTGGCTGAGCAATGGACAAATTGAGACTTATGGGGGAAATGAAATTGAGAATTTATGGTCACATTTTCAAATTCCATTGGAAGAAAATGGTTGAAGCAATGATCTAGTGGAAAATGTTAAAGAAACATGGGAAAACCAAAAAAATATCCATAGAAACCAAATTCCAGAACTATGGCTTCTAGAAAGTTATATCAAATGATAATGGGAAATATAAAGATATTCTCAGCCTAATGCAAATTGGACTTGTGATTCCCATCAATACTGCTGAGTGTGAGCAGGCGTTCTCTTTAATGGGACTTGTTAAAAATGACTGGAGTTGCTCTCTTCATCCAAACACACTGACTGATTTAATGTGTATCAATGCAAGTGAAGGGACATTAGATACTTTTTGTCCAGAAAATGCTGTGCTACAATGGTGGAAAAATGTAAAAAGAAGAGTGGACACTAAACCTTATTGGGAAAGTACTAATAAAGACATAGCTGATGATTCTGATTGCCAACCATTGTTTGATGATGAATGGAAATTTGTTCATATAAGTATAATTTCTCCCAATGAAAAATGAATATTAAATAAATATTTTTATTAATTACAAACATATCTGATAAATTTAGTTTACATTAATCGATTAATGCTCCTGTAATATCATTTTTTAAGTGCACACCTGAAAAAAGTTTGTGCACCAAAATTTAGAAACTTAGGTGCATAAGGTGCATCTACATTAACAAAGAAAAAAATAAATCTAATTTAACCCTGGGTTAAGGAATGTTAAAAAGAAGTTGTGTCAATGAAGAAGACAACAGTGAAAATGAATCAACATTGTCAGTACCAGGTACTGGTATTTAAAGATAGCTAAAATGAATGAAAATCATCAGTGCCAAGACATGATTAAAAAAAAAACCTATGTTATGACATTTACCAAATTTTTTGATTATGATGATGCTGCTGCATTAAACTTGATTTTACGAAGGTGCTGCTCTAAAATGTGGCATTTAATTAGGTGCTTTATTGCAGCCATTGGTGAATCATTTATGGCAGCACTGCACTTAAAGATTTGGAGTGCCGACTGTTTTTTAGCTTTGGTGCACAGCAATCAAGCAAATGAAGTCTCAAAACCTGTGTAATTATACTTGAAATGGTAATTTGAATAATGGCAAGGATTCAGTCTGGCCTTTTGTTCTTGTTTTTCACTTTTAGTTAGATTTTTCTTTTCTTATCTCATGCTTGGGAGGGTAAAATTTGGATTTCTTTTCTGCCTTGCGTTTACTGCAGTCAGTGAGTCCACAACAGGAAAAAAACTAAACACACATACTTCCACGATCAGTTGTGAAATTAAAGTAGTGCCTCTTTCCTCCTAAAGACATAAACCACTGAAGATGTCAACCACAAGCTAAACGGCATTAAACATTAAATTCTTGCCATGTGGAGTTCATAACAAATAACCTGCTGTGGAATACTTACCCTGTAAATGGGATTTCAGTTTTTTCATCAGTTAAGTGAAAACTGCACAGACTGGCCCACACCTGTGGTGGAAGGTTTAGCATTTTGTTCCTGGATTAATGAAAAATGTTTCAGCTTACAAAATGAAGACTGACTTATTAAATGATCAGATGGCAAAGATCACTGAGTGAAACGTCAGACATGGAAGTACATATGTCACAGGATGCATTGATTATTTTCACCTGAAAACAACAAGCCTGGCTGCAAGATGAGAATCCGAAATGGGTCAGTTTACTTCCTTAAAGGTTACAATCTGTTTTCACTTCGTTGGCTTTAGCGACTAAATCATGTAGATTTTTTTTTTTCAGAGAAATGTTTACATAAACAGACTTTTCAGCTTCACGAAACCAGATGACTATCTTCTGGCATGATTTATTGCTGCAACTGAGATGAAGTTGAGTATTTATTAATATGTTTGGGGATCAATGTTACCTTGTTTATACTTAAGTGCAGAACAGGAAATGTGTTTATATTTGTAACAAAAGTAGGTAGATATTCAGGTCTAAACCTCATCTGTGTGAGGAATTCTTATGAGAAATGGCATATATCTCTTTGTGAAAAATATGAGAAATGGCATGTCTCTATAATTCTTATGAGAAATGGCACGTCTCTCTAATTCTTATGAGAAATGGCACGTCTCTCTGTGAAGTGTATTATGAGAAGAAAATTTCTTCCACACTATATACCTGAACGACTGCTGAGATGCTTAACAATGCTAGATGACAGCACAGTTTGCTTTGATTAAGAATGTGGTCGGAGAATATTCCAATACTCTTAATGAACAGATACTTGGGACTTCATCCTGGGTGGTGCAATGGTTAGCATGCTCAAACGGTAATTGGGAGATGCAGGTTCGATTCCCGCTCAAGGGCGATGAAACTTTCAAGTTTTCTGAGTGATATTACATGAGAACAGTAAAAATACAGTCAATTCAGAAATACCTAATTGCTGTGTGAATTATTATGACATGTTTTTCACATATTATGAGAAGAATATTTCTTCCACACTTATATCAAACTAGAAAGTTGTGGAGGAGACTTGAGGAGACCATCATCGAGCTGTGAATTGATAATGGTTGATAATGCTGGTATTCTTAATAGCTTTTGTATGTGCACCTGCAGTGTGTGTTTTGCATTTTAAATTAGTAGAGGTAAATGTGCTATGTCATTGTACTGTACATTTATTTTATGGTTTACAATGTTTGTTGAAATTTTCAGATTTGGTTTAGAAATGTCGAGAAATCATTGCTTGAAAATTAAATTTTTGAGTAATTTTGTACAGAAAACTTTCTATTCAATGTCGTTGTGTCCATTTTGTGATGGTCTCTGAGAGGGCAGTAGATTACCAGACTACTGTATGTGGGACTTTAGGCACAGGGGTTAGTATATCTTTATTTATGACACCTCATGATGTGTTATAAACACTTGTCTGTTAATTCATTTTACTTTTCAGGTGTAGTGTATGTGCTAAGATATTTTGATGCAATTTAAATGATTGTATTGTCTTTAGACTTTTTGATTCAATCATTGCCATGTGAATGAAATTCATGTTGTATAGCGGCTGATGTGTATGACATGTGCCTTTTCTCCCCACATTTTCATTTTTTCCATGCAGACATACTCCAACGAGGTTTCCAGCTTTCCAGACTCCTCAGTCTTTCCGAACTCTTAATAGCACTCCAAGGCAGCTGACTCTCAGTTTAGGAATCAACCCGAATGATAGTGACTTGCACTGGAGTCCTTCAATGGAGACCCCTACTCTGACTTCTCAATCACAGAAACAGTGGAATTGTAAGTTCTCTTTGGGAAAAATTAAAATACATCTAGGTCATTCCACACCAAATTGTCAGGTGCTATCCACTTACAATTCTTTTTTCCTGAATAAATTATCTCAATGTATGAAAATCCCAAAAGTTTCATTTTTTTATTTCCGATAGATAGAAAATATTAGGTAATTTTCGAATTTTGGTGTATGACAGGCCTTAATTGCATAAAAATGCAAATATCTCTGTTGTTTGAATCAAAAGAAGTACCAAAATCACCTCTACTTCATAATTTTCCCCAAGGAATCGATTGGTGCAATACATGAATTTCTATTTTCTTCAGTTTTTGAGATATGTGCAATGAGAGAGCCTTTTTACGAAACGTAAACACACAACGTAGTACAGCACTTAGCAAGTCGCAATTGTTTTGTTTTTAAAGAAAAGTTTAATCTAACAAATAAAGAAAAAAACCCAACCCCCTGGGCTTTCGCGTGCATGCTGAAAAAATAATTTTTAAATATGGTGCATGGCTTGTATTTTGCCACTGTGAAACCATAGGCAGCAAATCACAAAGTGCAGCCAGCCAAATGGCAGTGGGAGTCGATGTCGGCCTTTGGACAGGTGGCAGATCAAGATATCATTGCATGCGCAGAGTTGTATAAAAACAAAATGTATCTGCGTACACAACCACTGAAACAGAAAACTTGCTGCCAACCCATGCATACCTGCCAGGTTTTACGGTTTACCTGTAAAATTTACAGAAATGTGACTTGTTTTACGGGCAAAATGTTAATTTTACGGATTTGGTGATTCTCCGAGATTTTTTTCTTTTTCTGATGATTTTGCACCCACTATTAAAACTTTTTTCTTTTAAACTTAATCCATTCAAAGTAAAGTGCCGATCCGATGTAAGTTACGAATAAGTTTTCAGTCATGCGTTTATTTGGGAACATTTTGCTGTAGTTTTCCCTCGTTTTAGGTTATTGTTTTGCCTTTTTTCAAACACTAGAACACCAACCAGTTGGGCTTGGTTCTCTCCCCTACCTCGCGCTCGCTGTTTCCCACCTTCTTTTCAGATAATGCATTGTTTGTCTCCCGAGTCGCAATTTCTCAGCAGGCCAGCATGGGGTGTGTCTTGCATTGGAGCCAGGTGTCTTTATTCCTCCTAGTTTGAAATGCTATCTTAGAACGCAGTTATTGTAGAAAAAAATCAAATGGATTTTAAATCTGTGGAATTTTTAAGCCCAGATCGATACCCAACATGATGAAATTAAGTAAAAACTGCCAGTTTTGTGAAATTAAAAATGTGTTGGGGCATGGTTTTGTGACTTCTTCTCTGGCAATAAATTTGACCTAACGAAAGAATGCTACTATAAGAGGAAGTTAAAAGGAAAAAAGTAAGTCCAATGTTCATTTGAGCCAGTGCTTCTCCAGCAATGATTTATTTTGCTGGTCTGTTAGTCAGTAAGTTTTCTACGCTTTCCAACCGTGCTTTGTTCATCGCTCGATAACGTTCATAAAAATGTCTTGGCTTGATTCAATGAAATTAATATGTTGGGGTACATACTAATTCATCAAATCCCTATTGAAAATGGTCAAAGGTAAGGTCTAGACATTATTTTCAGTTGCTCTCTGCTTTCTATTTCTTTCAGTTGCTCTCTGCTTTCCTATTCATTCTTCCGCACTTTTGCGTGATGATTTGTGTAAAATCAAAGTATGATTGTGATGAAGTTTGGGTATGCTGTTCAGCATCCATCAGTGTTGCATTCAGAGAGTTTTTTCCGGGGAGCAATGAAAAATTTCGAGGGGGCTAAAACTTGTTGACTGATTACATACATATAATCACAATTTTGTTATTTTATATATATATATATATATTAATATATTTAAACATTTTAAATGGAGTACAAATTCTTTTTTATTCTCTTATATCGCAAATGCAGATTCCAAGAAATCTACACATAGAAGTGATTAAAAATGTAAAAATGTTATACTTTGCTTTAATTCGGTAATGGACTACGGATTTCAACATGGGGTGGTGTAAAATATTGAGGATGCTAGTAAAGGAAGGGTTGTGCTGGAGAAAATCCCCCAAGACATTAGTAGTGGTAAAAAGATCCTCGCCTTACTACAAGTGTGTTTCTGATTATTAAGGAATCACTACAGTGTTACCTGAAAACGTATGGTGTAAGCCATTCCCCTGCCATTTGGTTTCAGCCCCTTTAGATTAGCAAATAGTAGTAAAACAAAACAAAAACTAACTAACCATTTATCGATGCCAGTTTGAGGTGCCTGGAATTTTTTTTCTTTGTCACAGAGTGTAAACCAC
This sequence comes from Macrothele yani, assembly GCA_039090855.1. Lineage (NCBI taxonomy): Eukaryota > Metazoa > Arthropoda > Arachnida > Araneae > Macrothelidae > Macrothele > Macrothele yani. The sequence goes on along the minus strand of CM077025.1, from coordinate 75,782,319 downwards.
CACCACCAGAATAAAAACAACCTTATTATGGGAACAATTTCTAATAATTGACTATTGTTAAAAATTAGATAGCAAATACATATATTGTTGCATTGGAAGCACTAACGCCACGTTAGCTACACTAAGGCTTAACCGTATACATGGAATGTCGGCATCTAGAAGACTGAAATAAAACTGAATGCCAGCTTCCAAAATAATATGATGATGTATTGCAGTGCAAACATCTCTAATATGTGGAATTAGGTTTTTATTACAGAAGTAGTCCGAGTTGTCAGTGCTTGAAAAATTGCCCCTTCAGCAAGGACTTCAGATTGAAGTTATTATAATATTTGCCCTTATTTTCTTATTTTTTAAGAATGAGTTTCTCTAAATATTCAGTTATAAACGTACACAATTAGGCTAAATATAAGGGGAGATCGCCCCAAAACCTACGGGGGGGGATTTAAAGATTTTCGGGGAGGCTTAGCACCCATGAGAAGCCTGAATACATCATTGGCACCCATAGTGGACCTATCCTATTGAAAATGGTTGCTATCAGCATTCCCGGGGACAGTGCAGTAGTACATGCGCGAGATTTGTTCGCTCGTTAGAATTTCAACACACAATATCTTCCGTGGAAATTGACTGATTTGGATAGAAGTTTTAATTATAAAACAACGCTTTTGTGGTAGCTTTTTAATTTAGAAATTAACAGGCACAAAAAATGTTTTATTTATAAAGCAAAAACATGCAAAATATACAGTATCAATTAATTCATACTAAGAGATTCGTAAAGAAAACAGTAAAGTATCGTGAAGAACACTGTTACTTTTGCAAACCTACACTTTTTTGTAGGTACGAAATTTTGGGCTTTTAGAAAACAACTCTGAATTTTAAAATACCCGGATTTTGACAGCACGAGTCTAAACTAGGGAGTAGATTTTTTTTTTTTATCTGTTTGAAAAAAAGCCCTTCCATTTGGCTTTGTAACTTCTATCAAACCGAATTGTGTGATATTTAGAGATTTTCATTTTTTAAAACAGAATAAGCGTATTCCACATTTTGTCATGTTAAGCCATATATATTTTTTTTTACAGATATATAAGATCGGAATTAAAATTCTGGTTCAAACGTTTTGTGCCGTGGCTATGCCGCAAAGAGACCAGGGGATGAGATAAAAATTATGTCACCGACGAAGCGGCTATATCATTTCTTGCATAGGCGGCGGAACCGTCCGAGCCACCAGGGCCCGGGCCCAGTCAATAATTTCAACAATTTCAGCCAAGAGTTTTATTTTTATAATTTTTTTATTTGGCATATGTGCTATTGTTGTAATGTACCTTAGAAAGTTCCTCTAGGTAAGTGGTTGGGTGGTCCGAATTCCCAACAAAGCTCCTTAGGCATTGTTTTTCGTCTGTTTGTTCCGGGAAGTGGGAAGGTAGAGGGTGCACCATGATTCGAAATTTTGGGCCTGGTCAATGAACTTCACTTTCCGCCGCCCCTGATTTCTCGTGATGCCTGATGTAAAAGACTGTTGGTTTTGTTCCGGCAAAACATATTGTGTTAGTTAATTCAGACCTTGATGGGCCCAGATTGTTTTTGTAAAGGAATAACTAGACTAGAGAAGCTCTATTCAGTAAGATGAGGGGGAGGGGGAGGACAGGAAGGGAAGACATAACTATAAAATCAGTGCCATTTGGAAGTATAAAGGATGCCGTACATTCGTATACGAATATACGAATATAAACCTGGACAAACTCATAGATTACATAGCAGATGACCTATCTGACCTAGTAGTGTTTCATGAATACAATAAAGAAGAAGCAATAGGCCTTCATGAACTTACAGTGTTTGCTCTAAACAACAATTTTTTTCAATTCCAAGGCTGCTTCTATAAGCAAAGAAGTGGGCTAGCAATGGGTTCGTCATTAGCACCTCTCCTAGCAAATTATTACATAAGTAAAATAAAAGAGCCCTTCCTATTGAAACCTTCAATTTTCTGCATGTACATTAGATACATGGATGATATCCTTTTCATCATAGATCAAGATTCGAGTGGATACCCATAAAAAATCTTAGAAGGTTTTAATGCCCAAGATGAATCCCTAAAATTCACTTTTGAAGAGCAAAACGAAAATAAGCTAAATTACCTAGATATTACTTTGAAGTGGGAAGAAAAATATATTACCACAGAATTATACAAGAAGCCTACAAATACAGGAAAAATTTTGAATTATAAATCAGGTCACCCTAATTATATAAAGAAAAATGTAGCTTTACAATTTAAAGAGAAAGTTGAAAAGCTGAATTCAACTTCAGAAGCAAAGAAAAAACATAAAAATAAGTTAAAATCAATCTTATTAGAAAATAATTACCCTTCAAAAGAAATTCGTGAACTACTGGACGAAAATCCTACTAGGAACAGAACAGGCGCTACAGACAAAAATAAGGAGAAAATTGAATATTTATTCACAAGAAAAGTCACTTACCACAAGGGACTGTTTGAAAAACTGAAAAAAATCAGCACTAAATATAAAATTAGGTTAGCTCCAGGTTTGAATAACAAATTTAAAAATACTTACCATCCCTAAAACAAAAAGAAGAAAATACTTTACTCCAGGAAGGAGTCATTTATAAAATACTTTGTTCTTGTGGATTACCATATATAGGAGAAACAGGAAGGAGGTTAACCACCAGAATTAAAGAACACAAAGCAGCAATAAGGAACAGCTCAAATAAAACAGGATTAGACAGGCACATACAAGAAACTGGCCATAAAATGGACTGAGACTCCTTAAAAGTGATCAAACATCAATCCCATGCAATTATCTGGAAATTAGAGGAATCCCTGGAAATTTACAAGACACAAGGTGGGAACATCAATGACCATGCTGGATGGAAAATCCATCAGGCTTGGTCACCAGACCTGTGAAAGTAGAAGGAAGCAAGAACTCCTGACGAAGATCTAGTGTTTAGATCGAAAATTTGAAAGGTAATGTACCTAATAAATTTATCCTCGATAATTTCCGTTAAATATTTATAATACTGAAAGTAATAAGAGGAAGCCATGAAGTCATTAATTGTTTCAGACGCTGATCGTAGACAACAAAATCTATCACACTCTTTTGACCAAGAGTACGATTTTCCCAAGTATATGTGTGGATATACTTGTATTTAAAAAATGTATTAGATACACACAAACCATTCTCAATGCAGAGTTCAATTAATCTTTAACCATTATCATTCACACGAGGATCATTAAACTTACCCAGAACATTGTCAGAAATTGCATTCTGCACACCTACTCTAGCATTGAAATCTCCTGCTATTATAACTTTTTCTTTAGCACCAAACTGGCTCAAAACAGCTTTTAGCTCATTCCTCATATCTCCCTTCTTATCAGAAGGTTCAGAGTCACAAGGAGCATACACTACAGCAATTACTGTTCTCTGAAGTTTCACTCAAACGAATCCAGAGAATTCTCTCACTTACGCAACTATAATGAATCAAGTTGTTCATCTTTTCACTAAATCACACCTACACCAGCCTGTCCTCTCACATTATCCAATGCTCCAGACCACACACTCACTGTGCCATTCACTTATTCTACCCCAATTTCCTTCTTTTTGGTTTCACTTACAAGCAGCTCATCCAGTTTATACTTATTCATCTCCTCAATCATCTTGCCATTTATACCTCTAGTATTCCATACACCAATCTTACGTTCACTCAGCCGAGATCTCTTTCTCATATGCCGTTGAGAAAGTCCAGGTTGATTCCGTGGTGGACCGTCCTTCTCAAGTGTGGTAGGTCCACCATATCCCACACTTGAGTCCAGATATTAATTTCTTTTTGTCTTTTTAATCAGGTAGGTACATCAGTGTGGGGGATTACCCCACAGCTGGTGGTCCCAGTTGGTCATTCAACCTAAGGATTCTGAAACAAAACCCAGTGAGTTGGGGTCTTTTTGCCAATATCACACTGAACTAGCTGGCACCTTTCTAAGATTCAGAGTCCCTAGTTGCTGTTGTATGTGCCATTGTTACCACGGAGCGTCCCAAGGAGGCAAACCCATCGCTCACTAATCATGCTTTTTAAAAATAAAGAATTCTCTTCCTTTAAAACATGAGTTCAACAATACATGCGTCCGTTCAGTGTGGTCGCTTCTTGGGCGCAGGAGGGATGCCATTCTTCTTCCAGTACCATGTCTCTGCACAGCTGTGGCCACAACACAGCATACTTTGCCAACTGCACTTTCACAGTGGCAATGCATTGGCCATGTACCATGTTTAAAAATTATTTTCTTGGTGCTCAGGCAAAAGCCCAAGGTTTTTATTTTTTTTATTTGATAGATTAAAGCTTACTTTGCAAAGAATAATAACTGCAGCTTTCTAAGTGCTGTACTACATTACCTTTTTAAGCTATGAAGAAAATCTCTCTCATTGCCCATAACTCAAAAACTAAAGCAGATAGAAACTCGTGCATTGCACCAATGGAATCCTTGGTAAAAATTAAGAAAGAATGATGATTTATATATTTCTTTTTATTCTAAATAATGGAGATATTCGCATTTTTATGCAGAACATGTCCCACCATGCACCAAAATTCAAACAATAATATCTTCTAATCTATCATGAATAAGAAATAAAACAAATTCAGGGATTTGTATAAGTTTGGAGTAGCTAGCTACCCATTAAAAAAAAATCGTAAGAATCGGAAATGTGTTGGTTGAAAATTATTTCAAAATCCGACAATTTCATGTCGGATAACCACACCTGTTAGAGGGTTTATTTACTTATTTGTTTTTGTTATTATGATGCAATTTGACACAAGATACAATGATTTTGTTCCTAAGGATTGAGAACTCTGTTAGAGTTACAGAAACTTAGATATAATTTTGATTATGACTGGTGTGAAACGAAAGAATGAGGCATAAAATTTTAATGTTAAACAGCACATCATCAATTTTTATTTAAGATCAGTAGTTTAGCAGAAAGTTAATTCTGTTCTTCACTAGATTAAAATCTGAAATAGATAAAAAACAAACAAAAAACTCTTGCATCTTGATTTTTATAAAGTTCGAAAAATGAGATCAGTGACCAACAAGAGATGGCGCCACAACGCCCAAGAAGAAGCGATAGCCGATAACAGAAGCAGCCTGCGAGAACCACCGAAATGCCCATCTGACACAGTCCGTGCTAGTCGGAGCAAAACGTCCCCTAGATGACGGTAATGGATTATTACCGAAAGTACTCGGGTTATGAAAAATTATTGAAGTAAATGAGGAGGCAGCAAAGGAAAAAAACTCATTTAGTGACGAGGCCTGATAAATACCAACAGAAAAAAAAAAATGAAGTGGACCCGCAACTAAATGAAAAACCCCCATGCCGCATCCACATAACGGAAATAAGAATTGAAAGCCAAGCCCCACGTGCGGTAAGTGTTAATCAAACTTTACCAACAAAAAGGGAAGTTCAAAAATGCAAATAGTATTTTAAAAGTATTTCAAAATATGTCTCAGATTTTCATTATGATTAATAGTATTTGATTTAGTGTTTTTGGGAGAAAGGTGAAATCTGAATAACGAAAATAGCATTCATTTTGCAGTTCCAAATTCCAGCTACAAAAATATGTTCATTGTGTAATACAGTATAATAATTAAACTAAAATTTTCAGGCCTTTCATTTGTTTTTAGTGAAATAGTAGAACATTTTGTGCATCAATCAGATGTGATGAAGATTTCCATGAGTGGGATGATTTCTAAATGAAGATTAGACACAATCATGGTTCGTACGCTACTTGAAAACCTTGAAAAGTCCTTGAATAAAAAAAGTTCATTTTCAAGTCCTTGAAAGTGCTTGAAAAAGTTAAAGGTTCTGTTAATAGTACTTGAAATTTTGTTTGTTTTGTTTTTTAAGTAATGATATGAAAGAGCCTGTGTTAAATAATTGTTTGTGCTAAAAATATGTATAGGGGATTTCTGTGTAGTTCTGATAAAACACCAAGCTGATCAAATAATGCAGAACTTGCATACAACCTAGGGGAGTGTGTGGACAGCTAGTGCCTTTGCTATGATATCACTGCAGAATAAAGCATCAGCCGTGTGAATAACATAAGTGGAATGATGTATTCGCAAATTGTGATGGGCTTCTGTTTACTGGGGTTAGGGACGCATTCCTGCCGGAGGGTGGAACTTCCAAGAATTGCTTGCACTTCATGCTTGGACCCTTCGTCTCCTGGCTGCATAAAAAAATGCATCAAAGTCGTGCATCAAAAATAAAAAGTTAAAGCAGACAATAAGTGTCATACCAGCAGATGAAATGAAAATAATATACCCTTTCAAAATTTTCCACAAAATGAAATGATTTTGAAAAACACCGAAACAGAGGAGCAATTCAAAGTTAATATAATAACCCCACTGGGGTAACAGGCATGTGATTGAATGCGTGCCCACCACAGCTAAAATTAATGGTCTGAACTTACTAAAGTACCTACCTACTGACCGACCAACAGTACACACATGATAATTCGGGTTTAAAAAGTCCTTGAATTTATTTTGCTTGGAAGAGTATGGACTTTGACAATGGCTGATTGCATTTACTTCACTTACAAAGAATTCTTATTAGCAGCCTTCCCCTTTTTTGTGTACTGGGAATGGCATAACATTTAAAGAAACTTCAAACTTTTGAGACATAAATCCTTTGGTTCAAATGACATGTTTCCTATAGAATCACAAAGAAAGAAATGTTACTTGGAAAATTTTAAGCAAATTCACACATTTTTTATTTTCCACTTTAGACATTTCAAATGCCTTATGACTACAGTTGCATCACAAATTGCTTGCTTTTATCATCTAGTTTTAGTATAATGGTGATATGATAAATCTGCTATAAGTTATATATTGAAAATGATATTGGCTTATTTTTTACTTTCTGTGTGTTCACTTCTAGGTAAGGCTTTTGCGAGTGAAAATGGTTCCTCACCAAAATATTGTGCTAAAGAAAAAGTAAGTAATTTTTGTACATTTATTTACAGCTACATTAAAAACACCAAAACATTTATTATAGTTACATTAAAAGCACCAACTATTTACAGTTACATTAAAAACACCAAAAAACAAAACAACAACAAAAAAAAACAACCCCAATGTGTTTTCCTTATTTCCTTTTCTTTTTCTATGTCTCTTATTTGTGATTATTTTTTGAAATGTTCAGAAGTGTTTAAAATACTGTAAGAATGTTTGCACATCGTGAGATGAAACTGAGAAATCACCATAGAATATGAACACACCGAATTATTTGCCATCTGCAACAAAATCTTTTCAGGAACCAGTCTTCTCACGGTAATTATGAAGTTCAAATTAATGAATAATTTTCAGTACTTCAATAATACAGTATTTTCATGTGCTATACTATGCTTACAGTTTTGTCTTCTGGCTTCACAATAAAAGTCATTTGGAATTTTCTTTTGCCACTGTCCCTGAAAAATTACTCAGCAAGAAATGAATTAACTTTGAATTGAACTGAATCAAAAAATTGTGCTTCTGGGCATAACACTCTGAAAAAGAAAAAAATTCCATGTTGGTATACAGTTTTCTATTTTCATTGCTAATACCTCTTCAAAATCACAATCATAAAAAAAAAAAAAAAAAAAAAACCTGTGCCATAATAACAAAACTTTAATTGGACTATAAACTGAAGGCTTACATTGCTAAAAATTATTATTAAACGAAATGTCAGAAAGAAAACGATACATGACGATGATGCGCAAAACACGTAACAATATTAACAAATAAAGGTAACTTGATCACGCTAGTTACGTTAAATGAAAACTTTTACAAATAATATTGGAAGTTGGAAGCTTTCGGCCTTATCTTAGGTCTTCATCACGCCAATGGAGGACTAAGATTGTTGCCAGATTCTACATTTGAATTTTTCTTATTTTTGTTGCCAAAACTTAGAATTGATCTCCAGATCATCGGAATGTAGAGAGGAGATTCGGAATTGCAAGTCATTGAGTTGAAAATAATTTCCAGGCTTTCACGGTAATGGAGGGCAAAACGATTGTCAAAAGAAGCAATTCGTTTTGTTTCGTTCCAGTGGGGAACTGCAGATGTGTCTTCCATTGTCAAAATAGACAAGGCAGTATTAGGATTGGCTTTCGAAACATCTTTTTTATGCTCTAAAATTCTATGGTTAATGCTCCTGTATGTGCTTCCAATGTATAAGTTATCCCCAGTAGAAGAAGAGATAGGAATGCAGTAAACTCCTGGGAGGTTCAGGCTTTCAACTTTGTCCCTATCCCTTTGTAGGAGTTTCAAGATGTTTGGGGTAGATTTAATGGCAAGATGGTAACCAAATCTTCTAAAAAGAATCTGTAACTTATAAGCATAGGAAGGATGGTAAGGAACGAAACCACAGAATTTCAGGTTTTCTTTCTTTTGAGGAAGGAGGCATTCAATTTTCGAATGGTTTTCGTATTTCTTTATGAGGGAGTTGACTGTAAGAGCAGGGAAACCATGAGAGTGGGCTATTGCAGAAATTTTGGAGAGTTCTTCTTGAAGAGAGAGTTGGTTACTGCAAATGATATGAGCCCTGTGGATGTAGGACTTCAATGCTGCAAGCTTGTAGAGATGCAGGGTGAAAGATGTGTAGGGAATGATGTTAGTGGCCGCAGAAGGTTTACGATAGATGGAACAAGTAATGGAGAGATCAGCGTTTCTGCAGATAGATACATCCAGGAAATCAATTTTGTGGTTTACTTCCTTAGATATAGTGAGATTAATGGAAGGAAATTTTTCCGTAATGGAGTTGATCAGTGTCTGTAGTTCAGACTCAGTATGTGGCCAGCTAATGAAAATGTCGTCTACATATCTTAACCACAGGGAAGGTTGAAAAGGGTGTTGAGGAATGATGGAAACTTCAATATGTTGCATGTAGATTTCTGCAAGCAGAGGTGAAAGAGGTGAGCCCATGGGAAGACCAGATTGTTGCCTATACACAATTTTGTTGAAAACAAAACAACTGTGTTGATGAATAGTGTGGAAACAATCATAAATATCTTTGATAAGAGTACCGGGTGGTTCAAAATGAAGAATCAATTTCTTCATGAGGAGCATGTAGGACTCAAAATATTTTTCAGAGGGGAACAAAGATTCTACATCAAGAGTATACAGATTAACACTAGGAGAAAAGGAAATAGGAAGTTTGTGGATGAAGTTTGAAGTAGAGACAACAGTATGAGGATGGTTGGCTGCCAGGGATTTGCATTTGAGGACCAATCTCTTTTCCCCGCACAGGTATAACCAGTTTTCCGGTTATTTGGGGAGCGGCACCCCACGGCCCGAGCTGACCTTGTGACGGATCAATTTATAATTTCGTCTTGTACAATTACATCACCGAAGGGACAGCTGTTCATCCAGCTGCTGGGGGATGGCATCCCCATGGCCCGAGCCGACATGTACTAGATGTGAATTTTCACATTTTTTTTTATGTTTTTTGTTTTTTCACTTGACACGCTCCCGCCTCAGCTGTAGGTTGCTAAGGTTGTGATTATGCACCAGCTCTGGATTATAGTTTCTCGTTTTCTATCCTGTCTTCTCCATTTCATGTTCCTTTTGTTTTTCCGAGCTGGTTAGCTAGACCTACCTGCACGTTTGCCATGTGCGGTGACCCGTAAGGTGGAAAAGGGGATGCTGGAGGCTGAGGTTTCTGGAGGCCTGGGTGTTGTTGTCGCCAGTTGCCAATACTCCACTTTGCCCCCTGCTTTACCCTAAACTGGCGGCTGGGAACTAACCCACTCCTAGTCAATGAGGTCTGTGGCCGAGTGGAGCCCAGACCTCTAACGGCTTGTCGTCTCGTACGACAGGGTGAGTCTGGGGATAGGGTGGGCATGCCAAAGGGGTGTTCCCTAGGCATGCGAAAGTCTGGGTGCTCACTGAGCGCATGTCTGCCCTATCAACTTGCTATATCCGCTTGCTATCCCTAGAGCCGTGTCCTGCGTCCACTTGGGCTTGTGGACCTCCGGCTCTCCCTCGTTGGGCTCGATTGTGGGTGGGGAAGTCGGCGGACGAATTATTAATTTTTTTCATGGATGAAAATAAAGTTTCCCCCGAACCGAAAAGCAAAAGAGGTATGGAGGAAGGCTCATCCCCTTCCGCAAAAAAAAAAAAAAAAAAAACATATTCCTGACTGCTCGAATGCTCGTTTCCTTTTTGTGCACTCATTGGACCCTTCAAAGCCTTTGAGTGCCAAAAGTCCATTTTGGATAAATAAAGCACTTCAATCTATAGCAAACTCTCCTAAGAGCGTAAAGAAGCTCCAATCTGGAGATCTTCTGGTTGAAATGTCCACTGTGGCCTGCAGCTCTACACTTCTTAACACCACCACGCTGCTTGAGACTCCGGTCAAAATAACACCTCATGGATACCTAAATTCATCTCGAGGTGTTGTCTCCTCTCAGGACCTTGTTGAGTGTTCTTAGGAGGAACTACTTGAAGAACTGAGAAGTCAACACGTTACGGGTGTGCGGCGTATACTCTTCAGGCGGAATGGGCAGTCTGTCCCATCCCGCAACGTCATTTTAAAATTTGACAGCCCTTCCCTGCCTACGTCCATCAAGGCAGGGTATCTTTACCTGGAGATACGTCCGTACATCCCTAACCCTCTGAGATGTTTTAGGTGTCAGTCGTACGGCCATTCTCAGCAGTCGTGCAGGAACAATCCTAGGTGTGGACGCTGTGGTGCCACAGAGCATCTTTTGTCAGAATGTGTGGCCGAGGCTGGGTTTTGTGTGAACTGTAAGGGTTCACACGCAGCATCAGCCAAAGATTGTCCCAAGTGGAAGGAGGAGAAGGAAATCCAAAGGCTCAAAACGGTGGAAAATATTTCCTATCCTGAGGCCAGAAGAAGAGTAGTTCCTGTTACATCTGATCGACTATCATACGCTTCAGTGGTGGTTGCCAAATCTACGGTTGCCATTCAGACCGACATTCAGATCCCCCTATAAATGTCCATACAATGTAAATGAAATCATCGCAGCCGGACTGGAGGCACTCCAGTCTTGAGCTAGGGGCCTGAAAGCGCCACCCACCACTTTGCCGAAGCAGACTCATCCCACCACCAACAAGGGAACTCAGGCCACTTCTTCTAACAAAAAAAACAACAACCAAAGCTCAGGATAAGAAAAGCATTTCTTCTCCTCCAAAACCTCAGCAAACGACTCAACATCGTGCGCCTCCCGTTAAGACACTTGGGAAAAAGCATGCTCCCATCTTGGCCCTTGGTCACACGCCTCCAGATGTGGGGGAACCCCCATCAGAGGTGATGGAGCCTGACTTCGTTTGATCATTTTCATTTTCATTTCACTTATAACCATGGCTTCAATCATTCAGTGGAACTGTCAAGGTTTTCGGACGAGTTTTGATGAAGTGAAACATCTGCTTTCATTTTACTCTCCGGTGTGTCTTTGTCTACAGGAGACGAAGCTTAAACCATCAGACCTGCTTTCAGTTCGAGGCTACAGTGCGTATCGGACAGATAATGCACTGGGAGACATCGCCTGTGGGGGAGTCGCTATTCTTGTCCCTCACAGTGTTCCGGTGTCTTCCGTTGCAATATCCACAACTTTGCAGGCCATGGCGGTGCGAATATCTGTCCCTGGGCCTCTTACTGTCTGCAGTGTCTATCTGCCGCCAGACAAGAATGTGAGCGTCTCTGCTCTGGAGAGCTTGGTTGATCAGCTGCCTTCACCCTTTCTTCTTTTGGGTGACTTCAATGCCCATCATCATTTGTGGGGTAGTGTCAGCATCAGCACGAGAGGTCGTCGCATAGAGTCTCTTCTGTCTTCGGCCTCTCTGTGCCTTTTTAACACCAGTGCTGACACGTACTTCCATGAGCCGACAAGATCCTTCAGTGCGATCGATTTGACCTTGGGACCACCATCGATTATTGCCGATTGGTCGTGGACGGTGTGTAACGATCTCCACGGGAGCGACCACTTTCCAATTGTCCTCTTGCATCACGCGAACATGCCATCTCCTGCCTCCCGCCCTCCTCGGTGGAGGATGGAGCGTGCGAGATGGGAGGTCTTCACATCGTCCACAGTGATATCTTCTGCAATGGTGACCCAAGAGTCAATCGACGCAGCTGTTCTTGATGTCACGAATTGCATTCTTCAGGCAGCTGATCTTTCTATACCAAAAACATCTACGACACTCTCCAGAAGTCCGAAGCCTTGGTGGACCCCTGAATGCGCAGCGGCTAGGAGAGCTCAATATAAGGCCTGGTCTACGTTTCGGCGTTATCCAACTGATACTAATCTCGTTACATTCAACCGAGCAAAATCCTATGCTCGGTTGGTGCATTGACGTAGCAAGAGGGAGTCTTGGATCTAGTATGTTTCATCTCTCACTTCACGTGCCAGTTCGAAAAGTGTGTGGGACAAGATTCGTAAGATCCGGGGTAACTACAGCTCTCACCAGATCTCCATTCTCGAGAGTAACGGCTGCACATATGCTGAAGTCGGGGAGATTGCTGATTGTTTGGGGGAGGCGTTTGCTTCCGTGTCGAGTGACCTGGCGTATCCTTCCTCCTTTCTGAGGATTAAATCCACTGCGGAACGCCAGAGAATCTTCTTTGCGCCTTTTCAGGACTCTGGATATAACTCCCCCTTCAGCATGGTTGAACTCAGGGTGGCTCTGCATCGGTCCGGCGCTACATCTGTCGGTCCTGATGGAATCCACTATGACATGCTCCGTCATCTCTAGCAGTCGTCTCTCGAGAATCTCTTAATCCTTTACAATCGTATTTGGTCGGAGCACAGTTTCCCGGAATATTGGCGAAAAGCAGTTGTTCTGTCCTTTCCCAAACCTGGCAAGGATCCCAAGTCTCCCTCTAGTTATCGTCCAATTGCTCTCACTAGCTGTCTGTGTAAAGTTCTTGAACGCATGGTTAATTCCCGGTTAGTTCATTTTCTAGAATATCATCAAGTACTTTCACCATCACAAAGCGGCTTTCGCCGTCATCGTTCACCTCACGATCCTCTCCTGCACCTTGAGACATCTGTGCGCAAGGCGTTCGTGCGTAGGCAGCACCTGGTTTCTGTATTTTTTGACATTGAGAAAGCCTATGATCGAGCGTGGCGGCACGGTATTATTCGTGACCTCCACGCATGCGGGCTGCGAGGAAATCTTCCAACCTTCATTGTAAATTTTCTTTGCAATCGGGTGTTCCAGGTGCGCCTAGGTACGACGCTCTCGGCACCGTTCCATCAAGAACAAGGTGTTCCTCAAGGTTGCATTTTATCTGTCACATTGTTCATCCTTCGCATTAATTGTCTCTTCACAAATCTTCCTCCTGCGGTTTCGGCTACTGTTTATGTTGATGATTTACACATTTTCTGCTCGTCATCCAGCATGAATTTTATTGAAAGGCAGTTGCAGTCTGCGATTAACCAGATCTTTAAAGCGGCGAATAACAATGGGTTCGTTCTTTCTCCCGACAAGACAGCGTGTGTCCATTTCTGCCGGAGGCGCGGCCTCCATCCTGACCCAAAGCTGTTTTTAGACCGTGCAGCCATACCAGTTTTGCCGGAGACGAAGTTCCTTGGGCTGACCGTCGACCGTGCGCTTACGTTCTTTGCGCACGTTCGGCGGCTCAAGATTTCCTGTCTGCGGGCTCTATCTATTCTTAAGATCCTTTCGAGAGTCTCGTGGGGCGCAGACAGGATGTCTTTAATTCGCATTTACCATTCCTTAATACGGTCGAAACTGGATTATCGTTGTATCGTGTATGGCTCTGCTCGTCGTTCCGTTCTCCGGCCTTTGGACACTATTCACCATCAAGCACTGCGTCTTTGTTCGGGAGCATTTCGAACATCTCCAATTCCCAGCCTTTACGCTGACGCGAACGAACCATCGCTTGAATTACGCCGTCTGCAGCTGTCTATTCAATTCTACCTGAAACTTAGATCTCTTCCAGACCATCCTTTATACGATGCAGTTTTTCATCCCCAGCATGCTCATTTATTCGGGAACCGGCCCTCGTGCATTTCAACCTTCGGTCTTCATATGGCGGCCGTAGCCCGTGATGTAGGGCTCGACTTGTCACTTGTTGGAGAGACCAGGGGCTTTGGGGATTCTCCATGGCACCCACTTGGTGTCATGGTTGATACCACCTTTACATCTTTCGATAAATCCTCGACCCCTGCGTCAGTGTACCAGCAGCTCTTCGCTGAGCACCATTGACCTCAATTCTGACTACACTCCTATTTTTACTGATGGCTCCAAGATGCATGGAGTTGTTGGATCCGCGCCTGTCCGTGTTGATGACGTTTCAGTAGCGCGGACCCAGCTGAGGCCACGGTTTTTCGGCGGAGATGCATGCTGTGTATCTCGCTTTTCTCCATGTTCAGTCGAGTTCTCATCATTGTGCTATGGTCTATACAGATTCTTTAAGTGTCTTGCAGTCCTTATCATCTGCGGATCGCTGTGACCATCCTTTTCTCTTGGATGTGAGACGGTTGTTTCGTTGTTTGCTCGAGGCCGGTTTTCAGGTTCAGTTTTGCTGGATTCCTGGACATGTTGGAATCTCGGGTAACGAGTGTGCTGATACGGCTGCTAGATCTGCTTCCTCTTTGGTCGTCGCACCCTTGCCACTGTTTCACCGGGATTTCTGCTTTCTTGTTCGCGACCATATCAAGCGATCGTGGCGAGGCCTGTGGGACCAAGAGGTGGAAAATAAACTGCATCGTATTAAACCTAATCTTGAAATTTGGAAAACCTCATATCGTCGGAACCGGAGGGAGGAAGTGGTGCTTGCGCTTCTCCGCATTGGGCATTGTCGTTTCACTCACCGCTTTTTGCTGTGTGGCGACACTGCACCGATGTGCGAGACGTGCTATTGCTGACTCACCGTCATTCATCTTCTGTGTACCTGTGTTCGTTTTCGTGATGTACGTTTTCATTTCTTTCATTCTCATTTGTTGAACGAGGACGCCGCTACACTGCAGCGGCTCCTAAATGACCACTGCAATACTGTTGCTGTTTTTTCTTTTTTAAACAAATTGACTATTTTAAACGTATCTAGATTTTAGCCCTATCATCATACTCATTTCTCAGTTTTACTGAATCAGCTAGATTTTAATCATTGTATCATGTTTTTAATACTGTTTGTTTCATTATCTTTTTTAGTCCTTCCATCGTTCTCATTCTTCAGTTTTATTTGATCAGCCATATTTTAAGCTTCATAGCACGTTTTTAATACTGTTTGTTTGTCTGTCTGTCTTATGTCTGGCGCTGTTTGGCCAAACATGGCCCTTGCGCCATAAAAATCGAACAACCAACCAACCAACCAACCTCTTTTCAAGGTTTACTGCTGGAGAAAAAGAATATTCAACTAAAGGTCTGATGGGGTTACCAGCTTTATGCAGTTTAACTTGCAGGAAAAGCCTGGGAGTCCTGAAGTAAGGAGGGGGTGATATATCACCAAGGAAGGATTGAAGCAAAATTCTGTGCCAATCAAGTACTCTTCTTCTTGTTTAAAAGAATTCAGGTCATTTATTCAGGAAAATGACCTTGCCGTATGCAAAGCAGATAAAGTTGGTTGCCCAGTCATCATTGGTAAAGAAACACTTAACCAAAAAGTGCATTCTTTTCTTACATTGGCTAACTGCATTCCTCTGCAGTCAGACACCACCAACTCACTCAAAAACTCAGTTGATAGATTAGCTAAGAAAGAAACTCTTCAATCCTTCCTTGGTGATATATCACCCCTCCTTACTTTAGGACTCCCAGGCTTTTCCTGCAAGTTAAATTGCATAAAGCTGGTAACCCCATCAGACCTTTAGTTGAATATTCTTTTTCTCCAGCAGTAAACCTTGAAAAGAGATTGGTCCTCAAATGCAAATCCCTGGCAGCCAACCATCCTCATACTGCTGTCTTTACTTCAAACTTCATCCACAAACTTCCTATTTCCTTTTCTCCTAGTGGTTAATCTGTATACTCTTGATGTAGAATCTTTGTTCCCCTCTGTAAAATATTTTGAGTCCTACATGCTCCTCGTGAAGAAATTGATTCTTTATTTTGAACCCCCGGTATTCTTATCAAAGATCTTTATGATTGTTTCCACACTATTCATCAACACGGTTGTTTTATTTTCAACAAAATTGTGTATAGGCAACAATCTGGTCTCCCCATGGGCTCACCTCTTTCCCCTCTGCTTGCAGAAATCTACATGCAACATATTGAAGTTTCCATCATTCCTCAACACCCTTTTCAACCTTCCCTGTGGTTAAGATATGTAGACAACATTTTCATTAGCTGTCCACATACTGAGTCTGAACTACAGACACTGATCAACTCCATTACGGAAAAATTTCCTTCCATTAATCTCACCATATCTAAGGAAGTAAACCACAAAATTGATTTCCTGGATGTATCTATCTGCAGAAACGCTGATCTCTCCATTACTCGTTCCGTCTATCGTAAACCTTCTGCGGCAACTAACATCATTCCCTACAAATCTGTCACTCTGCATCTCTACAAGCTTGCAGCATTGAAGTCCTACATCCACAGGGCTCATATCATTTGCAACAACCAACTTTCTCTTCAAGACGAACTCTCCAAAATTTCTGCAATAGCACACTCTCATGGTTTCCCTGCTCTTACAGTCAACTCCCTCATAAAGAAATACGAAAACCATTCGAAAATTGAATGCCTCCTTCCTCAAAAGAAAGAAAACCTGAAATTCTGTGGTTCCGTTCCTTACCATCCTTCCTATGCTTATAAGTTACAGATTCTTTTTAGAAGTTTTGGTTACCATCTTGCCATTAAATCTACCCCAAACATCTTGAAACTTCTACAAAGGGATAGAGACAAAGTTGAAAGCCTGAACCTCCCAGGAGTTTACTGCATTCCTATCTCTTCTACTGGGGATAACTTATGCATTGGAAGCACATACAGGAGCATTAACCATAGAATTTTAGAACATAAAAAAGATGTTTCGAAAGCCAATCCTAATACTGCCTTGTCTATTTTGACAATGGAAGACACATCTGCAGTTCCCCACTGGAACGAAACAAAACGAATTGCTTCTTTTGACAATCGTTTTGCCCTCCGTTACCGTGAAAGCCTGGAAATTATTTTCAACTCAATGACTTGCAATTCCGAATCTCCTCTCTACATTCCGATGATCTGGAGATCAATTCTAAGTTTTGGCAACAAAAATAAGAAAAATTCAAATGTAGAATCTGGCAACAATCTTAGTCCTCCATTGGCATGATGAAGACCTAAGATAAGGTCGAAAGCTTTCAACTTACGAACTTTTTTGTAAAAGTTTTCATTTAACGTAACTAGCGTGATCAAGTTACCTTTATTTGAGAAAACGATACATTTTACACGCAAGTTGTGGTGTAAATCAGCATAACTGCTGGGTTTGGCAATCCAAAAACACTTCAACATTTTAGGTTCTGTGATCAGATCCGAAAAAATTAATATTTGGTATGCACAATTCTGTGACAGGATAGTTGGTTCATTTTTCTTTGTTGAAGTAATAGTGAATGGTGGGGACCACTGAAAAACTGCAATCCTTAGATGGCGTAGTTATTTCTCAATGCAATATTTCCACAAGCTGGAGCATACACCCACTGGAGTCAACTATCAGGGATTCCCTTAACAGAAAATTTCCAAACTGATGAACAGGGGTGAGGTGGGAGTGGGGGTATCTCACTTTGCCACCTCTTTTGTTGGATATCGTGTGCTTGCAGTTTTTTCAGGGGTGTTTGAAAGATGTTGTTTATAGATTAAAGTTCCTAATTTAGGTACATTACATTAACTGATTTTAGATGCCTTTGTGATAATCACACTTGATATGATGCTGCAATGGGTTTAGCTGAAATTGGACTACAGGTAAAATATGTGAGACACAAAAAGTGCTTACTCAGGAATTTGAAAACATATCAGTAAAATAAAAATAAAAAAGTGAAAAACTTCCATTTTTGTTATTTCTATTTGTGAGTGTTTTTCTGATTCTGGGAGTCCAGTTGAAAAAGTTCCTTTTGTAACTGGTTCCATGCACTGTGAACAACACCCCACACATTATGTTTTTTTAAATATTGCACAGTTTTTCTGCTAGGGGTGTAAGCATATTTTCTTTTTTGCTGATTTTCTTCATTTCAAAAAAATTGTTTTGAAAATTTTTTTTTCTGATGTAAAAGATTCAAAAGACATATTTATTACACT
Source organism: Macrothele yani (assembly GCA_039090855.1). Taxonomy (NCBI): domain Eukaryota; kingdom Metazoa; phylum Arthropoda; class Arachnida; order Araneae; family Macrothelidae; genus Macrothele; species Macrothele yani. Next base: position 75,764,102 of record CM077025.1, on the reverse strand, counting down.
TGAGAATTAGGTGCCATGTTTCTTGTTTATTTTTCTTGAAATTCTGTTGTTGGCTGTAATTCTCTTAGTCTGTAAATCAGGGTTTAAAAAATAATCATTTAAAAAATCCCTATTTATTTGATTTAAATCAGATTTTCTTTTATTTAAATCAGTTTTATTTGATTTAAATTACTGACATGTTTCAGTTCAACTTTAAAATACCTCTTCATTCTTCACTGTAAACATGAAACATAACATTCTTCTCCATGATTGACTAGATGGTATATATTTTTAAAATTTAAGTGACACTGAATAACAGATAATGAATGAGAATGTAATAAGGAAACAATGGTATTTCTTAATGTCATGCACTGTCTTGACTGTACTGATTTGTGTCTACTAAATTTCTCAATAATTACTGATATGAAAATCATATTCTGTATTCAAAAAACATTTTTCATGCATTTAAAAATAAATCTGAATCAAGAGAGAGAGAGAGAGAGAGAGAGAGAGAGAGAGAGAGAGAGAGAGAGAGAGAGAGAGAGCGAGAGTCTTTCAAGTGCAAGTGAATCTGTGGAAGGAATATTCTTCTGATAACACATGGAAATATGTGTGTGAAAGGAATATTCTCGTAATATGTGGAAACAAGTCTTCAGGCAATGCAATTTTTAAGTTTTCTGATGTGATTAATGTTATGTGATGAACTGTTAATGCAGGCAAATCAAAGATGTCTGGTTTCTGTGTTAATATTTCTGATAAATCTGAATGTGCAGAACATGTATAAAACAGAAAAAGTGTTAGTCATTATATTACTGGGTTAGTTTAAGAAAAATCTACTACTTACCCATTAAATTTGAATCATAAAAGCTTCAAAATAATATATTGATTGAAAAACATCAATTCCTGAGTAAATTTTAATTGAATTAAAAAAAAAAATCATGTGACAAGAGAAACTGTTTGTTAAACAGTTTGTACAAAAATTAAAGTTTTGCTACTTTTTTAATTCCTAGTCTATTTCTTTACTTAGAATGCACAATGTTAAATGTTGAAAAAATTCTTTCAATTCCAGCTGAAGCAGATGTTGTTAGTAATTGCAAAACACTTTCCAGTTCTTTTTTTTCTATTGACTCTTTCAATATAGAAAAGAAATTCCACCAGTCTAAAGAATATACTGCAAGCTGTACTTTTTCTTCCATCATCGTTCCAGTGAATGGTGCAAATTTTGCTAGAAGCTTAATGAGAATAGTCAGGAATGTGTCTCCATATTTTTCACTGGCAAATTGTAAAGCAACATAAGGCATAATAGTCACATCCATGTTTTTTGCTTGAAAGTGAAGATCAACAAGAAAGGCCAAAAAAAAAAAATGATCTGAAGATAAAGCTCTACCATATCCATATATATAAAAGGCTGAGTTGCCGATGACCTGGATCACTTTTTAAGTCGTCATAGCAACACCTGAGAAACAAATGTTTGTGTTGTCATGACTAGCTTTTCGTGCTGGTGACGTCATGACTTACACATGCACAGTTCACGCGTATATCACTTTGTTTTGTTGTCATAGCAACAAAGAACACAGCTGTTGGTGTGACGTCATCTGAACCAAATCATTTTCACATGACGTCAGAGATGCGTTACGTCACAAGGTCAACTGACATTCCATTACAACATAGACCTACGTCTTTACTAAGTGTTGTTAACCAATGCACAAAGCCACGGTCAAGGGTTACACAAATGCAATACTATCAACACGTCTTTCGATCCGTGACGAATTTAATCCATTATTAAGCAAAGGAAAGCTTTTGCAGCAATATAATGTTGATGCATATGCAAAAATGGAAGCTGATAAACTGAATTACATGATATGAAGTGCCGAAAAGTATAAAGGTCTGATGGACCAAATTCAGAATGCTGGAGTTGATGAGTTTCTTCCTGGAAAAGCTCTTATTTTGCCATCTTCATTTCAAGGTAGTCCACGAAATATGGTGCAAAATTACCAGGATGCAATGGCGATAGTCAGAAAGTATGTCAAGCTTGATCTTTTCTTTACTATGACTTGCAACCCGAAATGGGAAGAAATTACTGAAAACTTGAACGGTCAATATGTCGAAAACCGTCCAGATTTAGTTGCAAGAGTCTTCCAATTAAAGTTGAAAGAATTAATGGATGATATAAGGAAAAGACCCAGAAGAAGACCACATGGGAGATGGGTGGATGAAATTCGAAAGTATGCAGGGGTGACATGGAGGAGACTGGCACAAGACAGACCGTTGTGGAGGAAACTTGGGGAGACCTTCGTCCAGCAGTGGATTGATAATGGTTGACAATGATGATGATGATGATAACCAAAAGGCATATTTTTGGAGTTCCGGTGGCCTAAGTTCATGTAATTGAATTCCAAAAAAGAGGGCTTCCCCATGTTCATATGCTCTTGATTTTGAAAGAAGAGGACAAACCAACATTGCCTGAGAAAACTGACCAAATTATATCGGCTGAACTACCAGATAAAAAGCATTTACCAGTTTTACATGCAACTGTTGCGAAACACATGGTTCATGGCCCGTGTGGTGAAATAATCACAATTCACCCTGTATGGAAGATGGCAAATGTACCAAGCAATTTCCGAAGTCTTTCAAAAATGAAACAGTAGCTAACAAAGGCTGGTATCCTTTATGTCGCCCTAGAAAGAATAGTGCAACTGCAACTGTACGTGGTAAAATGATTGATGGATTGTCCCTTATAATCCATATCTTTTGTTAAAGTACAATTGCCACATTAATGTCGAGGTGTGCGCTACTGTGAAAAGCATGAAATACCTTTTCAAGTACGTATACAAAGGTCATGACTGAAAATGTGCATATTACCGAGCACAACACCAAATACGACGAAGTAAAAAGTCATGTTGATTCCCGATACGTTAGCGCACCTGAGGCAATGTGGCAAATACTTGGTTATGATATGCATCAGCAATCTTATACAATAGTTAGATTACCTGTCGACCTTCCTGAAGAACAAAACATTAGCTTTAATCCGGAGCATTTAAACAATGATCGAAATGCAGTTGTTCATAATTCTCAGAGAAATACAATGCTGACGGCATGGTTCAAACTAAATGAGGGCAATGAAGATGCGCAATCCATTTCATATAGCAACATGCCAAGACATTATGTGTTCAATCAAAAGGAAGACAATGGGTCCAACGAAAACATGGTGGAGATAATGTGATTGGAAGAATGTATTCAGTCAATCTTGGCTCTGATCCAGAAAGATATTGTTTGAGACTACTGCTACTTTAGGTGTCTGGAGCAAAAAGCTTTACAGATTTAAGAACAGTCAATGGAATTCCATATGATACCTTCCAAGAAGCTGCATTGCAGAAAGGTTTAATTAAGAATGATGAAATATGGGAGAAAACCTCAGATGAAGCATCAGTTTGTAGCATGCCTCGACAACTACGAGATTTATTTGCATACATTCTTATCTTTGTTTCACCATTCAATGCACAAGAATTGTTTGAAAAATATAAATCTCATCTTTGAGAAGAATTTGTACACACGAGACTTGAAAATTTCTGATTTTAAAACATTTGCAAAGAAAGCCATTCTGTGTCCCAAAAACTGATGTTGGCAAATTAAATGAAAATGTTCATGATCTCTTAGAGGGGATAGCAAGCACATACTTAAGCTCTGATTCAATTGATGCTGATGGCGAAGAAAATATTGAACAGTATTATCCTATCGAGTTTTTAAATGAGCAAACCCCATCAGGAATGCCACTTCACAGACTCAAGTTGAAGATTGGAGCTATTATCATGCTCCTGAGAAACCTCACCACACAACGAGGTTTATGCAATGGAACAAGACATTAGTTTATGCAATGGAATTAAAGAACTAAAACCCAATTTGATCATTGCAGAAGTACTCACAGGCTCAGCATGTGGTAAAACTGTTTTTATTCCGTGAATTGACCTTGCACCTACTGATATAGACCTCCCATTCACATTAAGACGATGACAATTCCCTGTAAAACTCACCTTTGCTATGGCCATTAACAAGTCTCAGGGTTAAACACTGGAGAAAGTAGGTATCTACCTTCCTGAACCAGTGTTTAGCCATGGACAACTTTATGTTGCATTGTCAAGAGTTCGATGGTTTGATGTCACATTTAAAGTAGTCCGTCGGCCAGAACAAGAAAAACTACTTCCAGATTCCGAAAAGATATTTACAAAAAATATCGTGTACAAAGATAATTTCCAACGTCGTTAATAAACGCTTGAATAGCAATAAGTGATTTCTAGAACCCATTGTATTCTTATCTCAACAGGCTTTATAGCTAGTCTTTTATAAAACAACTTCAATTTCTTTTCATCTAACATGTCATTTAATACAATTGTCTCAGAAATTTTGCAATCGTTCCTGTGGACTCTATCAAGAGCATTGGCTATTGGTTGATATATTCCCAATAAATCATTTGCATTTTTCTTTATACCCAAATTCATTATTTTATCTTTGATTTTAGATTCAATATTGCCATCTTTATCGTTAACCACTATTGTTATAAGTATTGGCCTGTTATTGATGTAACTTCTTAAACAGTTGCACGTGGAATTCCAGCATACATCTTGGGGCAACACAAGAGCTAATCCACTAGCTTGTTATAAGCTGATCTAACAAAATCATGATTTCTGAAATACTTCACAATTTGTGTATTGTGCTCTTTGATGTTTAAAATCTGGGGATCTTTTGCAAGAAGGTTTAAAATGTGAGCTGTGTAACCATTTTTCTCCATTTCTTTCTTCATCTTCGTCATATTTGAAGCATTGTCAATTACAAAACTCCTAACTTTACACTGGATTTTTTTTTCTGCTGATTTCAAACTCTGCACAGAAATTTGTTCAAGCTAATCCCTTGTATGAGGGCTACCAGAAATGTTAAAACTGTCCACTAAGTAGATATCACCATCTGAAGTTGTTACACAAGAACAAGCAACGAGTTCATTATGGACGTTAGACCACCCATCTATTATATTCATGCAGGTTATCTTACCTTTTAAAGACTGAAAACATTTCTCCGTTCCCATTATCAAAAACCTCATCTAACAAACAACCTGCTATATCCTGTTCTGTTGGTGGCTTATAGCCAGGATGTAGCATTTCAATAAGGTTCTTGAACTCCTTATTTTCAACCATATGAAATGGAGAGTTTGAGCAGTTTGCAGATCAAACAATTTTGCTATTCAGCTGTGGTTTGCATCACAAATGTATCCATTCTCAATTTTTAATTTCTTTTCTTTTTTGTGCTGTTGTGGATTCAGTGGTTGCTTCAGGTACCAATGGCAATTCTCTTTTATGTTAGCATTTCTTGGCAGGTGAAGCATCATAAACTTCAGCATATCTTAAATTAGTTGAAGTGCTCAGTTGACTTTCAAGAAAGTCCCGGATAGCTGTATATGAAAGTGTAATTGTTCCTACTGTGTCAGTGTACTACAGCGGCAAGAGGGTGAAGTGTGTTGATTGTGATAAGAGGCATGTGAAAGTAATATAAAAAATCCAAGAAAAATATTTTATAAGTGCTGGCGATTTTGCTGAGCCATTACAGAATTTTCTTGGCTTTGATACGACTGTATCAGCAAGTTATGAGATGTACACAAAATAGCTGTTTTACTCATTACAAAAAGGAAATAGATAAGCATAGAAAAAAAAAATATGGAACAATGCACATGTGCAATAGTTTGGAAATGTGTGTTCCCAAGAATGAAGTAAGTACAGCTATAAATATAAGTATGAATGTTCTGGATGTGGAGTCATCTCGCATAAAATAGCTAGGTAAGATTAAACCAGAGAAGAAGGGTATTTATACAAGATATAAAATGGTAGAAATCAAGCAAACCTTGCATCTGCAGTTTTGTGTAGACTTGAACAAGTTTGTAAGATCCTGTTATACAGAACAAGATATACAGATGTCTACTATAGAATGTCCTCAAAGCAGAATATTTGTTCCAATTGTAAACAGTGGTTTACTACCATAAGCACCACAACTGTATCTATAAGTTCTGCAGAAAAAGTTTAGCTTCTTACTTTGGTACCCAGTAGTTATTATAAGTGTTCACTAAATCAGAATATACAAGCAAGTAGACATTATTTACTTGTTAAATCATTAATGTAAAACGAATCTGGAGTAGAAAACCCATCTGTAAAAATCAGGCACTGTAAATTTTACTATTTGTGCCTACAGTGGGTCAAGTGTCAGTCTATAAAGGAGGTATGCACTTTTGTCTATTGTAATAATTTAAAATTGATTTTCAGTACCTCAAAAATTCCTACATGGAAGAAAATTGAAAAGAGGTGGGAAATTACTTCTGTTGTATTTTATGAAGGTAAATGTTGATTGCAAGATGTGTGGGTACTGTCTGGAGCAGAAGATGTGACCATAAAAACCTTGGACATGCTACAAGCAGATGAGGTTACATTTTCACTGTGAGAGAATAGTGATTTCATAAGAAAGATAAGGAGTAATTTGTATCAAACATAATATTTTGGATATGGAAAGGGGTTTCACACAATTGTATTTTAAGATACAAGTACAAGACACTTTGCTCAGGGATAACTGGTTTTTCAGTTATTTGGGGATTAGTGCCCCCATGGCCTGAGCTGATCTCATGATGAAACTCTTCTTGTCTCCTCGTCAATGCGTGATTTCATCACTGCAGGGACAGCTATTCCTCCTGCTGATGGGGAGTTGTGACCCCATGGCCCGAGCCAACTTTCTGCTTATGTTTTCCCTGTTTTAATTTTTTTGTTATGGATCTGACTAGTGATGTATATCGGGAAAATACCCAGTGGGTAAGGTAAATATAAATGGGTATTTACCCATTTCTTAAATCATCATCATCATCATTGTCAACCATTATCAATCCACTGCTGGACGAAGGTCTCCCCAAGTTTCCTCCACAACGGTCTGTCTTGTGCCAGTCTCCTCCATGTCACTCCCGCATACTTTCGAATTTCATCCACCCATCTTCCATGTGGTCTTCTTCTGGGTCTTTTCCTGTCTCTTGGAATCCAATCTAAAATTTCGGCTGTCCATCGATGGTCTGTCCTTCTGGCAGTATGTCCAGCCCATTGCCATTTCAGGGATTTAACTCTGATCATGATGTCTTCCACTCTTGTCATTTTTCGGATCCACGAGTTCCTCTTCTTATCTCTCCTGGTTACACCAAGCATGCACCTCTCCATGCTGCTTTGAGTTGTCTGCAGCCTTTGCATGTCTCTTTTAGCTAAGGTCCACGTCTCTGCACCATACGTAAGCACTGGAAGGATGCATTGATCAAACACTTTTCTTTTAAGACATAATGGCATATTGCTCTTGAAAATTATGCTGTTTCTTCCAAAAGCTCTCCAGGCAAGTTTTGTACGCCGATTAATTTCTTCATCAATGTGACCCTCACTTGATATCTGCTGTCCAAGATAAACGTACGTGTCTGTTATCTCCAGCTTTTCTCCATCAATCGATAAATCTTCATTTCGTGTAAAAGCATTGTACATCACTTTTGTCTTCTGAAAGTTCATTTTTAATCCCACTTCTTTACTCTTGTCAGCAAGTTCCTGGATCATACTCTGCATCTCTGATGGGGTAGTTGCAAAAATGACTATGTCATCAGCAAAACGAAGGTGGGTTAGATAATCTCCATTAATCTTTATCCCTTTGTTTTCCCAGTTCAGTGATTGAAAGACATTTTCCAATGTGGCATTAAAGAGCTTCGGAGATATGGTGTCACCTTGTCTCACTCCTTTTCCAATTTTTATGTGTGTTGTATTTTCAAACAGCCGAATCTTGCACTTGCATTTTCATAGATGTTATTAATAATATTAATGTATGCATCTTCAATACCGCAGGATTTCAGAGCCATTGCAACTGCTGATGGTTTCACCGAATCAAAGGCTTTTTCATAATCGATAAAAGCCATGCACAATGGAAGTTCATATTCCCTCGCTCTTTCAATTAGTTCTCTCAGTACGTAGATATGATCTATTGTGCTGTAGCCACTCCTGAATCCAGCTTGTTCTCTCGGTTGAGCCATGTCCAGTGTCGCCTTCAAGCGGTGTGAAAGAACTTTAGTGAAGATTTTATAAACCACTGATAGGAGGCTGATAGGTCTGTAGTTCCTGAGATCCTCAATGTCACCTTTTTTATGTAGCAAGATCATTGTAGCGTTGTTCCAATCCTCAGGAATTTTCCCTTCATTAAGGCATCGAGTGAATAAATACCCACATTTCTTAAATACCCACATTTCTTAAATACCCACCCAAAAATGGGTATTTTAAAAAAATATCTAACTACATGTGTCATTAATTTTTGTTAGAAATATATTACATAACTTTAAAATCAAATGTAAAATAGTTTCTAAAACTACTTATTTTTAAATGCAATAATGTTATTCAAATGAGTAAGTGGCAGCCTACCTACTGATTAATGTATTTCCTCTGGCACAGGGAAATTGCAGCATCATTTAATGAAGGAAAAAAGGGCATTTTTCACAAAATGCATTAAATTAAAAATACAGGGAAATTTCATGAGTAGAGCTGGGCGATGTTGGGATTTTAACATCAAGATGTATCGTCTTTGAAACATCAGTTATCATGATGTATCGCAATATCTGCTGGTATTCAAAATTACACCTTTCTTTCTGTTTAAAAAATTGCTTCTTATAAGTTACTTGCAATTATACATACTGTTTTACCACATTATTAAAATGCCAAAAGGTGGAAATATTATATACAGAACTTTAGTGGATTGGGAGCAGAAGTCCCGATGATTTCTAATTCATCTCAGGTTAAATGCAATAACATTTGAGTGCATGAAGACCTCCATTTGTATTTGAAAAATTACACAGTGAAATCATTTTGTTATTCTATTAATTGTACAAATAAGTTTTAAAGCTTTTTAAGACAACACAACATGTAATTTGAGAGAAAACAACAATACCTTTAAGAATCATCATTATCTATCACCTTCCGCCATCGGGCGTTTAGCTGACGGATTCCAGCCATGAAGAATACTTCTAGTTGTAAATGAATTTATGGCACCTCTATTCATAGTTTACTGTGGAATAACTTTTTATGGGTCTTATGGAGGTTATTATTCAAAAAAGTTGGAGGTCAAATTTTCGAACTAAAGCCTAGTTCTTAAAAGGCCAGAACTAGGCTTTGGTTCGAAAATTTGATCCCAAACTTTTTTGAATAATAACCTCTATAAGACCCACAAAAAAGTTATTTCAAAGAATACTTCGTTGTGTGACGAGATGAAGTCGTCAACTGATTTTTGCACTTCATTACATGTCCGGAACCGTACTGCAGACAAAACATGTTACATCGATCGGAACAAATGATAATCTGAAGGGGCTGTATTGGGACTAATTCGCCAGATGCTCCAAAACTTCCCAGCCAAGTGTCAATAACGTTTCCTTGACCGATTTCGCAACATGCGATCTAGCGTTATCATGCAATAATTTCACGGGATGCAATCCTTTGCCTATGAATGGACGTTTCAGACAGATTTCCTGGTTCAATCACAGCAATTGTTGTTTGTAGCGATCAGCAGTAACAGTTTGACCCTGTTCCAATAGTTCACAATAAAGCACACCCGTCATATTCTATCAGATGCACAGCAGAACTTTTTTGGGGTGAATATTGTTTGCGTTTTGGTGTTGAAGTTGTTGCTTCTCTGGGGCCAACCCTGTGTTTTTTGCGTTTGGGATTGTCATACCATATCCTCTTTTAACACCCGTAATGATTTTTCACAGGAAAGACTTTCTGTGTTGTTTATTCAACAGATTTAAACACTTCATGACACGCTCATCTTTGCTTCTCTGGCTCAAGTCATGTGGCACCCATTTTCCTTCCTTCTGAATCTTTCCCATTGCACTTAAACAATTGGTAATGGTTTGTTGAGTTCCCTTCAGTTGTTCAGCTTGTTCTTTTTGCATTTGAGATGAATCTTCATCTAGCAGTGCTTGCAGTTCCTCATGTTCAACCTTCTGTGGGGCGCCGCGACGTTCTCGATCGCTAACATCAAAATCACCTGTTGTAAACCGTCTAAACCAAAACTCACACATGCTTTTCAATACAATATTCTCCCCCAGAACAGAACAGATTGATGCACTTGCTTTTGAAGCACATTTTCCTTGATGAAATTCGTAATGAATGCAGTGTCAAATAAATGCAGTATTGCTTGCCATCTTTCACCTACCGATGTGCAAGTGTGTTTGACTGTTGGGCAAACTTCTGTGTCACATTTTATACTATGGACCAGTTATGGTCACATGACAACAATGCGAGGGAATGTGGGATATGTAAATTAGCGGTATACGTCACACAAAAAACGCTTTAAAACTTATTTGTACACCTAATACAAACTATATCTCATGAAGACCATCTTATTTTGCTAATTCATTCAGCAAAATAAGATGGTCTTTGCTTTAAACATATTTTGCTATCTGTTCTGTATGCATCAAAATATGTAAATTTGATTAGGGTATGCTATAAATACAAAGTTGAAAATTTATTTTAAAATACACATTATTAGAGAATTAAAAGCAGTTTTATAGATTATACCCCATCTATACTTTAAACCCTGGCTGTGAGTGAAGAAGCCAACTTGCCAATACAACTTACGAAGAAAGTTCTTGATGACGATCATATCGAAAAAATGGTCAACATTCTGAAACCGATAGTGGATTTACTTAACAAAGTTTAATCAAATGAGCCACAGATACATTCTGTGTTTTCTACATTTGAAAACCTTCAATCTACTTAAAATGAACAGCTGCCTGTATCCCCTCTTCAAAAAACTGAAGAACAATTGATACTAAAGAAATTTACAGAAAGAAAAGAGTTTGGCCTAGAACATATTCATTTAGCAGGAGATCTTCTGAATCCAGCTTCACAAGGCTGTAAATTGGGTCCTATCCAATTGATTGATGCAAAAAGTTTCATTTGTGATGTGGGACAACACATGGGACTAAATAACGTACAATTAAGAACAGATTTGGCAAACTACAGAGACAAAGATGGACTCTGGGCAAGGAAGTTTGTATGGGAAGGAGTTGGCATTGTGAGTCCCATACTATGGTGGAGAGGTTTAAGGGGAACAAATGAACTGGTGGAAGTCACAATTAGGATCTTATGTGCACCAATAACATCAGCAGCCACTGAAAGATCATTCATCTGGAGTACAAAGAGACATCACTTGACATAAGAAAAGGCTGCAAAATTAACTTATTCGGCATACAACTGGAAATTGTTAAATCAAAAACCTATTCCCAAACCAGGTTTAGATGAGCATGTGCCCAATGAAAATACCATGTCTACAATGTTTAGCATGTTAGAAGACAAGTAAAGTCAGAAGATGGGAAGGAAACAGCAAGATAGAAAAGTAGATTCAGGAGCAGAAGAATTTGAAGATGAAACAAGCTCAAGTGATTCTGACTGTGAAGAGTCTGAATCACTTTCCGATTCAGATGAATAGAACATTAACGTGATAAAATGCTAAGGAGCTGTAACATATCCTTAATATTGTAAATTAGTGAGTAAAGAAAACTACTTTGATTTAAAATAAAGGTAATTTTTCATAAAGGTGTAATTGTTATTGTTTTCCTTCTTCATAAGAAAATTGTACTCAGATAGAAAATGTCTATGCTAGATAAAAAGTAATTATTGTATTTTTTTACTTGTATTGTAGTACCAGTATTTTTTTAAAAATCATATTGAATGGGTTTAGATTGCAAAACTATTCTACCAGTCATCTTGAAATACTTACTTTTTAAGGTAATGAGCCAAATTCTTACTTTTTCATTTTAATCTACAGTATTTCATACTATTTAGTTGTCATATATATTAAATAAACTGTTTATGGGTAAATAAGCAGTTAAACTTGAAGAAAAATCATAAATACCCACTAAAATACCCTAGTTTTTTACTCTGGGTATTTACCCGCAAAAATAAGTACCCAAGTATTTTACATCTCTACATCTGACATTCACCTGCCTCAGTTATTGGCCTCTGAGGTTTTGATTACATGCCAGCACCAGTGTGTATTTTGTTGTTCTATTTCCTTTATTCCTGTTTTTTTGTTTCTCCTTTGCTTTCCTGGTGTGGCTAGCTAGACCTATCCTCACGTTTGCAATGTGCGGTGACCCGAAAGGTGAAAAAGGTGATGCTGGAGGCTGAGGTTTCTGGGGGCCGGGGTGTAGTTGTCAACAGATCGTTCCTTATATCCCAAATCATCTCAGTTGCAACACTCCTCTTTGCCCCCTGCTTCACCCTAAATGGGCAACTGGAGGCTAACCCTCTCCTAGTCATTGCAATCTGTGGATGTGTGGAGTCCAGGCTTCTGATAACTTGTCATTGAGTATGACTGGGTGAGCCTGCAGATAGTGAATGCTAAAGGGTTGCTACTGAGATGGGGGAAAGTTGAGGTATGCACTGAGCATACCGTGTCTGCTTCATCAATAGACTATATCTTCTGCTAAACCCCAGGACCATATCTTGGATCTACTGGGGCTTGTGGACCTCTGGCTTTCCCGTGGTGGACTCAGTCGTGGGTGGGGAAGGCAGTGGATTACCATTTTCTGTATCTTCATGTATCCTGGTGGTGTTTCCTGATATTCTCAAGTTAAAAGACAAATGCAGAAGAGCCTGGCTCTTGTCCAAAAAACTTTCACAAGAACCATCATTACTAGTACGATTTTTCATTATCTGTGCGAAAGACTGAAACCAAACTCAACATGAAGTCGCCTTTTTGGATTTACAGTGTTCTAAAAGAACATGTTGGTACCTCCAAGAGTGCAAAAAAGTAGCAGTTGAGGATCTTTTGGTGGAAACAACATGCTCGAGGCATGGAGAGTTATTCCTCACTGCATTTTTCTTGGCTGGAGTACCTGCGGAAGTTAAGGCACACCACTATTTAAATTTTTGTCCTGGTATGGTGTCTGAGGGTGACCTCTTTGATGTTCTTGAAGATGAGCTTCTTCATGAGTTGAAAGCTGTCAAGGTATCGTAGTTTATTGCATCACTTTCTGGCTTAAAAAGGAGCTCGTGATTCATGTAACATCATTCTGACCTTTACAGTCCAAATCTGCCATCATCCATCGAGGCAGGATATTTACATTGTGATATGTCCATCCTTATATCCCAGATCCTCTCAGGTGCTTCAACTGTCAGCTGTTTGGCCATTCTCAGCAGTCTTGCTGTCATGCTGCATCTTGTGGACACTGCAACGAGCCTGGAATGGTATGTCTTCTTGTGCAGTCGATTAGGAGCAGTGTGCCAACTGCAAAGGGAACCATGCGAGACTGCCCTAAGTGGAAAGTGGAAAAGGAAATTCATCAAATTAAAACCTTGGACAACATCTCCTACACAGAAACATGAGGAAAGGTGGAACCATCAACTAGTACCTGCAGCTCTTATGTCCCTGATGCGGTTTCCTACCAGTCTTGCTACACTGACTGGGAAGAATATTGCACCAGACAGTGAGTTGTCTTTTCAGGAGATCTGTGATACTGGTATTGCTGCTTTGCAAACACAGGCTGCTGCTCAGTACAACACACCAACAGGATCACCTGAGTCAGTGGCGTACCCAGAGAGGGGGGGGGACTGAGGTTTCAATCCCCATTGAGGGGAGACTGAGCACAAATTTAAAGCAATATATACTGTATGTGTATACGAGGCTTTCACCAATGAACCAAACCCTTGGACTCCCCCTCCCCTTAAGAAATTTCTGGCTACACCACTGACTTAAGTGTTCTTTCTCCAAAGTTACTTCTTTGTCATCCAGTACGAAACCAATTGTGAATACTGAAAAAAACTTAAAAAACAACTCAGGCTACTGGGATGTTATCATCCTCCTTCCCCAGCCCACTATAAGACAAGTAAAGTTATGTCCACTAATTACAAACACCCTCCTATTAGACCACCTGACACAACTCCACCAATGAAATCGGAGGAACTTCTGGATGAACTGATAAATGCAGAGTGTTTCTAAGCGCTAATTTTTTCTTTTGTTCCAGTACATTCTTTTACTTTTTTCTTCAACATAAGTTAGCTATCATTTGGCAGAACTGTTGAGATTTCCTTACTAGATTTGATGATGTGAAGCACTTGCTGTCTTCTTACTCTTCTGTGTGTCTTTGTCTCCAAGAGATGAAAATTTGACTATCCAATCTGCTTTCAGTTCAAGACAACATCACTTTATGGATGGTCAACATTTCAGGAGATATTGCATGTGGGGGCATTGCTATCATTCTCTTGCAGTGTTCCAGTTGCTCCTGTCTCAATGACCACCACATTAACAGGTGGCCCATCATCTTTTCGTTTACTGAGAATGCATCATCCTTTTCTTCTCCCCGCACGGGGATAACTGGTTTTCCAGTTATTTGGGGAGCGAGCGCCCCCACGGCCCGAGCTGACCTTGTGACTGGTCATCATCTGATGTCATGTCACCGCTTGTTTTTTGTTTTGGTGTTTGCAGGGACGGCTGTTCATCCAGCTGTTGGGGAGTTGCGGCCCCACGATCCCTAGCTGGTCTTGTGTCTCGCTTTTTCGTTTTTATTTATTTTCTCCACTGGCTAGTTGCTCGTGTTGTATTCTCTACCTAATCGCTACCACGTTATGTACTAACACCCCGGCCTTGTGGTTTTGTTACCCTCCACCACTAACTGATTTATATTAACCGCTCAGTTCGTAGGTTGCTGAGATTCAGTTTAGGTTCCCTGCCAGGATTTGTCTTCTTTAGATTTCTTTTTTCCTTTTAGCTGGTTTGGGTACTAGACCTACCTGCATGTTTGCCGCGTGCGGAGACCCGTGAGGCGGAAATGGGATGTCTGGCGGCTGAGGTCGCAGGGAGACCGGTTAAGTGCCTCCTGTGTACCAACACTCCTCTTCGACCCCGGCTTCGCTGTAAACGGGGAGGCTAGAGACTAACCCACCTCTAGTCAGAAGTCTTGTACCAAGTTGTGTACAGGGCTTTAGCGGCTTTTGTCGTATGGCACGGCAGGGTGAGCCCGGGGGCTGTGGGATCATGCCAAAGGCGTTGGCATGACGGTACCAGGAGGCCGAAGTGTCCGCCGAGTGCGTGTGATCACAGCCAATGGACTATATCTGCAACGTATAAGCTCCAGAACTGTGTCTAGCGTCATTTTCTTGGCTTGCGGACCTCCAGTTCTCCCTTGTAGGGCTCGGTGGTGGGTGGAGTAGTTTGCAGACGAATCTTCCTCCTTTTTTCCATGGGCAAAAACAAAAAGAAAAACTCCAACTTTAAGTCACCTGAGAAAATGATAGTTGCAAACGACTCTCCTTCGTCTTCTCAACCTACCAAGTCTCATTCCCTTAAACGGTCTTTAGACCTTGACCTGGACCAAGAATGTGGAACCTCTTCTTCGGCAGCTGTACCAGTCGCTCCGAAGCGTCGTCTCCCCTCGATTGCTGTGACTACGCATGCTACACACTTACTTGTAGAATCCATCGATCCGAATGAGAGACTGTCCACAGATCTCCCTTTTTCATTTTCTAAAGCTTTGGACGCTGCGGTTGGCCCCTTGAAGTCTGTGAGGAAGCTTCGCTCTGGGGACCTGCTTGTTCAAACTTGCAGTGTTTCTCAGAGTAACGCTTTTCTGCGCCTCTCTGGTCTTCAAGGCATTCCTGTCAAAGTGACACCTCACCCGTTTCTTAACACCTCTCGGGGTGTTATTTCGGAGTTTGATCTCTTGCCATGCAGTGAAGAAGAATTAGTGACTGAACTTGCAGACCAAGGTGTTATTGCTGCACGTCGTATGATGTTCCGGCGTGATGGTTCTTTCATTAAGTCTAAAAATGTGATCTTGACTTTTAACTCCCCGAAAGTTCCGACCGAAATCAAGGCTGGCTACTTGGTCTGTGGCGTTCGCCCGTACATTCCCAGTCCTCTGCGCTGTTTCAGGTGCCAGAGGTACGGGCATTCCCAACGTTTTTGTAAGAGTTCCGCTCGTTGCGCAAATTGTGGCTCCAGTGAACATGACGGGGAAGGTTGCACTTCTGCGGCCTCCTGTGTTAACTGTGGTGAGGCCCATGCAGCTTACTCCCGCACTTGTATGAAATGGAAGGACGAGATGGCGATCCAGCGTCTCAAGACCCTGGAAGGCCTCTCGTACCCTGCTGCCAAGGCCAAGTTGGGTATACCCACCACCCGACAGCGTACTTTTGCCGCGGTAGTTCAGTCTCTGCCACAACCCGTGCAGCCCTTTGTTCCGCGCCCTGTAGCTCTCGCCGCACTTGCCAGGCGATCTACAGTTGAACAAGCCACACAGGTGGATTTCACCGAACTCCAGCTTATTCGACCAGCTGGGTCTGCGCCTTCTCTTTTGAAGACGCCCACCTCTTCCGGTTCCCCGCAGACAGCCTGCACGTGCAGAAGACCCGGCCCTCAATCCGCAAAGGTGTGCAGTGTCCATCCAACTGTCGCGGTCCGCGTGACCAACATTGAAACTGTCTCGGCCTCAGCGAGGTCCCCACCCTCACCCAACATTATAGAGGAACATAGGGGGAGGAGAGTGACAGTTCGTCCCCAGCCTCAACCAGCATTGCAGAGGAACATGGGGGAGGAGAGTGACAGTTCGTCCCCGCCCTCTGCCAGCGTTGCAGAGGAGTGTGGGGGGAGGAGAGTGACTGTTCGTCCTTCTCCGTTAGTAATTTTTTTTATAAATCTGATTAACTACCTTGTCTTCCCTGCTTTCATCATACTCTTTTTCAACTTTTCCCAAGCCTGTCTGCTCTTTCTCATTTTCCACGCTTTTCAAATTCTGTGACTGATCGTTCTTTGTCTGGCGCTCTTTGGCCAAACCTGGCCCTTGCGCCACTAAAATCCACTAACCAACCAACCAACCAACCTTTTCTTCTCGCACTCCTTGATGGAGCATGGATCACACCAGATGGGACGTCTTCACATCATTTGCTGAAATATCATCTACCATGGTGACCCACGAGTCAATTTTTACTGCAGTTGCGGATGTCACAACTTGCATTATTAAGGCAGCTGATCTTGCTATTCCTGACTTCTACAAGGCTCCCGCACGTCCAAAGCCTTGGTGGAATCCTGAATGTAGTGCTGCTGGGAGAGCTCAACATAAGGCTTAGTATAAATTGCCATATTATTCAACCAATGCAAACATTACTTTCAAATGTATGAAATTCTATGCTTGGTTGAAACTTCCTCTTGCTCGATGAAGCAAGTGGAAGTCTCGGGTTCAGTATGTTTCTTGTATTCACATGCCAGTCCAAAGCTACAAGGCTTGTCGGTTTCAGCTGAAATTAATCAATGCATCCAATGGCGGACAGGGTCTTTTGTTTCATTCAGTGAACCATTCAGTGGCAGCTGATCTTGCTATTCCTGACTTCTACAAGGCTCCCGCACGTCCAAAACCTTGGTCGAATCCTAAATGTAGTGCTGCTGGGAGAGCTCAACATAAGGCTTAGTATAAATTGTCACATTATTCAACCAATGCAAACGTTACTTTCAAATGTATGAAATTCTATGCTTGGTTGAAACTTCCTCTTGCTCGATAAAGCAAGAGGAAGTCTCGGGTTCAGTATGTTTCTTGTATTCACATGCCAGTCCAAAGCTACAAGGCTTGTCGGTTTCAGCTGAAATTAATCAATGCATCCAATGGCGGACAGGGTCTTTTGTTTCATTCAGTGAACCTCACCATCTGATTATTTAACAAGTGAGTCTCTGTTTTGTGGGATGAAGATTTTTTTTCAATCTGGGCTGGGCCAGTACACGCCTGGCCCAGCCTAAGCCCAGAAATTTTCATTTAACTGATGAAAAATAAAGCCTGGGCCAGGTCTGTGCAGACCTCTGTAGCAATGAATCATTTTGCAACCATTAGAATATAATGTTCCATATAATTTAATTCACGGTATGTAAAATACAGTGACGGTGTTGAGCAAAGCATGTAATGAGAACAAATACAGGTAACTAGATTACGCTAGTTATTTTACGAGATTAGAACTTTTTCAAAGAAGTTCGTAAGTTGGGAACTTTCAACCTCGTTTTAGGTCTTCATCACGCCAATGGAGGACTAAGATTGTTTCCAGATTCTAAGTTTGAATTTGAGTTGTTATTTTTGTTGCCAGATTTTAGAATCGATCTCCAGATTATCAGGATGTAGAGTGGAAATTCTGAATTGCAAGTTTTAGGACCGAAAATAATTTCCAGGCTTTCACGGTAATGGAGGACAAATCGATTATCAAAAGAAGCAATATGTTCTGCTTCATTCCAGTGGGAAATTGCAGAAGTGTCTTCCATTGTCAAAATAGACAAGGCAGTATTTGGGTTGCTTTTCAAAACATCTTTTCTGTGTTCCAAAATTCTATGGTTAATGTTGCTGTACATACTTCCAATGTAAACACTATCATCTGTGGAAGAAGAGATAGGAATACAGTAAGTTCCTGGGAGATCAAGATTTTCAACCTTCTCCCTATCACTTGGTAATAGCCTCATGATGCTGGGTGTGTGTGTGTGTGTGTGTGGGGGGATTTGATGGCAAGATGGTTACCAAAACTTCTGAACAGATTTTGTAACTTATAAGCAGAGGAAGGATTTTATGGGACAGATTCCAAAATTTTAGGTTTTCCCTCTTTTGAGGATGGAGGCATTCAATTTTGAACTTGTTTCCAGATTCTAAGTTTGAATCTAGAAACAATTTTAGTCCTCCTTTGGCATGATCAAGATCTAAGATGAGGTTGAAAGCTCCCACCTTACGAACTTCTTTGAAAGAGTTCTGATCTCTTAGTGTAACTAGCATGATCTACTTACCTTTATTTATAAAATACAGTTTTGTACATTTAACCAAATGAGCTTACATTTTAAGTATGGTACGGAAAAAATGAACTCTGAAACTGAGCACTTAACAACTTTGTTGATATGATTGTGTTACCAAAATGATATTCAGATCACAAAAAAACTTACTGTACCTTCTTCATACAGGATTCTAGTAAATTGTACTAAAAAATACTTTCTTAACCATTGTTCAGCAACAGCAAATTTATTTTTTTCTTTTTTCTTTCAATTAGATTAATCAAATTGAAAGAAAAAAGAAAAAAATTCCATTTGCTGTTGCTGAACAATGGTTTAGAAAATATTTTGCTTAATCACCTCATTGGCAGAAGAGCCACAGGGCAGGCAATTAATTTGCATTTTCTTTATGAGAAGTGCAGCTGTTAGCCAGAAAATTATAATAAATACTTTAAGCAATTTATTTTTGATTTTTTTTTAAAAATTGGTGCTTGCAACTAGATTCAGGAAAGTCAAGAGCTGTATTAAAAAAAGAGAGGAAGAAAAAAAGAACTGCTTCAACTATAAAAATGTCTGTTCTTTAGAAGGAAAGTGATGATAAAAATTCTTTCTGCATAATATCTCATTTCAAGTCACGATTGACTTACAAAAACCTTTACTAATTGTATTATAAATATTTAACGGGAATTATAGAAGATAAATTTGTTAAGGTACTTTACCTCTCAAATTTTCGATCTAGACACTAGATCATCGTCAGGAGTTCTTGCATGATACTTCCACAGGTCTGGCGACCAAACCTGATGGATTTTCCATCCAGCATGGTTGTTGATGTTGCCACCTTGTGTCTTGTAAATTTCCAGGGATTCCTCTAATTTCCAGATAATTGTGTGGGATTGATGTTTGATTACTTGCTAGGAGTCCCAGTCCATTTTGTGGACAGTTTGTTGTATGTGCCTGTCTAATCCTGTTTTATTTAAAATGTTCCTTATTGCTGCTTTGTGTTCTTTAATTCTGGTGTTTAAACCTTAAACCTTCGTCCTGTTTCTCCTATGTATGGTAAACCACACGAACACTTGATTTTATAAACGACTCCTTCCTGGAGTAAAGTATTTTCTTCTTTTTGTTTTAGGGATGGTAAGTATTTTGTAGGCCTTTATAAACTTACAGTGTTTGCTCTAAACAACAATTTTTTTCAATTCCAAGGCTGCTTCTATAACCAAATATGTGGGCTAGCAATGGGCTCTTCATTAGCACCTCTCCTAGCAAATTATTACGTAAGTAAGATAGAAGAGGCCTTCCTATTGAGACCTCCTATTTTATGCATGTGTACTAGGTACATGGATGATATCCTTTTCATCATAGATCAAGATTCGAGTGAATACTCATCAAACACTCTAGAAGGTTTTAATTCCCAAAAGAAATCCCTGAAATTCACTTTAGAAGAGCAAAACGAAAATAAGCTAAATTACCTAGGCATTACTTAGAAGTGGAAAGGAAAAAAGCTTACCACATAATTATACAAAAAGCCTACAAATACTGGACAAATTTTAAATTATAAATCAGATCACCCTAATTATATAAAGAAAAATGTAGCTTTACAATTTAAAGAAAAAGTTGAAAAGCTAAATTTATCTTCAGAAGCTAAGGCGAAGCATAAAAATAAGTTAAAATCAATCTTACTAGAAAGTGATTACCCTTCAAGAGAAATTCGTGAACTACTGGGAGAAAATCCTACTAGGAACAGAACTAGCACTACAGATAATAAAGAGAAAATTGAATATTTATTCAAGAAAAGTCACTTACCACAAGGGACTGTTTGAAGAACTAAAAAAAATCAGCACTAAATATAAAATTAGGTTAGCTCCAGGTTTAAATGACAAAATTAAAAAATACTTACCATCCCTGAAACAAAGAGAAGAAAATACTTTACTCCAGGAAGGAGTCGTTTATAAAATCGAGTGTTCATGTGGTTTACCATACATAGGAAAAACAGGACGAAGGTTAACCACTAGAATTAATGAACATAAAGCAGCAATAAGGAACATTTCAAATAAAACAGGATTAGACAGGCACATACAACAAACTGGCTACAAAATGAACTGGGGGACTCCTTGCAAGTAATCAACATCAATCCCACGCAATTGTCCGGAAATGAAAGGAATCCCTGGAAGTTTACAAGACGCAGGTGGCAACATCAATGACCATGCTGGATGGAAAATCCATCGGGCTTGGTCGCCAGACCTGTGGAAGTAGGACGCAAGTACTCCTGACGATGATCTAGTGTCTAGATCGAAAATTTGAGAGGTAAAGTACCTAAATAAATTTATCCTCTATAATTCACATTAAATATTTATAATACTGAAGTAATTAGAGGAAGCCATGAAGCCATGAAGTCATTAATTATTAAAACCTTTACTACAAACAATGCAATATGTGCAGATTTATTCATTAGAAACAAAAAGGAAAAGTTCTTTTATTGATCTTATAGAAAGGAGAAAGGTTACCATCTTCACTTTAATTAGTTTTTTTTTTCAAAACATAAACTTAGTTTTTATAAAAAGAGCTTCAACTTGGAAGTGTTTAGAGTTCAAGACTTAAAAGGGAGTATGTAGCTATAACATCATACATGGGTCATCCAGAAAGTAATACCTGTTAATGCACAGAGAACGCGAGGCGGCAGACGCCACATGGTCAAGGTCGCCCATCCTCAGTGAGACAGTGAGGCTAGTGGCAAGTATCGTGTTAATGCAGCAATAGGAAGCATTGTTGTGCTTGAAAGAAATACAGGATTACGCCATATAATACAAATTTTGAAGATGACAATCCGATTTTTGGCGTAAATGTGACAAGGATGGTAAGTCAGACAATATCCGAAAACTTTAAAAAAAAAAAAAAAAAAAAAAAAAATCAAATTTTCGGATATTATCTGACTTTTACCATCCTTGTAACATTTACGCCAAAAATCGGATTGTCATCTTCAAAATTTGTATTATATGGCGCAATCCCGTATTTCTTTCATGATTTATCTGCTTCTCTGGGCAAACACGGAATATGATTCTTAACCTCCAGATTCGCTAAACATGAATGTTGGTTGCTTCGACTAGCAAATCCTGTGATGGTTATATTCAAATTGATCGGAAACTTGAAACTTGATCGTTCTGGGTGGTGTAGTGGCTAGCATACCCGGGCGTTTTCTGGGAGACGCGGGTTCGAATTCAGCTCCAGGACGATGATAATTTTCAAGTTTTCGGATATTATCTGACTTACCATCCTTGTCACATTTATGCCAAAAATCGGATTGTCATCTTCAAAAATTGTTGTGCTTGTTTGTGTGGCAAAGAGAATTGAAAATTCCACGGAGTACAAGGTACTTTCTGTGATTTGCTTTCTGAATGCTGAAAACTTTCGTCCAAAAGACATTCATCATTGGATTATGGCTGTTTACGGTGAATGGGTGATAGAGGAATTGTCAGTACGGCGGTGGGTTCGGATGTTTAATGCGGGGTGAGCAAGTGTGTGTGGTAACTAATGCTCCGGCCACTTATCACTCATTACAGCAGACCTTAAGGAACATGTTTATGATGTCATCACACATGAGCATTGCATCAAACTCAATGAATTGCATGCCTGTTTTCCTGGAAGTTTCTCATGCACTGCTCCATGAAATCGTAACGGAACGCCTTGTCTACCGGAAAATTTGCGTGAGTTGGGTACCACGAATGTTGACTGATGACCACTAAAGAAACTATATGGGTGCAGCTTTGAGTTTTTGACTCATTATGCACAAACGGGTGATGAATTTCTTGACCACATAAAAAGTACACACACACACACACACACACACACACACACACACAAAAGTGAAATCTTGAAAAATAACTGACTTTTTAGCAAAAAGTGATGACTTAAATATTGTGAGTAATGCATGCCATTCATGGATTAATAATTTGAATGCAGTTGACTGTTTCCATTATTTTAAATCTTGCATAGTTGTAAATAAATATTTGAGTCAGAGATCTATTAATTGTTATAATAATATGCATTAATACCATGTGTGTATGTGTCTGCTCACTATCACAAAAGTTCCTAAAATCCCAGAGCAGCTTCCTTGCATTCACCCAAGATGATACTTTTTTCAAACATCAAGTAGACTGATTTCATAATAGTTCTTGGATTTGGTCTAATCACCTTTTTCCTTGTGCAAAGGAACAATGATAGCTCTCTGCAATCCTTAGGAATAACTCTTGACTCACAACACATTTGATGAGGTTCAGCTGACCAATCAATAACATTGTCACTACCATTCTTCATCTAGACACTCAACATTTATCATCTACACCATGGGACTCAACATTTTGCAGAGATACTTCAGCTTTACTAAACCCTTGTCTTAAGATCTCCGCAGTGTTTCTTTCTCTGTGGAGCTGTCTACTTCTACTCAAAAATCATTTTTGTTTTTGAGTTCTGATAACTCAAAGAAATATTCACTCCATCTTTTGCTTAACATCTTTCACTTAACTCTGTAATTCCCAGATCATCTCTCCATTCCTATTCCTCACTGTGCCCATTCTTGTGCTTACTTATGTATTGATATCACTTCCCCATTCTCTGTAATTTATGTAGTATTTAAATTTTGAATAAAAGGTGGACACTGATGTTTTACTGATTTGATTCCTATGTAGTTACCATTTTGTCACTATAAAAAAAAAAATGTAATTCTTGTGCTGAAAACTCCCAAGAAGGAGCAAGATTTTCTACAGTTCTTGATGTGAACATCAGGAGGTTTATACTACCAGGCATGTGATTCTCCCGCTAATTAGCAGAATTCCGTGAATTCACTTTTTAGAAAAAAACGGAAATCCGCTAAACTTGTCATTTGCGATCTCAGGCTTTTGACAAACGTTTGTGGTTGTTGATATGTTGGGAAAAAAAGTCGGGCAAAAGAGAGAGAAATATTCGTTGGATAGGTGGTGATATTTCAATCGCAAGGCGTAATCTTTCTGCTGCTGCGTGGCTGACCAGCAGCTCCAGGCTGACGCTGCTATTTCTGCTGCTGCTCAGCCACCAATGAGATAGCCGCGGATGACGTCAAACGTCTCGGTTTGCTCAAAACCGTTTTTTTTAGGGGAACACTCCACTGTTTCAGTTCACCTCCATCCTTTCCATTGCTATTTGTTTTATTTATTTGCTGGGGGACAAAATCAGTTGAGAGATTGGGCGGAGCCCTGAGCCATCGTACGCAAAGAAAAGAAAGAAAAGTTCTTTTCACATGTGATTGGACATTTACGTTATGAACCTTCGTCCAGAAAATCCATTGCAGCTTTCCCCCTGGGATTACGGAATTACGGGCGACTAATGAAGAATTACGGAAATTTAGATTTTCGCTGATATTAAGAATGTTTTACTGGTTTTTAGAATAATTCCGTAATCCACTGGGATAATGGAATTATGGATGACTAATGAAAAATTACTGGAATTCAGATTTTTGCGGTTATTAAAGAATGTTTTACTGGTTTTGTAATTAATGTAAAAGCCTCTGAACAAAGTTCGTGACACAGCTCCTTATTTCTTTTTTCCCCGAGGTGGAGGAATTTGTTTTGCTTGTTTGAAAACTAAGTGGAAAGAAAGCACAGCGCCGGGCAGGGATTACGTCGGCCCTGCGTGTTTCTTTCACCATGGCGTGATTATATCGGCGCTAGAAGTCTCTGAACAAAGTTCATGACGCAGCACTTTCTTTTTTCTTTCTTTCTTTTCGAGGAAGAGGAATTTGTTTTGCTTGTTTGAAAGCTAAGTGGAAAGAATGCACCAAGGATAACCTTGGTGCATTCTTTCCATTGATTACGTCGGCCGGAAGCCTCTGAACACAGTTCGTGACGCAGCTCTTTGTTTCTTTTGTCTTTTTTTTCTTTTTCTGAGGAGGAGGAATTTGTTTTGCTTGTTTGAAAGCTAAGTGGAAAGAATGCACGAAGGATAACCTTGGTGCATTCTTTCCATTGATTACGTTGGCTTGGAAGCCTCTGAACACAGTTCGTGACACAGCTCTTTGTTTCTTTTCTTTCTTGTTTTTCTTTTTCTGAGGAGGAGGAATTTGTTTTGCTTGTTTGAAAGCTAAGTGGAAAGAAAGCTAAGCGCCGGGCTGGGATTGCATTGGCCCGAAGCCTCTGAACAAAGTTTGTGACGCAGCTCTTTGTTTCTTTTCTTTCTTTCTTTTCTGAGGAGGAAGAATTTGTTTTGCTTGTTTTAAAGCTATGTGGAAAGAAATCACGGCACCAGGCCGTGATTACGTTGGCCAGAATCCTCTGAACAAAGTTCATGATGCGGCTCTTTGTTTCTTTCCTATTTTTTTTTCTGAGGAGGAGAAATATGTTTTGCTTGTTTGAAAGCTAAGTAGAAGAAAGAATGCACAGTGCCGGGCTGGGATCAGGGCCCAGTGTACACAGAATGGGGCCCTAGGCACAGCACAAGATGAGCCCCCTCTCCCAACCACATTCTTGAAAGAGTAAGTACATTTGTCACTACTAAATATTATCAATTAATTTAAAAGTTGATTTAATAAAAGAGATCCTGTGCAGGGAAAAATAGGAAATGATATATACTTTTATTACATCTTAATGTTATCAAGGAAATTCGCACTTAAAAATGTAGATGGGTAAGTAAAACACTTTAATACACTGCCGGACAATTGCTAAGGACTGATGACAATAGCAACGATAGCAACCATAAAATGGAAGGCAGGAAAACGTGGAAATTAGCATAAGTGCGGGATACAGCAAGACGTGTTGTGCGTATGCAAATTTTGGATTGCCGAACTTGTTCGTGACGTCATAGCGCTGATAAGAGATATAAAGGATTTGACGCGTATTGACCGTTTTTGTTCAAACACAAAGTTTAAAGGGAAAGAATCAGTTGATGAACTTGCAATTTTCAGTATGTCTTCCCGACATCACCTAGATGATTTTGCGCGTGGCCGTATTATTGGCAAGATTGAAGAAGGACGAAAAATAACAGATGTTGCCAGGGAGTTCGACGTCAGCCACAGTGTTGTTTGAAGGCTTTGGAAATCATTTCAAACAAATGGAGAGTGTAGCAAACGTCACGGGGGAGGTCGTGTTCGCCGTACGACACCCGCAAAAGATCGGTACATGGTGCTATCAACAAAAAGACACCGGCGCAGCACAGCTAGTGAAGTAGCAAAACTGTTTATGGCTGCTACTGGCAAGCGGATCTCCCGAAAAACTGTCGCCAGACGTTTGCATGAAGGAGGACTATACGCCCGCCCTCCTGTTGTGTGCATCCCATTGTCCAGACGTCACCGTGCCGCCCGTTTGCAATGGTGCCATCAACATCGCAATTGGACTGATAACGACTGGTCTGCTGTCCTCTTCTCAGATGAGAGTAGATACAGTCTATCGTCTGATTGTCGACGACAACTGATCTGGCGTGATAATGGTACTGCATATTGTCCAGCAAACATATAGGAAAGGGACCGATATCCGACATGTAGTGTCATGGTATGGGCTGGCATCATGATCAATGGCCGTACGTCCTTCTATGTGCTTCTAACTGGGACTATGACTGGCCAACGATACATTAATGATGTTCTGCTACCTCATGTTTGCATGTTTCGTGGTGCTGTCGGTGATAGATTCATTTTCATGGACTACAACGCAATATGTCATCGAACAGTCGCTGTCCAGGAGTGTCTTGAGAGCGAGGATATTCAACGCCTCGTATGGCCAGCATGTTCTCCTTGATCTGAATCCCATTGAAAATGTGTGGGATGCTTTGGGGAGGAGTCTTGCTGGTCGCCAATGCCCTCCAATAAACAAGGACACCCTCATCCATGCACTGACAGAGGAATGGGATAAATTTCCCCAACAGCTGCTTGATAATATTGTGCAAAGCATGACACGACGTGTTGAATCTTGCATCGCCCTCCATGGTGGCCATATCTCGTATTGACATCTTACGCCGGAACGCCTGCGGACGGTAATTGCATTTTTTTCACGTTTGCGTATTCTGCACAAAATGGACTGTTTGTCCCTTGAACACGTTCCAAAGCCTTCTGGATTTCAGAGCACCATAAATTGTCTTTCTTGTAATGTCCTGGCATTATTTTATTTCACTTGGCATCCAACTACACTTACTTTTTTATGCGCTATATAGCCGTTTATGATCCGTCCTTAGCAATTGTCCAGCAGTGTAGTTCAGTATTGCTATTTTTGCATTTAATTTTACTTGCTTAAACACTTAGCAATGAATTTACTTTTGCACACTTTTAACATTTCTGCATTTAATTTTACTTGCTTAAACACACACACATATATATAATAAAATTAGCGCTAATGATTTTTGATTTTTGCGTTTGTCACATTCATTTTATTTATGTGTATCTCGGAACAGCTTTTGGTGTTTTCAGTTAATTGGATGCTTAAACAATCACATGCCTGTACTGCTTTTAGGCAATTCAAATAGTGATCACTGATTTCTCTGCATGTGTGTGGGAAGAATGGCACATATATTTAGTTATGCAGCAATTCTAATTTTGCATGATTACAAATTAGAAATCGAGGGGGAAATGCAGTAGGTGACATTATACTTTGACTACAAACAGCAACAGTTAACATCCTTACCATCAGCCTACCCAGTTTCTCATTATGATATACTCTGACAAAATGAAAAATTAGGTAGTTTTTTCTGTTCTCATTTTCTGTTTTCTGTCAGTTTTCTGTTCTCATTTTTATGATATACTCTGACAAAATGAAAATTTAAGTAGTTTTTCTGTTCTCATTTTCTGTCAAGCTTGCCATTTTACTAAATAGTTCAATTTTAATGTTATTGCAGTGGTATTGTTTTTATTCTTATTTTAGTTACTCTTCATTACTAACTGTATTGCATTATATTAAGTAACATTACTTTTTATTTTCAGTTTCTTGTTGATGTTGTTTCACCCCATAATTGGAAAGGTAGCACATTCAATCCCAATGATCAACATCCTGTGGCTGACTGCAGAACATCTGGAAATCCTGAAATTGATTCCAGTCCAAAAAGTAAAAGACATTGCAGTAAACAGAAGATCAGAAAGTCGTATGGGTTTCACAACAAGAAGTCAAGGCAACTCTTTCATAGTGTTAACAATACGAATGATGAGAACTCCATGTGCGTTCAACAGTGCAATTCCATCTGTAATATAAAACAACCAGATAGAGATCTTCAATTTATTACTAAACCGGAATTACTGTGCCAATCTTTAGAGCCAAGAATAGATATTCATGCTCCTATCTTAAATCAAAATGTCTCTAATACATTAAATTTTTTGTTTGAAGATACTTCTGGTTCCCAGAATGCTAGGAGCAACATCTTGAAAAGACCTTTCCATATTGTTTTTCAGACTGAAGATAATACTATTCGTGCTGCATTTCACTCTGGAGGCCAAACGTTTTTCTGTGATATGTACATAATTGATATGAATAAATATTTACCCAATGTTTGGTCTAACACTGTAATCAGTAACTATACTACAGTAGCTGATGAAGTTAGGCAAAGAAATGGTTTTCATCTGCCAGAAGTTGAATATGTACCTCATACTGAGTCATCAGGACACGCAAGCAGTGGCAAATCCTGTGTAGCAAGACGAGGTGAAAGCAGCTCCTTCATGTGCTCTGTTAAAAGCAAAATTTCAGAACATGTGCTGAAGGAGAGTGAACAAAGTTATGCTTTACTTAGCAGTTTGGTTATTGAAAATGATCATGTTGACACTGACATTTCAAACTGTGGTATTTCCTGGTCAGAACTCATATCTGTAGAAACTGTTATGCTGAAGGATAGGTTAGAACCAAGATCATTATCAGATGAAACCATGAAGGATGGTGATATTGAACATTCTTATTTAAAAGGCAAAAAAATTGTTAGTGAAACAGATGATTATTGCTTATGTTCAGGATATAAATGGAACTTTCACAATCAGAATGCAAAGATCAAAAGTATGGACAGTGATTTTGGTGAGCTTAGTAGTGATGACCCCAATAATACCATAGTGCCAAACTTAAACTCTTCCGTACTTAGTAATTTTGCACCACATAATTTTCAAACAGATATACTCCAAGGCAGTTCTGTTAAAATGATGACAACTCTACTTCCAAAGAAAAGTGAAGGAATTGAGCAATCCGGTAAGTTGGTCCATTTTTTTTTAAATTTTAGATTGTGTTGAAAATATAGTTAATGTATGAAGTGGCTGAAATGTAGCACGTCCACATACATGCAGTGCACACTTTGTGATGTTGATGTGGTGTTGCTGGCTAAGCATATAACATTGTTCATAGATATTGCTCATATGGTCCACCCTTGATATAGTGCAGATATTGAGAAAAATGTATCTGAAGTTAAAAAGGGAAACTTGCATTATGTCATGATAAGTAAACATATAAATTACTTTTGCTTGCCGATAAAAATAATGAAAGAGTAGAAAGAGAAGACAGCAAGTTACAGCAACTTTAATTATTATTAAACTTTACAGTATATCATCATCATCATCAACCATTATCAATCCACTGCTGGATGAAGGTCTCTGTGATGATGTGAAGATATTTAGGACAGGAAAAATGAAAAAAAAAATTCAAAATGGGAGATGGGGCGCCATTTTTGTCCTGTAAGAAAAACAACAACCAACACGTCAGCCATATTGTGTGCCAGGGTCCCACAAAGAGAAGAAAGGAGGAAGGAAGTTCGTTCTTTGGTGAATTCTGCATTGAGCCAGAAGTTCACAAAACATGGGGATCTCCTCGAAGCTCAGAAAGTTACAGGCAGCTAGAGACAGGTGGAAGAGTGTCACATAGCCCTCTGCTCCAAAGGCGTGTGCTTACGTGATTGGTCGTGCGAGGTCCGGGCTGCACAGTTTGAGTAGGAAGAGTTATAACAAACTTGCACAGGAAACTTCTCTCTCAGATAGGAAACAGGAGAGTCTAACTGTCGTCGTTGCTCTCAGAATGAGAGCGCACAAGATGTACAAAAGCTAATCGGCTGCTGCTTACTAGCTATATGTTAGGAGCCTACCTGCGGGTTAAAGCCACTAGAGAATATACACTGCATTACCTATGGGTAAATGTGTAATATCTAAGAAACATCTGATGACAGACTGCCGTCTGCCAAGAAAATTCTCCACCTGAGAGATCCTGCATACTTAAAAGCAGCTAATTCTGGCGATATTGTGATAAATTCTCAATGCCATATGTATGCAGAAATGTAGTGTAGGACTGTACTGAATGAACTCTGATCGTGCTGTGATGTTGGTTTGCTTGAGATCAAGAACTGTCTATGTCAACTAAATTGTACCTTCATCATATTTGTCACTAAGCTGTAAATAAAGAACTGTAAATAGTGTACCCAATGCTCAGCTCTCAATCTTCATAACTCAACTTATCCTTCACCATGTCTCTGAGGAGCAACAAAGCAGAGTAAGTTTGACCAAGACTGACAAAATAAAAACCTGGTTTGGTGGCAGCAAATACCGAACCGGAGTCACTTACCCAAACTCCAATCTACTCACACAAATATGAAAGAACGAGTAATGATCACAATACCATGAAATCTACCAACCCCATGAAGAAAATATATGACAGTGGTTGCCAGCAGTCAGATAAAGATTAAGAAGATTGGTGGGGAAAAAAAAAAAAAAAGCTGGGACAAGAGGAAAAAAAAAATGAAAAAGAACAAGAGAGGGAGAAACGATTCATTGACCCAGCTGCACCAAGAACAAGCAAGGAACCATCAGAAAGGGAGAGAGAAAGCGAATTATCAGCCCAAAGCCAGCGGAAACAAGCAAAGAAGCCAACAGAAAGCGGAATACTTTAGCCCTCCAAACAAAGTTTCAAAGGTCGCAGAGCAGGCAGCCAGCGACACCCCAACAGGAGTGAGTGGACAGAGTGATGATGAATGTGCAGTGGATGGGAGAAACCTGCGACTCCCCCTATCTCCTGCAGTTGTGAACGTGTTTAGTGCCCAAGGGAAAGGAATCTGATGGTGCGAATCTGTGGAACTGGTAAAGTGCTAATTCTTTTGAATCGCCCAGAAAGTAATGAACACCCACTGGAAAGTGTGAAAGTGCATGATAAAACGTCTGCGAACACAGAACATTCAGGTACCGTAAACTCTCACAAGATTATCTATATAACTTTGTTAAGACAGCAAGGAAGGAGGGGTGGGGGTGGGGGTGGGAAGAGAATCTTACTCAATTACTTCCAATAAGTACATTGCATGTAAAATAGAACAAAAAACACACACACACACAATATAAACACAATGGAAAACTCATTTGGAGAGATATGAGGTCCGATAAAAGTTCTGAGACTAGGTCGATATACAACAAAGTACGTAAGTACTTTGTTTAATTAAACTGTATCAGGTCAACCTGATACAGTTTAAAACGTAAGTACTTTGTTATGATTAAACTGTATCAGGTCAACCTGATACAGTTTAAAACGTAAGTACTTTGTTATGATTAAACTGTATCAGGTCAACCTGATACAGTTTAATCATTCATCAGTATTTTAATCATGTGTTTTGTCAGTTTGCTCCTTTTCCACACTAGGTGGCATTTGTAATTACGTCATATACATAATCATATATATGTTTGGGGCTAGCCCATATTTCTCTTTTTTAGTGTATCTGATGATGGATCCCGGAGCGGGTGTCCGAAAGGTCTTATGATTTTAACCTTTTACTTTCGTGTTTTAATAAAACCTATCTGGGTGTTCCAGTATGGACCCCGGACTATACCATGCACAGACAGCATTTTTCATTATTGTACAAGTTCTGCACGTAGTTCTTCATTATTACCTATCTGCCGCCAATGATGGTATGTGTTTTAGTATTTCATCTTCTTTTATTTGTCATATGTAGTTAGCGGAAAAGACATTTTTCAAGGCTTGACGCAAACTGGCTGTTGAACAGACACACCTAGCCTTTTTGTTGAATTGCTGGGACTTGAGCTTAGTACCAAAATACTTAACACTAACTTGTCAACCAAGGTTTTGAAAAGATGGTCAGGTCCTATGACATGTGGAAAGACGTCGCCTTCTGCCGGAGATCAGGCTGAAACGGGGCTTTATTGACCAATTATATAGACGAGCTTATAAAGCATACTCAACCTTGTCAGCAGTTTCTCATCAGATTACATTAGATAGGCTTTTAACTGTCAACCTCGCTGTAATTGCTACGGAACTTCTGAGATGTCAAGAAAGACAAATCAATAAACTCAGAGGTCTAGTTGCACTAAATACTGAAAGACAATATTCTCACACTTACCCCAGAGGGAGGAGGGATGGTAACTCTACATGTGATCAATACTCGTACCTCAACTTCACTGCTGTTCAACTTTATCAGGCACAGATTGGTGCATTAAGTAGGGGTGCCAAGTTCGCATACCCAATTCACAGAGTTAACAACTTCAAGCTCGTTCCACAAGTAGAGACTATTGTTAGAGCTCTTCCGTCTGAGGTACAGGACAGCACTCGCCACAATATTACTAAGTCTCTTAACCCTTTAAGCGGCCGATGTACTGTGCTTGGACTAAACAGTGTTAAAAACATTTGCTCTCTCCATACAAAAATGACATCATAGCGACCGGGTTTTACGAAAGCTACAGCAAAGTAATTTCATATTTTTACCCCCTCTCATCTCAGCAGCAGCGAAAATAAACCTATCATAGGTGATAAGCGCTCCCTTCTCATCCTATATTTCCTGTTCCATGACCACTAACATGATAGAGAACGGCTAGTCTCGCAGACACGAACATCATGCAACTGCGTAAAAAAATTTACTCAAATGGCTTCTCTATCCTTCTTTAAATTTGGCTCCATTGCCATAACCCTTTATCAGTTCTTTTGTCAGAAGGGATTGCTGTCAATCATATGCCTGAATGACTAGTCTGAATAACAAATCTATGGGCAAAAGCAACATTTTTCGACGCTCAAGTCTTGAAAGTAACTCATACGAGCAGCTTTGAGACCACTAGACATACCCTGAATGAATTTGTTCCAGTCAAGTTCGGCCCATTTCTTAGACAGCGAATACATTAGTTGGAGTTGAGTTCAGTTCATTTTGTTAACCCAAGTTAATTCGTTCTAGCCGGTTAAAGGGTTAAACGGACTGCTCCTGTTAAACCTCACCATGATTGCATTTACAAAGAGGAAGTCAAATCACTTAGACAACTCCACGACAACCCCCTTTTAACCTTTCTTAAGGTGGACAAGTCACACCAGATTGCTATTATTGATAAAGATAGCTACCATTAGAAAATGCGGGAAGCAGTCAGTAGCATTCCACATGTCGTCGTTGGCTGAGACCCCACCTCGGCTACCATCACTGCTATTAGCAAACTCAGAAGTCACAGTGTACTTCCCAAAGTTATTACCGATAATCTGTATCAGACTTGTGGACCTAGGGTCCCTTTATTTGGGACGTTAAAAACCCATAAAGAAGGGCATCCAGTTAGGCCCTTAGTTTCAGGGTATGCCAGCGCCACTCGCTCTTTGGAAAAAAGTTTAGCTAGGTTTTTGCAGGGTGCACACGCATGCTTGAAAACCTGGAAAGTCCTGGAAAATCATGATTACGTTTTCAAGGCCTGGAATACCCTGGAAAAACGGTGTTTTTTAATGCTGTCTTGAAAAGCCTTTAAATTTGAAATTAGTGCTTAAAAAAATGCCCTTTTAGGAAATCGTGTTACTGTTACCCCTTCATTTTTTAAAGTTCCTCTCCTCTGTTCTCAAAGAAACCGCTGGCAATGGTGGTGTTTCGGACGGACGTGCACTAAATTCTAATTTGGCTGGGGGAAAAAAAAAGAATAAAAAAAGCACTACTTCCAGTGCAATAAAATTGGATGATTACTAGTAGGTCTGTTATGAAGGGGAGCTTGATGTCTGTCACCGTCCCCGACAACTTCTGAGAACGGAAGGGGAAAGAAGAGGCATTTAGCATTTGCAGGGGGTTGCGATGTATCAAGTCAGTTGGCATCCACTAGTGAGGAGTATGCCTGAACAACACATTCATCTTCTTCTTGTTTATAAGCATGCCAGGCCCTTCCTCCCCTCAAGAGACTTCTGCTACTTATGATAAAAAATAAGAAAACTATCTTTGAACTTTTCACGTAAGTGGCTGAAATTTTTACATTCACGATAATTGGATTACAGAAGCTCACTTCCAAAATTCCAATTGAATCGGTTTAAAACTTAAAAAGTTAGCTTTGGTAATTTTTATTATGGACAAGTATGTGTGCCTCTTTGGACAGAGTGAGCCTGGAGTAGAAAGGGTGTTACCATAGCAATGGTTGATTGACAGCTGGGAGTACTGATCTGAAGCCCTTGATTGGGAAGAAAGCAAACACCTGTTTATCACTTCCACAGCTCAAAAGGACTAGGAGAAAATTTTCAGAAATCCATTTTTCCAAATTTTGAAAATAACACAGTAAAATTTTTACAGTGGTTAAGATACATCACAATAAAGTTCTACTGCAAATTTCGCCAAATTCCGTTAGGAACTTTAGCAGACGCAAAAAAAAAAAAAAAAATATCCGTTGCATAATCAGATTGAAAAAAAAGAAACAGTAATTCTAAATTACGGGAAAAGCAAGTGAATTATTTTTTGTAGATGCCATGGTTTATTTAAACAGAGTGATCCTTAAATTTTTTTCTGTGATGATATGGACTCTATTTTAATTGCAAACATACATTTTTATTCAGATGTCTGAGTTACTGTTTTAATAAAAAAATCATCTGTAATTAAAAAGTTTTCAATGGATTTAGGCGAAATTCAGCAGATAAACGTATTTTAGTAAATTGCAACGTTATGACGTAAATTTGGTCATTTTGTCGAAAATTGGGCAGCATCTCTCCCTTTTTTTTTTTTTTTTTTTTTACATTTTCTATTATAGTTAAGGTGAAGGAGTAAGGGTGCAACTTGACAGTTCAGTGAGCTGCAGGTGGTGATTTATGGCGATGTGCCAAATGAAAAGAAGCCGTTCCATCAGGACATTCCAGAGGTTGAGTGTGCGTGGACGCGTGCTCCTGCTGTTTGAACTTAATCGGAATGTTTTTGTGCATGGGAGGGGGGAGGGGGAGGTGAGAGAAATATCCGTTTCAGCTTTCACAGCTTTCAGGCTTTTTTTTTTTTCCTTGGTAATAAATAAAAACCATGGTTGCTGCATTCACCATTGATCCATATTCGCATTTCTTGAATATAAACAGCAGACAATCGGAAACATGGTGTTGGGTGGGTCTTGATGTTCTTCATTTTGTATCTGCTGAATTTTGTTCTGTGGGAATACGGAATGAGTTATACTGTGAATACATACAAAACTACATATTTTTGAGCTGAAAAAATATGTCTACTTGTACACAGTAGCTAACGTGTGAACTCAGACGAAGACAATCAGACATATGGACGTCTGATTCCATAAAAAAAAAAAATCAACAGTTTTTTTATTATACACGACAGGTAAAAAAGAAAAAACATTACATGTTTTTAAACATTATAAAGGAAAGCGGATTTTGAAACACCATGACTTGATGATATTAATTTCTGAAAGTTTTTTTTTTTCGATTTTAATTTCTGAAATCTTTTTTTTTTTTTTTTTTTTTCAATTACAATACATTGTAACAGGATACCTGTGTGTTGTATCCCTTAGTTGTATGGCAGATTTTCAGTTGGCCGATATCCGCGATCGTAAGTGGTAGTTACATTGCTATTGTTGATGATGACAAGATAAATACTGGAGTAATGTAGAATGTTGCATAAAGTAAAAAAAAAAAGAAAAAAAAATCGCCCCCCTCCTCCCCCTTCGAACTTTTATGCGGTTATCATAGCTGATCAACCATTTCATTCCATGAACATCAGCACATTTCAATCATTTGACCATTGGGGGTCTGACGGAATTCAGCAGTGCTTAAGCGCCTAGCGCAACGAGAACATGCTAATTATGGACAGTTCTATTCCCTTCCCCTCTATCATCCCTAATAATTGAGAGCGCATACTGTAGTTTCAAATATTCTGTGTATGAGCTAGTTTTCACGCTGTTCGTTATGTTTTTATTTTAGAAATTACTAACCCTTTCGAACTGTAGGTTGCAGAAACGAGAAACGTTTATGCTTTGGTTTTTTCCATTTGTCCGTACGATAATTCACGTAAAAGGGGTTGGATTTTGGCGAAATTTTAGTATGCTGTTAGGTACAACCTAGGAACCTACCCTGTTGAAAATGGTCGAAATTAAATTCAAAGGCATAGATATAAGAGCAGTATTCATTCTCCAAGCTTGAAGCCCTACGTCCACTCCAGCTGGGTAAGTATGAAAGATTTGAGACTTGGAGGAGACCCAGTACAAAGTTTTGCTTCCCTCAGGCACTAAGTGTTTGTTAACATTTCCTTTCCTCTGGTTTGGAGCCCAGCTGTAAGAGGTGATGCTTTGTAACAGTCTTTTAGCACAACACTCTGTCTACTGATTGGCATACAGGTCATAAAACAGTAACTTCACTAAGTGTTGTTTCCTTGTTTTGAATGAAGACTAAATTAATGCCAAAGCATTTGCAACCCAGGCTGCCTAAAGGACAAAGCTGGGGGAGCAGGAAAGAACATAGCAGTAAGACCCATTTTTCTTTAATTACTTAAAATCTGGCCTATAGTAATTGGTCACATGTGTAGCCCCTTACTCAGGGGAAATTCTCAATTTTTAGTTGTGTGGTTCCTGATCTTAGATATTTTTTTGGTTTTCATTTACTGTTTCAGTTGATTTACCCATTTTTTTCACCCCCCTCCCCATTAAATATGGGTAAGTGTACTTTTAGTGATCTTTGGCTAATAAATCCTAAATATGCTGGATGGATTAAAAAAGATGAAAGCAATTGCCATGTTGCAAAATGCATTTTTATCCATTAAAATTATAGATGTTTCGAATATGGGGGAATCCGCTTTAAGAAGCCACATGAAAGGAAAAAAACATAGTATGTTGACAGAAAGCTGTAAAAATGTTCCACTAACTGTTGATAAATTGCTATGTGTATCAAGTGATAAACAAGTACAGCCTATTGCATCCACATCTAATCCTCTGCATATTCCTCTTGAAAAAAATGCAACCATTAAAGCAGAAGCATTGTGGTGTTTAAAAGTGGTTAAATCCCATTACTCTTACAGGTCTTGTGCAGGTAATGATGTTTTATTCAGCCTAATGTTTTCTGACAGCAGAATTGCTGGAAACTTCAGCTGTGGCGAAAAAAATGTTCCTACATTTGTTGCTTTGGTTTGGCACCTCACTTTAAATCAGTGTTGGTTCAGGAAGTCGAAAATGAAAATTTTGTGATTTTGTTTGACGAAAGTTTAAACAAGTTTAGTCAGTCAAAACAAATGGATATACATGTTCGTTTATGGGAAAAAGGAACAGTTTCAACCAGATATTTGTCATCAGTTTTTTTGGGTCATGCTAGTGCAGACATAATGATGGAAAAATTTCTTGAATGCATGGCGTGCCTCCCACTGTGTAACATTGTGCAGTTATCAATAGATGGACCCAATGTTAATTGGAAGTTTTTTGATATGCTGCAATCAACACTTAGTGCTGACTCAAATGTCCAACTCCTAAACACAGGGAGCTGTGGACTTCACATTGTAAACAATGCCTTTGGACATGGAGCCTCAGCAACAGGGTGGGAAATTCAAAAGTTGCTTTCATCATTATTTAGGATTTTTAAAGATTCACCTGCAAGGAGGGAAGATTTTTCTAAAATAATTTTAGCCAGTAAGATGCCATTGAAATTCTGCCCACACAGGTGGCTAGAAAATACTCCTGCCTGCGAGCGAGCATTAGAAATTTGGGCAGACATTGAAAATTATGTTAACCAAGTTGAAAAGAAGTGCATCAAGAATCCCCACACTGTATCATTTGATGCTATCAAAACTTTCACTAAAGATCCTTTTGTTTTGGCTAAACTGCATTTCTTCAATTCAGTTTCAAAACAGCTGGTACCATTTCTCAAGGCATATCAGTCAGATAAGCCAATGATGCCTTTTATGGCCACAGATCTTGAAAAGATGCTAAGAAATATGATGAATCGCTTTGTTAAAAGAACCGTAATGGCAGAAGCTAACTCTGCCTTAAAGCTGTTACAAGTAGACCTTACAGATGCATCTCAGTGTTGTCACTATAAAGAAATTGATGTTGGGTTTCAAACAGAGAAGCTATTGAAAGAATTAAGTGCTAAGAACATTAGTGAACACAAACTTATGGAGTTTAGAATGGAATGCCGAATATTTTTGCAAAAGCTAGTTGTGAAGCTATTGGAAAAAAATCCACTTAAGTACTCCCTTGTTCGCCACATGAAGTGTTTAGATCCTCGGTTGATGTCAAAAAATAGTGAGACTTGTATTAAGAATCTAACATTCATTCTCACACTTCTTGTTGATGCTCATAGAATACAACCAGAATTATGTGATGGTGTAATATGGCAGTTTAAGGAATTTGTGACCAGTGTTGCAGCAGTAAAATCTTCATTCATAAACTTTGATCCAGAAGATAAACAACAAAGAGTAGACACATTATTGTATGAGTACATGTCTTGTACTAAAGCTTTTAGTGAACTGTGGAAAGTTGTGAAACTTCTTTTACTGTTGTCACATGGGCAAGCTTCTGTTGAGAGGGGTTTTTCAGTCAATAAGGAGCTCATTGTAGAAAACATGAGAGAGGAGTCAATTGTAGCACAGAGAATTATTTATGATCATATATCCTATGTAGGTAAGGTAAATATCTCAAAATCCCTTCTGTTATCAGTTGGAGCTGCAAGGCAAAAATACATACATTATTTGGATGATAAGTCCAAAGAAAAGGAAAAAGCAGCCATATGTGGAAAAAGGAAAGCTATTTTAGATGAAATTGATAGCATAAAAAAGAAAAGGAAACTCATTGAAGGAGAAGTCAAAGAATTACTTAACTCTGCTGATGATTTAGCTTTAAAAGCTGAAACTACAAATAACATTACATACATTGTAAAAACTAATAGCTTTAGAAAAACTGCTCATGAGAAAAGAGCAGTACTTAAAAAAATGGATATGGAACTTGAAACCAAAGTCAGCAATCTTAAATCTGTATAACCATCCATTGATTCTCCATATTTGTGGTATCTTCCAAGCATATAGAGAATTAATACTAAAACATAAAAATTTTATATTTGTACAATTTACAATAGAAATGAACTTTTTTTCTTTCTTTGAAGCATGTTAAACTTCAAACCAGTTTTGATCTTTTATCTTCATAATTATTTAGTGTTTTTCATATGAAGTTCATGTAAATAGACTAATGAACTCTTCTGTTCCCAAAACTTATAACTTTCTGCAACTAACTTCCACAATTGGGCTTCTTATTGGACTAAAACTTTGGTAAGTAATATAAAACCTTATATATACTTGTACAGTAAATACTCATGGGCTCCTAAAACATATTTTTGCTGTACATTTTACTATGAATTTGTGGCCAAAACAATTCAATCAATTGTCCTTAATGCATTGATCAGATTTTGGTTTATATAACTGACAAACTTCCAATTTTTTTAAAAAGCTTTTAAAAACTTAATTCATATAATTGTCTTACGTTTTGGGAGTTGAACCAAAAGTGGTTATTCTGATTCTGGTTATGATTGAAGCTTAACTGGAGGTACAGATTCCTTATGCTCATCATTTTTCATTTATGTAAAATACTTAAGAATATCCTAATTTATACCAATAAAAAACTGAAATTGTTTTATGTTTAAGGTTTTTATAAATAGTTTAGCTAGTTCCACATTTTGGGGTAGCACTTCATAAATTTAGTTTAGCAGTGATTTTGATTTAAAAAATAAAAGTAAATTGAGGCAATCTTGTTTGATATGAAAAATAATTTTTGGAAAGTAATATGAGGCAAGTGTACTGGTAGACATAAAGGTGGTTAGATTCTTTTGGGTTGGGTGGTGGGCCAGGACTTTCTGACTTCTATGATGAAACTTATTTGAAATTTGTTGCCATGTTCCTAAAATTACACTTTCTGTTTTAAACTCTATTGGTCCACCTTTCTATGATCGTCCACTCCCGAATCATTTCTTGAGGTGCATAGTGATTCCGTGGCTTATGCTTTTTGATTTAACATAACTGTACTACAATTGGGGGAAATTTTCCTCAAGTCTGGAACATATTCTGTCTAGTAATAAGATTTTCATTGCCTTCAAAAGTCACATCCCAATATGCAGCCACCAGTGGCAGTTATTGGGAATGTTAAAAAGAAAAAAAATCATTCCCATGTATGGAAGCACTTTTTATCAGAGCTAGAATCCACCTGTGGGCATAACAGGCACATGCCCCATTTCAATAAAAAGGGGGGGGTTGAGTAAGTAGATAAGTGCTTTGCTTTGTCTCACGTTTCTTGTATTCAGACATCACACTTTTTCACTTATGGATTTGCAACTCCACGTTTTGTCTTACATTTGCCCGAACTTTTCAGTGATCCACACAGCAGTACTTCAGAACTGCTGTTTGTGATGTACTCTGACAGGCAAGCACCCCATCTCCCCCTTATGGGTCCTCCATGTTTTACCACCGTGTTTTTTTTGGAGGAAATAAATCTCAGATTTTTTTACCAGTCCTCTGTTATACGTGGGCCCTCCCCATTCTTAAATTCTGAATCTGCCCTCACTTTATTTTATAATAATTTCAGTTGTTATCAATAATAGTCTGATTACATGGAAGATAGTGCAGAATAGTGATGCAGCTAAAATGACTGATTAAATTAATCATTTTCTGATTGAGGGAAAGGATTTTCTGAATAGCCTTGTGGTAATTGCATCATGATTCAATTTAGCATTATTGGGTAATTCGCCAATTAAAAACTTTAAAAAGAAATGTAATGGGTAAAAAAGCACACTCATCCATTTGCATCTTTCATCATTTTTATTACTTAAAACTGAAATTGCTTTTAAAAACTAATTTGAGCATGATACTGTAAAGCGTAGTAATCATCCTGGAATTTTTTGTATATGGCCTGGAAAAGGCCTGGAAAG
This sequence comes from Macrothele yani, assembly GCA_039090855.1. NCBI lineage: Eukaryota > Metazoa > Arthropoda > Arachnida > Araneae > Macrothelidae > Macrothele > Macrothele yani. The sequence continues at coordinate 75,723,240 of CM077025.1, read as the reverse complement.
TCCTTGAATTTTTTCCCCCAAAAAGAGTACGAACCCTGTTCTTAGTGTATCTGATGATGGATCCCGGTGCTGGTGGCCGAAAGGTCTTATGATTTTAACCTTTTACTTTCGTGTTTTAATAAAAATTTTTGTTTTAATAATACCAATTTGTAAAAATTGATGCATTTTTTAAAAATTTCGGATGTCCTGTCTGTCGAGTGTTGTAAAATTCTGAACGCATCTGATTTTTCTGGTGGAAGTTTCGAACTTGAATCTCACAATATTACCTATTGTACCCCCTCCAGGGGAATCAACTTTGTTTTTTGCACGTGTTAAGTTCGTTTCATTAGTGTCATTGTTTGTTATGATGTTTTGTGTATTACGTATTTCTTTTTCACAAAGAGATGAGTCGTTTCGTAAAAAAGCGTCTGTGTGCCACGCAATAATTCTAGTTACTACTGACAAGGCTCTTGCCAATGTTGGCAGGTATGCATTTGTTAAGGAGATTCTATATGTTTGCACTTTACCTGACCTTGCATCCCTTTACAATACACATATATATACAGGGTGTTCAATAAATGACTGAACACTTAGTTTGTAAAAAAAGTTTTATAGACAAAAGATATAATTTAAGCAAACAGTGTTTCTTTGAAGTGGGCTCAAAAGGTAATTAAGTGATAACATTTTCAAAGCGTTTGCCTCCTGTTACCACAAGACGGCACATTCAGGCTTCAAAGTTCTCTATGACTCGGCCTAAAGTATCTCGAGTTACAATGGAAAAAGCCTCAGTGATAGCGTTATTGAGCTCAGTCACAGTGTTAGGGCGTGATTTGTAGACCAAATCTTTGATGTATCCCCAAAGAAAGAAGCAGGGTGTGCAGTCGTCATAAAATTCATAAATTTCCTAAAATTTTGCTAATGTCATGAAATTCCTAAAATTTTTCAGAAAAGAGTAGCAAATCCTAAATTTTTTTTGAATTCAGTATGGAAAGTAAATCACCCCGGTCCTGTTATGTCTTTACATAAGGAACGGGAGTTTGCATTTTTTCCTTCTGTATGAAGTAACCACTCTCTCCCCCATAAGTTGAGTCAGAATTCTGTTGCTGGCGATGACATGTCCTCAGCTATACTTCCGTATCTGGCCTGCATCGTCTGCTACAACGGAGCAAGTGCAGCTAGGTGGCGCTTCTGCTGCTTCGCCACCGAGACCAATGGTGACACCAAGCGCACCGAGACTGCAAGCACTGCATGCGTGAAGTCCGTTCGCTTACTTGTGTTGCCCTTAATGCGAGGCTTCCCTGTAGCACTGCCGTGACGTAATCCAATTATCCATCCTGCTGCAGCGTCATTTTCATCAGCGCGAATGTACGAGACGAGTAATCTTTTTCGTCTTGCAATAGTCTCCTTTGATTTGGAAAGAGAGTTCTAAATTTATAGTTATATTCGCTAGAAAGGACCTTAAAAGTCCGTTTCTAAGTAGCAAGGCCGGTTTCATGGGTGTGCGACCGCTGCAGTAGCACGGGGCCCCACGCCTAAAGGGCATTTGCGTGATGTTTTTGAATTTTTCATAATTTTTTTCTTGTATTTGAAATTAAATTACACTTAACGATGTAAAAATGGCATTTTTTAAAATTTTTATATCATTACACTTCATTGCCTTAGTGAACAGAATTCAAGTATCTTGGGTTCATCTGGATGATTCACTATCACCGAGAGAGAATTTGCATTAATGACATCATATATATAAGTCTCTCTAGAACGCTGACGTCACAGCAACGTCACAGTACGTTGGCATTCTGCGGCAATCACACGTGGTCAGTTTTCAGGTGCATGGGCAGCAAATCTCTGGCAGATGGTTTATCAATAAAAAAAGTTGAAAAAATTATCTTTGTGAATTTTTTATGAAACTGGCTGAAATTATAATGAATACCATAAATTGCTCATAGGAACATGACCTCCAAATTTCGCCTGAATCGGTTAAAAACTTTTTAAATTTGCTGTCAAAATTTTAATTAACCATTTCTGCGTATATATTTCTGATTCATCATCATCATTGTCAACCATTATCAATCCACTGCTGGACGAAGGTCTCCCCAAGTTTCCTCCACAACGGTCTGTCTTGTGCCAGTCTCCTCCATGTCACTCCCGCATACTTTCGAATTTCATCCACCCATCTTCCATGTGGTCTTCTTCTGGGTCTTTTCCTGTCCCTTGGAATCCAATCTAAAATTTCGGCTGTCCATCGATGGTCTGTTCTTCTGGCAGTATGTCCAGCCCATTGCCATTTCAGGGATTTAACTCTGATCATGATGTCTCCCACTCTTGTCATTTTTCGGATCCACGTGTTCCTCTTCTTATCTCTCCTGGTTACACCAAGCATGCACCTCCATGCTTTTTTGAGTTGTCTGCAGCCTTTGTATGTCTCTTTTAGCTAAGGTCCACGTCTCTGCACCATATGTAAGCACTGGAAGGATGCATTGATCAAACACTTTTCTTTTAAGACATAATGGCATATTGCTCTTGAAAATTATGCTGTTTCTTCCAAAAGCTCTCCAGGCAAGTTTTGTACACCGATTAATTTCTTCACCAATGTGACCCTCACTTGATATCTGCTGTCCAAGATAAACGTACGTGTCTGTTATCTCCAGCTTTTCTCCATCATTCGATAAATCTTCATTTCTTGTAAAAGCATTAAACATCACTTTTGTCTTCTGAAAGTTCATTTTTAATCCCACTTCTTTAATCTTGTCAGCAAGTTCCTGCATCATACTCTGTAGCTCTGATGGGGTAGTTGCAAAAATGACTATGTCATCAGCAAAACGAAGGTGGGTTAGATAATCTCCATTAATCTTTATCCCTTTGTTTTCCCAGTTCAGTGATTGAAAGACATTTTCCAATGTGGCATTAAAGAGCTTCGGAGATATGGTGTCACCTTGTCTCACTCCTTTTCCAATTTTTATGTGTGTTGTATTTTCAAATAGCAGAATCTTTGCACTTGCATTTTCATAGCTGTTATTAATAATATTAATGTATGCATCTTCAATACCGCAGGATTTCAGAGCCATTGCAACTGCTGATGGTTTCACCGAATCAAAGGCTTTTTCATAATCGATAAAAGCCATGCACAATGGAAGTTCATATTCCCTCGCTCTTTCAATTAGTTCTCTCAGTACGTAGATATGATCTATTGTGCTGTAGCCACTCCTGAATCCAGCTTGTTCTCTCGGTTGAGCCATGTCCAGTGTTACCTTCAAGCGGTGTGAAAGAACTTTAGTGAAGATTTTATAAACCACTGATAGGAGGCTGATAGGAGGCTGATAGGTCTGTAGTTCCTGAGATCCTCAATGTCACCTTTTTTATGTAGCAAGATCATTGTAGCGTTGTTCCAATCCTCAGGAATTTTCCCTTCATTAAGGCATCGAGTGAAAATTTGGGCGAGTACTGTTTCGATTTCTCCACTTGCTTCTTGTATGATGTCTACAGTAATTCCATCTTCTCCTGGAGCTTTTCCCCGCTTCATGTTCTTGATTGCATGTGCAACTTCTGCTGGAAGGACTGGAAGAACTCTGGTACCTTTCATGATGCCTGGAGTACATGTATCATCCCTTTCATATAATTTGGAGTAGAAATCTTTCACTCTTGTCAAAATTTCGCCTCTATTTCTTGTTACAGAACCATCTTCTTTTCTCAGTGCCATAATCTGTTTTTTTCCCTTACTGAGATGTCCCTTTGCTATCTTTAGGCTTTGGTTGTTTTCAATTGCTTTCCTTACTAGTTCACAGTTGAATTTCCTTACGTCTTCAGTGATACTTTTTCGTACTGTCTTGCATAGCTCTATATATTCCACTTTGGAAGTCACATCTTCTTTAGTTGTCCTCATCTCTCTTCTTTTTTGCATCAACATTTGGGTTTTTCCTGATAATTTGTTCACATGCAATTTGTTCTTAGACCCAGCTAATTTTGTTGCTGTTTCCATAAGAGCTTTGGTTACTTTTCTGTTAACTTCAGAAATATCCACTTCTTCCGATGTTAGGCCTTCTAAAGCAGAGAATCTGTTCTTCAGTTCCAATTTGAAGGTATTATAGTGTTTTTAAGGTTGGTTATTTCAATACATTTTGTTTGTCTTATGAGCTTGCTACGTTCGAGTTTAGTGTTGAGGTGCATCTTACATCTCACCAATCTATGGTCACTGCCTGTGTTGAACTTGTTTAGCACACTGCAGTCTTCTATGACGCATTTTTTGTTACACATAATAAAATCAATTTCACTTGTCGTCCCATTTGGATGTCTCCATGTCCATTTCCTGTGTGGCTTTTTCTTGAAAAAGGAGTTCAAGATGAAAAACCCTTCTGTCTCTGCAAACTCTACGAGAGTATTTCCACGCTGGTTTCTGTTGCCGTGACCGAATTTACCTACTGAAGTTTCATTCTGTTGCCGTTGCCCTATTTTTGCATTAAAATCTCCCATAATTATCTTCAAGTGCTGCTTACCTTTATTATTTAGATCACGAATTTCCTCATAAAATTCTCAATTTCTTCTTCAGCATGACTTGTGGTGGGTGCATAAGTTTGAATAATCTGAGCCTGGTATCTTCTCAAGAGTTGGATAACGAGTCGTGCAGCTCTGTCAGAGGAACTTTCAACTTCTACAACTTTATCCTTTAGTTTCTTGTTTATTATAAATCCAACACCACTAGTTCTGCCAGTATCTGTCCCACGATAGTAGAAGAGATGTCCACTTTTCAGTTCAATGAGATCTTCTCCTTTTCTCCTTACCTCACTTAGCCCGACGATGTCCCACTTGATCCTTTGTAGTTCCTCTTCCAATTCAAGAAGCCTTGAATCAGAAGATAGGGAGCGTCCGTTTTACGTAGCCAAGGTCAGCATCAGATGGCAGCCTAGTCCGGTCCTCCGGGGATTCTTAGCACCCTCTGCCTTCATGTCGCACTGGCCGCTGCCTTGGCCAGGTACATTCCAGCTGCCGGAGACTGAGGGCCAAGATTTAAGTTGTGGAGTCATTTTAGAGGGGTTTGGCCATAACTCACCACGCTGGCCAAGCAGGTTGGTGAGTATGGGATAGTATTTCCTCTAATCCCGATGGTATAGTTATACCGCTATTGGCGTTCGTCAGAGCCTCTTTAGTGGGAACAGGATGTACCACGAGAAAGCGGGGTTGACATTTGTCAAGGAGAGGCTGTGATGTTACGCATCACCTGATCTTACATCCCATATTTTTTTATTTCTGATTAGCGATGAATTAAAAGTTCCATGCCTATTTTAAAAAGTTTGTAATCGATTCCGGTAAAAATTTGAGAGACTCTTCCTATTGCCAATTCGCGGTCTTGATCAAAATTTCAGCCCGTTTCGTTAAGATTTCGCAAAATTCGTTTTTGCGTTATTTTTATGCGCAGTTCTGATTCAATGTAACCAAAGTGAGCAAAATTGCATCTAAAAACATGTATTGCACCAAAAGCACATTGCTGATACTCGAAACCCCAATCAGGTGAAAGTTTACACAAAAACAACTGAACTGCAAGGAAAATTGTTAAACAACAGCAAACATTTTACACAGAACGTTATATATCGCAAGATCTTTTGAAAAACGGAAATAAATAGCGTATAATGAATCCGGCGTCTATTTGATTTGCTTTCAATCTGCTTCAATTAAATATTTCACCCTGTCCTGGTACGGGCAATATCCCCTATATTTTAGAATTTATTTAAAGTTTGGAAACAACCGTTTTAGGACGGTTGCACTGTTTTTACTGGTCAAATTCGGAAATCTCTACCATTTCTCAAGTTTTCCTCCGTTTCCGTGGACCGCTGGAAACTTCGTGACGGATCGGTTGTGTTTGGGAAACACTGCACTAGACTGCTATTGCACTCACCTCATTTGAGCTACAAAGCTGAAAGCTCCCACTACCCACTAAAACAAATTACAATGAACTGTAGAATGTGGCCAGCAAAAGAATCTTTCTTCCTAGAAGTAAAGAGACAGTGATAAGGTAAGAAGAGTTTTCTGAAAATTGCATTACTCATTTAGTATTGTACGGTCTTTAGAACCTGAATATTTCAACCATGAATAATTGAAAATGACATTTCCTATGATCCTATCTTATTTGTTTAAACGATAGCTATCTTTTTAAAATTTAGGATAAATTACATTAATTTTTGCCATCAGCACGCATTTTGACGAGGTGCGGGAGTTATATTTTGTCGCTTCAATTCAAACAACTTCAATTTGATCTGGCAATGTAAATTAACATAGCATGATTTTAAAATGTCTCTTTTTATTTTTTCATGAGTAATAATAACAGCTTATTATAAACTCATGAATAAATAATAATATTCCTTAGTACCACCATGCTTTATTAAGCAGCATGAGAAAATGAAAAAAAAAAAAAATGTGGTTCTCTAAGTGTTTCATACTAATTTTACTGTTCTTGTTTTTTTCTTCAAGAAAAGCAGCTGTCCTAAAATTTTGGAAAAAAATCCTAAAATTCCTACTTAAAATTTCTCATTGGACTGCTGCACGCCCTTAAGAAGTCACAAGGATTTGAGTCTGGAGACAAAGGAGGCCATTCAATAGCTTCTGGGCAATGATTGGGGTAGTTGAGAGAAGGAACGCTGCACCCAAAGTAGCCGCTTATGGTCTTAAAAACATCCAGAGTGTGATGCAGAGGTGCACCATCTTGCATGAACCAGAAACCATCGGCCATTCTCAGACGGCAAATTTCCGGGAGAAACTTGTCTTCCAGCATAGCTTTGAAAGAATCACTTTTCATAGTGGATTAGAGGAAATGCTATAACAACTCACCAACCTGCTTGGGCAACGTGATGAGTTATGGCCAAACCATCCCAAGATGACTCCAAAACTTAAAACTTGGCCCTCAGATCCCCAGCAGATGGAACATACCTGGCCAAAGCAGCGGCCAGTGTTACATTAAGGCAGAGGGTGCTAAGAATCACCGGAAAACTAGACTAGGCTGTCATCTAATGCTGACCTTGGGTATGTTCAACGGACGATCTCTGTCTTCTGATCCAAGACTCCTTGAATTGGAAGAGGAACTCCAAAGGATTTAGTTGGGTATTATTGGGCTAAGTGAGGTAAGAAAAAAAGGAGAGGGTCTCATTCAACTGAAAAGTGGACATCTCTTCTACTATCATGGGGCAGATACTGGCAGAACTAGTGGTGTTGGATTTTTAATAAACAAGAAACTGAAGGATAACGTTCTAGAAGTGGGAAGTTCCTTGGACAGAGCTGCACGCTTGTTATCCAACTCTCAAAAAAGATACCAAATTCAGATTATTCAAGCTTATGCACCCACCACTAGTCACTTTGAGGAAGAAATTGAAGTATTTTATGAGGAAATTCGGCATCTAAATTATGAGGGCAAACATCACTTGAAGATAATTATGGGTGATTTCAATGCAGAAATAGGACAACAACATCAGAATGCAACTTTGGTATGTAAATTCTGTCACTGCAACAGAAACCAATGTGGAAATACTCTCGTAGACATTGCAGAGGCAAAAAGGCTTTTCATCATGAACTCCTTTTTCAAGAAAAAGTCACAAAGGAAATTGACATGGAGGCATCCCAATGGGTCGACAAGTGAAATTGATTTTACTATGTGTAACAAGAAATTTGTCTTGGAAGACTGCAGTGTGCTGAACCTGTTCAGCACAGGTAGGGATCATAGAATTATGAGTTGTAAGATGCACCCCAACACCGAACTTGAACGTAGCAAACTCATAAATTGAACAAAATGTGTTGACATGACCAACCTTAAAAATCATCATAGTACCTTCAATAGATACTTCATGTATATCTTCCGTATAAGGAAGTCACAAGTTATATGTGGTTAAAATAAATAATACATAGAGATTCAGTACCTCTTTTAGAATTGCTATTACGCACGTTAAAATACGGACATGTGATTATGGTGGTGCAGTTAATTATGACGTTTATTGTTTAAAAAATAAAGACTAAAAGAAAGCAAGAGCAATTGCTCACATATATTCGTCCAGAGGTCGTTTTTGTTCGCATACCACCGTAGTTCCGCAAGTTGTTTATTCTCAGGTATTCAGCGGCTATGCATTGCAAAAAGTCCGATGGTGACTATAATATGGTGTTCAACAATGTCAAAGTAGTAGATGACCCAAAGAGTCTTGCTATACATTGTATCGTAAGCTCAAAAGAATAATACAACTGAGAATAAAAAACCCTGTAATGACCACAGGCAGGTTAAAAGGCTAACATGAACAATCCAAAAAATTATAGCGAACGAATCTAAAAGGCTGATAGTGAAAGAATTTAAAAGAACAAAATGAAATAGGAATGGCTAGAAGAAATGACGAATGAACTATTTACATAATGTGTGCATTTTATTTTTATGCTCCTCTTTTAATCTTTTTCGGTGTCCACTGAATTCCTACAGGCATATGAAAGGTCTTATGGTGAATTGTTATTGCAATTTCATGATTTGGTCTTCTCTATTAAGATGGTCTGGGAACGTAATGAACAAGAATTGCTGGTCTTCCTTGAGACATATAACACATGTTATGCATCAATTAACGTGACAATAGAAAAAGAACAGAATAATACATTACCTTACTTAGATATTTTATTTCACAAAAACCAAAATAATAGAATTGACTTCCAGATATACCATAAACCTAACTATATTGCCAACGTTATTCCAGCTAATTCTCACCATCCTATGTCATATAAGTGCTCAGCTTTCAGGTCATACATCAATAGAGCGATAACCCATACCTCCAATAACTGATTGCTAAATAAAGAATCCAATTGGATCAGAAATACGGCCTCTGTTTCTGGATATGACATCAGAGTAATAAACAGTCTCATAAAGCAGATAACAGAGAATACAAGAAATAATCTTTTCAGAACACCAACTTTTTTAAAAAAAATGAAATATTGTGAATCAGTATCTTACAATCATGAAATTAATAGCATATTGAAAGAAGCATGCAAGAAATTTAGCTTGGGCTTTGGTATAAAGACCAGAAATATCGAGGACACGTTAACTTCTGGTCATGGAAACACACCGATATTGAAGAAAGCGTGTGTTTACTCAATTTCAATAGGGGACAGCCAAAATAAAATTATCAGCCAATATATAGGAAGCACCAAAAGAAATATCAGGATAAGATTATCGGAACACATCGGCAATTGGTTCAGGAAAGAAAATAAGACTGCACTTATCGACTTTTGTATAAATAATCAATGCACACCACTATGGGAAGAAATAAAATTGATAAATCAACAAAAAAACTGGAGGACCATCCAGATTGTTGAATCCATCTTAATAGAGAAGACCAAATCATCAAACTGCAATAACAATTCACCATATGACCTTTCATATGCCTGGAGGAATTTAGTGGACACCGAAAAGAGATTAAAAGAGAAAGACAACGACAAATATAGGAAAATCAATCTATGACACCAGATGGCATCACCATATAGGAGGAAAACTGACCCATGCGCAATGTACATCATGACTTCTGGAGGTATGAAACGTTGTCACTTACCAACAGACGTTTCATTTCCTGTTGAAAATGCCTAGGAAGACGCTAGGACGAAACGCATGCGGGGATGCTAGTGGACGTGAGGAGGTGGTGCACGCATTATGTAAATAGTTCATTCGTCGTTTCTTCTAGTCATTCATATTTCATTTTGTTCTTTTAAATTTGTTCACTATCAGCCTTTTAGATTCGTTCGCTATAGTTCTTTTGGATTGTTCATTGTTAGCCTTTTATAACCTGCCTGTGACATAGGTCATTACAGGGTTTTCATTCTCAGTTGTATTATTCTTTTGAGCTTACGATACAATGTATAGCAAGATTCTTTGGGTCATCTACTACTTTGACATTGTTTAACCCCATATTATAGTCACCATCGGACTTTTTGCAATGCATAGCCGCTGAACACCTGAGACCAAACAACTTGCGGAACTACAGTGGTATGCGAACAAAAACGACCTCTGGACGAATATATGTGAGCAATTGCTCTTGCTTTCTTTTAGTCTTTATTTTTTAAATAATAAACGTCATAATTAACTGCACCACCATAATCACATGTCCGTATTTTAACGTGCGTAATAGCAATTCTAAAAGAGGTACTGAATCTCTATGTATTATAGTACCTTCAAGTTAGAACTGAGGAACCGTTTCTCTGCTCTAGGAGGTCTAACATCAGAAGAAGTGGTCATCTCTGAAGTTAACAGAAAACTCATTAAGGCTCTTACGGAAACAGCAACAAAAATAGGGGATACTAAGAACAAGTTGCATAAGATAAAAATATCAGGAAAAGCAAAACTGTTGATGCAAAAGAGTAGGGAGATGAGTACAAATAAAGAAGATGTAACTTCCAAAGTGAAATATGTAGAGTCTTATATATAAAACAGAAAATGTCTGTTTGTCTGAAGCAGCAAAAACTCTCGAACGCCGAACTGTGGCATTGTGAAATTTGCGTAGCTTATTAATACTGGAATTTCTAGGTCAACACAACAATTTTAAGATCTCTACGTTGTTCCGTTCGCGAGTTATGAATAAATCAATAAGCTAATCAATAAAGTTAGCGTCATTTGCTACGTCATCGTTATCCTGTTCCAAATCTGAAAGCATGTGACTGCATTCATCATTGCTGCACATCCACAGGTGTTTCTATTCTTTGAGAACTGCATAAAAAATGCAAAAATTAACTTTGTGAATTCTTGACGAAACAAGCTGAAATTTTTATCAACCCCATGAATTTGTAAAAAGAGGAGCCCCTCAAAATTTCACCAGAATCCGGTCAAAACTTTTAAAAATAGGCATAGAATTTTCAATTCATTGGTAAACAGAAATATATGCGCAAAAACGGTTAATAAAATTTTGACGGCTAATTTAGAAAGTTATTTACTAATTCAGGCGAAATTTGGAGGTCATGTTCCTATTAATGATTTATGGTGTTTATTAAAATTTCAGCCAGTTTCATAAAATATTCGCAAAGATACGTTTTTAACTTTTTTATCCCAGAGATTTGCCCCTCAAAGATGTCTGAAACTGAAAGCATGTGATGCATTTGATTGTCGATAACAAATTGTTAACGAATTTTGTTCAGTCAGTGTTCTAATGCTGTGTCTCCTGGACACGTGTTAAATAATTCGTAACACTTTTGGTCCGTTTAATTTTACAGATTCCATACATTCTGTACAATTCGTTGCTTTAATTCTCGACAAATATTTGTGACAACAATGCCCAAAAGAAAGAGACCAATTTTTAATCAAACATGAATCAACACAAAACGCCAAAAGATGTCATGGACTAAGCAATTGGATGAAGAAAGATCACAAGCACGTGAAGCGGATAAAACTCAACAAGGTGTTCGACGAAGTAATGAAACTGCTGACGAAACACAGGCGCGACTTGCTGAACAACGATTTTGAACTGCTACATGACGAAGCAATGAGACTGCTGAAGAGACGAACGAGCGCCGAACATCCGATCGCCAACGAGCTTCAAACTTGAGAGCTACTGTTGTTCACCAGAACCGAATTTTGCCTGAAACTGTTGAAGCTCGCAGAAATCGACTCCAGCAGGAGATAATTCAACATGGCACCACACGGGCAAGTAAGTGGCTACATTTGAAGGACGAAGCATTCAGTTATGATCCTGAATTGGATTAACTATTCTCCAGTTGTCATTGGTAGCATGTCTCTGAAGTGCAGTTTTTGTGATGCGCTGAAGTTTGAAGGCGAGACACCAGGATTATGCTGTTCCGGAGGAAAGATTTCGTTGCCAGAGCCATTGAAGAGCCTTATGAAAGGTGATCATCTAAAGCTGAAAGAATTTCTAAACCTGCTCCGGAAAAGTTGGGTTGTTGAAAAAGTCAGGACGTATTTTAGCATCCGATGGCCGGTTGGGCGGTTTTGGAAGTTCTAGAGGCATGCGCAGCTCTGTTAACGCTATGGCATTCGACAGGTGTCAGTTCTAGCTGCAGTCTAAAATGAATAGTGAGCGATTTGTTTGATTTGCGGAAATTTGACATCAAGTTGAAGATGGAAGACCAAACTGTGCTTTTTCGCCATATTTTACTGTTTTACTTCTGTAAAGGAAAGAACGCGCGTCAAGCTTGTGAAAAGTTGCGTAAAGTGTACAGTGATAATGCTTTACAAGAACGTCAGTGCCAGCGGTGGTTCGCAAAATTCCGTGCTGGTGATTTTGACCTCAACGATGCTCCTCGGTCCAGGAGACCAACCGAGGTTGATGACGACCAAATCAAGGCATTGATCGAGTCAAACCCATGTTACATGACACGAGAGATTGCAGACACATTGCACATCCATCATTCAAGCGTTCACGACCACCTGAAGAAGCTGGGATACGTAAGCAAGCTCGATGTATGGATTCCTCATGAACTCAAAGAAGCTCAATTGACGGCGCGTATAAACATCTGCGATATGCTCATTAAACATGAGGAAAACGATCCTTCTTTGAAGCAACTGATAACTGGTGACGAAAAGTGGATTGTGTACAACAATGTGCTGCGCAAACAATCTTGGTCCCGACATGCTGCTTCTCCTCAAACAACATCCAAAGCAGACATTCATCAGCAGAAGGTTCTGGTCTCAGTGTGGTGGGATTTTAAAGATGTCGTGTTTTTCGAGCTCCTACCATGGAACCAAACAATCAATTTGACTGTGTACTGTCGGCAATTGGACAGTTTGAACAAATCCATCATCCAGAAATGTCCAGAGCTCGTTCATCGTAAAGGTGATGTGTTCCATCACGACAACGCAAGACCACACACAAGTTTGATCACCGGCCAAAAGTTATTGGAGCTTGGGTGGAATGTGTTGCTACACCCAGCATACTCGCCTAACCTTGCGCTGTCAGACTTCCACTTGTTTCACTCTCTTCAACAGTCCTTGCGTGGCATAACGTTCAATTCAGATGAGGCTGTAGATCAGCACCTTGTACAGTTTTTCGCCACAAAAGACAGGTCCTTCTATGAACGAGGCATTCTGCAGCTCACTGAAAGATGGCAAAAGGTTATCGAACAAAACGGGCATTATATCATTGATTGATCTTTGTTCTTTCTATCGATAAATGACCTTTGCAAAACATGGCTAAAATACGCCATGACTTTTCCGACAACCCAACACAATTGCTGTTTTCAAATGACTTCGTTTGGAACATCTGTGCCTATGCCTCAGTCAACTGGATTCATGCCAGCATTTAAAATTCAAGGGCAAGTGTACCACAAGGTAGGCTCACTCCTGCCACTGCCCAACAAAGAATCAAAATTTCTCAATATTTACTTTCTTGGTGACGAAGAAACTGAAGCTCAACGATGTTGTGCTGTGATTCCTGGCACCAACAAAAGTTTGATCTATTCTTTACAAAAGATGCTGCAATTCAAAATGGTACTTGACGATAATCCAAGTGAAGACCTGAAGATTGTTATTAAGCAGACAAGAAACCAGCACAAGGCCATGCATGTGTCTTTAATGCACCGGTAGTCAATGAAGTCGCCATAATCATTGCTGGAAATGAGTTTGAAAAGCGCAATATTGTTTTGACTATGCGTAGGAGCTTAAGGGTATATCCGAGACGCACATTTCGTATGACACCTTGCAATATCCGCTGATGTTTCCACAAGGCAAGGACGGATATGCCTTCAACATCAATCAAGTTCAGCAAGGAACGTCAAATAAAGTCAACAAAATGGTGTCAGCAATGTCGTACTATGCCTATTGATTGATGGTGCGAATGAGAACCAATTGCTAAATTACCAACAGTTACTGCATCGGTATTTGGTAGACATGTATGCTAAGACTGAGACAGAAAGATTGCTCTTCATCCGACTGAACCAAAAGAAGCTTCGTGTCGATGATTACGTTCACTTGAAAGATGCGATTGTGAATGATGGCAATGCAGAAAATCACGGCAAGTTAGTGATTCTGCCATCAACATATACCTGAGGGCTACGAAACATGCACAAATATGCACAAGACGCCATCACCTACGTTCGTCATGGAGATAAGCCATCATTATTCATCACACACACGTTCAATCTGAACTGCAAAGTGATGGAAGAGAATTTGATTAACGGCCAATCAAGAACGGACCGCCGCCCTGGTGGCGCAGTGGTCTAAGCGATGGCCTCTGATCATTCGTCCGAACGGGGTCCGGGTTCGAATCCCGGTGAGGCATGGATGTTGTGTTTGTCTTACGGCACTGGCTCTCTCCCTTCCCTGGAACCAGTGACCCTGAATTAGAGACGGGCGACTGCTTATAGCCCATTGAGTTGCTCACGGTGGTCGTTAAACCTCCAGTCAAAAAAAAAAAAAAAAAAGAACGGACCGACATGATTTGGTGACAAGAATTTTATGGCAGAAGCTCATCATATTCATGAATGTTCTCAACAAAGGTAAAGTTTTGGGCACGGATGAATATTGGCTTTATTCCTTTGAGTGGCAAAAGAGAGGTCTCCCACATGCGCACATTTTGATTTGGCTGACCAACGGACTCAAAACAAATAAAATTGACGACATCATCTCTGCTGATTTTCCCGATACCGACACCGACAAGAATCTTTTCCACATCGTCATTAAAAACATGGTACATGGTCCTTGCGATGCTTTGAATAGACAGTCTCCATGCATGACGGATAATATGTGCAGCAAAATGTTTTTGCATCAATTCATCAAGGAAACGCAAACATTAACTGATGTATACCCATTGTATCGTCGTCGTAAACCTGAAGACGGTGGACAAATGGCAACCATTAAAATGAAATATCAGGATGTGGAAATTGATAATCGGTGGATCGTTCCATAAAGTCCTTTGCTTCTGAAAATGTTTGATGCCCACATCAATATTGAATGGTGCAATTCCGTGCAATCAATTAAATACATCCTCAAGTATGTCCACAAGGGATCCGATCAAGGAGTTTTTATTAGGACACGTGACAATGGCGAAATTGATGAAATCACAAAGTACCAAGCAGGCCGGTACATCTCCAGTAATGAAGTGGCATGGCACATTTTTGGATTTCCGATCCACGATTGACAGAGTCGCAGAATATAGATGTACACACGTACACCATACGCGGATAGTTTCCAAATTATTAGCAGACTTTGCAGATAGTTTTGGCTTGTAGATTAAAAAAATAAAAGTGTTATTTACAGCAATTAAAACACTTACTCAAGGCTTTACTCAGATTAATATACACTATCTACCAACAAGTAATTGGACACCTGTGATAGCAAAGGAAAACAAAGTTTATTCACCTTCAGTAGTTGGTGGAGCCTCCACGAGCGGCAATTACAGCTGCGACCCTGCAGGGTATACTCTCAACCAGGCATTGTGCGATGGCTAGTGGTATTTTCTTCCACTCGGCTTGGAGAAGACAGGTCAGTTCCTTCACCAATTTCGGACGGTGGGGGCACCCCTTAAGTCGACGCTCCAACTCGTCCCAGAGGTGCTCGATAGGGTTAAGGTCCGGGCTCTGCGCAGGCCAGTCCATTCAATTAACCCCATTGTCACCATACCAAGCCATGGTGGACCTCGCAACATGACAGGTGGCATTGTCATCCTGAAAGAAACATGGGTCCACCCCGTAAAACTGCCACAACGTAAAAAGTGCATGGTCATCCAAAATAGTGCAGTAGGTCTCGGCGTTGAGTCTATCAGGAATTGTGACCAAGGGTCCCGTGCCATACCAGGAGAAACAACCCCAAAGCATAATTTCACTGCCGCCGAACTTCACAGTTGGCACAATACATTCCGGCAGGAGGCTCCAGGCAGACACCAAACCCAGACCCTGCCATCTGAATGGTAGAGGGTGAACCTTGATTCGTCGCTCCAGAGAACCTGTTTCCACTGTTCAACGGTCCACTGTCGACGTTCTTTGCACCACGTTAGCCGAGCAGCGCTATGGATTTGGTGATCAAAGGCTTGTGGGCGGCAGCACGTCCATGATAACCGAGCAGATGGGCTTCCTTACGGATGGTATTCATCGAAAGAACACTCCTGCTTGCCTGTTGAAACTCCTCGCTGATGTGGCCCATCGATTTGGTGCAGTTCTTCTGAATTTCTCTGGCCAGCACCCGTCGGTCTCTAACTCCCAGTTTTGTGGGTCTGCCGTATCGGGGCACATTCCGACAGTCACCTCTCATCTTCCACTTGCCAATCACGTAGGTCACTGTCAATTTTGGGTACTTCAACTCACTGGATATATCACGTATGGATTGGCCATTTCTGTGACACCCGACGATTACACCTTTCTCGAAATCAGAGAGCTCCGAACTGCGTGGCATCTTGCATGCAACTAGTTGCGTTGTTGTTTTCCATTCGATATTTAACGGCGGTGGCGGTGATGTGTATCAGGACCCCAGATATTGTCGATTGCAGGGGTGTCCAATTACTTGTTGGTAGATAGTGTATTTAATTCTGTCTTACCGTGAGAATGTTCAACTACTTTTCACCTCTTCTGATAGTGAGTTCTTTTGTTTTTACAGACGTTTCTGGCCCCTTGATTTTATCAAGGCCTGTTCTCAATATATAGGAACTGTAACAAAAGTTCTGTTTACACAGAAATAATTTAAATTTTATTGCCAGACTGTTTCTCTTGCAGTTGCCAGTTATAAAATTAAAATCTTTTCCTTTTGTATTTTATAAGTCCATTATTTTTGAATTAAGTTGTTGAAAATGCTATTTATAATTTTTGAAGATTCATTAACGGAACTGCTTTTCTAGATATAAAAACTTTCTTTAATTAGTATCTTGTTTTTATGAGGTTCATAGTTCAATATTTTAAACTTTTGGCCTTAAGGTCCATTTTACACACATTTCTATGCATTCAGTCGTAATGTACTTTTGTCCTCTCTGGAATCTGTAATGTTCTAATAATTATTTATTGTTATATTAATTTTTCTTTAAATTATTTTATTCTATTGCTATCGTGATTTTCTTGATACCCTACAGTTGTGCATCTTGATGTTTATCTCGAAAATGGTCAGTGCGTCTATTTTAACCAAGGCAATTTGCAAAATCTTCTGGCCAATCCACCAAACACAACATTGACAGTATTCTTCAAGCTATGCAAAACAGACAATTTTGCAAAAACACTGCTCTATTGTGAAGTTCCGAATTATTACACATGGTACAAGTCAAAGAAAGTCTTCTGTCGACACAAACAAGGTCCCATTGTAGAGGTACATGTCGGCATTCGGTAGCGATGCTCTTGGCCGTGTTTACACAGTCCACTTGAGAAACTTCGATTGCTACTACTTGAGAATGTTGTTGCACAAAGTTAAAGGCCCGATTTGCTTTAAGGGTCTCCGAACAATCGATGAAGTTGAACACGACACATATCATGCAGCTTGCCTGGCATTATGACTACTAGAGAGCGACAATCACTGGGATGAAACATTGAAGGAAGCAAAGGAATGGGATTCACCATCAGAAATCAAAACTCTCTTCGCAGTCATCCTTTCGTTTTGTGAACCATCAAATCCAAAATCACTTTAGGAGAGCCACAAGGATTTCATGTCTGAAGACATTTTAAATAGACTTCAACAAGAGAATCCTCAAATGACTTTAGAATTCACTGATGACATCTATAAGGGTTGTTTGAGAAATAAGTGGACTTTAGTCATTAGGATTCCAGAAGTGATTTTTATTTGACATATTCTCCATGGTTGTTGAGACAACGATCCCACAGATACACTAACCTGTCAATGCCATTTCTGTAAAACTCTATGGACTGGCTGTGCAGCCATGAAGAAAATGCATTTTGCAGTTCAACGTCCGACGCAAAGCGCTCCCCCTTGTGGGCTCTCTTCATTGGGCCGAACACATGAAAATCACAGGGCGATAAATCGGGACTGTAGGGTTGTTATCAAGGTGTCAGCTGTGGTATGTGCCCTGGCATTGTCCTGCAAGGTGTCAGCTGTGTGTGTTCTTTTGCACCTCCGATAAACACTTTGGAACCCATGCTGCAGCAACCTTCCGATATCCCAGTTTCTCTGTGATAATGTGATGAACACGTTCCATACTTATGCCCATCGCCTCACTAATGAACCGCACAGTTGCTCGATGATTTCGTAACACAATGTCATTCACTTGTGCACATGTTTCGTCATCCGTCACCTGGATTGAATGGCCTGGATGGGGAAGGGCCGCTGCACTGCTTCGTCTCCCTTCTCGGAATTTCTTGCACCAATTAAACACTGCCATGTGCTGCAAAGCTTAATCACTGTACACCACATTTAACCGACGAACAATCTCTGCTGGCTGCACACCTTCAGCACACAGGAACTGGATCACACCGTTACGCATATCTGGACGAATCCATCACTGCACTAATTCATGTTTGAGCGTCGAACATCTACCTGCAAACAAAACAGATGATAAACCATGAGCATGTCACATGCACAATAGACAAGTGTATCAATAAACACAATCAGTTTTTCCTGATTTCTACATATACCGAAATCACAGGCCCAGTCCACTTATTTCTCAAACGACCCATATATAATGAGGCACTTATGATTGAAGATAAAGCTTTGGAGATGATTGGAAAATCTTTGTCGGAGATTGGCATGAAAAGTCCTTCACGACAGCAAGCAGTGAACATGCTTCGAGAGTTGTCATAAGACTCTGACAAAATGCTGGATTACGTTGCGCAGTACGAGCCACTATTGAATACAGAACAACAAAGAATTTATCAAGAGGTTCTACGATGACATTACAAAAACAAAGGCTGAGTAATTTTCATCGGCGGGCCTGGAGGAACCAAAAAGAATTTTTTGATCAATTTGTTGCTGGCCCGCGTCGGAGGAGGAAAGAACATTGCACTTGCTGTTGCATCTTCAGGTATTGCTGCAACACTGATTACTGGTGGACAAACAGCACATTCAACGCTGCAAATCCCGATTGACTTGGTCCATAATGAAGTGCCCATTTGGCCTTTCCACTTTCTTTCTTGATGTAGCAAAGTACTGCTTGAAGCTAAAGCATTATTCTGTGATGAAATTTCGATGATGCATAAGCACGGATTTGAGGCAGTCAACAGAACACTGCAGGACATTCGTGGCAACAAAAATCTTATGGGCGGTTTGATCGTTGTCCTTGCTGGTGATTTTCGCCAAACGTTACCAGTGATTCCAAGAGGCACGATGGTTGATGAGATCAAAGCCTGCCTGAAATCATCACAGCTTTGGAGAGACATCAATCACAACAATGAAGCTCACGACCAACATGAGAGTTCAACAATCTCATAACTGTGACTCCGAGAAGTTTCATGAGTATTTGCTCAACATTGGCGACGGCAAGAAAGCAACAAGTGAAACTGGAAAAATCAAGCTCTCCAAAGAAATCAGCAAATTTTGTCCTACTCTGAAGAGTCTCATTAATTGCGTGTATCCAAAGATCGGAGCAAATCTTCTAAATCGCAAATGGCTTAAGGAACTTGCAATTCTGACACCACTAAACATCAAAGTTGAGGAAATCAACAATTCCATTCAAGAAATAATTCCAGCCCTTTCACGAACATTCTTCTGCATTGACAAATGTATCAATGAATACGAAGCGACAAGCTATCCGGTAGAATTTTTGAATTCTTTGAATCCAAACGGAATTCTGCCACACAAATTAGTGCTGAAAGTTGGATCTCCCATCATGCTGTTAAGAAATTTGGACCCACCAAAAATGTGTAACGGATCAAGACTGACGGTGAAGGCATTAAATGCTTATGTCATTGAGGCAATGATTCTAACTGGACCATTTGAAGGTGAGCATGTCTTCATTCCAAGGATTTCGTTAATTCCAATTGATTTACCATTTTCATTCAAATGATTAAAATTTCCTGTTCAGCTTGCGTTTGCAATCACCATTAATAAATCGCAGGGACAATCGCTTAAAGTTACGGGCTTGGATTTGACAGATGAATGCTTCTCACATGGACAGCTGTATGTTGGAATGTCAAGAGCAAAGGATCCAACAAAATTATATTGGCTATATAAATAAGTTTTGAGGGATTTGAGGTGAACAAAACACATTGTTGGAGAACAGAAGCAATATTTTAATTTTAATCGAAGTATGCTCTCTCTGAAGCTACAACTTTACCCCATCTTTCGGGCAGTGAACGTATGCCCCAAAGGAAGAATTCCGGTTCCTTGGAAGAGATCCAGTTGTCCAGCCAACTTTTTATATGTCTTCATAAGAACTAAACCGTTCGCCAGAAAGTGCTGACTGCACGACTGGAACAAATGGTAATCCGATGGCGCAATATCTGGCGAATAAGGTGGGTGCGGTAGAACTTCCCAGTTGGATTCTTCTAAGTACTTTTTCACAGGTCGAGAAACATGTGATCTTGCGTTGTCATGCTGTAAGATGACTTTGTTGTGTCTATTCTACCATTTCTGCCGTTTTTGCGTGAGAGCTCGTTTTAAACGCGTTAATTGGGTTTGATACCGATCACCAGTAATAGTTTCTGACGGTTTCAGCAGTTCATAGTGGATCACACCCTTCTGATCCCACCAGATACACAGCATTACCTTTGAACCATGGATATTGCATTTTGGCATTGAAGGACCTGGTTCACCTTGCTTCACCCATGCTTTCTGCTGTTTAGGGTTATTGTACTATATCCATTTCTCGTCGGCAGTAATAATACGATGCAAAAAACCCTTTCTTTTTTGCCTTTGAAGCAGCAATTTGCAAATGGTTTTTCGACGTTCGATCTCGTTCCCGCAAAGCATGTGGAACCCAATTCCCTTCTTTTTGCACCATTCCCATGGCAGCTAAACGTTGTGAAATGCATGGTTGACTAACATTTAATGCTGCTGCAAGTTCTTTTTGGGTCTGGCACAGATCCTTGTTGAGTAAAGCTTCCAATTTGGCATCAGCAATTTTTTTGGGTGGTCCAGAACGTTTTTTATTACTGACATCGAAATCGTTCCTTTTGAATCGTCTAAACCAATACTCACATGTTTTTATGGATGGGGAATGTTCACCATAGATTTCTAACATTGAGCGATAGCTGTTGGCAGCACTTTTCTTGACAATAAAGTAATGCACTAACACTTCCTGCAAATGCTGTTTTGTCGGGACGAAAGTTGCCATTTTCCATCGAGTAAAACAAATACGTCTTTGCACCTCAATCGAACATCATATACTGACTCTGACAGCTGGCGTCTCGTACTGCAATATCACAGTGTTGCCAACTTAAAATACATGCGAGCAGTAATAAGTACGTCACCGAATGGAAATCCCTCAAAACTTATTTATATACCCAATATATTGTCACCGATGAAGTAGAAACCAAAAATGTTGTGTACCGCCAAGTGCTGAAATAATCACACTATGAATAAATAATTTGTAATGACCGAATTTGTGAAATCAACTTTTTTCTTTCTTGCAAGCATCAGTTTCCCCCCCCCCGATTTTTTCAGTGACATATAAGAGAATATGAAATTAATAAGCCTAAATCCCGGGCAAAGCCAGGTAGTAAAAGTAGTTATTTATGCAAGACAGTACAAAAAAGTGTCACTGAAGACATAAGGAAATTCAATTATGAACAAGTGAGAAAAACAATTGAAAATAACCAAAGCCTGAAGAAAACAAAGGGACATACATCTCAGTAAAGGAAGAAAACAGATTTTGGCACTGCGAACAAAAGATGATTCTGTAACAAGAAACAGAGGTAAAATTGTGGAAAAAGTAAGAGATTTCTGTTCAAAACTGTATGAAAAAGATGATACATCTATTCCAGATATTATGACAAGTACCAATACCAAAGTCCCTCTAGTCCTCCCTGCAGAAGTTACACATGCAATTAAGAACATGAAACAAGAAAGTGCTCCAGGAGAAGATGAAATTACCATTCACATTATAGAAGAAGCTAGTGGAGAAATAGAAAGTACACTAGCCCAAGTTTTCACTAGATGTCTCAATGAAGGAAAAGTTCCTGAGGACTGGAGCAATGCTACAATGATCCTGCTAGATAAAAAAGGTGACATTGAGAATGTAAGAAACTGCAAGCTCATCAGCCTTCTATCAGTGGTTTATAAAATCTTTACTAAGGTCCTTTCACATTGCTTGAGAGTAACATTGGATATGGCTTAACTGAGGGAACAAGGTGGATTCATGAGTGGCTACAGCACCGTAGATCATCTCCATGTACTGAAAGAACTAATTAAAAAAATGGGGGAATATGAACTCCCATTATGCATGACTTTTATTGATTATGAAAAGGTCTTGGATGCCATGAAAACACCAGCAGTTACAATGGCTTTGAAATCCTGCAGTGTTGAAGGTGCATACACATTATTAATAACATGTATGAAAAAGCATTTGCAAAGGTTTGACCATTTGAGGATACACCACCAATAAAAATTGGGAGACACAAGTTGATACCATATTTCCCAAACTCTTCAATGCCAAATTGCAAAATGTCTGTCAGTCATTGAACTGAGAAAACTAGGGGATAAAGATTAATGGAGATTATTTAACTCACCTTTGTTTTGTGGATGACATAATGATTTTTACATCTTCCCGTTCACAGATGCAGAATATGATCCAGGTATTTGCTGACAAGAATAAAGAAGTTGGATTAAAAATTAACTTTCAGAAGACAAAACTGATGCAGAATGCTTTTACAAGAAATGAAGATTTATCGATGAATGGGGAAGATCTTGTGGTAACCGATATGTACATTTACCTTAGACAAGTGAAATCAAGTGAGGGCCACAATGAGGAAGAAAGTTATCAGTGCATAAACCATGGTTGGCTAGCATTTGGAATAAGCAGTACAATTTTCATGAGCAATATACCGTTATGTCTTAAAAGAAAAGTGTTTAATCAATGCATCCTTCCAGTGCTTTAGTACAGAACAGAGATGTGTGCCTTAACTAAAAAAGACATGCAAAGACTGCATGCAGCTGTAAGAAGTGGGAAGAGATGCATACTTGGTGTAATCAGGAAAGTAAAAAGAGGAACTTGTGGATAAGGAAAATAGCAAGAGTTGAAGACATTATGATCAGAGTGAAATCCCTGAAATGGCAAAGGGCTGTACATGTCGCCAGAAGAAGAGACCACCGATGGACAACCAAAATTTTAGACTGGATACAAGGGTACAGAAAAGACCCAGAAGAAGAACACATGGGAAATGGATAGATGAAATTTGAAAGCATGCCAGAGTAACTGGCTCAAGACAGACGGTTGTGGAAGAAACTTTGGGAGACATTCATCTAGCAGTGGATTGATAATGGTCAATGATGATGATGATTATTATTATGATATATCATCATTGTCAACCATTATCAATCCACTGCTGGATGAAGGTCTCCTCAAGTTTCCTCCACAACGGTCAATCTTGTGCGTCTCCTCCATGTCACTCCCGCATACTTTCGAATTTCATCCACCCATCTTCCATGTGGTCTTCTTCTGGGTCTTTTCCTGTCTCTTGGAATCCAATCTAAAATTTTGGCTGTCCATCGATGGTCTGTCCTTCTGGCAGTATGTCCAGCCCATTGCCATTTCAGGGATTTAACTCTGATTATGATGTCTTTGACTCTTGTCATTTTCGGATCCACGAGTTCCTCTTCTTATCTCTCCTGGTTACACCAAGCATGCACCTCTCCATGCTGCTTTGAGTTGTCTGCAGCTTTTGTATGTCTCTTTTAGTTAAGGTCCACGTCTCTGCACCATACATAAGCACTGGAAGGATGCATTGATCAAACACTTTTCTTTTAAGACATAATGGCATATTGCTCTTGAAAATTATGCTGTTTCTTCCAAAAGCTCTCCAGGCAAGTTTTGTACGCCGATTAATTTCTTCATCAATGTGACCCTCACTTGATATCTGCTGTTCAAGATAAACGTACGTGTCTGTTATCTCCAGCTTTTCCCCATCAATCGATAAATCTTCATTTCTTGTAAAAGCATTGAACATCACTTTTGTCTTCTGAAAGTTCATTTTTAATCCCACTTCTTTACTCTTGTCAGCAAGTTCCTGGATCATACTCAGCAGCTCTGATGGGGTAGTTGCAAAAATTACTATGTCATCAGCAAAACGAAGGTGGGTTAGATAATCTCCATTAATCTTTATCCCTTTGTTTTCCCAGTTCAGTGATTGAAAGACATTTTCCAATGTGGCGTTAAAGAGCTTCGGAGATAGGGTGTCACCTTGTCTCACTCCTTTTCCAATTTTTATGTGTGTTGTATTTTCAAACAGCCGAATCTTTGCACTTGCATTTTCATAGATGTTATTAAAAATATTAACGTACGCATCTTCAATACCACAGGATTTCAGGGCCATTGTAACTGCTGATGGTTTCACCGAATCAAAGGCTTTTTCATAATCGATAAAAACCATGCACAATGGAAGTTCATATTCCCTCGCTCTTTCAATTAGTTCTCTCAGTACGTGGATATGATCTATTGTACTGTAGTCACTCCTGAATCCAGCTTGTTCTCTCGGTTGAGCCATGTCCAGTGTCACTTTTAAGCAGTGTGAAAGAACTTTAGTGAAGATTTTATAAACCATTGATAGGAGGCTGATAGGTCTGTAGTTCCTGATATCCTCAATGTCACCTTTTTTATGTAGCAAGATCATTGTAGCGTTGTTCCAATCCTCAGGAATCTTCCCTTCATTAAGGCATCGAGTGAAAATTTGGGCGAGTACTGTTTCGATTTCTCGACTTGCTTCTTGTATGATGTCTACAGTAATTCCATCTTCTCCTGGAGCTTTTCCTCGCTTAATGTTCTTGATTGCATGTGCAACTTCTGCTGGGAGGACTGGAAGAACTCTGGTACTGGTACCTTTCACGATGTCTGGAGTACATGTATCATCCCTTTCATATAATTTGGAGTAGAAATCTTTCAGTCTTATCAAAATTTCGCCTCTATTTCTTGTTACAGAACCATCTTCTTTTCTCAGTGCCATTATCTGTTTTCTTCCCTTACTGAGATGTCCCTTTGCTATCTTTAGGCTTTCGTTGTTTTCAATTGCTTTCCTTACTAGTTCACAGTAGAATTTCCTTACGTCTTCAGTGATACTTTTTCGTACTGTCTTGCATAGCTCTATATATTCCATTTTGGAAGTCACATCTTCTTTAGTTGTCCTCATCTCTCTTCTTTTTTGCATCAACATTTTGGTTTTTCCTGATAATTTGTTCACATGCAACTTGTTCTTAGACCCAGCTAATGTTGTTGCTGTTTCCATAAGAGCTTTGGTTACTTTTCTGTTAACTTCAGAAATATCCACTTCTTCCGATGTTAGGCCTTCTAAAGCAGAGAATCTGTTCTTCAGTTCCAACTTGAAGGTATTATGGCGTTTTTTAAGGTTGCTTATGTCAATACATTTTGTTTGTCTTATGAGCTTGCTACGTTCGAGTTTCGTGTTGAGATGCATCTTACATCTCACCAATCTATGGTCACTACCTGTGTTGAACTTGTTTAGCACACTGCAGTCTTCTATGACGAATTTTTTGTTACACATAATAAAATCAATTTCACTTGTCGTCCCATTTGATGTCTCCATGTCCATTTCCTGTGTTTATATATATATATATCAGGTAACCACAAAAGTATTTTATCTGTTTTTGGAGACTGAGACAAAGTATAACACTTATGTCAGCAGTTTTTTTATCAAAATAATTACCATCAGCATGAACAACGTTCTGTTAACGTTTTAGCAACTTACATATACCCCTGCGACTAAATGCCAGGTCATGGGAAGAGAAAAATTTTCGGAGGGCAGCATGTAACTTATCAAATTTGGAGAAGTCGGTCCATGCAAATAATTGTTGAGTGAAAGAAACAAGTGATAGTCTGAAGGAGAGAGATCTGGTGAGTAAGCTGAATGACATAAAAGCTCTCACCCAAGTTTTTTTCATGGTGTTTCTGGCCAATGAAACCGAGTGGGCATGAGCGTTATCTTGAAGGAGCAGAATCCCCTTTCTGTTGACCAGTGCTGCTTCCTTATTTTTAAAGTCCTCATGCACATGTTTTAGTTGTTCTCAGTACACTGCAGCTGTGATCATTTGGCCATGTTGCACGAATTCATAATGAACAATACCATGTGCTGTCCACCATACACACAGCATAATTTTACATGGATGCAGTGTTGGCTTTGATGTATGAGGAATTGAGTCAGTGGTAGATAACCAATGTCTGGTGGAACATTTTGGGGTGCTGTACTGGACCCACTTCTCATCACATTTCTGTACTCTATCCAAAAATGGTTCCTTGTCATAGCGAGACAGCAATGCAAGACAAGCTGAGACATGTTACTGCTTGTTCACTGCAGACAATTCGTGGGGGACCCACTTAGACAATTTGTATGCCTTAAGTATAGCATGCAGATGTATTTGGACAGTTTCACCACTAACACCAAATGACTGGGCTAGTTCCTGGCATGTTTGGGTACTGTTCTAATCAATAGCAACTTTCAGGGCTTCTGTGTCAAGGCTGACCACTCCGGGACTTGTCTTGAAGGGATTTATCTCCGTCTCTGAACTTTCAAAACCAATTCTGAATTGTGTATTCCTTCACAGCATCTACTCCGGACACTAATCAAATGTGACGAGTTGTTTCTGAAGCAGATGAACTAAGTTTGAATTCATATAATAAACACCCATGAATAATCTCCACTGATACCGCTGTTGTAATCACACTTCTTTCCACTACAAAACTGCTTATTCATCTGATTTATATGTACAGGTCATGATAATAATGATTAAAACTCATATAAATTGTTTTTAGTAATAGTAATAATAATAACAATATTATTAACTACAGGTCGTATAAGTTGCTTTTAACCATAGTGACAATGTCAAGTTGCCTTTAGGGTTTGTCAAGTACGCTTTTACTCTTGGCAAGAACAAAATCATGAGTTAGATGTAGTCTTAAATGTTCGATTTCATAATTGATTGTCTACTTCGTTCATTGTAAAAATTTAGGTTTAATATCATTATTGTGTCCAATCGTCACAACTGCAATAAAAATCACAAGATAGGCATGGCTTCCGCATCCCTTTTAACTGCTAAAGTTGTCACATGGAGAAACAAGCGGCACTTCGGCCACACCTTTGAAAAGTGAAGGCCATAACCCTTAGTAAAGGGGCATCACACTTTCCATCGTATCCAGTCATATTTATTACAAATTTCTTTTTCAAAGTAAATAGCAGCTGCTATGAGATGTTTTAATCTTGCTGATTTATTGTTTATTTCAATTCAAAAGACAGTATCATGATAAAATTAACGTAGTCTTTCCCTTTGAATCTGTTTAAATTTAATAAAAAACATAATGGAGCAAGATTAAAACATTTTGAATTATTTGTTATCTACTTTGAAAAAGAAATCTTATATACACTGCTGGCCACCCAAAATGCAACACCAAGAAGGACACGAGATAGCAAAGCCAGATTTACTGGACACATAACAACAGATACAAAGATGAAACGATTGAGCTTACAATCCCGTGCGACTTGCGAAACACGCAGACATCAATAGTTTGTGTGGCCCCCATGGCTGGCAATAACGGTCGCTACACGCCGTAGCATTGAACGAAAGAGGCTTTGGATGTGGGCTTGGGGTATGGCGATCCAGGCTGCTTCCACACGTTGCCACAGTTCATCAGGCGTAGCCGCGGGTGGTGCTTGCCGGGCCTCTCGGTTGCCGATCAGCGACCAGATGTGTTCGATGGGTGACATCTCAGGAGAACAGGCGGGCCACGGCAGCAGTGACACCTGGTGGGCCATGAAGAATTGTTGCACGATGCGTGCCACGTGTGGGCGCGCATTGTCCTTTTGAAACGTGGCCGCTGGCAGGTCCTGCAGGTAAGGGAGGACTACAGGCTCCAAAACATCGGACATGTAGCTGTGGCTGTTGAGTGTACCGGCGATGCATACCAGAGGGGTGCGGGTGTCATATCCAATTGTGCCCCAATCCATAACGCCAGGCGACGGACCGGTATGGCGATGCATAATGCAGGCGTCATACAGTCTCACGCCGCGGTGCAGCCACACGCGGATCCAACCACCGTGGTGTTGCAGGCAGAAGCGGGATTCATCGGAGAAGACAATGTCGTGTCATTCTGTAGTCCAGGTGCGACGTTCAACAGCCCACGGCCGCCGGACTCGTCGGCGGTGTAACGTCAATGGTAATCGGAGCAATGAGCGCCATGCGACAAGTCCCTGCTCCTGCAGACGACGTCGAACGGTACGTGCTGACACAGGTTGTTGCGCAACACACCCTAATTCCTGCGCTAACTTTCGTGATGTGGCGGTGTAAGCCGTCAATGCTCGCCGCACAACATGCTGATCCTCTTGTTCGGTGGTGTGCCGCGGCTGCGGCAATTGCTCACGTTGGTCCATCCATCCCTCCTGCACCCACCGAATCCATACTCGCCTCACTGTGGCTAGATGTCGTCCACACGGGCGGCGATGTCTCGGTACGATAAACCGCTGTCGCAGTAAGCCACTATTTGTCCTCTGTCGAACTCCAAAATGTGCTGGTATGACTGCCGTATTCTGCGACGAGGCATCGGGAAGCTTCCCACGCACAGGTCCGGCAGCACAACACACTTCCACTACTTACACCCCGCCTTCTGTGCACCCTTTGTATAGTGCTTCTCGATGGCGTGCCGGGTACACATGATTTGTATATGCCCTGCAATGCTAATCGTTTGCATGTCATCTCGTGGGCGACGCATGCTGCGAGTTTCAGGCCAATCGGATGCTTCCTTCTTGGTGTTGCATTTTGGCTGGCCTGCAGTGTAGATATGGCTGGACCTGATGGAAAGTGTGACATCACTCAATTAAGTGTCATGATGTTCTCTTCTCGAATGCCATAGTTGAGCATGAAGGGATAGGTCTGAGTAACTCTATGGAGGCATCATGCGCATGCATGCTTATGCATTCTTCCTGAATGCTGAGGAGCCTTGACTGGTGCACTGAAAACTGTCACACAAATCTGTCTGGGGATAGTTTGTAGTTATCCCATTTGTAAATCATGTGTGAGGAAAGAGTGAGTGACATGCTTACTTTGAGAATGTGGAAGACCCAATGACACTGCGAGACAAAATTGGGAGAAAGCGATACTGAGACACTGCAAGACAAAAGTGGGAGAAAAAGATAAAGCTAAATCAGGGCTTGAAAAATATCATTCCCGAGATTCCCAGGGCAGGCAAATAAAAAATCTAGTTGCCCTGTTTGGGCAAGTAAATTAAATATGAAGTTTGTAATAGAATTTCCTACTACAGGAAAAAAGACAGTCATCACATGTCGTGTTTCATTTCACAACATGCGACTTGTTGTATTTATCGCCATGTCACGTTCATTATTCATGGGTTTTTTTTCATCACCGGAAGTTGTATTATTGTTATGGAGTGCCAAGGACAAAAAAATAATATCGCCTCTTTAATTATATTATGCTCTGAAATACACATATACTCACACTGCAATCATTGTAGGACTAACACTATTTTTATAACATGTTTTTTATTTTGCTGATTTGCGATATGAACCATGTGTACTTCGTCTTTGTTTGATATTAAAAAATAAATATTTAGAAGGATCAAATGGTAATACTTTATTATATTGTAATCAAAATAATATTTGGTTTACAGAAAATATTGTAGCCTTTATTCTTTGTTCAAAACCTTGAATCGTATTACGTGGCTCTATAAGTCGTTCAAGTTCATACAACAATTATGTTGTAATACCATTTACTGTTTTACATGTTAATTGATAGCTTTAGCCACTCGGGAGTATTGTTCATTGCACTTTGAGAACTATATATAATTACGAAATATGCAATACATGAGGCAACCTTAAGGGTTATCTTATGTTATAAACATACTTTAGATTAAATATACATAATATCTAAGGTATTGTTTACCTGATATTGACAAAATATTTCGCACGTTGTTGCTCTGTGAGGCATGTGCTCCCGGCCCGAGAGGTCATTTATGTTACAGGTTTTTGGTTAGTTAAAAAATTATTTTTTAGAACCTAATTGTTTTTTTTTCTAAAAAAAATTGTTTTTAACTAGCCAAAAACCCGTAACATAAATGACCTCTCGGGCCGGGAGCACATGCCTCACAGAGCAACAACGTGCAAAATACTTTGTCAATATCAGGTAAACAGTACCTTAGATATTATGTATATTTATATATAATTATTGAACATACTTATAAATTGAAAGTTTTTTTGTTGTTCTTACTTTTCTTCTGCATAGGACATTATTCCCGCTCTATATTGTTTAGTCAACGGGTGTGGCCATCCAAGTGCTCTCAAAGTATCACATTGGAAAATTGCTGTTGTTGTCACCAGTTAATTAAAATATAATAAAATTGTTTGAATTAAGACTATGAAAGATGAAATGAACGTTGAAAAGAATTTGGATCATATAGTAAAAGAAATATTTGAGACTTTGAATGAGTCAGTGACCATATTGGAAGGTATAAACATTAAGTCTATCAACTAATAAAAAAGAGGTTAAAAAGAAATATCCTGGCTAAAAAGCATATCAAGTGAATAATTCCTCCCGTGCAGCCGTACCCAAACTAGTTTCGACTGCTGCATTGCAGTCATCTTCTGTGGAACTCACTACTTCCGCCGATTGCGACATCCAATGTTGAACTGTTCATCAGGTCGTTGACTCATTCAAAGTCTCAAATATTTCTTTTACTATATCATCCAAAATGTTTTAAACATTCATTTCATCTTTCATAGTCTTAATTCAAACAATTTTATTATATTTTAATTAACTGAAGTGACAACGACAACAATTTTCCAATGTGATACTTTGAGAGCACTTGGATGGCCACACCTGTTGACTGAACAATATAGAGCGGGAATAACGACCTATGCTGAAGAAAGGTAAGAACAACAAAAAACTATGTTCAATTTATAAGTGTGTTCAATAATTATGTATAGTTCTCAAAGTGCAATGAATAATACTCCTGAGTGGCTAAAGCTATCAATTAACGTGTGAGACAGTAAATGGTAGTACAACATAATTTTTGTATAAACCTGAACAGAATATTGTAACCATTGATAAAAATTTAAATTTGACTTACTTTAAAATGACTTGGTTTTAGGATACTTACTTGGTTAGTTGTGTTATTGCTGCTTAAAGACATTTTTTTTTGCACATACATACTTTCTTTTTATATTAGTCATCTTTTTAATAAATTTTAACCTAAAATACGGGTAGATGAGATACACAGTAAGTTCAATCACGAATGAAGCTTATAATCTCGTAACCTGGGTTTTTAGTGCTTCTCTTGACACTATCTTCAGCGTTATTCTTATGTGCTTACACACACGTGAAGGAAATGCAAATGGCGAGTATTTTTTCTCATCTCAAATTTACAGGCAATTTCGATGCGCAGGGGCGCATGCACTATTGCTAATTTGTCTATATGAGAGATTCTTACATTGAGCATCATCTATTGGGTTCAATATCGATTGGAAAATTGATTTAATTTAACTTTAATGGATTATTATTGTACGGTACTGGTCAGAAATTGATTTAACTTTAATTTTAAATAATTATCACTACTTGATAACGAACAGAAATTAATCTAATTTTAAAATTAATGGAAGATTATGAGTTTCTCTTCAACCCCTCACCTCAATAGAGCCGCACACATTTTAAGTGATGATAAACAGTTGAGTTACGGCAAATTCACTTAACAACAAAAGGGAGTAGTTACAGTTGTCCTCACTTTGGAATCAAAAGGCGATGTTGGTACAATGCTTTCTGTCATCTTTGTCTTCGTGTACAACCTAAAGAAGAAACTAAAAACAGTTGGCTGCTATTTTGTTCCTAAAAAAAACAACATGCGGGCTATTTTACGTTTTCATTATATTTCAGAATCGAAATACCTAAAAACGAATTTCAGTAGGGGAATGGGGTGTTGATTTTCATGTTTTTTTTGTTTTTTTTTTTGTCTCCAGAACTTTTAGTGGACCAATAATACTACTATTTCATGGAAAGTTGTTTGCTACGTCTGTAAAATGTCGATAAAAAAATAAATAGCGCTCGTGTGATTTTATGAGCTGTAAAAATCTTCAGATTTTAAAGGCTGGCATGTCTGAATTTACCTGCTAATGTTAAATTCCTTTCAGCATGTTATAATTGCCGAAAAAACTTTTTTCAACAACAAACATGTAAAAAAAAATGTTTCATATTTTTTACCTTAACAAATCAGAACCCTGATTTTTTTATTTTTTTTTTATCTTGAAATATTTTCCTGGGCATCCAGCTTTTACTACCTGGGCAGGTAAATAATTTCTGCACATGCCCAGCTGGTCATGTAACTTTTTAGGTATTTTTCAAGCCTGCTAAATGAAGCAGAGTTAGTGCGTTTATATCTGTGGAGATCTTCCCCTTGAAAAGAGCCGCCCCTGCAGTCTTTCATGCCTTTTTCAGCTTTTCTGATACAAAATTTAAGGTTTTTGGTTAAACTATACTTTAGGTTCTTGAGATCAAGTAGGGAAATTTCTATTAATATGGGCTGGCTCTGATGACAGTTACTACTATCCATATGCCTTTTGATTTTTCAGATGAAACTTTTTCATTGGTGGCAATGGTGAGTGTTGTACTATGTATCCACCATTTCTATTTGACTCATGACATCACCTCCCATGTAGTTCTCTTCAATGCTGATGGGGCAACTTTTAATTCTATGTGAGTGCCCCCCCCAATATGCTTACTTACATTCCATTTTGAATGACATTGCCTCTTTCTCCCACCATTTAGTTTCTGAAATTTTGCAATTAATTTCTTTATGTGGTGAACATAACTGAAAATGGAATCAGATTTATTTTTGAAAGAGCAATGAGACACTTAAGAGCAGGGTGGGCTCAAGCTGTTGATATTTTCATGGTAGCGGAAAATGAACCCTCTGAGCTTTTGCATTTGCAGCTTGAGCTAGGTAATATTACTACTGTGTTGAACAGTGTCCAGTGGAAGTTGAAATGTTTTATTGTTTTCTCTGTGAAGAAGAGCTTACGATTCAGTGTGTGTTTTTCATGCCTTATTATTCATTATGTTTATACACATATATTTTTTTCTTCAGTATTTTTCAAAGTAAGACGATGTTTAAGATATTTTTTCATTCGTACCTAAACTTGGTGAAATGAAGGAATTTATTCTCTACATGTTCTGACCAGGGCTTGATTTCAACTGGTAGTTAACTGTAGCAAATTGCTAGCAAGCAAATGCATTTTGCTAGTGATAAAAACTGGTTCTAGCAAAAGTTGCTAGTGATAAAAACTGGTTCTAGCAAAAGTTGCTAGTGGGAAAATTTTGGATGTTTTAGTGTGAACTGTAAAGTGTCACTGTATTGTGTGTGTGGAATATTTTGAACACATACAAAAAGGAACAACTGCTTTCTGGAAACGAATATCTTTTGAAAAGTACAAACATTATAAAAACATTTTGGCACTAGTAGAGATATCCAGTATATTTTTCCCTTATCTACTTCTGCATGTGAGGTTGGGTTCAGTTTCATGAAGAGAATCCAGGGTGATTGGAGGGGCAGTTTTTAAACTTACAAACATTGAATGCTCTCATGAGTATTGAGGTTGAAGGTCCATCTGAGGAGAAGTTTGACCCCAGGCCTGCTATTTTAAAGTGGTATGATGAAAAGACCCGAAACCCAGATCGTAAACCATATGGAAAATAACTTAAAATTTTAAATAGTGTTTTTGAATTTTGTGAATAAAGTTAAATAAAAAAAAATGTTTTCTAAATATTTGCATTTGAATTAAATTGTTATAATTAATCTGTCAGGTCATGAAAAGGTGAGTTATATCTAAATGTTTGTAATTTTTTCAACATTACAATGTGACAGTTACAGGGGTGAAATCAAAATTTGTCGTGACTGACTAATGGAGGGGGACATGTTAAAGTTTCTTTTGTATAATGTTAATAAACTTTTGCTAGTAGATAATGCAATTTGCTAGTAAAAAATAAGGCCACACAACTAAAAAAAATATAAATGAAATCAAGACCTGGTTCTGACACTTTTTTTTTGTAGGATATTTATTATAATTTTTTTTTCAGGAGGACTTATTAAAATTTTTTTTTTATAATTTATTCTGTGCGGTGTGCATGTTGGCCATCTTGCAAAAGTTTTCTTATTGAGAGGCATAACAATGCACTTGCACTCTTGCAAGACTTTTTTTTTGAAAATTCTTTCAGTATCCAGTTTGCTATAATCTATTCCAGCTTTTCTGATATAAAACTTTCCATTTGAATAATATGCAATTTGCATTTTTGTTAGAAAACTGCAGATTGCGCACTTAAAAATGCCCATACTAATTTTAGATTTTGTCAAAAAACATGCTTATTATGTATGAAAATTCAGTGGCATCCTTTTGCCTTTAGTTTGCAATTCTAATGTCATTTCTTATTTTATAGGCGCATTTGTCATGGAA
The DNA here is from genome assembly GCA_039090855.1 of Macrothele yani. Taxonomy (NCBI): domain Eukaryota; kingdom Metazoa; phylum Arthropoda; class Arachnida; order Araneae; family Macrothelidae; genus Macrothele; species Macrothele yani. Next base: position 75,688,788 of record CM077025.1, on the reverse strand, counting down.
AATAGAAGCTCTTCTGCTGTGATGTCAAAACATCAAAGTAAAATTCTACCTGCTGGTTGTCTTCAGATAAAACAGAATTTAATTGGTTCAAATCATCATATACAGAAACCTGCCTCAATATATTTCAATTTTCCATCCTGTAACAATGTTGTAACAAGTATAATTTCGAGAAATTTTGAACCTGTGCATGGTGGTTACCCATTTTTGAAATACATGAACCATGGGCCTGTCAATACACAGTGTGGATTTGAAACTGAAACAGTTCCATGTTCCATTTCTTGCAAAAGGAATGCTGAATCAGAATCATCTGGTTGCAAACATTTTAATGCAGCTAATTGCATCAAAACACTGAAATCTAATAGCTTTCCTAGTGAAGTTACAAGTGGAAATAATGCAGCAGAAATGGACAGAAATCCTAGTTTTAGCCGTATTTTGATGGATAAACATAATCCAACCCATGCTGACAAAATTACTATTGAATCTGATCTGAAGCCAAATGAAACCGTTCATAGCACACAATGTGTTTCAGACTTTTCATGGACTCAGTCATTAGATAAAATGGATAGCATTCTTGGTTGTCTACCCTCACAAATATATTCTTGTTCAAAACCTCTGGGTTTTGTGGAGGATATTGCGATTCTAAAAGACATTAAAACATGTGGAGATAGATACTCTTGCAGTATTGAGGCTGTGCCATTTAGAGATTTGAAGGGTGAAAGTAAAGGTGTTAGTCTGAATACATTTGTAGATGCCGATCTTCTGATGATGGATTCTAGTTTCCCATCACAACTGTCAACAGAATATTTCATTAAAAAGTCAAGTTATTGTAATGGTGATACAGTTTCACTTGAGGATGTTCCAAGCCAATTTTTCAGACTTTCTTGTCTTTCATTTACTCCATCTGTAAAACCGTTTGAAAAAAACAGGCAGTCCAGCACTTTTTTCTTGTTCTCAGAATAAAATAAAAGTTTTCAAAAATAAGGATTTAGTTTATGTGGAAACCCCATTTAAAGATTTTGAAATGCCGATGGAGGATTTGGGAAGACATTCTTCAGCAAACATAAATCTCTCAAAAAATGTACAGAATAATACAAACTCTCATTTATTGCACATACCTAGAGATAACAGTAATTTAAAAAGAGAATCAGACCAGGATATTTACATATTAGACAATGAAGGTGTTACTATTTCATCTGGAAATAATGATTTAGGAGGAACACCACAAAGAGATGGTTGTCATCAACATAAAGATGACAATAATGATTATAAAATTACAATAAGTGAAGGGTTATTCTCTGAAAGAGATTCCATTGGTTCTCATAATAAGGAATATACTAACACAGACTATGATAACAGTCATCATAGCAACAATTTTTACATGTGCCTTTCACAGGACGAAGATGTTAATGATGTTACTAAGGAATTAGTATCTGTTGAAACCAAAGCAACTGTAAGGAATTCTGCTTGTAGTTCCTATTCAGAAAACATCCTGCATAATCATGATATGTTGAACAGTAAAAACTCAGAAGAGAAATTCCAGAAAAGTAATTCTAGCAAATGTTGCGATGAACATTTTTTGACAAAAGACGGTATCATTTTTTGTGATAAAAAGCATGTGAGGAGTAATGGAAAAGCATCTACTGACTGTTCAGAGGGGGATGTAATTCACTTACATCAGCAGAAGCCAAGCTGTGATGAAAAGTGTTTGGTTGACTCAAAAGACTTTATAGATCAAAGTAGGTGTGGAACTGTTACTTGCACTGATGGATATGAAAAGAACTATCTTGCAGATCTGGAGTATGGAATCTCATCTCCTCAAGATAGTTCTAAAGAAGTGAAGATCGTTACTTATGATATTGAACTTGACAAACAGAACTGTGAAGATGTTTGTTGTCAAACAGATTTTGTGAGCTTCAAAGGAGCATCCAGTAAAAATATTCCAGTATCTGACAAAGCTATTCTGCAATCACCAGGTTCAGTCAGCTCCGTACATGATTCACTTGCATTTGGAATTGACAAAGTAGCTTCCATTGACGACAAAACAACTGAAACTGCCTACAAAACTATTCTTAATTCATGCAGAGACTCCAGAGCTGTGATAAAGAGAAAACTCAGTGAAACAGATGTTGAAATTTACCAAAATGTTTCTTGTTTGGAATTTGACACAGCACCAGTAAAGAAAGTGAAAATTTTGGAAGAGGCTTTGCAAAATGCTAAAATCAAATTGGATGTTTTTCTACAGAAAGACAACAAGAATAAGAATCTGCATAATGCTCCAAATGTTGAGTTTAGGAATGGGAATCAAATTCTTGATAGAAGTGCAGTAGTAACCAAAGACAGTGCAAGTGGTATCAATTATACAGATAGGGAATCTGCAGCTACTACTCATACAAACACAAAAAGAAATGCAGTTAATGACTATGCACCATTTTTAGTCTCTGAGTGTACTAACAAACATTCTAATGTATCTTACTTTGAGAAGAAAATCGAACCACTGGGGTCATCGGATGACCAAACTAAAGATGCTGATAAACATTTAAGGACAAAAGGAATGCAGAATGAATTTATAATTCAAAATAAATCAGAAGATGAATTTGGAAATGTGCCTGTTAATCATATATCAAAGAAATCTGGAAGTACTGAGACAGAGCCAGAAGTGAGGTTCATTAGTTATGAGACACAGTTTTTGTTGTTTAATACACATTCCACAGAAAATGAAGATGGTGAAAAAATGTCAAAGTCTAAAAAGATCAGTGAAGATGACATTTGTGAAAGAGAAGTTGATTGTAACACATTTTTAATTGGCTTCAAAACAGCATCAGGAAATAAAATTCAAATTTCTGATGAGGCTTTAAAAATAGCAAAAGCAAAACTAACTCAACTTGTATTTGAAGAAGGAAGTACAGATAATTATGATGTAAGCACCAAGCCTAATGTGTCACTCAATGCTCAGATGTTACCCTTAGCCTCTAACTTTGTTACTGACAAGTTAGACAGTATCTTTGATGGTGAATTATCTCCAGCAGTGACTTCTGATACCATTCCAAAAATGTTGCAAAATGAGGTAGCTATTAGTGATTTTAAGGAAATGTCTAATTTGAAATTTTCATCAAATGAACATGAAATTAATAAATTAGAATCAACATTTTGCATGAATCAAACTTCTCTTTTCTCTCAAGCTTCTCTGGGTAATGAATTTATGCCTTTTATAGAAACATCAAGATCTGATAACAGAACAGCTGAAAAGCTATGTGTGAACTTGGAAAACCATGAACTGTCAGCAGCTGTCTGCAAAACAGAAGTTTCCCAACTTCAGTCAGCTTCTTGTGAGAAGGAAAGTTTTTTAGAACTGACCTTAAATTCTGTTGAAAAAAAATTAGATAAGAAACATGTTGCATTTTCTCTGCATCAAAGTTCTGCCCATCACGCAGCTTCTCAAGATGCACCAGTAGAAGTTTCTGAAAGAAATGCAGTAATGCCTTTCAATAGGTTTTGCACTACTGTTGATAAAGAAGAAAGTGTTCTAGAACAGTCCTTAAAGACTGCAGAAAATAAGTTTGGTGATGTGTTTGCTAAGGAGCAGTTTTGTAGTGTGGAGGAAATCAACTTACCCATAAATACTATTCCTGGGCATCTGGCTGATAATGTGGATCACCCCAAGTTACAGAACATAGCTTTGAAGAATCAATCAAAAGCACCATGTAAATTTCATAGAGCACATAGTGAAAAAGTAAATATTTCTGAACAGTCATTCAATGCCAGTAAAACAAAACTAAGTAAAGTGTTTCCTGATACAGAATTTTGCAACATGGGAGAACCTGGCTTTTTCAAAATATCTGTTTCTGGGCATCAGAATAATCAAGATTCCAATGAATTGCAAAATAGCATTTCTGAAAAAAAATCAGAAATGCCTTTACCCGGATTTCACACAGTTAGTTGTAAAGACGTAAATATTTTAGCACTGCCTTTAGATGTTGCTGAGAGAAAGTTTAGTGACAAGGTTACTAATGCAGAGATTTGTGATATGAAGGAAAAAGGCCTTCTCCAAATCTCTTCTCCTGAGTATCAGCTTTATAAAGGAGCTTCTGTAGAAACTGAGGATGGAGCTTCTGAAAAGCCATTAAAGATGCACTTCTCTGGATTTAAAACAGCTTCTAATGAAGAAGTAAAAATCTCAGTACGGTCATTAAATGCTGCCAGGAAAACACTGGGTGATTTGTTTACTAACTCAGAATTTTGCAATATGGGGAGGATTGCCTCCACGTCTCAAGTCAAGGGCATCAAGTTGGTCAAGAAAATTATACAGAAATGCAGGAGAAACCTTCTAAAAAACAATTAGAAACACCTTTCTGTGTATTTAAAACAGCTGTGGGTGAAGATGTAAAAATTGCTGAGCATTCATTAAATGCTTCTCAAAGGAAGTTAGATGAAGTGTTCTGTAACAAGGGGGAGAATGACTTTCCTCAAACCTCTGTCCTTGAGCATCAGGTAAGTGAAGGAGCTTCTATGGAAACTGAGAATCAAGCTTCTGAAAAGCCATCAGAAGTACCCTTCTCAGGATTTAAAACAGCTGGTGGTGGAGAAGTAAAAATTTCACTTCCGTCATTAAGAGTTGTCAAGGAAAAGTTTGATGATTTGTTTCCTAATCCAGATTTCTGTAATGTGGAGGAAACTAACTTTTCGCAATTCTCTGTTCCTGGGCAACAAGTTAACAAAGAAGGTCCTGAAGAAATGCAGAGTAGAGCTTCTGAAAAACTATTAGAAATATCTTCAGGCTTTCTCCATGTATCTGGTCATGGACATCAAGATAGTCAGGGAAATCCAGAAGAAATACAACTGAAAACATCTAAAAAAATATTAGAAATACCTACATCTGAATTTCAGACAGCTGGTGGGAAAGATATAAAATTTTCAGAACAGTCATTAAATGCTGCTAAAGAAAGGTTGGGTGATGTGTTTAGTGATGTGCATAAAAATAGCTTTCTTGAGGTCACTGTTCCCAAGCACCAAGTTAATGTAAGAGGTTCCGTAGAAACTTTGAACCAAGATTTTAAAAAGCAATCAAAAATGCCCATTTCAGGATTTCGAACAGCTGGTGGCGAAGAAGTAAAAATTTCATTACAGTCATTAAGAGTTGCTAAGAGAAAGTTAGATGATGTGTTTTCTAATCCAGAATTTTATAATTTGGAGGAAAATAAATGTCTGCCCTTTTCGACTTCTGGGCAGCAAGTTAATGAAGGAGATCCTGAAAAAATGCAGAACAGACGTTCTTATAACCAATTAAAAATACCTTTTCCTGGATTTCGAACAGCTGGTGGGGAAAATGTAAAAATTTCAAGACAGTCCTTAAATGCTGCTAAGAAAAGGTTGGGTGATGTGTTTAGTAATGCAGGATTTTGTAATATGGAGGAAACTGACTCTCCCAAAATCTATCTTCCTGTGCATCAGGATAACAAAGAAGATTTTGAAGAGATGAAGAATATAGCTACCACAAAACCACTAGGAATGCCCTTTGGATTTAGAACTGCTGGTGGTGAAGAAGTAAAAATTTCACTACAGTCATTGAATGCTGCTAAGAAAAAGTTGGGTGATGTTCTTACCGATGCAGAGTTTTGTACTGTGGAGGAAAATGGCTTTCCCCAAATTCCTGTTTCTGATGATCTAGCCAATAAAGAAGGTTCTGTAGCAATGCAGAATGGTGAAGGTGTAAAATTCTCTGCATACTCATTAAATGCTGCTCGAAAAACAACGGATGCTAACTCCAAATTTTGCACTGTTGAGGATATTGTTGTTCTCCATAGCTCTGCTCATGAGCATCAAGTAAGCAAAGGAGGATCACAAGAGATGCAGATGGAAGTTTCAAAAAAGTTATTGGAAATACCTTTCTCAGGATTTCGAACAGCTAGTGGTGAAGAAGTAAAAATTTCAGAACAGTCATTAAATGCTGCAAAGAAAAAGTTAAGTATTTGTAATGAAAAATTTTGTAATATGGAGGAATATGGCTTTCTGCAAATTTCTGTTCCTGAGCAGCAGGTTAATGAACAACATCCTAAAGAAATACAGAACACAGCTACTAAAAAGTCATTAAAAGTACCTTTGTATGGATTTCAAACAGTTGATGGAGAAAATGTAAAAAATTCAGAACAGTCATTAAATGTTTTTGAAAAACAGTTAGATTACATGTTTAATGCAGAATTTTGTAATATGGAGGAAATCAGCAATCCCAAAATCTCTTTACCTGTGTACGAGGCTAATAAAGGTGTTCCTGAGGAGGTGAATAATACATCCATAAATCCATTAGAAAAACCTTTTTCTGGATTTCGAACAGCTGGCGGTGGAGAAGTTAACATTTCAGAACAGTCATTAAATGTTGCTAAAAAGCGGTTACAAGAGATATTTAATGCAGAATTTTGTAATATGGAGGAAGCTGGCTCTCCCAGAACCTCAGGACCTGGGTATCAGGCTGATAAAGATGTTTTTGAAAAGCAGAACAGTGCTTTTATGAAACCATTAGTGATTCCTTTGTCAGGATTTCAAACAGCTGGTGGTGAAGAAGTAAAAGTTTTAGTTCAGTCATTAAATGATGCTAAGAAAAAATTAAATGATACATGTGCTAATGTTGAGTTCTGTACTGTAGAGGCAGCTGGCTTTTCTCAAACATCTGATGACTTAGATAGCAAAGGAAATCTTAAAGAAATTAGAAATGATTTTTTTAAAAATCAATTAGAAGTACCATTTTCAGGATTTCAAACAGCTGGTGGTGATAATGTAAAAATCTCTCTACAGTCATTAAATGCTGCTAAGAAAAAGTTAGGTGATATGTTTAATGATGCAGAATCCAGTACTCTGGAAGAAACTGGAGATACCCAAGAAGCACAAAGCAAGCCTCATGTTAGATTAGAAGTGCCAGAGCAATCACTAAATGAAATAAAACTGAAATTTAAAGAAGTTGAATGTTTAGAATTTTGCCACTGCAAGAAAATTAGTTCATCTAAAGACATTGCAAGAGGTTCTAAAAGAATGTTGGAAAATTCAATGGATGATGCTTGCAAAGATTTTGGTCCTGTGTGTGAAGATGATGCTTTTGATGATGCAAAAAAGTCAAATAAAGCTCCATGTGCTGCTAATATTAAGTTTGAAGGTTGTCCTGCCACTAAGTTTTCCATCATTAAGCAAACTGCCTCTTCTAAAATTTCATCTTATGGATTTCATCCTGAAGAAATACAGAACACAGCTGATGGTACTACAGTTAACCTTTCTGATGAAGTCTTAAGAGATGCAAAGAAAAAATTGTGTGATCCATTTAATTGCTCTGAACTTTTTGAGCTTAAGAATGTTCAGAAATCTGTTTCACTTGGGTTCCAGACTGCTTCAGGTGGTGAAGTGAAAATTTCAGGTGATGCATTAAAAATGGCCAAATTAAAACTTGAGGGAAGCGTAACGGATTCAAAATTTTGCACCATAATGCATGACATAAATGAAAATTTATGTTCTACATTTCAGACTGCTGTTAATGAAAAAGATAATACACCAAAATGTGCACTGAATTCTGGCAAGAGGAATCTGAAGGAACAGCATCCTGATAAAGGGAAACTGAGCTGTCATGGAGGCACTTTCAGTGTTTTCCAAACAGCTGGTGGCAGTGTTGTTAAAATTTCGGAAATTTCACTCAGTGCTGCCAAGAAGAAACTAGAAAGTGTACAGGACTCAGAATTTGGGACAAGAGACAAGACCAGTTATAATGAAATTCCACGTATGATGCTTCATACTGATAATGGAGTTTCAGAAAAAGTCAGTGCTGTCAAGGAAAAAAAATCATCTTCTAGTGTTTCTTCTGTTGAATTTCATATAGGAGATAACAGTAAAGTTAATGTTTTGGAAAATGCCTCCAATACTGCAAAGAGGAAACTTGAGGAAGTGTACATTACTGATAAAAAACTGAGAAAAGAGGTTCCTTCTGAGCCAGCTAATGCTATAGCAGAAAAAATTCTTAACAAAATAAAGCAGTGTGTTACTGACAGTTGTGATCTTTCTGAAGTAAAAGCAACTTCAACAGAAAATCAGGTTTCTTGTAAGTCTCATGGTAAAGGGGCTTCTGTGAACAAAATTCCTTGTTCATCAAAGAAAAAAATGCTTATTTCTGATAGCAAATCAAAATCTGAGATGAACATTTCTGAGAAAATGGGTAATGCAATTAAAAATATTCCAAAAGGAAGTATAATACCTGGGAAATTGTGGCTACTTAAATCCCAAAAAACAAAGCAGTTGAGAACAAGTGTACATGACTATGTTGGCAAGTCCCTCCCTGGAACATATGCTGCTAAGGAAGTAAGTTGTTGGTTATTATATGGAATTTTTTTTTATTATCTCAAAGTATTTATAAATCAATCCTTTATTTCATGAGTTTCTTTTTTGCAGGGTTCTTCTTTCTTTCTTTCTTTTTTTTTTTTTTTGTAAATTCCGTTAATGAGTTTTTGTAATGCAAACCTGGGCACAAGCAGTGGAAATAGCTTATGATCTCTGTGTTTCTTGGTGTGTGTGTGTGTGTGTGTGTGTGTGTGTGTGTGTGTGTGTGTGTGTGTGTGTGTGTGTGTGTGTGTGTGTGTGTGTGTGTGTGTGTGTGTGTGTGTGTGTGTGAGAAATAAAACCAGTTCTTCCACAAATTGATATATGCATACAGTAGTATTACTTCTGCTATTTGTAGATGCTCCACATGAAGTAAAGAAAAAATCAAAATAATGTACAGTATCGAACCGATTATCCGGACAAGTCCGGGCCAGCGACAGTCCGGTTTCCAGATTTTTCAGGTTTTCAGAACCATTAAAAAAAAAACCCTCCTGCCAAGTCGCTGCCGTTATTTTTCTGATAAAAAGCTGTAACGTTCACATAAATTTAGCAGCAGACTTTTCCTCGCTTCCGATCACGCATTGTACAAGGATGAACTCACCCATCCTGAACTCCTGACCTTTTTGACATTACACGTGAGATTTCTGCAGCACCGCAGAATAAACATGAACCACAGAGCACCGACCAACAAAACAAAGTGATTGACCTATTTTTCCGAAATGAAGTGGATCTCCGTACTTTTTCTTCCTCTCTTCACCTGACCAGCCTATGACATCACACCAATGATCAACAAATGGTGTGGTGAAGATTTTTTGGCTTTCTTCTAAGAGCAGTCACCAGCGCAATGAAGAATAGCGACATCATCAGCTGAAAAGGGAAATGCTTCTCTTTTCTCTTGAGGAAACTGGACTTTGATGCATGCTCTGACAGACAATAATGCCTCCGTTATTCTGGAAAAAGGCTTTGGGTTTCTGCTGACTGTTCGTTTGGGGGAAAGATAGAGAGAGAGGAGGATGAAGTTGAATTGCTGCCTCGAACGGTGGGAAAGGAAAATGTATCTTGAATTGTTCTAGAATGCTGTTTTGAATACGTATATGTACATACGATGGGGAGATTAAAGGGTATAGACGGTCAGCTGGGGATGACTGAAATATGAGGCTGAGCTTTGGCATGGAACACCTGGACCTCAAGGTCAAGAAATAGCGCAAAATTTCCAATTATACAAAAAGGTCCGGATAATCGGTTCGATACTGTATTAGCAATTAGGGGATTCCTTCATGCAATCTAAATTGGCTTGACAGCAAAATGCCATGTGGAATTACTTTATTGAAATTTGTCTGGGTTTTGCATTGAAATTCTTTTGGATATTGCAGGAAATCAGATTATATGCGTACAGTAGGAGATAGTCTGCAACTTCTTTCTGGATTTTAACAACTCTCATGGTGAACATCAAATGTATAACTAGTCACCCATTCCTGTTTTTTTTATGCCAATGGTTCCAAAGAAGGGAGAGAACCTGCACTCCAGGAAGGACAAACACAATATTCCTGTGAAAGGATTTGACAGAGAGATTGATTTTAACAAGATTCTGCACCTTGCACTGCTCAACCACTTAGCGACTTTCATATTTTGATATTTGTTCTTTTCTTACAAAGAGCTTCCAAGGTTATGCAGATTTTCTTTATCAGGACATCCACTTGAATTCTGCAGACTCAGAGATCACTTTGTACTATTTTCTCTACTTGTGCCAATTCCATTTTTGTAACTTCTATTATCTGATTCTGAAACAGTCTTATATTTTTAAATACCACAGTACCATACATCGTTGAGCCATTACATTACGACCACCCCCAGCCTAGAGAAATGAGCACGCCTGGAGACCAAACAGTAACGCAGGTGAAGTTCACAGAGCAGTAGTATACATACAACCCGAGAACCAGCTTTCGGTTAGTAGTGTTCGGAGTCAGAATGGGAAAAGCTGTCGATTTATTGGAGTTTGATAAAGGACAAATTGTGATGTCATGGCGTTTCAGAACTACGATCTCGGAAATGGCGTTTGTGGGTTGTTCACGGGCTGCTGCAGTGAGTACATACCAAAAAGTAATGCACAGATGGCCAAACGACGAACTGTCATCCAGCTGTGTGTCGTCCATAGCTCATTGATGCCAGAGAAGAGCGGAGACTGTCGTGCATTCTTCACAGCGACCACAGCAGCAAATCACCCATAGCTACAACAGTAATGATCAGGGCAATGTGTCGCAGCACACAGTTTGTCACAGCCTTCTTTCTGCACATGGGATTGCAAAGCCGAAGACCCAGCCAGGTCCCCATACTCACTGCACGTCATCGCCAACAGCGCATGAAATGGGCCCAAGGCCATCGAGATTGAACTGTTGATGATTGGAAGAAAGTTGCCTGGTCTGACGAATCAAGATTCCTGGTGCATCACATAGACAGCCGAGTGTGGATACGCCGATTACCAAAGGAGGCTTTGGCACCTGGATGCACTGTTGGGCGGAAACAGGCCACCGGTGGCGGTGTTATGCTGTGGGCGATGTTTTCTTGGGACACTTTAGGCCCCATTATCCCAATAGCACAATCCCTGACAGCTGTCGGGCATCTGAACGTTGTTGCGAACCAAGTTTACCCATTCATGGCAACTGTGTTCCCTGCTGGTGATGGCCATTACCAGCAGGATAATGCGCCATGCCACACTGCCACAAATCGTCAGGAAGTGGTTCGAGGAACATGCTGGTGACTTTCTGTTAATGCCCTGACCTCCAAATTCACCTGACATGAACCTAATCGAACATTTGTGGTTCGACTGGGAAAAGCGGGTTCGTGCTAAATCACCCCCCCAAATGTACGGGAACTGGCAGACCTGTTGTTGGCATTATGGTACCAGATACCCCAGGATACCTATCGCCACCTCATTGAATCGATGCCTCGCTGAGTGGCCATTGTTTTGCAACCAAAGGGGGTCCTACAGCTTATTAGGTACGTTGCCATAATGTAATGGCTCATCGGTTGAATTTCTTGCATAGCGGATACTTTGACAATTGAATACTATACTTTAAAACAATGACATCATATTAATGCTTCAACTTTGATTAGTGGCCAGAAATATGTGTGTATATGTAACTGGGGGTAGGGGCGTTGCACAATCATGCATAAATGTGCTCACTTGCTTATTTACATTATACTAAGTCAGTCTTTTTCTTTTTAATGTGTTTTTTTTTTAATGTTTGTTTGTAAGAAGTGGATCAGAAGCTTATGAGTGCAACCATTTGATTCATTGCTAGGTATTTTTTGTCTCATTTGTTTTATTAAAGGTATCTAAACATATGTTCATCTATTTTGATATTGAATTACCGTATATACTCGCGTATAAGTCGACCCCCACTTTCAGAGGAAAAAAATGTAAGGAATCGGAAACTCGCGTATAAGTCGATCCCGGAATGAGAAAAAAAAAATTCAATGAATTTTTCAAAAACATTTGAAAACGGAAAAAAAAAAAAAAATATATATATATATATATATATATAATACTAAATTTAATTTGCATACCCAAAAACTTCATCGGAACCCTTCAAAATCCGATTCCGAGTCAGACTCGCCAAACAGTTCAAAAAAGTCTTTCTCCGTCATCGGCGCATCATCATAAACATCAGTATTCCCATCTATGCCTGTGTCATCAGAATCACTGTCATCATCACTCATAAAAATTTCATCATCCTCTGTGCCATCAAGTTTGTTATTAATGCAACATTTCTTGAATGATTTCACGACCATTTCCGCAGGTATCGCATCACAAGCATCCTTGACCCATCGCGCAATCAAAACGATATCCGGCTTCTTTAGATTTCCGCCCTTGGTTTCAGTCGGCAAATCGGAACTTATCCAATCTGCCCAATACCTCCGCAGATTGTCCTTGAAGGGCTTATTAAGGCAGACATCTAGTGGTTGAAGAACAGATGTCAACCCACCTGGGATGACAGCAAGAGTTGTTTTTGAATTTTCTGCAGTTTTTTTCACTTCTGCACAACGGTGTGCAACAAACATGTCCCACACCGAAAGAGGTTTCCTCAAAAGTGCACCTGGCCTTTTGTTCCACACATTCTTTAACCAGTCAATTGTTCCGGATTCGTTCATCCATCCTTTTTCATGGGCACGAAGGAGCACACCAGACGGAAAGACAACGCTTTTCGGCAGAGTTTTGCGTTTGAAATTAATTACCAGAGGTAGCTTACTGCCGTCGGCCAAACAGGAAAGAACAACCGTGAAACTGGATTTTTTGTGGCCAGTCGTTTTGATCAAGATATTTTTTTCGCCCTTTTGGTTCACCGTCTTATTTCCAGGAAGGTCGAAACACATGGCAGTTTCATCCATGTTCCCTATTTGGGAAAGTTCAAAAGCAGTCTCTTTTCTCTTTTGAATTACATACTTTTGAAATTCCATTATCTTTGCTTCGAGGTCACGAGGTAACTTTTGTGCAATTTTGGTGCGCTGGCGTAGACACAACCCATAGCGGTTCATGAACCTTGTGCACCAACCTGGTGAGGCACGAAAAGTGTTATTTGCGGCTGCAAACTTTTCGTCTTTTGCGAGCTTCATTGCTTGCAAACGTATACCAGTTCACATTACAATGTAACCATTTTGTCTGCAGCCCACAATCCAATCATTCAAGACACTTTCCAGCTCTGGGAAAGATGTCGTTCCACGGCACAGCGCCTTTTGTGATTTTGGGATTTTCACCAAGTCCGTTTTTTTTTTTACGCCAATCTCGAATCAGTTTTTTGTTAATGCCAAATTGACATGAAGCAGCACAGTTGTTAGTTATTTCTGCAAAAGAAACCACTTTCAACTTGAATCCTGCGTTATAGGACATCCGTTTCTTTACACAATCCGTGTCACCCATAATAGGAGAAGCGAGACACGTGCGATTAAGAACAAGAAAAACACGTGCGATTAAGAACAAGCAACACCTAACACTGGCTGTCGCATGGCTCCGTTACGTCGAAGGTCAGCGCAATCAACTGGTAGTCGGAAGGGCGGAGCTTTCTATGCGCGGCTGTGGGTGCGCTGTGGATACGCAAAGCCAGGAGAGAGGAGACTTTTCAAAGCGCGGAGAAATTCGGAGGTTCGCGATTTCGTAATTCTACCACATCAGTGTTTTTTCTTTCTTTCTTTCTTTCTTTTTTTTTTCTTTCGGAGGGTTGCGATTTCGTAACTAATACCGCATCAGCATTTTGATTTCTTTTGGGATGGATTGCCTTTTGCCTCACAGGAAGAACTTTTGGACTTACGATTTTTTTAGACCCCGCGTATAAGTTGACCCCATTACTTTAAAGCTCTCATTTTGTCCCAAATTTCTTGACTTATACGCGAGTATATAAGGTACTTGAAACTCATATCAGCTTACACACCATTCAATTATACTGTACATTATTCATCATATTGTAAGGTTATCATAAAAAAACATACCTCATCACCTTCATTGACATTCCACATTTGTTCAGGTGTGACAGTCCAAGGGAGTCTTCTCAGTAAGTTTTTCCAGGCAACTGTTTCATTAACTGTTCTTTTCATTATTGACCATACTATTTAATTCATTTTGCATTTAAAGTTCAAAGTTAAAGGCATATTGCAGCACATTACTAAAATCTATTTTGCTATGAATTAAAATACTTTAAAAGCCATTTTTACAACTAAAAACCAGCTATATACAATTATGCCTATATTTCTCTTCTAAACTGCTAATATACAAGGAGTGTTCAAATGAAAAGGTACGAAACGACACTGTGGGTATAAATGAAGACTTTATTCAAAGTATACACCATAGGCCGTAGCACAACGATCCCATTGATTAACGAGCCGAAGGATCCCTTGTTCCCAGAATTCCTGTGGCCGTGACGAGACCCATTCCTGCACAGCGTCCTTGAGTTTGTCGTCCGAGTGGAAGCGCTTCCCTTTCAGATGTTTTTTTCAAGGGACCAAACACATGGAAATCGCAGGGCGACATGTACGGGCTGTAGGGCGGATGGTCAAGCTGCTCCCACTAGAACTTGGCCAGTTCCGCGTGTATGACCCTGGAGATGTGTAGACGCGCGTTATCATGGAGCAGAACCACACCCTCCGCGATGAATAGCGGCCGGTTTAACACCTTCCGCTGTCAAAAATCGGATAACGCCTCGCTGCTCCTCAATCGTCGAATTTTGCAATGTGAACGCCATCCTGTCCTCACACGCACTGCCGCGTCAATTGGACGGCGCTCTTTATAAGAGCCTCTGCTCTCTCCTGCGCATGCGGGCGCCCGCGCTTGCTCCGATCCACGCCGGCGACTCCAATCGCATCCCTAGATGTGTCGCTACGTTCTCCCATAGCGGCATAGGCAAATATGTTAACGGTTACGTTCTTATGACGTTTCGTACCTTTTCATTTGAACACCCCTAGTATATACAGTACATAAAAACAAAACAAAAAAAACTAATAAATACACCTGGCTTTTAAGCTTTTCATATACTAATGTATACGTCATCAGAAGTTAACTAAACCCGCACGTTGTTGCTCTCCACAAGTAACACCAGCACTGAGTGATGGCTCACTACGAGGCTCTCCCCACGCATCGGAAAAACAGCTGGCTCCTTACTTCATACATAAATGTTCTTCACATGTCCTTGTGCTGCCATCTATGAGACAGGTAGGTATTCAATGTCATTTTCTTTTTTTTTTTTTTACATTTATTGTGTTTTGCCTCCATTTTGATCAAAGTCTTCCAAACTTCTGGCATATGATTCCTGGATATTGCATGCAATATTTTTGTTTTTCGATGGTAACTGTCTCAAAGTATCTTGGTTCCCATTTATCGCAGTGATTGTTAACAATTGTTATATTTTCGAACGGAAATTTTTTTTGATCTAAACAATATTGTATTAAAGCTGCCTTTTTTGTTATCTTGCACAGCTGAAAAATGCTGGTTTAGTTGTTTTTAGCCTATTTTTTTACTACCAAAATACACATTTTTTTTTAGAATTATATTGATATGGGCCAATGGGAATCCTGTATACTCCTGCTTGATCTAATATAGGTGTTTTTTGTTTAGTATTATTCATCCAGGTGGCCATAGTCATTACAGATTGTCTCAAACCTTTTTTATACTTCTTAATCACATTATTTATTTTTTTAGCATCTCCTATAAAAAGAAAAGAACCAACATATCGCACGTCCTTTTTTTTTCCTGTTTATAAGGAGGTAATTAGTCACCTAAAGTCACTGGTTGGATGACGTAGTTCCATTTGACGCAAGCGCACTTCAGCATGATATACACATACACAAATAAAATCACTACAAGTTAATATGATGGTATGAATTATGAATTGTGATAAAATGTACAATGATTAAAAATGAAATGTCTCCATGACGATGGTAATATACATGGTGAATCATCGTTACAGCATTGGTTGGAGAATAAGTTGATAAAAATGCTCTCCATAAATAGTAATGATATATTATTAAAACAACTAATCACTTACTCAAAAGATCATGCTCACTTTATTTCTTTAACACTTCTAGCACATCCATCATCATCATGCAAATCCGCTGGCCTCCAAAGGTTGAAAATCCTTGCCGATGAGATTCATTCTTTTGGGGATGAAACATCGTATTATTATTATTATTATTTTTTTTCATCCCCGAAAGAATGAATCTCATCGGCAAGGATTTTCAACCTTTGAAAGCCAGCGGATTTGCATGATGATGATGGACGTGCTAGAAGTGTTAAAGGAATAAAGTGACCATGTTCTTTTGAGTAAGTGATTAGTTGTTTTAATAATATATCATTAATGAATTGCACGTAAATATGCGCACATTGTTAATGTTTTAATACCTTGAAAATGGTATTTACATAAATAGTAAATTAGTTTTGTTGGATGCTGTTGCTAAGTATTTAACATTGTTTCATTCCGGTATATGGCAGCCCTGATTAATCAGTCGAGACAATGCTGTAGTGCATGATCCTTTCCTTACACTGTAGGCATGTTCAGAAATCCTAGTCGAAATATTTCGAAGGGTGGATCCCATATATCTGGAGTCACGCACATTAGGGAGATTAGCCTTTAGAGGTATAGAGTACATTCCGTGTCTATGTAAAGGTTTTTTGAGTCTGAATTCCAGTATCCATATTTTGCTTGAAAAAAGTAATTTTTGAGTCTGAATTCCAATATCCATATTTTGCTTGGCACAGGCTTTTTTCAGGACCTGTACAACATTGGGGATGTAATCAGTGGAACCTACATAGGTGTTAGCTTCACCATTTTTTTGTAATGTAGAGAGTTTAGAACGTTGGCATTTATGCAGTTGTTTTAACACGTAATGGCGAGGATAGCCAAATTGGTTAGCCAAATCAAAAATATTTTGAATTTCACGGGTCCTTAGGGTGGCAGAAGATGAGTGAGTATAAGCTCGGTTAAACAGGAATGCAAAAGCTGCATTCTTGTGATGTGGAGGACTGAATGAAGAAAAAGGTGTCGGGGGGGGGGGGGGGGGGGGGGCTGAAGGTTTACGAAAAACCCGGAAAGAGAACGACCAAGTGGAGGGAAACCGAGTCAAGAACAGATCCAAGAAAGGTAAAGAATTCTGATCCTCCAATTCAACAGTAAAATTGATGGTTGGAAAGGGGGCAGATAAAAGGTCGGCAAACTTGTGTAAATCATCAACAGAATGTGGCCATGCTACCGAAATGTCATCAACATATCTCATTATACATAATATCTAAGGTATTTTATCTGATATTGTCAAAGTATTTCTCACGTTGTTTGCTCTGTGAGGCACGTGCTCCCGGTTCCGAAAGGTCCCCCACGTTACGGACCCCCGGTTAGCCATAAAAAAATTTTTTTTTTGGATAAATAAAACAGTTAGGCCACATATCCTCAGCCCCACATTCATTCACTTGCACAATCAAACGTTTAAAATTTACTATTAATGAAAAGATTTTAGTAGAAAGAGTTATACTCATCGGGTCAGGAGACGTCTCACACGGGGTTCGTTGTTAGGGCGAGCGCTTTCTGCGGTACCTTTACCGCCATCTTCGGGCCACTATTTCTACACGAGGGTTCCACGCGCGCGCGTGTGTTTGTAGTTTTGGAGTTGCATGTCGGGAATTGATGGGAAGGTTTGCTGCCTGTATGTGTTAGGTGATTTGTTTCCAATGTGTCGCCATCTATTGGATGAGTTGGTAGGTATCAGTCGTAAGTATAATTCTATTGTGTGTCTGTATGTGTTAGGTGATTTGTTTCTAATGTGTCGCCATCTATTGGATGAGTTGGTAGATATCAGTCGTAAGTATAATTCTTTTGTGTAAATATTTTAGGGCTATTATTATTTGTTCATAGAAACAGGTGTATTTTTTTTTCTCCCTTTGTTTATTGGTGTAATTTTTTGTAATGTTCTTTTTTTTTGCCTTTTTTTATGTATTTTTTTTTTTTTTTTATAAGTGATTTCCAGGCTGTGTCTAGTGTGGTGGGGTCTTGTAAGTTGCATATTTTATCTTTTTTTTGTTCAATTATAATGCTTTCGGAAATTCTTAATTCTTTTTCGTTTGTGTGGGTGGTTAGTAATTTAATATTTTCAAAATCAGGGTATTGCTTATGTTTAACACAGTGTTGGATAATTGCAGTTTTTTCTTCTTTTTTTGTTCCAGTTTTTTTATGTGTTGATGTAATCTTTTTATTAATCTATTTTTTGTGCTGCCAATGTATGATATGTGGTCTTCAGAACTCTGTGAAACAATAGGAATTCCATATACGCCTGCTGATTGTAATATATTATTGTTACTTTTTTTCTTTATAATTAAGTCACCAATATTCTGAACTGAATGTCCAAAAATAATACAATCAGCAGGCAGACTGCCGGCACTCCCATGGGTTCACCTCTTTCACCTGAGATAGTTTTACAGCACCTTGAGAATAATGTCCTTCAACAGTGCCTTCTAAAACCTTTATTTTATATGAGATATGTTGATGACATTTTTGTAGCATGGCCACATTCTGTTGATGATTTACATGAGTTCGCCGACCTTTTATCTGCCCCCTTTCCAACCATGAATGTTACTGTTGAATTGGAGGATCAGAATTCTTTACCTTTCTTGGATCTGTTCTTGACTCGGTTTCCCTCCACTCGGTCGTTCTCTTTCCGGGTTTTTCATAAACCTTCAGCCCCCCCTTTTCTGATACCTTTTTCTTCATTCAGTCCTCCAGAACACAAGAATGCAGCTTTTGCATTCCTGTTTAACCGAGCTTATACTCACTCATCTTCTGCCACCCTAAGGACCCGTGAAATTCAAAATATTTTTGATTTGGCTAACCAATTTGGCTATCCTCGCCATTACGTGTTAAAACAACTGCATAAATGCAGGGATCGCATTCCTCCTAAAATTCCTAAAATTCCTAATATTTTGTGACTCTCCTTAAATTCCTAAAATTATACCTAAAATTTTGCTATTCTTCCTAAAATTTTCGTAAGCTTCTTTATTAAAAACACAACCGTTATTAACGCCAATAAATTTACCATTACAGTAAGGTAAAAAGACCTTGTTATTATTGTAGAAACACAGCCTATATGCTGTGCTGCTGAAGGGAGGGAAAATAGACGCCATCGAGGTGCCACTTGTTTCTGGGCGGGTACAGGCCTCCACTTTTTTGCCTTCGGACAGTTTTCGAGAGTAACAAGAGATCTAAGGGAAAGGGGGAGGGGGTCATTTTTCAATTCCCCTGGTTCGCGCTTTGCAGACGAACCTCCGTGGCACGCAGAAGATCGTACTTTATTTTTGTACATGCCTTGTGGAACCTCCCCTCTTTCTGCTGATGTTTTGTTATTGTAAACCGCAGGTGGGTGGAAGCAAAGAGGGAAACACAGTGGTTCTCCTTCCGTAACCTCTGGTAATGACGATGGGATAGTAGCTGAGTGTTATCGTGGCAGGCAGTAGAGCACGTGATCATTGACCTTCGATCGTGCGTCGGCGACAGCGACCTTCGATGCGCAATATATCTCGGCTCCGACTCGCTTTGACTGAACTTGCGTGAGATGCGTATGATAGTTTCTGGTTTTGTGTCTTTTATGGTGTTCTCTGTGCTGTGTGCAGGTTCAGTTTCTCTAGTGGTGACCTGCTTTTTTTTTTTTTTTTTTTTCTATCTTCTGACATCCTTGCAGCCAAATTTCGGGAAGTTGTCTGGTTTTGCAATATTGGAACGTGTTTTTGTACTTCCCTTTCATTTTCTGGTTAGTAATACAAGTGTTTAAGATGCCTAAATCCAAAACGAAATTTCAAGATGCATGGTTCTCGCCAAAGAATTGGACGGAGTGAAGTTGAAGGAATGGTGTTCTCAGGGATCGCATTCCTCCTAAAATTCCTAAAATTCCTAATATTTTGTGACCCTCCTTAAATTCCTAAAATTAGACCCAAAATTCCATATTCATCCTAAAAATTTCGTAAGCTTATTTTTATTAAAGAACACAACCGTTACGTAACGCTAATAAATTTACCATTACGGTAAGGTAAAAAGATCTGTTATTGTACGAAACACAGCCTATATGCTGTGCTGTTGAAGGGAGGGAAAAATGACGCTGCCGAGATGCACTTGCTTCGGGGCGGGCGTTCCCATTTTTTTGCCTTCGAACAGTTTTCGAGAGTAACAAGAGATCTAAGGGGAAAAGGGGAGGGGTCATTTTCCACCCCTGGTTTGCGCTTTGCAGACGAATTCCGTGGCACGCAGAAGATCGTACTTTATTTTTGTACATGCCTTGTGGAACCTCCTCTTTCTGCTGATGTTTTGTTATTGTAAAAAACCGCAGGTGGGTGGAAGCAAAGAGGAAACATGTGGTCTCCTTCCGTAACCTCCGGTAATGACGATGGGATGGTAGCTGAGTATTATCTTGGCAGGCAGTAGAGCACGTGATCATTGACCTTCGATCATATGCGTCGGCGACAGTACGACCTTTCGATGCGCAATATATCTCTGCTCCGACTCGCTTTGACTAGAACTTTATGCGTGAGATGCGTATGATAGTTTCTGGTTTTACGTCTTTTATGGTGTTCTCTGTGCTTGTGTGCAGGTTCAGTTCTCTAGTGGTGACCTGCTTTTTTTTTTTTTTTTTTTTTTTTTTTTTTTTTTTTTTTTTTTCATATCTTCTGACATCCTCGCAGCCAAATTTCGGGAAGTTGTCTGGTTTTGCAATATTGGAACGTGTTTTTGTACTTCCCTTTTCATTTTCTGGTTAGTAATACAAGTGTTTAAGATGCCTAAATCCAAAACGAAATTTCAAGATGCGTGGCTCGCTAAAGAATTGGACGGAGTGAAGTTGAAAGAATGGTGTTCTGCAACTGAAACAATATTTTCTGCTAAGTGTATATTGTGTTCAGAAATTTTCAACATTTCTAATAGTGGCTTTTTCTGACAAGTAAAAGCGCATCATAAAGGAAAAAAACATTTGCAGAAATTTCAAAGTAAATTTCAAAAATAAAGTCCATCCTGAAAGCCTTTGGAGGACGGGATCTTCAGCCCAAAACAAATATTAGTGAAGTACTGAGTCATGATTTACAGTTGGCTGTGTGTCAAAGCATTATGGGCCATGAAAGTTGCTATGACAATATGTCTTTTGTTTCATGCACTGAAACAGTTGAACTTTTCAAAGAAATGTTTCCTGATTCTGCTATTGCAGCCAAAATGCAACTTAAAGAAAAAAAAAAAAAAAAAAAAAGTTGGTTATGTGATATCACATGGATTGTCAAAATATTTTGAAGAGGATTTGAAAAAAGACATTGCATCTAGTAGCCCAGGAAAGGTTACTGCTGGCATTTGATGAAACTTCACAAATACACTAGTGAAACGGCAGTTGGATGTGTATCTCAGGTACTTTGGTCTTCAGAAATAAATTCAGTTTCTTGCCGATACCTAACAAGCGTTTTTCTGGGTCATGTAACAGCAGATATTTTGCTAAAAGAAATTCTTGATGTGTTATCATCCTTCAATATTTCGTTGAACAGAACTATTTGTGTATCCATGGACAGCCCAAATGTAAAATAAGTGCTTTTTATGCAAATTCAATGCTGTAAAACAAGAAACAGGCCAGAAATCTTTGGAACTAGGGTTTTTGCAACCTGCATGTTGTTAGTAATGCATTTAAAATTTTTTTGACAAGCTTAAATATAGAATTTGACGAAATTTGCTACTGATATGCATTACTTTTTAAAGAGTAGTGCTGCAAGACGAGAGGATTATAAATCTGTCGAGGATATAACATTGGTCACTGCCAAATTTCTTTTGCGTCATGTCAGCAACAGATGGTTAACCGTTGGTTCTGTAGCCCAGAGGCTCTTGGATCAATGGCTAAATATTACAGAATATTTTTTTAAACTTCTTGCCATCTCAAAAAATATTTGAAAAACAACTGCGCAATTCGGCAAGGTATAAAAGAATCTTCACTGTTTCCTGAAAAATGAGCTTACTCCTTGCTATTTAGCATTAATTTCATTTTCACACCAAAATTTTGAAAAAGCTTTTCATTATGTTATCAGAGTGAAGAACCAAAAATGTACACCAGTTATATTCTGATTTAAATACTTTAATGAGGAATGTTATGGCTCAGTTTATCCAAGATGATGTTATAGCAGGGAAATTCTGAGAAGACCTAAAGAATGTAGATTTTGAAAACAAAAATTCATAGGAAAAAACTAGGGGAGTTAGAAGTTGGCATGAAGACAAAAAAATCTCCTCCAGGAATGTTCAGGAGACCAGGCAGAAATTATTTCTCTTAGATGTAAGATCATCACTAATTGCAACCACAAACATTTTAAAGTCAAATTTGCCATTCTGCAATCAAAAGCTAAGAGACATAGAAGTTTTAAAAGGTAAAAGAACCAAAGAAAGAGTCAACTCAACTTTCAGTCACTGAAGGACTTTCGGAAATAACCAGAATTTCCAAGTGTTTTGCATCTTTCTGAAGGAACAAATTGATAGAGTAAGAGAAGAGTGGAAACTTTTAAATTGCGATAAGCCAACTCTAGATGAACTAGTGAAATTTTCAGAGGAAGGGCATATTCCAGTGCGGATTGATCATTACTGGCGTAATATATTTAGTATTAAAGACTCTAGCGGAAAAAGAAAAATACTCAAATCTTGCTAAACTCATCGAAAGTCAATTTTAGTTTTACCTCATGGTAATGCTGATGCAGAAAAGGGGATTTTCAAGTCAATACTGCTCTGTTAAGGAAGGACAAGGCTAACTTAAAAGACTCAACTATAACATCATTAAGAATAGTTAAAGGGGCCATTAAACACTATGGATGTGTAAGTAAAGTTCCCATAACAAGAAATTTGTTAAATAGTGTTTGTGATTCACATAAATTTTATAAAGAGTATGTTGATAAGCTGAAGGAAGAAGAATCAAAAAAAGGTAAAAAGAAAGGAAGCAGAAAGAGAGGGAAAATAAGGAAAAGCAGCTAGAGAAAAAAGAAAAGCTGAGTTTGATGACAAAATAAAAGAAAATGATGCAGAAATAAAAATAGACTTAAAAACGATAAAGAAGCCTCCCTAGCAATAATTCAAGAGGGAACAGAAAGAATGAGAAAAGCTGTAGAAAAACAAAATACTGTTGAAATAGCAGTTGCCTCTAACTTGATCATACAAGGTTCAGCTGAAATAAAGAAAACTGAAAGTAAATTAGTTGTGGTAGAAGCAGAAAAAGATAGGCTAATCAGTGAAAAGGTTAAAACAATAATATGAAAAAAGTAATTCAGTGAACAATTGTACATAGTTCTTGGTTTTCAATTACCTTTTTAGGATATTATAATTTAATGTGAAACTCTGAAAACTTTACTGTGAAAATCGTGAATTGCTTCTGGTTCAACAGCATATTAATGTTCAAAGTGAAACTTGAATGTGGTAAATATACTTGAATATGATAATAACACGTGAAAAGATAAGAACTGAACATTAGAAGTAAATCATACTTAAACTTTAGACATTAGACGTTATGCAAAAAATTTGGAATGTTAACTTCAAACCATATATGCCTAATGGACTGCACTATTGGCAATAGCTGCATCAAAAGCCGCCATGGCTCAAACATTGGGCACGTCATCATCAGACTCCAAATTTTGTGTAAAAATGCTGTTATGATTACTAATTTACGCTGCAGAACTTCAGTGTTTTCGGTGTATTATGTGAATGCGCCTCATATATAATGAAAAAAACTCTTCAGGTAAGTTTACTTATGAGCTATATACATGCATGATCGGGTTGTTTACATTTTGTGATTTATAATGTGATGAACATTTGCGAAGAATTTTGGAACATGCATTCCATTTTTTTTTCTTAAGTTACTATATTTTTATATCAATAGCTGCAAGTTTCTGGTTAAGTAATTGGAACTTTATTGACTTAGGTATTTAATTCGTTTCTTACCCATGAAAAATCATAGAACTTTCTTTACTATATCGGTCAGAGCAACCATAAGCACAGCTTGAGGTGTAACCCATCTTTTTGACTGATGTCATGTGATTTTATGTTGGAGCCAGAAATTTTTGATGTCATGCGCAGTCTATCAGTATATATGGTTTGAAGGGTGTGAAGCAAACTCTTTACAATGTATAATAGAAGTTGTTTTACTAGATGTATACAAATATACATCTAGTTTTTATTGAAATACACTCCTAAAATTTTCCTAAAATTTTTCTAAAAATTCCCTAAAATTCCTAAAATTCCTACCTAAAATTTTCCAGAAGTATGCTATGATCCCTGTAAATGATAATGTTCTAAAACTCTCTACATTACAAAAAAATGGTGAAGCTAACACCTATGTAGGTTCCACTGATTACATCCCCGATGTTGTACAGGTCCTGAAAAAAGCATGTGCCAAGCAAAATAAATATGGATATTGGAATTCAGACTCCAAAAATTACTTTCTTTTTTTCAAAAGAGATCGTGATAAAGTCAAATTCTCTTTACATAGACACGGAATGTACTCTATACCTCTAAAGGCTACACTCTCCCTAATGTGCGTGACTCCAGATATATAGGATCCACCCTTCGAAATATTTCGACTAGGATTTCTGAACATGCCTACAATGTAAGGAAAGGATCATGCACTACAGCATTGTCTCGACTGGTTAATCAGGGCTGCCATATACCGGATTGGAGACAATGTTAAATACTTAGCAACAGCATCCAACAAAAAATTAATTTACTATTTATGGAGAGCATTATGGAGAGCATTAACCAATGCTGTAACGATGACTCACCATGTATATTACCATCGTCATGGAGACATTTCATTTTTAATCATTGTACATTTTATCACAATTCGTAATTCATACCATCATATTAACCTGTAGTGATTTTTATTTGCGTATGTGTATATCATGCTGGTGTGCTTGTAATCAAAATGGAACTACGTCTAAATCCAACCAAGGTGACTTTTAGGTGACTAACCACCTCCTTATAAACAGGAGTTTGGCCCAATATGTTGCCCGATGATGGACCCAATGTTGGCCCAGAAAGTACTAGCATGTTTCCTGTGATGATTTTTGATGTAAATAAAGTTCATTTTTAGTGCAACTGAAACTTGCTTTTTTAAATCATGTAACGACAGCATTGTGAAGGTAGTTATTATAATTTATTGACATCGAATCTCCACAAGGATTTTGGATAAAAGTATTTCTTCATTTCAAATTTTTTATTAGAAATTTTTTATTAGGCTGCCATATACCGGATTGGAACAATGTTAAATACTTAGCAACAGCATCCAACAAAATTAATTTACTATTTATGGAGAGCATTATGGAGAGCATTAACCAATGCTGTAACGATGACTCACCATGTATATTACCATCGTCTATGGAGACATTTTATTTTTAATCATTGTACATTTTATCACAATTCGTAATTTCATACCATCATATTAACCTGTAGTGATTTTTATTTGCGTATGTGTATATCATGCTGAAGTGTGCTTGTGTCAAATGGAACTACGTCATCCAACCAGTAACTTTAGGGTGACTAACCACCTCCTTATAAACAGGAGTTTGGCCCAATATGTTGCCCGATGATGGACCCAATGTTGGCCCGAAAGGTACTAGCATGTTTCCTGTGATGATTTTTTTGATGTAAATAAAGTTCATTTTTTAATTGCAACTGAAACTTGCTTTTTAAATCATGTAACGACAGCATTGTGAAGGTGGTTATTATAATTTATTGTCACGAATCTCCACGAATTTTTTTTTTTTGGATAGAGTATTTCTTCATTTCGAAATTTTTTATTAGAAGTATGTGTAAAAGCTCTTTTTATGAAATTATGAAGAGCATTGACTTCGTGTGCTTTAGGATGGAAAGACTCGAATGATATCAAGATAAGAACATGCACATTGGCTTTTTATGTACTTGGTATTTAAATTGTTTATCTGCTTTTATGCAAATTGTACATCTAATAAAGGAATAGAGTTGTTCTGTTCATTTTCCACTGCCAATTTTATAGTTGGATATATCATCATCATCATCATCATTGTCAGCAACCATTATCAATCCCACTGCTGGACGAAGGTCTCCCCAAGGTTTCCTCCACAACGGTCTGTCATTACTTGCCAGTCTCCTCCATGTCACTCCCGCATATTTACGAATTTCATCCACCCATCTCCCATGTGGTCTTTTTCTGGGTCTTTTCCTGTCCCTTGGAATCCAATCTAAAATTTCGGTTGTCCATCTATGGTCTGTCCTTCTGGCAGTATGTCCAGCCCATTGCCATTTCAGGGATTTAACTCTGATCATGATGTCTTCCACTCTCGTCATTTTTCGGATCCACAGAGTTCCTCTTCTTATCTCTCCCTGGTGATTTATACCAAGCATGCACCTCTCCATGCTTCTTTCAGTTGTCTGCAGCCGTTGTATGTCTCTTTTAGTTAAGGTCCACGTCTCTGCACCATACGTAAGCACTGGAAGGATGCATTGATCAAACACTTTTCTTTTAAGACATAATGGCATATTGTGCTCTTGAAAATTATGCTGTTTCTTCCAAAAGCTCTCCAAGCAAGTTTTGCACGCTCGATTAATTTCTTCATCAATGTGACCCTCACTCTGATATCTGCTGTCCAAGATAAACATACGTATCTGTTATCTCCAGTTGTTCTCCATCAATCGAATGCAAATCTTCATTTCTTGTAAAAGCATTGAACATCACTTTTGTCTTCTGAAAGTTCATTTTTAATCCCACTTCTTTACTCTTGTCAGCAAGTTCCTGGATCATACTCTGCAGCTCTGATGGGGTAGTTGCAAAAATGTAGACTACGTTATCATCAGCAAAACGAAGGTGGGTTAGATAATCTCCATTAATTTTTATCCCTTTGTTTTCCCAGTTCAGTGATTGAAAGACATTTCTTCCAATGTGGCATTAAAGAGCTTCGGAGATATGGTGTCACCTTGTCTCACTCCCTTCCAATTTTTATGTGTGTTGTATTTTCAAACAGCCGAATCTTTGCACTTGTATTTTCATAGATGTTATTAATAATATTAATGTATGCATCTTCAATACCGCAGGATTTCAGAGCCGTGGTAACTGCTGATGGTTTCACCCGAATCAAAGGCTTTTTCATAATCGATAAAAGCCATGCACAATGGAAGTTCATATTCCCTCGCTCTTTCAATTAGTTCTCTCAGTACGTGGATATGTGATCTATTGTGCTGCATAGCCACTCCTGGTCCAGCTTGTTCTCTCGGCTTAGAGCCATGTCCAGTGTTACCTTCAAGCGGTGTGAAAGAACTTTAGTGAAGATTTTATAAACCACTGATAGGAGGCTGATAGGTCTGTAGTTCCTGAGATCCTCAATGTCACCTTTTTTATGTAGTGAGATCATTGTAGCATTGTTCCAATCCTCAGGGAATCTTCCCTTCATTAAGGCATCGAGTGAAAATTTGGGCGAGTACTGTTTCAATTTCTCCACTTGCTTCTTGTATGATGTCTACTAGTAATTCCATCTTCTCTGGAGCTTTCCCCGCTTCATGTTCTTGATTGCATGAGCAACTTCTGCTGGGAGGACTGGAAGAACTCTGGTACCTTTGATGATGTCTGGAGTACATGTATCATCCCCTTTCATATAATTTGGAGTAGAAATCTTTCACTCTTGTCAAAATTTCGCCTCTATTTCTTGTTATAGAACCATCTTCTTTTTCTCAGAGCCATAATCTGTTTCTTCCCTTACTGAGATGTCCCTTTGCTATCTTTAGGCTTTGGTTGTTTTCAATTGCTTTCCTCTACTAGCTCACAGTTGAATTTCACTTACGTCTTCAGTGATACTTTTTCGTGCTGTCTTGCATAGCTCTATATATTCCACTTTGGAAGTCACATCTTCTTTAGCTGTCCTCATCTCTCTTCTTTTTGCATCAAAATCTTTGGTTTTTCCTGATAATTTGTTTACATGCAGCTTGTTCTTCATTAGGACCCAGCTAATTTTGTTGCTGTTTCCCATAAGAGCTTTTGGAATTATTTTTCTGTTAACTTCCGAAATATCCACTTCTTTTTCTCGATGTTAGGCCTTCTAAAGCAGAGAATCTGTTTTTCAGTTCCAACTTGAAAGTATTATGGGTGTTTTTTAAGGTTGGTTATGTCAATACATTCTGTTTGTCTTATGAGCTTGCCACGTTCCAGCTTTAGTGTTGAGATTGCATCTTACATCTCACCAATCTATGGTCACTACCTGTGTTGAACTTGTTCAGCACACTGCAGTCTTCGATGACGAATTTTTTGTTACACATAATAAAATCAATTTCACTTGTCGTCCCAATTGGATGTCTCCATGTCCATTTCCTGTGTGGCTTTTTCTTGGAAAAAGGAATTCAAAGATAGAAAATCCTTTCTGCCTCTGCAAACTCAACGAGAGTATCTCCACGCTGGTTTCTGTTGCCGTGACCGAATTTACCTACTGAAGTTTCATTCTGTTGCCGGTGCCCTCATTTTTGCATTGAAATCTCCCATAATTATCTTCAAGTGCTGCTTACCTTTATTATTTAGATGACGAATTTCCTTACATAAAATTCTTCAATTTCTTCTTCAGGATGACTTGTGGTGGGTGCATAAGTTTGAATAATCTGAGCCTGGTATCTTTCTCGATAGTTGGATAACGAGTCGTTGCAGCTCTGTCAGTCAGAGGAACTTTCAACTTCTACCACTTTATCCTTTGTTGGATATATATCTGTATATTTCTCAGCTAAGGTTTTTAATTCTTCACGCATCTTAAAAATAATGAAAATATCATCGACATGTCGACAATATAATAGTAGTTTTTGATTTAATTTTTCAATAATTCTATTCTTGATATCTGCTAGGATAACTTCAGCGAACAAGGATGACAAGGGAAAGTCCATTGAGACCCCAGTTTTTTGTCGATATATTTTCCCATCATACCAAAAAAAAAAAATATTCTGGAAAATATATGTCAATGCACTTTTAAGCTCTTCAATTTGATTCATTTGCAATTCATTCCTTTCTTTTAATTTCTTCATTATGATTTCAAAAGCTTCAGGTACTGGATTATTTGGATATAAAGACACCACATCCATACATGCCATGAATATTTCTTCAATATCATCCTTAATACTTTTAATGTGCTGCTCACCACGCCGATGATGCCCCTATAGCTCGCAAGACATTTATTTTTCACCAAATAGAGAAAAAGAAACGTCATCAGCGTGTCAGGTGTCATCCGCCATGCCGATGACGCCTCTGTAGCTAGCACGCATATTGGCTCTCGCCAGGAATTTTGTTTTTGCCGAATATGTTGGGTCTCACCCTCCATGCTGATGACGCCTCTATAGCTCGCATGTTGGCGCTCACGAGATATTGTTCTTTTTGCCAAATAGGCCGGGTGTCATCCGTCACATTCATGATGACTATAGCTCGTGTGTCTGGGCTTGTGAGACATTTCTTTTTCGCCGAATATCGCGCATGTCGAGTGTCACCCTCCATGCCGATGACAGCTCTATAGCTCGCGTGTCGATGCTCGTAAGACATTTCTTTTTCGCCGAATAGGCCGAGTGTCACCCGCCACACGCTGATGATGCCTCTATAGCTCGTATGTCGGGGCTGGTGAGCCAAAGCTGAGCTTTCACTGCTAAGTTATGGCCTCTACTGCAAAAAAAAAAAAAAAGAAAAAAAAAAAGAGGGCTGGGTGAGTACGGGTGAAAAGTTATTCGAGTGGAAGGGGTTAATTTAGATTAAAACGAAATGAAATGTAGCAGTGAAACAGCTATGACAACAAAAAGAACGAAGCCAGACAAAACTTATCGTCAAGTGTATCGTGACATATATAGTAAAGAATGGCCTTTTTATGAAGCATCTAAAATTTTGCCGATTCATGTTTTGTAAGCCATATGGCTGCAATTTTAGCCTAGTGCATAGGGGCCACAATAATTGTAGACATCATGCAGAGAGCAAGAAGCACAAAGATCATGTCAAGAGACTAAATGGAGATGTGAGTAAAATTAATGTAACCAAAAAGCTTCTGGCAGCTTATAAAGCATCCTGGAAAAAATATCAAGAGCAGATTAGTAGTGGAAAAATGCAGCAAAATAAGCGAAAAAGAGAAGAAGAAATTGAATGTTCACAAGGGGATTTGAAACGGGAAGAAGCTGAACTCCTCTCATAAAATGTTAAACAATGCTGAGATGAACCTTGAATGTGGCATAAAAAAAAAAAAAGAAAGATGAGTGCAATAGAAAGTAAACAGGTACTATTGAAAGAAGCAAAACAAAACATTACTAACTATCTTAAAATATTAGTAGAAAATAGAAGTGAGCAATTAAATATTGAGAAAAGCAGCAAAATAAAATAAAATTTTTTTTAAATAAATGATTAATAATAAAATCCTGCTATGGTTACAAAATTTTTGATCTGTTTGAAAACTAAAATCTTTGCATATGTGTGTGTGTGTGTGTGTGTGTGTGTGTGTGTGTGTGTGTGTGTGTGTATATATATCTCAATGCAAGATGTTTTAAATTTGAGTAGGGTGCATCTAGTTCCAAAACATTTTTTGCTTAAGAGTTTGTTCTATCTACTAATATTTTACCTGCTCCAAAGAAAAGTTTTCTTACACCAAAAATGTATTTTATCTGCTCCAAAAATGTATTTCACCTGCTCCAAAAATACATTTTTTTGCTCCAAAAATGTATTTTACCTGCTCCAAGAACGCATTTTGCTGCTCCAAAAATGATTTTGCAACTTTCCATCACTGTTTAACCCCAACTTATTTGTTTGTTTGAAGTAAATTCCACCCTTGACTATCATGAAGACAGCAAACCAGATGAAGAATGAAGTGTAACTACACATCAATTAACCCTAGCCATAATGTACTACTTATGTCTAGAACTACTTTGAAAACAGCAAGCAGTCACATTATGCAGATATCAATAATTGAAAAATCTCTTCAAACTTTGTTGTTTTTGGTAAGTTCATTTCATATTTCAATAGTACCAATGTTTACCTTGTTTTAATGTTGACATGTTTTATATTTGTTAGGCATGGCCCACATAGCCTACATTGTACTAATTAACATGTGAAACAGTAATGCAAATGATAGTAAACTCGTTGTTCACTCACATAAGTAAGCCACATAATTCATTTGGTTACATTTCATTAACCAAGATATTGTTATCAATCTAAACGGGCTATCGCTTTTATGAGTTTTTATTAACCCTTTTACATTGATTGTAGCAAATTCAAAGGCTCTGTTAATTAAAGTAGAAAATAACTTATACAAGTTTTTGGCAACAAGATGTATCAACAATAAGTACAATATCAAGAACAGCATATAATTTATTAAACACATTGACAATATTAAAGATGATATTGGAGAAATATTCATGGCAAGTATGAATGTGGTGTCTTTATATCCAAATACTACGGTACCTGACGCTATTGAAATCATAATGAAGAAATTAAAAGAAAAGAATGAATTGCAAGTGAATCAAATTAAAGAGCTTAAAAGTGTATTGACATTTGACTTGTGTATATTTCCCAGAATATTTTTTTTAGATATGATGGGAAAATATATCGACAAAAAACTGGGGGCCCAATGGATTTTCCCTTGTCATCCTTGTTCGCTGAAGTTATCCTAGCAGATATCGAGGATAGATTTATTGAAAAATTAAATCAAAAACCACTATTATGTAGTCGATACGTAAATGAGATTTTCATTATCATCTACACATCAACATGAAGAAGAATTAAAAACCTTAGCTGAGAAGTATACAGATACATACCCAACTATAAAATTGACTTTTGAAAATGAGCCAAACAACTCTATTCCTTTCTTAGATGTACAAGTTATAAAATCAGATAAACAACTTAAATACAAAGTATATAAAATGCCAACGTATGTTCCTATCTTGATACCATTTGACTCTTTCCATCCTAAAGCACACAAAGTCAGTGCTCTTTATAATCTAATAAGAAGAGCTTTTACACATATTTGTAATAAAAATTTTCGAGAGGAAGAAATATTCTGTATTAAAAAAAAAACCCATCAAGAACATGCAATTATCCCAACATTAAAAAATAAAGAAGATCCATCACCCCCCAAAAAATAAAGAAAAGGAAAAAAAAAGGACATGCAATATATCAGAAAGTCATGTTATGAACACGCAACATGCTCGGATATGACTGGTTATAAACATATGAGAAGATAGCTGTTTTGAACTAATTTCATGAGTATTTTTTAAAACTCTGTACACGTTATGATTAGAGTTGTTTCCGTAATTCATGCGATGATGTCGTGCTGTACTTATATCTGCTGCAGCAAACACTAATATTTGCAGAGGAATGGCATGTAATTGAAGTGAGACACCGGTGTACAAATTACTCAAAGTCAGAAATTGATGAGACGTTAAAATAGTCCTTTATTAAAAGTTATATGAAGAAATTTACAGTCGATACTAAAAATGGTAATAATGATAGAATCCAAGTGTTTGAGTTAGACATATTGGTTTGTAGTCAAATAGGAAGTGTATCGACACTTCAGTCGCTTCGGTGGTGCATGAGTCTCGTTTGCTGACGATTCTGCGATGTAAGGGGAGGAAAGCTGGTCCCTCTGAAGACTTTCTGCTTGAATCCACCCGAACACATAAACTCTCAGCTGAAATTCGCGTGAAAGAAAGGGAGTCCTATAAAAAATAAGAAAGGAGTCAATTTAGCTCACATTAGAACTTGAGGAGGATCAAGAACTTCCTTTCCTTGAAGTAATCATTAGGCAATCTAAAAAGATAGACTTCTGCATTTACCAAAAATCAACCTACAAACTTGTCCTGATTCCAAGAGATTCCTTTCATCTGTGGTCACAAAAAATCACAGCTTTTAGATATTTTGCTATGAGAGCTTTCCACACTGCAGATATTATAAACTCAGAAAGGAAGAACTTACCTGGATTTACCATACAGCCAATGTTTTTGGCTACAAAACCGACACTATTGAGAAATTAATTTCTGAATTAAAACACCCAAAACTTAATAACAATAAAGCCACCACATTTTGTGAGAAATTATCATACATCCCAAGCATTAACAATACCATCAAGAAAGAATGCTTAGCAAAAAATAAGAGTTTTAGTTTATCAGTTAATACCTACAAATACATTTTCATGAATAAGAAAGAACGAAGTAAATTACTCGACAAATGTGGTGTATACAAGATTCCTATTCAATCTAAATGTAATCCAAATAGCCCTAGGGAATTCTATATAGGTAGTACTAAAAACAAATTAAAATGCCGCCTCAACCAGCATATTAGCAATTGGGTAAAAACTGAGAATAAGACATCACTCATCAACTATTGTCTAAGCAATCAAGCTGAACCTCAATTTGAAGACATTAGTTTGATTTGTTGACACCAAACAAAACAGAATTTACGATATGCTGAGACAGTCATCATCAAGAAAACAAAAAATTCAAACTGCAACAAGAACTACAACATCAATCTCTCGTTACCATGGAAACTACTCATTGAGAATGAACAAATCGCAAGTAAAAACAAGAAAAGAAAACATGTGCAAAATGATGACACACATAACAATAACCCATCTGGAAGTGCGTCAACATGCAATGATACGTGAATGGAGGGTGCTGAGACAACTGAGACACCTTATCTGCGCAACACACTTCAATATATATAACTGCGAATAATGACTGAAATATCATTCTTCCAGAAGATGGTGATATACATACACCAAAATGCATTGCAGACCAGTAACTAAGTCTGGCCCTCTGATGGTTCGCTGTGAGTTGAGTCATCGTTGTTCAGTGATGATTGTCGTGCTGTGTGGCTACACTATAACCTTCTGTTATTCAGCCGTTCTGCCTGCATATCATCTCTACATGTGCCCATTTCAATCAGATTCTCACCTAAGTCTACTTACATCGATTCCTATATGTTGATATCCATTTGTTTTTCGAAGATATGCAGCAACTTTTGTAAGCAAGGATACAGCCCAGCGACAACGTGCTGTATTACATTCTATGGAGCGCCTGCAGGTAAAATGAATAACTACTTTCTGTCCTTCTCCTGCAGCAAATAGTGTGTTCACAAGCATTTTAACTTATATACTTATATATATTGTTCACCTTTTATCTTACATACAATCATAATTTTTTATAGGACTCCCTTTCTTTCACATTACTTTTGGCTGAGAGTTTGTGTTCAGGTGAATTCAAGCAGGAAGTCTTCAGAGGGACCAGCCCACCTCCCCTTATATCTCAGAATCGTCATCTAATGAGACTCGTGCACCACCGAAGCGACTGAAGTGTCGATACACTTCCTATTTGACTACACACCAATATGTTTAACTCGAACACTTGGATTCTATCATTATTACCATTTTTAGTATTGATTGTAAATTTCTTCATATAACTTTTAATAAAGGACTATTTTAACATCTCATCAATTTCTGACTTTTGAGTAATTTGTACACCGGTGTTCCACTTCAATTACACGCCATTCCTCTGCAAATATTAGTGTTTGTTGCAGCAGATATAAGTACCGCGTGACATCATCGCGTGAATTACGAAAACAATTCTAATTATAACGTGTACAGAGTTTTAAAAAATACTCATGAAATGAGTTCAATACAGACATGCAATATGTTGGTTCTTTTCCTCTTATAGGATACACTAATAAAAAAATAAATGTAGTTAAGAAGTATAAAAAAGGTTTGGGACAATTTGTAATGACTATAGCCACCTGGATGAAAATACTAAGCAAAAAACATATATTAGATCAAGCAGGAGTATACAGGATTCCCATAGGCCGATGTCAAGATATTTCTCAAAAAAAAAAAAAAAAAAAGTTTAAAAAACGACTAAATCAGCATACACTGTGTATAAGAAATTGGGCAAGAAAAACAAAAAAGGCAGCTTTAATACAATATTGTTCAGATCAAAAAAAAAAAAATCCTCAACTTGAAGATATGACAACTGTTAACAATCACCGCAGTGAATAGAAATTAAGATGCTCTGAGACAGTTACCATCGAAAAACAGAAAAATATTGCATGCAACATCCAGGAATCATATGCCAGAAGTTTGGAAGACTTTGATCAAAATGGAGGCAAAACACAATAAATGTAAAAAAAAAAAATTACATTGAATGCCTACCTGTCTCAGATGGCAGAACAAGGACATCTGAAGAACATTTATGTACGAAGTAAGGAGCCAGCTGTTTTTCCGATGCATGGAGAGAACCCCGTAGTGAACCATCACTACGATATTTCGTTACATGGAGACAATGTAAATAGACAAAGTCATTGCTCTTTCCACGTTTTTCTTGAATTAACACACAGCAACCGAAAAATTGTATTGTGACACTGCCGGGATCAAACCCCAGATCTCTCCATAACTAGCCGAGCGTGCTCGCCTTCTAGATGGAGAAATCTCAGTTGCTGAGCCCATCCGTACAGATTTGTGAAGTCAGATGCTGACAGATAAACACATAGTGCCGTGGATTGTTGGCACCATTGCACAAGGTGAACACACTCAGCTAGCTATTGATTGATCTGGGGTTCGATCCCAGTGATGTCGAAATACAATATTTTGGCTGCTGTGTGTTAATTAAAGAAAACATGGAAAGAACGATGACTTTGCCTATTTTATGACGAAATTTTGTGAAAGTCAAATTTGAAATTTACCAAAGAATTTTAGTCTGCATGTGCATTTATTTTGAAAATTTTGAATACAAATTTTAATCTAAGTAATTTTGTTTATTATAAAGTAAAAATAACAAATGCATGAAACAAATTGTCAAATCAAACCTTTGCTTGTCACTTATACTTTTCACTTCCTTTGTAGAAAATTGGTGATTTTTTTTAACAGGGCAGTTTGTAGCTGCAGGTGTTAATAATGTTCTGCAAAGAATGCATATGGAAAAGCATGTTGTCTGATATGTTAAGTCACTGCTCTCAACATTTCCTTTATTTTGATTGCCTTTATGGACTGGATGACATATTTGCTTTGATCATTTTATGAGAAGACATATCATCATTGGCAAACAAATGATCTTCTAGTTGCGCTTCGTAAGGGATGGAAATTGGTTTAGCAACTGATATGGGTGCAGACTGGAATTTCGGTTGTGGACAATGGCAGGGCAGGTAGGTGAACAAAAGTTAGTGGGGGAAAAAAAATTGGCTGGTAAGTTAACAAATGGCCAAACAGAAATCTCCAACATTAAAAAAAAAAAGAAGGGGATTAACTCTTATTATTTACATGGTGGCTTTATCAGAAAATAAAAGAAGCCCCTCACTGTGCAAAATAAAAACCATTTTGTAATTTTTTTTCCCCTGGGGAAACACATGCCTTTGTGTTTATGGTCAACTTTTTATTGTCAACAGAAGCTATTGTCAATAATTTTATTTGATTTTCTATCATTAAATGGGATATTATACAAGTATGGAATTATTTATAGGAGCATAAATGCCATTTAGACTCAAAAACATGGTTGTTTGTTGGCATTGACACAGCAATCATGTTTTGAAGTATCAATGCCAGCTTTTTTGATGTACCAAAACAAAGAATTATAAACTTTGAGACTGTGTTTTTAAACAGTAAAAAAATAAAGTACATGAGGATATTTATAGAAATTATAAAACAATTACAGCTATTGGGATGTATCATCATCATCATCATCACATTGTCAACCATTATCAATCCACCGCTGGACGAAGGTCTCTCCAAGTTTCTTCCACAACAGTCTGTCTTGTGCCAGTCTCCTCCATGTTACTCCCGCATACTTTCGAATTTCATCCACCCATCTCACATGTGGTCTTCTTATGGGTCTTTTCCTGTCCCTTGGAATCCAGTCTAAAATTTCGGCTGTCCATCAATGGTCTGTCCTTCTGGCAATATGTCCAGCCCATTGCCATTTCAGGGATTTTACTTTGATCATGATGTCTTCCACTTGTCATTTTTCTGATCCACGAGTTCCTCTTCTTATCTCTCTTGGTTACACCAAGCATGAATCTCTCCATGCTTCTTTGAGTTGTCTGTAGTCTTTGTATGTCTCTTTTAGTTAAGGTCCACGTCTCGGCACCATACGTAAGCACTGGAAGGATGCAGTGATCAAACACTTTTCTTTTAAGACATAATGGCATATTGTGCCGCCCCGGTGGCACAGTGGTCTAAGGCATGGGCCTCTGATCATTCGTCCGAAAGGGGTCCGGGTTCGAATCCCGGCGAGGCATGGATGTTGTGTTTGTCTTACGGCAGTGGCTCTCTCCCTTCCCTGGAACCAGTGACCCTAAATTAGGGACGGGCGACTGCTTATAGCCCATTGAGTTGCTCACGGTGGTCGTTAAACCTCCAATTAAAAAAAAATGGCATATTGCTCTTGAAAATTATACTGTTTCTTCCAAAAGCTCTCCAGGCCAGTTTTATACGCTGCTTAATTTATTCATCAATGTGACCCTCACTTGATAACTGCTGTCCAAGATAAATGTAGGTATTGGTTATCTCCAGCTTTCCCCCATTAATCGATAAATCTTCATTTTTTGTAAAAGCATTGTACATCACTTTTGTCTTCTGAAAGTTCATTTTTAATCCCACTTCTTTACTCTTGTCAGCAAGTTCCTGGGTCATACTCTGCAGCTCTGATGGGATAATTGAAAAAATGCCTACGTCATCAGCAAAACGAAGGTGAGTTAGATAATCTCCATTAATCTTTATCCCTTTGTTTTCCCAGTTCAGTGATTGAAAGACATTTTCCAATGTGGCATTAAAGAGTTTGGGAGATATAGTGTCACCTTGTCTCACTCCCTTTCCAATTTTTATGGGTGCTGTATTCGCAAATAGCCGAATCTTTGCACTTGCGTTTTCATAGATGTTATTAATAATATTAATGTATGCATCTTCAATACTGCAGGACTTCAAAGCCTTTGTAACTGCTGATGGTTTCACCAAATCAAAGGCCTTTTCATAATCGATAAAAGCCATGCATAATAGAAGTTCATATTCCTTCGCTCTTTCAATTAGCTCTCTCAGTATGTGGATATGATCTATAGTGCTGTAG
This sequence comes from Macrothele yani, assembly GCA_039090855.1. Taxonomy (NCBI): domain Eukaryota; kingdom Metazoa; phylum Arthropoda; class Arachnida; order Araneae; family Macrothelidae; genus Macrothele; species Macrothele yani. Next base: position 75,650,863 of record CM077025.1, on the reverse strand, counting down.
CCACTCCTGAATCCAGCTTGTTCTCTCAGTTGAGCCATGTCCAGTGTCACCTTCAAACGGTGTGAAAGAACTTTAGTGAAGATTTTGTAAACCACTGATAGGAGGCTGATAGGTCTGTAGTTCCTGAGATCCTCAATGTCACCTTTTTTATGTAGCAGGATCATTGTAGCATTGTTCCAATCCTCAGGAATCTTCCCTTCATTAAGGCATCAAGTGAAAACTTGGGCTAGTACTGTTTCAATTTCTCCACTTGCTTCTTGTATGATGTCTACGGTAATTCCATCTTCTCCTGGAGCTTTTCCCCGTTTCATGTTCTTGATTGCACGTGCAACTTCTGCTGGGAGGGCTGGAATAACTCTGGTACCTTTCGTAATGTCTGGAGTACATGTATCATCCCTTTCATATAGTTTTGAGTAGAAATCTTTCACTCCTGTCAAAATTTCACCTCTATTTCTTGTTACAGAACCATCTTCTTTTCTCAGAGCCATAATCTGTTTTCTTCCCTTACTCAGATGTCCCTTTGCTCTCTTCAAGCTTTAGTTGTTTTCAATTGCTTTCGTCACTAGTTCACAGTTGAATTTCCTTACATCTTCAGTGATACTTTTTCGTACCGTCTTGCATAACTCTGTATATTCCACTCTGGAAGTCCCATATCCTTTATTTGCCCTCATCTCTCTTCTTTTTGCATCAGAATTTTGGTTTTTCCTGATAATTTGTTCGTATGCAACTTGTTCTTAGTACCAGCCATTTTTGTTGCTGTTTCCGTAAGAGCCTTGGTTAGTTTTCTGTTAACTTCAGAGATGCCTACTTCTTCCAACTTTAGACCTTCTAGAGCAGAGAATCTGTTCCTCAATTCCAATTTGAAGGTATTATGATGTTTTTTTTAGGTTGGTCATGTCAGTACACTTTGTTTGTTTTATGAGCTTGCCACGCTCGAGCTTAGCGTTGAGGTGCATCTTATATTGTACCATTCTATGGTCACTACCTGTGTTGAACTTGTTTAGCACAGTGCAGTCTTCCATGACAAATTTCTTGTTACACATAATAAAATCAATTTCACTTGTTAATCCATTGGAATACCTCCATGTCCATTTCCTTTGCAGCTTTTTCTTGAAAAAGAAGTTCATGATGAAAAACCCTTCTGCTTCTGCAAACTCTATGAGAGTATTTCCCCGCTGGTTTCTGTTGCCGTGACCAAATTTACCTACTGAAGTTTGGTTCTGTCGCCATTGCCCGATTTTTGCATTGAAATCTCCCATAATGATCTTCAAGTGCTGCTTGCCTTTATTATTTAGATGACGAATTTCCTCATAAAATTCTTCAATCTCTTCTTCAGGATGACTTGTGGTGAATGCATAAGCTTGAATAATCTGAGCCTGGTATCTTCTCGAGAGTTGGATATCAAGTCGTGCAGCTCTGTCAGAGGAAATTTCAACTTCTATAACTTTATCCTTCAGTTTCTTGTTTATTATAAATCCAACACCACTAGTTCTGCCAGTATCTGTCCCACGATAGTAGAAGAGATGTCCACTTTTCAGTTCGATGAGATCTTCTCCTTTTCTCCTTACCTCACTTAGCCCCACAATGTCCCACTTGATCCTTTGTAGTTCCTCTTCCAATTCAAGAAGCCTTGAATCAGAAGATAGGGAGCGTCCGTTATACGTAGCCAAGGTCAGCATCAGATGGCAGCCTAGTCCGGTCCTCCGGGGATTCTTAGCACCCTCTGCCTTCATGTCGCACTGGCCGCTGCCTTTGCCAGGTACATTCCAGCTGCCGGAGACTGAGGGCCAAGATTTAAGTTGCGGATTCATTTTGGAGGGGTTTGGCCATAACTCACTGCGCTGGCCAAGCGGGTTGGTGAGTGTGGGATAGCATTTCCTCTAATGCCGATGGTATAGTTATACCATTATTATATACTAAATTATTTTATGACAGTTTAGCTACATATTTTGAATGGAAGATAGGAAAAACTCAAAACATCTTTGGATTTGAAACTTGTAAAATGATCAGTACTAAACAGCAGAAATTCCAGAACAGTTTCTTTCTGTATGGTTCACTCTAATATGCACCCTTTGGGTATGCAGACATGTCAGAGTACAATATCTGTTGGCTACAGTTAAGGGGTGCAAACGAACCATGATGAAGGGGATCGCTTATGCTACCACTATTACGCACTTGTAATTCAAGTCGGTCAGGACTAGGGAGAGGCACATAGGTGAGAAATGTTGATGTTGGATATTGGTGGTTACTCCGTCCCAAAACATCGATAGTATTAGTGGAAATTTTCGATGTATCATGGAAAACCTCGATGTTTTTGCTAATAAGCTGAAGAATTCTTATTTTTCCATCTGCAGCAGTATATGGGCACATCAGTGGGTAAAATCTGCTCTATATAATGGTGATTACTCACCAATTCAAATCGAATAACCAATAGTTTGATGCATCGGTGGAACCTTGATGTTTTTTCAATGTATCTGTTCTTGTAGCACGAAGAAAAAGAACTCGATTTCGCTGACGAAACATTGACCAAAATGGCCAATTCACGACATAGAAAAATGATATTCCCTTCCTCTTTACAAGAATGCAACAAAAAGAATTCATTTACTTTACATTGAAAATATTATTTGCCAGTTTCAAAGATCGGTCATGAAACCTCAACGTTTTTCGATATATTGGCTTTTGCAACGTCTAGGTTTAAACATCGATTATATCGGTGGCAAAACTTCAGTGTTCAAAAGCATCAAGGTTTTTTTGCCCATCCTGAGTTAGGACTGGTTTCATATCATTTTACTTTTACTTCTGAATTATTATACCTTTGTAAATTGGCACTAAAAATGACCAATGGCCAAATTGGCAACCATTAAAGTAAATTTAATTGCAAAAGCTGCCAGTTAAACACCATCTGGCAAGTGGCCAGTGCTAATCTGCATCCATAGTGACTGATTTCCACAATGCTTCCAGCTAAGCGAGTTTCTGTCTTTGCAGTTTACTGTGAATCATTTTTATCAAATTTAATCAGTGCAGCATGTTTCTAGCAATTGGTGATTTTGTTTTTTGACTGATGACGCTCCACATTTCAGAGACCATATCCATAGCCTACCCCCCCCCCCCTGTTATTTTCTTTCAAAATTATGGACGATTTCTTCCATTAGCAGTCTCTTTGGTAGTGTTTTCACAGATTGCAGACGTGCCAACGGTCCGGATTTTCAGCATTTTCTCCCGCCCTCCGGATGAATGTCACATTCTCCTGATTTTCAGCGAGAATTAGCCACTAGGATTGTCGAAATTCCGCTCCGGTGGTGCCGTGGTCTGAGCGATGGCTCCTTATCATTCGTCTGTGATGTGTCCGGGTTCGAATCCCGGTGAGGGTGAGGAATGGATGTTGTGTTTGTCATACGGCCCTGGCTCTCACCCTTCCCTGGAACCAGTGGCCCTAAATTAAATTAGTGACGGGTGCCTGCTTATAGCCCATTGAGTTGCTCATGGTGGTCGTTAAACCGCCAACCAAACAACCAAAAAAAAAAAAAAAAAAAAAAAAAAGTGGTCGAAATTCCTTCAACCAACATTATTTTGAACCACAGTCTGTGACATCTTTTTCTTTCTGCATTGATGCAAGGCAGCATTACAGTCATCAGTGTTTCGTACTTTTCCTGTCCTCCTATCCGCAAAAAGAAAGCCGCCCTGGTGGAGCAGTGGTCTAAATGCTGACAAATAGTCTGAGATGGGTCGGAAAAAATGTGCTTTAAAAAATAATTCTCTCAGTCCGATTGCCATACGATGCCTTCAGCAAAGAGCTCACCTGCTCTTTCAGTATAATGCCGGGGAGGGTCAGTAATTGATTGACAGATGGGAGCTGTCCTGCCTTCTCCTAGCAGCTGTCTTTCAATACCCCGCCTCAACACAGCCACACACATTCTAAGTGATGATCAACAGTTGAGTTGCATGGATTCGCTTAATGACTAAAGGGAGTAGTTAAATTTGCTTTCGCCTTGTAACAAAAGGAGATGTTAGTACGATGCTTTTTGTCGTCTTCGTCTTTGCGCACATCCTAAAGAAGAAACAAAAAACAGTTGGCTGCTACTTTATTCATAAGAAACTACAACATGCGGGCCATTTTACGTTTTCATTATCTTGCGGAATCGACGTACTTGAAAACGAAATTCAGTAAGGGGAAGGTTTGTTGATTTTCGCTCTGTTTTTTTCTCCAGAACTTTTAGTGGACCAATAATACTACATTGTTCCTACGTCTGGAAAATGTCGATAAAAATAGCGCTCCTGTGACTTTATGAGTTGTAAAAATCTCCCGATTTTCAGATTTTGAAAGTTGGCATGTCTGAGATTGTATGGTCCCTTGATCCAAAGTCTGCAGATCATCTGTATAATTTGGCATAAAATGCACCACATGGATGCAGTCTAATATTCGGGGGGGGGGGGGGGGGGTAATTATGAGGCATACAATTTTCAATGAAAATAATTATGTTCAATTTGCCAAGCCATTCATTAAAATTTTTTGCTGCTATCCATGCTTTTCTGATTGATTTGTGCTCACATGGCAGTGAATGAACATTTTTCAAGCAGTGGATCTTGGTAGATTTGCCAATTATCAACACTTTGCTTTTAGTTCTTGACATCTTACAGCAGAAGAGTGAAGTTAGGCATTGCTTTGAGTTTTTTCACTAACACATTTGTCTCCTTGAAGAGCTACTATTTTCTTTGTCTGGAGTTGGAAAAATATTCCCACCTCATCTGCATAAAATACATCATCTGAACTGTATGAGCTTATAACAGCAGCCAGTTCTGCTCTCTGTTTATTCATGTTTCCACCTGTGTGAGCACAGATAGTTTTGCCGATGCTGCCATCAGGCCTGCTGTATCCATTAGGCCAAGTATGCACAATGTCTAGGGCCTAAAATATTTCACGTGAAAAAATACCCCCACTCTCACTCTCTTTCTTTCTGAAGTGACAACATTTGTTGCTGCCACATTGCTGATCGGAAAAGAGGAATTAATGTAGCATTCTGTAGCTTATGCCAGTGTGATGTGATTGTGATAACAAAAGTTCCGTACACTTTAATTTAAAACAAGCAGATGATGCAATCTGGGAAGAAAATGATTGCATCATGTCAAGATCAGACTCAGCAAAGCAGTGGTGTCAGAACGGCATGCTATCATTTGCTGTGTGGACGTGGGAGGGTTTGGAAATGGAAGTGTTTAGCTCCTCAGGTCGAGTTACTGCATTAGACCAGCGTTTGTTCATGAAAACAGAAACTCTGCAGAGAAAAACTCTGACACAGATCCACACTGCCTTGCAAGAAGTTTGTGGGGAAGGAACTCTTGATCGAAGCACAATTTCTCACTGGGCATCACGCTTTTGGGAGGGCTGTAGCAGCATCGAAGATGATCACAGCTGAGGTCAACCTCAAACAGCGACATACAGAGCATCTGTCCCCATTGTTTCAGTGCTTCTTGAAGAGAATCGCCATTTGACAGTCAAGGAGATTGCTGATCAGGCAAATTTGTCCACCATGTCTTGTTCACCAGATTTTGACCAGCTCACTGGGAAAAAGAAAAATCACCGTGTGCTGGGTGCCCCGTCAACTCACCTTTGAGCAGAAGGCATCCAGAATGAACATCGCACAGGTTTGAAAGGGAGGGTGACACCTTCCTGAGCAGAATTGTCGCAATTTATGAGACTTGGAGCCGGAACTGAAATCACGACCAGCGGAATGAAGGCATTCAAATTCTTCATGCCCCTGAAAGTGTCGTCAGCAACAATCCAAAGAGAAGCAAATGATGATTTTTGCATACGATGCCCAAGGTGTTGTGGTCTCTGATTGAGTGTTGGTAGGACAAAATGTCAACGCACAGTATTATCGTGGCTTTCTGAGGACAAAGTTAAGACCAGAAATTCTTCAAAATCTTCCAATTTGTTGGAAGTGGGAGTGAGCTTGCTGCATGACAACCCACCGTGTAGCGGTGTAGTGTCGGTACAGGGAATTTTGTCGGAGTATGGCTGGGAAACTTTATCCCACCCACCATACAGCCCTGATCTCAGTCCACCCGACTTTGGTCTTTTCCCAAAGTTAAAAAATTGGATCCGTGGCATTCGCTACCAAATCGCTGGACGAACTGTCATTGGATGTGACCCGAGCAATACAACAGCTAAACAAGATGGAGTATTACAGGGCATCCAGGACCTAGTTCACCGCTGGCAAGCTGTCTTTAGCAGTGGAGGGTGCATTGAAGGCAGTAAGGTAAGTTTTCTTTGTTACTTCACACTTTTCTTAAAAATGGACAGTGTGTAGAACTTTTGTTAGGACCCCTGTATTATCATATCACATAGTAAGAGAGGACCATAAGAAAAGTGTAGGTGTCTAGAGAACCAGAAAAAATTGCAAGTGCTTTAGAAAAGCAATGGAAAGGCATCTAGAAACCAATGAGAATGAAGCATTAAAAAAAAAAAAGAGCCAGCTGGAACGAGATCTAGGTGAACTTTTGAATGCTGCTGATGAATATGCTCAGCAAGCTTGTATCAGCTGAAGAATCATCAGTTGCACCTGAGGACAATTACACTTTTTAAAACCAGCAAAAATTATTTGTATTTCCTGCAGAGATATTTCTATTTTCAGTAGTACTCTTAAGAAATGTTATAAAATTTTACTTTTAGTTTTTTTTTATTAAATTGTACATTCTTGTATCAGATCAGATTATCTGTTCAACGTAAGTAACTTCATTATTTCAAATGATTTAAATTCCAGCAAGACACCATACTTTATCAACGTTTCACTTTATCGAAATCACAGTCCCTACAAATTCATCATGAAATTTCACTGTAAAATAAATTTTCTTTTATATTTTTGTTATTTGAATAACTGTTAAGAGTAAATCATTACAGTCATGAATAACAAAAAAAAAATTACGAAATATGTAATTCATGAGACAACTCTTATGTTATAAACATGCTTAAGATTAAATATACATAATACCAAAGGTATTATGAAAGAAATATGGGATTACGCCATATAATACAAATTTTGAAGATGATAATCCGATTTTGGCGTAAAATGTGACAAGGATGGTAAGTCAGATAATATCCGAAAACTTGAAAAATTTCATCGTCCTAGAGTGGGACCTGAACCCGCGTCTTCCAGAAAAGGCCTGGGTATGTTGACAACTACTTGAGAGGTTCTTGTGTAGGGTTAACATACCCGGGCATTTTCTGGGAGACACGGGTTCGGGTCCCGCTCCAGGACGATGAAAATTTTCAAGTTTTCGGATATTATCTGACTTACCATCCTTGTCACATTTTACGCCAAAAATCGGATTATCATCTTCAAAATTTGTACCAAAGGTATTGTTTACCTGATATTGGCAAAGTATTTCCCACGTTGTTGCTCCGTGAGGCATGTGCTCCCAGCTCGAGAGGTCAATTATGTTACAGGTTTTTTTTTTTTGTTAGTTAAATTTTTTTGTAAATAAAACAATTAGTTGTAAATGCATTTATGGCCCCTCTATTCATAGTGATTGTGAAATAACTCTTTTACGGGTCTTATAGAGGTTATTTTTAATGAAAGTTGGTTGTCAAATTTTCGAACTAAAGCCTAGTTCGTCATCAGGACTATGTCACTGGAGTAGTTGCTGCCACTCAATTGGAAGAGTCCATCCGCAATTATCGTTAATTGTGGTACTTCTTCTTCTTGCTATTTCGATCCCTTCTTCTAGTTTCCTCTTTACTAAGTTTGACTGGTGGGCGATTATTTTCACTGAGTCCCAATTTATGGAGTGTCCACTTGCTTGTATATGTCTGTCTAGCCCTGTTTTGTTTCCAATGTTCCTAATAGCTGCTTGGTGTTCTTTCATTCGGACCTTAATACTTCTCCCTGTTTCTCCTATATAGCTGAGTCCGCAGTTACAGTCGATGCAGTAAATTACTCCTTCCTGCAATTGGATGTCCAATTCTTTCTGCTTTAAAGCTGGCAGGAATTTCTTTATTTTGTTATTAAGATCTGGAGCTAGCCTGATATTATATTTTGCTCCGATCCTTTTCAGTTTCTCGAAAGGTCCCTTGTGGTACGTAATTTTGCTGGTGAATTTGAAGTTGATTTTTTTCCTGCTTCATTTTTGGCACTTGTTTAAATATTTTCTCAACATATGGGGAGGGGTAATTGTTTTCTGCCAATATTTCCTTTAATTCTTCTTTGTGAAGATCTTTTTGAGTAGCTGAAGAGACCAGGATTTCAATTTTTTCCAAAAATTGTCTTGCTGTATTCGATTTAATATAATCAGGGTGGAATGAGCAGAAGTCTAACATCTTCCCTGTGTTGGTGGGCTTTCTAAAAAGCTGAGTGAATATTTTACCTTCTCTTGAGGTCAAGGTTAAATCTAGGTAATTGATGCTATGGTCTTTTTCCTGTTCCAGGGTGTACTGCAAGGTATTCTCTAGTAAGTTAAATTCTTCCAGAATCTGAGAGGGTAGAGATTGGTCCACAGTATCTACTATAATTAGGACATCATCCATGTACCTTACATAGAGAGCAAACAAGGAGGGTTGTATAAGGATTTTTGCCTCTAGTTTACTTATATAATAATTTGCTAGCAGAGGTGCTAGTGGAGAACCCATTGCAAGTCCTGAAGTTTGCCTGTAATATTTCTTTCCAAACTGGAAGAAATTATTCTTGAAGGAAAATAGGAGCAGTTCATATATACCAAGTAGTATTTCTCTATTGTGATTATGGAATATTATTTTTTCCGCAAGGTCATCTGCAATGAATTCCAGTAGGAGGTCCAGTTTAATGTTGGTATACATAGAGACTATATCCAGGCTTGCCATTACTGGATGAATTAATTCTGGCAAGGTGTCCAGTTTTCCTTTTAGCTGCTTGGAATTTTTTAGTAGGTAGGGAGGAGAAGGGAAAATAACTCTGAGGTGACCAAGCAAATAATAATTAATGTTGGAGAGTGGCGAATTTCTAGTGTCTATTATAGGTCTTACTGGATGGTCTTCTTTGTGAACTTTTATCGTACCATAGATCTGTGGAATTCTTGACTGGATTTTGGAGAAGTTTTTGAAGAGCTCATTTAGCTGTTTTTTATTTCTTAAAGAGCTGATTAATTTCTTAATATTTTTGACAGTTTGATCTATAGGGTTACCATTGAGTTCTTCATAATAAGGCTTGCTCAATTCAGCTTCCATTTTATTGTAATACTTCTTTTTTTCTACCAATACCAAAACTTTGCTCTTATCTGCTCTCAGTGCTACAACTTTATCATTGGCTTTGAATTTTTTAAGGTCAGTAATGGCATTTCTATTAAAATTGTAATCAACTTTTCCTGGCTTTTTTACAAATTTTGAGACACAGTCTGAGAATTCTTTCCTTAAAGTAACTGCTGTATTTTCATCTTCTCTTTCTACCTTACTACAGATGCTTTCTAAATCAATCAGTATACGTTTTTTATCAAGTGTTGCGGAGGAAAGGTTGTAATTATATCCCTTATTGAGGAGATTAATCAGGTTTTCATCTACTCCTTCTTCCGTCAGATCCATGACATGTTTGTTAGTGGGGTATGGTATTAACTGTGGGCCAGGTGCTGTAGACATTAACTTTGGATTTAACCATTTATTCTCTTTAATCTTCAATTTTTCCTTAAACTTTTTGTTTTTATCTCTCACTGCTTTAGCTAACCAATTATCAATATTTTTCTTTTCTGCTTCCGGAATTTCACCTTATGAAGAGGTCCAAATACGAGCTTCTATTCGTTCGCATTGCTCAATAGTTTTGAATTTATTACGAATCGCGCCATTCATCGTTTTTAGTTTTATTTTTTAATAAAATTTCTTGACAGATTTTCTGCGATGTTTTTCGTGAGTCTCAAAGAAGGTGGAACAAAATTAGCTCTTTTACATTTCTTAAGAAAATACAGTTGTGACTTACATTTGTCGCTTTTGCACTTACTCCTTTCTATCTTTCTGATGTTTCGCCATATATCCATCCCGTATGTGGTTTTAATCCTAGTTGTAAATGCATTTATGGCACCTCTATTCATAGTGATTGTGGAATAACTTTTTTACGGGTCTTATAGAGGTTATTTTTAATGAAAGTTGGTTGTCAAATTTTCGAACTAAAGCCTAGTTCGTCATCAGGACTATGTCACTGGAGTAGTTGCTGCCACTCAATTGGACGAGTCCATCCGCAATTATCATTAATTGTGGTACTTCTTCTTCTTGCTATTTCGATCCCTTCTTCTAGTTTCCTCTTTACTAAGTTTGACTGGTGGGAGATTATTTTCACTGTGTCCCAATTTTTTGGAGTGTCCACTTGCTTGTATATGTCTGTCTAGCCCTGTTTTGTTTCCAATGTTCCTAATAGCTGCTTGGTGTTCTTTCATTCGGACCTTAATACTTCTCCCTGTTTCTCCTATATAGCTGAGTCCGCAGTTACAGTCGATGCAGTAAATTACTCCTTCCTGCAATTGGATGTCCAATTCTTTCTGCTTTAAAGCTGGCAGGAATTTTTTTATTTTGTTATTAAGATCTGGAGCTAGCCTGATATTATATTTTGCTCCGATCCTTTTCAGTTTCTCGAAAAGTCCCTTGTGGTACGTAATTTTGCTGGTGAATTTGAAGTTGGTTTTTTCCTGCTTCTTTTTTGGCACTTGTTTAAATATTTTCTCAACATATGGGGAGGGGTAATTATTTTCTGCCAATATTTCCTTTAATTCTTCTTTGTGAAGATCTTTTTGAGTAGCTGAAGTGACCAGGATTTCATATTTTTCCAAAAATTCTCTCGCTGTATTCGATTTAATATAATCAGGGTGGAATGAGCAGAAGTCCCTGTGTTGGTGGGTTTTCTAAAAAGCTGAGTGAATATTTTACCTTCTCTTGAGGTCAAGGTTAAATCTAGGTAATTGATGCTATGGTCTTTTTCCTGTTCCAGGGTGTACTGCAAGGTATTCTCTAGTAAGTTAAATTCTTCCAGAATCTGAGAGGGTAGAGATTGGTCCACAGTATCTACTATAATTAGGACATCATCCATGTACCTTACATAGAGAGCAAACAAGGAGGGTTGTATAAGGATTTTTGCCTCTAGTTTACTTATATAATAATTTGCTAGCAGAGGTGCTAGTGGAGAACCCATTGCAAGTCCTGAAGTTTGTCTGTAATATTTCTTTCCAAACTGGAAGAAATTATTCTTGAAGGAAAATAGGAGCAGTTCATATATGCCAAGTAGTATTTCTCTATTGTGATTATGGAATATTATTTTTTCCGCAAGGTCATCTGCAATGAATTCCAGTAGGAGGTCCAGGTTAATGTTGGTATACATAGAGACTATATCCAGGCTTGCCATTACTGGATGAATTAATTCTGGCAAGTTGTCCAGTTTTCCTTTTAGCTGCATGGAATTTTTTAGTAGGTAGGGAGGAGAAGGGGAAATATCTCTGAGGTGACCCTGAAACAGGAAAAAGACCATAGCATCATTTACCTAGATTTAACCTTGACCTCAAGAGAAGGGAAAATATTCACTCAGCTTTTTAAAAAACCCACCAACACAGGGAAGATGTTAGACTTCTGCTCATTCCACCCTGATGATATTAAATCGAATACAGCAAGACAATTTTTGGAAAAAATTGAAATCCTGGTCTCTTCAGCTACTCAAAAAGATCTTCACAAAGAAGAATTAAAGGAAATATTGGCAGAAAACAATTGCCCCTCCCCATATGTTGAGAAAATATTTAAACAAGTGCCAAAAAAGAAGCAGGAAAAAACCAACTTCAAATTCACCAGCAAAATTACGTTCCACAAGGGACTGTTCGAGAAACTGAAAAGGATCGGAGCAAAATATAATATCAGGCTAGCTCCAGATCTTAATAACAAAATAAAGAAATTCCTGCCAGCTTTAAAGCAGAAAGAATTGGACATCCAATTGCAGGAAGGAGTAATTTACTGCGTCGACTGTAACTGCGGACTCAGCTATATAGGAGAAACAGGGAGAAGTATTAAGGTCCGAATGAAAGAACACCAAGCAGCTATTAGGAACATTGGGAACAAAACAGGGCTAGACAGACATATACAAGCAAGTGGACACTCCATAAATTGGGACTCAGTGAAAATAATCGCCCACCAGTCAAACTTAGTAAAGAGGAAACTAGAAGAAGGGATCGAAATAGCAAGAAGAAGAAGAAGTACCACAATTAACGATAATTGCGGATGGACTCTTCCAATTGAGTGGCAGCAACTACTCCAGTGACATAGTCCTGATGACGAACTAGGCTTTAGTTCGAAAATTTGACAACCAACTTTCATTAAAAATAACCTCTATAAGACCCGTAAAAAGTTATTCCACAAAAACAATTAGGTTATATTATTATCAGTTCAACATTCATTCATTCGCACAATCAAACGTTTTAAATTTACTATTAAATAAAAGATTGTATTAGAGAAAGTTATACTCATCAGGTCGAGAGACGTCTCTCAAGAGGCTCTTCGTCACGTTGTTACAGTGAGCGCTTTCGGCACTTCCTGAATGCGATCATCGGGCTTTCTACTTTGTACACGAGGAAAACAAAGGGAAACAGCCCACAAAACTTTCCCTTCATTTCCCGAGATGCAACTCCAGCTGCTATACACATGCGAGGAAACCCTCATGTAGGTGTAGAAGGCCTGATGATGGCACACCGGCTGTGCTGAAAGCGCTTGCCAAAACAACGTGACGAAGAGCCTCTTGAGAGACGTCTCCCGGCCCGATGAGTATAACTTTTTCTAATACAATCTTTTAAGTAATGGGAAATTTAAAACGTTTGATTGTGCGAACGAATGAATGTGAACTGATAATAATATAACCTAATTGTTTCATTTATTAAGTTTAAAAAAAAAAAATTAACTAACCGAAAAAGCCCATAACAAATAGACCTCTCTCGGGCTTGGAAGCACGTGCCTCATGGAGCAACAACGTGTGAAATACTTTGCCAATATCAGGTAATAATACCTTAGATATTATGTATATTTAATCTAAAGCACGTTTATAACATAAGACAACCCTTAAGGTTTGTCTCATGAATTACATATTTTGTAACTAATTGGCACACTCCAGAAATCAAAGACTTAGAACTTGTGAACACTGCTGAGTCAATTTCTGATAATTGCACCAACCACACTGTCTTTCTTTCTGTCCCAGTAACCTGCTTTCGAAATCGGCGTTCAGTTTTATCTCGATCTTTAAAAAAATAAATGTAGATAGAATTGTTTGAGTGATGTCATATGTTTTAGCAACAAAATCATTTTTCACTCTAGAATAAATTTATTTTCTTTCAAAGAGAATTGCTTTCTTTTCCAAGAACTCATTTCAAAAATCAAGCAAGGAACAATGTGAAGAACACAAATGAGTGTAGAAAGAGACTGAGTGATTGGTTTGTTGCTTTGGCTCTACAACATTTATTTCCCCCTCAAATCGATTGGAGCCATTATTGATATAATGGGAGGCGAGAAATGATTTGTCTGGGACGAGAGTTCATTTCTGTTTACTTGAGTTGTAAATATTGTTCTAACTGATAATTTTCCTCGAAAATATGAATGTATTTTTCCGCTGTAATGAAAAATTCATGTGAAAATGAATTTTGTTATATTGAAATTAAAAATAAATTACTTCAATTTTTTTTAAAGTAATTAATTAATTTAGTTATATGGAAATCTATTGAAATATTCGATTACATCAAAATCATTTGAATAAAAAAATGTCAGGAAAACTCTGATGCACGTACTTTGTCTCATCCTAGTGAGTGCAATTTTAAGGTGTGAAAATCAACCAATCATTGTTTAAATTCTCTTGAGCAAAATTACGCGTCTTTTCTTGACAACTACTTGAGAGGTTCTTGAAATACTTTGCTTTTTCATGTGACTGAATGATCTCTTACTTGGAGGATCACTAGGGTTACTTCTTACCTTGATTATTCTATTCGAAAATTTTTTGGTATCTTTGTCTTTCATTTACAGCTTGGATTCTTTATTTTAGGTAAGAAGAAGAAATTGTAAAATTGGAAATATTTCAGATGAGTAAACTGATTTGTCAAAAGCAGAAAAAAGCTCTGAGCATATTGCACCATCTATCAATAAATTGTAAAAATAAAAATAATTCAAATGATTATTTTGAATGAATATCTTGTTTTATCACAACCTTTTGATTTTTGAATTTATTTTATCATGCCCCACACCACTGGAAAGGCGTTTTTAAGGAACTGGTCATAAATTGAACTAGGATTTCCTGAAAATAATTAGTTCTCAAAGTAACCTGTTAAAAAAATAATTGAAACAGAAAAAGAAAAATCCATCAATGATATCATGGGATACCCTGCATCTGGTGCAAAAGCCTCATAACTGAACATCTATCAGGGAAGTGAATTCCTCTGAATAAGTGATGAAAGAAATAAGTAATCTCTGAAAATTTGCTAATTTTAAAAAAAATTATTTCTAAATATTCCCATAGTAAGGAACTCTCAAAATCCCTGTGGAATTATCAAATTCTCAAGTAATAAAATTTTTTCTTAGATCAAAGTTTATCAAAAGAGATCAGGGTTTGAAAATTCACCCCTTTTAGGCAGATCAAAAGATTAAGAATACAAAGCTGTAGAAAAAGAAAGAAAAAAGTGTATTGCTTGGATGTTGTTTCCATTACCTTGAACTATAATGGAAACAAGATCAGAACTGAAGCTAATTGTAAATGAATTCATGGCCATTGCTTGTAAAATTTCAATAATAATTACCTAAATTTGTATGCCTTTTTTAACTAGAACAGTACTCTTCATGATGAAAGTTTTTTTTTTCTTTTCTTATATGGCCTGCATCACTAAAAGTTCGTCTGTATAGTGGTTGCAATTAACTACAGGGTTAAATCATGTTATCATTGATAGTAAGCTGCCCGGTGGGGCAGTGATCTAAGCACTGGCTTGTAACCATTCATCCGAGATGGGTCTGGGTTTGAATCCTGGCAGGCCAGTAGTCAGGATTCTAGATGTGGGTGGGTGACTATTTTTTCAGGGTGGGCAAGTTGGGTATAATACTGGTATGCAAAATTAAAGGATAAGTATGGAAAAACACTAAAAATGTGCGGGTGGGCGAACTACCGACTCAGGGTGGGCATCCCTTAGCTACGGTGAGACATTTATGTTGTGTTTGTTTTAATGCACTGGCTGCCGCCCCAGTTGCGCAGTGGTCTAAGCAATGGCCACTGATCATTCGTTTGAAGGGGTCCGAGTTTGAATCCCGGTGAGGCATGGATGTTGTGTTTGTCTTACAGCACTGGCTCTCTCCCTTCCCTGGAACCAGTGACCCTAAATTAGGGACGAGCGACTGCTTATAGCCCATTGAGTTGCTCAAGGTGGTCGTTAAACCTCCAATAAAAAAAAACCAAAAAAAAAAACCCACTTGCTCTCTTCCTTCCCTAGAACTAGTGGCCCTAAATTAGGGATATGTGACTGCTTTATAGTCCATCAAGTTGCTCAAGTTGCTCACGGTGGTCGTTAACCCCTGCCCCTCAAAAAAAAAAAATAAAATAAAAATAAAATGAAAATAAAAAAATAAACAAAAAATAACAGTCGAGTCCTTCCTCAGTTTCAAGTCTTTCTGTTTTTTTTTTTTTTGTTTTGGTTTTTTAAATGTGAGGGTGGGCGAACTAAAAAGGGTTGGAGCCAAATGATATCCACGAAGATACGGTGGCAACACTAGGGCAGGATGCCTGTTCATTAGAAGTGGGCAGCAGAATTCATGCATGGGATAACAAGTGTGGGAGACGACTCTTGTTCAGCAGATCCTCCGAGGCCATCACTCAAAAACATGGGGACAAGGTGTACGAAGCAGTGGTAATGCTTGTTAGGTAGACTAGTGACACATCGCATGTGTCAAAATTGTAGTTGATCTCACTTTGACAGAATGTCTGGCAATAACCAAGGCTGCACTTTGGGTCCCCAATCTCCTGACACCTGAACAAAAGCTAACCATTTGGAACATGTCACAAGACAATTGTGCACTGTTTGAAGCCAATCCAGAGGGATTTCTGCAATGATTTGTAACAGCGGATGAAATGTGGGCACACCACTATATTCGGAAGTTGAAACAATGGAAGCATGTTGGCTCACCCATTCCGAAGAAGGCAAAGTCTGTCACATCTGCTGGAAAGGTGATGGCAAAAATTTTCCGGAATGTGGAGGGGGTAGTGATGGTGGAAAGGGCCAAACCATCACAGGAGCTTACTATGCTAAACTACTAAGGACATTTTGACAGCATTTGAAGGAAAAAGGCTAAGGGAAGCTGACTAAAGGGGTATTATACAGGGTGTTCGGAAATGATGTATATAATTTCAAAGTTGATTAGTACAAAAAGTATTTGCGATATGAATGTTTTACATTTTGTTCACGTTTAAGCAAGTTCTAAAGTTTTATTTTTCCTTTGATAGGCGACGCTAGGTGCCTGGTAGCGCAGTGTGACACAACATAGCGGAAATGGCGACGCCAGGTGCCTGGTAGCGCAGTGTGACACAACATAGCGGAAATGGCGACGCCACAGGAAAAGGCTGCTAGCATGATGTGGTTTGCGACATTTCATGTATCAGGTACCGTCAACAAGCATAATTACCGAATTTGGGGTTTGGATAATCCCCATGCTGTCCTGGAACACACAAGACACATCCCCAAAGTTGATGCTTGGTTTGGTATTATGCAGGACAGAGTGATTGGACCATTTTTGTTTGCTGAACCAACCATAACCGGTGGCACATACCTGGACATGTTACAACTGTTCGTCATTCTGCAACTGCAGGTGATTCCAAATATCATTTTCCAGCAAGATGGGGCTCCCCTCATTGGTCATCAGACATTTGTTCGTGCTTGGATCAGCACTTCCCTGGTCGGTGGATTGAACGTGGAGGTCCAATGACACGGCCTCCCCGTTCGCCAGACATAAACCCTGTGACTTTTTTTTTATGGGGGTTCCTTAAAGACATTGTCTACTGGACAAAGGTTGCCTCCCTCAGTGACCTGAAGGCCCGCATCACTCCAGCCTTCCTCCACATCACCCCAGACATTCTGCTCCGTACTTGGTCCGAAATTGACTACCGCCTCGCCATCCTGTGCCCTACGAATGGAGCACATGTGGAAGTGTATTGATAGCAAAGCTATAAACTTTAGAACTTACTTAATCTTCGACAAAATGTAAAACATTCGTATTGCAAATACTTTTTGTACTATTCAACTTTGAAATTGTATACATCATTTCCGAACACCCTGTATATTTTATGGTATAAATCACCATGCCTTTCTGTTCATCACATTATATGTGGTTCTGTACAAAATCATTGAATAAATCTCGTAGTACATAATAAAAACAGTTTTCATAAAATTAAAAAAAATGTTCATTTCTTTGCTTTGTACTTAACATTAAAAAACAATAGTGCAATACAATGGTCGTTGCTCTTCTTTAACGAAGTCACAATGTTTTTAGGCTTGTTATTCTCTTTGTTGCATAGCTCAACGTTCATTGCTTGCATATATGTTGGTAAGCCTAATATTCATGCTGGTAAGCACAACATTCTTTCAGGGCTGGCTGCAATATTCTATTTTTTTTACATTCGTTTTAACCAAGTGATTCAGAGATTCGTTCATAAATGGTGTTACTGTCTTACAATTTAAATAAAACATTGCTGTATAATGGCCATCATTCTTCATTAATGAAGTCACAACATTTTTAAGCTTATGTTATTTTTCTTGCTTAACTCGATGTTCATTGCTTGCATTTATGTTGCTAAGCCTAACATTAATACTGGTAAGCTCAATCTTATTTCAGGGGTGGATGCAATATTCTATTTCACTTACATTCATTTTAACTAAGTAATTTACAGATTCGTTCATAATGGTGTTATTGCTTTACGATGTTTAAGATGAAGAAATGCAATTCAAAGCAACAAGTTGTGGAATACAAAGTAGTATGTTCAGAATAAGATCTATATGAATTGTTAAAAACCATAAAACAACGAAAGTTTTTAGATGAATATATTCAGCGAACTGACTAAAACGAAATGACAAATACCGAAGATAACTTCAAAAAAACCCTAAATCATCCAATGTCATGCGAAACCCACGCCTACTACAGTAAATACCGGATGCATTTCATCGGTCCATTCGCACGGCATTATCAATGGTGTAGAAGCTACTGCAGTCCATCCTCATTCGGCTGCTCCCACGTTGGTCTCTCTGGCCTGCCATGCCATTGTTCAGAGTTCGTATCATCAGCGCCCTCAAGTGGTAAGTATTGGTATGTATTTTCTTCGATGTTTTTTTTAATCCTTTTCTTCTTTTTATTTTTTAAGGTTATAATTTCTTCACTTCTTATAAGGCTTTTCCAAGCGTAAGATAACGTAATTGCGCTATTATTGTTACAGTTAAATTTACGTGTTTTTTCAATATAAATATATATATATTCAGCTGTTAATATCTTCCTCCATTTTCTATGTTGACAAATATGTTCAATGTTTGTCCAATCAGGTGTAGCCTGGTTCTGCATGCAGTATTATATCAATGCAGTTTTATTTTGTTTTTTGTTCCAGTTTTTCATATGCTCATATAATCTTATCTCAATATTACATTTACAGGCCTGCCAGCCCTCCAGGTTTACGCAGGCAATGCCGGATTTCATTACATTTCCCGGAATTCCGGATTACAAATTAATATTGCCGGATTCCATCATGATTACCGTAGCGTAAATTAAAAAGTAACGAGGTGAAGAGTTCGAAGTTCTCCGAGGCATTGGTTCATTAGCGGAGAAGTGACCTTTCCCCTATTGAGTCAGCAGCTGTGCTCTGTCATTGGCAGCGATGTTTACTCTTCTGTCTGCTAATGATCTCTGGCGCTGCAGGAACAGGCTTGGCGTTGGTGGGCACCGTACATTCTGACGTAACCATCCATTTAGATTTTCTACCGGACCTTATGAGCACTGTGCCACGCGATGATGTCATCTTTGACTCGCTGGCTTCGTGGCATCGTGCGGTAGCTCTCTTTCTACGGAGTGCTCAAGTGATGTGCCGAGTCCAGAGTTCGCCCAAATGCATAATTATGCGTCTAGTACGTATGAAAATTTTACCAACACGTAAAAATATGCATCGGGAATTTTTCTCGATGCGTAAAAATATGCGTCGGGGAATTTTTCTCAACACATAAAGATACGCATCAGGAATTTTTCTCCACGCGTAAAACTACGCATCGAATAATTTTACCAATTCGTAAAAATACACATCGGGACGATACTTCGTCTTTCAGAAACAGAAGTAAACAAAATAAAGAATTTTTCTGTAATCATAATTTCTTTTTCTGTGATGTAGCCTCTGTCCAGTATTGTTATATATCATTTTATTCCATAAATATGTGTATTTCAGTTTGAAAATGGAGGGAAAATTTCCGAAAACGGAAATTTGATGTCATCTTTGACTCGCTGGCTTTGTGGCGTCGTGCGGTAGCTCTCTTTCCACGGGAGTGTTCAAGTGATGTGCTGAGTCCAGAGTTCGCTCAAATGCATAATTATGCATCTAGTACATATCGAAATTTTACCAACACGTAAACATACGCATTGAGAATTTTTCTCAACTCATAAAAATATGCATTAAGAATTTTTCTCCACGCGTAAAACTACGCATCGAATAATTTTACCAGCTCGTAAAAATACGCATCGGGACGGTACTTCGTCTTTCAGAAACGGAAGTAAACGAAGTAAAGAATATTTCCGTAATCGTAATTTGTTTTCCTGTGATGTAGCCTCTGTCCAGTATTGTTATATATCATTTTATTCCATAAATATTTGTATTTCAGTTTGAAAATGGAGAGAAAATTTCAGAAAACGGAAATCCGACAGCGAAAAAATTTTGCTGTAATCTTTAGGCATGAGAGTGCGACGGCTTCGAGAAATTTCTCCTTTTCCGTCATAATTTAGGTTATACTCGAGATCGATGCATAACTGAACAAAATTTTTTTACCTTTTTATAGGCATTAATGTAGCATTAGTGCTTCAAATTATGTCCATTGATATTTCAAACGTATACGAAAGTATTCTTGCAGGATTTTCATAGAAAATTGCAGGATTTTTCTCTTCTTAAGGTTGGCAAGTCTGCATTTAGTACTGCCTATGTAATAAACAGGTTTGGCACTGTTGCTATCATGAATTGGAATTTTATACACACCTGCTTTTTTTTTAGTAATGTTACATTATCTCTTGTATTGGAGAGGATTCTTCTTATATTGTGCACATTAATTCCTATATTCATACCATGTCTTCTACAGATTTTTTGTAAAACATCAGTTATTTGTGGTATATATGAAAATGAGCCACAGAATGAAGTTGGTTTATCATTCCTTTCCAGTATCATTATATTTTTGTCAGTTGGGCTGAATTGTTTAATGATCTTTTCAATTGTTGCCCTTCTATATCCATAATCTATTGCCAATATCTTTATCCATTGTAGTTCCTTATTCCGTGATTTTGAGTACTCACGGAATAAGGAGCTACAATGGATAAAGAAATTGACAATAGATTATGGATATAGAAGGGCAGCAATTGAAAAGACCATTAAACAATTCAGCCCAACTGGCAAAAATATAATGATACCGGAAAGGAATGATAAACCAACTTCATTTTGTGGCTCATTTTCGTATATACCATAAATAACTGATGTTTTCCAAAAAATCTGTAGAAGATATGCAAGAGTTAAGATGGAAAAATCGGTAGCCCAAATCAAGTTCCTCAAGAAATGTAAGATAACAGATTTTATTCTAAATTCATTTAGGCTTGGAAAACCATTCAAAGAATTACTTTCCAACAGCTTTGTAAATGCTATAGAGCATAAGACGTTAGAGCGTAGCATGGCGGCAAAATAGAGGGGCCTAGTGTATTATAAAAGAATTAATCAAGAGAATAAAGAGAAATTTTCAAGTATCTTAAGGGAAGCAGATAAGCTAGAGTTAGAGGAGTGGTTGAATATAGGAATAGGAGACAAAAATAAAAATTTTTTAACCAACTTTAAGAAAAAAGAAGAAAAAATTCTAAAGGAAGTCAACACTAATAAGGTCCAAGCAGATAAAGTACTCAGACATGTGAAAGACAATTCCTCGCAGTTGTGAGCAAAGATTTATTAAATATTTTAAATAAAAGTTAAAATTATAATCTGACGCATAGATGCCAACTAGTACGGATTTTCCGTAATTTTACGGATTTTTGGTTGCTGTTACGGAGGAAGTACGGAAACACCGCTGAAATTACTGAAAATCGCCATTTGATTTAATTTTCTGAGATAGAAAGCAAATTTTCATCAACTTAAAAATTTTTGTTGGTTCTTCAAGTTTTTCTGGGGGAAAAAAATTAAATACTACATTCAGGGCTGCCAGACCTGCGCCAATTGCGCCAGCCCGCGCCAAAACGTTGTTCTTGCGCCATTCTGCTAAAAAAATCGCCATTTCGACAAAATCTGCGCCAATTTTGCGCCAAAAGTTAAAATTTACCGGTCATCGATATTTTAGCGTTATCTTACGACATTCGAAATCGATTCAACGGTGAATTCGTATGTGAGATTCTTTTGCGGAGTCCCCTCCGTTTTTTTTTTTTCCCGAGATCGATGCAAAAGTGAAGAAATTTTCGGGATATTAGTTAGGGGGGGGGTCGTATTCCGTCTGGGGACGTTGTTTTGTCTTTTTAAACGTTCGGAAACGGAAGTTAAACGAAGTGCAGATTTTTCCCATAATCGTATTTTTTTCTCTCGCGATGTTGCTTCTGTTCAGTACTGTTAAATATAATTTCATTGCATAATTTCAGCTTGAAATTGTAGGAAGTTAGGCCGCCCTAAAATTTCCCCGTAATCTTCGGCGACGAGATTCTCACGCTGATTCGAGGAATTCCGTCTTTTTTTGTTATCATTTTCACCATGTACGAAATCGATGCATAACTGAACATAAATTTTGGGAGGATTGGTGGCGGCGGCGGCAGGGGGGGGGGGGGGGGTCGTTATCTCCGTCGGAGGACGGAATTTCATCCTTCGAAAACGGAAAGTAGACGGAGATAAGATTTCTCTGGTATTCGTTTTTTCTCGCAATGTTTTTTTTTTTTTTGATTGGAGGTTTAACGACCACCGTGAGCAACTCAATGGGCTATAAGCAGTCGCCCGTCCCTAATTTAGGGTCACTGGTTCCAGGGAAGGGAGAGAGCCAGTGCCGTAAGACAAACACAACATCCATGCCTCACCGGGATTCGAACCCGGAACCCCATTCGGATGAATGATCAGAGGCCAGCGCCTTAGACCACTGCGCCACCGGGGCGGCCTCGCGATGTTTCCTCTACCCAGTATTGTTAGATATCATTTTATTCCATAAATATTTGTATTTCAGCTTGAAAATGTTGGATAAACTTCCGAAAAGTGAAGTCAATTCAGCTTGAAAATGTTGGATAAATTTCCGAAAACTTAAGGCTTGAAAAACCGTTATTTCAAGCCATGTTTCCCGATTCAGCGATCGCAAAAAAAATATTCGTGTGGAAGAACCAAGGCTACTGCACTAATTCAGCACATGGCCAGTGTTTCTACAAGTAACATCGTATCTGAAGTTAAAAAAATTCTTTTTCTCTATCTGCGGACGGAAGTAATGATGCTCAAGCAAATAAACTGTATCCCATTACAATAACATATTTTGACGAAAACATAGGGAAAAATTCAACTGTTTTGTTATCATTGGTTGAATCAAGTAATAATACAGGTGAAGGAATATTCAACGTTTTGAACAATGAGTTTGTTAAAAAAATATCTCATGGAGCAACTGTGTGCCATTTTCCTGTGACAATGCTAACACTATCATAGGTCAAGTAAAAGGTGTTGTTTCTCACGTAAAGAAGGTTCAGCCTGCAATCATAGTGCAGCGATGTTCATGCCATTTAGTAAATTTAGCTGCACAGAAATCTGCTACTCAACTGAAAGGATTTAATGTTGAGCAGTTTCTGATACAGTTGTACTTTTTTGGAGAAAAGTTCAAAGAGGAAACAATCTAAAACTGAGTCAAGCTGTTTGTGGTACTAAACCACACAAAATTCTAAAGCATGTCAATACTCGCTGGTTATCACTTTTGGAATCCATTGACAGAATTTTAGAACAGTGAGAGGCTCTAGAACATTATTTTAGTGACAATGAAGAAGCTAATTAACAGTATAAGAACCTTTCAAGTATGATTGGAAATCCTTCATCTAAACTTTGTCTTTTTTTATCTGCAACTCTTCCTTTGTTTACATCTGTTAACATGTTCTTGCAGCAGGAAGCTCCGCTTGTGCATGTATTAAAAAGAAAACTTCATAGTCTGTTATCTGAATTGCTTGTACGATTTATCAAGCCATCGGCATTTGGTGTGACAGCAACATCTCTTGCAGATGGAAATTTTGAAAGAAGGAGAAATAAAAAAGAAAACTGTGATCTCGTAATTGGGTCAAAAGTGAGATCTTATATAGGCACAACTGCAGATCTGAGTGAAGACACAGTGGCTACTTTTTATTCTGAAGTAAGGGAATTTTACAAGGCAGGCTGCAATTACATTTTAAGAAAATTTCCACTTAATGATGAATTTCTGAGTCATGCTGAAATTGCAGATGTAACATTAAGGCAAAGTGTTTCTTTTGCATCAGTCCAATATACGTGTTCCCTGTTTCCAGTTTTGAAACCAGAAGAATCTGACAAGGTGGAATCTGAATTTGCTCACTACCAGTTTGAAAATTTTAACTGTGCTGTTACTTCTGGGAGAATGGATGAAGTGTGGCACAGAATTTCTTTAATGAAAAATGAAAGTGGCCAGTTAAAGTATGAATCATTGAGCAAAATTATGAAAATGATTTTAATAGTCCCTCATAGCAATGCAAGTACAGAAGAAATTTTCAGTATTGTGAAAAAAAACCCCATGAATGATTCAGACCTAATTTAAGCAGTCATGTGCTGTCTTCTTTATTAGTAGAAAAAATAAACAGCATTGCACACAGTGAACTATGCTATCAGAAGAAGTTTTTGCAAATTGAACTAAGGAAGGCCAAAATGGCAACTACAGCCAGTTTATCATAATAATTTGGCAACATTCCAAGGAATAATTTTTCTTCATGTCTGGAGGTAATTTATATTTTTCTGGTACACAGTATTTTAAATTTTCCCACTAGCAAATTATTTTTTATTGTATTATTATTATTATTATTATTATTTTGTTAATAGTTCTGACAGATTAAAATTTGTTGCAGTGTTAAATACCCAAATTTGCCACTGTAGACTGGATTACTGAAAATTACTGAAAAAAAAAATTGTTACTGAAAATTACTGAAAAATGAACATGTTGGTTACTGAAAACTACTTTTAGAGGTTGGCATCTATGATTTCTTATGAAAGAAATACTAAATCCAGAAAAAATAGTTATTTAATTAGAAAGTATATGCAGCATTTTGGAAAAAGATGACCAAATTAAGGCAGATCTCCTCAGGAATGAGTACCACAACAGCCTAACAAAGTTCCTTAAACAAGTAAAAAATCCCCAAAAGAATTTTGAAAACAGCCAATTAAGAGCCTTAATCCCTTCAGTGGTGTCTTCATTATTACCATGTCACACCTCCCAGGGTGGCCCGGAAATGTTTCAATTATTATTATTACCATGTCACACCTCCCAAAATGGGCCCGGAAATGTTTCGTGCGTGAACACATTGAGCACTACACAGACCACGGAAATCTTCAGGGATAGAACAGTATAGGCAGTAGAGCTAGCCCCGGAATTTTTCCGGAATATACCACTTTTAAGAGGTTTCCCCGGAATATACCACTTAAGAGGTTAAACCAGTTCGAAAAGGAAGAAAATTTAGTGGCTTTGAAAACTGACAAAAGTAAGTTAATTACAATTATGGATGAAGAAGATTATCAGAAAAAAATAGAAGAGTTAAAAAGCCTATTTACGAGGAGGTACAAGAAAACCCATTACCTGAATTAATTAAGAAAGTTACAAAACTTATTTCAGAACAAAAGAAAAAAGGCCAACTCCCAGATAACTTTAAAAAGTTCTCAAAATTGCAATTCAGGTTGCCTCAGCTATATGGAATAGTAAAATTACATAAGATTAACCACCCAGTTAAGCCAATTATAATATAGATTCAAAATGCTCAATACTTTCAAATCTGAACTATTTTCTTAAATCACACCAAGATTTATTAGAAGAACCTCATTCCATTATAAAAAACTCCTCAGCCCTAAAAAGTAAATTAGAGCAACTTCCAACCCTGGATTCTCCTATTTTTGGTATCCTGGACATAGTTTCTTTGTACACTAGAATAAATTTAGATCAGCTTATAGAATTTTAAGCAGATGACCTGGCAGACAAAATTGTTTTTCATAATCAAGCAAGGAATTTATTAGTAGGGATTTTTGAAATGTAGATTTTCTCCTTAAGAAACAACTTTTTTCAATTTAAGAAAATATTTTTCCTCCAAAAGTCTGGCCTGGCAATGGGCTCATCGCTCTCCCCACTTTTGGCAAATTACTATGTAGGAAAGCTGGAAGAAAAGGTCCTGGTTCAGCCTTCGTACTTTTGTCTTTATCACAGATATATGGATGATATCTTATTCATTATAGATAGCAAGGATAAAGAGCTTCCAGAAAGAAGTCTATGGTGCTTTAATGAATTAGGTGATTCTCTTAAGTTCACTTTAGAGGTTCAAACTGAAGGAAAATTAAACTTCTTAGATTTGACTATGTATGTCCAGGAAGATAAGTTCCTCACAAAAATGTACAAAAAACCTTTGGATACAAATAAAATACTGGATTTTAACTCCTCTCATCCTTACTCAATGAAGAAAAATGTTACAAACCAATTTTTAGAAAAAATAAATAATTTAGTCTCCTCTGAAGATATGAAAAAAGCCCACATAGATGACCTGAAAGTAATGCTGACAGAAAATAACTACCCAAAAAAGGAAATAAATAAATTACTCACACAAGATAAACAAAAAAATACAAGGAAGCAGGAGTTTTAAGTTCACAAGAAAAATTATGTATCAAAAGGATTTGTTTGAATCTTTAAAGAGAATAAGCAGTAAATATGATATAAGATTAGCTCCGAGTTTAGAAAACAAACTTAAAATTTTTTGCCCTAGCTTGATTCAAAAAGAAAGAAACTTGTTAAAAATGCAAGGAGTAATTTATAAAGTAATTTGCAGCTATGGAAAATACTACATAGGAGAAACTGGTCATAGGCTGGAAACTCGCATCGCAGAGCACAAGGCAGCAATAAAAAAATGATCGAACAAGACAGGATTAGACAGGCATGTTAGAGAAACAGGACACTGCATGAACTGGGACTCTTAAACTGTCATTGGACATCGATCCAAATTCCTGAAGCATAAATTGAAAGAGGGACTTGAAATTGGAAAATACCAGAACTTCATTAATGACTGTAAGGGATTTTCGCTTCCTAACATCTGGCAAGGCATTTTGCAGAATCACCGTAACCGTCAAAGTTGACCGTAACCGAAGACAGTGACGAAGATTGAACGAATGACGGCCTGACAAAGGAGAGTTCTCTCCAAAAATTTGTAGAAATTTGAGACTTTGCCTAGATAAATCCCATAAAAAAAAAGGTAACTAGTTTGAATATAGGAATTAAGGTACACAATATAAGAAGAATCCTCTCCAATACAAGAGATAATGTAACATTACTAAAAAAAGCAGGTGTATATAAAATTTCAATTCATGATAACAACAGTGCCAACCCTGTTTATTACATAGGCAGTACTAAACATAATACTGAGATAAGATTATATGAGCATATGAAAAACTGGAACAAAAAACAAAATAAAACTGCATTGATATAATACTTCATGCAGAACCAGGCTACACCTGATTGGACAAACACTGAGTATATTTGTCAACATAGAAAATGGAGGAAGATATTAACAGCTGAATCAATATAAGACACCATTGATAATGCTGTGTGAATGGGCCGGTGAAATGTGTCTGATATTTACTGTAGTAGACATGGGTTTCGTATGACATTGGATATTTTAATGTTTTTTGAAGTTATCTTTGGTATTTATTATTTCGTTTTAGTCAGTTCATTGTATATATAAATCTAAAAACTTTCATTGTTTTACGGTTTTTAACAATTCATATGGATCTTATTCTAAACATACTACTTTGTATTCCACAACTTGTTGCTTTGAATTTCATTTCTACATGTTAAACACCGTAAAGCAATAGCACCATTTATGAATGAATCTGTAAACTATTTGGTTAAAATGAACGTAAGTGAAATATTAATAGAATATTGCATCCACCCCTGAAAAAAGATTGAATTTACCAGTATGAATGTTTGGCTTAGCAACATAAATGCAAGCAATGAATGTCGAGCTATGCAACAAAAAGAACATAAGCTTAAAAACATCTTGACTTTGTTAATGAAGAATAACAGCCATTATATAGCAATGCTTTATTTAAATTGTAAGACAATGGCACCATTTATGAACGAATCTCTGAACTACCTGGTTGAAATGAATGTGAAAAAAAAAAAAAATAGAATATTTGCATCCACCCCTGAAAGAATGTTGTGATTACCAGCATGAATATTAGACTTACTAACATAAATGCAAGCAATGAACATTGAGCTATGCAACAAAAAGAATATAAGCCGAAAAACATTGTGATTTCGTTAAAGAAGAACAACGTCCATTGTATTGCAATGTTTTTTGTAATGGTAAGTACAAAGCAAAGAAATGAATATTTTTTTGTTAATTTTATGAAAACTGTTTTTATGATGTACCACATGATTTATTCAATGATTTTGTATAGAAGCGAATATAATGTGATGATTTGTACCATAAAATATATAAGCTATTTTCCATGTATATAGGCATTGTTAGTATGATATGTACTACGTATAAGCCAAAATCTAAGATGACTAAAGGGGCGTTGCTTTTTCAGGATAACACTCCGATTTCCAAGGCTGCTATCTATGAATGTGAGTTTGAACTGTTACCACATGCTCCCCACTCATCTGAACTTCCCCTCTCAGACTACCATCTGTTCCCAAATCTCAAATAAAACTTGTCTGGTGCGCATTTTGGAAAAGATGAAAATGTTATTTATACTGTAGAAGCTTATTTTGACAAATAATTTTATTTGGATGGCATAAGAGCCTTAGAGCACTACTGGAAAAAAGTATGTGGACCTTCAAGAGGACAATGGAGAAATATAGGTGTTAAGGTGTATCATGTTTTTCCACAAATATTTCTTCATAGTTGGGCAGATAATTTTTAGGACATCCCTCATATGTTTGTCCATTCCAGTTTATTTAAAAATGTTTTTGGGTGCTAATTATGTTTTGCCAAAACATTTTTACAGTTCATATAATTACTAATATCTTTGGTGCATGTAAAAGTCCACGTCTATATGGCTGTAGATGGTGTAGTACGTATTTAGTGCCCATGACTTGAAGTGGAGGGTCGCCACCCTGGTTATGCAGTGGTCTAAGTGATGGCCTCTGATCATTCGTCCGAGAAAGGGGTCCGGGTTCGAATCCCGGTGAGGCATGGATGTTGTGTTTGTCTTACGACACTGGGTCTCTCCCTTCCCTGGAGCCAGTTACCCTAAATTAGGGACGGGCGACTGCTTATAGCCCATTGAGTTGCTCACGGTGGTCGTTAAACCTCCAATAAAAAAAAAAAAAAAACAGTGGAGAGGTCACTGGTTCTTGTGCTGCTGTCACTAAACATCTGTTATTATGCTCTTCACTATAAGCAGTGTACCACCCTTCTCTTTGAGCTTTGTGTCACAGCTGTGTTTTAGATCATAAGTTACTCTTTTACAAAGTAAAATATGTTTTTTTATTGCTTAATGGATGTAGATTTTTAAAATTTCGTTGCTAAGACCTTGAAATCAGGCTTCAAATTTTCGAAGAGATTCTGATTAACCTCTATAGTAATGTTTCTGTAAGTTTGATTTCTTTTTTTCTGTTCCTTTCTCTGTTTGTCTCTTTTTCTTTCTTTTCATGGTTTTTTATTTTTCTCTTTTACCAAATAATATTTTTGCAATTACAGCTGTATCATTTTTTCTGCAAAAATTTCATGTTTTAAGCAATTTTTGCAATTTTTTAGTTGAGATATTTTCTATTTATTACTGCTGTATAACACAAGATGGTATGAGTAACCTTTTTTTTTTTTTTTTGCATAGTTAAATAAGTATTTTATCTTCATACACATAAATAAATATTTAAATCTAAAAATTTTATTCTTTCAACATGTTAGATCATGAATAAAACTTTGTGCTTAGTAATTTGATTATGTTGCGTGAAAAACCCTTTTTAAAAAAAATGTTTTATAGTTTTTTTTAATATCTTTAGTCATAAGTTAATATATATCAAATATTAATTTTTTAAATGCTCACCAGTACTAAATATAAGCTAGTGAATGTTTGTACACTTTTAAAGAGGAACATTATAAGTTTTTAATGGAAGAATGTAAAATTCTACTAAGCCTGTTGGGGTAGTAATGATAAGTTTTTGTAGGAAGATCATAATTTCCGCAAAGTCTTTTGATGTAGGGATGAAATATATAATTCTTAAATAAGTCTTTTGAAGTAGGGATAAAATATATAATTCTTAAATAAGTCTTTTGAAGTAGGGATAAAATATATAATTCTTAAATAAGTCTTTTGAAGTAGGGATGAAATATATAATCTTAAAATATACTGTATAAAGCAGTTCAGACAAATTTGCAGAATTTGTTTTTCAGAAAATGGTGTGTCAACATATATATAATTTACTTGTAGAACATAGTTATCACTGAGTAAATTGGACACTTTTGTGGAAGGTATTGAATAAATATGGTGTTACTGGGAATCTACTTAATAATGTAAACGCCATGTATGCTGGCAGTAGAGGTTGTGTACGACTGAATGGTGTTTTATCAAAATGGTTTTCTATTGGTGCAGGAGTCAGACAAGGTTGTGTAATGTCACCATGGCTGTTTAATATATTTATGGATATGTGCATGCGCGATGCCAAGATGGACAATACTGGTTTATGTCTTGGTAATATCCATGTGTCCAGATTGCTGTATGCTGATGACACAGTCCTGTTGGAAGAGAACAAAAGTGATTTGCAGAGTATGTTGTCCCGGATGTACGAAGTTTGCATGGAATTCAAACTGAGTATAAATAAGGGAAAAACCAAAGTTATGGTTTTTGAGAGAGGAACTGGTAGTACTGAATGTAATATAAGTCTAAATGGCACAGTGATTGGCCAGGTGAATGAGTTTGTGTATTTAGGAAGCATGTTTGACAGAGAGAACAAATTGGATGGTGAAATTAGTAGGCGAGTGAATTCTTCATTGAAAGTCATGGCTGCTTTGGGAGGTTTTCACAGGAATGATGGGTTCTCAAGAGAGTCCCACATGGTGTACGAAAGTGTAATTATTCCTACTCTGATGTATGGCAGTGAAACCTGGGTACTACAGAAAAAAACTAGGAGTCATTTGTGTGCTGGTGATATGCGTTACTTGCAGGGGGGTTGTGGCAAGACACGTTCGGATTGTTTGAGGAATGAAGATGTGTTGCAGTTGTGTAATGTGAAGCAAAATGTTGTTAGCAAGGTGGAGACTAATATGCTTTGGTGGTTTGGCCATGTTGAAAGAATGAGTGATGAAATTTTTTTTTGGCCCAAGTGGCAGGAAGTAAAGGCAGAGGAAGGCCAAAGAAGTCATGGGACGATCAGATTCAGGAGTGTCTGCATGAGGAAAAGGCTATGAGTATGAAGTATAAAAGGTCTTGTGTATGTCATATGATGGATGTCAGTGAAACCCGAGTTATGTGTCAAGATCGCTGTAATTGGAGAAGTTCGATACAGCAACAGTAAGTGAATAATCAGTTAAAAGTTTATCTGGTAGTTTGTATTTCATTGTGGAGCTAACCTCTGAATCTCAAGGAACAGCTTAGTGATATGTATGTTTGTAGTTATCAAAATTTTTCCAATGAATGATTTATGTTTCCTGGTTAAATTCACTGAATTTTATCATAATGGAATTATGTGAACAGAGTTTCATTATGGATTCAATACCATGTGATATTTAGTTGCAAGAACTAACTTTCTTAACTTGGGGGATTCTGTCACTGAGATTTATTTCTTCATGTTAAAAATTAATCACATTTCCTGTATTTACTTGTACTTGAATTACAAATGAACATAGGCATTCATGGATTCCATACTGCCCCTGCGTACATGGTGTAGGGTCACTGCAAAAGATGAGACCAAATTTGTATTAATGTCACTTTTGATAATAGAAAAAAAAGTTTTATGAGAACTAAACTGATCCTAACATTTTTTAATGCTTTTGATCAATGAAAGAGGCACACAACAAATTACTGGGGAAATAGTAGGTAACAGCTGCAAAAACGAACAGAGATTAATTGGGAAGCATTGAAAAATATGTTCTTAAAACATGATGTATCAACATTTAGGAGTTGCACAGTTTTTTTTTTTTTTTTTTTTTTTGCAGCTTCTACGAACAGTTTGTAGAAACTGAAATAAAGAGGTGTGTACAATTTTAAAAGTGCATCGGTCAGATGCTTCGTGCACTAAATTTCCTGTGATGACAGGGAATAAAAAATTAATTGATTTCATTGTGGCTACTGTCAAAAGGTAAGACATACGAAATTTCTCATTAAAGTTGTTTAAAACCAAAACTTGTCTTAAACCGGTTGTAGCAAGACCCCCTGCCCTCCAAAAAAGCATGCTTTTCGTTGGTAGTTTTTAAGTTTTAATTTTTGTATTTTTGTTGTAGTCTTTGAATTTACTGTTTGAATCACAATGCTTTGTTTTTCTTAGCTACTTTCGCTTGGTGTAAAGGAATCAACTATTAACATAACTTCCAGAAATGCCGGAGACTTTGTTTTTACTAAGGATGACCATTTTAATGTTCAAGCATTCACTGATTGCAAGAAAATCAGCATTGGTGATGGTGCTACACTAATTTTAGATGATAATTTTTGCGCCAAGAAGAGTAACTTTTATAGGTATGGAAAGTTAATTTTCCTTTTTTTTTTTTTTAAATGAGTACCATTTCATAATTTTGAAAAAAATGTGGGTAACGAAAGTACAACATAAACCTAACCAAATATCAGCAACAGAGTGTATAATTTTTTAAAATGGAGGAGGAATATATAGGATATCACATGTAGTGAATCAATATTGCACAAAGTGCACTATATCTCTTTTCACTTCTTAATCGATTCTGCAAGGCATCTACTCATTTAGTTGCTGGAGGTGGCATTCCTGTGACTTTAACTAACTTTATGGGCCACTATCATAGTCAATTTGTGGTTTTACTCATCCCAAATTGAAACACATCATTTTGTGATTTAAAGTTCAGTTTCACTTATGTTCTATTATATCAGTTTAATGCACATTAAATATCTCAAACATCGAGCACAATACAGCAAAATTACTACCAATGGCTTGGTAAACAGCATATTAAATTCAGTGATTTTAAACAAATATGCATTCAGTGATTTTAGACAGACCTGGATTTATCAGTTTTGCTGATGCAAAAATGCCCAATTGCAGTACCCTAGCTATTCATTTAATTAAAATGTATACGTAGCAAGAATTTATCAGGAGCAGTTTATGATAATCAAATTACTTATATAACTTGTACTTAAAATCAAGTACTACCCAAGGTAATGCAATATTGTATTAGTTGATGCAACAAACAGAAGGATGTACACAGGTTAAGTATTTAGTTTACCTGTCTACACCCTTTTGTTTTTTGCAAAATAATACAGGATGTGTCTAAATTCTTTCCCTAATTATGATAAATCGTATAAAATGAACCACGCTCGTTAGACACATACGGTTTTCCAAATAGCTTACCTGAAATCCAGAGTTTTTTTCTGGATCATCAGTATACCTCAACGTGGGCTCCTTTTGTTTCACAGAGGACATCCAGTCAGTATTCTATCTCCATGTCTGCTGCAACATGTCATCTGTGATGATCGCAAACACTTCAGCTATTCTTTCCTTCAAGTTTATGCAACACCATCTGCAACTGGTGTTGCATAAACTTTATTCTTAATGTAGCCCCATAAAAAGAAGTCAAGAGGCGTAATGTCTGGGGATCTTGGTGGCCAGGGTATGGGACCTTCTCTGCCTATCCATCTGTTAGGGAATTTGTCATCTAAGAATTGATGGACAGGTACACCCCAGTGCAGGGGAGCAGGGGAGTACCATCCTGCTGGAAAATCACCCTCTTCCAATTGAGGTGCAACATACAGCTGCATCATGTCGAGGTAAATACCCGATGTAATGGTGGACTCAATAAAAAAAACCAGTCTGATTACTTTGTTGTGCATTAGTCCGCACCAAACATTGATTTTAGGGCTATCCCTCTGTTTCTCCAAAATCACATATGGATTCTCTGTACCCCAGATACGGGCATTATGCGAGTTCAATTTGCTTGAGGTATGAAAAGTTGATTCGTCTGAAAAACAAATCCGCTTCAGGTAATCATTATCTTCGTCTATTCATTTAAGAATATCCGTAGCAAATGTCATACATCTGGGCCCATTATTAGATTTCAACGCTTAAACAATTTGCAATTTGTATGAAAAAAAAAAAAAAATGAAGCCGCTTTCTTAAAATGCAGTGCACTGTCTTCATATATATTCCCAGTTCACTAGAGGCATGACCAATTGATTTCCTCGGGCTTCATACGAATGCATCACACACGGCGTCGACAGTTTCCTCACTAATGGAAGATCCTCTACTTCTTGCACGGTCACCTACACTGCCTGTTTGTTTAAAATTTTGATACCAGTTCCTAATGCTCTTCACATCAGGCGGAGCTGTATCATACTCACGCCTAAACTTCCGCTGCACTGAAATTGCAGATTTGGTTTCATGAAACCAGAGAACACAATTAACCTTCTCCTGCATAGACTCCATTTCACCGACTGACGCTTTCAACAACAAACTATGCTGCAGACGTCCAGCGCCACCTATTGTTCCAAAAGTACAACGAACAAATAAACTTGAGAATATGACCCAATCAATGCAACAAACTGCGTACGTCTAACTAGCTCGGTTCATTTTATATGATTTATCTTAATCAAGGAAAGACTTTAGACACACCCTTCATAATGCATATACATATTTGCATGTGAGTGTTTGTTCACAGAGATGTGCACTGACACAGACTTAACACACGTTTATACCACGTGTAGCTGATTTTCATGTGTGAGCATGGAATTCAAGTTCCACCCACAATCAAAATTTTAAGATATTTTCCAAAACTTCTGGTTTTTCATCAATGGAT
Source organism: Macrothele yani (assembly GCA_039090855.1). NCBI lineage: Eukaryota > Metazoa > Arthropoda > Arachnida > Araneae > Macrothelidae > Macrothele > Macrothele yani. The sequence continues at coordinate 75,616,488 of CM077025.1, read as the reverse complement.
TTATTGTATTGAATCAGTTTCTAAGCCCATTGTTTTGTTGGACTTCCAATTTTTCTCTCTGCATAATATCTCACATAAGAACTGTTTAAAATAAAGACTAGATATGCTGTTAAAGTTAGACTAAAATTGATTTGTAAATTACTGATTTTATCCATAAGTGTCAGTCTAAAAAAATTGATGTAACAATACTAAGGAAGTTAATTTTTGCAGCATAATTCTGTCATTCTGTCCTGCAGTTTGGAAATAAAATCTTAATTTTTTTTATCAGCCTAATCTAATGAATTCTGTTGATAAATGTCATTCATGTAAAACATTTATTAGAGATCTTGAAAACTCCATTGTTGTGGAGCTGAAACTGAGCACACGTAACTCAGTTTTTGATTTAGTGCGCCAGGTACCATTCCAGGTTACAATTTTCAAGTTTTCTAAGGAGTTTTCCACTTGGGGTATAATCACTGATGGTGTTTTTGTATCTAAAACAGTCATTTTGAATTACCATATGCTTGGAAAGTTACATATTAACTAATGTCTTCCAGGGCATTGATAAGAGAAATGCAGTTCTCAGTGGTATCTTTGATCTCATTTGTATTGTAAAAAAAAAAAAAAAGAGGGGGGCGGGTCTTAGACTAACAAGCACTTGAATGCAATTAATTAAACAAAATGCTTCAAATTATAACTACTGAATCTCAAAATATATAACCCTTTGATCAGTAAATATATTTCTAAATTCTATTTAATTTGATGCTTTATTTTTAGAGTGTTTTGAAGTCATAGTCAAATGAGCTGTGTATTTGGTACACATATGTGCAGGCTGATGCAGAAATAAATAATACAAGGTAATATAAACCATATAAAATGTTTCAGAATTGCACACAACAAGCAGTTAAGTGCTGAAAAATTAAAATTAAATGCTAAAACTCTGAGAACACTTTTTATTTATATATGTATGTAGGTTTGAATGTGTGCTTATATGACACTAAAATGATTTACTGACAACATGAGAATTAATGACTACAAAAAATTGTATATTGATAAAAGATTATATTACCAGTCATGTAGAGAAATGTACTTTTAACACCAGAAAGAGACAGATTAATGTAATCCTGCAAGTAGACAGAAAACTTGAAATTTACATCTTCCTGGATTGGGAATTGAACCTGCATCTCCTAATTTACGTCTGAGTATGTTACTGTTACACCACCCAAAACAAGCAACCTTCAAGCAACTGAGGATGTGTTTGGGACTGAGATGTAATGCTCCACCGTGCGCATATTGAAGCACATATGATCCTTCATCTTAGCAACACTCGAGCAGGAAGCGAATCCCCTGAAGAAATAACACTTCAGAATTAAATGATAATCAATAGATGTTACAGGCAGATGGGTACCAAATTGTAATGCTATCAGCTTGCCAAAGAGGGACATCATAAAAATGAATGCTGAGTTTTAATATTTTTATTAGTTTTGTTGTTAGCAGTCGAATACTTTGTGGGAAACTTCTTTGTTTCATAGGGTTTGTGGTTTAATGGAATTCTTTTGGTCAGGGTTGTAGGCACCCAGTGCCAAGATTTACGGCTCACAATTGATTTTATTATAGGATAGTGTATCTGAGTTACCAGATTCTTCTATGGGGCTTTGAGCCTGCAGTGTTTTTATGACAGGCAACTGGAAGTGGCGTTTTTGAGAGGAGTGACACCTAAGTATGTACATTTGATTTGGAGAAGGAATTGTTCTCTGAGAGTGGAAATGAGTGGTCAGTAAGAGGAGAATGAGTGGATTTTAGTGAGTGTGAGAGAAAATGTCTCTAAAGGAGAAAGCTGTTGGAGAGAAGAGAGCTTCAAAAGCTGCCAGTAGAGCTTGGCAAATGAGGTAGGAGAGGAAGTTAAAGACACTGGCATGTGCACAAGGAGTTGGTGAGTTTGGAAGAACAATGGGTTCATGAGAAGTGAAAATGATAGGCAAGAGATTGAACTCTATGCGGAAATCATAGAACAGTGAAATTTTTGCCCATTTTGAGGAAGTTAATTTTTATGCTGCATTGTATTGAAGCTGCAATTAAAAATTGAATGTGGAAAATCTTCCTAAAGGCTGATATATAGTGTTTTGACAATCTAACAGAAAAAGTAAAAGCAAAACCTTGCTTATATTGTGTTCCATACATTACAACAATAAAAAGTTAGATTTCCATGACATTTAATGCATTTGTGTGGACCAAAACAGAAATCTCTACAGAATCTGTAGTTATACAGAAAAAAAAAAAAAAGGTTACAGTTGTGATATTAGTGTTAACCAAAACCTGCTGCATCCATGCCAAATATTGATTTCAAAAGTCAAACAAAGTAAAAAAAACAAAAGAAAAAAAAAACAAATTGAAAAACTCACTCCAAAATAAAATAAAATAAAATGTACTAAAAAAAGTAAATTTGGAAAGTGTACTGCAAAAATTCGATTGTCTTGTGAAATTGTAGGTCTTACAAGATAATCTTATATTTTGGAGTACATTTTGAGAATGTTTGTTTCAATAAGATGCGTGTCACCATAACATGTGGTGGTTTATGTAGGAATGGTCATCGCACAAAGAAGTCACTAAAATCACCCAGTGTGATAGTAAATACTGCCTTGTCCATTATAAATAATAATGGAAAAAAAATATGCTAAGTGAAGCTTTAAATATACAAGTGACTTAATTTCAATTGGAGCATGGCAGTTTTGGAGCACATATTTCTAATAACACAACATCCACAAAATTATTAATAAATAACACAAAGGTCAGTAAAACTTACCTTCAAATTCACATACATATGTAGTATATCCAATCTCTGTTGATGTGCATCCACACCAACTGAGGTGATCTCAACATGTGGTTATTTTACACTAAAACTATATACAGTCAACTCTTGATCATCTGCAACAGTGGACAGGATGAGTTTCACTGATAATCCAAATTTTTATTGGAAAAATAAATTAATTTACAAATTACATGCATAATATAGTACTATGTTTTATTCAGACTAGTAGTTATTATTGCAAGCATAATACATACTGAAAAGTTATCTGTGTAAATCTTTTTAAAATAATCAGTTACTTGTTTCTGTTTTTTTACGGCAAAACATTTTTGTTTGATTCGGGACTGCAGTCGGCACAAAACCAGCTTATCAGCTAATAATGCATCATCTTGTCTTTCAAGGTACTCGAGCAGGTCGCCAACATGTTGTAATGCTGATTCATGATTCACCCGTAGCTGTGAAATCTCCTCATCTTCTTCACTTCCTTCGTTTTCATCTACTATTCCTCTAACTTTATTAATTATCTGTTTGTCAGTTAAATGTTCAAACACAGGGTCATGTATGTTGCAGTCCAGCCATTTGGCAATATTAGTTTCATCAACATTTTTCTCTCCGGGAAACAATTTCACTAATTTGGTTAAATCGATGATGTTAGCACTTGTATTTTCTTCAGAAGCACAATTTCCATCAGAGAGAAGTTTTCTCCACGACCTGCTGATAGTGATGGGTTCAACTGAATCCCAGCTGCTTGCAAGTCATAGATAGAGTCAAGAATTGAATAACCTTGCCAGAAAGTAGAACATGTGAAACTGAACTTTAAATCACAAAATGATGTGTTTCAAGGTGAAAATCCTCCAAATACGTGGCGTCAGTAAATAAATAAATACATCGCTTTTTCCACTTTCCAGAAACACATAACAACTGAAAAATTGTTTTTCAGCCGCCGCCGTGGAAATGAACCACGGAACTCTCGATATCTAGCCGAGAGCGTTAACTTTACGCAATAGCACCTTGGATTGTTGGCCACCGTTGTGTAAAGGTAACACGCTCGGCTAGATATTGAGAGTTCCGTGGTTCATTTCCACGGCGACGGCTGAAAAACAATTTTTCAGTTGCTATGTGTTTCTGGAATGGGGAAAGAGCGATGTATTTATTTATTGACGTGTTTCAATTTCGAATGGGTAAAACCACAAATTGACTATGATAGTGGCCCATAAAGTTAGTTCAAGTCACAGTTGCATCCTTCTTCAATTATTTTTTGTAATAAAAAATATTACCACGACAAAAAAAAATTACCTATATTTTAACAACTAAGAAAAAATTATTACCACAAAGTCGCGTCATGGATAATTGGGAGTTGCCTGTATTTATAAGCCAAAACAAGCTTGCCTGGAGCATCTGCATCATTACCATGCAGAGGGTGAACCATTTCTTTCCAAGATTTTTTCTGCAGATGAAACTTGGTGCCACCACTTCGATCCGGTCACAAAATGGACGAGTATGGAATGGCTGCATCCCAACTCTCCACGCTTCAAAAAAGCCCAGTCCTCCTTAAGAGCTGGAAAAGTGATACTCACGGTTTTCTTCAATGAGAATGGCCCATTGCTGTTTGATTTGCTGGATGCAGGCAGTATGGTCAAGGCAACCACATACTGCAATACGTTAAAAGTAACCTCAAAACAGCCATCAAGCGTAAGCAACCTGGTATGTTGTCAAATGGGGTTATTCTGCTGCATGACAATGCACGCCCGCATGTGGTGACAGCATGCCACGATTTGCTGCAGAGCTTCCGCTGGGAGGTCCTCGACCCCCCCATAGCCCTGATCTGTCGTCCTGTGACTACCACATCTTCAGGCCACTGAAAAAAACTCTCAAGGGCTGCTGGTTTGCTATAATGACGCTGAAGTCCGGGACGCTGTTGAAGACTGGTTCCACTGCCAACCACGAATATTCTTTGCTCAGGATATCCACAGTCTTATGCTGTGCTGGGACACTTGCTTGAACCAACAGAACGACTATGTGTAGCTGGTATGTAGCCCATGTATCACTCTGACTTCCCGAATGCTTACATATTCCGACCTATAAACCCTTACTGCAAAAGCCGACAGTCTCAGTTTCATTTGGGCAACCCTTACTATAATATTACTAGTGTAAATAAAAAAAGCAAAATAAGATTTTTTTAGTAAAAATTATTAAATATGAAGAAAATTGGAAGCTCTTCAAGTTAAAATAAAATTTTATCTTTTTTTCCTGGTGTACATACCTTGGGTTTAAGGTTCTTCATCAGATGTGTCTATTGCACTCAAGAGTGTCATATTTCTTGTTTACTCTGTGAACACATTACATTTGTACACCACACTCAGTAGACAAAACATTAGAGATAGGGGTGATGGGCAGTTGACATGGGCATTCCCAGTGCAGAGTGGAACAGGTTCAAACTGAATGCAGGCAGTAAATAGGTGGACAATAGGGCTTCCGAACAGTGTATTGCAATCAACGATCACGGGTAAACATGAGGATCTGAGTGGCTTTGATTGTGGACATATTGTCAGTGCAAGACAGAAGGGTCATTCTATTGCCCAAGTGGTAAGAACCCTAGGGGTAGTATCGAGGGAGTACCACAAGCATACCATTGACAAACGTACCAGCACACAGCAAGCAAGTGGTGTTCAATCACATGCCATTGATGACCAGGTTCAACATAGATTATCCAAGCTCATACAGACTGATTGCTTGGCAACAGCGACACAAATCACATCCAAGTTAAATGTTGGAAGCCCAAGTAGCATAAGGAAGTGAATGATACAATGCACTCTGTATTCCCTGGGCTACAGGAGCTGACGCCCTACCCATGTGCCACTGTTGACTTCTCATCATTGGGCATTATGGCTTGCCCAATGTCGGGAACTTTAATGCAAAGTAGTGCCGCGTTATGTGGTCAGATGAATTCCATTTTCAGCTGTACTGAACTGATGAAAGGGTGCAGGTGTGGTGTCAACAGCATGAGTCCATGGCGCTGCCATGCCAGGTCAGCTCTGTGATGGTTTGTGGAGCCTACTCATGGGATACATTAGGTCACTCAGTGTGTCTGTCTCATGCTACCAGCACATGCCTGCTGATCACCTACACGTTTTCATTGCCTATGAACATCCTGCTGCCGATGGTCTGGTTCAGCAGGACAATGCACCACACCATCAAGCTGCAACCACCCAAGCATGGCTTGAGGAACACTCATCTGAGTAGGGAACTATCCAGTGGCCTTCAAGGTCCCTGGATTTAAAGCCTGCTGAAGCTCGCTGGGATGCTGTGTAGCAGAACATCAGATCCATGGATTCTGGACTGATGTCTTGGGCAGAGTTGTGGACAATGCTGCTACAGAGAGGCATGGCTGGCATTACCTCCGGAAACCTTCCAGCATCTGGTGGAGTCAATGCCTTGACATGTACAAGCTGTTATTTGCTCTAGAGAAGGACCAGCATGTGTTAGGTAGGTATCTCTAATGTTTTGTCCATTGAGTGTACATCAGCTACTAGTGATGTACAAAACACAAAATTTTACACTTCTAGTAAAATAAGTTTCAATATTAATTGTATTGATTAAATGATGTGTTAAGCAAAGCTGCCTTTGTAGTATGATACATTTTCATTACTTCTTTTTTATTTTAAAAAGTGCATTTATCTGATCAAATAGGTGTTACATTATAGTGTAATATTGATTTAAATACACCAGTCTTAATGCTGCTGATCACATTTCTTTTGATCAGATTTCTATCTTTCTGATTAACATGCAACTTTTTTAATCTTATGAGCATTTTGTTTGTGTTTCTCCTTTGCAGAAAGTAATTTTTCCATTTTGAAGTAATGTTTATTATTATTTTTTTTTCCAATAGAGCTTTTCTGGACTCGCCTGGTGTTTTCTCAGATCTAATATCTGAAAGTTGGTTTTATAATCATTATCGATGGATTGTCTTGAAGTTAGCGTCAATGGAGGTCTCATTCCCCAAAATTTTTGGAGGAAGGTTAGTAGAGTGTTTTATACTTGGTCATATATATATATATATACACACACACATTATTAACTCAAAAACCAGTTCCAAACTTGAGTACACTTTTAAACGTAGCACTAAGCTATGATCAAGGAAACAAAGAATGAAATGCATGGACCGTCAAAGTCCATTTTGAAACATAGCATTAGAAAGCAAAACAGATGATCACGAAAACAAAGAGTGAAAAACATGGACCGTCTTCTTCAGGAAAGCACCGGACCATAATAAAAGCGACTTTTCTGATGACAATAAGAGCCGGAGTCACTAAATGCCTAATGTCAGTGCTCTCTAAGTCGCAGTTGGAATACGAATGATACAGAATGAAGATAACAAAAAGCTATGACGACAAAAACAGTTTAGTACCAAAGCCAGATAGGATGCGGTTAAAAAAATTAATGTAATGAGCACTATGGAAATAAAACCTAGTGAGTAATAAACATCAAAGTGACTGTAAAAACTAAGTGTAAACTGCGTAAGTTTAATACAAAATAATACAGAATGTACAACCCATGGGCACCCCGGTGATCTCTCGGTATACTTTGTTACCTATACCAATGCACATTCTCCAGCACTATTGCTAATCTGTTTCTACATCTGAGGGAAGAAGAATTTGTGACTAACACTACAGAAGATATAGGTACCATCTTCCGCTTTGTTGATGATGTGATAGTGTTCAACTGTATGTCCTTCAATTCTATGGCAAAGACAATTTACCCAGGGGAACTCATTTTGGAAAAAACTTCAGCACAAAATGGTCATGTCCATTATTTAGACCTAGACATTTGCTTACGGAACAATGGGCAGATGATTATTGATATGTACGATAAACGACAGACTTTTAGTTTCCAGATCAAGTATTATGCACAATGGACATCAAGTGTTTCTATTTCAATACATCAGAATATAATTATTTCTCAGTTAATCCGTATTCACAGGATATGTAACAACAATGAGTCATTGTTCAAAAACTTAAAAATTCTATTAAACCTCTTGAAAAACAATCGGCTACCTATCTGCTTCATTTGCAAATATTTTTCTCAATTCCTATCAGTTTCTCGGTATAATAGCCTTAAACATATACACCTTCACTCTTTATTTTACCGTTGAATCTACAATGTTAAAACTTATTAGGGACTCCCAAGTGCTGTATGGCGGACCACTTACAGCCAACCTTTACTAATTCATTTTGTATTAAACTTTTGCAGTTTACACTTAGTTTTTACAGTCACTTTGATGTTTATTGCTCACTAGATTTTATTTCCACAGTGCTCATTACATTAATTTTTTTAACCGCATCCTATCTGGCTTTGGTACTAAACTGTTTTTGTCGTCATAGCTTTCTGTTATCTTCATTCTGTATCATTCGTATTCCGACTGCGACTTAGAGAGCACTGACATTGGGCATTTGGTGACTCCGGCTCTTATTGTCATCAGAAAAGTCGCTTTTATTATGGTCCGGTGCTTTCCTAAAGAAGACGGTCCATGTTTTTCACTCTTTGTTTTTGTGATCATCTGTTTTGCTTTCTAATGCTACGTTTTAAAATGGACTTTGACGGTCCATGCATTTCATTCTTTGTTTTCTTGATCATAGATTAGTGCTACGTTTAAAAGTGTACTCAAGTTTGAAACTGGTTTTTGAGTTAATAATTTGTGTCTTGCAAAGCTGTATGGGCTGCTGCTGTAGCGCTTCCATTAGTCGTGGCTTTGTTGATATTTCTATCGGTGAGTTTTTAATCTTCACTTCTTAGTTTATGTTTTTATGCTTAATTTTTAGTCGGTGTTGTTTCTTCTTTTGCTGCACGTCTGGTTTATTTCATGACTTTTTTAATTTCTTTGACATTGTTTTCTTCAATTATAGTGTATGGATTCTATTTGTTGTTTTATGATATGTGTATATATATATATATCATCACCATTGTCAACCATTATCAATCCACTGCTGGACGAAGGTCTCCCCAAGTTTCCTCCACAACGGTCTGTCTTGCACCAGTCTCCTTCATGTCACTCCCGCATACTTTTGAATTTCATCCACCCATCTTCCATGTGGTCTTCTTCTGGGTCTTTTCCTGTCCCTTGGAATCCAACCTAAAATTTCGGCTGTCCATCGATAGTCTGTCCTTCTGGCAGTATGTCCAGCCCATTGCCATTTCAGGGATTTAACTCTGATCATGATGTCTTCCACTCTTGTCATTTTTCTGATCCACAAGTTCCTCTTCTTATCTCTCCTGGTTACACCCAGCATGCACCTCTCCATGCCTATTTGAGTTGTTTGCAGCCTTTGTACGTCTCTGCACCATAAGTAAGCACTGGAAGGATGCATTGATCAAACACTTTTCTTTTAAGACATAATGGCATATTGCTCTTGAAAATTATGCTGTTTCTTCCAAAGGCTCTCCAGGCAAGTTTTGTACGCCGATTAATTTCTTCATCAATGTGACTCTCACTTGATATCTGCTGTCCAAGATAAACGTACGTGTCTGTTATCTCCAGCTTTTCTCCATCAATCGATAAATCTTCATTTTGTGTAAAAGCATTGAACATCACTTTTGTCTTCTGAAAATTCATTTTCAATCCCACTTCTTTACTCTTGTCAGCAAGTTCCTGGATCAAACTCTGCAGCTCTGATGGGGTAGTTGCAAAAATGACTACGTCATCAGCAAAACGAAGGTGGGTTAGATAATCTCCATTAATCTTTATCGCTTTGTTTTCCCAGTTCAGTGATTGAAAGACATTTTCCAATGTGGCATTAAAGAGCTTCGGAGATATGGTGTCACCTGGTCTCCTTCCTTTTCCAATTTTTATGTGTTGTATTTTCAAACAGCCGAATCTTTGCACTTGCATTTTCATAGATGTTATTAATAATATTAATGTACGCATCTTCAATACCGCAGGATTTCAGAGCCATTGTAACTGCTGATGGTTTCACCGAATCAAAGGCTTTTTCATAATCGATAAAAGCCACGCACAATGGAAGTTCATATTCCTCGCTCTTTCAATTAGTTCTCTCAGCACGTGGATATGATCTATTGTGCTGTAGCCACTCCTGAATCCAGCTTGTTCTCTCGGTTGAGCCATGTCCAGTGTTACCTTCAAGCGGTGTGAAAGAACTTTAGTGAAGATTTTATAAACCACTGATAAGAGGCTGATAGGTCGATCCTCAATGTCACTTTTTTATGTAGCAGGATCATTGTAGCATTGTTCCAATCCTCAGGAATCTTCCCTTCATTAAGGCATCAAGTGAAAATTTGGGCGAGTACTGTTTCGATTTCTCCACTTGCTTCTTGTATGATGTCTACAGTAATTCCATCTTCTCCTGGAGCTTTTCCCTGCTTCATGTTCTTGATTGCATGTGCAACTTCTGCTGGGAGGACTGAAAGAACTCTGGTACTGGTACCTTTCATGATGTCTGGAGTACATGTATCATCCCTTTCATATAATTTGGAGTAGAAATCTTTCACTCTTGTCAAAATTTCGCCTCTATTTCGTATTACAGAACCATCTTCTTTTTTCAGTGCCATAATCTGTTTTCTTCCCTTACTAAGATGTCCCTTTGCTATCTTTAGGCTTTGGTTGTTTTCAATTGCTTTCCTCACTAGTTCACAGTTGAATTTCCTTACGTCTTCAGTGATACTTTTTCGTACTGTCTTGCATAGCTCTATATATTCCACTTTGGAAGTTACATCTTCTTTAGTTGTCCTCATCTCTCTTCTTTTTTGCTTCAAGACATTGGTTTTTCCTGATAATTTGTTCACATGCAACTTGTTCTTAGACCCAGCTAATTTTGTTGCTGTTTCCATAAGAACTTTGGTTACTTTTCTGTTAACTTCAGAAATATCCACTTCTTCCGATGTTAGGCCTTCTAAAGCAGAGAATCTGTTCTTCAGTTCCAACTTGAAGGTATTATGGTGTTTTTTAAAGTTGGTTATGTCAGTACATTTTGTTTGTCTTATGAGCTTGCCACGTTCAAGTTTCGTGTTGAGATGCATCTTACATCTCACCAATCTATGGTCACTACCTGTGTTGAACTTGTTTAGCACACTACAGTCTTCTATGACGAATTTTTTGTTACACATAATAAAATCAATTTCACATGTCGTCCCATTTGGATGTCTCCATGTCCATTTCCTGTGTGGCTTTTTCTTGAAAAAGGAGTTCAAGATGAAAAACCTTTATGCCTCTGCAAACTGAACGAGAGTATTTCCACGCTGGTTTCTGTTGCCGTGACCGAATTTACCTACTGAAGTTTCATTCTGTTGCAGTTGCCCTATTTTTGCATTGAAATCTCCAATAATTATCTTCAAATGCTGCTTACCTTTATTATTTAGATGACGAATTTCCTCATAAAATTCTTCAATTTCTTCTTCAGGATGACTTGTGGTGGGTGCATAAGTTTGAATTATCTGAGCCTGTTATCTTTTCGAGAGTTGGATAACGAGTCGTGCAACTCTGTCAGAGGAACTTTCAACTTCTACAACTTTATCCTTCAGTTTCTTGTTAATTATAAATCCAATACCACTAGTTCTGCCAGTATCTGTCCCACAATAGTAGAAGAGATGTCCACTTTTCAGTTCGATGAGATCTTCTCCTTTTCTCCTTACCTCACTTAGCCCCACGATGTCCCACTTGATCCTTTGTAGTTCCTCTTCCAATTCAAGAAGCCTTGAATCAGAAGATAGGGAGCGTCCATTATACGTAGCCAAGGTCAGCATCAGATGGCAGCCTAGTCCGGTCCCCCGGGGATTCTTAGCACCCTCTGACTTCATGTCGCACTGGCCGCTGCCTTGGCCAGGTACATTCCAGGTGCTGGAGACTATATATATATAGGGATGTAAGGTCAGGTGATGCATAACATCACAGCCTCTCCTTGACAAATGTCAACCCCGCCTTCTCGTGGTGCATCCTGTTACCACTAAAGGGCCTCTGACGACCGCCAATAGGGGTATAACTATACCATCAGGATTAGAGGAAATGCTATCCCACACTCACCAACCCGCTTGGCCAGCGTGGTGAGTTATGGCCAAACCCCTCCAAAATGACTCCACAACTAAATCTTGGCCCTCAGTCTCCGGCAGCTGGAATGTACCTGGCCAAGGCAGCGGCCAGTGCGACATGAAGGCAGAGGGTGCTAATAATCCCCGGAGGACCGGACTAGGCTGCCATCTGATGCTGACCTTGGCTACGTATAATGGACGCTCCCTATCTTCTGATTCAAGGCTTACTGAATTGGAAGAGGAACTGCAAAGGATCAAGTGGGACATCGTCGGGCTAAGTGAGGTAAGGAGAAAAGGAGAAGATCTCATTGAACTGAAAAGTGGACATCTCTTCTACTATCGTGGGACAGATACTGGCAGAACTAGTGGTGTTGGATTTATAATAAACAAGAAACTGAAGGATAAAGTTGCAGAAGTTGAAAGTTCCTCTGACAGAGCTGCACGATTCGTTATCCAACTCTCAGGAAGATACCAGGCTCAGATTATTCAAACTTATGCAATCACCACAAGTCATCCTGAAGAAATTGAAGAATTTTATGAGGAAATTCGTCATCTAAATAATAAAGGTGAGCAGCACTTAAAGATAATTATGGGAGATTTCAATGCAAAAATAGGGCAACTGCAACAGAATGAAACTTTAGTAGGTAAATTTGGTCACAGCAACAGAAACCAGTGTGGAAATACTCTCGTTGAGTTTGCAGAGGCAGAAGGGTTTTTTATCTTGAACTCCTTTTTCAAGAAAAAGCCACACAGGAAATGGACATGGAGACATCCAAATGGGACGACATGTGAAATTGATTTTATTATGTGTAACAAAAAATTTGTCATAGAAGACTGCAGTGTGCTAAACAAGTTCAACACAGGTAGTGACCATAGATTGGTGAGATGTAAGATGCACCTCAACACTAAACTCGAACATGGCAAGTTCATAAGACAAACAAAATTTATTGATATAACCAACCTTAAAAAACACCATAATACCTTCAAGTTGGAACTGAAGAACAAATTCTCTGCTTTAGAAGGCCTAACTTTGGAAGAAGTGGATATTTCTGAAGTTAACAGAAAAGTGACCAAAGCTCTTATGGAAACAGTGACAAAATTAGCTGGATCTAAGAACAAGTTACATGTGAACAAATTATCAGGAAAAACCAAAATGTTGATGCAAAAAAGAAGAGAGATGAGGACAACTAAAGAAGATGTGACTTCCAAAGTGGAATATATAGAGCTATGCAAGCAAGACAGTACGAAAAAGTATCACTGAAGACGTAAGGAAATTCAACTGTGAACTAGTGAGGAAAGCAATTGCGAACAACCAAATTCTGAAGATAGCAAAGGGACATCTCAGTAAGGGAAGAAAACAGATTATGGCACTGAGAAAAGAAGATGGTTCTGTAATACAAAATAGAGGCGAAATTTTGACAAGAGTGAAAGATTTCTACTCCAAATTATATGAAAGGGACGATACATGTACTCCAGACATCATGAAAGGTACCAGTACCAGAGTTCTTTCAGTCCTCCCAGCAGAAGTTGCACATGCAATCAAGAACATGAAGCGGGGAAAAGCTCCAGGAGAAGATGGAATTACTGTAGACATCATACAAGATGCAAGTGGAGAAATCGAAACAGTACTCGCCCAAATTTTCACTCGATGCCTTAATGAAGGGAAGATTCCTGAGGATTGGAACAACGCTACAATGATCCTGATACATAAAAAAGGTGACATTGAGGATCTCGGGAACTACAGACCTATCAGCCTCCTATCAGTGGTTTATAAAATCTTCACTAAAGTTCTTTCACACCGCTTGAAGGTAACACTGGACATGGCTCAACCGAGAGAACAAGCTGGATTCAGGAGTGGCTACAGCACAATAGATCATATCCACGTATTGAGAGAACTAATTGAAAGAGCGAGGGAATACGAACTTCCATTGTGCATGGCTTTTATTGATTATGAAAAAGCCTTTGATTCGGTGAAACGATCAGCAGTTACAATGGCTCTGAAATCCTGCGGTATTGAAGATGCATACATTAATATTATTAATAACATCTATGAAAATGCAAGTTCAAAGATTCGGCTGTTTGAAATTACAACACACATAAAAATTGTAAAGGGAGTGAGACAAGGTGACAATATATCTCTGAAGCTCTTTAATGCCACATTGGAAAATGTCTTTCAATCACTGAACTGGGAAAACAAAGGGATAAAGATTAATGGAGATTATCTAACCCACCTTCGTTTTGCTGATGACGTAGTCATTTTTGCAACTACCCCATCAGAGCTGCAGAGTATGACCCAGGAACATGCTGACAAGAGTAAAGAAGTGGGATTCAAAATGAACCTTCAGAAGTCAAAAGTGATGTTCAATGCTTTTACAAGAAATGAAGATTTATCGATTGATGGAGAACAGCTGGAGATAACAGACACGTACGTTTATCTTGGACAGCAGATATCAAGTGAGGGTCACATTGATGAAGAAATTAATCGGCGTACAAAACTTGCCTGGAGAGCTTTTGGAAGAAACAGCATAATTTTCAAGAGCAATATGCCATTATGTCTTAAAGGAAAAGTGTTTGATCAATGCATCCTTCCAGTGCTTACTATGGGGCAGAGACGTGGACCTTAACTAAAAGAGACATACAAAGGCTGCAGACAACTCAAGGAAGCATGGAGAGATTCATGCTTGGTGTAACCAGGATTGATAAGAGGAACTCGTATATCCGAAAAATGACAAGAGTGGAAGACATCATGATCAAAGTTAAATTCCTGAAATGGCAATGGGCTGGGCATACTACCAGAAGGACAGACCATCGATGGACAGCCGAAATTTTGGATTGGATTCCAAGGGACAGGAAAAGACCCAGAAATAGACCACATGGGAGATGGGTGGATGAAATTCGAAAGTATGCGGGAGTGACGTGGAGGAGACTGGCACAAGACAGACCGTTGTGGAGGAAACTTGGGGAGACCTTCGTCCAGCAGTGGATTGATAATGGTTGACAATGATGATGATGATGATATATATATATATATATATATATACTGAAGAGCAAAGCCGAAAACATAAGAAAAACTTAATTTAAAACGAAAGTTGCAAAATAACCTGAAGATCAAAACGCGCAACGCAGTAGTTATGAAAATTCAGAATTCACATTCTATTAAGAAGAGACTGAAGCAAAAAAATTTTTTGACTCATACCAAGTACAACATAGAAAAGGTTATGTATTGACCGGTGTGAGTAAAAAGAAAAAAATAGAACTGAATGTAGAAAGTGTCGAGAATACTGAGCCTTGGCTTTATCAAGGACCAGCAAAAACTCTGCATTTTCTCAATTCCACAAAGACCTATTTGGAAATGGGTTTCTGCAAAGTCATAGATGCAAGTAATAAGCCCACCAAAACAATTTTTTTTTTAAATATATATATGTCATGACCTCCGCAGAGTTGTATGACCAAGCTTTAGTTAACAATTTAGCTTGCATCCATAACTTTCCTGGCCCGACCCATGCTCTTCATCTGTTACTATTAAACAGAAAGAAGATGATTATAGAAAACTCAAGTTGTAAGAGTGACATAATGAATCAGAAATAATGTTCAGCAATAACAAATTGCCAAGTTCGCCTGAGAGAGAATTTAAACCTGAATAGCAATACAAAAGTATTACAAATTCTTAACATTGCAATAAAAAAGGAAATATTAATTTTTTTCTAAAGCACAGATTCTTGAAAGAAAACTGGATTATAAAAACCCACTACTCCACAACTTCTGACAACACAAAAACGAGAATAAAATAAAGACAATAATAAACTAAAGAAATGCTTTGTGAAGGTTATGTGACATAAACAATTAGTTGCAATATGTACAAAGTATTTCAGAAGTGCTTTAAGTGCATAATTAAGTAGTTATTAAGACCTTAACTACATTGAAAACACAGCGCAGACTACAAGAACAATGAAACGGCCGTCTGCTTGGCCTTAGTTCCCTAAAAAATGCGCAAAGTTACCAAGAAAAGAAAGAGTTAAAATCCGCAAAAAAGTTAATAGACTTGCTAGTGCCTAAATGCTTAAAGCAAAAAAAAGAAAACATGTTCAAGAAGTTCAAACATTGAACTTGGAAAACCTAAAACCCAAAGACAATGAAGAGAGCTTACCTCTTATGCAACTTAACTTCTTCCACTCTTGAGGAAACATGGCCGACCTTTTAACCCAAACTTCCAAATACCCCTGCCACTCCCTAGTTGCTGGGGGGCAGTGTGGGTGGGGCTGAAGGCCTCCACACACTGAAAAAATCCTACTCGCGGAGATTTTAACTAGAGAAAAAAATATAATTAAGATTGTGGACCTGTATGATCAGAAAGAGCAGAATTAACTCTCCAGAATACATGAGAAATATTATGAAATACACAAGTAGTGTATTTAATAATCTTTGCATGTATTTAATCACAATAACCTTAGTGAGCTTCTGTAGACTATTCAGAATCCTATTAATTTTAATGTTAGTTTTACTATTTTTAGTATAGCTATTCTAGTGAGTGAATAACTAGTTTTCTTTTATATTTATTTTTATTTTCTTTTATAAACAGATTTTTAAGTTTTTTTTGTGATTTTGTCTATATTATTTATTTTTTTATTTTTAATAGGACCTTCTTATCCATAGCACTAAGGTTCCTTTTTGTAGTTAATATGCATCCTCTAGCCAACTTCCAAAAGGCTTTCATTGGTCTGAATCATATTATTAACTGTGTAGAAAATTAAAGCAGATCTGCCAGCCTTACTCTATTATTCAGAATAATTTTTCTTAAAGTTCTTTTGATGAAAGAAGTAAGAATTTTGTTCTCTAGAAAACTGTCTAATAGTATATTAATGTGGTAATTGAAGTCCAAATTGTTGCTGCAAATTCTTGAAATTCTAAGCACCTGAGAAATTAGTACATTCTCAATTACTTTGGTTGATATGTTATTATTCCAGTGTAGATATTTAATTACTTTGAAAGGAAAATTAACTCTTTTATCAAAGAGGCTAATAGATGGGTTACCTCTGTTAAGTTTAATGCTTAAGTCTACGAACTCTAGTTCCTGATTACTGTGGTTGGTTTTACATAAGTTAAGAGAGCTAGGATAGATATTATCAAAATCACTCTCTATAACTTCTGAATTATTTATACACAGCAGATCGTCAATATATCTAAATGTGTAAAGGTAGTTATCAGAGCAAGTGGAGTGATTTTTAATGAATTTATATTCCTTAAAGAACAGGAATAGATTTGCAATACTCGTGGATGTTGACGTTCCCATAGGGATACCATTTACTTGCTTATAGAGAGTATTATTATATAAGATATGGTTATTTTTTATGCAGCAATTGAGATAAGAGTTCCAGGCTCCTACATTAACAAATTGGTGAAGTTTAAATTCTGCATACAGCTCTTTAAAGGTAGTGATTATATCTGATAGAGGCAGATTAGTATATAGGTTCTCAAAATCATAACTATTTATATCTAAGGGATTTATTTCGAGTATAGTGGAAATTACTTCTGCATTATTATTAATTATCCAAAAATCTCTGTATGTCATTGAGATGATCATAGGATAAAACCTATGATCATCTCAATGTTAGGAAGAACAGCTTCCTAGGTTTTATCCTATGATCATCTCAATGTTAGGAAGCTGTTCTACAATAATGCAATTTTTTTTTCCATCCACAGGCACCAGTCTATTGTAAGTTTTTAATATGTTAAGACCTTAGGGTCAATAGTTAAAAACTACAAACTTAATTCTTCGAATTCCATACCTGTAGTTACAACATGTTCTTGTGATGAACATAAAGAAACAGTTCACTATGATAAGAATTACAAGCATATTATCACTGGAAACTTGAGTTTTGTTGAAAATGACAAGCTTAGGAATTTATTAGAGTATGGTTCTAAATTTAGACCTTCCTTCCAAATCTCCAAAGAGAGGATTCTTGAGAGCTTCACTCAAGATGTTAATAAGTACATTATAAAAACCAGTTTAACATACAATCAGCCTATTGAGGCCTTCACAGAATGGAAATATAATGTAATCAATGGCTTCACTAATGAGTTGGCAGGTCTTGATTTTTGTTTTGATAGAAATCTATTTCTATAATAATAAAGTAAGGTTGGCAGATCTGCTTTAATTTTCTACACAGTTAATAATATGATTCTGACCAATGAAAGCCTTTTGGAAGTTGGCTAGAAGATGCGTATTAACTACAAAAAGGAACCTTAGTGCTATGGATAAAAAGGTCCTATCAAAAATAAAAAATTAAATAATATAGACAAAATCACAAAAAAAACTTAAAAATATGTTTATAAAAGAAAATAAAAATAAATATAAAAGTAAACTAGTTATTCACTCACTAGAATAGCTATACTAAAAATAGTAAAACTAACATTAAAATTAATAGGATTCTGAATAGTCTACAGAAGCTCACTAAGGTGATTGTGATTAAATACATGCAAAGATTATTAAATACACTACTTGTGTATTTCATAATATTTCTCATGTATTCTGGAGAGTTAATTCTGCTCTTTCTGATCATACAGGTCCACAATCTTAATTGTATTTTTTTCTCTAGTTAAAATCTCCGCGAGTAGGATTTTTTCAGTGTGTGGAGGCCTTCAGCCCCACCCACACTGCCCCCCAGCAACTAGGGAGTGGCAGGGGTGTTTGGAAATTTGGGTTAAAAGGTCGGCCATGTTTCCTCAAGAGTGGAAGAAGTTAAGTTGCATAAGAGGTAAGCTCTCTTCATTGTCTTTGGGTTTTAAGTTTTCCAAGTTCAATGTTTGAACTTCTTGAACATTTTTTCTTTTTTTTGCTTTAAGCATTTAGGCACTAGCAAGTCAATTAATTTTTTTGCGGATTTTAGCTCTTTCTTTTCTTGGAAACTGTGCGCGTTTTTTAGGGAACTAAGGCCAAACAGCCGGCCGTTTCAATGTTCTTGTAGTATGCGCTGTGTTTTCAATGTAGTTAAGGTCTTAATAACTACTTAATTATGCACTTAAAGCACTTCTGAAATACTTTGTACATATTGCAACTAATTGTTTATGTCACATAACCTTCACATAGCATTTCTTTAGTTTATTATTGTCTTTATTTTATTCTCGTTTTTGTGTTGTCAGAAGTTGTGGAGTAGGGGGTTTTTATAATCCAGTTTTCTTTCAAGAATCTGTGCTTTAGAAAAAAATTAATATTTCCTTTTTTATTGCAATGTTAAGAATTTGTAATACTTTTGTATTGCTATTCAGGTTTAAATTCTCTCTCAGGCGAACTTGGCAATTTGTTATTGCTGAACATTATTTCTGATTCATTATGTCACTCTTACAACTTGAGTTTTCTATAATCATCTTCTTTCTGTTTAATAGTAACAGATGAAGAGCATGGGTCGTGCCAGGAAAGTTATGGATGCAAGCTAAATTGTTAACTAAAGCTTGGTCATACAACTCTGCGGAGGTCATGACATATATATATTTAAAAAAAAAAAATTGTTTTGGTGGGCTTATTACTTGCATCTATGACTTTGCAGAAACCCATTTCCAAATAGGTCTTTGTGGAAGTGAGAAAATGCAGAGTTTTTGCTGGTCCTTGATAAAGCCAAGGCTCAGTATTCTCGACACTTTCTACATTCAGTTGTTCTATTTTTTTCTCTTTTTACTCACACCGGTCAATACATAACCTTTTCTATGTTGTACTTGGTATGGGTCAAAAATTTTTTTTGCTTCAGTCTCTTCTTAATAGAATATATCATCATCATCATTGTCAACCATTATCAATCCACTGCTGGACGAAGGTCTCCCCAAGTTTCCTCCACAACGGTCTGTCTTGTGCCAGTCTCCTCCATGTCACCCCTGCATACTTTCGAATTTCATCCACCCATCTCCCATGTGGTCTATTTCTGGATCTTTTCCTGTCCCTTGGAATCCAATCTAAAATTTCGGCTGTCCATCGATGATCTGTCCTTCTGGCAGTATGTCCAGCCCATTGCCATTTCAGGGATTTAACTCTGATCATGATGTCTTCCACTCTTGTCATTTTTCGGATCCACGAGTTCCTCTTCTTATCTCTCCTGGTTACACCAAGCATGCACCTCTCCATGATTCTTTGAGTTGTCTGCAGCCTTTGTATGTCTCTTTTAGTTAAGGTCCACGTCTCTGCACCATACGTAAGCACTGGAAGGATGCATTGATCAAACACTTTTCTTTTAAGACATAATGGCATATTGCTCTTGAAAATTATGCTGTTTCTTCCAAAAGCTCTCCAGGCAAGTTTTGTACGCCGATTAATTTCTTCATCAATGTGACCCTCACTTGATATCTGCTGTCCAAGATAAACGTACGTGTCTGTTATCTCCAGCTTTTCTCCGTCAATCAATAAATCTTCATTTCTTGTAAAAGCATTGAACATCACTTTTGTCTTCTGAAAGTTCATTTTTAATCCCATTTCTTTACTCTTGTCAGCAAGTTCCTGGATCATACTCTGCAGCTCTGATGGGGTAGTTGCAAAAATGACTACGTCATCAGCAAAACGAAGGTGGGTTAGATAATCTCCATTAATCTTTATCTCCTTGTTTTCCCAGCTCAGCGACTGAAAAACACCCTCCAATGTGGCATTAAAGAGCTTCGGAGATATGGTGTCACCTTGTCTCACTCCCTTTCCAATTTTTACGTGTGTTGTATTTTCAAACAGCCTAATCTTTGAACTTGCATTTTCATAGATGTTATTAATAATATTAATGTATACATCTTCAATACCGCAGGTTTTCAGAGCCATTGTAACTGCTGATGGTTTCACCGAATCAAAGGCTTTTTCATAATCGATAAAAGCCATGCACAATGGAAGTTCATATTCCCTCGCTCTTTCAATTAGTTCTCTCAGTACGTGGATATGATCTATTGTGCTGTAGCCACTCCTGAATCCAGCTTGTTCTCTCGGTTGAGCCATGTCCAGTGTTACCTTCAAGCGGTGTGAAATAACTTTAGTGAAGATTTTATAAACTACTGATAGGAGGCTGATAGGTCTGTAGTTTCCGAGATCCTCAATGTCACCTTTCTTATGTAGCAGGATCATTGTAGCGGTGTTCCAATCCTCAGGAATCTTTCCTTCATTAAGGCATCGAGTGAAAATTTGGGCGAGTACTGTTTCGATTTCTCCACTTGCTTCTTGTATGATGTCTACAGTAATTCCATCTTCTCCTGGAGCTTTTCCTCGCTTCATGTTCTTGATTGCATGTGCAACTTCTGCTGGAAGGACTGGAGGAACTCTGGTACTGGTATCTTTCATGATGTCTGGAGTGCATATATCATCCCTTTCATATAATTTGGAGTAGAAATCTTTCACTCTTGTCAAAATTTCGCCTCTATTTCTTGTTACAGAACCATCTTCTTTTCTCAGTGCCATAATCTGTTTTGTTCCCTTACTGAGATGTCCCTTTGCTATCTTTAGGCTTTGGTTGTTTTCAATTGGTTTCCTCACTAGTTCACAGTTGAATTTCCTTACGTCTTCAGTGATACTTTTTCTTACTGTCTTGCATAGCTCTATATTTTCCACTTTGGAAGTCACATCTTCTTTAGTTGTCCTCATCTCTCTTCTTTTTTGCATCAACATTTTCGTTTTTCCTGATAATTTGTTCACATGCAACTTGTTCTTAGACCCAGCTAATTTTGTTGCTGTTTCCATAAGAGCTTTGGTTACTTTTCTGTTAACTTCAAAGATGTCCACTTCTTCCGATGTTAGGCCTTCTAAAGCAGAGAACCTGTTCTTCAGTTCTAACTTGAAGGTATTATGGTGTTTTTAAGGTTGGTTATGTCAATAGATTTTGTTTGTCTTATGAGCTTGCCACGTTCAAGTTTAGTGTTGAGGTGCATCTTACATCTCACCAATCTATGGTCACTACCTGTGTTGAACTTGTTTAGCACACTGCAGTCTTCTAATAGAATATATATATATATATATATATATATATATATATATATATATATATATATATATATATATATCAGTGGCGGTGACCATAGATTAGTGAGATGTAAGATGCACCTCAACACTAAACTCGAACGTAGCAAGCTCATAAGACAAACAAAATGTATTGACATAACCAACCTTAAAAAACACCATAATACCTTCAAATTGGAACTGAAAAACAGATTCTCTGCTTTAGAAGGCCTAACATCGGAAGAAGTGGATATTTCTGAAGTTAACAGAAAAGTAACCAAAGCTCTTATGGAAACAGCAACAAAATTAGCTGGGTCTAAGAACAAATTGCATGTGAACAAATTATCAGGAAAAACCAAAATTTGATGCAAAAAGAAGAGAGATGAGGACAACTAAAGAAGATGTGACTTCCAAAGTGGAATATATAGAGCTATGCAAGCCAGTACGAAAAAGTATCACTGAAGACGTAAGGAAATTCAACTGTGAACTAGTAAGGAAAGCAATTGAAAACAACCAAAGCCTAAAGATAGCAAAGGGACATCTCAGTAAGGGAAGAAATCAGATTATGGCACTGAGAAAAGAAGATGGTTCTGTAACAAGAAATAGAGGCGAAATTTTGACAAGAGTGAAAGATTTCTACTCCAAATTATATGAAAGGGATGATACATGTACTCCAGGCATCATGAAAGGTACCAGAGTTCTTCCAGTCCTTCCAGCAGAAGTTGCACATGCAATCAAGAACATGAAGCGGGGAAAAGCTCCAGGAGAAGATGGAATTACTGTAGACATCATACAAGAAGCAAGTGGAGAAATCAAAACAGTACTCGCCCAAATTTTCACTCGATGCCTTAATGAAGGGAAAATTCCTGAGGATTGGAACAACGCTACAATGATCTTGCTACATAAAAAAGGTGACATTGAGGATCTCAGGAACTACAGACCTATCAGCCTCCTATCAGTGGTTTATAAAATCTTCACTAAAGTTCTTTCACACCGCTTGAAGGTAACACTGGACATGGCTCAACCGAGAGAACAAGCTGGATTCAGGAGTGGCTACAACACAATAGATCATATCCATGTACTGAGAGAACTAATTGAAAGAGCGAGGGAATACGAACTTCCATTGTGCATGGCTTTTATCGATTATGAAAAAGCCTTTGATTCGGTGAAACCATCAGCAGTTACAATGGCTCTGAAATCCTGCGGTATTGAAGATGCATACATTAATATTATTAATAACATCTATGAAAATGCAAGTGCAAAGATTCTGCTATTTGGTAATACAACACACATAAAAATTGGAAAAGGAGTGAGACAAGGTGACACCATATCTCCGAAGCTCTTTAATGCTACATTGGAAAATGTCTTTCAATCACTGAACTGGGAAAACAAAGGGATAAAGATTAATGGAGATTATCTAACCCACCTTCGTTTTGCTGATGACATAGTCATTTTTGCAACTACCCCATCGGAGCTACAGAGTATGATGCAGGAACTTGCTGACAAAAGTAAAGAAGTGTGGTTAAAAATGAACTTTCAGAAGACAAAGTGATGTTCAATGCTTTTACAAGAAATGAAGATTTATCGATTGATGGAGAACAGCTGGAGATAACAGACACGTACGTTTATCTTGGACAGCAGATATCAAGTGAGGGTCACATTAGTGAAGAAATTAATCGGCGTACAAAACTTGCCTGGAGAGCTTTTGGAAGAAACAGCATAATTTTCAAGAGCAATATGCCATTATGTCGTAAAAGAAAAGTGTTTGATCAATGCATCCTTCCAGTGCTTACGTATGGTGCAGAGACGTGGACCTTAGCTAAAAGAGACATACAAAGGCTGCAGACAACTCAAAGAAGCATGGAGAGGTGCATGCTTGGTGTAACCAGGAGAGATAAGAAGAGGAACTCGTGGATCCGAAAAATGACAAGAGTGGAAGACATCATGATCAGAGTTAAATCCATGAAATGGCAATGGGCTGGACATACTGCCAGAAGAACAGACCATCGATGGACAGCCGAAATTTTAGATTGGATTCCAAGGGACAGGAAAAGGCCCAGAAGAAGACCACATGGAAGATGGGTGGATGAAAATTCGAAAGTATGCAGGAGTGACATGGAGGAGACTGGCACAAGACAGACCGTTGTGGAGGAAACTTGGGGAGACCTTCGTCCAGCAGTGCATTGATAATGGTTGACAATGATGATGAAGATGATATCAGTGGCGTATATTTCAGGCCAGCTAAGCTAGCTGCAAAGCCCAGAGAATGCACAAATAAAACTGAATTAAATATACACAAATAAAAGTCAATTATCAATGGTATTAAAATATGTCGATGCTTTTGCTACGAAAAAAATGTGTGCGAATTCGCTTCTTGGATTCAGCCTGGCAAAGGAAAACCAATGGCATAACGCAAGCAGCTCTACCAAAGTCTTTGCAGTTCTGATGCGAAAACCTTTCGTACCATCGCCTGCTAGCTTTCCCAAGACAACATTGAGCAGCTGGTAGGTGGGAATGGGTTCGCTCAGAATAGAGAAGACTCAGACTATCTCAGGCACTTGCATACTCCCGCCCATAAGTGTTTCACAAGAGTTGTTTCAGTTTTTGTGAAGTGTCAGTGAAATAAAATCAGAGATCATCATCATCATCATTGTCAACCATTATCAATCCACTGCTGGACGAAGGTCTCCCCAAGTTTCCTCCACAACGGTCTGTCTTTTGCCAGTCTCCTCCATGTCATCCCTGCATACTTTCGAATTTCATCCACCCATCTCCCATGTGGTCTTCTTCTGGGTCTTTTCCTGTCCCTTGGAATCCAATCTAAAATTTCGGCTGTCCATCGATGATCTGTCCTTCTGGCAGTATGTCCAGCCCATTGCCATTTCAGGGATTTAACTCTGATCATGATGTCTTCCATTCTTGTCATTTTTCGGATCCACGAGTTCCTCTTCTTATCTCTCCTGGTTACACCAAGTATGCACCTCTCCATGCTTTTTTGAGTTGTCTGCAGCCTTTGTATGTCTCTTTTAGTTAAGGTCCACGTCTCTGCACCATACGTAAGCACTGGAAGGATGCATTGATCAAACACTTTTCTTTTAAGACATAATGGCATATTGCTCTTGAAAATTATGCTGTTTCTTCCAAAAGCTCTCCAGGCAAGTTTTGTACGCTGATTAATTTCTTCACCAATGTGACCCTCACTTGATATCTGCTGTCCAAGATAAACCTACATGTCTGTTATCTCCAGCTTTTCTCCATCAATCGATAAATCTTCATTTCTTGTAAAAGCATTGAACATCACTTTTGTCTTCTGAAAGTTCATTTTTAATCCCACTTCTTTACTCTTGTCAGCAAGTTCCTGGATCATACTCTGCAGCTCAGAGATATTACATCAGCTCAGAGATATTAAATCAGAGATATTATATCTTAAATTCGTGGCTTTGTTGGATTCAAACTGTTTTGATAAATTTTGTGAAAGCTTCCCTGAACATCTACTGTCAGAGCCTAAAGAACTATATGCTACACATTTTGATACAGCTCGACTAAAAAATGAACTGAAGGTGTTTTATTCCCTTGATGAATACAAAAACAAATCAGTAGGAGACATTACGTGTTGCATAAATTTAAATAAATTGGACATAGTGTTTAGTTAGGTGTACAAATTAGCAGACCTCATTAAGCTTTCCATCAACAACTGCAACTGCCGAAAGAAGTTTTTCCGCATTTAAAAAATCATGATATATCTTAGAGCCACACAAGAACATGCACATTCGAAAAACTTGGCTGTTTTGTCATTAGAGAAAAACATTCTTTTTAAATATGAAAAAGTACTCAGAAGAAACATTTTATGAAAACGTAACACTCAAGTTCACACAAAATGAAAGAAGAATGGAGTTCATGTACAAATAAGTGTTCAAATCCTAATCCTCATAATTATTTGGTATCATGTTAGCAATGGCATGTAACTAAAATTTAGGAAAAAAGTTACTTCTATTACTTAAAATTAAACTTCACAATAAATAAAAAAAAAAAAAAAACAGTACTGGGGGAGCGGGGTGGCTGGGATGAGATAGCCCAGATCTCGGACCCAAGATACACCACTGATATATATAACTTTAAGGTTATTTAGAAAATGATTGTTGCAAAGTTTAAACTAGTATCACTTTAATGAAACAGAAACCAATGGGAGAAACTTGATGACACTCAGAATAACCTGACTGTTTCTAGAGTGCTGCTTGAAGTGTTCAGAAAGAGGTAAAATTTGCTGTGTCGGTGGAGCTTGAAAAAGTTGCAATGCACAATATATAGTTTTCATTCATTTCACATTTTCACCTGGATGCCTTTTAATAGTTGACAGATGCCGTTGAGTGTATTTCTGTGCTGGGAATAGGAATTTGGAAAATGATGCCTAAAAAGCAGAATAAAGCACAGGTGTAGAATAAAATAGAAAATGCATAGTAGAGAAAAGTACATATTTTGGGGGAAGACTGTAGAGAGAATTAAGCAATATATATACACTGCTGGACAATTGCTAAGGACGGATCATAAACGGCTATATAGCGCATAAAAAAGTAAGTGTGGTTGGATGCCAAGTGAAATAAAATGATGTCAGAATGCCAGGACATTACAAGAAAGACAATTTGAATAAAGCTCATATTGAGAAATGGCTTCCTAGTTTAATTGAATTAATAATCTAAAGCAACTTATGGGAATTTACTAGGAAAATTTTTTTTCCTTTATGTAAATTTTCGGAGAAAACTCTTCTCCTTCTTCAGGCTCTCTTGTTGTTGTCACTTTTTGCTTGTCACTATCATGGTTACGGTTTACCTTGACGGTTACGGTTAACCTTGACGGTTTAGGTTATTTTTCAACACATCCTGCCAGATGTTAGGCAGGAAAATCCTTTGCAGTCATTGATGATGGAATTTTGATTTTCTCAATCTCTATTCCTTCTTTCAGTTTTCTTTTTGGAAATTGCTTTGGAAACTGATTACTTTAAGGAATTCCAATCCATGCTGTGCCCAGTTTCTCTAACATGCCTATCTAATCCAGTCTTGTTGGAGCAATTTTTTATAGCTGCTTTATGCTCAGCTATACGAGTTTCTAGTCTGCGACCTGTTTCACCTATGTAAGATAGTCCACAACTACAATTTACTTCATAAACTACTCCTTGCATTTTTTAA
Organism: Macrothele yani; assembly: GCA_039090855.1. Classification (NCBI taxonomy): domain Eukaryota; kingdom Metazoa; phylum Arthropoda; class Arachnida; order Araneae; family Macrothelidae; genus Macrothele; species Macrothele yani. Next base: position 75,589,535 of record CM077025.1, on the reverse strand, counting down.
AATATCTTCTTCTCTTTGAACTATTTTAGGGAAAAAATTTTTTACTTTGTTCTCTAAACTTGGAGCTAGCCTAATATTGTATTTTTTACTAATTCTCTTTAAAGCCTCAAATAAACCTTTGTGATAAGAAATTTTCTAGTGAATTTTACTTCTTGCTTTTGTGGGTTCTTCTTACCATTAAAATTCAGAAGCTTCTCAATTTCTTCTTTAGGATAGTTATTTTCTGCAAGTATGACTTTAAGCTCTTCTTTATGGGATTCTTTTTATCTGCATTAATAAAATAGTTTCTACTGCAGATAAAAAAGAATCCCATAAAGAAGAGCTTAAAGTCATACTTGCAGAAAATAACTATCCTAAAGAAGAAATTGAGAAGCTTCTGAATTTAATGGTAAGAAGAACCCACAAAAGCAAGAAGTAAAATTCACTAGAAAAATTTCTTATCACAAAGGTTTATTTGAGGCTTTAAAGAGCATTAGTAAAAAATACAATATTAGGCTAGCTCCAAGTTTAGAGAACAAAGTAAAAATTTTTCCCTAAAATAGTTCAAAGAGAAGAAGATATTTTAAAAATGCAAGGAGTAGTTTATGAAGTAAATTGTAGTTGTGGACTATCTTACATAGGTGAAACAGGTCGCAGACTAGAAACTCGTATAGCTGAGCATAAAGCAGCTATAAAAAATTGCTCCAACAAGACTGGATTAGATAGGCATGTTAGAGAAACTGGGCACAGCATGGATTGGAATTCCCTTAAAGTAATCAGTTTCCAAAGCAATTTCCAAAAAGAAAACTGAAAGAAGGAATAGAGATTGAGAAAAATCAAAATTCCATCATCAATGACTGCAAAGGATTTTCCCTGCCTAACATCTGGCAGGATGTGTTGAAAAATAACCTAAACCGTCAAGGTTAACCGTAACCGTCAAGGTAAACCGTAACCATGATAGTGACAAGCAAAAAGTGACAACAACAAGAGAGCCTGAAGAAGGAGAAGAGTTTTCTGAAAATTTGCTATAAAGGAAAAAAAAATTTTCCTAGTAAATTCCCATAAGTTGCTTTAGATTATTAAGAAAGACAATTTATTGTGCTCTGAAATCCAGAAGGCTTTGGAACGTGTTCAAGGGACAAACAGGCCATTTTGTGCAGAATACGTAAACGTGAAAAAAATGCAATTACCGTCCGCAGGCGTTCCGGCGTAAGATGTCAATACGGGATATGGCCACCATGGAGGGCGATGCAAGATTCCACACGTCGTGTCATGCTTTGCACAACATTATCAAGCAGCTGTTGGGGTAATTTATCCCATTCCTCTGTCAGTGCACGGATGAGGGTGTCCTTGTTTATTGGAGGGCATTGGCGACCAGCAAGACTCCTCCCCAAAGCATCCCACACATTTTCAATAGGATTCAGATCTGGAGAATGTGCTGGCCATACGAGGCGTTGAATATCCTCGCTCGCAAGACACTCCTGGACAGCGACTGTTCGATGACATGTTGCGTTGTCGTCCATGAAAATGAATCTATCACCGACAGCACCACGGAACATGCGAACATCAGGTAGCAGAACTTCATTAATGTATCGTTGGCCAGTCATAGTCCCAGTTGGAAGCACATAGAGGGACGTACGGCCATTGATCATGATGCCAGCCCATACCATGACACTACATGTCGGATATCAGTCCCTTTCCTGTATGTTTGCTGGACAATATGCAGTACCACTATCACGCCAGATCAGTTGTCGTCGACAATCAGACGATAGACTGTGTCTACTCTCATCTGAGAAGAGGACAGCAGACCAGTCGTTATCAGTCCAATTGCGATGTAGACGGCACCATTGCAAACGGGCGGTACGGTGATGTCTGGACAATGGGATGTACACAACAGGACGGCGGGCGTTTAGTCCTCCTTCATGCAAACGTCTGGCGACAGTTTTTCGGGAGATCCGCTTGCCAGTAGCAGCCATAAACTGATTTGCTACCTCACCAGCTGTGCTGCGCCGGTGTCTTTTTGTTGATAGCACTATGTACCGATCTTCTGCAGGTGTCGTACTGCGAACACGACCTCCCCCGTCATGTTTGCTACACTCTCCATTTGTTTGAAATGATTTCCAAAGCCTTGAAACAACACTGTGGCTGACGTCGAACTCCCTGGCAACATCTGTTATTTTTCGCCCTTCTTCAATCTTGCCAATAATACGGCCACGCCTAAAATCATCTAGTTGATGTCGGGAAGACATACTGAAAATTGCAAGTTCGTCAATTGATTCTTTCCCTTTCAACTTTGCGTTTGAACAACAACGGTCAATATGCGTCAGATCCTTTATATCTCTTATCAGCGCTATGACGTCAAGAACAAGTTCGGCAATCCAAAATTTGCATACGCGCAACACGTCTTACTGTATCCCGCACTTATGCTAATTTCCACATTATCCTGCCTTCCATTTTATGGTTGCTATCGTTGCTATTGTCATCCGTCCTTAGCAATTGTCCGACAGTGTATAAGTAAATAAACTTAAAAACGTGTACTTTGAAGTTGTACAACTCACCAGAGAACTGCGCCTAGCTGCAAGAACCGACACCTGCATGATACCTGAACCAGGGTCGGGGGCCGAGGGTGTCTTTCCCTGATGAGTGACTCCCGGTTTCCGACCTTATGTGTTTGCTATTATTGTATTTCTATTATGGCTATTTTTATGTGTATATTTGTAACAATATGTGTTTTGGGTTACGTTCGTTAGTTTATGGGAGGTTCGGGAGTTTCCTCGGGAGTTCTTCGTTGGTTGTGAGTTAAATTTTGTTTATATATATATACAGAAAACTCAGAAAAAAAAAACAAAAAAAAAAAACAAGCAATATGTAGTAAAATGTGTTTTGATGTGATGTGCTTATGTGCAGTATGCAAATTCTGAAGCTGAAGCTTTATTAAGTGTACATTAATTTTATAAGTATACATTTCTCATGGACATTCTGGCCAGATTTCCAAGTGCACTGATCTTGAAAACACAAAACAGTTATTGCTTCCATTAGATTCAGAAGTTACAATATTTCACTGCCATGCTCAAGTAATGGTAGTGGTATACTTCCAAAAATGATACCTCTGTGTATGTAACACTGTTAGTATGTTTTAAACAAAAAGGGTGCCACATAATATCAGGCTAAGTGCAGTTCTGTTGACAAAGTGTCAAACCTGGCATGTTAAAGGCATTTGAAGGTCATTTTTAGTGCTCAAATTAGTAGTTTGTTAACAAAAAATAAAATTTTGCTTCAGAAAGAAAGTGGGAAAACGTATGGAAATTTTGGTTTTAGGTATATAAGTTTTGATGCAAAAATAATTTTTAAAAAGAAGACTAGTAGAAGTGTAAAACTAATTCTAAATGTAAATGTACCATAACATCTCCAAGTAGAAGAAAAATGCCCTTATAACATTGGACTGCATGTGAGTTATACTAATCCAGGATGAAACTTGTGGGTGTTATAAGTTGTTTTTCAAACAAACTTGTAGAGTTTTACATGTTGATAAATTACTCATAAATGCTGCGTCCCAGGAACATTTTACACCTGAAATGCGGGAGGGGTGGGGGGGGGGCATTTATAGCCGTAATTATGCTACTGGATATAGAAATAATTTTTCAAGTTGGTTTACTTCAAACAGGAACATTCTAACTTACACAAATTGTGGTGGGAAACACAAAATGGATGCATGCTCAAGGTGTGAGGCGTATGTAGTGCATTGTGTGATCTAGTGGGTAAGTTTTGGTGAAGCAAATTACTTCAGAGTACAACTAAGGGCTTTCTAGAAACAATTTGTACCAAGACTACAAGTGTACTTTTCACCATCTAGGGTATAACAGCAAAAACTAGACTAATTCAACAAACACCCTACTCTGTCCCCAAACTGCATGTTACATATCTTGCATGCACCCAGGAACATCAAGATTAGACTGAATATGAAAGGTTTGCTGGTCAAGCAATTACAGTTTCTCTTGCATCAAACATACTGATGGTAAGGTACTAACTAACATGTCACAAATATGAGGCAGTGAACACTGCATATATGGTACATACTGTACAAGCCATATGCCATGCACACAAGGTTCATTGATGATATGATTTATGATTGTTTTGATTTAAAACATTGGGTCTATTGTTTGCACAGGACACTTGCTGTTAGAGGATTATTACAGCATTATTACAGATCACACCTCCATGTTTGAAGTTTTTCCTGATGGTGTCTTCCAGCAGAATGATGCATTCTGTTACCACACCACATCCAAATTTTATGGAAATGGTTTGAAGATCATTCATATGAGTTCAACCTGCTTCAATGGCCTACTAATTTATCATTTCTAATGCTTTAGAACATCTGTGGAATGAATTGGAACCCACTATATGATGAGTGGACCTGCAACATTCAAATGTCAGGCAATTAATTGTGAGACACTTTTCAACCAGTGTGGTACCCTGCACCTCCTGATGTTTTCTCTGTTCTCATGAGATCCTTACCATAGTTTGTTTAGGATCTTATCAGAATTCCAACTCAATACTAGATATGCATTCATATTTCATTGTCCACTGAGCATATATTAATTTGTTCAAAGTTGCTGCTTATAACATTTCAAATGTGTTGGGTTTCATCAATCAGGTGCAAGAGAATAACACTCCTTCAGAAACTGAAATTTAGGTTTTGTTGCTTTTTTATGTGTTGTGTAGAGGTAAAACTCTACTAATGAACTTTCAAGAAATGAGTATTTCATATTTAGAAACATTGCAGGGACTATGAATAACACAATTCATTTAATGAACATAGAACTCCATGCTTACAAATATGTTTTGTTTTTTAATGAGGCTTGAAGTTCACTGCTATTTTACAGTGTGTGACTGGGATTGTTTAGTTTGGTAATTCACCTTTCAATTAGTATGAACCCTCTTGGAAAGGTTTTGACAGTCAAACTTCTTGTAGAATTTTTAAATCATATAGAGATGGCTTTAAAGGTACTAGAGGATAATGACCTTGAATTGCCTTTTTGGGAAGATAGAAAAACTTTTTGGAAGTACTTAAGGCATAGGAAGAACAAGGAAAATTAAATTCTAAATTGTGTGAAAAGTAGGATCAACACATGATATTTGAGCCCAATGAGTTAAGTGAAAGATGGCATAAGAGAGGGAATTCCTTTGTGAGTTATTAGATGGTGAAAGCGAGAGTGATTCTGAGACTGAAGCAGTTGATGTCACAGTGAGAGACGGAAGCACAGGTGGGGATCTCAAGGGAAGAGGTGTGTAAAGCTCTAAAATATCTTCAGAATGGTAAGGCTTTGGGAGTAGATGCCATATCTGCTGAGATGCTAAAATATGGTGGTGACTCTGTGATTGACTGGTTAACTGACATTTGCCAGTTATGCTGGGAGTTAGGAATGGTTCCGCAGGATTGGAGGGATGCTATCATTGTTTCTTTGTACAAGGGAAAAGGTGAACAGACTGAATGCAGGAACTATCGTGGTATCAGTTTGCTGAGTGTGCCAGGAAAAGTGTTTGAAAAGGTCATTATTGATAAGGTACGAGGTCTTACATCAGCGAAAGTGTGGGATGTACAGAGTAGCTTTATGCCTGTGGTAAGGGCTACACTAACCAAATTTTTGCATTACGCATGATGATTAAAAAGTAACTGGCTGCTGGTTTAGTTTTTGCTGCTTTCTTAGATTTAGAGGAAGCTTTTGACAGAGTAAATAGGATACTTCTGTGGAAGGTGCTGAATGAATATAGTATTACTGGGAATCTGCTTAATAAATCAGTGAAGGAAGAAATATTCTTCATAATACACAGGAAATTGATAGAATATTCAAAGCAAACAGATTATAAATTCTGAATTTGTTCGTAACACTTACTTGTCATCCATGTAACGCCTCTCAGAAAACTTGAAAATTTCATCTCCCTGGAGTGGGAAACGAACCCACATCTCCTGATTTCCGTTCAAGTATGCTAACTGTTACATGACCCAGGACAGTGAAATTCCAAGAAATTTTCAAGTTTTCTGAGAGGTGTTTCATAGATGACCAGTAGGTGTTACAAGCAAATTCATAATTTATATTCTGTTTTCTTTGAATATTTTATTTACTTAGTGTGAACGTCTTGTATGCTGGCAGTAGAGCATGTGTATGAGTGAATGGTGTTTATCGAAGTGCTTTTCTATTGAAGCAAGAGTCAGACAAGGTTGTGTGATGTCACCCTGGCTGTTTAATATATTTCTGGATACCTGCATGTGTGATGCCAAAATGGACAATACTGGTTTTTGTTTGGTAATATTTGTGTGTGCAAATTGCTGTATGCTGATGAGACACAATCCTGTTGGCAGAGGGCAAAAGTGAGTTGCAGAGTGCCATCCCAGATGTATGTAGTTTGTATGAAATTCAAACTGAGTATAAATAAGGGAAAAACCAAATTTATGGTTTTTGAGCAAAAAACTGTTTGCACTGAATGCAAGATAAGTCTAAATGGCACAGTGATTACCAGGTGAATGAGTTTGTATATTTGGGAAGCATGTTTGACAGAGGGAAAAAAATTTGATGGTGAAATTAGTAGGCAAGTGAACTCTTCATTGAAAGTCATAGTTGCTTTAGGAGGATTTCACAGAAATTATGGACAGTAGTGGCTAAAATTGTAAAAAAATTTTGGAATTTTAGCCACTACTGTCCATAATTTCTGGAAAAAGTGCATTTTTGAGGTTTGATGGCCCATAACACCACTTGTTTTGGAGTAATACCATAAAATTATATATCAATAGAAAGATAATTTCATCAAGAATGTAATGCAACAAAGTTTGTTCAATTATCTGTATTCTATGAAAAGTTATAGCCAAATAACCATAAAAAGGAAGCACAACTTGCTTAGGTTGATATGAAGTAGCTTTCCTTCATTTGAATGTAGCCAACGAGCATAAGTGTTTAGAGAGCCAATCAGGTGTCATCTTCTTTTGGCAATGAGCCAACCAGGTCACAGTAGGATTCAGCTATTGATGTCATGTATTGGAGCTGAGAGGATGACATTTGTCAGTGTTATATTAATAATTTAACATTTGTCGAAAACATTACGTGGTTTCAGAAATTATTAACTATATGTCAACAAAATAGTTTCCATATCATCTACTGTTTCGCACGTTACTAGAAATTCGAGCACGGGAAAAACGTCCATATAATAAGAAAAATTTTTTTTTTTTTTTTTTTTTTTTTTTTTTTTGGAATATTAGTGACAAGTTGAAATAAAAATTTTCTTATTATATGGACGTTTTTCCCGTGCTCAAATTTCTAGTAACGTGCGAAACAGTAGATGATATGGAAACTATTTTGTTGACATATAGTTAATAATTTGTCAGTGTGTTATGTGATTGCTATCAAGTTTTTTGTGTGTGTGTGTGTGCTTTTTCATTTAGTGAGCTTGTAAAACGTAATAAAATTAAAGAAATGGCGCAAAGAGTAGACTGGTCACCCAGAAAGCAATGTAAAATACATATATAACAATATGTAAATACAAGGCTTCAGTTATGAAGAAATTAGAAGAAAGATTGGCAGAAACTTAACCAAAGGTGGCATTTCTAAATTTTTGAAGAGGTATAAGGAGACTCAGTCACTACAAAACCAGACTGGTAAAGGCAGGAAAAGGTGCACAACAGCAAGTGATGATAGGAGAATTAAGAGACTATGCCTAGGTAACAAAAGAAAATCATCTGGGTGTATACAAGATGAAATGGCACAATGCAATGTGAAGTTGAGTGCAAGGACTGTTCCTCACAGACTGCAGGAATTTAGTCTAAAAGCTAGAATTCCACGAAAAAAGCCATTTTTATATCTCAAACAAAGGTTGAAAAGATTAAACTGGGCTAAAACCCATGCTAACTGGACAGCGTAGCAATGGGGCAGTGTTATTTGGAGTGATAAGACCAAAATCTCCCTGCCGCCCCGGTGGTGCAGTGGTTAAGCGATGGCCTCTGATCATTCGTCTGTAAGGGGTCCAGGTTTGAATCCCGGTGAGGCATGGATGTTGTGTTTGTCTTACGGCACTGGCTCTCTCCCTTTCCTGGAACCAGTGACCCTAAATTAGGGACGTGCGACTGCTTATAGCCCATTGAGTTGCTCACGGTGGTTGTTAAACCTCCAATAAAAAAAAAAAAAAAAAAAAAAAATATCTCCCTGTTTGGTAGTGATTGCATAAAATACGTAAAGAAAAGAATCGGAGAAGATTTGCATCCTGATTGCATTACTTGTACCGTGAAACACCCAGTTAGTGTTATGATCTGGGGTTGTATTACATCAAAAGGTGTGGGCAGAATTTGCGTGATTAATGGGAATATAAATGGCCAAAAATACATTAATGAAATACTTGAGCCCAAACTGAAGCCTTCCGCACGTGATCCTTTGCAATATAATGAAGCATTTATATTTCTACAGGATTCAGCTCCATGTCATGTTGCTGCTGTGTGCAAAAAGTGGTTTCAAGATACCGTATATACTCGCGTATAAGTCGAGAAATTTGGGACAAAATGAGAGCTTCAAAGTAATGGGGTCGACTTATACACGGGGTCTAAAAAAATCGTAAGTCCAAAAGTTCTTCCCGTAAGGCAAAAGACAATCCATTCCAAAAGAAATAAAAATGCCGATGCGGTATTAATTACGAAATCGCAACCCTCCGAAAGAAAAAAGAAATAAATAAATAAAGAAAAAACGCCGATGTGGTAGAATTACGAAATCGCGAACCTCCGAATTTCTCTGCGCTTTGAGAAGTCTCCTCTCTCCTGGCTTTGCATATCCACAGCGCAGTCACAGCCGCTCATAGAAAGCTCCACCCTTCCGACTACCAGTTGACTGCACTGATCTTCGACGTAACGGAGCCATGCTACAGCCAGTGTTAGGTGTTGCTTGTTCTTAATCGCACGTGTTTTTCTTGTTCTTAACCACACGTGTCTCGCTTCTCCTATTATGGGTGACACAGATTGTGTAAAAAAACAGATGTCCTATAGCGCAGGATTCAAGTTGAAAGTGGTTTCTTTTGCAGAAAATACTAACAACTGTGCTGCTTCACGTCAATTTGGCATTAACGAAAAACTGATTCGAGATTGGCGTAAAAAAAAAACGGACTTGGTAAAAATCCCAAAATCGCAAAAGGTGCTGCGCCGTGGAACGACATCTTTCCCAGAGCTGGAAAGTGTCTTGAATGATTGGATTGTGGGCTGCAGACAAAATGGTTACATTGCAACGCGAACTGGTATATGTTTGCGAGCAATGAAGCTCGCAAAAGACGAAAAGTTTGCAGCCGCAAATAACACTTTTCGTGCCTCACCAGGTTGGTGCACAAGGTTCATGAACCGCTATGGGTTGTGTCTACGCCAGCACACCAAAATTGCACAAAAGTTACCTCGTGACCTCGAAGCAAAGATAATGAAATTTCAAAAGTATGTAATTCAAAAGAGACTGCTTTTGAACTTTCCCAAATAGGGAACATGGATGAAACCGCCATGTGTTTCGACCTTCCTGGAAATAAGACGGTGAACCAAAAGGGCAAAAAAATATCTTGATCAAAACGACTGGCCACAAAAAATCCAGTTTCACGGTTGTTCTTTCCTGTTTGGCCGACGGCAGTAAGCTACCTCTGGTAATTATTTTCAAACGCAAAACTCTGCCGAAAAGCGTTGTCTTTCCGTCTGGTGTGCTCCTTCGTGCCCATGAAAAAGGATGGATGAACGAATCCGGAACAATTGACTGGTTAAAGAATGTGTGGAACAAAAGGCCAGGTGCACTTTTGAGGAAACCTCTTTCGGTGTGGGACATGTTTGTTGCACACCGTTGTGCAGAAATGAAAAAAACTGCAGAAAATTCAAAAACAACTCTTGCTGTCATCCCAGGTGGGTTGACATCTGTTCTTCAACCACTAGATGTCTGCCTTAATAAGCCCTTCAAGGACAATCTGCGGAGGTATTAGGCAGATTGGATAAGTTCCGATTTGCCGACTGAAACCAAGGGCGGAAATCTAAAGAAGCTGGATATCGTTTTGATTGCGCGATGGGTCAAGGATGCTTGTGATGCGATACCTGCGAAAATGGTCTTGAAATCATTCAAGAAATGTTGCATTAATAACAAACTTGATGGCACAGAGGATGATGAAATTTTTATGAGTGATGATGACAGTGATTCTGATAACACAGGCATAGATGGGAATACTGATGTTTATGATGAAGTGCCGATGACGGAGAAAGACTTTTTTGAACTGTTTGGCGAGTCTGACTCGGAATCGGATTTTGAAGGGTTCCGATGAAGTTTTTGGGTATGCAAATTAAATTTAGTATTATATATATATATATATATATATTTTTTTTTCCGTTTTCAAATGTTTTTGAAAAATTCATTGAATTTTTTTTTCTCATTCCGGGATCCATTTATACGCGAGTTTCCGATTTCTTACGATTTTTTCCTCTGAAAGTGGGGAGGGGGGATCGACTTATACGCGAGTATATACGGTAATCATATTCCACTGCTGGAATGGCCTGGGAACAGCTCAGACCTTAACCCCATCGGAAATCTATGGAGCCGACTAAAGAAACTTGTTAGTCAGAAGCAACCCAGCAATAAAACCCATTTAATAGAGGCAATAGTTCGATCTTGGTTTCACATTATAACAGCTGCAGAACTAAAAAACTTGGTTCACTCCATGAGAAGGTGTTGTAAGGCCGTAATTAACGTTAAAGATTACCCAACTAAGTATTAACTGACATGGTGAGAATTTTTGTATATCTCATTTTTTCTATGTGTTTCACTTTTCTTTTTGTAATTGCTGTTCTAATACAAAATCCTTTATAAAAGTTATTGCATTACATTCTTGATGAAATTATCTTTCCATTGATATATAATTTTATGGTGTTACTCTAAAAAAAAAAAAAAAAGTTGTGTTATGAGCCATCAAACCTCAAAAATACAATATTTCCAAAAAGTTTCCACAATTTTGGCCACTACTGTATTCTCAAGGATGTCCCAAATGACTGTGTATGAAAGTGTAATTGTTCCTACTCTGATGTACGTCAGTGAAAACTGGGTACTGCAAAAGAGACTTAGGAGTTGTTTGTGTGTTGGAAAGACTCTCTCTGATCATGTGAGGAATAAAGATGTGTTGCAGTCATGTAATGTGAGGCAAAATGTTTTTAGTAAGGTGGTGATTAATATTCTTAGGTGGTTTGTCCATGTTGAAAGAATGAGTGATGAGATGCTTACTAAGAAAATATTTTCAGCCCAAGTGGCAGGAAAAAAAGGTAGATTGAGGAAGGCCCAGGAAATCTTGGGAGGACCAGATTCAGGAATGCATGAGAAAAAGATTATGAGTATGAAGTACAGCAGGTCTTGTGTACTTCGTGTGATGGATGCCAGTGAAGCTCAAGCTGTGTGCCAAGATTGCTGTAAATAGAGACATTTGATACACCAACAGTAAGTAAATTCTAGTTCAATCAGTTAAACGTTTATCTGGGGGTTTGTCTTTTTTTGAGGAGAATCTCAGAGAACAGCTTTGTGATGTGTGTGTGAGATAATGAGCCAAATGTCAAAAGAAGTTCTACAGTGTGCAAGGGTGCTAACAGAGAGTTGACCTGCTATAAACAATTGTATGAAGAAATGAAGAAAAAAAGAGTGTTCTGTGCAACTTTTGCTTAAGACTTTCTTCAAGAAAATGGAGAAGAACCCTAAAGCTGTATTAGATGTGCAGAGATGCCAAGTACTACGGATAACATGTTCAAACTACGGACTTGAGAAGGTGTGAATAACTACGGATTTTTCCAGAAATCTCGGATATTTCCGGAAAACTTTTTTCTTTTTAAATTATTAAAAAAAACAACAAGTCAAGCATAGTCAAATGTAGTGATTTTTGCTGTAACGTCACGAAGCCGTCACACAGCAAGCATGTTTGGCTGGCCGACAAGCAAGCGGAAATGTTGCAGCGGAGATTGTTCTGTATGATGATATGACTTTGTACCTGGCTTGCCGTGGGATGGCATTTGCAACGTACGACGTCTGTTTAGTTCGGGAAAACCTTAACCACTCCTCATTGAAAAAGTGTAAGATTGAAGAGGCAGTAAAGAGTGCCAATGGTCAAACCTGTTTCTTAAAGGCATTTTCTAAATCAGAACTGTTAATTGCCAAACAAGCCACTACAAAAATGTTAAATGAGAAATAAGTTGGCCTGTAATGGACCAACTAGGTAAGAATTTTAATAGTTTAATTATATTGGCCTATAAATAGGTAAGAATTTGAATTATTTTTACTTTAACTTAAGTCCTTGTTTATCTTTCTTATATTATACACACATATGGCACCATACTGTTTAAGAGGAATAAGTGTGATGGTAAATATTATTAGAAAAAATAAATTATTTTTCTTTATTCACACATCTCTCCAACAATTTTTCTGTGTTTGTTAGCAATTACGAGGAAGGTAGGGGCGTCCGAATGAATATTTGCTAAAATATAATTTAAATAGTCATATTACTTGCTATTGCATATTTGTTTCACCAAAATAAGAGGCGGGTGGGATATCAGATAAAAAAAAAAAACTGCTCTGAGCAAATAAATAGTCATCAGATCAAAGGAAACAATTGTGGATCAAAGAAATCCTGAATGTTTGTTTTTTCTGGCAGAGCACATAACTAAGCTATCAGGATGTGTGGACGCTGCTATTGCCTGTTTTATATTACCTCCATGGGAGTTGGTTCTTCGCGTGCAGTATGTTCTTTGCCCAGAGCAAAAGAAAATCCCTCCCTGTGTCTTTGGCAACCAGCCAGAGAAAACATCTAGCAGCAGCAGCAGCAGCTTGCTGCAGTGAGACATATTTTAGCTGCTGGGCATGTATGCCAGTTGTGACCTATTTTCCCATGCTCCTTGCTGTCGGCAGAGTTTAAGTGTTTATGTTACTTTTGCGAAGTGCACTTCTTTTTTTCTCTTGTAGAAATGTTCTGCTAAACAAAGGGATGTTTTATTTTATCTTGTCAGATTCACAAGAACTTTCATTCTTCCTTAATAGCTTGTTTTAAAGATTGTTTTTCCCAGATCATTCTTTAAGAGTTGGGAATCTTTTTATTTCAGTTTTTTTCTTTTTTTTTTTCTTTACTTACTTACGTTTTAAGTTGCGACATTTTACTTCCCCGCATCTTAGCAGAAAACTTCTATTGTGTTAAAGAAATGTTGCATGGATTTTTTATTGTAATTTATTTTATTTGCATTGCCTTTTTATTTTATCCTTTTTTTCCAGAATTGATTTATTTATGCAATTTAAAATACCTTTTTGATTAGTTTTTTTGTATCATAAGCATTTAATGCTAATAATAAAGCTATGAAACCTTTCAAAGTTAATTGTTCTGTGCGTCGGTCTTTGCTCTCATTGTGTTTGTCGTGTGCGAATTTACTTGCAATAGCGTCGGGTAAATGGCCACTTGCCTCTACTAATATTCTTGGATCTATAAAGCAGAAAAATTGTCAAAAATTCAAGGAGAGTTATTCGCAAGAATTTCCGTGTCTAAAATCGTCTCGGGTATCCAAAAACCATGGGTTTTGTTCCTCGTGTGCTGTTGATGTTTTAATTGCACACGGCGGAAAAGACGATTGCGGTTGGCGTTTTCACTCTAAAAACAGGAGGAATAACCATAAGTGTGTGGCATCACGCACGTATGACATAACATATTTATTAAAAGGTGGAGTTGAAATGGTGTGTATTTTTTGTGTATTTACTCAAGTTTTTTTCCTCATTTTAAGGGGACTTGGGAATGTTGCAAAATTTATCCAAGTATTGTCCCTGATCGAGATTAACATGTTGCTGAAATGTAGCAGTGTACTCTGGGAAATACGCAGCATGCTACCCTGCAAATTTTAATGTGGGAACTTGACTTGACTACGGAAAAACTACGGCCGCCGTGCATATGGACTACTGACGACTTCCTTCAGAAGTTGGCATCTCTGGATGTGATAATCCAGGGTACAATTCTGCACATTTATGCATAAAAAATACTGTTTTTAGAATAAATTTAATTCTTTTTAAAAGTTATGTGTTTTTACAATAAATTTGTTTTGAAATACTTAAAGTAACTTTTTTTGAACTATGCATTTATACTATTTTTGTATAAAGTTAATTTATTTTTGATATATGCATTAACAAATTGAACAACATATCTTATGAAAACTAAATTCAACTTACAATCAACTAACAAAACACCTTTCGATGAACACATTGTATTTATGAGTTGGGGTTTGCCTGTACCTGCACGTTAATCCTCTCCCCCCTGAAAAAATAGGTGTTTTACTGTGGATAACTTTCTGCATTAAACTCTTCTGTAGCTGGGAAGTGACACAAATGTCTGTTATTGCATACATGCACTCTTACCCAACTGCATTTCAGCATGTGCACATATGCACTAGAGGTTATGTTTATTTTATGTTTTACACTACTTCTTATGCCTGAGCAAATTTAATTTAAGAAAATTGGCAAATCTGTTGTATGGGAGTGTTTTAGAGGAATGGAGACTAGGCAATTGTAAAATTATTGTATGCATACATTTCCAATTTTTTTTAGTGTGTCATGATGCAAGAATAGTAACAATAGTTTGCTGTTTGTAGCCTTTGTAGTCCACTATAAGAAAGGAGTATTATTTGTTTTATTAATCTCAACACTAATGTTCTCAGTTAAGTAATGACATAATCTAACAAATTGCATCTTTTTATTGATGAACAAACTAGTTATACTTGCCATTCAGTGGAATTAAAATTCTGTTCTTTTTTCATCATAGCATTTGTTATTAAACCATCATTTGTAAACTGAGGCAGTCTTAATTTTTTTTTTTTTTGTATTATATGCGTTATTCAAGATGGTTCATAAACCATTGGGTTTATAATATGTGTGTGCCATTCAGTGCACATGTTTTGTTAGTTTGTGTGATGATAATGCTAAATTCAGGGAAAATTATTGCTCACATTTTAAACTTATTTTTTTCCCCCAGGTGCTTATTACCTGAGCAGGTTATGTTGCAAATAAAATGGCGTTATGACTGCGAGATTGACAATAGAATGAGGTAATAAAAAATTGCTTTAATTTTTTTCTTTCCTTAGTTTTTAAATATGTGACATATTTACAATGAATATTTAAAACCAAGGCACAGAAAAGTCGATTTATTCTAAATTTTTATGCGGTTGTAGTTTTTAATCTGTCCTAAAGAAATTCATCTTATATTTTTTCTACTACCTAGAATTTTGATAGTTTTGTGTGTAGGTGCCATTTAAACAGGAGAAATATAAGAACTGTAAACAGAAGAATTATAAGAATGTAGTTACCCCTGACCAGGGAACAGCTTAACTATCAAAGAAGAAGAATGTTGCAGCGTACAAGTTAACATAATACTTGCTTTTATAATTCTCCTGGCTGTGGTTCAAATCTGGAAGGCATGTGGTGCAAATTATTTGAAATAGTAATGTGGTGCAGTTACTTGAAAGAAATATAAATATGTTTTCTGTTATGACACCAACAAAAACTGAAAATAAATGAATTGTGTGTGTGAAAAGAAAGATAAGAAAAAAAAATATATGATGGGTTCCATTTCAACTCAGGCAGGGTCGTACCATCATGGTCTCAGATTTCTCTAAAAAAATTAAGGGGTGTTCCTTGACTAAAATAAGGAGACCCATATTTTTTTTCGGCAAGAAAAATTTTCCCTTCGAGATAGACGGTTTCAAATGTTGCACCGTCAAACAAGCTCTCTAGAAAACGGTTATTTTTCCTAACTTCAGCAAGTCATTGCAGCAGAGTTAAAAAAGATATCGTGTTCTTGTATTTTTTTTTTACATTGTGTGTATAACATATAATAATATATGGTGCTAATATTTGCTACACATCGTATGATTAAAATTTTTAAAAATCGCAAACTTTGTGATTTTTAAAAAATTGAATTTTTTAAGTTTTTTTAAACAGGTTTGGATGGAGTTTTTTCTATATTCGTTTTTTTCGTTAAAGACATGCAAATGTGCCCTTTCTTTGTAAATTTTTGTGTGTCTGTGAAACTGCTAGTTTCCGCGTTTCGGCAGCGTTAAAAACAGCCGATTTTGAAAAATCTCTAACTTTGCCAACGATTTTCTCAAAAAGGCCATTTTTTAAAATTCTGAAAATTAAATCCCTGTTTCATTATCAACAGGAGAATATCTGTGTAAATTTTCACGGACCTAAAAACGCCCGTTTCCGAGTTAGACGCGTTTGAATTGGGTTTGAAAGCCTACGATTTCCCGTGTTCTAATGGCGCCATTTTGGAAAAATCTCAGGCGCAAAGTACGTACGTTATCTCTTACCCGAATCAAAGCGTTAGATATTCTTTGCCCGAATGATGGAATGAGAGCATTGGGTCAGCTGGCCCTGGTTGGATACATTTACCTCACCCTTCCCCGAGTGATGACATGCCTATAAAACTGTCGGGGGGGGGGGGGGGGTAACCAA
The DNA here is from genome assembly GCA_039090855.1 of Macrothele yani. Taxonomy (NCBI): domain Eukaryota; kingdom Metazoa; phylum Arthropoda; class Arachnida; order Araneae; family Macrothelidae; genus Macrothele; species Macrothele yani. Next base: position 75,573,054 of record CM077025.1, on the reverse strand, counting down.
TACATAAAGAAAATTCTTGCTGCTCCACTAACAAAGTTGAGTTGCGAAAGACAGCAGCAGCAGCAGTTGTTTGTTTGTTTACATATATACTTAAAAATCAAATAAGAAAAGACTATGAAAGAGTAGAAAACTGTTGTGAAACAATTTTAAGAAAAAGAGTGCAGGCACGTGTACTGTAAGTTAATTTTCGATGGCTAGCCTAAACACCCTCGAGTTTTTCTGGGAGTTGCTAATTGTAGGCTACTGTCAGAAGAGCAGTTGCTGTTTTGTTATAGTTGCTAAAATTAACTTCTCAGTTTTTCGTAATAGTAAAATATTCGCTCAGGAGAGTTTTGTCCTCTGCGAACGGGGAGAGAAGGTGCAATGCTCTTGACCTCGCTGCTGGGTTGATAGCGCTGGTCGCTACCCAAACTCTGCATACCTCCTCTCCAAAACGTAATGGCAATTGTCTAATCTACTAAATAAATAACAATTAGCACATACGTGTGCATGCTTATTCATAAAATGTAAGTTGAGTATATTTCCTGTTCAATCAGCTGATTTTACAAGTAAAATTCATATACAACTTATGCGCTTATAATGGTGTAAAGATTTTTATCTATTTAAAACATATTCAAAGATTTCAATTTTTTTAAAGGGGGGGGGGATTGTGTTCGTAGTGATCTCCACCTGGGCCACGATAAACCATGCACTGCCCATGGCTTCTGTTCCCTTAGAAGATAATCCTGGATCGATGGGAGACCAGCAGAGTTTTGACACCCCCACCCACCCCACCCCCTCACGTGTTGGTGAGGTGTCTCAAAGCTAGGTAGCTTTCAATCATGTTTCAACTTAGTTGGCTGGTAATAAGAGAGGGATTCCATTTCAACTCTGGCAGGGTCGTACTATCACGGTCTCAGATTTCTCTAAAAAAATTAAGGGGGTGTTCCTTGATTAAAATAAGGGTACCCATATCTTTTCTTTTGGCAAGAAAAAAAATTTTCCCTTCGAGACAGAGGGTTTCAAATCTTCCACCGTCAAACAAGCTCACTAAAAAACTGGTTATTTTTCCTAACTTCAGTGAGTCATTGCAGCAGAATTAAAAAGATCTTTTGTTCTGGTATTTTTTATTACATTGTGTGTATAACGTATAATAATATTTGATGCTAATATTTTTTACACATCGTATGATTAAAATAAAAAAAAATCGTAAACTTTGATTTTAAAAAAATTGAAATTTTTAAGATTTTTTTTAACTGGTTCAAATGGAGTTTTTTGTTTCTATACTCATTTTTTTGTTGAAAGACATACAAATGTGCACTTTATTTGCAATTTTTTATGTGTCTGTGAAACTGCTAGTTTCTGCAGCGTTAAAAACAGCCGATTTTGAAAAATCTCCAACTTTGCCAACGATTTTCTCAAAAAGGCCCTTTTTTAAAATTCTGAAAATTAAATCCCTGTTTCATTATCAACAGGAGAATATCTGTGTAAATTTTCACGGACCTAAAAACGTCCGTTTCCGAGTTAGACACGTTTGAATTTGATTTGAAAACCTACGATTTCTCTGTGTTCTAAAGGCGCAATTTTGGAAAAATCTCAGGCGCAAAGTATGTATTCTCTTACCCGAATCAGAGCGTTGGATCCGTCCACCTGACCCTACCCTGGGCGATAACACGCCTAAAAAACGGTCTTGGGAAAAAAAAATAACAAATCTATTTATATAGATTTGAATGTATGTCTGCTAAACAAATTTACAGTTTTCAATTTAAAACCACCAAACTTGGTATACTATCTCATGGTACCCTAACTTAGACCGCAGACTGTTTTTGGAAGGGGTCGGAGCCCTTGGTCAAAGGGCCCCCACACAAAATTTCCGTAAAATATACTTGTAAACTATAGTGCCCTAACTGAGACCGTAGATGGTTTTTCGAAGGGGTAGAGCCCTGGGTGGGTGGGAGCCCGTGGTCAAAGGGCCCCACGCAAAATTTCCGTAAAATCTAGTTTTCAATTTAGAACCATCAAATTTGGTATACTTTTCTTGGCACCCTAACTTTGTAAACTATTTTACGAAAATTTTGTAGGGGTGGGGGGCTGGACCCCGGGTTCCGACCCCTTCCCAAAACCGTCTAGTCAAAGTTAGGGTGCCAAGAAAAAGTATACCAAATTTGATGGTTCTAAATTGAAAACTAGATTTTACGGAAATTTTGCGTGGGGCCCTTTGACCCGGGCTCCCCTTCGAAAAACCATCTACGGTCTAAGTTAGGGTACCGTGAGATAGCATACCAAGTTTGATGGTTCTAAATTGACATACATTCAATTCTCTATATATATAGATTTGTTATTTTTTTTTTCCCCAAGACCGTTTCTTAGGCACGTTATCGCTCAGGGTAGGGTGAGGTGGACGGATCCAACACTCTCATTCGAGTAAGAGAAAACGTACTTTGCGCCTTAGATTTTTCCAAAATGGCGCCTTTAGAACACGGAGAAATCGTAGGTTTTCAAACCAAATTCAAACGCGTCTAACTCGGAAACGGGCGTTTTTAGGTCTGTGAAAATTTACACAGATATTCTCCTGTTGATAATAAAATAGGGATTTTATTTTCAGAATTTAAAAAAGGGCTTTTTGAGAAAATCGTTGGCAAAGTTGGAGATTTTTCAAAATCGGCTGTTTTTAACGCTGCGGAAACTAGCAGTTTCACAGACACATAAAAAATTGCAAATAAAGTGCACATTTGTATGTCTTTAACAAAAAAACGAGTATAGAAAAAACTCCATTTGAACCAGTTAAAAAAAATCTTAAAAATTTCAATTTTTTTAAAATCGAAGTTTACGATTTTTTTAAATTTTAATCATACGATGTGTAAAAAATATTAGCATCACATAATATTATACGTTATACATACAATGTAATAAAAAATACCAAAACAAAATATCTTTAATTCTGCTGCAATGACTCGCTGAAGTTAGGAAAAATAACCGTTTTTTAGAGAGCTTGTTTGACGGTGGAAGATTTGAAAACCTCTGTCTCAAAGGGAAAATTTTTTCTTGCCGAAAGAAAAGATATGGGTCTCCTTATTTTAATCAAGAAACACCCCTTAATTTTTTTAGAGAAATCTGAGACCGTGACGGTACGACCCTGCCAGAGTTGAAATGGAATCCCTCTCTTGTTACCAGCCAACTAAGTTGAAACATTTTTGAAAGCTACCTAGCTTTGAGACACCTCACCAACACGTGAGGGGTGGGGTGGGGTGGGGTGTGTGTGTGTGTGTCAAAACTCCGCTGGTCTCCCATCGATCCAGGATTATCTTCTAAGGGAACAGAAGCCATGGGCAGTGCATGGTTTATCGTGGCCCAGGTGGAAATCACTAAGAACACAATCAACCCCCCCCCTCTTAAAAAAATTGAAATCTATGAATATGTTTTAAATAGATAAAAATATTTACACCATTATAAGTGCATAAGTTGTATATGTATTCTACTTGTAAAATCAGTTGATTGAACAGGAAATATACTCAACTTACATTTTATGAATAAGCATGCACGCGCATGTGTTAATTGTTACTTATTTAGTAGATTAGACAATTGCCATTACGTTTTGGAGAGGAGGCAAGCAGCCCAGCAGCGAGGTCAAGAGCATTGCACCTTCTCCCCCCGTTCGCAGAGGACAAAATTCTCTTGAGCGAATATTTTACTATTACGAAAAACTGAGGTTAACTTTAGCAACTATAACAAAACAGCAACTGCTCTTCTGACAGTAGCCTACAATTAGCAACTCCTAGAAAAACTCGAGGTTGTTTAGCCATCGAAAATTAACTTACGGTACACGTGCCTGCACACTTTTTCTTAAAATTATTTCACAACAGTTTTCTACTCTTTCATAGTCTTTTCTTATGCGATGTTTAAGTATATAACGTAAACAAACAAACAACTGCTGCTGTCTTTCGCAACTCAACTTTGTTAGTGGAGCAGCAAGAATTTTCTTTATGTATTGGTTCCCCCCCCCCCCCCCTTGACAGTTTTATAGGCATGTCATCACTCGGGGAAGGGTGAGGTGGATGTATCCAACCAGGGCCAGCTGACCCAATGCTCTCATTCCATCATTCGGGCAAAGAATATCTAACGCTTTGATTCGGGTAAGAGATAACATACGTACTTTGCGCCTGAGATTTTCCAAAATGGCGCCTTTAGAACACGGGAAATCGTAGGCTTTCAAACCCAATTCAAACGCGTCTAACTCGGAAACGGGCGTTTTTAGGTCCGTGAAAATTTACACAGATATTCTCCTGTTGATAATGAAACAGGGATTTAATTTTCAGAATTTTAAAAAATGGCCTTTTTGAGAAAATCGTTGGCAAAGTTAGAGATTTTTCAAAATCGGCTGTTTTTAACGCTGCCGAAACGCGGAAACTAGCAGTTTCACAGACACACAAAAAATTACAAAGAAAGGGCACATTTGCATGTCTTTAACGAGAAAAACGAATATAGAAAAAACTCCATCCAAACCTGTTTAAAAAAAACTTAAAAAATTCAATTTTTTTAAAAATCACAAAGTTTACGATTTTTTAAAATTTTAATCATACGATGTATAGCAAATATTAGCACCATATATTATTATATGTTATATACACAATGTAAAAAAATACAAGAACACGATATCTTTTTTAACTCTGCTGCAATGACTCGCTGAAGTTAGGAAAAATAACCGTTTTCTAGAGAGCTTGTTTGACGGTGCAAGATTTGAAACCCTCTATCTCGAAGGGAAAATTTTTTCTTGCCGAAAGAAAAAATATGGGTCTCCTTATTTTAGTCAAGGAACACGCCTTAATTTTTTTAGAGAAATCTGAGACCATGATGGTACGACCCTGCCTGAGTTGATATGGAACCCATCATATATAAAGAGGATTGACTGGAAAGTTTTGTTTTCTTTTGTCCCTTCATGTATGAAGACATGTTATTTTTGCTGCTTTTGATGCTTCTGAAAATCCCATATTTTTTAATTGAGCACCTCTATCTGAAAGTGCCACTTATTCAGAGACAAGGACATGAAAGAACAGAAATGTTAAAACAAATATACTGTTTCTAAATACAATCTCCTTCTAAATTGCCCCACCCAAAAGAAAGTGTTGTATTAGCATGCAAAGTAGTATGTGTGTGCACACCTGTGGACTATGTAAATAATTTAGTTTCACAGACAATCACATAATACTTGGGAGAGATGAGATGGCAAATGTAGATTTCCAAACTCTTATAATTTCAAGTACTTCAGGTGTTATTACGCACGTATTTCTCGATGTATCGAAATTTAAAAAACATGTTTTCCCTACGTTATTTTAACATGTTTTCCACATGTAATTAAGCACCTCTATCTGAAAGTGCCACTTATTCGGAGACAAGGACATTCAGGTGTTATGTAAAGGTGCTACACAGTACATAAGGTTGACATGTCCTTTTGAAAGACTGAAGATGTCACACTAACCTTATTGTCAGCCCAGTCAGCAGTCGGATGCATTTCGGAGTTGCAAGATTATGGGTCTGTGTAAAGCTGTGTAATTGATGCCCATATTGTGTTCGATCTGAATCTTGTTGCCAAATCAGTTGGGATGTTGTTGGTCAATGGTTGCAAGAAGGTACCAGTCATTGTAGAGAGACAAGCACTGTCTCAGGCACATGTCAGCATGAGTAGATCAGTGTATTTATTGTCAGGCAGTTGCAGAGCTATTGCCAACTGTAGCAAGCATGTCTACTACCATGGACATCCTCATCATGAGCAGACAGTATCCAGAAGATTGAGAAAGGCAGGTGTGCACTCTCACAGTTGTTGACCCGAAGTCACTGCTGTGCTTGGCTTGACTGGTATCAGAGTAGAGCTACCTGGTAACATGAATGCATTGTGTTGTGTTTGGTGATGAGTCCAGATTCTGCCTTGGTGCAGAAAATCATGAGGTACATTGTTTGGAGAAGACTTGGGAAAATAGCTGTTCCTGCAGTTGTGTGCGAGCACCATACTGCTTGGCCACTAGGTATCTTCATGTAGGGTGCCATCAGTTATGATAGCTGGTCACCTGCTTGGCTTGACTGGTATCAGAGTAGAGCTACCTGGTAACATGAATGCATTGTGTTGTGTTTGGTGATGAGTCCAGATTCTGCCTTGGTGCAGAAAATCATGAGGTACATTGTTTGGAGAAGACTTGGGAAAATAGCTGTTCCTGCAGTTGTGTGCGAGCACCATACTGCTTGGCCACTAGGTATCTTCATGTAGGGTGCCATCAGTTATGATAGCTGGTCACCTCTGGTGAGCATAATGAAAACTGTGATAGTCCAGCAATATATCAACAATGTTCTATGACCAGTGACATTGTCATTTCTGAGAGATATCACCACAGGCCATTTTCCAGTGTGAAAACACCCCTTCACACACACTGCCACCATCTCTAAAGCTTGCCCACAAAGAATCTCCTTGTTTCCATGGCCAACAAGATCTCTGGACCTTTCTCCCATCAAGCATGTACGACACTTCTTCAGACAACGTTTACAAGCCTTTCCTTAGCAAGCCAGGAACATAGTGAGTTATGCAACCAGTTGAATTTGGCATGGTCCAAGATACCTCAGGACACCATTAGATGGGTACACAACTCCATGCAGTGCCATGTCACACCAGGTGCTGACAGATGTCACTTTTTCTGTAGTTCAGCATGTAAAACTAATGTATTGAGTTGCAACTTAATCATTTGTTATCCACCTGATTTTCTTTACAGTGATTTTCAGTTTATTCATTTTACTACTTTTGTGTGGGGCAATTTCATTGTTGAACAGTGTATGGCAAATGGGAAACTGAACCACTTGAGCTATGAATCCCTTCACTATTGTCTTGACCTATAATTACTACTTCATGTAGCATCAGATAAGTTTCCTTTGGGGTAGAATTTTCTTCAGTCAGATTGTGATCAAAAACAATTTGTAGCAGTTTATAGATTCTAGCACTTTGAAATTCTTTTGAAACAGTTAAGATAGTCACCTATTTCATTGTCAGAAATCTACTGAATGTAATGAATCAATGAACTTTATTTTGATCTGAGATATGAAATCTGGAAGTTGCCATTTCGAATTGACCATTTAATTTGCAACTACTTTGATATCTTTGGTTCTTAAAATGGGTTAAGTTAGTGTGTTTTATTCTTAAACCTACTGTAGTTATATTCCAATATTTTCTTGTCTTTTTATTTCAGCAGCATGAAAACTGATTTTAGAGTATGTTATAAATTATATATACATTTGTGTGACTTCTCTTGTTGGATTGTAAAATTACTGTTAAACTTTGTTTTATGTTTAAGTTTGTTTTATATGCTTTGTTCATATATGTTATTAAAGTTAACAGATCAGTTCCTTGAGTTAACTAAAAATGTGGTATCTTTTGAACCAAAGTCTGTTTTCACCAGGAAAAATTTTAAAGAAAAAAAAAAGTTGTGAAAAAGATAAAATTGGAATGATTTACTTCCACAGTTTAGAGTCACAGTGATCATCCCTCATGTTCATTCATTGTGCCTCCATATACTTGGACCACTCTGAAATTTTTAATGGTGCCCCCCCCCACACACACACATTACAGGATTCTGCATTTCAGTGTAATGGGAAATAGAGCACCATTAAAGAAGAGTGTGGACTTGTTTGGTTCGTAGGAAAATTTATGATAATGTTAAGGGGCTCTATCAAATAAATACTTTAGGTTATAGGCTATTTGATGGGAAATTTAAAAAGATAAAATATTGGTTGTGAACAAATCCTTGGTTTACAGTTGATTTTTACATCAAAAATATTAAATAAATAAATATGAAAAAATATATTAAATAAAACTTATTAGAGTTACAAGATAATGCTGAGACAAACACAAATGGCATTGTATGCTGAATTCAGTAGTATCTGAAGTCTGAAGAAGATGGATAATCAGCCTACAAAAGAGCTGAGAAAATCCCATAATATTGCAGAATAAGTTGGTAGAGAGGTATCTGCAATTCATCAGACTGGGCAAATTAGGAAGAGAAGAGAAAACTGCACAAATTTAAAGCTAAGCATGTGTAGTGGGCGATCTTAGTGAGAGATGGGTTTGCCTCCTCGGGGCACTCCGTGGGAACAATGGCACACATAACAGCAACAAGGGCCTCTGTGGATCTTGGAGAGGTGCCAGCTGGTTCTGTATGACATTGGCTAAAAGACCCCAACTCACTGAGTTTTGTTCCAGAATCCTTAGGTTGAATGACCAACTGGAACCGTCAGCTGTAGGCTAATCCCCCACACTGATGTTCTTACCTGATTAAAAAGACACAAAAAAATATTAAAAATGACTCAAGTGTGGGATATGGTGAACCTACCGCACTTGAGAAGGACGTTCCACCACAGAATTGACCTAGACTTTCTAAACGGCGTATGAGAAAGAGGTCTCGGCTGAGTGAGTGTAATTGTACATATACATACATATCACTAAGCTGTTCTCTGAGATTCAGAGGTTAGCTCCAAAAAGAAATACAAACTTTCAGATATTTTTACCTATTGTTGTCGTATCAAACTTCGCCATTTACAGCGATCTTGACGTACAACTCATGCTTCACTGATATCCATTACACGCAGTACACAAGATCTTTTGTATTTCATACTCATAATCTTTTTCTCATGCAGCCACTCCTGAATCTGATCCACCCATGTCTTCCTTGGCCTTCCTCTGCCTTTCCTTCCTGCCACTTGGGCTGAAAATATTTTCTTAGTAAGCATCTCATCACTCATTCTTTCAACATGGCCAAACCACCAAAGCATATTGGTCTCCACCTTGCTAACAACATTTTGCTTTACATCACACAACTGCAATACATCTTCATTCCTCACACAATCAGATCGTGTCTTGCCACAAACCCCACGTAAGTAACGCATTTCTCCAGCACACAAACGACTCCTATGTTTCTTCTGCAGTACCCAGGTTTCACTGCCATACATCAGAGTAGGAACAATTACAGTTTCATACACAGCCATGCGGGACTCTCTAGAGAACCCATCATTTCTGTGAAAACCTCCCAGAGCAGCTATGACTTTCAAAGAAGAATTCACTCGCCTACTGATTTCACCATCCAACTTGTCCTGTCTGTCAAACATGCTTCCTAAATACACAAACTCACTCACCTGGTCAATCACAGTGCCATTTATACTTACATTACATTCAGTGCTACACATTCCTCTCTCAAACACCATAACTTTGGTTTTTCCCTTATTTATACTCAGTTTGAATTTCATGCAAACTTTGTGCATCCGAGTCAACATACTCTGCAACTCACTTTTGCTCTCTGCCAACAGGACAGTGTCAGCATACAGCAATCTGCACACACGAATATCACCAAGACACAAGCCACTATTATCTATTTTGGCCTCATGCATGCATGCATCCATAAATATATTAAACAGCCATGGTGACATTACACAACCTTGTCTAACTCTGCACCAATGGAAAACCATTTTGATAAAACACCATTCACTCGTACACAAGCTCTACTACCAGCATACATGGCTTTTACACTATTAAGTAGATTCCCAGTAACACCATATTCATTCAATACCTTCCACAAAAGTGACCTATTCACTCGGTCATAAGCTTTCTCTAAATCTATGAAGGCAGTAAAAACTTTCTTCCCAACAGCCAGATACTTTTCAATCATCATGCGTAATGCAAAAATCTGGTTAGTGCAGCCTTTACCAGGCATAAAACCACTCTGAACATCCCCCATTTTCTCTGATGTAAGACCCCGTACTTTTTCAATAACAACCTTACCAAACACTTTCCCTGGCACACTCAGTAGGCTAATACCACGATAGTTCTTGCATTCAGTCTGATAACCTTTTCCCTTATTCAAGGGAACAATAATAGCATCCTTCCAATCCCGAGGGACTATTCCTAACTCCCAGCACAACTGACAAATTTCAGTTAACCAGTCAATATAGAGTCACCACCATACTTCAACATCTCTGCAGTTATGCCATCAACTCCTGGAGCCTTACCATTCTGAAGAGATTTTAGAGCTTTACACACTTTTTCTCTTGAGATCCCTCCTGTGCTTTCATCCCTCATTGTGACATCATCTGCATCTGTCTGAGAATCATTTTTGCTCCCCTGATCTAATAACTCACAGGAGTATTTGTCCCATCTGTCACTTAACTCATTGGGCTCCCATATCATTTCCCCAATCTCATTCTTCACACAACTTACAACTTTGTTTCCCCTATTTTTCCTGAGTCCCATGTACTTTCAGAAAGTTTTTCTATCTTTCCACAAAGCCAATTCATGCCTTTCCACCTTCTCCTTCCTATCTTTTGCTTTTACTCTGGTGAACCAGCTTAGCTGCTTCACACTTCTTACAGCGATATTCATCCACAGAAACTCTACCTTGCAACATCCCCAAATAGGCTTCCTTCTTTTTCTTTACTGCGTCATCAATCTCACTATTCCACCAAGCATCACCTCTATTGTTACCCACTATTGTGGTGCCACAGACCTCTTTAGCAGCAGTAGCAACACAGTTCTTAAAACATTCCCACTTCTTTTCTACATCCCTCTCAGCAGACTTTAGATCCTTCAGTCGTTCTCTGAGTAAGTCAGAATACTGCTGATGATCTTCAAGGAGCCTATCAACCTTTATTCTTTCTATCCTGGTCTCTTCCTATTCCTTTTCCTCCAACCAACATTAAGTTTCACTCGTGACACTACCAAGTAATGATCAGAACCAACATCCGCACCTCTCATTGGTGTCAGCAATTAAGTGTTTCAAACGCTGATCGTAAACAACAAAATCTATCACACTCTTTTGTCCAAGAGTACGATTTTCCCAAGTATATGTGTGGACATACTTGTGGTTGAAAAATGTATTAGATACACACAAATCATTCTCAATGCAGAGTTCAATTAATCTTTCACCATTATCATTCACACAAGGATCATTAAACTTACCCAGAACATTGTCAGAAATTGCATTCTGCACACCTACTCTAGCATTGAAATCCCCTGCTATTATAACTTTTTCTTTAGCACCAAACTGGCTCAAAACAGCTTTTAGCTCTTTCCAGAAATCTTCTTTCTTATCAGAAGGTTCCAAGTCACAAGGAGCATACACTACAGCAATTACAATTCTCTGAAGTTTCACTTTCAAACGAATCCAGATAATTCTCTCACTTATGCAACTATAGTGAATCAAGTTGTTCTTCATCTTTTCACTTAAAATCACACCTACACCAGCCTGTCCTCTCATATTATCCAATACTCCAGACCACACACTCACCGTGCCATTCACTTCTTCTACCCCAATTTCCTTCTTTTTGGTTTCACTTACACACAGCACATCCAGTCTATACTTATTCATCTCCTCAATCACCTCACTCATCTTGCCATTTATTCCTCTAGTATTCCATACACCAATCTTACATTCACTCAGCCGAGATCGCTTTCTCATATGCCGTTTAGAAAGTCCAGGTTGATTCCGTGGTGGACCGTCGTTCTCAAGTGTGGTAGGTCCACCATATCCTACACTTGAGTCATTCTTAATATTTCTTTTTGTCTTTTTAAGCAGGAGTACATCAGTGTGGGGGATTAGCCCACAGCTGAGGGTTCCAGTTGGTCATTCAACCTAAGGATTCTGGAACAAAACCCAGTGAGTTGGGTTCTTTTCGCCAATGTCACACAGAACTAGCTTGCACCTCTCCAAGATTTACAGAGGCCCTAGTTGCTGTTGTGTGTGCCATTGTCACCACGGAGTGCCCCGAGGAGGCAAACCCATCGCCCACTACGACCGCCCGCATGAGTGTAATTGTAATTGTAACAATGGCGGTTGGGCGGGGGGGGGGGGGAGTGTACAACAATAACCCAGCACTGCAACCTAAGGTGTGTTGCATATCCCCAGCCCTGATCTCAAACAAAAGAGACCAGATGCATGAGCAAAAGCAAGAATGCTCTTGACTGGTACTAAAGAGAGATCACTTGGTCTCAAGTTATGAGTACCGAAGTGTTCAAACCTGAGTGCTGCAAAAAAGTCACAGTCACAAAGAAAATGCAAGGAAGCCTCCTCTTCTGGACGGCATCCTCTACAAAGTGGATCCTCTTTCACCCCAATCAAATTAAGGTGTCTATTAAGACAACAGTGTCATGTAAGTAGACCAACAATCAGTCCAATATCCAGTGATGGAAAGTTTGCGCCAATTGTGCTGAACTGCGCCAATTTTATTATTTTGCACCAAACTGCTACAAATTACAAAAAAAATGAAATATTTGTGCCCAACTGCGCCGAAACGGTAATCCACAGCAAAAACCGCCAAGCGAAAAAAATCTTTTCACTGCAAAAAATGGCATTTTAAATGGCGAATTGAACGACAGTTTCTTAAGGTCTGCGCATTATTTGGTTTAACGTATAATGACGCTTAATCAACACGTACCGCCAATCCCAACATTTCGGAATGTTCTCACCTACCTTCTAATTCGTTGTTTTGTTTCTCGAGGTTATGGTGGAGGAGTTTTGTTGTAATCACGTGGTATATATATGAGAAACGATGCTGTACGTTATGAAATCCTGATGAAGACTGTTTACAGATGATTTAGTGGTATTTCAGAATGTTGTGCAGTTGAGATGGTTTATATGTCATTCCTGCTCTTTGGGATGCCACATTTATTTCGTTCCGGGCGAGGTACGCAATTACGTAAATACAGCGTAAGGTTACTCATTAGCTATTTCGTTGGCATGGAGGACGACTGAAAATGGCTCTCTCGTGGCAGGATACGATGATTTTGTTTCTAAAGGATTTGTAGGTATTCAGAGATGCTAACTTTTAAGGATTTTCCGTAGTTTGTACGGGTTTTCACTCCATCTTACGGTTTTACGGAAGTCACCCAAAAAACTACAGAAAAGTCCACGCAATTTTCTGCCAACTTTTGGTCGAAAAAACACACTTTACAGATAGTCCCTATACGACTTCGATGTTCTGACTTCCCCCGCCAAAGGAAGCGGAGTTTTGTCACGTGATTCCTCGTACAACCATTTGAGAGTGCCATGCTCAAAAGCCGAGAGGGAGCTCAGCTCAGAGCCTTTTGCGAACTCTACATTGATTACATGTGGCTTTGTGCTTGTGAAAATTTCGGTGCAAACATTTTAACCCTTTCCACTCGACTGTTGGGTGTCACCCGGCATTATGGAATCGCCGTAATGAGGCGTCATTGCTCGCGTGGACGCCACACCCTACAGAGGTGTCATTGCTCACCCGCCAGGCTGATGACACCTCTGCAGCACGGAGACATTTTTTTTTCGTCGAATAGGTCGGGTGTTACTTGCCACACCTATGATGCCTTAATAACTCGCAAATCTGCGTTCGCAAGACATTTCTTTATCGCCGAATAGGTTGGGTGTCATCTGCCACGCCTGTGATGCCTCTATAGCTCGTATGTCGGGGCTTGCGAGACATTTCATTTTCGTCAAATAGGTCGGGTGTTACTCGCCACAACTATGACGACTCTATAACTCGTATATAGGCGCTCGTGAGACATTTCTTTATCGGCGAATAGGTTGGATGTCATCTGCCACTCCTATGACACTTCTATAGCTTGTATGTCGGGCATGCGAGAGATTTCTTTTTTGGCAAATATGTCGGGTGTCACCCTCCATGCCGATGACGCCTCTATGTTTGTAAGTCGACGCTCGCGAGACATCTTGTTTTTGTCGAATAGGTCGCGTGTCACTGTCCACGCCTATGACACCTCGATAGCTTGCATATTGGTGCTCGCAAGACATTTCTTTATTGCCGAATAGGTCGGGTGTCATCCGCCACGCCTATGACGCCTCTATAGCTCGTATGTCAGGGCTTGCGAGATGTTTTTCACTGAACACCCCACGTATCGGGTGTCACCCTCCACGCCCATGACGCCTCTATAGCTCATGTGTCTGGTATCGTCCACCACACCCGTGATGCCTCTTTATCTCGTGTGTCGGGGCTTGCGAGACATTTTTTTTTTTTTTGCGGAATGCCCCGTGTATCGGGTGTCACCTTCCATGCTGATGGCACTTCTATGGCTTGCATGTTAACAGTCGCAAGACATTTCTTTTTCATCGAATACGTCGGGTATCATCTGCCACGCCCGTGATGCCTCTATAGCTCGTGTGTCGGGGCTTGCGAGACATTTGTTTTTCGCCGAATGCCCCGCATATCGGGTGTCACCTTCCATGCCGATTACACTTCTATAGCTTGCATGCCAACGGTAGCAAGACATTTCTTTTTCTTCGAATACGTCGGGTGCCTCTGTAGCCCGTATGTCTGAGCTGGCAAGCCAAAGCTGAACTTTCACTGCTAAATTGTGGCCTCCACTGCAGAAAAAAAAAAAAAAAAGAAAAGAAAAAAGAAAATACAAGTGCTGGGTGAGTATGGGTGAAAAGTTATGAAACAGCTATGATAACAAAAAGAACAAAGTCAGATAAAACTTATCATCAAATGTATTGCAATATATATATACACTGCTGGCCACCCAAAATGCAACACCAAGAAGGACACGAGATAGCAAAGCCAGATTTACTGGACACATAACAACAGATACAAAGATGAAACGATTGATCTTACAGGCCCATGCGACTTGCGGAACACGCAGACATCAATAGTTCATGTGGCCCCCATGGCTGGCAATAACAGCCGCTACACGCCGCGACATCAAACAAAAGAGGCTTTGGATGTGGACTTGGGGTATGTCGGTCCAATCTGCTTCCACACTGAAAAAACCATGAGGAATAATCACTCACCATAAATATCATGGTACCCTCCAATGGACCAAACACTTCCAACACGTCAATTCATCGTGATGTAACTGGGCTTCCACAGGTTTACAGACCTCTTGCTTACGCTTCTTATTTTCGGGTGTGAAACATCGTTTTTTTCCTTTGCCTTATAGTATGTTACTATAATGCTTGTCAATTCGATAAAAATCATACATACAACTCATTCATACAATTCAAGTAAAAACTATGTACATAAACCTTACATTCACAGGTGATTAAACCTTAGTCAATTCTAATTATGGAACTCCTCCTTCTGTTTCACAACCTCTGCTACTCCCACTGCAATTGTCACACCCATTCAGCCCCGCACATCCAATCCTCTAGTACTTTCGACAGATCCCTGTCATCTTCAGGAGGCAGGTGTGTCTCATCCGCCCACCGCAGCTCAAGTGAGCAGAGCCATCGAGCCTGGGCTCCAGTCGCTATCTCTGAATCGTTGTGTCTCTGGCGCCATCTATTGTCCCTGCTGCTCTTTTTCTCTCTTTCTTTTTACGCTGCTGTTCAATTTTTATTATGGCTTTCCATTGTTCGTTTAAGTTATTTGGCTCATTAATGTTGCATAATCTTGATCTGTTTTTTTCAATTAACACTGATTCTGCAATTCTTAACTGCTTTTCGTTTTTACAGCTCTTAATAATTTTAATATCTTCAAACCTTGGACATTTTTGATTTTCCATACAGTATTGGGTCAATGCTGTCTTAGCCTCTTTTTGTTCCAATTATTAATATGCTGATTCAATCTATATTTTAATTTGTTCTTGGTGCTGCCTATATATGACACAGGTGGTTGCTGGTTTATTGGGATTTCATAAATTCCTGCTCTATCTAATTGGCTAATTTTTTCATTTTTAATCACTAAATTTTTTACAGTAAGTACCTGATTTCCTACCTGTATGCCATACTTGCCACAAACTTTATTAATTTCTGCTGAAACATTTTCTATATATGGTATTCCTCCCACATATTTTACAAGTTTTTTATCACTCTTGACCTTATTGTAACCTTGAGTTACTTCATAAATCCATTTTTTTAATAAATGTTTAGGGTATCCAAAAGCATATGCAATTTTTCAATATATTCAATTTCTTCTTTTCTATACTGTTCAATTGATGAATGTGTTAAACTTCTTTTAATTAGTGTTTTAATACTATTTCTTTTATGTGTTAATGGATGTGATGACTGAAATGGTATAAGTACTGGGATATATGAAGATTTTCTATGCACTCTGAATTGTAAACTCTCCTCTGTTTTAATAATCAAAACGTCCAAAAATGCCAAAGTATTGTCATGTTCTTGTTCTACTGTCAGTTCTATAGATGGATAAATTTCACTATACTTTTTGTCAAGTCCTCAAGTTCATCATTTTTTAGCCTGGATAACAGAAAAATGTCATCAACATATCTGCAGTATATCAGTGGTGGATCCTCGAGTTTACTTATTATTTTTTCCCTCAATGTCACTCATTATAATTTCAGCAAATAAAGTTGACAGTGGTGACCCCATAGGTCCACCATGATTTTGTTTGTACATCTTGTTGTTAAACTTAAAAATGTTATTTTCATATATGTACAATAAAATTTCTCTTAACTCCTCTATTTGTATTGCATTCATTGTCTGTAGCACATACAATTTTTCAATAATTATTTCTATTGCCTGAGGTACTGGTGTGCTAGGAAAAAGAGCTCTCACATCCATACTAGCCATATGATATTCACTTAAATCTTGTTTAATTACTTTAATTTTCTCAATAAATTCGTATGTATTCTTCACAGTGAACCTTGTCTTCATGAACACAGGTGCCAAAAATTTGTAGATATTCTTTTCTAGTTTTATTAGTGGGGAATTCCTTTTTGATACAATCACTCTCATAGGTGTATCAGGCTTATGAGTTTTTATTTTTGCAATCATTTTTGGTATTCCAGTACCATTCTGACATTCTGACAAAAGACCCAACAGAATCTCAAGTAAGGTACTTAGCTAGAATAAGAAATCACAGCACCTTGCCTGATGAAATAAAGAAAGCATACCCACCAATGGGTACTGGAATACCAAAAATGATTGCAAAAATAAAAACTCATAAGCCTGATACACCTATGAGAGTGATTGTATCAAAAGGAATTCCCCACTAATAAAACTAGAAAAGAATATCTACAAATTTTTGGCACCTGTGTTCATGAAGACAAAGGTTCACTGTGAAGAATACATACGAATTTATTGAGAAAATTAAAGTAATTAAACAAGATTTAAGTGAATATCATATGGCTAGTATGGATGTGAGAGCTCTTTTTCCTAGCACACCAGTACCTCAGGCAATAGAAATAATTATTGAAAAATTGTATGTGCTACAGACAATGAATGCAATACAAATAGAGGAGTTAAGAGAAATTTTATTGTACATATATGAAAATAACATTTTTAAGTTTAACAACAAGATGTACAAACAAAATCATGGTGGACCTATGGGGTCACCACTGTCAACTTTATTTGCTGAAATTATAATGAGTGACATTGAGGGAAAAATAATAAGTAAACTCGAGGATCCACCACTGATATACTGCAGATATGTTGATGACATTTTCTGTTATCCAGGCTAAAAAATGATGAACTTGAGGACTTGACAAAAAAGTATAGTGAAATTTATCCATCTATAGAACTGACAGTAGAACAAGAACATGACAATACTTTGGCATTTTTGGACGTTTTGATTATTAAAACAGAGGAGAGTTTACAATTCAGAGTGCATAGAAAATCTTCATATATCAGTACTTATACCATTTCAGTCATCACATCCATTAACACATAAAAGAAATAGTATTAAAACACTAATTAAAAGAAGTTTAACACATTCATCAATTGAACAGTATAGAAAAGAAGAAATTGAATATATTGAAAAAATTGCATATGCTTTTGGATACCCTAAACAGGTATTAAAAAAATGGATTTATGAAGTAACTCAAGGTTACAATAAGGTCAAGAGTGATAAAAAACTTGTAAAATATGTGGGAGGAATACCATATATAGAAAATGTTTCAGCAGAAATTAATAAAGTTTGTGGCAAGTATGGCATACAGGTAGGAAATCAGGTACTTACTGTAAAAAATTTAGTGATTAAAAATGAAAAAATTAGCCAATTAGATAGAGCAGGAATTTATGAAATCCCAATAAACCAGCAACCACCTGTGTCATATATAGGCAGCACCAAGAACAAATTAAAATATAGATTGAATCAGCATATTAATAATTGGAACAAAAAAGAGGCTAGACAGCATTGACCCAATACTGTATGGAAAATCAAAAATGTCCAAGGTTTGAAGATATTAAAATTATTAAGAGCTGTAAAAACGAAAAGCAGTTAAGAATTGCAGAATCAGTGTTAATTGAAAAAAACAGATCAAGATTATGCAACATTAATGAGCCAAATAACTTAAACGAACAATGGAAAGCCATAATAAAAAATTGAACAGCAGCGTAAAAGAAAGGAAGAAAAAGAGCAGCAGGGACAATAGATGGCGCCAGAACACAACGCGATTCAGAGATGGCGACTGGAGCCCAGGCCTCGATGGCTCTGCTCACTTGAGCTGCGGTGGGCGGATGAGACACACCTGCCTCCTGAAGATGACAGGGATCTGTCGAAAGTACTAGAGAGGATTGGATGTGCGGGGCTGAATGGGTGTGACAATTGCAGTGGGAGTAGCAGAGGTTGTGAAACAGAAGGAGGAGTTCCATATTAGAATTGACTAAGGTTTAATCACCTGTGAATGTAAGGTTTATGTACATAGTTTTTACTTGAATTGTATGAATGAGTTGTATGTATGATTTTTATCAGAATTGACAAGCATTATAGTAACATACTATAAGGCAAAGGAAAAAAACGATGTTTCACACCCGAAAATAAGAAGCGTAAACAAGAGGTCTGTAAACCTGTGGAAGCAGTTACATCACGATGAATTGACGTGTTGAAGTGTTTGGTCCATTGGAGGTTACCATGATATTTATGGTGAGTGATTATTCCTCATGGTTTTTTCATTTATGAATTGCACGTAAACTATACGCACTTTGCAAGGGGTTAATACCTTAAAAGTGCAAATATAATAACTGCTTCCACACGTTGCCACAGTTCATCAGGTGTAGCCGCGGGTGGTGCTTGCCGGGCCACTCGGTTGCTGATCAGCGACCAGACGTGTTAGATGGGCGACATATCGGGAGAACAGGCGGGCCACGCCAGCAGTGACACCTGGTGGGCCGTAAAGAATTGTTGCACGATGCGTGCCACGTGCGGACGCGCATTGTCCTGTTGAAACATGGCCGCTGGCAGGTCGTGCAGGTAAGGGAGGACTACAGCAAAGAATATAAACGCTTCGCGTGAAGAAGCTCAACTCTCGTAGAGATAATGTAAAACAGGCGACAGCAGCGCCACCATGTAATGCGGCTGTAGATGCTCTGCGGGAAAGTTAACATTCAGGCGCAAAAAGCGTAGGAGACACGGGACAGGAAGCCTATTTCACGGAAAGGAAGCTAAGCTTTGATCTGTGACTGTTTCCTTCGGTCTCATTGGGTCTACTAAAGCATTTTCTTTTTCGTTCTTTTCTGAGTATCCCTCCTGTCCCTTCTTTTGGTGAAACAAATATATACATTAGCAATTAATATTATTTTAAGGAAATTTTAGCAGTTTTATTCTCACTTTAAGCACCGTAGTAATACCAGGTTGCTTGGCATGAATTTCATATTTACAATATACCTTAAATGTCAAAAATGCTGAGGCTGGTTTTGAATTTCCATGGGATTCGTGGTACTTCGTATTAAAAATTGTTTGCATGGAATTTTCAGTAGCAAAACAAAGGAATGGGTTCCCATAAAACGTAAACATTAGGTACCCAGCAAAAACAGTCTTGCTGGGCCAGCACTGTCCACCAATTTCCCAGTAGTAGCCATAATAATAAAAAAAAAAAAAAAAAAAAAAAGCAAAGACAACCGCAGTTTCCCAAAGCTACAATTTTTTTTTCTACCCTTCCGAAGTTTGTAAATTAAACGCACTGCGCTGGGGAAATTTTCTCAACAGATCGGAAAAACATTCGCTCGTATCTGAGTAGGTTCGAACCTGGGCCGTTGGCGTGATAGCTGAGCTCTCTACCGACCGGACTAATTCCTCACGTTCGAGTGCATGCTTAAAGCTGTCTGTTTGGTATGCAATGTGTAATCGAATGCTTCCCTCTTTCATTTTACAATATTACGAGGTATTTTTCATAAAAGTCAGTTTCATATAATTGATAAATTAATTTTTTCAACGTAACGATAGCTTTTTTTTTAACCTTAAGGGAACTTCACTCATTTTCAAGGCGTGTACATACTTAGAGTCGCTTTCCAAAGTTTTGTACTGTCTTGCCGTCTTGAAAAGAGATTGTTGAATAAATAGATATTTACATGGGTTCATGTCACATTCTGTTACATTTTTAACGTTGTGTCTTTCCTTTCCGTTGTCTGAAGCTACATTTGTTTTAAAGAGTAAAAGATATTTCATTTTACTTCTCGTTATTTTTAGAAGCGAATTCCTCCCAGTCTTGTGTATTCAACCCATGGATGAGTACACCACATAGCGTTGCTTTTTTTCTTTCTAATAATTAATGAATTTTGTACGCGTATAATTCTTTTTTTTTTTTTCAGCAAACGTTGTTTTAATGGTTTTCCAGGATATTTGTTTCAAGCGGTTTCAAATTTGTTCTTGTTATTCATCCACTCCATTCCATGAATTGTTATTCATCGGAATGGAGTGGGTGTATTTCATGGCTGTAATATAAACGCAGATCTAGATGAGAACAACAAAACCTTTGAACAAAACGCCAACACAAACAAGCGTTTATATTCTTTGAACACAAACACGCATGCTCAGTCTAACTCAGTCTGCTTGGCATCCTGCGGCATCAGCCTGTAATGTTGGCTTCTGTGTAGTAATTCTTTGCCGCATAATATAGTGGCGCTAGTTACGTCTCGCTGAGCCTTACCTTTTTATCAGTTAGATATTCTTTGACTACAGGCTCCAAAACATCGGAGATGTAGCGGTAAATGTTGAGTGTACCGGAGATGCATACCAGAGAGGTGCGGGTGTCATATCCAATTGCACCCCAAACCATAACTCCAGGCGACGGACCGGTATGGCGATGCATAATGCAGGCGTCGTACAGTCGCTGCGGTGCCGCCACAAGCGGATCCGACCTTCATGGTGTTGCAAGCAGGAGCCGGATTCATCGGTGAAGACAATGTCATGCCATTCCGTAGTCCAGGTGCGGCGTTCAACGGCCCACTGCCGCCCCACTCGCCGGTGGTGTAACGTCAATGGTAATTGGAGCAATGGGTGCCGTGCGACAATTCCCCGCTCCTGCAGACGACGTCGAACGGTACGTGCTGACGCAGGTTGTTGCGCAACACACCCTAATTCCTGTGCTAATGTTCGTGATGTGGAGGTGCGAGCCGTCAATGCCCGCCGCACAACATGCCGGTCCTTTCGTTCTGTGGTGTGCCGCGGCTGTGGCAATCGTTCATGTCGGTCCGTCCGTCCCTCCTGCACCCACCGAATCCATACTCTCTTCAGTGTGGCTGAATGTCGTACCACATGGGCGCCGATGTCTCAGTATGATAAACTGCTGTCGCGATAAGCCACTATTCGTTTTCTGTCGAACTCCGAAACGTGCTGGAATGACTGCCATATTCTGCGACGAGGCATCAGGAAGCTTCCTACGCACAGGTCCATCAGCACAACACACTTCCACTACTTACACCCCACCTTCTGTGCACCCTTCTTATAGTGCTTCTCGGTGGCGTGCCGAGCGCACATGATTTGCATATACCCTGCAATGCTAATCATTTGCATGTCATCTCGTGGGCGACACATGCTGTGAATTTCAGGCCAATCGGATGCTTCCTTCTTGGTGTTGCATTTTGAGTGGCCAGCAGTGTAGTAAAGAATGGCCTTTTTATGAAGCATCTAAAGTTTTGCCAAATCACGTTTTGTAAGCCATGTGGCTGCAATTTTAGCCTAGCGCATGGTGGCCATGATGATTGTAGGCATCTTGTGGAGAGCAAGAAGCATAAAGATCATGCAAGAAACTAAATGGAGATGTGAGTAAAATTAATGTAACCAAAAAACTTCTGACAGCTTTTAAAGAATCCTGGAAAAAAAATCAAGAGCAGATTAGTGCTGGACAAATGCAGCAAAATAAGCGAAAAAGAGAAGAAAAATTGAATGTTCACAAGGTGATTTGAAACAGGAAGAAGCTGAACTTTTGCAGCAGTTGAAGTCCTCTCATAAAATGTTAAACAATGCTGAGATGAACATATTGAATGTGGTATAAAATAAAAAGACATGAGTGGAATAGAAAGTGGACAGGTATTATTAAAAGAAGCAAAAGCAAAACATTGCTAACTATCTTAAAAAATTAGAAGAAAACAGAAGTGAGCAATTAAATATTGAGAAAAGCAGCAAAAAATTAAAAAATAAACATTTTTTGTAAAATAAATGATTAATAATAGAATCCTGCTATAGTTACAAATTTTTTGGTCTATTTGAAAACTAAAATCTTTGCATATGTATGTGTGTATTTCAATGCAGGATGTTTTAAATTTGAGTAGGGTGCATCTAGTTCCAAAACATTTTTTGCTTAAGAGTTTGTTCTATCTACTAATATTTTACCTGCTCCAAAAAAAAATGTTTTTTTTATACCAAAAATGTATTTTATCTGTTCTAAAAATGCATTTTGTTGCTCCAAATATGTATTTCGTCTGCTCCAAAAATGCATTTTGCTGCTCCAAAAATGTATTTTACCTGCACCGAAAATGTGTTTTACCTGCTCCAAAAATGTGTTTTACCTGCTCCAAAAATGCATTTTGCTGCTCCAAAAATGTTTTTGCAACTTTTCATCTTTGCAATATCCTTTTTTGGCAGTTTAAGGAGTTCCTTAGCTCTATGAGGCAAGGGTATTTGATTAAGTTCCTTTGCCTGCCTCTGTACCTTGGTAGCACGCCAGAGGTTGAGCTGCTTAGTCCTCAGCAGCCTTTTAATTAGTCCTCTAGCCACACCAGAGGCGAGCCCTAATGCAGGCTCTGCACCGTAAAAAGCCTGCTCTGCCCCCTCTTTAGCAAGAAGATCAGCTTTCTCATTACCTGCAAAACCTCCATGTCCTAGCACCCAGAACAGTTGCACTTTGTTCCGGTTTGCCAGTTCAGTTAGGGTCTGGAGGCAGTTCCAAACAATTTTGGATGAAATGCGGCACTGACGAAGTGCCAGTAAAGCCGCCTGGGTGTCTGAACAAATCTGGATACGCACATTGTGATACCCTTTGATCAGACATTCTGAGGTGCATGCCAAAATAGCATACACCTCAGCTTGGAACACGGTAGCATGCCTTCCAAGGCTTTGGCATGAACCATAACCTCTGGATAGGCAATACTCCCCTGCTCCAACTCCTACATTTGTCCTGGAGCCGTTAGTAAACCAAATAGTTTCACCACTGCACCCAGGGACAAATGTTTCCCATTCACTGCGACTAGGAAAGTTCACACTGAATGCTTTATCGAAATGATATTTTACTAGCATGTTGTCGGTTCCCATTTGAAAGATGGGCTCCTTACAAAAATACTCCTGAATAGGCTTGGTATGGCTGCCAACCCACAACGAGGGTCTCCACATGCCATTGCAGCATAATCTATATGCCCTCATAATGGCCTCAGTCTCAGTATGAAGGTGAAGTAGCAGAATATCAAGAAGCAACTCCAATGCAGCTGTTGGAGTAGTTCTCATTGCTCCTGATATACCTATTCAGGCCAGCCTTTGTAACTTGTTATGTTCAGCCTGCACCGTGCAGAGGTTAACTCTGCGCCACCACATCATTGAGTCATAAGTGACCATAGGTCTGGTGACCATAGTATGTATCCAGTGCAAGATCCTCGGGTTAAGACCCCAGGATTTGCCAATAGCACCTCTACATGACCAGGACACTTTCTTGGCTCTGGCAATACAGTATACTAGGTGCTATTTCCAGGTTAAGCCTCCATCCAAAATGACTCCCAGGTACTTAACCTGTGTGATGAGAGGAATTGTTTTCCCAAAGAGAATAATACCTCCAAGGTCTTCAAAATTCCTCTTTCTAGTGAAAGGCACAAGGGTGGTTTTGTCAGGGTTTACTGATAGACCAACCAGGGTTCCCACGCAACCTGGAAAACCGGGAATTCTCAGGGAATTTGAAAATTGTTCCAAAAATCAGGGAAAACTCAGGGAAAATTGTGTTTTTCCGTAAAAATCAGGGAATTTTTTATCAGGGAACTATAAAGGCAGGGAATTTTTTATTTTGCCAGAAAAATATTTTGTTTCAGACTTTTGTAAAATATATTTCTGTATTGCTAAGTTTTAAAATAATTCCGAGTTGTTTTATCCTTCGAGGCAACTCCGTAACCCACCCACCGATTAAAGTGCAGCTGTGCAGGGGAGTGCATCTCTTTGCGGTTTCCCCGTCTCCAGATGATCTAAACTACAACCGAACAAACATACACGTCAAAGCGTGAAAGAAAGCCATTAATCACATACCCATTTCGCAGGCTCTTATCTGCTGGCGTTCGCGAAGAGAGGCAGTCATTTGTTCCTGAGTAGGTGCCCCGGTTCTCTGCGTAGACTGGGAAAAAAATTATGAAGAAGCTATTTCCTCAATTTTTTAAATAACCGACTGAAATTTTTACAGTGGGCAAGATATATGAAAATAACGTTCCATTTTAAATTTCGCCGAAATTCATTGGAAACTTTAGAAGTTGAGCTTTCCCCCCCCTTTTGCATGTTCTACTTGTCTTTTATCAAACCGTACAAAAACATTTTATTTTGCCCGATGTTGGTCATCCTAATAAACCCCCCCTTCCCCTTCAACAGCAGTGTGGATGAATGTTGCAAATTGAGGGCACCTAATTTATTTTGAAAAAGGTTCGTATCACTTACGAACTAAAGCTTCGCTTTCGTAATTCTGTAGCAGAATTGGTATACTTGGAAAAGTATGTACCTTCAAATGCTAGAACAGGGAAAATATTATGAAATAGGAAGATTCTTCAAAGAGGGGGAAAGATACTTGTTGTATAATTAAAGAATGAATCAGTGGCGGCTCGTGGTGTAAAATGCTGGTGAGGCGAACGGTCTTGATGTAAATCAGTAAAACATATGTTATTGAAAAATACATAAATTCGTATAACGTTATATGAACATATATATATATCAGTGGCGTAGCCGGGGGGGGGGGGGGGTCGTGGTTCGCACCCCCTAAGTAGGCGAGACAGTTAGCTTTTTCTAAGTACGTTTTAGATAATTTCCCTATTTAAGTTCATTGATTTTTACATAACTTACAATGTAATACAAATAAATTACATTGATACATAATATCAATGTAATTTCTTGATAATAGAAGAGAAAGTAAAGCAAAGCGGCCAATGAAGTTGCTTTATTAAATTTTTATAAAAACAACTATAATTTATTGCATTTTCTTCATTTTATTAAATTAGCTTCGTTTTGTATTAATGTTCAAGATGTGCGTACGTACCAATAGAAAAATATTTGTCGAAACGCCCCCCCCCCAATTGTTACATGTACTTATACACAGTTATACAGCAGAAGTGCAGAACTCCCCCCCCCCCCTCAAAAAGTTTCATGTCAAAGGCAGTATCACCCATCGGATATCTTTGAAGTCCTGGGTTCGAGTCGGCTGAATCATTAAAATCCACTGAGATTCGGAAGTCTCGTTAAGCCATTGGTCTCGGGAAGGCGCCTTGTTATAAACAGCTGTAAACCCCATCCCTTGAGGGCTTCAGCCCATGCCATTTAGCCCTTATATACAAATATTATTCAACAGTAATGGAATAAAATTATAGAAATATATGAAACACGGCGTGGGGAGTCCTTCTTCACGAAAAAATCCAAAAATTTTAGAGGGAAAATGTGCATATACCACTATATATATATATGTGTGTGTGTGTGTAATATACGCTACCTTTGCAACAATATTTTTATGAAAACAATTATTCGATAATTTTACAACAAAGAAAGAAATATTTCACCTGTATTCTTTTATGTAATACACTTGAGCGAAAATACGCAATTTGTGCGGTTTCTTTAGCTAGTCAATGCGTCACTCACATCCCAACGCCAGTCGAGAGATCCACTTCTTAAAAAATTCAAAGTAAATCATTTGAATAGAAATGGTTTTCTCACGAAATGTTTCTTGAGCTTGAATAAAAGTCACAGTTCGATTGGCATATTAGTGAAGGTGCATTTAGCACGGGTCACAAACTGAAGTCCAGGCTCGTGATAACTATGTACAGGAGAAGTCAAGTTAAGGAAGCACATTTCTATATAAAAAAGTATTAGGTAATTTAAACCTGGAATTAAAAACAGAGGAATACGATATTAATTTGCTTTGGTCTCGAACAGAATGCTTTCAGTTTATGTTTTATAAATAAGTTCAATTCTGCGATCCTTTTTGGCTGCAAATTTGTCTATGATCAGATCATAAAATGGTTGAGTGGACATTAGATGGTTCAGCAATTCTTTCTCCTTTCTCAATTGAAATTTTAGCGAGTGAAGACAAACGATCTTGTGCCGTTGTATTACGGAGGTAAGTCTTAATTCTCTTCAAACAAGAAAAACTCCTTTCAGCAGAAGAACTTGTTGATGCCAGTGTCAATACAAGAGAAAATAATTTGTAGGCTTCTGGCAACACATCTTTCAGCTCGTTTTCTTTCATTGTTTTCCAGGTTTTCTGAACACTGAGTTCCCTGAAGTTGTGATCATTATATAAAAAATCTAATTTGTTTTTTAGTCGTTGTGTGTCTGTAAAAATGTTTGGATAAATTTTTTTGAGAGTGTTAAGGGCACTGGATGGAAATGACTCTGAATAACTATGGTATTTTGAGCTGTCAACTAGCTGCAGAAACTCGAGCTTTCCCATATCTTCAAATCTGGTATTTATTTGGACTATTATGCTGTCAACGATTTCGTAAAACCAAATTTTGTAATAGTTTTCCACTTCTTCAGTCAAATGTTTCTTTTGGCGACATTTAGGACCTCCACTCAAACTAATTGCTTCACTGAAATGTTTCAAGTAAGTGGTTACATTCCTTTTCTTATTTATTCGTTCGCAACATTGTTTAATTTGTCTTTGGCAATAACTGATATCTAAAGTCTTTTTTTGTAAAACATCAAACAGTACATCCGTAATTCCAAAAATGTCATCAAAAATCAGTGATAAAAAAGCAAATTCAAAATTAGTGAAATTTTTCAAATATCCTATGGCTCCGTTGATTGATTCTGCCGTTGATTCCGGGTCATTCATTATGTTTTCAAACACATTCTTTAGTTTGCCCCATTCGCTTACAATTAAACGCAAAATTTGCGAACGTGATGCCCAACGTGTTTCCGCTATTTGAGGAATCCGTTTCCCAACAACTGAATCTGCTACGTGGGTTCTCTTGGCAGATTTATGAAAACACGAGGGCATGCTGGATACAGTTGCGAAATATATGCGACATTTTACAATACTTTTGTACCCCTGTTGTAGGACAAGGTTAAGGCGGTAGGCGAAACAGTGGGTAAACAAAGCTTGCTGGGCTTCTAGCTTGACTCTTTTCTGCAGACCGCTCAACTCTCCAGCCATAACGCTTGCACCATCATAACACTGGCCTACTAACTTTGATTTAAAATCAAACTCCTCCAAAACCTATGCTAGCAGATCATACAGTGCCACAGCAGTCCTGTCAGTGCTGATATCATAAAAACCAAGGGAAGCGCTCAACTACTTCACAATTTGAGTCCAATATGTATCTGACAATTATTGAACACTGTGATTTTTGAGTAATATCAGTTGTATCGTCAACTTGCACTGAAAAAAATTTTTGACTCATTAATTTCGCTTTTAACACATTCGTTTATATATTCATGAATACACTCCATTAAATCATTCTGTATCGTTTTAGATTGTCCAGAAAATAAGCTTCGTATTTCTTCAAAATGTGCTTTTAATTCTGGGGTGCTCCTACGAAGTAACAAATGGAACATCTCCTTGAAATTACTTTTATTTAATGAGGAAATAGATTCATCATGTCCTCGAAAAGGCAGCTCTTGCTTGCTTAGAACGACAACTAAATCGATTATATGTTCCATAAAAGCCTATTTAGTCTGACCTCTTCATTAAACTTAGCTTTATGAAGAGCACCATTTTCTTTGAGCATATCAGAAATAGTGTTTATATTTTTTCCATTCGTTTCAGACCTACGTGATTAGTTATATGCTCTTTAGAGCTTTCGTGCAATTTTGCACTACGAGAAAAGTTTTTCAGATCAAAATAACCCGTTGTATTCCACACATTTTTTCTTATTGCTCAAAAGTAAACATGGCCAGCAAAAGAGAGTTTGCTTGTAATAGCTACCAGAAAGCCAGGGGAAAATCTCGTACCATGATTTATTGAAAGACCTAAAAAACGATTTGCCGCACTTCTTATCTTTAGATATTGAACTTATTATAGGTGTCGGTCTTCCAGATATGAGAACATCCCTTTTATCATAATCTTTCCAGTGTTTAAAAGGAATTTCTTCCAGAACACAAATCACGTCGTTTGTTGGGCCATTCATATTTTCCAACCAAAATCAAAATATGCTGTTTAGTAACAATAACAAAATAAAAAGAAGAAGAAAAACTCAACATTACTACGAACTAGCCAACACTCGCAGAAGAGAGGATTGAAAACACACTACAAAAGTTAGACTCAAATACACTCTGACGAATAGTTAAAGCTACGTAGAAATTATCCTACTCCAAAGCATATAGAGGCGAACGGCGTCATCGCCTGTAAAACCCCTTTTTACCAAGGTCATCTGCTCATTATCCCGCGCCCATTGGATACACAATCCTTGGGTTCTCCAATAACAGCAGAGATGCGATTCTAGTTTAAGCGAAATGGAGGGTCGCCTCAGAAATTTCCTTTCTCTTACTGGAAGTCCGGCACCTCCTTAGGTAGACCGTGGGGGTGGGGGTTCACTCTGTAGGGCTCTTCTCTGAT